>CM035129.1:110047765-111325265 GCA_020205605.1 Panax ginseng
TTCGGGTTTTAAGTACCCGAATTTGGGGGCGTCACACCAATCGTCTCCCTACAAAAAGACTTATGTAGTTTAGTCTGTGGAAACGTGGTAATGTTAAATGCTATGTAATGTGTCCGTTTTTTGGAGTATTATCCTGCATAACGGATGTCAGCTGTTTTAATGACAAGATAGCATGATAGGCTTTAATATGCATGTTCACATATCCCTTTATATTTTCCATTACATTGAGATTGATATAGAAATGAAATTACAAGTAATTGAAATTAAAAGTAATTAAAATGGGAAGGCATGAAGAGACTTTCCTCCGCGTTTGGTTTATCGGTGGGTTTTTGGCATGAAGGTTCCCAGATCATCGCAATTTACTTGATGGGAAGTTAATCCGATCTTTCAACTGAAGTGAATCTGGGTGGTGCCTTTCTTGAGCCTCGTGGAATTAGTCCATCGACGAGTCCAGTAATCAAACATTGATAGGATAGTCTCCTTGTGGAGGGACCACAAAACATACATTCACAAACATCGCGTCTCACCGTATGGAAATGATGACATGCGTGAAGCATGTTGCCTCTTTTCAGTTTTGATAAAAGAGCTCTAACTCATGCAAGCAAACATGTGTCAACAAGTAATACATAGTAAGTAGAGTATTGATCCCACAGAGAAAGTTGTCAACTTTAAAATACTATGCATCAATTAAATCACTATATTTATATGCTTAAACTAACGACTATATTGGTGAATTAATCTAAATGTAAATAACAACTAAAACAAGAATAATAACGGAATAAACCAAATCTGGAAAGAATGGGATCCTAACTTCATTTAATACTTCATCCAATTACCACTATCATGCAAGAATTATTCACGTATCACAAGAAAGTAGCCAAGAGCACTAATAGAGTCATAGCCATTTTTTAATGTACTATGACCTACTTACACAGCATCCATAAATGATAGACTCCATGTAATCATCAATATAACCAAAATCACTATATGTCTATGTGAAATTACAATCATACTGAATTTACGCACATTTTAACTCATACGGTGAAACAGTATATGTCTATCTAGTTCACGAAATACACAAGCTATATAAAATAGCCCCATATACGTATGCTACCATGATTACAATCCATACTCGCATGTTCATTGTCAATTCCATACAAGTACTGAGACGAATGATGATCAAGCATTCATATATGCAAAACAATCATGATAGAAATTCCATATGATATGTAAAATAGCCCCAGCAATAAAGCATGCAACTAAACTACATATTAAAATCCGTTAGAATCCCATAATGGAGTTTAGTTCATGACTGAACCAAAAGCCATTATGGGATCAAAGCTAAACATGGTTAACAAGTAAACAATTGAAAGATGACGGATAGAAATGATCAAACCCAATTGCTGATTATAGATCAATATTAACGTTCAAATCCTCATATAAATCCAGCAAAATAATAATTATAATCCATACTGATAGAAAACCCCAAGAAGAATTAGAGAAATAGGCGTTTAAGCTTCGTTCTATGTTGGAATCTCTCTCAATATAAAAACCCTAGTTCCTACTATGAAAATACATCAAAAGTAATCAAAGATATGTCTGACACCAGTCAGATATCACTTTAATCAAATTACAACCCTTTTAATTAAAAATTAAAATAAAATAAATCAATGACATCGACCATCGCGTGGTGCTACCTTCTCTCAATATAATCCTCACGCGGTAGCGAGACTTGCGATATGTAGAGTTATGCGGCTTGTGTGCTTTCCTCATGGCACGCATCCTCAACCGTGTTCTCATCAGCTACGGTTTACGTGCCAGGTATTCAGTTCTGCTTTTGAATCGATCTGCTCTGCTTCCTTCCTTCCTTTGTTCATCCATGCTTGGTCTTCTGCTCCACTTGATCCTCATGCCATACATATCCCAACTTGTGCCTCACTTCATGCGTCCATTAGCCTCGTGCCCTCTAATACCACCAAATTAGGCCATTTTCTGCACTTTTTCACCAAAAGGAGTTTTAAGTAAATGCAATGCAAAATAACATAAAATGCAACTAAAAACACACTAAAATGTACTTGAGATGGGCATAGTTCGCGTGAATTGGTATTCAATAAGTAGATATAAATCCTACTTATCAAATACCCCCAAACTTGAACTATTTCTTGCCCTCAAGCAATGCATGCTAAATAACAATGAAAATGCATCTACCAAACTATGCAACAAAGCTATGATGCAAACTAGTCTCACATAGTTCCAGCTCTAACAGAATTTCAGTCCAAATTGCCTCAGTGAATTATCCAGATTCAAGAATACCATGGCAAACCAAACTATAGGCATAATATCATGCACTCAGATAATTCATATATACTATAAAGATATTGTGTGTGAGTGTGTGTGATGTTCACCAAAACTTGACTTAAGCAAAGAATACACATGCTACATTGCTCAAAACAGAAAATTATAGTCTAAATCAAAACTCATGTATACTCATACAACACAGACTGTTTCATATATCAACACAAACTAAGGTTCAACAATGGGTTTAACTGCTTTATTGCTACTCACGAGGGGGATTTTTTGCTCTTTCCCGCGGTGTTTATTACTATTTTCTTTTCTTTTTCTCCTTTTTTTTTTCTTTCACATGACTATGCAATGTCTTATTTCATTAGGCAATACTGCTACCGCTTAGCGAGCTTTTAACCAACGACTCACAGACCATGAAAGACCTTAGGGCGCTAGGTGTAGAGACAATCCCCTCAGGCGTACTTACTCAAGTAGCCAGGACCCCGAAATAAGACTAGCCACGTTACTGCTATTTGATTTTTTTTTTATACATAGCATACCCATGTTTTTCACAAAGTTTGAATATCAATGTTTCATACAGTCTAAGATCACTTTCCACATATTTCTCTTTTTAAAACTACATTTTCTATCGAACAATGCAACACATACTTCTTATAC
Organism: Panax ginseng; assembly: GCA_020205605.1. Classification (NCBI taxonomy): domain Eukaryota; kingdom Viridiplantae; phylum Streptophyta; class Magnoliopsida; order Apiales; family Araliaceae; genus Panax; species Panax ginseng. The sequence goes on from CM035129.1 coordinate 110,050,727, forward strand.
CTACAAGTGATTGTGAACACATTCGTGCAAACCGAAAGCATTTAAATAGCAATATGAATTTCATTGTGTGAAACATTATATCTCAGCTCATGTTATTCACAATACTCAAGAATCTTTTAAAATTCACTATCACCATTGGCTAGACAAAATTTCCATAAAGCTAAACATTGTGAGACATGCAAACTAAAACATACTAGCACAAGCAATAATAACTAAAAATTAAAAATTTTCTGCAAAATTTTATCTAACACATAAACATGCAAAATTAAAACTAAACATGCAAAAACTAAATGAAACTATATGCAACTATACTACCACCCCAATACCCCCAAACTTATAATATTCAATGCCCCATTGAATGAAAGTAAAGAGTACAGAAAACTCCCCTAATGATCTGCTGTATCACCCTCCTCGGGTGGTGAATCTGGTGGTGGATATGGCACTGTTGTCCCGAACTGAGGCCACTCGAGCATTGTTCTCTGCTGTGCAAAAGCCTCGGCCAAGACCCTCGTGAGTCCCATAGCAAACGCTCCAAAATTATCATACATGGCGTCGACTTTACGCTCCAACCTTCGGAGCTGTCGATCGCTAGGAACAGTGTGTTCTTGGGTGGATGGGCACCTTCGTGCATGTCTGGTGGGGCTTCTTGTTGGTTCTACGGAAATGTGGTAGAGAATAAATCCTCTACCCCGCGTATGCGATTCACCACCTGCTCAATCTTCGAATTTTGCAATGGTGGCGTAAGTGATGTCTTGGCTCGGGTTTTGCATCTGTTCATTGTCCCAATGGCAACCCTGCTGAACACATAGCATAGCTATAACTGACGCGTGTGGAATGCTTCCTGTAGTGCTGCCCCATAGATACCGCAATATGTTTTGGTGGATGAGATGGCCCACATCAATGTATTTTTCGGTGATTATGCCCCACAGAATTATGGCCCTCTCCACTATGATCTCATGTTGATGTGACGACGGTAATAGCTTGGCACAAATAAACAAATTCCATGCCTTTGTATATCGATTCAGGGCGGCTGCTGGGAATATGCGAGGCTGGTTCATGCTGACTTTGTAAGTCCACTTCGTGCCTGGCACGCACAATTTAGCAATAACAAGCTCTAAGTTTGTTTCCATATGTGCCCCTGTGATCCAATTGGCAGCCCCTGTTGGTGGTATCTCGGTGAGTCTGAAAATGGTTCTTATGGCGAGGGGTCTGTAGTCTATCTCAAAGCCTCGAACTATAGCGATACCACTCATGGTGACTTTGGCATTGGCATAAAACTCTCGAACTATGCTCATCGGAATGGGCTTGGGAGTGGCAGTGAATCCCAGCCATCCGCGTTCACGAATCATAGCACATAGTTGTCCATCTTGTTGTTCAGGTTTGAACCCTCTTTCTTTCACAAAAGTCTTTGCCACAATTCTGTAATACTCCTGCTGAGCTTCCAAATTCAGAAATTTGTTATGGTCGACAATATCTTCCCCTTGACTACCGGAAGAAGATGATGAGGAAGAAAATGATCGTGCTCTCTTTGGACCCATTTGCAGATGATTGAGAGAGAATGTAGATGACATTACTGAGAGTGAATGAGAGCTTGTGATGTGATAACCCTCAAACTTGTTTCTGCCAACCCAATTAGAAACCCTAGCTTTATCTTTGCATGATGAGATGGGGTAGATGTAGAACGTGGGAGAAATCGTGGATGATTACGTGGTGGAGAGATTGATGGCTTGAATTTGTAGGCGATATAGGGAAGAGGCGTGTGTTATGGAGAGATCCTCTAATTTTAAATCATTATATTTTCAAATGAGAGCCCAAATAACCTCAAACACATTTTTAAAACTTTTAAAAGCTGTTTGTTCGATTCGTCGCGCATGGGCGCGCGATGTTCGATTTATTACGTGCTTGTGAGCGTGACAAAACTTTTTCAAAGACAGAAACTTTGAAGCCTTGGTAGCGCATTTAGTTATATAGTATATTCATGCCTTGGCCGTGCGAATTTAAAGATCATGATCTTTAGTTTTCATCTTTAGCAAGCGATCTTGCATTTGATCATTCACCTGCAAACACCAATAGACACTAATAAGGTGGGATTTACTAAATAAACATGAGTGTCTATTGTATCACCCTCATTTTAATGCGATGCACAAACACGCTCCTATTCAATATCAGCTATTATGCTAATTATGCAGAGATAATCACATGGTCCTAACTAAGGTTGAAAATGAGCTAACGAAATAACTTGAACTCAATAAGTAAGGAATAAAAGAAAAATTAAGAGATAGAAGATAATGGGTTGCCTCCCATCAAGCGCTAAGTTATAGTCAATTAGCTTGACTGTATCTGATTCTCATGTTGAAGAAAGAGTTGAGGCGCCTTTTTGTCTGTCCACCTCACCCCAAAATTTAATGACTTTAGCTTTCGTCAATGGCTTTACCTCCAAATCTGAGTTTTCACCAAGTACACAACTTAATGGTTCATAGTTAACCAAATGCTGAACTTCATCATTTAGACCTCGATTCACCCAATCAACTAGGAAACACTCTTCTTCATCTGTTGGGAGCTTCATTTCCTTGAAGACATTAAGGGTAACCTCCTGATCATGTACACGCATTGTGAGTTCCCCTTTTTGCACATCTATCAAAGTCCTTCCTGTGGCTAAGAATGGTCTCCCCAGTATGATCGGTATTCTCTTGTATTCCTCATAATCTAAGATAATAAAGTCAGTCAAAAAGATAAATTTGTCCACCTTTACCAACACGTCTTCAACAATTCCCCGTGGATACGTGATGGATCTGTCAGCTAGCTGTAATGAAATATTTGTCGGCCTTGGAGCCGGCAACCCCAACTGATTAAACACTAACAAGGGCATCAGATTAATACTTGCCCCAAGATCACATAGACACTTTTTGAAGTTTATCTTTCCGATCGTGCGGAGGCTGTGAAATCTTGCCTTGGATCTTTCGACTTTGGAGGTAGTTTACGTTTGAAGCCTTTGCCTTCGCATTCCTCTGTCATCAAGCCCTTTATCTCAAACTCATTTAGTTTTCTCTTCCTTGACAATATACCCTTCATAAACTTTGCATAGCTTGGCATTTGTTCCAATGCCTCAATGAATCAGTATGTTGATCTGCAGCTTTTTGAATACCTCCAAGAACTTGCTAAACTGTTTATCTTCCCTCTGCTTATTTAATCTCTACGGATACGGTACTTGAGGGTGAATTGGTGGCACTGAACTCTTGAGCTTCTCCTCTGAACCTGCTTTATCTTTCTCTTCCTGCGGAACCTCAGAATTTTCCAGTTTTTTTCTCAACATTCACTGTTTCGCTTCGCAATGGCACGCAGCATCCTCCTTAGTATAATCAGGCACGGGCGCACGACTTGTAGTGTCTGCAATATTCTTCCCAGATCTCAATGTGATCGCTTGACACTGTTCCTTCCCGTCTCTTCTTGGATTTATCTTTGTATTACTTGGCAAAGAACCTTGGGGCCTGTTGATAAGCATGCTCGCCATTTGCCCCATCTGAGTCTCCAGATTCTTGATAGCCACTTCTTGGCTTTTGATCATCACCTCTGTGTTTGCCATGTATTTCAACATCATCTCCTCCATTTCTGATTTCTTTTCTAGCTGTGGTGCAGCTGGAGTGTGATGTTGTTGTTGTTGAGAAAATCCCGGTGGAAACGGTGGTTTTGATGAAAACTGTGGTTGAGATGACTATGGCTGGAACTGTTGGTTCGGCTGAAACTGATTCTGTTGATGTCCTTGGTTATTTGACCAACTAAAGTTTGGATGATTTCAGTTGTTGGGGTGGTATGTGTTCTAAAACTGTCCTTGATCTTTCCTGTAATTGCCCACATCGTCTTGCATCGACTCGGTGATAAAGACATTGATCCGTCGAGTGTGACCCCGCATAAATCTCACATACGAAGGCAACTGTTTTCACTTTGCTCTCTGCCAGTGTATCTAACTTCTTTGCCATCGCTGCCATCTGTGCCGACAACTGGGTAATAGCATCAACCTCCAACACACCCGCAACCTTGGGCTGTGGCATCCGAGATGTAGGATTCTGGTAATCATTTGCAGCCATAGTCTCGATAAGTGTATAGGCCTCGTCATAGCTCTTTGCCCATAATGCCCCTCCTGTAGCTGCATCTACAATAGGTCTCGATTGCCATCCTAATCCGTTATAAAATGAGTTAATCACCATCCAATCTGGCATACCGCGATGCAGACACTTCCTCAACATCTCTTTATATCTCTCCCATGCTTCATATAAGGACTCGCCTTGTTGTTTCTCAAACTGAGAGATAGACGTCCTCATCTTTGCAGTCTTAACCATTTGGAAGAACTTGGCTAAGAATTTCTGTGCTAAGTCCTCCCATGTAGTGATTGACCCTGATGGCAAAGAATGTATCCAACTTCTAGCCTTATCCCTCAATGAGAATGGGAATAACCTTAGTCTGATAGCGTCCTCCGTCACACCGTTGTATCTGAATGTATCACAAATCTCGATGAAACTCAATAGGTGTTCATTCGGATCATCCGTAGTAGCACCCCCAAACTATATCGAATTCTGCACCATCTGAATAGTGCCCAGTTTAATCTCAAAAGTATTGGCTGCTATCACCGGTCTGACTATGCTAGACTGTAGTCCGTTTATATTTGGCATGGAATAGTCCCTTAGAGCCCAGTGCTCTTCCCTTTGCTCAATTCTCTGTTCTTCTGTCATACTAGCTATTGTACTTTCTAACTGAGCTTGCAAATTTCTCTGCACGCTTGCTTTCCAACCTCTTCCGTTAATGTTATCCTGCGCTGGTGTTAATTCTAAGTTGGATGATCTCGTGTGCATAAAAATCTACAAGTACCTCAAACCAAAAACAAAACAAAAATAGAAATGAGAAACGATCAGAATTGTCTAAGTCATACAATATAGCTTGAAACTGATGATAATTATTTAAATTAATGCCTTTCCCCGGCAACGGCGCCAAAAACTTGTTGCCTCTTTTTCAGTACTGATAAAAGAGCTCTAACTCATGAAAGCATACATGTGTCAACAAGTAATACATAGTAAGTAGAGTATCGATCCCACAGAGAAATTTGTCAACTTTAAAATACTATGCATCAATTAAATCACTATATTTATATGCTTAAACTAACGACTATATTGGTGAATTAATCTAAATGTAAATAACAACTAAAATAAGAATAATAACGGAATAAACCAAATCTGGAAATAATGGGATCCTAACTTCATTTAATACTTCATCCAATTACCACTATCATGCAAGAATTGTTCACGTATCACAGGAAAGTAGCCAAGAGCACTAATAGAGTCATAGCCATTTTTCAATGTACTATGACCTACTTACACAGCATCCACAAATGATAGACTCCATGTAATCATCAATATAACCAAAATCACTATATGTCTATGTGAAATTGCAATCATACTGAATTTAAGCACAAGCCCTTATTTTAACTCATACGGTGAAACAATATATGTCTATCTGGTTCACGAAATACACAAGCCATATAAAACAGCCCCATATACGTATGCTACCATGATTACAATCCATACTCGCATGTTCATTGTCAATTCCATACAAGTACTGAGATGAATGGTGATCAAGCATTCATACATGCAAAACAATCATGATAAAAATTTCATATGATATGTAAAATAACCCCAGCAATCAAGCATGCAACTAAACTACATATTAAAATCCGTTAGAATCCCATAATGGAGTTTAGTTCATGACTGAACCAAAAGCCATTATGGGATCAAAGCTAAACATGGTTAACAAGCAAACAATTGAAAGATGAAGGATAGAAACGATCAAACGCAATTGCTGATTATAGACCAATATTAATGTTCAAATCCTCATATAAATCCAGCAAAATAATAATTATAATCCACACTGATAGAAAACCCCAAGAAGAATTGGAGAAATAGGCGTTTAAGCTTTGTTCTACGTTGGAATCTCTCTCAATATGAAAACCTTAGTTCCTACTATGAAAATACGTCAAAAGTAATCAAAGATATGTCTGACACCAGTCAAATATCGTTTTAATCAAATTATAACCCTTTTAATTAAAAATTAAAATAAAACAAATCAAGAGCTTGAATTTATCGCAAGCGGCCGCTTGCTCCCCGAGATAATCCTCGCCACAAGTGAGACTTGCGATATGTAGAGTTGTCTAAGCGGTGCTGCTTTCATGGCGCGCGCTGCGTCCTCAAGCGTGTTCTTCCGCGCAGCCACGCGGCTTGTAGTCTGTGTATTCTGGTTCTGCTACAACTGATCTGTTCTGCTGCTCCTTCCTTTGTCCATCCATGCTTGGTCTTATGCTCCACTTGATCCTTATGCCATGCATATCCCAACTTGTGCCTCGCTTCATGCGTCCATTAGCCTCGTGCCCTCTAATACCACCAAATTAGGCCAATTTCTGCACTTTTTCACCAAAAGGAGTTTTAAGTAAATGCAATGCAAAATAACATAAAATGCAACTAAAAATACACTAAAATGTACTTCAGATGGGCATAGTTCGCGTGAATTGGTATTCAATAAGTAGGTATAAATCCTACTTATCAAAGCACTAATATCACAGGCAAATATGGTGCAAAGCACTAAGTGTATTAAATAAAGCATTAGTACACATTCATTCAAATGTAAATGCAGCATTCACACACAAGCAGGTAAAAGTTTTTGAAAAATTTTGTATAGCGACTTAAGCCCTCTTACTGGTGTCCCCAGCAGAGTTATCACCTGTCGACGTCGAGATTTTTATTTGTCCCTTTCTATTCTTGTCTTTTGGTGTTCTCATTTTAAGTGCGATTTGTTTAAATAAACAAGTTTGAAAAGGTCCAACATTTATATGTCGAAGATTTGATTGTAAGAGTCGTCAGTTTGTATTTTTAAATGGTTGTACCAACTCAACTGATAAAAGGTTTGCACAAAGACCCGTGTATTTGACATTGTTTAACTGGTCTGAGGAATCAAAATTCGTTAGGGTCCGGGGGCTTGATTAAGCTGAGGGAAGGTGTTAGGCACCCCTCGACTTTCGTGATAACACGGTTACCGCCACTTTTCATTAAACTTTTATCTTTGTATGTGTGTGTGTGTGTTAGGTCTATGTGCAGTTGTTTGGAAGTAGTGTTATGCATCATTTGAACCTATATATAAAGAGTTTGACTTTTGTATAAAAGTTTAATTTTAACAAGATATAGCAGTGATGTTTTATAAAATAGGTTTTTCAAACCCTTGTGCTCAATAGTAATTGAGACCTTTGATACTTCCATTTTATTAAGTGTTCGGCTTGATTGCTTTTATTTTTGAGATGCGAGACATCTTCGAGAAAATAAGATACATAGCAGTGTCGAACTCCTTGTGGGCATGAGAGTCATCTAAGGAAATTCAGACACCGTGAATAATTTACAAGCTGACTGCAGCTGAAAATGTCCATCACGGGAACCGAGTCTAGATTCAGAAGCTGAATTTGTGATCACATTCCTAGGCTCACATGTGAAAGCAATATGTACAGAAAGCTAGAAAAAGAACTAGATTTGAGTAAATCTAAACTATTCCAGCTTCAACAGTTCCAGTTTAGTCACTATGAACCGGTCAAAGTGAGAAATAGCCAGATTTAGGCAAATCTAGCCTGCAGGCTGAATAACAGTTATATATATATAAAAGCTATAAATATATATATATGAACGATCAACTGCCACGAAGTAAACTCCAGGCAGAACTTGAAATATATATATATATATATATACATAGCAGATTAGGTCCGGACTCCCGGGCCTGATTAAAATTTGGACCTTTTTTTTTTACTTTTTTTAAAAAAAAACAACTAAATTGTATCCAAATCATGTCTGTACAGACCTGTTTAAAAAAAACATATCTGTACAGACCTATTTTGTTATATGTATCCAAATCACACCCAAAATACTGTATTATGTAAAAATTCCAGTTGAGAGTCGCGTTGTATAGGTATGCCCTGAGAGTCGCGTTGTGTGGGTATGCCCGGATCGTCGATCCGTGGCTTTTTATTATATATATATATATATATATATATATATATATATATATATATATATATATAAATGATAAAAAGCTTAAAAATCTGAAATATCTTACAATGGGCTGCCAAGAATACTTCAGATAGCTTTAAACGCCTGAAAACTCGATTTCCACCGGTTTAATTTTAGTATGTAGCAAAACACGAGCTTACACTCACTTAGTTTAGAGCACTCTAGAAGTGTTTGCATGCTGAAATGGACAGAGTTTTTCTCTTTTTTCCTTTTTTCTTTTTTTCAAATGAGCAACCAAGTGCTAATATTTAACAACCAGATAGCTACGGGTCTACCTGCGGCTGCCCGGGTTGCCCCGGGCCATGCGGGTCCTGTCGTCTCGAAGTACGTGCACTCGTGTAACGCGTTGTCCGCTCGAACCTTCATAACTTTCAATCCGGACATCCGATAGAGGCGTGTTGTACCTTTCCAGAATGTTGTTGCCAAGAGCTACATAATGACATGGGATTAGAGGTTGTACGAAATCGAGAAGATGGGTCCATGACCAGATCTTCAAGTCTTTAAATTTTATCCGGTGTGCTGACTTGTGTAGTAGTCACTTGGGATTTGAGCTATGGTTCATGTGGGACACTTTTGTATGCAGTGTTGATTGAAATGATGCTGAGACGACGTGAATGTAGTATCGTGGTGGCAAAATGATGATTTTACCCCTCACCGAGGTTATCTCCGGCTCTGCGCAGATGTAACAGTCGTTGCTTAGGGTTATCTCTGAGATTGGGTTGTTGTGAATGCTGAATGTCCTTGGGGTTATCTCCGAGGTGTGCTTGACCTCCTGGGGTTTTCTCCGGGGTTAGAACTGAGTGCTTCAGGGTTCTCTCTAAGGTTAAAACTGACTTTTTTGGGGTTATCACCAGAACTGGAATTGCATCCCTCAGGGTTATATCCAAGGTTGGAACTGAGTCTCCCGGGGTTGTCTCCAGGTTTGAAATTGAATATCTCGGGGTTGTCTCCGAGATTGAAAACTAAGTATCCCAGGGTTGTCTCCAGGATTGAGTTGATTTGACTTCCAGGGTTATCTCTGGAAGACAATTTTGCCCTCCTGCAAGGTTAGTAACAGGAATGCAAAATTTTGAGTGTCTACAACATGATTTTAATTTTTAGTTTATCTATGGTTGTAGTTTGCCTATAGTTGTTGTGCTAAACATTATGTATTGTTGTTGGACAGAATATCACTTGTGTTTGGTGTAATATGTACTATAAATTTCATGTAATGGACATTTATAATTATAACTTTATTTTAGATAATATTACAAAATCTTTGAAGCTAAAGTTTTTTGTTATAATGTGACAAATATATTATGTTGCACGAGATCTTGTTGTTGTAGATGGTTTATTTCATTATATACTTCTTTCTCTAGGTAATACTCTGCACTTATTACTAGTCATTTTTCCTATGCTAATATAAAGTTTGTTGGTTTGTAGGCTTATAAGCTCTTTGTGGCTTCAAGTATACTTAAAGATATGGATATTAATCTCGGACCTTTTTAATCCTATTGTCTTATGGGATCAAGAAAATCACGTATCGTCAGACTTATGGCAAACTATTGTAAGTTTTTTAATGTATAAAAACTCTCACTTTCTTAAAGTTTTGTTCAAATACAGTATTACGTGCATAGGTTCTGTAAAATTCTTCCGCCTCTTGGATAGTAGAAAAAATCTGACCCTCGTATGGACTTTTTGAATAGTTAATATGCGATTGGTTCATGTTATGAACACCAATATTATCCATCTCAATATTATCATGAGAAGAATTTAAAGAACTAGAATTAAACATATCTTCAGCCATAATTCAAAACTTACCACGATGATTTTGAGGTGCGAAGACTTGCTTGATTAATTGTGTAGTTTTCTTCCTTGATGTCAATTGAAGGCGGCTATAATATTTTGGTCACCTTAGTAGGGCAAAAAATTTATTAAGTATCATACACCATCTATCTCCTAATATAGTAGGTATGTATAATATATTTTTGTTCTGTACTTATTAATTTTCTTATGTTTACTTGGAATATGATGTATTTGACTTAGAATAGGAACTAGAATTATGTGCAGGATGTATTTGATTTGGAATGTTTGATTTGGAATTAAAATGTATTTGATTTGGAATTATGTGCCAGACATATTTGTGTTGCTGATTTGGAATAGGATTTGTTGTATTTTATTTGGAATTAGATTTATTTGATTTGGAATGTTTAATTTTATGTTTGCATGTTACTAAAATTAATTAGGATGTTTTGGATTTGAAATTTGATGTTTCTTGTTGTGTTTTGGATTTTGCAGGATTTGGAATTTGATATTTCTTGTTGTTGTGAATTGGATTAGGTTAGATTGTGCACATTGTATTGTTGTGCTATGATTTGATTTAGGCAAAAAATACCTTTACCCCTTGTGGTCGTCAACTTGTAAGCAATTGGTCACTGACCTTTAAAAATATGCAATTGGACCATTGTTGTGATGCCCCGAAAACAAGTATACATCACCCATCTTGAGTCGCCAGATACACACTACATAAATCAAATACAAACTTCTTTTATGCAACTGTCGTGTAAAAATACAACAAAACATAGTTGAGTTTAAACATGAATATTGTCTCATAGACAGTATACAAACTCAAATTCAATTCTCATTACACTTATTATCACACTAGGTAGTAAGGGCTGCTAAAACAACCATCTCGGACCGTCACTCCATTCCCCAACTAGTTCCAGCTATATTCTCATTTCCTAAAGAGAAAAAAAAAACAAAAGGGTGAGCTCAACTAGCCCAGTAAGAAATATTATGACTACGATAATGCAGAATAAATTATCCTTAGCCTTCAACAGTGTTAAACTGATAAAATACAATAAACATCAAGTTTAACTGCAGCGGAATAAGTAATCCATTAGAAGAGTCAAGTAGAACATAATGTCTACTATCTCTTCTAGATTAAAAGTCCATCATTAATATTTCATTCATGTAATACTCATCAACAGTTCTTTTTTATACCCAAGACAAAAAGAACTCTCATCACCTGTCTTTGCCTGAACCACCAAAGATTATAGTTAAATCCACAATTCATATTTATAATCATGTAAATCAACAGTTTCTCCTTGCCACAAAGGCTTAATAGAACGTTTACTCAATATCCTTACCCCAAAGGCTAAAGATATTCAAATGTAATAACAATGATCATACCAATCAGTTGTCTACCTTTGCACTATGGGCAAAAGATATTCAACTACAAAACCAATGGTCATGATCATACCAATCAATTGTATGTCAGTGCACTACGACCAAAGGCATTTAACTGTTAACTAATGGTCATGATCCTACCAATCACATCATCGAAATATCCATGCTCTACGGGCCAAGGATATTGGTTATTATCACCAGTGGTTATGATCATGTCATACACTTGTCCATCTTTGCACGTAAGCCCAAGATATACAACTATAAAACCAATAATCAACAATTCGTCTTTGCACGTAAGCCAAAGATATACAACTGTAAAACCAATAATCAACAGTCCATCTATGCACGTAAGCCAAAAATATACAACTGTAAAACTAATAATCAATAGTCCATTTATGCACGTAAGCCAAAGATGACTTTCATCACAATATAAGCATGAGGATGATGACAATGATATAAGCATTAATCAAACGAAATCAAGGATAAATATTAAAGACTTTAAATTTATCCAAAGTTTAAAAATATCCAAATTGTCAACATGATATTACTTTGTGGAGTAAAATTCAAGAATAATATTCATGTACCAAAAATAATTTGGACAGAAAAGAAATATATTTTTCGGGTGAATAGTATCTCATGAATAGTACCCTGTGAATAGTACTTCGGGAATAGTACCTCATGAATAGTACATTGGCATGAAAAGTGTCCCAAATACCCGAGTGAATAATACTAGAGTGAATAGTAATCGGGTGAATAGTAACTCGTGAATAGTACTCCGACATGAAAAGTGCCCCGAATACCCAAGTGAATAATACTAGAGTGAATAGTAATTGGGTGAATAGTAACCCATGAATAGTAACTCGTGAATAGTACTCCGACACGAAAAGTGCCCCGAATACCCGAGTGAATAATACTAGAGTGAATAGTAACCCCGACACAAAAAGGTAGAAATTCCACAATAAAATTCGTACCAATATTCCGGCATAATGATATTGAAAGAAATAATATCATTTACGAAGAAATAATACCCCTTACGACTGTTGAACGAAAATAATATTCCTACGAATATTGAACGAAGATGATATTCCTTACGAATATTAAACGAATATAATATTCATACGAATACAAAAAATAACATCTCTTCAGAATATGAAATAAATAATACCCCTTACGACTGTTAAACGAAAATAATATTCCTACAAATATTGAACGAAGATGATATTCCTTACGAATATTGAACGAATATAATATTCATACGAATATGAAAAATAACATCTCTTCAGAATATGAAATAAATAATACCCCTTACGACTGTTGAATGAAAATAATATTCCTACGAATATTGAACGAAGATGATATTCCTTACGAATATTGAACGAATATAATATTCATACGAATACGAAAAATAACATCTCTTCAGAATATGAAATAAATAATACCCCTTACCTCAGAAGAAGACTGAAAACTGGAGTAGTGAAGTAGCAAACTACTCTTCTCCTATCTCTCTATATCTTCTCTCTATATAGCTTCTCTCTCTATAATTGCTCTTGTGAGTCTTAGTGAATTGGTGAGGATGAAGGAAGAATGAGCTACTATTTATAGGAAAATATAGTTTCGATAATTGCACGTTTTGGGGCTCGAAATATTACAATATAATATCTTCATCTTTTCCTTCATTTTTAATTTAGTCGTGCAAGTATTATCAAACTTGCACCACCTCCCCTAATAGTATATCATGTGAATCAATAGTACAATCATGTGACTCAATAGTTCTATACATGTGAAAAAATAATTTCAGTATAGTACCTTCATCTATACCTCCATTTTTAAATTAGTCATGCAAATATTATCAATCTTGCACCACCTCCTCTAATAGTACATGCATATGAATCAATAGTACATACATGTGAATAAATAATTATAAGCATGTGAATTAATAGCAATTAATTGCTAATTTATCCGATTAATTACCCGATTGGTCAGTATAACTTCCAGCCATCAATTATTATCGAAATAAATGTCGATTTTCACTAACACTAATAATCTCAACACAATGGAACTATCAATTTCATATGTAATCAACACGAACTTATTCATCATTAATATTATAACCCACAATATTTAGCAACCAGGTTGTTCCCAGGAAAGAGGGGGCTTTCCGATAAGGATTTCTCCTTATTGACGCCAAATTAGGTGACCAAACCTCTCCTCGAGCGAACTTACTAGACATTGTCAATATTGCAAATAATAATATGAATAACTTTGTCGTCTCAATTATTGATTTAATAATATAAAATATTGTGACAATAATTGAATAAAACCGAGTGACTTCTCACGTAAGCATCAATAATCAATAACGTGTGCTACTATGCAACCACACGTATTACTATACTTTTATCACCGATTATTTTATGACAACTTGTTTACTTTAAAAAAATTTCAAATATCACCCTTAACTTTAACCTTTTATCAATTTAACCATTTACTAAATAGAATAATTATAAGAAAATTGAATATTTTAATTTCATAAAATTCGGGGTCTCACAATTGTGCTTTCTAAAAATGAAAATTCAGGCCATTCCGTCCAATTTCTTGGACGGACGTCAAATATTTTCTGACGTGGCATTGAAAAAAAATTAAAAAATCATTATTTTCTAATGTGGCTACACAAAAAAAATAATAAAATAAATTCATTAATTATGTGGCAAAAAATGATTAAAATAATAATACATTTACCCCACTGCTTTCGTCGACTTGTAAGCATTGAGTCACTGTACTTTACAAAAATGTAATTGACCCACTAAACTTTTAAAAAAAATTTAATTAGGTCATTCATTGGACGGACATCAAATATTTTCTGACATGGCATTAAAAAAAATTAAAAAAATCATTATTTTTGTATGTGGCAAAATAAAAAATAATAAAAAAATAAAATCATTTATTATGTGGAAAAAATGATTAAAATAATAATAAAATTAAAATAAATATTTTAATTCATTTTATTTATAATTTTTTCTTTTCCTTTATCTCTTTTCCTTTCTTTTAATTATTATTTTTATTTTGAAAATTAACATTAATATTAATACAATGTAATCATTAGATTTAGGCTTAAAAATAAAACAAACATACTATTAAAAATATTAAAATTTATCTAGAGCTATACATGTTGTGTTTAATAGTACATATATATAACTGTCTTTCACGATAGGAATTCACTGAATTGGTGTATGTTTCTAGCTGTTCAGCCATAATACCTTTTTTTCTTTTGGTTGTTTCTTTCTTTTGATTAACCTAGCACTCTTATTTCCGTGAAGTTGGTAGTTCAGCAGCTGGGGGAATTATCTACAATTTTTCTGAAAATTTAGTTCTTCAACTTTCTTTGAAATTATCTCTCATATTTAAAGCATGGATTTGAAAGGATTTTTGTGCCGTCTTTTTATAATCTCCTTTCGTTTTCAAGTTTATACTGCAAAAGGCCTCTGCTTCTTTCCAATAAAGCAGAAATATGTTTGCATGTGTTTTAGTTGCTTCATGAATGCTTTTATTAATCCTTTCATCCCAGCTCAAAGATATGGCTGAGAGGTTGTCTCCTGGTGTTCATGACTCCGAAAGCGCTTGTCTACCAAATGGCTTGGTGAAAAATGACATTCACTATCCTGAAGCAAATGGAGATCAGCGCTATTCAAGATCTGATTCAATCAACAACTCTTACTTGGTCTCACCAATGGGCCTAGACTCTGGTTCAGTAAATGGAACTGATGGCTCTACCTAATTGCGTTATTAATAGATTTTAATATTTTTAATAGATGTTTGTTTTATGTTTAAGCCTAAATTTAATGATTTTATTGTATTAATATTAATATTAATTTTCAAAATGAAAATAATAATTAAAAGAAAGGAAAAGTGATAAAGGAGAAAAAAATTATAAATAAAATGAATTAAAATATTTATTTTAATTTTATTATTATTTTAATCATTTTTTTCACATAATAAATGATTTTATTTTATTATTATTTTTTGTGTTGCCACATAAAAAAATAAGGATTTTTTGAATTTTTTTTTCAATGTCATGTCTGAAAATATTTGACGTCCGTCCAATAAATGACCTAATTAAATTTTTTTTAAAAGTTTAGTGGGTCAATTATATTTTTTTAAAGTACAGTGACTCAATGCTTACAAGTCGACAAACACAGTGGGGTAAAGATATTATTATTTTAATCATTTTTTGCCACATGATTAATGAATTTATTTTATTATTTTTTTGTGTTGCCACATCAGAAAATAATGATTTTTTGATTTTTTTTTCAATGCCACGTCAGAAAATATTTGACGTCCGTCCAATTTCACGGAATGCCCTGAATTTTCATTATTAGAAGCACAATGGTGTAATTGCATATTTTTAATGTTTAGTGGCCAATTGCTTACAAGTCGACGACCACAGGGGGTAAAGGTATTTTTTGCCATGTGATTTATGTTGTATTGTTGTTGTTGTTATGATACTTCTTTGCATCCGCTAGTACTTCTAGCGGACCAGGTAATTCTTACGCTTGAATTAATTCTATGGGGCTTTGTATGGGGGCAAATTCGTCCAACACTAATTATAATCATGTCCATTAGAAGTTCTAGCGGACAACGTGATCTTATTTTCAATCTGGACCCTTCATTTTTCTAATGGAAGGTTAAGATTATATATATATATATATATATATATATATATATTTTTTTTGATCCATAATAAATAAATGTTATGAATCATTCCCTTATTAATATAATAAATAATAAAATATAATTAAATCTATCCATTTTAACTATTAGTATACTATTCTCCGTCCATCCATTATATTGTTATATTTTTATCATATTATTAGTATATATTAAGTTGAGTTTTATTGTTTTATATTGTTAGTAGAGTTCTGCACATGCATTGTAATTGTTTTTATGTTATTGGTGGAATTTAAATATATTTTAGTTAAGAGTTTAAAAATATTAGAGATTATGAGAATGTTTTATTTTGTAAAAATATGAGTATTGATTTATGGATTAATATCAAATTTGTAATTTGTTAGTATATTTTTTAATTTTAATTAAAAAAAGAGATTTAGTTTGAGTTGAAGTTACTAATACACACATTTATTAGATTAATTTTTTATTGGTAAAATATGGACATTGATTGGTGGTTTGATATTGATGTAGCAATTTGTTAGTATATTGTTAAATTTTAATTAAAGAAAAGTGATTTAATTTGAGAAGAAGTTTTAAAAAAGAACATATATTTATTAGATTAACTTTTTATTGGTAAGAGAAGTTTAAAAAAACTGGAGATTATGAAAGTGTTTTATTTTGTGAGTCTATAATTAAAAACATTAAGTATTATAAAGGGAAAAAGTAATGCTTAGCTAAGCTTAGATAAAGCTAGTCAAAACCACATAATTTCGTATAAAAATTATAATTAAATTTTTTATATATATATAAAACTTAAAAATAAAAACTTAATCTTAAGATTACAATTACATCGTTTTATTAAAAATTTATTAAATAGTTTTAGTCAAGCTTAGTGCATACTTTTAATTACTTTTTTTCTTATTATAAATTATCTAAAAATTACTATAGAGTTTTCAAAATTTATATTGATTACTAATTTTAAATTTTAAAAATTTGTAAATTAAGTTTAAAAATCCAATAAAATTATTTTTGTTTTGTGGGAGAGAGGAAGTATTAAAAAAATGTTAATTGATAAATTAATGTTTGATACAATATTTAATTTTGCAGAAGAAAAAGATTAGACCCAAACAAGCCCTATGTTCATATTTTACGGACGTACCCGCTACAAGCTAAATTCAACCGCCTTATGAGTCCCTGTTAAGGGCTAGGGTATCTGTAAATTCATTGCTTTGCTTTTTTGTCAAGTATCATTTGAGATAACGTACCAAAGTGTTCGACGAATTTCCCCTTACTATTGTTCGAGATTGAGAAAAAATGTCGAAATCAATCGTGCAACCGATCGGGCAAAAAAGACTGACGAACGTGGCCGTAGTTCGCCTCAAAAAACATGGTATGCGTTTCGAGATTGCTTGCTACAAGAACAAGGTCCTCTCCTGGCGCTCAGGCGTGTAAGTATTTATTAAAAACAGTAATTTACTGTAGAAACGATGGATTCACAAGGATAATTATGCATTTTACTTATTGTAGGAAGAAATATATTCGCCTGGATGCATTTTGACGTTCTTATTGTTCTTTTTAATTCATTGTAGCTTCAAATTTTGGCCTTTGTATATAATTTACTTATTAGGAAATAAATCAAGTTAGTTTATACATGGATTAGACATAAGGGATGCTGCCAAATTGAAGTTTTTTTATGACCTACACAATTACAACGTAGGAAATCTAGGGATACATTATATGGGGGTGCGGGCCAGGAGTGAACTAGGGGGAATCTAGGAGAACTTACCTTTTAATATTTTGAAGTGCCTGACTTCATGTTGAGGTGTAGATTCTAACGTGTGACCTTTGATATGCCAAATTGAAGTTGATAGATATATTTTAAAACATGGGAATTAGTCCTTTGCTCAAAAACGGACTTATTAGTGATTTCATGAACTACTAATTTCACAGATTGCAATCTTGTATTGTTTGATTATTTTGGCTCTCATTTCCTGAAAATTAGTTAAGACTAAACTTCATAAGCGTAATACTTTATGGGATGTGGAAACAAAGGGTAATTATAGAGAAAATAAAACTTTTTTCTATTTGATGTTGGGAAATAATGATTGGTTTAGCGTTCTATATGAGTTATTGGTTGATTGATAATGCCATTTAGAAGGATTACACTACTTTGTATGTTTCCAATAAAAGGTACTGTGTTTCCATTGGTTAAAACCCCCATCGTGCGATCGCAATTGGGTAAACTGTCCATTTTAATTTATCTTAACGCATTACTTTGAAATATTTAGCTCAGTTAGTATACGTAGTCTTGTACTACTGGTAAACATTTTTTTCTTATTCATGGTTTATGAATTTTTTTGACATTGGCAATTATTTGAACTCTTGAATTGTTTTTAATAGTTTGGGAAAATGCTTATTCTCTCTCTCTATATATATATATATTATACCATTTGTTATTGATATTTTTGTCATGGTAAAAGTTATAATTGTACCTGTGAGTTGGACCTTTTTCTTAAATTTCTCTCATGCAACCATATGTTACGGATACATATGTATATTGCCCTTTTTAGCTATCTTTGTTATTAAAAGGTTATGCACTTATATATATGGATTGTGGTCCCTCTGACTTGGTCTTGTGCTTTTCCATGTTTGAGAATTGCTGGTCCAATCTTTTCTAATTGACAACTTTCCCTATAGCTTTAGGATATGAACTGCTCTTTACTATTTAAGATTCCTCTACGTTTGCTTTACATCTACAGTAATTCCTTAATGACAACATTATTTGATGCACAAAATAAAATGCTGATTTTTATATCAAATTATAAATTAGAGAGAAAGATTTGGATGAAGTATTGCAATCGCAGACTGTTTACTCAAATGTTTCAAAAGGAGTTCTTGCTAAATCGAAGGAGTTAAAAGCAGCTTTTGGAATGGATGATCAGAAAAAAATTTGTTTGGAGGTTGGTAAATTTTTATTACATTCTGAATGTCTCTGACTCTCAGGAATTATGCATAAGCCAGTAGATAGTTTTCCCCTTTACTTATGTAGTATATTATACTGTAACAGATTTTGGAAAAAGGAGACCTACAAGTTGCTGGGAAGGAGAGGGAATCACAGTTATCAAATCAGTTCAGGGATATTGCAACCATTGTCATGCAAAAGACTATCAACCCTGAAACTCATCGCCCTTATACTATTAGCATGATTGAGCGTTTAATGCATGAAATTCATTTTGCAGTTGATCCACATAACAGCTCCAAGAAACAGGTGTTTTGATTTGTTTTGCTGCATAATGATGAGCAACTATCCTCTGCATTTCCATATAAGTGATTAAGCATTGATGTGCATGAAGAGGAACCATATCTTTTCTTTCATTTAATTATTAGTTGTTTATTGAATTTGTAGTTTGTGCATCCTAATATTTCCAGTTATTTATGAAGTATTGCTCTCTTGCTAGATTGAAACTACTTATCCTGCCTTGTTTTTGCTTGTCTTGGTCCGGTATCTTCTTGGATAGCGTAAACTCTATATTGCATATTTTTTTGTAATTGGTTGGGTACATCTAATTTTCATATTGCTTGTTTTACCACTAGTTTTTGAGGAAATAGATAAGGTTGTCCATTTCATGGGTTGTATGCTTTAGCTAATTCTGTATTCCTTCTATAGGCACTCGAAGTCATTCGTGAGCTTCAGAAACACTTTCCCATAAAACGATCTCCTATGAGGGTGCGATTGACTGTGCCTGGACAGAACTTTTCTTCGGTTTCTGAGAAGCTAATTGAGTGGCATGCCAGCATTATTTCAAAAGAAGAATCTGGAAATCAGCCATTTGTGGTAAGTCCTCATTTTAGACCCTAAGGCCTTCAGTGTCTCTAATGTAAACCTCGATTCATGTAGAAGTACTTTCATTAAAACTACTAATTGCATATGATATTACTTGTTACGATACTGATGTCATAGTAAACTAGATTGCTCCGTTTCTTCTTGTCCATTTATGTGTATATTAGGGGTTGATAATTCGTTATACTGGAGGTACAGGTAGAGAGCACAATGGTCACTTTTTTTCCTTTTCTTTTTTTGATAATAATGCCCCTAGATTGTTGGTGGGTAGATGGTCCCAGAAGCTTGATACCTCATGGCTTTTCCTTTGGACAGTAAGAATTTCTAAGTTTGTTTATTGCAGACAAAATTATTCCGTTAGGCAATATAGGAGTCTAGGATTACCCTCCTACAACTATGGAGTCCTATTTTTCTTTGGGTTTGATATTATAGAGTTTTATCTTTAATTTGATTACTGTGCAGATCTGTGAAATGGACCCAGGTTTTTTCCGAGACTGTGATGCCATGGTAAGGAATCTACAAGGAAGGTTGGAAATTCTTGCAGTGTCTGTGCATGCTGAAGGGGACACCAATGTGGATCATTATGATGATCATGAGGAACCACCGTCAATCTTACCCAAGGATTCTGCAGACTCTGTCCAACTAAATGAGAAAATGCAAAAGCAGACCATCTCTGACAAAAAGGAGGATGCAGTGGGGGATGTAAAGCAGAACAAATGCAGTACATGCAACGCATTTGTTGGGGATGCAAAACAGTATAGGGAGCACTTTAAGAGTGAATGGCACAAACACAATTTAAGGCGAAAGACTAAGCAACTTCCTCCACTTACTGCAGAAGAATGCATGGGTGACATTGAGATTGGCGACTCAAAGGCAGATTTGAAGGACTATTCATTTTGAGGTTTGAGTTTTTCTTTTAAGTACTGTAATTTTAAATTTTTGGACAGGGTGTTTCTTAATTTCACTAACTGCATAATGTGCAAAGAGTTTTCGCTATCCTACAAGTTAAGACGGATGATAATTTAGCTGTAAATTTAAGTATTATATGGGATTTAATCATATTCAGAAAGGTATAAGAGCGGGCCTGCAAGAA
This sequence comes from Panax ginseng, assembly GCA_020205605.1. NCBI lineage: Eukaryota > Viridiplantae > Streptophyta > Magnoliopsida > Apiales > Araliaceae > Panax > Panax ginseng. Next base: position 110,071,581 of record CM035129.1, read on the forward strand.
AGCTGGATTAATCATTTAGAAGAATAAGAGTGGACACCTTTCTTTGGTTTTACTCCGCTGTATGATTTTCTACTGATAACTTATAGGCTGTAGGCCTCTATTATCTTGCAGGTTTCAATTTGTTTATTAATGTGCATGATCCATATAGTAGGAGAATATGATGATGTGTAATAGTTTGATGCAAGTCTGAGTATTTCAAAATGGCAATTACACTTTATCTAACAGTAGCTAAATTTAGATTTTGACTAGTTTGTACATGTTCATGGTGGAAACCATATAGTGACTTGTAATGACCTATATTTATTTATCAAAAAAATTATTTATCTATATAACATACTCGTGCTGTGTTTTGTCAGGTTATTGTCACCATTGCAGCAGTAATGGAAGCTGAAGAATAGTTAGCACCTCGCAGCTAAGAGGCTTCTAATTTTGTTTGAAGGGAAACACAAAAGAAATTTGTGGGAAGTTGTGTTGTTTTTAATATTTTGTAATGGGAGACTATAACATATGTATAACAAATCCAATCATATGCACTAGTGAATGTATATGTCGCATCAAAACTCTTGTTAATTGAGTTGCAACCATTGCTTGAAATATCAGTTATTATCTACCAAGGTTTGGTATTAGAACTTTGATCTTCATTTGCACATGCACGTGTGATTAATAGAGATTGATGATCCAGTGGTACCGGGAGCCATCCAGTACTAACATTCTTTGCGTTTTCAGTTTCTGGTGGATGCACTGGCTGGTATTTTGCTGCGGCTGTGCAAGCCACTTCGTGTGAGAACTCTAATTAAGTCCTGTTTTTTTCTTTTTTTTCCTCACTTTGTTTTTGTGCATTTTGAAACAACCAAGTAAGTTTGAAAAATTACAGAAAATGACCAGTGAAGTATTTCTATTATGTTAAATTTTAATCTTCGACGGCCTCAAGCAAGTGGAGGAACGGTGCGTACAAGTAGTAAACTGAAAAATGTAATGAAACTTGAAAATCTTATAATATGAAATATTTTTCATTTAAAATTATTATATATATAAATAATTTCTGAGTATTTTATATATGCACGTAGAGGCTATATGTGTGTGTGTTTATATTTAAACATAATATACATGTATAGATTAGATATGCATAGAAACCATATCTGAGAATAGTATAAAACCGAGTGTTAGGCCACATGGGGCTTCGAGAGGACAAGCTATTTTGTGGTGATGGATCAGTCTTGTATAATATCATCCACATGAATTCAGCATCTTAAGCACCCTACAATCTTGTCACAATATCCACTTTTTCTCATTCACAATTTCACATAAAGAAAAAACAGGGTACTAGAAATTGGAAAATGTGAAGGGAAGAAAAATAGGAAAAGCTAATTTAAGACCACATTCTCTTTTCTATCACACATTCAAAAACTCCATCAAACTCTATCTAGAGAATAATCATTCAATGGCCATGGAGAATTGTTTCCAAGTGGTATCAAGTACCGCAAGGGCGAGTGTTGTACACTATTCTCATTCATTTTCTTCTCCCAAGCAGGAAAAGGTGAAGTTGCCAAAATCATGTAAAACCAGCTTGATGAGGCCTAGTGCTGCTGCTGCTGCTGCTGCTCTATCGTTTTCTTCCTCCTCCGCTCGTTCAATCAACCACAGGCGCAGCCTAAGCATTGTTTGCAAAGCTTCTGTAGATCAAGGTCTCTGCTCTCTCTCTCTCTCGCACACAAAAACAATGATAAATGCACACAAACAAATGGGGGGTCGAATACTTTAATTTGAGTCCATCTAGTGAAGTATTAACTTGTTTAGGTTTTATGAATATATTGTTACAACTACTTTTCTTGATTGTTTGTTTATTTTATTTCCGTGGAGGCATCTGCAGTCACTACCCTCTGGGTATACACTAGGATAGACCTGTCAATATAGTTAGTTAACTGTTGGTCAAATCATATTAATCGAAATCAAATGGGTTGGTTAACCATTTTTATTTATTCAGGTTGGTTAAAGTTTAGACCCATATTTTTTAAAACAAATATAATTCTGAACCGGCTAACTATTTTTCAACCCATATTTCATTTCATTTTTCAACCCATAGTTCTAAAACTAGTAGAATTTCACTCTTGCTCATAAAGTGAAAGCAGAATTTACGATCACACTTAAGGACCAAACGACTACTAATGATCAGAAGCATGTGCAAAACAAAGTTGCTTGATTGTTTCGTTTTTTCAATGAAAATTGCTGCAGGGTTGTATTCTAATTGACAATTTACAGTACTTTAGTGTGTACTTTTATACATTCTCTTGCTAAATAATTATCATAGTATATTTTTTTATAGCAAAAATAGATGTACTTTCAAAAACTAGATAATAAACATTAAAATCTCTCTACGTTGAATTATTTCACTTCAACTTAAAATGGTGTATTTTGGATTCCAACCTTTCTACTAGCAAGTTAATAATAATTTTGAAAAATTATTTAAATATGGAATGGTATTAATAATTTCAATTTAAAATTTTATTAGTATAGTTTTTTAGCATTTTATTATTTATATTACTAATTTTTATATCATATTATTACTTAATTAATTTAATTGTGACGATCACAATTTCATTTTTCAAAAGTTATGTTTAAAAGTCAACATCTTAAAATGGTTAATATGGTTTTGAACCATAACCATATAGTTCTAACCCACATAACTCATATTAAAAATGGTTAATATGATTTTAGTTCTTAAATGGAACCATAACCATATTTTAAAAACCAAAACCAACCCAGAATCATATTTTGTCAAGCCTACACTAGGTAAATCTCGACCCCGGAATGTTTTTTGTAGTTTTGAACTCATGACATATACCTAGTACGTACTACAGGCATCTTTGGTTGATGAAGAAGTTTTTCGGATTTTCTGCGCACACAGTTTTGAGTGAAACAATCCCTCTAAATTGACTGTTGGAATCTAATTCTTCTGCTTCAAAATATAAGATCAAGTTCGACTTTTAAAATTAATTGAAATATTTTCAAATGATCATCTAACTTTTTGAAAATAATCAATCCTGCAAGTATTAATACTGGTCAGTAGACCTAGCAAAGATGGCCCGCCGGCCCGCCCACCACGAGCTGGGCTTTGGGCTTTAATTTTTTAGCCCATAAAATTTGGGCTGTTTTTGGCCCGGCCCGTGGCCCGTGACTTTTTTTTTTTTTTTACCAAAATGTTGCTACTTGTGGGTTATGAGGCTTGAACACAAAAATAAAATAACTTGTATATAATATTTTAAATTTAAACTACAAAAAAAATAAAATATTTGAGCTTGATAGCATCACTCAGAAATAAAATACCAAAGAAATTAACCCTGCTTCTTTTTTTCTTTTTTTTTTAATATACCTGCTTATATATGACTTCTTTAACCAATTATTGGTTAGAGATGGGAGCCCTCAAACTCAAACCTCTTCTTCATTCAAATAAAAGACATACTGACATGCCGGAGTAGTAACGAATACCCAGATTTAGCATGTTAATTTGTTTCAAATATTTTTTTTTTATGATTATTAGTTTTTAATTGATAATTAAATTTACAGAAAGCAAATAAATATTTCAGCATGCAATACACGTTTTGAATAATCAATTAAAGGGTGCATCTCCCATATCAATTAGGGGATTAAACTCTTAATTTTTTTTTTTTGGGAATTGTCTTCTTAATTATTTTAATTAGAAAATTAAATTATTATCACAAATATACATGGCTCAAACTCAAAACAGAAATAAACTTAAATTGCCATCCATCAATATAGGTAATTAGAATTTGATTATATACTTTGAAAGTAATTTATAAAATTTTAATTGATTAATATATATAGTTAATGTAGGTAATTAGAATTATTGTTTATTATAAATTATTTTATTATTTTTAATATTAATTATTATTACTATTTTTGGTGTAACAAGATTCTGTAAAAAATAAAATAAAAAACAAATAAGGGAAAAAGCTCGCGGGCCGGGCCGGCCCAACCCGGGCCACGGGCCACACTTTAGCAGCCTGCCAAAATCCGGGCCATTTTGGCCCGGCCTGTTTGCCACCTCTACTGGTCAGATAGTTTCCAATTTTCACATTTCTATTATTACAAAATCAAATGAGTTTGTATCAATTTCGAATTTTGTATCTAATAAAAAGTTTTGGTGAAATGCAGTTCAAGTAGTGACAGATACTACCTGGCAAACTCTGGTCGTTAGAAGTGAAATACCTGTTTTAGTTGACTTTTGGGCACCGTGGTGCGGACCATGCCGGATGATTGCACCCATTATCGACGAGCTGGCCAAAGAGTATGCCGGAAAAGTGGTCTGTTACAAGCTCAACACTGATGACTGTCCAACTATAGCGTCGCATTATGGAATAAGGAGCATCCCTACTGTGTTATTTTTCAAGGATGGAGAAAAGAAAGAAAGTGTCATTGGGGCAGTCCCCAAGTCTACCCTCTCTGTTACAATAGAAAAGTATTTGAACGCTTGAGAAAAATGTATTCACCTTAATTCACTACTCAATTTTCACAATTTGTAAATGCAGCTTGATATTATTAAGAATGGTTATATTCTGAAGAATTATTTTGTACAAGAACAGATAATAAGCCATCATGTTTCATCCAGCTTTACATATATGATTGTATATCTATATTATCAGGGATAATGTGTTGTTTTAGTTATATGGGGATAAAGCACTACATAAGAATTAGAGTTGTAAAAATATAGGAGAGAGCAAGTAAGCACATTCATAACCACAACCGCACTGCAAAAAACTGCACAACTGCGGATGGGATTATTATTTTTAGTTACCAAAGATTTGAGGATGCGATTGCGAACTGCACAACTGTATATGTGGATGCATTGCGAACTGCACAACTGTATATGTGGATGCAGATACGGATGCGATTATTATTTTTAGTAACTGCACATGCTGATGCAGTTGCAAATGCCACTTGTAACCGCACCGCATGTCAAAATTAACATTTTTAACATTTATTCAAACTCTTTAAAAACTGAACTCAACTTAATCTCCTAGATTAGAGTAGGGTCCTTTTCATGTGAAGAAACGAATCACACAAACCACCAAAAATCAGTTTGCAGCTGTTACTAATCAGAACGGTCAATAGAATATATATACACTCACTTGTCGGAGAATCGATACTCCAGTTTACAAACGATCTTGAGAAAGGATATAGAGTTAGTGGGAAGCTCCACTATCAAAAGTTCACTTCCTGCATCTCCAATTCCAACGGCGTTAGCAGGTACGCGGCTATATGTTAAACTCAAGTCATAGAAACCACATGAAAACAAAGTTGGGAGGAAAAAAGAGTAACTCGGACGATTAAACATTTCAATGATAAAAACACTGCTATATGTAATCCTTTTCTCTAGAACTAGTACAAAGGGGGGGGAAGCCCTAAAAGGCTAAAACCATTCATCTATCTTCTCACAGCTGCTATCTTCACTAGGCCAGGTGAAATTTTTGAACTTTTTGTGCAGCACAAGCAGACACATTTTTAACAGCTTTTAATTACAAGCTATAACACTTTATGGAGATGCTTTCCAATCAAATTGAAGATTATTGAAACCATTAACTGCTCCCAGACCATTAAGCAGACCCAAATCCTGTTGTTGATGATTAATATTCTGATCTCGTGCCATTGTCATACCGACCCTTCCATTCATTGTCACAGAGTTATTACTACCCATAGCAGCTCGGATGCCATTGCCCATGGCAGATTGGCCAAGTCCACTACCCATGCCTCCAAATCCGGTAACCCCAATACCTGAATTATTATTAGGTGTTCCATTTGCTACAATGCTGTTGCTACCATTGAGACTACTATTATTGTCTGGTTGCAATAATCCATTAACACTTTTAACGTCATTCCCCAATGAACCAACACCTACCATACCATTCCCACCAAGTTGGGAAGACATCATCATTTCATGTATGATTTTCTGGACAGAACTCTGCGAGTCATTTGGGTCAGGATCACCAGAAAGAGAAGGCTGTTGCATTGAAATGTTTGGAGAATTTGCAGAATTCATGTGTGCTGAAGCTGTCAAACCACTATGAGAAGGTTGCGGAGGATTGTTAGATGAGGATGGGGTCGGTTGTGATTGGAAAGGAGAAGGGTTGGGTTGAACCTCAAGTGTATTGTACTCGAGGAACCAGGAGAGGGAATCTGGACCCCACTTCCTCCATAGGGACTATTTGCATTACTCATTGGGTTTTGCTGTCTAGAGTTCATAGAGTTCTGATGTAGAAGCCCGGCTATGGTACTAGTGGAGGAAGTGGCAGGTGCCGAGTTCAGAGAGTTATTCACACTCTGCATACCGTTGCTAGAAGGAAGTTGCACTGCAGTTGCCTGGACAGAGTTCTCATTGTTCGAGTTCTGAGCCACTGTTTGCTGCTGCTGTTGTTGTTGCTGTTCCTCAGGTTGTTGGGCATGCGAATGAAATCCTGATGAGGTATTTGTCCTCCGCGGAAACTTGGCCAAGCTCTCTGAGGTAAAAGTAACAATGATTGACAAATGTAGCATTTAGTACAAATCAAGAGTAGCATAAGCACAAATAAAGTTAAATGTATAAGCACAAATAAAGTAAAATATGCTTTGCAGCAAGGTCAAAGGATGAAATATCAACAATTCTCTAAAACATAACTTAGGAAGCAAGGATATGCGGGCAGGAATTCAGGGATTTGTCAAATCTTTAAAAATGGGAATTTGGGTGCAGCACGGATATGACACATATTTGATTGTTAATTATATAAATATATTGAAAAATAAGTAATTTGTTTCAACTTGAATCAAACACTATAACATATTTTTATTTACCAATATGGTTTCACTTGCAATTATTGAGCCCAAATGGATGTCGGCCAACTTAATCAATCCCCACTCTTTTCTACCTATTTGAAAAGAACCCAACCCAATTCTACTTTCTTTTCCATAGAATAATGCTTGATACTTGATATAAGTGAATAGAAAGAATTTGCTGTTAAAAAACTATAAATGAAAAAAGGTATAACCAAAAATAAGGGGTATTTAATTTTCCAAACCCCACAGGCATAGGAACTTGCACACGGAGAGGGAAGCAAACAGGGAAAATTTAAAAAAATAAAAATAAAGGCACTGCCTCTGAAGTGCTCTTCCCTCTGTCCAAAATAGCTGATGCGAGCCCTAATTCTTCCCTCCCTCTTTTTTCCATATCTAAAAAACTTGTCACCGCTGAATCCCCAAACGCACCTGACACACCCCCAAAAGAAAAATGTGGGATACGGCAATTGCCGCACCCCTGGTACAACCAGTGCTGTACGTCACCAGTCAGAAACACCCTTGCTTCCCAGAACTAAGCAATCACACTTTTACTAGTCAAAAACAAAGAAATGTCAACTTTTGCATATCATAAGATTGGTCCAGGGTGAAAAGAGCGCCTTGCCATTTTTCACAGTTGTAGGGTCACTTATTATAACCCATCATAACACTAAAGCATAAATATATGCATATATCACCTAGAAGTTAGACCCTTTGTAACAGTCATACTCATACTCATACTCAGATAACTAAGAAGAATGTACGATAATTCTCAGATTTTATGCAAGGTCCACATATATATATATATATATATATCTGTGTGTGTGTGTGTGTGTGCAGTCCATGAGCCTCATTTCATCTCAAAATTCAAAGCTACCCATCATATATCATAATAGGTCAAACAAAGCTATGAAAATTTTCAGCTTTTTTCTTTCTAACTAGATTTTTTAACCAATGGATTCAGTGCCTTGAAATTTTAAAAACACATAAGTCGGTGGGAAAATATTGGCAATTGATATTAGGCTTACCCATAGGTCCAGTCCCAATTTCTCGGCTGTAATCAATCAAATCTTTCATGCTATTAACCACTTCGGATATCTGCAATATAACCAGAAACAAATTAGTTTTCAGTAGTCAATTCAGTAACAAGAAAATCTAAACAATGCAACTCACCCTAAAAATAATTCATCTTTCTTTTCACAAACTGGTTTTGGTACTACTCTCATTCTCACTGAAGTTGTAATAATAAGGTAGTGCTTGGATCGCATAATATGTTTTTGATGCAATGCAATAAGCTACACAATGTAATAGTATTTGCTCATTACATTTATCTTGTTTGATTCATATTTGGGATCCGTGTAAAACTTGTAATTACATAACATTATTGTTTTTTTTGGTTCATTAAAAAATGAACATGCAATGCAATGAAAGATTAGTTTAAGACCATTTAATCCTTTCCTTTGTAGAGCCACTAAATTATGGAGTGGTTTTTTCATTGTAAAGGGGTAATTTCAGGTGAAAGATTGAAAAAAGGTAATTATGACTTGATTGTGACTTGTTTCATCTTAATTGGGCTATTGCATTACGCAAATAATAAGCTAATACATCCATTGGAGGGGGTAATGAAAAAGGCTAATACATCCATTGGAGGGGGTAATGAAAAACCCTCAAGTTGATGTAATTGGATTACATCCCTAAGAGCATTCACAACACTTTCCCTAATAAACTCTTTATCCCCAACTTTGATGGATATATCAATAAATCATTATCCAACAGTTTCATTATCCTTATTTAACTCTCTATTTTAATCTCTAAATAAGATTTTACTCCCCAGAGAGAGAAAGTCAAAAGACAGTTCTCTATATATGCAAAATCACATTTCACACTCTTATTTAAGTAGACAACTCATCAATCATATACATTATCTTGACATTATTGTCACATGACTTTTTTACTACTTCATTTTCAAATTATGAAATTAATATTGACTTATTTTTTAAAAATTAATTTCAAACGTATTCAAATTTAAAATTGATATAAATTTATTTAATTTATGTCCATATAATTATAAATATTATAAAAGTACTACTAATTATAAAATTTATTATTTTCAAAATTTAAATTAAATGAATCATATTAATTTTAAATTTAAAATATCACAAATTAACTTTTTAAAAGTTAATATTGATCTTATGTACATTTGCAACTACAATCCATTCAATACTCACTCCATAAATTACTTAAATTTTAAAATAAAATAAAAGTTATTTTACAATGAGAATACAATTGATAAATTATACTTTTTTTATAAATTATAAAATTATTATTAATTTTATAAGTCAATTTGATGCATTCTCAAACTTAATAATTTTGCTAAGAATTGAAAAAATAATAAATTTTATAAGTAATAGTATTTTTTTTCTAAATAAGTTACAATATGTATAGATTAAATTTATATTAATTTTAAATTTAGAAATTTCACATACTTACTTCAAAAAAGATTAATAAATTAATAGCGATTTTATAATTAAAAACAAGAGGTTGTAATATATTACATCTATCATAAACTTTAACGCTAAAGCCAATACAAAGGTCAAATAGTTACAACGGTCAAAACATGCTTTGATTGTTGGAACTTTAAAATTTCAAATTTCATTATTCAAGGAATCAATATAAGAAACATGTTGGGTACATAGTGAAAAAATTGAATCCTTATCCTGCATAATGACCCAATGACACTAAGGACTAGGGATAGAGATAAGGAAACTATTGTGAATGCTCTAATAGGTTAATACATGTAATAAGTGAACCAAACAAAAAATGTCGCACCAATGTAACTATTGCAATACATGGCTATTACATAGATGGGCAGACGTGAACCAAATGCAAAGTTAAAAAAAAAGTATTATGACTGACACTGAGAGAAGGAAAATGTACAGCTCAAGGGCATTTTAATGAATAGCACCAATGGATGTCATTTCAAAAGAGCTTAAGGTCATAGCTTTTCTGATTACCAACATTGATTTTTAAAATGCAAAAATTCACTTTTTTGGGTAGACCAAAACAAAAGTGTATGGAATGTAATATATATTCTTACTAATTGCTGTTCTTTTTCTGAGAGAGTCCCAGTTGTAGATTTAACTTTGACTATGCCGAAGAACCACATAATCATCAACACAGCATGTACACGGACTAAGTACTAGATGATGTAAAACAGAGGCAGGGTGGAGGAATTAAGGGACTTAGAAGGCTCACAAGCCTCAAAACACAAAATTCTCAAATCAATTCATATTCAATAATCTAAATATCAACAAGGGATTACAATACTTATTTAGTAAACCTAATCCATGGAAATTAGTCAAGTAAAAACCCTAAATTAAAAAAGGAAACAACTCCTAAAGTCCTAATAATATTCTACTTCTATAATTAAACTTTTAGAATAATCTACGTAATATAATAAAAATATAATTATTAGTTGCAATATATTTATCTATAAATAACAATATAAAATAATAAGTAATTTCTTAAGCTTCGTTTGCTCCGCATCACTTGAGTTACTTCAATGCGCTAGTTAGGGTACGAACCACGTTCGGCTTCATGACACGTTGGCGGATAGCTTAAATAGGCGATCCCTTGTCATAAGCAAAAGCAAAATACGCCTCTGAAAAGACATTTAACTTTTGCTGCATAACGTTTTGTACTTCATTTATTTATTTTTTATAAATAAATATCTGACAGACTTGGACAAGTTGTTCGCAACACCTTTTCCTTCATATATTTTTAAGTGTAAAATCTTCAATCGACCTCAGCAGTATGTTTCATTTTTATCATAGAACAATATAATAGAAATAAATGGAAAGAAGTTATAGCAAAAGAAGAAGAGATGGCTCAAATAGGAGAGTAAAGAGAGGAAGCAAAATAAGAAGTTTAATCTGTTCTGGAAAGTAAGGAGTTGTATGGTCAAAAAGAAAATACAAGAACTACAGAGAAGAATATTTAGCAAGTGATCGAGTATTTTTTTTTTTTTGGGCAAATGAATAATCATATATAGAAATACAAGTCACCACACAGTGGTGAATATAAAATAAAATAAAATCAAAAGATTTTGTTTTTACTAAATGATTTGGGAGATGTAGGTAGATATTTGGGTTATTTAAATTTATGATATAACTGCACATTGTGGAGTAATAACCATGAGAGAAGATGAAGACAAAATAGGTGAAGAGAGAGAGAGAGAGAGCGATGGAGACAAAGGATAAGAAAAGAGCGAAAGAAGATGATAAATGATACCCATGTTTTTTTGTAACATGCCACGACACAAAATCACCAAAAGTAATTGGAAATCCTCTCCCTTTAAAATAAGATAGATAGATTAGGCAATCAAATTAATATATTTATCGTGAATTAATACTCTCAATAGTATTCTGTTGGCTATTAAACTACTCACTAAAAAACCCTAGCCGCATGCATCTAAATAATTATATACAGATTTTTTGGCTTCTTTCTAAAGAGGCTTCACATTGCAACCAGGGCTCGAGATGTGAGAGAGAGAGAGAGAGAGAGAGAGAGAGAGAGAGAGAGAGAGAGAGAATCCCCTTGACTTTCTCTAGCTAATTTTTAGAAAGAGCACTATAGCTTGATGTGTTCACTTCTCTAACTATTATATCACTAATACTTGCTACTAAAATCATGAGACTTAGAATGTAAAAGAATATAGGATATATATTTCAATTTCGGTGTATTTAAATATGCAACTGATTACCAACACTGCAGCAAAGCAATTAAAATTTTTAAAAGCTATTTTCTGTTTCCCCAAATATTTATAGCAATCCTTTATCACTGTGCAACCTTAAATTGAGTTGTAAAACAGTTAAAAGCTGTGAAAGAAGAGGAACAATTTCAAAAATGTAGAATACAGCACATTACCTGAAGGCACCGCACATATCTCTTTGTATATCCTAAATCATTTACTAAAGGAACTTCCAATGCTTTTGCCAATTGACGAGCTGATGCAACAAACCTATAGCAAAAATTTATCGATTTCAGAAACATTACATGTCATTAAAGTAGGTTATGTACTTATGTTTACAACCCAATAGACAAATATAATACGACAATATACCAAAATGGTTTAAATACTGTGTCTACACACAAAAGAAACATAAAAAGGCAAGCGCCATCACATGCAGAATGTATAGCTCTATATGCATTGAAAACATTAATTCTGAATTTCCTCTACCACCTGCCACCATCAGATCAGTTGAGATTACAGAGACTCCAACTAACTAGGAGATGGAAAAATATGCCAATCTTCTCCAATTACCGCTTAAGATTAGAAAAAGTCACGACTTTACAGATAGGAGCTGAAGTAAGTTGGTGTCTAGGTTTGGGAAACAGTAAATTCTATTGCTAGATGGGGAACAGTGCTCAATGAACATATACCATAAAATTGATCACTTGCAAAAACATTCTTTTAACATGGCTGTATACTAGTGAGAGAGAGAGAGAGAGAGAGAGGTTATAGTTGAAACTGTTTTTATTCAAATTTTCAAACATAAAAAACAAAAGATATGAGAGGAACTTCAAACAGCCAATTTCAATCTAAGGTAAAAGAGACAAACTGAATATCAGGGGAAAAAATGGAAAAAGGGACTTACATATTACAGTTATTTTGCAACTCTGGAACAGATAAATTAGGTAATGCATTTTGAGTAGCAGCCTGATACTTTTGTGCAGCAGCCCCAAGCTGACTAACCTGCAAAATACAATCAACAATTGCCAGATTTGTATCACAAAGCTGATACTCCCTCCATACCAAGATAAAAGCCCTAATTAACTTTTTGTGCATATTAAGGGACCAAAATGACAAAACTGTTGATATTAACTGTTTATATAACTTATACACTCCTAATAATGTACTTCATTAACTATCTTGAAATTTCTAAATTTAATTGTAGTAATCAATTCAAATACAATTTATGGTCAAGTACACTCTCTCCCTTCCTCTTTAACGTAAATTGGCAAGTCTCTCCCTTTCTCTCTCTCTCTCTCTCCCCTCACTTTGTCTATCAACTTTTTTTAGACATGGCTGTCATGGTAATAAATTTGGAGAAAGTAGATATAATAGACATTGAATTGTAGGGTTAATATAGGAAGAGTTATGCAAAAGATTGGTTGTTAAATATAAGTAGACACTTAATTGGGACCACCCAAAAAGGTAAATGTGGACTTCTATCCTAGGCCGTAGGGAGTATCGTACTTTAATCTTGCACTTTATTACACAATTTTCCGTCAAAATCTGCAACTTCACTCACTCATGAGAAAAATTTTGTACAGAGAGCAAACACCATATATTGCTAACTTACATCCCATTAAAAAAAACTAAAGCCTACAGATAAAACCTATTATGAAACTACCAGCATGTATACTCACAAAACAGGTAACACCAACAAAGACAACTAAATGAAAGCCACAAGATAAAAAAAGGCCAAGAGGTAACATTCATATAAATTTGGCAAAAAAAAAAAGAAGATAAAATACGGGGAGAGATACAAAAAGACAGATAGAGAATAGTTTTATTGGAAGAATCAAGAAGTACAAAATCTTCTTCATATAAGTAACATGACGAAAATCTTCTTCATGCAAGTAACATGTCAAGTGGCTGACTTCCTATACATGACGGGTACTAAAAATATGAAATAGGTCGGGACAAAAATAACTGGAATTGGTATAGAAATGGTCATTCCATGAACTGTGAATATAATGAATAATACTAATGGTACCAAATTTCATGTGTCATTATTACGTTAGTTTGCCCGTACAATGGTGATTGATTAATGAATACTGACCAACCAATATAATATGATACATCAATTTGGTGCCTTATTTGACACCCTTAGCATCACTCGAAAATCACAATTCAAAAACACAAAACAGCAAGATACAAACTTCAAATGGATCATACTTCCTTTAAAAAGAAGCAAGACTCCTGAAATTATTCAAGTGCAGAAATTTGTATATGGAAAATTTCACAAAGATTTTAATACATAAAATTAGTACACACTTATGCATCAGCTCTCTATAAATAATATAAAAAGGGGCAAGCCAAAAATAACTCCAAAAATGTTATACTATCTATCAATTGCTACCACTCAACCGCAAAATTGGGAAAAGAAAGATTCTAGCATTTAAACATAAACACGTGGCATAGGAAAGTTTAGTCTGTTCAATAAAAGTTATAGGCAGTACATGTGAAGTTCAGAAATAAAAAGCAATAAAGAAGGCTTCTCATGATGAGAACAAGATATTATTAATCCATACCTGAGGTATCAACAATCTTCTAGGGATAAGCTCTTCATGACGTCGAGCACAAAATTCCCAAGAGCATATCTGCCAACGGAGAGATGAACAGGGACAATGTATAAATGATAATACTAAAAGTATTTAGTAGAAAACAAATCCACTTGGGGTAATGTATAACCTTCAGGTCTGGAGAGAAAACTATTCGCAGCTGTCCGTCACGGACAACACGAAGTTGCTCAAAAACACTCTCTTGGATGGCTTTTGCATAGTCCAGGACAATTTGACCAGATGAATTCTGGTATTCACGAGGCATATCAACATAAAGAAGTTCTTCTAGAGTACCACTTTCATACTTTATTTTGAAAAGCCTAGGCAGAACCTCGGCAGTTGCCTCTGCAAGTATTCTTAGTTTTAGATAATGGAGAAGTAGGATATGCTACAAATACTTTATATATATATATATATATATATATACACACACATATATAAAGGGAGAGAGAGAGAGAGCAACTTTTATATAGCATTAATGAGATGTGGCAATTGAAAAAAAGTTACAACCATGCTAACAAACAGTAAATGAAATCAATTATAAGATTTAGTATAAAATAGTATTCTGAAACCCACGACCAAAACTTACCAAAACCACGGCCTGGCTTGCGGTTACATATTTCACAGTGCCATACATCCTGCATAATTGCAAATAAGGATTATATCATTTCTATGAAGTGTCAAATAGGCAATGTATAAGAATTGTTGACGGAATTTTCTTTCACAAAGGTATGCTAATATCAATAATGCTATGGACCTTGGAACTAATATTGCTCGGAATATTCATAAAGCAAAGTTTAAGATGTATATCCTTGGAATTAGTAGTCATGCAAGATTCAAAAACATGATATACTCATTTCTATGCTGTCTCAAATAGGCAATAGAAGAATTGTTGACGAAAGTTTCATTAAGGCATGCTATATGTCAAAATGCTATGAACCTTTGAACTAATACTTGCTTATATGTACGCATAAAGCAAATACTAAAAAGTATATTTTTGGAACAAGTTATCATGCAAGATTCAAAACCATGTCACTCATTAACTATAATGGGGCATCGCCATACTTGGTTTAATTTTATTGAGTTCCTCTAGAAACAAACCTGAGGGAAAACTCCAGTAGTTTGTCGGCCACTTCCATACATAGAAACACACCACTTTTTCTTGGCATTTGGAGCAAAGTACTCGGTAACAAATTTCCTCCAGAACTCAATATTGTTGTCCTGCAATATAAATAGTCGCAATCAACATTTCATAAAACTTCACAAAAAATTTATCAAAAACAAGAGAGATTTTTGTCTATATCGAAATCGCACTTCTGGCCTATGTTGTTGTTGATACATATAATGTGTCAACCGCCTGGCACACATTCCCGGTTCATATACTGGCTTTGCGGGAGACCTCAAAGGCAGATTCTGCTGTTGGAATTGGGGTTGCAATGGGGATCTTTGTTGAGGAATAGCTTTCAAGAGTTGCTGTTGTTGCTGGTGCTGCAGCTGCAAGAGTCTCTGTTGATGCAAAAGATTAATCTGGGCAGCAGCAGCCTGGGGGGATTGCCTGGACATTTGAAGAAACTGTTGTTGCTGTTGTTGTTGTTGTTGTTGTTGTTGCTGCTGCTGCTGTTGTTGCTGTTGCTGATGTAGATATAATGACTGATCAGAATGTTGGGGTTCCATCTTTACAGGAGCCAAGCCTCTCATTGTCTGGATTTGTTGAGGTTCCAGTTTAACTGGACCAAGATTTCGCAAAGATTGCAACTGCTGCGATGGTTGGCCATGTTGATCATTTGTCATCTGTGGTTCCAACTTGACAGGTCCAACACCACCCAACCCACCACGAATCGATTGATAGTGCTGCTGTTGTTGCTGGTGATTATTGTTAGGGGCAGAAAACTGTTGCAAAGTCTGCTGATTATGTTGGAAGTTCTGAGGTTCAAGCTGTTGGCCCTGTTGTTGATCTGGCAACAACTGGTTGCCAGAAGAGTTAGAAAACTGCTGTCCCTGAACTTGACCAGAGGAGTTGGGAGTTACCATATTCGACGTAACAAATGATGAGGAGGGGGCATTGAAACCCATTCCATTTCCAACGCCCGAAAGTGGATCAGACTCGGCTCCGTTATCAATAAGTCCCCGCTGGGAATTCCCTGGACCAGAAAGACCAGAACTTGGACCACCATTCCCAAAAGATTGATGGATGAGGGATGAAACATTTGCCACATTACCAAGCATATTCATGCTGCTGAACTGATTGCGTGGCGAGACAAGAGATTGGAAACCAGACTGAGAAGGCATGGAACCCCCTTGACCACCCAAAAGACCAGAATTTGAGCGCAACAGTGAAGCCGGAACAGACTGGGCACCACCATGTTGAGTGGGAGGCCCTGGCAGTACCATCTTTCCAATTGAACAACTACAAATACTTATTTTCAATTACAAGCAATATCTAAAATTACACGAACCCAGAAAAACCCAGTTCAGCAACCATGAGATGTTTCTGGGTGTAACCAAACAGAAACAGTGAACAAGCTTTGGCCCTAACCATACTACAATTGCCTCAGCACTGTAAAATAAAAACCTTCAAGCAGCTTTCACATAAATTTCTGCAGTCAAATGAGCCGGCTTTAGCACCAATTCAAACAAAATCTAACCAAAAAGGAAACTCAATAAAAGCAAAACATAAAAATTAATTACAAGAAGCTAAAAATAGATTTAATAACAAACCTAAAACCACTATACGATGCCCTAAATCGTAAAATGAAATAAAAACAGTGGATCCGGAGCTCACACAAGTGAAGTTTAGGGTTTTTGAAGCTAAAAAAAAAACTGTAAACTTACCGAAAGCCAATTTCAACAGTGAGGGTCTCAAAACCCTGTAGCTCAGTGATTGAACAAGCTAGTAACTGATCAGAATTACAGTAATCTACTGTCACTCTCCTGCACTACAACTTTTTCGTTTGCATAAGATGCATAAACATTATACCAATATATAGATATTTCTATATATTGGTATATAGATAGAGAGAGAGGGAGAGTATTAGGGTTTGTTGATTCCAATTAATCTTCACTGAAAATCTGAAATCTTCACTAGAGAAATGCCTGCCTGTTGTTCTTCGCTGTAGCTTTTTCTTTATTCTAGAGAGAGAAAGAATAGGAGAGAGAAATGGGTGTTCTTTGCGGACGTCAAAGCTGCATTAGATCGGATTGAATTTTCTTCATTCCTTCTTTACCTTTCTCTCTCTTTCTCAAATGAAGTCAAATCCTCTCCTTTCTAAATCATATACATACATACATACATAGATAGATATATGATATGTATGTATACATGTGTTGTGTTATGTTATGTACCATCATCATCTTATATATATTATTATATTATATATTAACATTTTCTCACCGCTTGAATCTTCTAAATTTGACCTTCAAGTTGTATTTTATTGCAATTATACCCAAGTAAGTCCAAATTAACTAAACAAATGGTTTTTTTTTCTTTACTTAGGAGAAGAGGAATGCGGGAAAAACGAAAAATAATATTCATATTCACAAATATTTGGTGAAATTAAATTATAATTAACATAAAAATATATATAATAAGATAAAATATATTTATATATCTTTATGTATGCATATATATTACTATTATAATTAAGGCTGAAAATTTTTACAATGGACTAGAAGAAAATTAGGACAATAATAAAAATACTTGATATACTTGATATTTTGCCAATTGCAATTATATTATGGATTATAAATTCATAAAGTGCATTAATTAGTTTTTAAAATTTATTGACTTAAATCAAAATAGATGGTATGTTGTACTTTATAAATTATGTTACAATCTAAGATAATATTAGTATGTTTAGATGGTATATCGCACAAAGTTTTGGCTAATTCTGTAATTCAGATCACTCCAATTAATATCGACCAAATATGATGCAAGGTTTATGTTACAAAGTAGCGATACAGTAATATATTTTTAGCGTCAAATTATATTAGACGATTGTTTAAATTAAGAACAGAAATTTGTTGTTTCTCTCCGTTTCAAAAGTTTAAACTCATAGTGTGACTAAAAAAATTGTTGACGTTTAACTTTTGTATCAAGACATGTCAAATTAATTTTAATTTCATATATATGAAGAAATGCTTCTGAAATCTTGATTTTATCAAATAACATACTCCCTTTGTCTCATAATAATCATTTTAATTTAATTTTTATAGTTAAATTGATTATTTTTAGAATTATTAATTAAAAATATTTATATAGAATTTTCAAATTCCGAAACTTGGCACTAGTTGTACATTCTCCATAGTTTATTATGATCATAATCACTTAGTCTATATTTTAATTTTTTAAATATTTATTCATTCTAAAAATAATCAATTTAATCATAAAAATCAAATTAGAACATTTATTATGGAACAGATGGAGTATCACATATGATACCGTATCTAATTCTCGAGGTCCTTTATAAGAGGAAACTTTTTTTTGTATAATATACTTGTGGAGATATGTAGTTTAGTTTTAATATGTGTACTGTTAACGCCAAAATCTGTTCTATCGTCGAATCATCAAACAATGAACATAAAACAAGCACAAAGAATAAACGGTCACACCAAAAAATTTGACGGTCTGGGCCGCCGGAAAATAGTTCCGATGTGAGAACAAGTACAGACTAAAAATATCAACAATGGTTACTTTAGTGTGTAGGAATATGAGTCTCACCTTATAATTGCAAACTCCACAACTGAATAGGAATTAACTTTCTTAGAAATAGGAGGTTAAATAGAATATGTACTACAACAAAAAGGCTTATCGTGACCGCATCTGATACGGCCGATAGATAGTATCAATGACCGCGTCGCGATCATTGATAATAATCATGAATAATCCGGTCATTGGATGGACATTAGCGACCACTAATATCGACTGACTTATTAACGATCAATCGAATCGATGATCGTGGCGTCGCTAATCGACTCATCTTTGAGTCATTTGTCAAGTGTGACATGGCACACGTGGCAGCGACTGGTAATAGCGACCGCATGCAGTCGCTGATGGGCTTTTTAAAAAAAAATTTTTTGCATGTTTTATTAATTTCCCAAAAATAACCTGTTTTGTACCTGTTTTTCAATCCCAACACAGCAGTATATACAAGCATCTATATTAACATCCATCCATGATATAACTACTATATGATAAACATTGATCATCCATGAATAAACATTCATCCAACACAACAAGTCTAGCTCTTCATCCAATACAATACAATTGTAAACATTCATCCAACACAATACAATCGTAAACATCCATATAAATTAATACAATTGTCCAAAGAATGAATCTAAAAGAGTACAAGGCTTTAAAAATCTAAAAAACAAGTCTAAAGCGCTCTTCATGGGATCATCCAAATTTGGATCCCAGAATTAACAAAATAATAAAACATATATGTTACATGTGTTGATCTTTGCTATGACTTAGGAAAGCTAAACAATAGACAATGTAGTGAAACGATATAAAGTAAAACAATGACTCGAGACTATAAACATATAAGACAATGTAGCTAAACAATAAACGATATATATGTACCTGGTCGTCATTCTGCTGATGTGCTGCTACTCCTACCGCTGCCGCCATTGCATCCGCCAACTCATCAGGACTAAGAGATTGCAGATGCCCGCCCAGTATACGAAGAAGATCACGATCCTAACAGATCGCTCTCATCTGATCGATAGGAGTATGATAAATTTGGATAACTTTGATGATGTGGTAGACCGGGTGTGAGAGTGCGTGTGCCCTTGATGGTCGGTAGCAGCTTTTGTCATTGGCCTTTGACATAATTTTTCTTCATGATGGATGCCCTCTCCCATAATTCTTGATCAATCGACGGACGCGGGGTGCCTTCAGGATAACGCTCATTCATTAAGCCCTTATAAGTGTCCTGTCAGAAGGTGAACAATTAAATAGTTAAAAATAAATAAAAAAAAATACTAAAAAAGGTCGTCACAATTTTTAAACAACATATTAGGATAAAGTGAACTTATTACTGCTATCTGAACAGCCTCAGGCAGACCATCGCGGGTGGCCATATACATATCCAACCAATTAATAGGTTGACCTTGAGACTGAGACTCCTACAATTTATTTTCTGATATTATTATGTAAACATATGATATTTTAGCTACAAAAGATGGCTATAAACATAACATACGCATTCTAGCGATATATTTGCGGTTGTGTGATATCTTGTCGTCCGATCGTGCCTTTTGCCTTCTCTCAAATAAATTACACACGAGGATCTGTTCGAGGCGTCGGTCTTGCGCCTCTTGACCCGACTCTCGACTCTCCACTTTAGTCACACATACACCCGTATGGGCTATCGCACCACCAAGGCTATGCTCATGCATATCTTTGCTCACTCACATCTGGATGGTCAATCTCGACATTGTGCGAGGACTTTACGCTGTTCCTTGTTCGATTATCTTTAGTTGGACGACGCCTTACGCGAAACGATGTCTGAATAAGCTGATGCATGTGCGTCGTCCCATCTATCATCTATATACCGTAAATAAAACAACAATAATAATATTAAAAGCATTATATTACCATAATCCAACATTAATAAACAATATTATTTGATTAACTATGTATTATCTATCGGTGATAAAAAAAAATACAAAATTATTAAAATCATCCTTATGGGCGAGAGGTATGCTCGCCCATGTAATCATTGGCGTGGAAGCGATTACTTAGAAGCATAATTGTGAAATGCACTTCACAATTTTACTATCTTGAAAATTACTACAATATATAATAATTTACATTAAAATATATTTATAACAATGGAAATATTAAACCCTTATATATACAAGATGTTTAACTTACGTGCTTTTTGGAGGAGAACGGATCTGTATGACAATGCGATCATCAGGATTAGCCGGGGCCTTCGGCACATGATTAGGGCCCACCCAACCCAACCCAACTTTTCGTGTTCTTTGGTTCGAAAGACATCTATAAATAAAAAAATTAGGATATTAGTATGAGTTATAAATGAAAGGTACATAAACATGTCAAGGATATTGAGAACATGTACATATGTAATTATATGTAATACAATTAAAACTAAACATACATTTTATAGAAAAGGACAATAATGACAATTAATTGTATGAAATAGTTAACTATGATTACTATAAATGAAAGGTACATAAACATTCTTTGAAAAATAGTTAACTCTGACTATAAAAAGAAAGGTACATAAACATGTTAAGGATATAGAGAACATTCCTATATGTAATTCATTGTAATGCAATTAAAACTAAACATATATTTTAATGAAATTCGTTGTCTGAGTCAGAATCATTTTGTACAAGTATCGGAGATTCATAACCATCTTCTTGATACCAACTACGGTCTGAATAGAAGTCCATGATACCACGGTACCTATGTTGACATGAATTATTTTATTCCCTTGTTAAAGATTTACAATTCAGCTCAATGCCATTTATGATGCTTATAAATACATATAGATGTATATGTACATATATAACATGAGTGTGCATCATATATGATTATTCGGGAATTGAACAAGGATACATGCCAAAACAAATTTACACAGCTTGAGATCGACTACCCAAAGGCATGGTATATTGTTGTGGATCTTAAATTAGAATGAGGTGTAGAATATGAATCATTGCATCATGCATGGTCTGCATATGCATTGGGACAAGTCTAAATTACCCGATAAACAAAAAAAATTTGGCAGTCTCCCCTATAATATGGACTATCCGCATGCATGAGGGCATGCATACTTGACCATTTTTAGGCATATAAGAGCAACAAGAATGTATAAGCAATTAACATAAAATCACATATAAGCTATATACTTTGTATTCATGTCTTAAAACTTAAGGATGCAAGGTTTTAAATTCTTTATTCAAAATAGCCCTTAGATTGTATAATGTTTGAATGAGCAAAAAAGTTAAGGAGATAATGTTTCTAAAGTAGCTAAATTAGCTGAGCTTTTATTCTGGAAATCCACATGATGTGGACAAGTAAAATGAGTGGGGGAAAGTAGTAATTTATACTTCAAAGAGAGTTCAATTTATGAGCTTTGCATATTGACTAGGCTTGTCATTTCAGTTATTTCTTTACTAGGCTTATTCCTATAAGATCTAGTCATACGACATTTAATATATTGAACTATGAGGGACAAGGACCAGGCTGTTGAACCATTTAGTATAACGTTGTATAAGAATCTATAATGATTCACCAACTAATAGCAAGGACCAGGCTGTTGATTGGTTCTTGGTATGGCTAATGTTTTACACTGTCTTAGCCTTACATGTGGGACCTCATCTGCCGGTGTGACTTGCCTAGGTTATGTGGTTCAACTGTGTACAACTTTATTATGAGTATTTGGCGGTTGCTTTAAATACATAATTTTTGATTGGGTCATGGCGTAGTGAATAGGTAGGTTAAGACGGTTGGAACTTTAAGGTTTCCTTATAGGTATATGGTGGAATGTCTTTATCTTGCGTCTCTCGAATCATTTTTTAGTCTTTGTCGAATCAAATCACGTGTTGGATTACTGAATAGGTAAGTGTGGGTTTCATTCAATACTAAACTAGGAACTTAGTGAGGATGGAGACCGGAGAAAGAACGATCCAAGAGAAAAGTGAGAAACCCTTAATGAGATATAGAATAAAAGGCTATTTGTGCGGCAAAATGGTGGTGGGAATGTAACATTCATAGATAAGTCAAATACCATACATTTCCTAAATAAATGTGCCAATGGCTTATCACTAGATATGCTCATTGTTCAAAAATTTTCATTTTCAATCTTTATTGCATACTCACGTGGCATATAAGGACCGATTCAATCCATAAAAATAACAAATACAAATAAATCCTTGAGTTGCAGGATTATTCTTTGAAAGAATCTTTGGAACCTTTACGTCCCATGTCCTTGAATCTTGTTTCCCAATTTGGAAACATTCCTAGAGTGTCGAGATACATTGCTTGAAATCCCCACATTACATGTTTGATGTCGACATATTTGTTGCATCATTTGGTCATATATAAATAGACATAATATTCTAGATTCTTTTGAAGGTATAATATTATCTTTGCGAGTCAATGAAACAAAATAACTCAATTCAATTACAAGGTACATACATTATATGAATTATTACTAGTTTTACCTAGATTCATATATCCTCCGCACACACTAACAATAAAACTAATAAGTCATCGTTGAAATCAAGCATCACCCATGCCAACTTAATCGACTCAAAATTAACAACTATCGAGACGCCTCATAAAGCGATTAGCTAATCTAAGATGAAGAAATTATGAAATGCAATATTTAAACAACCTTTCGTTACATCCTAATCAAACTAAGGTTCCAATTTAAGAAGCGGAGAAGATAACTCTGCGAAATTTAAAATATGTGTACATGTAGTGTGTAATGCTTGAACAATCAATTCAATTCAACCAAATATGAAATAATATAATCGAATATAACATGTGATATTCAAATACAAAAATTTCAATTCAAGCGTCATTTGAAGCTCAAAGAAGAATAACATGCTACACCCTAAAATTGAGTAGACAGATGTACCTTGTTTTTGGTGTTTGCTCTTTCTTTTAGTTAGTAGAGTTGCTTTCGGTAGTAGAAATCGGAATCCTGGGGCATTTGAAAAGTAAATTACATTATACTGCCCTCAATTGCTAACAAATTCATAAAACCATCTCACTGATCTCATTTAATCCCAAAGATAGAAAAATTACAAATTAAAAATCATGATAAATTACAGTATATTAAAAATTAAAGATGTTCAATAAATATGGTGGCAGTGAAGTGCTTAAAGGACTTACCTGGCGGTGAAATGCAGTGGTGGTGAAGCTTGATTAAATCGTGATATTGGTGGTGAACCCTCTTCTCTTCTCCCCCTACTCCCTTTTCTCCCTCTACGTTTCTCCCTCTCTTTTTTTCTTCTCGACTGATTCGAGCGAATGCCTGAATTTGATTCAGGTTAAAAGGATCAGCGACTGCCATCAGTGACCGCATGCGGTCGCTAATTTTTAATGATATGGACATATCAGCGACCGCTTGCGGTTGCTGATATAGATTAGTCACCGCTCCAAAGTTTCGCACCAAATTTTGGGAGGGAAATTCTTCTCAGCGACCGCAGACGGTTGCTGATATAAACTAGCGACTAGAATCTTTAGCGGTCACTATTACTATTATCAGCGACCGGATAGGGCGGTTGCTGAAATCATTGGTCGTAGATGGCCCTTTTTCTTGTAGTGATGGAATATAGATACCCTAGAATGTCAAATCTAGATATTTTGTCACGTGACGTGGATCCCACTAAATTGTCCAGACCCACAAAATCATGCTTCGAATCGTCCGGACCCTAAACTCCACTCGCCAAAGTTAGGTAGCGCCTAAACTTTGTTTTAGAACTAGGACTGTCAATTGGGTCAGTCAAGCCTGATGCTCGATCGTTTGTAGACACTTGAAATTTTGCTTTCCTTGGACTAACCATGCAGGAGGGCAAAAACATCTTTTCTACCATGGAGACAGCCCCGGAGGACTACAGTAAATCTGAAACCATAGAGACAGCCCCGTGAGATATCAAATCAAACCCCGGAAATAGCACCGTGAGACATCAAATCAACCTCAGAGACAACCCCGAGAAAAGACAAAGACAATAGCAGTCAAAGCCCCGGAAATAACCCCGAGGGACAACAACAACCACTTCAAGCCCGAAAATAACCCTGGGAGGGCAAAGAGATCATTTTTCCAAACACAACATACAATCATCTAGAAGAGGATAGACTTACAAGGAACCACCACAACAATCTTGAGTGCAAACTTTGCAAAACAGCTCAACGGATTACCTGCGGAGACCTAGAGATGTTATTCTAGTCATGAACCCATCTTCTCGGATTTGGAAAAGGGAAAGCCCTATGTCATTGCATAGATCTCAAAAACAGCTTTCTAGAATGCTATGACATATCTCCCAACTATTCTCGGATTAAAAGAATCAAGCTTCCCACTGCACAGCAAGGCGAATGGCTAGCCGACATCAACCTATGGATGGTTTTTTCCCTTTGTTCCTATCTTCTAGAACTTAGAATGGGGTGAATAATAAACAATTGCGAAGCTATTAGAAAGAGTTTTCCGGATTGATATGGCATGTCTTCTAACTCCTTCTGGATTGAGAGTTATGGTCATTTCAGCGGACAACACAAAAATTGACTTCTCGAGAAAAATCGAGCAAGTGGAGCCCACTTTCAGGCTGTTGTAGATGTACCCGCGGCTGTGATAACCCGAATTTTCAAAACTATTAAAATAAAAATTTAATAAATAAAATTCTTATTATAAGATGTGTCGGGTTTGAATAAGAATATAAATAGGTGTTATATATTTTGAATTTTCTGTTATTGGTGGAAAGAAACCCATAAATGAGATTTTATAGTTGGTTAAACTATTAAAGAAAAATAGAGTTTTAAAACTTGAAGTTTGATCTTTAAATTATTAAAGAAAGTAGTAATCGATGATGTGAAATCAAAGGGGAGATTGATGTTAGACGAGTTAACACTTAAGAAGGATGTGAAAGTATTTAGGAATTTAGATTCTATTTCTGCTAAAGTATAACTTGTCTGCGTCTGAACTTGAGGTGGCGGCAATTGCATACTTCAAGCTTATGACCAACAGCAATTGCATTCCGTCCATGAAGGTTACGAGTAAATTTGTGAAATTTGAATTTCAAGACATGTTTATTAAGAACGCATATGTGTAATAAAAGTCATAATTGGTGTTTAAGCTATCCTAGAATAAATTGAGATAGCAAAACATGAATTGGATGAGAATTAGTTATGAAATTAATTAACTCAGAATAAATATTAGTTTATTAAGTTATATTATGGAATATTATATTCTAAAGCCTTGTGTGGTAGTGGTGTGTTAGTAAATAAAAAGGAGTTAATTCACTTACATAAGACGGTGAATTAATATATGTGTTTTACATAAGAGGATGAAAGGAATATGTTAATTAACTTTTGATATTTTAAATATATTACATAGTATTGTAATATATAAAAGGGTTAATACTTGAAAGATAAGTGATTAATAAAAGAAGAGAACCAATATAATTATAAATAAATATTAGTTAGAGATTTATGCATTAAGTTAATATTTAAGTTATGGCTAACTGAAAATGTGTTGGGGAAATTTATGGAAGAAAAAGAATTGAAGAATTATAGTATAATAATTAGTTTTGTACATACTAATTATTCTAAGGAAATGGCTATCGTAAATAAATGTGTTATGAGTATAAAATTCATAAAGCATAGTATAGTATTTCTATATTACAAGTGTGCAATTATTTAAAGTAAGCTAAATAATTTAGCATTAAGGTAAAGTGTGTCACACAAACTTTATATTAAATGAATATTAAAATAATGTGAAATTGGAGAAAAGCCAAACGTGGCCTAGACCCCTAATATTTTATTGTTAAGATTATGAGCTTGAATTATATAACTCTAGCAAGTGGGATAAATGAGCCTTGTGTGGCATGAGTATTAAAGTTAAACCAGACTAAAGGTTTAACTGGAATTATTAAAAGAGAAGTAATAGTAAGGGAATAAATGATTGATATTAATTAATAATTGTGATATTTACGTGTGATAGGAAATAATGGGTTGAAAGTACCCAACTGAATTATATTTAGCCCAATTAAAATATTATTTGAACTAGCCTAATGTACAAGGGATATAAGATTTTATATTAGTGTATATTTAAAATATAGGCATACTTCTTATATGTGGGTATGTACATATACATATACATATATATATATATGTGTGTGTGTGTGTGTGCCCATAACATAATTTAATGTAGTAATGTTAAGTCATTATGATTGATTTAATAAGCCCAAAAGGAATTAACTTTAGTAGAATGGGGACCATTTTACTGATAAGTAAAGGATTAATAAGTATTGTACCCGTGACGCCCCCAAAATAGGTCCACACAACCCATTCTGAGTCGCCAAATACATACCACAAAATCCAAATACAAACATATTATTTACAATAATTGAACTGTCGTGCAAAATATGACGACACATATACTGTGAGTTTCAATACAAATATTGTATTGAATATAATACAACAATATACACACCCAAATTATTACAATGCCGTATAAAATACAGTAATAAATATTTCATGTCTTCAAAGGAACACAGGAAGATTTCTGTCCTACTCATTCTACTGGGGTGTATTTTTGACGCTTTCAAAGTCGGGTTCTCATCACCCTATTGTTGTTCACCAAAATTAACTATGACGTATAAAATATGACACACACATTTTAAGTTCTCAATACAATTATATATTGTCATGCTGTTTTATAATGTATTGAGAAACTTCAACAATCATGAGGCATATCACTCTATTCTATTATTATCCCCGCCAAATTTCATTGACTACACTCTTATTACCTGAAAGGAATTGTGAAATAAAAGGGTGAGCACAAATAGCCCAGTAAGAAAATTATGACTAAAGATAATTAAATTATCAATAGCTTTCATCAGTAAAAATCAGATATTAAGAACATATGGTAGATAAAAGTTTTCAACCATAATTGCATCAGAATCAATAATCCATTATAAGAGTCAAGTAGAACATAATGTCTATTATCTCCTCCAAATTAAAAGTCCATCATTAATATTTCCTGTAATACCCATTAACAGTTCTTTGTTGTACCCAAAACAAAGAGAACTTTCATTACCTGACTTCACATGAACCACCAAATATTATAGTTAAATTCATAATTCATGTTTATAATAATGTAAATCAACAGTTTCTCTTTGTCACAAAGGCTTAATAGAACTTTCACTCAATAACCTTGCCCCAAAGGCTAAAGACATTCAAATGTAATAACAATGATCATACCAATCAATTGTCTATATTTGCACTACGGGCTAAAGATATTCAACTATTAAACCAATGGTCATGATCATGCCAATCAATTATCTGTCAGTGCACTACGACCAAAGACATTCAACTGCAAAACCAATGATCATGCCAAACAATAATATATCTGTGCACTACAGGCTAAAGATATTCATTTGTATAATTAGTGGTCATGATCATGCCAAATACCTGTCCATCTTTGCACTACGAGCCAAAGATATCAATCAACAATTCATCTTTTCACTACAGGTCAAAGATATTCATCAATCAACAGTTCATCTTTGCATTACGGGCCAAAGATAACTTTCAACATAATTTAAGTCTAAGAATTATGACAATGACATACAAAATGAATCAAGTGATATCAAAGATAAATATTAGAGATTTCTAATTCAATTTATTAAGAGTTCAAGAATGTCCAAATTGTCAACATGAAGATTATAAAATAGATTCAATTTCAAGAATAAGATTCATAAAAGATAACTTGGACAAAGAAAAGGAAATTAAATTCCGTTGTGAATAGTACTCATGAATAGTACCGTATGAATAGTATCGTATGAATAGTACCCGTGAATAGTATCTATGAATAGTATCATATAAATAGTAATATGAAATGAAATAATATCACTTACATAATATGGAGTATGAAAGAAAATGATACCCCTTACGGGTATTGAAAGAAAATAACATCCTTTACGAGAATAATATCCTTTACCTTAGTAGAAACTAGATTTGACTTGGAATATCGGATATTATCTTGAGAAAATCTTGCACTGTTATCAACACTCAAATATTCTTATACTCACAAGAAATACACTAGGCATTATAGAGAAAGAATTTTTTTGATTCTGGTGTGTTTAGGATGGAGGGTTACCTCCCCTTTTATAGTGCAGTACGGAGGAAAAAAAAACAGCGTACCTAACTTTGCCAAACCTTTTTTCTCTGCCTAATTCTTTTTTCTTCTTTCAATGCCTAACTTTTCTCAACTGCGCCTAACTTTCTTAATTTCTTTCTTTCTTTTCTCTTTCTTTCTTTCTTTCTTTCTTTACCTAACCTTCATTTCTTATTGGTTGAGGGTCCACATTTTGGAAGAAAAGAATTGCAGGTGAATTGAAAAGGAGATGTATACAAAATTGTTTTGGAAAAGGAATTCAAAACCAAAATGATAACATTCACTCCATCTTTATTCACATGCTAAAAATTATATATAATAATAATAATAATATTACCATTTAAATTATAAAAATTTATATTATTATATTATCACATTATACTGTTATAATGTAATATTATAATAATATATTTGAATGAATATTTTATCGAAGAAAATAATTTGATTCCATAGAAAAATATGTCAAACTTTCAACAAATGTTTCATGCTAAAATTCATCTATTTATATCAAAATTGAACACGTATTTATTTGTCATATTTATCCATAATTTTTATTCATCAATTATTTACAACTCTTCAATCCTTCAATAATTATTTCTAATTAATATTATAGATTCACAATACTGACAACTAGATCGTTCCTAGGAAAGAGGGGGACTTTTCGATAAGAATTTCTCCTTACTGACGCGTAATTAAATAACCTAACCCATTTTCTCGACAGACTTTTTAGACCTTGTCAAAAAAGCTATCTAATAATATTGTTTCAATAATATCGGTGAAAATTATTGATTTAATAATGAGAAATACTACTTAGTTGTTACTGTGACAATTATTGAGTCAATAATATAAAATATTATTCAATTATCACTGTAGCAATTATTGCATCAATAATATGAAAGACTGTGCAATTTTTACTATAACAATTATTGAGTCAAACACTGAGTGACTTCTTACGTAAGCATCGATAATCAGAGATACTGTGCACTAGCGTATGCTACTATGCAATACCACGTACAACTGTGGAACAACGCGTATTACTGTACTTTTATCACCGGGTATTTCAATAGTTTAACGGTAAAAGTTTTACCGTTATTTTTATAAAAAGGTTATTTCTGCCGCTTTCTATATCCGATGGTAGGGTGCTCATCGATAAAAAACCGAACCCTGCATCAAAAAATACCGAACCAAGAGTCTTATCCAAAATTATCAGAAAAACAAGAACCGAAACCGGTATCAAATTACCAATTTTGGTACCGGTTCGGTACAAAAATGGTACCGATTTTTTCGGTTTGGTTTTCGGTTATACCGCAAGGTAATATATATAATTATTAATATTAATTAAATAATTTTTTTTTATATATTAATAATTTTTTAAAAAACTAAAAAATCATTAACTATTAATAATAATTAATATATAAAATAAAACTACAAAACATTATTAATATATATAAAAAAATTAATAAAACTACTATTATATAAAAATTATTAATATATAAAAAATTATTTAATATATAAAATTACAAAACATTAACTATTAATTATTAAATTTAATTATTTAGGTTTTACCGAATTCAAAAAAAAGTCAAGATCTGCTACCAAGACCGAAAAGTGTTAAAATACCAAAAACTAGAGATCTTCTTGATTGCTAGTAAAAACCAAAAAACTAAAAATTTTGAGCACCCCTATCCGACGATTATTCCGTTGCGTGGTCCACCAATGATTGTGCAATCGTACGAATATTCCCCGACACAACGAATTTTTTATATCAACTTGCTTACTTTGTAAAATTTTCACATATTACCCTTAATTTTAATATTTTATTAATTTAACCATTTACTGAATAGAATAATAATTATAAGAAAAATTGAATACTTTTATTTCATAAAAGTCGGGGTCTTACAGTCCCAATTTATGTGTCTCAAAAACTCTTTAGACGCATAAATAGACCATTGACCTATGCTACTCTTACAATGTCAATCTCTGAGATTTCAATTGATGGTGAGGATGAATGGGGAGTGGCCAAAACAGTGAATTGTCACTATTCTACCAAACCATAATTGTCCATCATTTTCTTCTTCTTCCTGCTAGTTCAAAACATTGGGCAAAGCTATTATTTGAATATTAAAATCCCTATAAATAGAGCCTCCTTCTTCTTTTTCCCATTTGTTGAAGTTGCTTGAGAATTTGGTTATGGAAGGTTAGTAGAATTGAGAGAAATTAGAGGATTGAAGAGCTATAGTTAGCAGATTCAAGCAATCAAGAGGTAATAATACTCACATATATGCTCTTGATTCCTAAGTTTTGCAATTTCTTAGTAATGACAAGAAACATTTACTTTTGAGTCGAAAATTGATGGCTAAGGATTGTTGTAATCCATATATTGTTGTTAGATATTGATAATAAAGTTAAATATGAAAACAACAGAAGTTAAATGGACCAATTTGGGTTAGAAATGAATCCGTAGTGATGAAATTTGCCAAAAATGTTAAAATATGGAAACATAGCATGAACTTTGAATTTGAGTTATCAAATTGCTTGTTTATGTGATTTGAGGATTGCTATTATGTTAGTTGAGTATCATATATATGTATAGAAACAATGTGATTAGTTTAAGCATGTTACATGAAGGATTTCTTCCATGGGCTTTAAGTTCTGCAGAAGTAGAGACCCTTCTGGAGTTGTTCAGGAAGGGCACAACTGCACTCATTCTGTAGTTCATTCCAGCGCAGCTGCGCCAGATGCTATCTCTGGAACTATCTTGGGGCGGTCTTGCGCTTGCCATCCTGATAATTCAAAGACAACGCAAATGCGTCGTGCACCAATATTTGTTGGTGTTTTCTGCTACAATCGGATAAGCTTTAACATGTTGTTAGAGCTTAGTTATGCATTAAAACAAGTTTAACATGTGGTCTAGAGTTTCGTTGCATATATGAGTTATGTAGTTTACGTTAATGTACATTTTCTAAAAGAAATTTGAAGATTTTGAAAACAAACCTTGACGATCTTTGAGTCATTTAAGTTTTGACCTTGATATCATGTATACGAAGTTTAATTATGCATGATATAAGATTCAAAGTTGTATCGTATGTATTAGATTACTTTGATTTGGTTTAAAACGATTTCAAAGGCAAACTCGGATATTTTTGCAAACTAAGTTTTATAAACATGGAGTGGTTATATTTTGACCTTGTAAGCATATGTAGAAACATGTACAAATGAGTATAACATGTGATTCGAAGTTGCCTTGCATGAGTAGTTTGACCTAGTTATGCATGGAAATAGGTATGACATGTGGTTTCAAGCCCCTTTGAATACCATGAACCTCTTAGTCACTGATAAGTAGGTTTTATACCTATGAATCCGATATTATTAAACTTAATTATTGCTATCTTTAAGTGTTTTTAGTATCTTTTTATGTATTTTTGTGTTTATTTCTTGTAGGTTGGAGCTGGAGGGACAAATTGGTCATTTAGGAGAAGAAAAAGATCAAAAATCATTAAAATTAAAGCTTAGTGGCATTTTTGTAAATACGTGATCCTGGTCAAGACCTGGGTTGAGCACCTAAGCGCTTATGTGCGACTAAAGATGGATTTTGCTACTGATGAGTTGGTTTTCGAAGCCAAAAAGGAATCTGAATGAGGGTTTTGACTAATACAAATCGGAGAAGACTTTAGAAAAGACGTATCTAGGAATTATCAAGATAATTGTAGAGAGAACAGCGAAGGAAAACACGGAGGAGGATTGCAAGGGTTGAAGATCAAAAAGAGAGTATTGGAGCAAATTCAGAGTTTCTTATTCTCTTATCTAGTTTTATCTTTTGTAATTACCTGAGTTGTTTGGATTATTAATCTGGAAGATGTTTTTCTTTATTAGTATCATGAACTGAACTTTAATTAAGATTACAACGAAACTTGGTATGTAGTTTAAATTGAACCTTCCCATTGAATGAAAGTTGGTTTTTATTGAATTGTTTATTATATCTTTTGCTTATTGATTAATTGTTTGGCCAACAATTACTGTGATAATCTATATAAAATTAGAAGATGGAGTATAGATTGAGATCTGGATATGATAATATATGTTCATATAATCTGAATAGGGTTAATATGATTAGCATGTAGGATAGGAATATACCTAAGTGTCTTTTGTATCCATTGAAAGAATTTATGTGTAAAACCCTAATTAACTTGATTCACATAGGAATATAGTGAATTAATTAACTATGGTGTTCCTTGTAATTCTATGTCTTAAGGATCATATTTAGGAAATGTTCACGTGTTTTTGAAAAAAGTGCATGAATTTTATAAAGCATTCTTGGATAATGATTCATATTAATTAATTGATTTAAATGGGAAGTAAATTGATTTAAATGAAATACTAAGGGAAGTTGTAATCTTAATCTGTTAAATCTGCACTAATCTTATGAACTTTGATCTTAGTTATTAATTTTGTTAATTTAGATTTTCATATCACAACTAATATTTCGTAGTTTAAAATAAGATTAATTGAATTAAAATTAGTAATTGATAAAGGTTAATCTATTTTCTCGTGGGAACGATATCCTTACTTGCTAAATATTACAATTGAACGCGTATACTTGCGTGTTAAAGTGATATTAAGAAATTAGGCAACAAGTTTTTGGCGTCGTTGCCGGTGAAATTAGTTTAATATTTTGTCATTATTAAATTCAATGAAATTAATCTTAATTTAAACGTTTATTTGATTTGATTTGATTTTATTTTTCTCTCTATTCTAATTCCTTTTCAGGTACCATGGACAACTATGACTATCATTGGCCATATTTGAGAATGACTCAGCCAAGGGAGGCAGAGAATTATGGACTCGATGAATTGTCAGCACAATTTGAGACACTTTCAAGGAAGATTGACGCTTTATCAACACAACTTATTCAATGTTTAGCGATGATATGTGAGTATTGTGGTGGAAACCATCCGAGGCATCAATGCACTATCAGTTTCGAGTCGTTACAATATAGTAGCAACTTCGGCGATTACCCCAATAATTTTGAATATTCTAGTAATTATCATCATGAGTGGGGGAATCCACTAAATTTTTCATGGAGCGATGACAATCTAGCCCAAACCTTTGCTCCATGCTAATCATACACTCCTGAATTACAAGTTCAAGCTCTTAATCATGAAGAAGAAAGGATTTTAAACTTGGAGGGATTTATTTCCAAGTTCATGGTTTTGATTGAGGAGCAAACGAATAGTCAAGAGATGTCGATTCAAAATCTTGAGAACCAGGTGGGACAACTTTTCAACGCCATCATCAATCGCCCTCAAGGTGAAGTGTCAAGAAACATGGTTCTCGAGACTGATAGATTGCCCACGCTAAAGTTGGAACCGGATGTGCCAAAAGAAAAGCATGTGGAAAGGGAGGAGACAAGTGAGGAGCAGAAAAAGAAGTTCGCCAAAGATCTAGCCTTGAGTTCCGACATAGATGAACCGATTTTGATAGTGCCCTATATATCTTCTCCACAAAAGTTTAAGGATCCGGCTAGATTTGCAATCTCGTGCCCAATTAGTAGTCATTTTTTCGATAAAGCTATATATGACATGGAAGCTAGCTTAAAATTGGTGCCATGGTGTGAAGAGAATGGGAAGAGAGATGAAGAACTAGTTGTTCTAGAAAAGCTTCAACGCAAAAATCTGTTCACAGATACAACTCAAAAAATGCCTAGTTATTTGAAGGTTGTAAAAGAGAGTCTACCTACAAAGAACAAGCTAGGTGAATTTGAATCAATAACCCTTACCGATGGGAAACTCTCGGAAGTTACATTATTACTAATGGATGGAGGGTTCCTCAATTTTCGAAGGGAAATTGTATAAAGAAAGTTGAAGCAGTCGGGCTGAGGACGTTAAACTAAGCGCTCACTGGGAGGCAACCTAGACTTATATTTTATCTCTTTAAATTTAAGTTCATTAATTTTATTTTAGTATTTTAGTTCATTTAGCTATATATTTTATCTTAGTTTAGGGTTGTATGTTTAGTTGTAATCTCCTTGCAAATGATAACTGAGAATTGGGTTCATGGCTTACAGGTTAGAAGCATAAAAGCAGAAATTTTGGCTAAGGCTGGCCCAAGCGCCTAGGCGCCCAAAACAAGCCTATTCTAAGCGCCTAACTGCAAAATTCAGAAACGCGCCCAAGCGCCTAGGCGCCCACTTTAAGCTCTTTTCAAGAGCCTAGGCGCTCACCAACACCATCAGATTTTGTTCCCAAGCGCCTAGGCACTCCAACCTTCACAATTTCAAGCGCCTAGGCGCTCTACCTGTGCACTTGAAAAAAAATAAATCCCTAAGTAAGGCAATTCTAATTCAAACCCAATTCCTTTCACTCCTATTTGAAAAGCAACTCCTTCCAAGCCTTTGCACCTCAATAACACCAACTCTTGCACTCTCCCAATCAAAATCTAATTCATCTTCTCCAAACCACAATCAAGAAAAAATCAAGCTAAAGTTAACTTCTTTATCTCCTACTTGGATTCCATCTGCAACAATTCAAAGCAAGGTTCAAGCTTCAAGATTTGCTCTAAACCAAGTTTGGGGGAGGTTCACATAGGGGTCTAAGCCTGCAAGTGATTAGCTCTCCATACTAGTTCCCACCACCTCCACCCTTTTCTGTGTACCCCCGACTGCCTTAGCTCCTGAGGATGATGCTAATACAGAAGAAGTAGATGATGCTGATGAAGAGTAAAGCTTTAATCTTTCAGGGAAGTCCTCAGTGCCTAATTTCTTATGTTTTTTATATACAATGAGGACATTGCATATGTTAAGTTTTGGGGTAAATTCTTCCAGTTGCATTTAAGTCATTTAGTTGCATTCATTTAGTATTTGCATTCGTTTAATATAACTTATTCATCTTGTAGTTTTTCATGTAGTTGTCATTCTAATTTCTAAAAAAAAAATTTGTTGCATTTAGTTAGTTCATATTACATGAATCCGAGCATGTTAGTTAGTGTGAGTTTGACTTAGCCAATGATGAGATTGGGATCACGTGTATATTTGAACAGTATTACAACTGAGACATGGATGTAATGTCGTATCATGATGTAAATCTTATTCTTTTTGAAATTGATGTAACTAGATAGCATGTTAGGTTGACCATTTTGATTAACTTAGTTTTAATTGATCACATAATTATCTTCTTGGTGGAAATCTTGGTTTTAATGAAGAAAAATCGGTAAACTTGTAGTAAAGGCTAGGATGACGAAAAAACAAGTTTGGGGGGAAAATATGGGAATTTTAAATATGAAAAAAAAATAGAGAAAAAAAATCCAAAAAAAGAAAAAAAAATTCATACGAATAAACACTTTGGCTAGTTTAGTTCTGTGGCCTTTGATACTTGAGTAAGTAAGCTCTTAGGGGTGTCTTTACACCTAGCACCCTAAAGCCATCTGGTTTGGGAGTCGTTGGTCGAAAGCTCATTAATGGGTATCACTGAAAAGCCTAAGAGAGCTTGTAACGCCCCAAAATCCGGTTTATGTTCATTCCCGAATTTCCTGCATCACGAGTGCATCTCCTTACCAAACATACATCATTATATAGTTAAATATAACAACATACATTCTCAAATCCTAGGTTCTAATACCTTATAACCTCGTTCATTACAAATAATGATAATTACATTATTCTTTACATCTTACAAGAGTGACTTTTATCCACCACCAAGGATACATAACAACTCATTAAACTAGTCTATAGTTTAATTAAACTATTCTACATTAAAATCTTCATTTGATCTTCACATTCATTCATATACTAAATGGTACTTCTTCTGGATACCGATCAACTTGATCTTTATGGGATCCTTAAGTTCTTCTACTTGTACGCTGAAAATGTTTTTCATTTAAAGCAAATGTGAGCATTCAATTGCTCAGCAAGTCATAGCAGTTGAATAAACAACTTCAAGAATTTAAACATTCCTTTAGAACTTTGATAACCGAACAAAGGTTATGAAGCAACTTGAATAATAGGAATAAATTCTAATTCCTATCATTTTAAAACATTAGTCACAATCACTTTGAAATACTTTTATTCTTCTACCTTTTTTCAAACACATCCTGTCCGGCTAGAATCATTAGCACATACTTAAAAATAACGGTTCATGTATAAACAGAACATTCTCATATTGAACAGTTCAATCACAGAACAGTTCATCTCATAGAAACACCAGAGTGTTAAAATTGTGGCACAATGCCTCATATGTTCTGCCACCTTGTACAAATATCACACATTCTCACATAGATAAAACTTCTCATGTTCAACATCTAAGAAGTTTAAGAAACTAGCATTCATTTAAAATATGAATGATGTTAGGAAACTTGCTTTACGTACAACTAAAACTTATACTTTACGCTGAACTGCTCATTCCAATTCCTATATAGCACATAAGGAAATAACACATACACCAATTAGTCATATACTTGACTTACACATTGGTTTAAGCTTAACTTTACTTCTTAGGGTTCGCGTTCTTGCAATCTAAGTTTACGCGACAACTTTTTTTATCTCTTTACGGCTTTATGACATACGAAGATGTCTTATTCATACGATCAACATCTTTGATGATTTACATTCTTATCTTCTTCTTATAACTCTTCTAGGACTCAGCACACATCGTGTCTCTACTAGTAGTCCATATGGTACTCTGAGTGGTTTCCCACAAACAACTAACAAACAAGTTTCCGTCTCATCTACACTGTCTTTCACAGTGAGTTAGTTCGGTTGCTAGTTTCGTATATACCTCCGCTCTCTAAACGAATTGTTTAGCCAAGCTCCCATATGTCAACCATCAAAGATTACGATTGTACCACAACCTAAACTCATCTTAACTTTCTAAACCATTAAAACTATAATGTTTGTTAAGTCAATTTCTCATTCCTTATGGCTTTCTGGCAACTAAATGCCATTCCTCAGGATTCATTCTTTATCGTCTACGTCATACAATCTTTTGTATACTCAGAATGATCATTCAATATTAATTCTACGCATTCATAGCGTTAAGTATTTTACGTTACCTTATTCTTATTTTACAACGTCTGGTTCATTCGACTTGGAACGTCATCCAAGTTAATCATTAACTTGGCTTCTTTACATTAAACGTCATTATCTTTAATTCAATTTCTTCACCGTTCACAGGTTTAATCACCATTCTTTGTTACCTTACGGTCAAACCATACACGGGGTGTAGGTTCTACCTGTTTAATGTTCGCATACACTCAACCTTTATATCGACTAAAGTGTTTAACGCTTATGTTCATTCCAACATTCTCTATCCGACTTATAATCAGACATTCATTAATCTTTTTACCGTTCGTTACGGCTTTCTTGATAATTCATATCTTACTTATTACCTTCGTCAACGTTTAAGTCATACAACCAATGTATACTTAGAACGTTTGTTCGATGTGAATACGATTCACGAGGATTGTTTACGTATTCTGGGTTCATATTATTCGTTTCTTAATCTTTCATTCAACTTTTACCCAAGGTTTTAATTACTTTCATTCGTTATCCACCATATGAACCCTACGTTCATTATTCTTTCTTAATGTCGAAGCCATACGGTTCGTTGTATGCTAAGATCGATCATTCGCAACTGCGTTGCGTTTACATTCTTTGTCTTTTAATCCCTTTCAATCTTTCTATTCAACCGTTACTAAAGGTCTAAATTACTTGTTTAAGTGCTACATTATGTGAACTACACGTTCGTTATCTTTCCTTACAATTCCCCCAGGAGTTGAGAAATTAAAAGCTCATCACTGGGCCTTGCCCTGCACTGGAGCTACGGCGTTGGTCCCCTTCTTTCTTCTCGCGCTGTAGCGCCACTCACTAGTAGTTAGTTGCCCGGGTTGGCGTTGCGGCGCCGCCTCCCAAGGCTTAACTGGTGCTACGACGCCAGGCCTAGAACTTTGAAAGTTTTTCTAAGTCTTGAACCGGTTTGAGACGCTTCCTTTACAATCTCACAACTCCTTCGTTATAACTCAGAACGAGGTCGTTCCAAAGCCATCTTCTTAATCTCATTATATACTTTAACTTCCTTTGACAGAACTTCATTCTAAATCTGTTAACTTGCCATTCAATTGGCTTAAATTCCATCCTTCGTTCGTTTTACATTATTAACATTCTTCGTTCGTTCACCCCTAATTCGGTCATCCGAACTTGAAACTTGTTCATTCTTGTGTCCACGACTCACGTTTTCTACGTTCTCTTACATTCTTATGAAACCCTAAACCTTCGGGTTCATTTACATACTTTTTAGTTCTCGTTTGTCTTTTATGAAATTTTCACCATAACTTCGTTATAGCTAAGTTTAATCCGTTCTTCATAAACGTTTCTATCATTCCTAACCAAGCAGCAACTAACTTATACGCAATGGTTTTAAACTTGTCCATTAACAACAAGTTATACTATGATGGTTTTAAATTTGTCCATCAACAATGTTCTTCGCGTGTTCTTCGCGTTCTTCGTTCGTTCTTCATTTTTAATCCATACTTTGATTATGATTTCACTTTTTCTTAGAATTTGATGTTATAAAACACCATTCCTTACTTATTTCACCGAATCGTTTATATGATTCATTCGGATCGCTCAAATTCATTACGAAATTTGTACTTCCTTAAGAAATTTATAAACTGAACTTCTAATTCTTATTTCTTCTTTTTCTCATGATTTCAACCATATAAAAATCATTCTTAAGATCTTTTACTTCCCTTTTCATTAAGCTATGTTTTGCACATATGAAACTTAAAGAAAATTTAACTTAGAAGTTAGGTTTTGAATACCTTTCTTCCTTATTCTTCTTCCTCTAGACAAAGCCAGCGATTTACTGTAACGACCAAGAAATTCGGATCTATTGTAAAATAATTTTATTTAATTAAATAATGAATAAAATTATATTATTTGTTATTATTATGTGTTAGTAAGATGAATGTCGTTCTATAACCTAGAAACGTCAGAACGTCGTAGTATTTCGACTACGTGACAGAATTAAAGTGTTTGAATTTCCAAGACGAAAATAAAAGTTTTTCGAGAAATTTTCTGAAAAATACTATTCATCCATTTCTGCTCGGGAATTATTTTTGAACTTTCGAGAAATACGTAACGATAGAATATCGAGGTAAGATGGATTATGTAATAATAATTCAAGTATGGAAAACATAGTTTTTCGCATGCGGACTTAATTTGAGAACGTTAGGGAAAATAAAGCGTTAAGGAGCTAAAGTGATGATCGTATAATACATAGGTATTATACGAGGAAATGAATATGAGTATGATACGAAGTATTATACGAGTATGTATGAATGAAGGTATGTCGTATATGTTGAATAAGTATACGAGTGAGAATACGAGAATAATACGTAGAGTATACGTTCTAAGGCTTTAAGCCAAATGAAATGGACTTGTAGGATTGTGTAGCAATTTATAAAGTCCAATAGAAGTTAATGTGCAAGCTAAGTGTAAGTAATGGTAAAGGCCAAGTGAGTTTGTTAATACAAGCCCAAAGTGTAAGATAAGTTAATTAAACTTAAAGCCCAAATTATTAATCCAATGGGTTAGGGTGACCCATGGGGCAACCCATGATCACATGGTTGAATGTGATGACCAAGTAAATAATGTGAGGACCAAGTAAATAATGTAATGGCCAAGCAAAGGAAGTATTGAGCAAGTTAACTTAATTGTGAAGTAATGAATAGTAAGAAGGTGGGATTGGCTATGGACTAAAATGCCCTAACCTTGGTTTTCCTATAAATAATATAGCTTGGATTTCATTTGTTGTTTGGTAACTTTCATCCAACAACTTTCAACTTAATTGTTAAAGAGAATAAGCTAGACTTCCATTATTAGAAAAGAAGAAGAGAAAGCTTGATCATCAAAGGTAATGATCCTATGTCATTAATCTTTCATCTCTATAAATGTAGGTTGATTAGAGAATTGTTGATTGATAGACATGTATGCTAAGAAATGATAAGAAATGAATAATCTAAGGACTTAAGTCTTAATAAGTCGTGAATAAACACTTTGTTCATAGATAAGTTATGAACTAAGGAAGAACTTGTAAGAACTTGTAACATGTTTACATGAATGAAGTTTGTATGATAAGAAGATGTAAGGATGATGGTTCGAAGACTTAAACCATTATAAGTCATGAGAAATGAAATCATAAGTAGTTTATACTTTTATAAGTTATAAACTCATAAAGCACAAGTAATAACTTATCATGTAAATAAGTTGATGTAATATGTATGTTAAGATGTTAGTATGATGGATAGAATCCATTTGAAACAATGAACAAATCATAAGTAACGAAGTCATGCTGAAATTCACACGATTAGACGATAATCGTCGAATTCGTGAAATTCTCAGAATGGAAGTCAAATTTTGATATTGATCTCGAAAATATTGGTTTTCGATGGAGATAAGTCTTATTTGGAATTATAGAGTTGCGGACTCAAAAATGACCGAATTCTAACTTAGAACGAAGAAATGAGCGTTGAACGTTCACGAACGTTTATCGTTTTCGTTAAAAATGAACTCAAAGGTGAATTTTGAGTTAACAAAATTGAAAATGTAAAATTCTTGCATGAATACGTAGAGTATGTGATTTGTGAGCTAATGGCTTTTGAACGAGCCAATTCAGACTTAAAATGATCAAATTTGGAGTCCGGGAAGTTCATTGTGCAAAATAAAATTTTTAATCGTGCGGTGCACGAATTGGCCATGGGCACCAAAATTCAAGGCCAAAGAGTGGTATACTAAAGATCGTGTATAGTGTTTTTGACCTCTCGAAATTTCATACGATGTAGCGGCTATCTAATAGAATCCCGAGAATGGCGCCAGAAGTGCCGTGTCGATACCTCGACCACTCGGAAAGTGGAGCCAGTAATGGCATGACGGTAGTAGCACAAGGACTCATAGCCGCAGCCATACGAGCCCCGACCACGACCACCACTAACTCGCACCTCGATGCAAGACAGAAAGAAGAAGTTTGTCGCCATGTCACAACTTTTTAAGGATTGACATGATGGGAAAGTTTCTAAGTAAAGTAAGAACATTAATTAATTAGTAATGAACAAAAACTTAAATATAATATTGTTTAAGACATTGTTAAACCTTAAGTATGATAACTAAAGGTTGAAGATAATCAATTGAACGTGAACGTAATGACGATGTAAACTATAACGGCAAGCTGGAACCAATAGTAACGAATCTAATATATGATTAGATTGAGAAGAAGGGTAAGATTCATTAGGAACCGTGTATGTTTATTCATGACCTAATGTGTTACATTATGTAAATGTATATTGTAGAGAACTTAAAGACTTAAAGTGAACGTGTAATAACAGTAGCAGACGCTGAAGGTAAGTGTTCTAACCCTTGTCTATGTTCAATTTGGACAAGCTTTGTGATTCATGTATTTCTACGCATGAATTGATGTATGCTGAAGTCAAAGCCAATTCTTTCGGCTAGAATTACGATATATAGGATTTCTTATAATCTATTGAAGTATTGTCAATGTTTTGCCAGACTATGTTGGTATGGTTTTCAAATGAAGACTGAGTATGCTAAACAAATGTTTTGTCGTCAAACGACAGGCACGTGAGGTTTCCACAACTTAAACGTATATACGTTTAAAGAACGTAGTGTTGATCAACTTAGAGTACTATAGGTTGATCACCTAGACGTGCTCATAAGTAATGCCAGACTTATGGACTTAGTGCCGGGTTGTCCTTTTCAAAGAAAGTATGAAATGCTCAAGGTCTTGGACCGGAATTGATGTTTTACTGAATGTTGTTATAGTAAAACATTTTAAGAAAAGAGAAGTGTTATTTTGAATTATCGATAATACTTCATAACTATTATTCAGTTATCGAAGATATATGATTTGTATGATTCAAGAATGTCGTTTAAATGGAATTGCTTGCTGAGCTAGTTATGCTCACTCTTGCTTGAAACATATGAATGCAAATTTAAGACCTAAATCTGAATCAAGGATCCTAAAGGATAAAGGAAAGGCTAAAAAGCGAACACAGAGATTACCTATGTAATAGTATAGGTTTGTAATAATAATATTTGATATTATGATAAGAACAAATGTAATGGTTATAAAGAACCTGGGGAATGGTAATATTGTTTGGAATATATATAAGACATATTCATTCTGTTGAGGCTTTTCAATTGAATGTTTGTGTGAACTGTAGCACCGTGTAGCACCATTTGTCGGGTTGTAAGATACTCGAATTTGGGGGTGTCACATTTAATAGCTTTTCTATTTCACGATCATCTTTGATCCGAGCATTCATGCTCTATCTTTTCCTTCTTCTTCTTCTCCAAGTTTAAGAGCTCTCTCTCTCTCAAAGTGTTGGTTGATTTCAAAGAAATCAACTTAAATTTCTCTTTTATAGATTTTCAAAGCTAGGGGCAAAATAGTCATTTCGCCTAAAAAATACTATTCCCACCTCCTTACTATTCACAAAGCTTCTCTTGGAAGCTTCGTGCTTCCGTCTTTCAGAATTCGTCCGACAGTTCAAAAAACTGCTATTCTCGGAATCCAAATATTTTTAGATATTTCATCTTTCTTTTACAGATTAACTTTTACGCATTCTTCGGAATTCTGAAAAATTGAAAAATACTTTTTGATGATAAGCGTTTTTCTTCATGTTTTCTCCTAACGTAGTTAAACGAATGAAAAGTACATAATAGTACTTTTTTTCATTTTTATTTCGTTCGATTTCTGCACATTTTTCGAGAAAAACTTTTATCGACTTACTTAACTTTTCACAACATATTATCGTCAAATCTTTCAACGGAATGTCATTTCGACATACCAAACTTTAGAAAAGGCTTAGATTATTCAAACCCTAACGATTAGGGTTTCGTCGGGTAAATAGTGTCTATTTCGTCTTTTTCCTTAGAAATATTTTTGTTCCCAAATTTTTTTTATTTTTATCTTGAAAATTCTTACTCGTTCAGTCTAGCTCGTAGCTAGAATCCTCCCGTATTATAATATCATGCTAGGTTCTAGAATGATTAATAAACATATAACACATAATCTTATTAATAAAAAATTTATTTTATTAATAACTA
Source organism: Panax ginseng (assembly GCA_020205605.1). Lineage (NCBI taxonomy): Eukaryota > Viridiplantae > Streptophyta > Magnoliopsida > Apiales > Araliaceae > Panax > Panax ginseng. The sequence continues at coordinate 110,115,735 of CM035129.1, forward strand.
ATTCTTTAAACTTAAATTCTGGACAATCCGATTTTTTGGGTTGTCACAATCTTCCCCTTTATAAAAATTCCGTCCTCGTTATTTCTTAAAACCACACCTATACTCAGGTCATCACATTCACCCCTTCTTCACAAAATTTCATCCTCAAAATTTTAACATACCCTTCTTCTTAACTTCTCTTCAAAAAAGTTCTTATCTTTCAATCATTCCCTAACCTTCATAACTTTTCAAGAATCATAAAGTAGAATGAATATCGAGGAACATAAGAATTCCTTTAAAACATTTTATATTTTTGCTGAGGGGTCAATTTGACCATGAACACTTACTAGGTTTAATAGCATTTCACCGTAAACCCTTCTATCACGGTCAGTTTACATTCACCAAGAAAGTAAACTAACTCTTCCATACGTAGGTGATCAACCCATCGTATAACCCCATTTCGGGGTGTGTTCACCTCAGACTTAATCATTAGATTCTGCACCAAAGCAATTTGGTTTAGCATAACTTCTCAAAGAAAGCTCGATTTTCTTTTAAACATGACATACCATTTGTCTAGCAAAATCTACTAGCTTAGACCATACCAATAAATTGGATATCAACTTGAAACATTCGTCTAGTTAAATCAATTGACATAGACTACTTCTTTAAATTCTTTCGTAATACATCAAAACGTTTTATGACATCATGATACCATACTTTTCACAGTACGTTGAGGACTTCATCAGTTTATGACTTCGTCATTATACATCATACCATAGTGGGTTGTTGATCCTAAAATCACATCCAACACTAGGTTCAATTGCATTAATAACTCCATCATTTTACCATCTTTGCATCGAATGCACTGATGATATAAAATTTATTTTGATATTTCAAATCAATTTCTGTCTAGCCGAAACAATTAGCATAGAAATACCAAGAATAGTTCTTTTAATATCCATTGGTTCCAAAAGTTGAACCAATTCTTTTTCTTTCAAAACACACATATAAGCATGATTTCAATAAACTTCAAAATCTAGCATGGCTAGATGACTTGGAATATCCTATTTCTCCATCTTCCTTTATTGTCTTACTTGCGACAATACTTAATTTTCTCTAGCACCTTCAATACTAAGCATATTGAAACTAAATCGTTTCCAGTCTAAACATTCCTATACCTTAGTATAGTCCATCAACTTACCACACTTTAAGTGTTTAGGAACTTTCCACAACCATATGTATTTAAGAACTTATCTTCGCAATATATAATCCAAGAACAAATCAAGGACTATCCATTGCTTAGGGCTCAGAAACATAACATATAACTATGAGTCACAAACTTTTCATAAGTATGAGTTTCAAGAACTCGCACCTATCTTAACATTCTCTACCTATCAAGTATATACATGAGAAAAGAATCACCTTTTCACCATATACATATTGATAGCACAACACACTATTCCAATGATTATCACTGTAATAAGCTAAGCAGTTGTTACACTAAAGCACAAACCTCCGGCCATAACAGAGGTTTATACAACTCAGCTATCACATGAGTCCTCAATTGAAATTTTATAACTTATAACTTTCTCTTTACTTAATACGATTTTTTTTAATTCGTATGCTATCCTTTATAACTCAATCTGAGTTATCTTTCCCGTACTACTTCATAGTTACATTCATTTATAGCATTAGATATAAATCATCCATCGTTTAATAGATCATCTGTTATTACGATTTAATATGATCAAGCGGTGATATTCTTCCTTAATAGTTTAACTCAACGATCTTCTTATCCTCCTCTCTACGATTATATTCTTAGGTACTCATACCTTAGGTTTATAACCTATCAGCTCTGATACCAACTTGTAACGCCTCGAAATTTGGTCTATCTTCACACTCAGATTTTGTGCATCACGAGTACATCTCCTTACCAAACATACATCATTATATAGTTAAATATAACAACATACATTCTCAAATCCTAGGTTCTAATACCTTATAACCTCGTTCATTACAAATAATGATAATTACATTATTCTTTACATCTTACAAGAGTGACTTTTATCCACCACCAAGGATACATAACAACTCATTAAACTAGTCTATAGTTTAATTAAACTATTCTACATTAAAATCTTCATTTGATCTTCACATTCATTCATATACTGAATGGTACTTCTTCTGGATATCGATCAACTTGATCTTTATGGGATCCTTAAGTTCTTCTACTTGTACGCTGAAAATGTTTTTCATTTAAAGCAAATGTGAGCATTCAATTGCTCAGCAAGTCATAGCAGTTGAATAAACAACTTCAAGAATTTAAACATTCCTTTAGAACTTTGATAACCGAACAAAGGTTATGAAGCAACTTGAATAATAGGAATAAATTCTAATTCCTATCATTTTAAAACATTAGTCACAATCACTTTGAAATACTTTTATTCTTCTACCTTTTTTCAAACACATCCTGTCCGGCTAGAATCATTAGCACATACTTAAAAATAACGGTTCATGTATAAACAGGAACATTCTCATATTGAACAGTTTCAATCACGAACAGTTCATCTCATAAAACACCAGAGTGTTAAAATTGTGGCACAATGCCTCATATGTTCTGCCACCTTGTACAAATATCACACATTCTCACATAGATAAAACTTCTCATGTTCAACATCTAAGAAGTTTAAGAAACTAGCATTCATTTAAAATATGAATGATGTTAGGAAACTTTTTTTTACGCATAACTAAAACTTATACTTTACTACCGAATCGCTCATTCCAATTCCTATATAGCACATAAGAAATAACACATACACCAATTAGTCATATACTTGACTTACTACACATTGGTTTAAGCTTAACTTTACTTCTTAGGGTTCGCGTTCTTGCAATCTAAGTTTACGCGACAACTTTTTTTATCTCTTTACGGCTTTATGACATACGAAGATGTCTTATTCATACGATCATCATCTTTGATGATTTACATTCTTATCTTCTTCTTATAACTCTTCTAGGACTCAGCACACATCGTGTCTCTACTAGTAGTCCATATGGTACTCTGAGTGGTTTCCCACAAACAACTAACAAACAAGTTTCCGTCTCATCTACACTGTCTTTCACAGTGAGTTAGTTCGGTTGCTAGTTTCGTATATACCTCCGCTCTCTAAACGAATTGTTTAGCCAAGCTCCCATATGTCAACCATCAAAGATTACGATTGTACCACAACCTAAACTCATCTTAACTTTCTAAACCATTAAAACTATAATGTTTGTTAAGTCAATTTCTCATTCCTTATGGCTTTCTGGCAACTAAATGCCATTCCTCAGGATTCATTCTTTATCGTCTACGTCATACAATCTTTTGTATACTCAGAATGATCATTCAATATTAATTCTACGCATTCATAGCGTTAAGTATTTTACGTTACCTTATTCTTATTTTTACAACGTCCGTTCATTCGACTTGGACGTCATCCAAGTTAATCATTAACTTGGCTTCTTTACATTAAACGTCATTATCTTTAATTCAATTTCTTCACCGTTCACGGGTTTAATCACCATTCTTTGTTACCTTACTTGGCCAAACCATACACTACGGTGTAGGTTCTACATTTAATGTTCGCATACACTCAACCTTTATATCGACTAAAGTGTTTAACGCTTATGTTCATTCCAACATTCTCTATCCGACTTATAATCGTACATTCATTAATCTTTTTACCGTTCGTTCGGCTTTCTTGATAATTCATATCTTACTTATTACTTCTTCGTCAACGTTTAAGTCATACAACCAATGTATACTTAGAACGTTTGTTCGATGTGAATACGATTCACGAGGATTGTTTACGTATTCTGGGTTCATATTATTCGTTTCTTAATCTTTCATTCAACTTTTACCCAAGGTTTTAATTACTTTCATTCGTTATCCACCATATGAACCCTACGTTCATTATTCTTTCTTAATGTCGAAGCCATACGGTTCGTTGTATGCTAAGATCGATCATTCGCAACTGCGTTGCGTTTACATTCTTTGTCTTTTAATCCCTTTCAATCTTTCTATTCAACCGTTACTAAAGGTCTAAATTACTTGTTTAAGTGCTACATTATGTGAACTACACGTTACTCGTTATCTTTCCTTACAATTCCCTGTGAGTTGAGAAATTAAAAGCTCATCACCGCCTTTCGCTTCGCACCGCTACCAATGCGGCACCAATCCTTTTTTTTCTTCTTTGTTGCGCCCACTCACCAAGAGTTAGTTGCGGGTTGGCCATTGCGCCGCCTCCCAAGGCTTAATCGCAGTCTTTGCAGCGATGCCGCCTAAAACTTTGAAAATTTTTCGAAGTCTTGAACTGGTTTGAGACGCTTACTTTACAATCTCATAACTCCTTCGTTATAACTCAGAACGAGGTCATTTTAAATCCATCTTCTTAATCTAGTTACATACCTTAACTTCCTTTGGACATAACTTCATTCTGAATCCGTTAACTTACCATTTAATTGGCTTAAATTCCATCATTTGTTTGTTTTATGTTATTAACGTTCTTCATTCGTTTGTCCGTAATTCGGTCATCCGAACTCGGAACTTGTTCGTTCTTGAGTCCACGACTCACGTTTTCTATGTTCTCTTACATTCTCGTGAAACCCAAAACCTTCGATTTCATTTACATACTTTCTAGTTCTCGTTTGTCTTTTATAAAATTTTTGCCATAACTTCGTTATAGCTAAGTTTAATCCGTTCTTCATGAATGTTTCTATCATTCCTAACCAAGCAATAAGCAACTAACTTATACGCAATGGTTTTAAACTTGTCCATCAACAACAAGTTATACTATGATGGTTTTAAATTTTTCCATCAACAACGTTTTTCACGTTCTTCGCGTGTTCTTCGCGTACTTTGTTCGTTCTTCATTTTTAATCCATACTTTGATTATGATTTCACTTTTTCTTAGAATTTGATGTTATAAAACGCCATTTCTTACTTATTTCACCGAATCGTTCATATGATTCATTCGGATCGCTCAAATTCTTTACGAAATTCATACTTCCTTAAGAAATTTATAAACTAAACTTCTAATTCTTATTTCTTCTTTTTCTCATGATTTTAACCATATGAAAATCATTCTTAACATCTTTTACTTTCCTTTCATTAAGCTATGTTTTGAACATATGAAACTTAAAGAAAATTTAACTTAGAAGTTAGGTTTTGAATACATTTCTTCCTTATTCTTCTTCCTTTAGACAAAGCCAACAATTTACTAGCTTTTCTATTTCACGATCATCTTCGATCCGAGCATCCATGCTCTATCTCTTCCTTCTTCTTCTTCTCCAAGCTTAAGAGCTTTCTCTCTATCTCAAAGTGTTGGTTGATTTCAAAGAAATCAACTAACAGTTCTCTTTTATAGATTTTCAAAGCTAGGGGCAAAATAGTCATTTTTCCTCAAAAGTTACTATTCCCACCTCTTTACTAAACCTCCTTGCTATTAGCGAAGCTTTTCTTAGAAGCTTCGTGCTTCCGTCTTTCGGAATTCGTCCGACAGTTCAAAAAATTGCTATTCTCGGAATCCAAATATTTTTGGATATTACGTTTTTCTTTTATAGATTAACTTTTACGGAACTCCTAAAAACTGAAAAAAACTTTTGATGATAAGCGTTTTCCTTCACGTTTTCCCCTAACGTAGTTAAACGAATGAAAAGTACATAACAGTACTTTTCGCTTTTATTTTGTTCGATTTTTACACTTTTTTCGAGAAAAACTTTTATCGGTTTACTTAACTTTTCACAATATATTATCGTCAAATGTGACATCCCGAATTTTTTAAGAATTAATAAATGAGAATTTAATAAATAAAATTCTTATTTTAAGATGTTTAAGTACGAGTATGTGTATATGTGTTATATATTGTGAAATTTGTGAATTGGTGTGAAGAGAATTTAAATGTTCATTTAATATTTATTGAAGTAAATAAATATTTTAATTAAATTATTTATTGAGATTATGTGATTAGTATGGAGTAATGTAATTAAGTGTATTATATTAATAAAATGATTATTTAATATTTAATTAATATGTAATGATTTTATGTTATAGTTCTAATTTAATTGAGATAATGTAGTGATGTGGTAATTGTGACAACCCGAGAAATTAGACAATTTATTAAAATCTTAAATGATGGATTAAAGGTTGAATAATAAACCTAGACATAAAATAAGTGAATGGATTTGACATTTTTGAGAAGGAATTTTAAGGATTTCAAATTTTTTTGGTGAATTATTCAGGATTAAGTATATAAGTGTATATGGTATTATATGAGTTCAGAATGTGGTTCAAGGTCAAGGGTTGACCAGATAAATTTTTATAAGTTTCAAACCCTAGTATTATATTAAGAACGTCAACTTCAGTTAGAAAACCCTAACGACTGATAAGAAACCCTAAAACCGGTTCTAGAAACCTTAATTTCAGTTCCGGAAATTCGAAACCCTAATTCAGAAATTGAAAATCCTAATTTAGAAATCTTAAAATTGAATTTTGAAAACCTTAGGTTTTAACCCTAAGGGTTAAACCCTAAGGGTTTGATCAAATGACATCTTTGGCATTAAAATTTGAAGCAAAATGACTTTTGTGCCCTTTTTATATTTTTATAAGTTGGAGTGCAAATCTTGCCAAGATCTTGAGTTCTTCACCAACTATATATCAGCCATGTGCTCTAAATCTAAGCAAATCAGCAGCTATGTTATACAAATTCATTGAACCAAGATTAAAAGTTAAAAAGAGAGAAAAGTAACATACTTTACTTTTCAAAGCCAACCAAGACCTTCTCTCTCTATAAATTTCAGAAATGTAGAGTGAGAGTGTGTAAAAGATAAGCCAATATCAGTCCTTAACTTGACAAGATCAGATCATCAAGATCAAGCTTTAAAGGAGGTATAAACCCTAAATTTTGAAAATCATGTGATACATGTTGTTTGTTGTTTAAAGTTATGTTAGAGGGTGCCAATTAGTGATCTGGGTTGTTAGATCCCAGATCCATAACATCAAAGTGCTCGAAAATCAAGTTTTCAAAAATCTGGAAAAAGGTTGAAAAGTTGTCTGACAGCCATATGTCAGGGCTTCTAGATCAGTGTGTGTTAAGTGTTATGTGTGTTTTATGTTATGGATCTGTAGTATGCCATGTGTTCTTTATTATGCAACTTGAATCAGGGTTGGATCGTGTCTAGATTGCATGTTATGATCAGTCAAACAATGTTGACCGATCAAGAAAGTGAGCTTCAAGCAACCCGAACCCAGTTGTTGTCTCGGCGGCGTTTTGGCAGGCTTTGATCTTGCTTCTATTAAGTGTTTTATCCATGTTGTTGTATTACATGTGACGCCCCCAAAATAGGTCCACATGACCCATTTTGAGTCGCCAGATATCACTCTATAAAAATCAAATATAAACTTCATTTATACAATCGTTGAACTGTAAATGCGAGTAGTACGACGGATAAGCTATGAGTTTTAATACAATATTATCTCGTAGACAGTATCCAAACTCAAATTGTTACAATGCCATATAAAATATAGCAGCAAATATTTTAAGATCCCAAAGAAGAACGAGAAGATTACTATCATATTCATTCTAATGAGGTGCACTTTTGACGCTTTCAAAGTCGGGTTCTCATCACCCTATTGTTGTTCGCCAAAATCAATTATTAAGTGACGTATAAAATATGACACACACATCTTAGGTCCTAAATACAATTATCTGTTGCATGTCATGCCATTTTATAATGTATTGAGAAACTTCGACAGTCTCGGACCATCACACTATTTCTCTGTTATCCCCGCTCGACCCAGCTACACTCTTATTACCTGAAAGGAATTTTGAAGCAAAGGGTGAGCACAAATAGCCCAGTAAAGAATATCATGACTAAAGATAATTAAATTATCAATAGCCTTCGTCAATAATAAATCAGAGATTTAGAACATATGGTAGATGATAAAACTTTTCAACCATAGTTACAATGAACGAAGCGATCCATTAGAAGAGTCAAATAGACCATCAGGTCTATTATCTTCTCCATGTTAAAAGTCCACCAATAATGTTTTATCCTTGTAACATCAATAAAAAATTCCTGTCCAAAATCATATGATTAACTCATAATCATAATTGTGATTTTAAATTCCTCTTCGCACCCAGGACGAAGATAATTTTCATCACCTATCTTCACCTGAAATATCAAAAATCATGGTTATACCAAATCAAAATTCCTGCTCATAATCATACTAATAAATTCATCTTTGCACTACGGCCAAAGATATTCATTAACAATTTATTCTTTGCACTACAGGCCAAAGACATACAACTGTATTTTAGAAGAGTCAAGTAGAGCATGATATCTACTATCTTTTACAAATTAAAAGTGTATAATCAATATTTTGTCACTGAGACTCAGCTTAATAAATAATCCACATCATTGAATCATCCCTGCACTACGGCCAAGGATATTCATGTAATCATCAATGGTTATGATTATACCGAATAATCCCTGGTTATAATCATACCAATAACCGTCCATCAATGCACTACGGGCCAATGAGGACTTTTACCACATCATCTATAACATTACGGGTCATGATTATACCGAATGATCCCTGGTCATAATCGTACCAATAAACAGTTCATCTATACACATAAGCCAAAGATACTCATCAATCAATAGTTCTTCTTTGCACGTAAGCCAAAGATATGCAACTGTAAAACCAATAATCAACAGTCCATCCTGTAAAACCAATAATCAACAGTCTATCTTTGCACGTAAGCTAAAGATATACAACTGTAAAACCAATAATCAACAGTCCATCTTTGCACGTAAGCCAAAGGTATACAACTGTAAAACCAATAATCAACAGTCCATCTTTGTACGTAAGCCAAAGATATGCAACTATAAAATCAATAATCAACAGTCCATCTTTGCACGTAAGCCAACGATGACTTTCATCACAATATAAGCATGAGGATGATGATAATTATATAAGCATTAATCAAACGAAAACAAGGATAAATATTAAAGACTTTAAATTTATCCAAATATTATCAATCACTTAATAAACTCATAATCTAATATTATTAATATTATAACAATATTTTAATCACATCTTAAACTTATAAACAATTTATTTCAATTGTTTACACTTTACCAAATAATGCATTTAATCATTCAAAAATGCCATACTCATAAGATTTCATCACCAATGATCAAATCCCTCATCAAAAATCTGTATATACCTTATATAGGATTCCCAAGCCATAAAATTCTATTTTTCAATTTTGTTACTTCACATAACATGTTTAATTCATTTACTCATAACTAGTTCATTTTCATGAAAAATACCAAATCAGTTCCAAAAATATTTCTTTTCTGGGATTTAGAAGAATATAGTCCCATATTGAACATATATTTTTTCTAATTTTTAAAATTCATTTACTATTTTTCATATATGCCAAAAGCGCCAAATATTTAGACATTTATCATAAATTGTACTTTTGTCCAAATATTCCGAAATTTACAGGTATACTCTGTTATATACATGTACTCCCAATAAAAATTTCACCAATTTTGGAGTTAACCACAAGGAGTTATAAGGGTTTACTTTTAAAATAGTCTTTTCCCATAAAATCCATAACTCTTAATCTATACATCCAAAAATCGCCATTTTGGACACAATCTAGAAAACTCATCAAATTATCATTTTAAATTTTTCCAGAATTTTTGAGAGTCAAAAATTATGAAACGCCTGGCGCGAAACCCCTTTGAATGAAAATACTATTCATATGAATACAAAGGATCATTCACCATGCATGCGGTAATCCACATAGGCAAGGTTATTCCAATGAATAATAAAGAATGAAATAACGTAAGAATTCACCATGCATGCGATAGACCCATACATGCACATGTTATTCTCAACATAATAATAAAGAATGGAACGGTCACGCCAGAAACCGCACGCATGACGAGATATTCAAAAATAATAATAAAGAATGGAACTAGGTCATGCGTAAACCGCATGCATGTGATATTCCAAATGTAATAATAAAGAATGGAATAACAACAGAATTCACCGGCATGCGATAGATCGTACAGACAGGTTATTCCAATAGAATAATAAAGAATGGAACCAGGTCATGCGTAATCTGCACAAACAGGATATTTCAACAGAATAATAAAGAATGGAATAATAGAAGAATTTCACCATGTATGCAGTACTTCGCATAGATAGGTTATTCCAACATAATAATAAGGAATGGAATAACAATAGCTCTCTTCATGAATACGAAAGAAATAATACCTCTTACCTTGGAAGAAAACTGGATACTGGAATAGTGAGGTAAGAGACTTCTCTTCTTCTTTCTCTCTATAATTTCTCTCTATAATAATTGCTCTATAGCTTTAGTGAATTGGTGAGAAATGAAGGAAGAATGAGCTTCTATTTATAGGAAAATATAGTTTCGATAATTGCACGTTTTGGGGCTTGAAATATTACAGTACAATACTTTCAACTTTTCTTTCATTTTTAATTTAGTCCTGCAAGTATTATCAAACTTGCACCACTTTCCCTAATAGTAAATCATGTGAATCAATAGTTCAATCATGTGATTAAATAGTTATAATCATGTAAAAATACGAATAACAGTATAGTACCTCCATCTATAACTTAGTCATCTAAGTATTATCAATCTTGCACCAACTCCCCTAATAGTACATGAATGTGAATCAATAGTACACACATGTGAATAAATAGTTATAATCATGTGAATTAATAGTAATTAATTTCTCATTTATTCGATTAATTACCCGATTGGTCAATATAACCTCCAGACACCAATTATTATTGAAATAAATGTCGATTTCCACTAACACTAACAATCCCAACACAATGGAAATATTTTTCTCAAAAATTTCATTTTTGAAATTTCAAAGTTTGACTTTTTTCGGAAAAAGTCAACTATTGACTTTTTTACCAAAAAGTCAACCCCGATAAATTTTGTGTTTATAGTCTATTTCTACTAATTTCATCATTCCGGACTCAAATATCACGTCCGCGTCTCCAAATTCAACTCTGAACTCAACTTCGATTTTTAATAACATTAATCATTAATATTATAACTCACAATATTTAACAACCAGATCGTTCCTAGGAAAGAGGGGGCTTTCCGATAAGGATTTCTCCTTATTGGCGCGCAATTTAGGTACCAAACCTATCCTTGACAGAACTTCTAGACATTGTCAATATTGCAAATAATAATATGAATAACTTTGTCGTCTCAATTATTGATTTAATAATATATAACATATTATGCGATGATAATCTTTGTGACAATAATTGAATCAATAATATGAGAGATATGATGCAACAATTATTGTAGCAATAATTGAGTATAACTGAGTGACTTCTCACATAAGCATCAATAAATAATACCGTGTGCTACTATGCAACCACACGTATTACTGTTCTTTTACTACCGGTTATTTTATGACAACTTGCTTACTTTGAAATTTTTTCAAATATGACCCTTAACTTTAAACTTTTATTAATTTAACTATTTACCAAAATAGAAAAATTGAATACTTTTATTTCATAAAATTCGGGATCTCACATTACAGTTGTTGTCTGACATGTAGGCTTCATATTTATGCATCTAGAACCCCCAGATCATACACTGAATCAAAGATAGGATGGGTCAAAGTAGGGTTGACCGGCTGTTTTTGCAAATTTCTGGAAAACCCAGAAATCTTCATGAACGATGTTTCTGACATGGTTTGACTAGCATGGATCTTGCATGTGTTATGATGTTAGACTGAAATGATAGCATGTTGTTGTACCCTGACACAAAGACTACAGGTCTAAACCTTTATATCAAACAAACCAGATCCAGAATCTACGTTATAAGGATTGGAAAGTAGGTATCTCATTGTTCTTCATTTCGAAAAACCAGTGGTTAATTGAAGAATGTGTCCGATAAACAATTAACGAGCTTAGATCTTTCTGATATGTTGTGGGTTGGCCAGGAACTTGATTTATAGTTGTAGTATTACACGTATACTACAATCATAACACATAACCCAACCCAAAAACCTTATAATCATGAATCTAAGGCTAGTCAAACCACCCACCCTGCAACCTGACAAGAATTTTTGGGTTTAGGCTCAAGAACACCAATAACATCATTAATAATTTTATTTAAAAATTAGAGAAAATTAGTTTTAAATTATTAAAAATACATAATAAATACCTAAAAATTATTTTAAAGTCCAAAATTAGTTTTTAATTATTTAGAGTATATTTCATAAATATTTAATATTTTTGAATATAAATGGTATTTAAATTATTTAATTATAATATTAAATAAATTATTTAAAAATGATTTTATACTTGAAAAATCATGAAAAATTATATTATGGGATAAGAAAATATTTTATGTTATTTTTAATGACTTTTAATATTTTGTGATGAATTTCATTAATAAATTTATATTAATGGTGATTAATTTATTTAATGAATATATTAAATAAATTATGGAAAAATAGAATTAATGATTTAAAAATCATATAAAAATGATTTAAGTGTTATAAAAATATTTTAAGTTATAAAATATAACTTTTGATATTTTGTCATGAAAATATTAATAGCAATTATCGGATAATGAATTTAATTGTTTAAAAATTATATAAATATGATTTTAAGGTAATAAAAATACTTTGATATATTATATATATTATGTTATGATTTTCATTAATATTTAATATTAAATAAATATTAATAATTAGAGAATAATTTGGTATTTATATTATATAAATACGATATAAGTGATTGAAAAATTATGATAAAGGGTAATAATTATCTGAAAATTATTACGAGCTTATGAAAAATATTTTGATTGATAATAAATTATCTAAGATAATTGTTAAGTGTTCAGGCAGAGTTTAATTGAACTTAAACTCGATAATTGTCCGACTGGACCATCGGGATGTCAGAATTGTGCCGGATTCAATTCAGACTAAAATAGTCTGATTTGATGCTAAGTCTTATGTGATGTATAGATTGATAGGGTTATGTGTTTAGGTTATTCTATGTATATATATATATAATAGTATTATATTGTGATGATATTTTTCTAATTTGTATATCGATATTATTTATATATTAGGTCTTCAGACAAAGCTTAATAAATTGCGTAATAGTAATCGATCGGACAGACAAGTTTTCCTTAACTTGATCTCGAGTTGTTTCATTCAAATATACTTATGGTTAATCATTGCTGATTTCCATGTCTAAGAATTATTAAATTGTACTATGTACATATTGCATGTATTAATCAGGTATGAAAGGCTGATCACCTTCATTACCATTCGGTCCATATATAATTGATATGTTCATGTTAAATGTTCTTCAGCTATGCAAGTTTGTTCATGCTAGTTCTCAACTATATTGAAGAATTATAGCCAGCTTATTATTGAAATTCTTTCAATCATGATATATCCTTAAATAAATTTATACTTGCTGGGCAACCTTATTGCTCACCCTTGCTATATCATGATAAACATTGCAGATTAAGGCGAACACGTCAGATACAAGGAAAGGTTAAAGACAGTTCTAGCTTTAAGTTTATGTGTGCAGTTAAATTGTAATAGTATAGTATGATAATAATGTTATATGTTAGACAAGTTATGAATTGTGTATAAGTTAAGGTTACTCGACCTTGGGGAATATTGTGTAAGTTTAATGTATAAACAATTTATGTTTATATCTTTCGCAATAATTATAGAATTAGTGTACCAGATCCGTGGTGATTTGGGACCCGGATTTGGGGCTGTCATAATTGGTATCAAAGTTGTTGGTTATGAACCTTAGGTAGGAATACCTGAGACCAATAACCGTAGTGATTAGGATAAGAGCTAACTCACATAGAGTTAGTTGGTCGATAAGATTCAAAGACGAATCTCGACGAGTTGTAAAGATACAGAGTTCCCTAACTCTGATAATAAAGGTGAACAGTAGTGACGAATAGATCGAGTCTAAAAGACTAAATGAATCGGGATAAGAGATCGTAAAACAAAACGATCATAGGATAGAAATGAATCGTAATATATACGATGAGATCACCCCGTGATCTGATAAGGTGATAGTAGGGAAAAGAATCAATCTAATGATTGAAAAGTTTACGGCAAAAATGTTGCATGAAAGTTGTACTATAAATTGGTACAGATTCAGGAAAGGATTATGAATACGAGTTGAATGAAATTCGTATTGAGAAGGGAGTTAAGATTAGGTGGGGATTTCAATTGAGGACTCATGTCGGCAGCTGAGTTGTATGATTCCTTATTATGGGCGAAAAATTGTATTTGGTGTAAAAACCACTTAGTTTCTGACATTGATAATCATTGAAATGTCTGTGTCGCGCTATTTGCTATATGCATATTAAGAGGGTGATTCCTTTCTCATGTGTACAACAGATAGATAGGTTATAGGTAGAGAATATAAGGTTAAGTACAATTTCTTAAAACTCATACTTATGGTATGTTCGTGACTCATGATTATATGAAATATTTATGAACCCCTCAGCGAATGGACGTTAAAGGTCTGACTAGGACAAGTTCTTAAACTCATATGATTGTGGAAAGTTCCTGAACTCATAAGTGTGGTAAGTTTGACGAACTGGGTATAGTTTTGTGTGAATGAAGAATTGAGGATAATAGGAATAGATAGACTGTTTAAGCAAATGATTATTAGTGAAGACATAAGTTTTCCAAAACTCCTAGCTATGCTAGACTTCAAAATTTTGATATTAAGCTAAATACACACTATGTGCTTTTGAAATATATATATATATATATATATATATATATATATATAAAGATTTTTGGAACGGTTTAAAGAATAGTCTATGCTACTTGTTTCGGCTAGACGATAATGAAATATCAAAATATATTTTTATTTATCACTTATGTACTATGTAACCTGGTGCAGAGATGATAAAAAGTTGATAGAGTTATAAATACTGGAATACTTAGTGTGAATTCGATCTAAAAATCATTGTTCCACTATTGTATGATGTGTTATGACAAAGTCATATAAAGATGGCATCCTCAAACGGACTGTTAATATAGTACGACATCATGATGTCATTCTTAAAAATATTTTCAAAAATTTAATTTGCTAGCGGCGTTTGGCTATACACATTCGTAAATCAATTGAAATTGATTATTGATATGAGTCTACGCTATTCGATTCAGCTAGACTAATGTTTATGAAAACTCTAAGTGTTCATTGAAATAAATTTCCAGAACCAAATTGTTTTGGTACGGAATCTAATAAGACTGAGGTAAATTTTTTGTGCCTATGGCAGTGACGAGAAACAGATTTAACCAGCAGTACTTAATAAGTACAGGGCATACTGGGCTAATTAACCACTATGTCCATAAGTTATGACGGTTTGCGCATGAATTTCCATAAAACCTTTGCGAAAATGACAGACAAATAGTCTATATAAACTCCTCAGCAATATTTAAATTTTTTTAATCTTGTAAGGAATGTATTGGTAGCATATGATGATGTGTATGAATGGTGTAAGCAGTATGGTGTAAGGTGTAAGGTGAATTTCGGGGACGAAATTCTTAGAAGAAGGGGTGAATGTGACAACCCGAGAAATTAGACAATTTATTAAAATCTTAAATGATGGATTAAAGGTTGAATAATAAACCTAGACAGAAAATAAATGAATGGATTTGACATTTTTGAGAAGGAATTTTAAGGATTTCAAAATATTTTGGTGAAATATTCAGGATTAAGTATATAAGTGTATATGCTTTGTGTATATGGTATTATATGAGTTCAAAATGTGGTTAAGGGTCAAGGGTTGACCAAATAAATTTTTATCAGTGTCAAACCCTAGTATTATATTAAGAACGTCAACGTTCAGTTAGAAAACCCTAACGACTGATAAGAAACCCTAAAACCAGTTCTGGAAACCCTAATTTCAGTTCTAGGAATTCAAAACCCTAATTCAGAATTTGAAAACCCTAATTTAGAAATCCTAAAATTAAAATTTGAAAACCTTAGGTTTTAACCCTAAGGGATTGATTAAATGACAACTTTGGCATTAAAATTTGAAGTAAAATGACTTTTGTGCCCTTTTTATATTTTTATAAGTTAGAGTGCAAATCTTGCCAAGATCTTGAGTTGTTCACCAACTATATATCATCCATGTGCTCTAAATCTAAGAAAATCAGAAGCTATGTTCTACAAATTCATTGAACCAAGATTAAAAGTTAAAAAGAGAGAAAAGTAACTTACTTTACTTTTCAAAGCCAACCAAGACCTTCTCTCTCTACAAATTTCAGAAATGTAGAGTGAGAGTGTGTAAAAGACAAGCCAATATTAGTCCTTAACTTTACAAGATCAGATCATCAAGATCAGAATCAAGATCAAGAGAGCCACTCTACAGATCACCATGAACCTAAAGCTAAAACTGAACAAGTGCAGAACCATGTCTGCAAAACATTCAAGAAGGGTTCAGGGATTACTAAGTGCCAGAAGAATACTACCAAAAGCTCAGGGACTTAGCAAATCCAAATGGTGATGGTGCATAGATGACATCAAATGAAGATGAGCTGAAAAGAGTAAAGATCAGTTGCACTAAAGAAGATGTGGTCCAGAGTCGAAGCAGAATGCAAAGAGAACCACACCAAGCTGCTAAGTACAAAAGATGTTCAGAGCTTAATGACATCTTAGCAGCTCAGCATCAACAACAACAACAATTCTAACAACAAGAAGCCAGGGCTTGAGGGGTCCTTGTCCGGAGGGACTAAATGAAGTTCCTAGCCTGCTGGGCTTGAAGAGTTCCTAGGGAACTAGAGAAGTTCCAAGGTCACGGCCTTGAAGAGTTCTTAGTGAATCAAGTCCCAAGGTGGCGGCCTTGAAGGATCTTAGTGATTCAGGGTGTTGCCCTTCCTTAGTGGAAATCCTGCTAGCTAAAAGAAGAAGAGTGGATTAGGAGCTTGAGTCTCTGAACCACTTAAAACCCCTTGTGTCTTTTACTTTATGTCATTTACATTATGTACATTAACTGCTATAACTGCTATGTATGTTTTAACTGCTTATCACTGAACTAACTCTACGAACAATGTATGTATGATTATAAATATATCAATGAAGGGGATCTTTTACTTATTCCACTGTGCTTGAAAAGATTCTTATGTTTGTCAAATGCTAAATTATTAGCAATACAAAATAAACCGAAAAAGTATTTGAAAGTAAAAGGATCTATTCAACCCCCCCTTCTAGATCTATTGTACATCTTTGGGAACTAACAATTGGTATCAAAGGTGTTCTCATGCTATATTCAAAAGCTAATCTCTTTGAGTCCGATCCTAGGCACAAACATTGTTCTAAACTTAGTTTAGTAGTAAGTCACTTGTGATATGCAGATGAGCTCACACGTTGGAAATTTGTGTACAGGTAAATGTGCATATACACCTGAAGCTGCTCAGATTTGTCCATGTTCTTGATTTCCATATCAACAAGACCAATCATTGCTCACGGTCAATCTTGTAGTCTAGAGACCAAGCTAGAAAGCTCAAGAGACATCAACAGAAAAGATTCAAACATCCACCAACCTGAAAAGATGAAAAGGCCATACATGCTAAGTAATGCTTATCCAGAGAAGAAAGAAGAACTTCTCAAACATGTGTCTGGGCAACCTGCAGCTGGATGTAAACCTTGTGAACTCAAGGATGTCAAAGAATTAAAAATGCTGACACTCTCTTAGCTTGTATCTTCAAGACCACGACTGATTGACTGAAGATCAACTGGAACAACTAGCTGTCAGAAGCAAATAAAAAAAAACATGCACATCAATGCCTAAACTCAGAATATCTAAGATAAGTGACTGTTAAAAAACTAACAGCAAAAAGGTACGGTTCCTCACTAATATAGATATGAGCATCATATTTGCACCTTACTTATGAACTATAACAGTTTTCCTTCAAGTATTCATAATCTATCTAAAAAGGTGAAGAGAGAAAGTACACTGATAATGGAAACTCAAATGTCTATAAACTTTCTCTCCATCCAAGTTTTAGGTTGAAGATTGTTTGTTCCCGAAGGCACAATAGTTATCTAGAAGGGGGGGGGGTGAATAGATATTAAAAACTTTTCTTTGTTTAAAGACTATTTTGATAAAGCTTTGTAGAACATCAAAATTATTGTTTCTTTGAAATCCCTTTTAGATAGCAAGTTAAAGAGAGAAAGACAGTTATAGCAGTTATAATAGTTATAAATAGACACAGTTATTTTTAAGTGGTTCAGAGCACTCAAAGCTCCTAGTCCACTCTTCTACTCCTTGAGTAGGAAATCCACTAAGAATATCTTTTACACTTTCTGAATCTCACAGATTCCTTCTAGACCAGCAGTTTAGGCACTTCTAAGTTCACTCTTGAACTCTTCAAGTCCAGCAGACTTAGCTCTTCACGGTTCACTTAGAACTCTTCAAGTCTTTCTAACTTGGAACTTCTTACTTCAGTAGATTGATAGTTGTTGAGTTGTGATTGAGGCTACTCAGTTGCAGTTAAGCACTTGTTCGAAAGAACTGAGTAGCTGAGCAAGCTTCTTCTTTTTCTCAGATCGTAGAGTTTATCCTTGAGTGTTCTTGTGCGTTTTGTTCAATACTTGCTTACCTCTCTCATATGTCTGTATTCTGTATATATGTGATCTTTGAAATCTATCCGTTGAAGTCATCTGATGAAGCATTAAATGCATTTGACATTTTTGAGCTTTGATGGAGACATTTCTGCACATTTTCTGAATTGCATTCTGGCTCACTGACACGCAGACTGCTTTCTCACCTAACACCTAAAAATGTGTTTTCCTCTGCCCAATGGTCCTTTTCTTATCTTCTTGAACACGTTCCTTTTGATGAATATTAAGGATATCTTTTGTACCATTGGGACTAGTGAGTTCTTCAATGTTTGAAACTCATTCCTCATTTGTTGAAATTTTATCTCCAAACAGAAGATAGAGCTCGATGCTTCTGACACAAGAGAGATGAGACTCTACGATCCATATCGTGGTGTCTTGTCATTATTTGTGCTTGGTCTGAACACTACGATTCCTTTCAAGAATTTGCACACTACGATCTTTGCACACTACGTTCTTTGCTTGCTCGTCTTGCCGACTCTACGTTTCTGAAAGCACACTACGATCTCTAAGTTAGCTTCGGCAAATGTCTGGATTACTCTACGAATCCTGAAGAGGTCCTTCAAGGCAGATACACTACGATCTGCAAAGCTTTATGATCCTGCCTTAGCTTTTACAAACTGTCGGACAACTTGATAGACTCCGATTCTTGTTGAAAGCCTATCTATTCGTTACAAGTTATAGATCAACCTAACATCTTTGATCTTTTTATCTATACATTTGATTACAGAATGATGAACATTAAAAGCTAAGATCAACTTAACAAATTTGATCTATCACTAAGCCCTTGTACATATATTCCTTGAAGGGCTTTACATATAATCATGAGTATTTGCTTTAAACATCAAATCAAGATATTCATTCTTCCAACAATCTCCCTCTATTTGATGTTGACATAACTAAGGAGATTTGTTGTCATGATTATCAAATTCTATATGTAGTTGCAGCAAAGTAAATTTGACTTAGTATTTCAGTGAGCAGCTAAAATTTCTAGAGAATAAGCATGAATTTATTGATGTATGAAGATAGATATTACATTTAAATATGACTACATCAATAAGAATTAAAATTCAACTTATCTCTATTTCTTCGGCCTTTTGCTTCTCGGAGGGTTTGCATATTCCTCAGCTCTCCTTTTTCTGCAGGCTTCATCCCTTCTGGCTAAGTCTTCCAGTTCACTTGGGCTCAGTCTAGGATTGTGATCATGCCTATTCATGAATGCAGGATCTCCAATTGGCATTCTTAGGCCTGTTGTTGTCACCGTGTGAGAGCTGGTAGCTGGCCCTAGACTCCTTAAAGGTTGAGCCATTAAGACTTCCTGCTGATCAGATCGTTGAGTCTAATGACTGGATCGTGAAGCCTGTTGGTGGATTTGCCTTGCAGGAGGATTCCTTGAGGATTGATGTTGGAATTGACCTTTGTCTTTGCCTTTGCCTCCCTGATGTCCTCATTTATCATTATTCTCCCCTTTATGTTAGCATCAAGGGTTCGAATGTCGTTTGAAAGACGATTCAGTCCTTCAACAAGCTCGTTGAGCTGACTCTTGGTCTGAGCAATGTCCTCTCTATTTTCTTCGATCAGAGCTTTAGACCTAGCTTCCCTTTGTTGAAGGATGGATAGAATGTTATCTGTTTGCTGGCCATTGCTGACATAGAATTGTTGAAATTCTTTGACAGCAGTTTGTAAATTGAGGAAGCTTTCAATCATGCATTGATTTTGAGTCTCTTGGTTGGCCTGCAAGACTAGGATAGCTTCTTTGTGGTTCTTGGCTGCCTAAAAGTAAATATCATCCCTGTCTTTTATGCTTTGAAGCATTTCTTTGATGAGGATGATGGCAAGTGATTAACTCTAAAAAGAGTTGGGATAGATAGTACCTCAAGTTTATTCTTTGAGGAGGAACTGTTTGTGAGAAGCTTCTTGGCAAAATTGAATCTCCCTGGGAATCCATTGGCTATCACTAAATGGTTGGATACTCTTCGAAACTCCAGGACATGTGATCCCAAGAGTTCAGAATTTGAGCTTGGTGGAAAGGCATCATAGGAAGATATGCAAATAGTTGCTCATAGTTGGCTCTTCTGTGCCCATCAATGCCTACAACTATGATCTCGACCTCATCATCTTCTTCTCTGTTTTCACTGGAGGATTCCATTATGTCAATGGCCTCATGATGTTCTTGTATTGGTTCTTCATCATCTCCTGCAGGAGTCCCTTTTTCTGTTATGGAGGTGTCATGATCCTCCCCCTTGGCTTGATCATCTTTTTGTATGATCAACAGCTCCCCCTCAGCTGGAGCATCCTCTAGCGTGAGATTTTCAGGCATCTCCCCCTCAGCAGGAGTATCCTCTATCATCAAATCTTTAGGTGTCTCCCCCTCAGTTGGAGCTTTGACTATTTCGCTTTTATTTGTTAATTCCTTTTTAGCAGTCAGTTCTTTGTCTTCCCTCTTTAGTGCTTTCTCATTGACAAGAATATATTTCTTGACCAATTTCCTTCTTGGCTTTTTAGGCTGTGCCACAGCCTCATAACGTTCTTCAGTTTTGTCCTTCAGATCAGCCAAAATATTTGATGCAGCTGCTTCCTTGTTTGGTCTGGTCTCTACGATCGGAAGAGACTCTACTATCGAAGAGACTGATGGCCTTTTGGTCTTGTGGCTGATCTTATTTATCTTTAGCAGCTGAGATATGGTTGCTCTATCTTCTTCTACCTCAGCCTACTGTTTCTTTCTTTTTAGAATCCTTAGAGTCTCAATGTCTGAGGACTCTACAGGCTTATCGGAAGTGGATCCTTGAGGTTCTTCTGTAGTTCTGGCTTTTAGCTTCCTTTTCCCTTTGTTTTTTCTGATTAAAGCAATGGGTTCTTCCTTGTTAGCTTCTTCTTCTTCTTCCTCAGTTTCTCTGACAACACATATTTCCTGGCACTTTTGATCCCTTTAGCTCACGAGTTCTACCACTAGATTCAGACATCATCTTCACATTTTCAGCTGGATTCCTTTTCCAGTTTTCAAATAATTGCTGAGTCATTCGACGATTTAGATTGATGGTTTCTCCTTCATCATCCTCAATTAAGTCACTAAGAGCAGCATGTAGGATAATGCTTATAAATCGTTCGTAGAGTATCTTCTGTGAACTCTTTGTTTTCTTTGAGCTGATTAACCACTTCCCAATCCAGTCAAGTAATAGAGCCCCATAGTTAAGTTGTATTTTATAATATATGGCAGTCATGAGTTTGAGTTGTACCTCATTCATAGAGTCATGACCTGAGCTCTTACAACATATACATTTTCCAACAATATCAGCTAGAAACTCATACCTCTGTGGAAACTCCTTCTTCTTGTATCCTTTGACAAAGGGTGATTTCTTATGATGCATCTTCTTGAGACCCTTATGGAAGTCTATGCCATCTAAGGACGGATACCCTTCAGATTTGAGACCTAGGGCTAGATTGATGTCCTCGGCTTTTAGTCTGATTTGGACGTTCCTGACTTTCGCAATGATGGTTTTATTTTCAAATACCTCATTATTGTAGAACTCTTTTACCAGCTTTGGGTAGATCAATTTGTCCGTACCCAAGGCTTCTTCGAGACCTGCCTTCTTCAGAAGTGACAACGTCTTGTGAAATTGGGATTCAACTGATTTAAACTCGTCAAAACAGAGTCTATAGCCGGAAATAACACTGGAAGCTGCCATTGATTTCTTTGCGAAAGTGAGACCGATCGAGCTTACATCTTGATTTAGGGTTTCTACTTGAGAGAGGAAGAGAGAGATGATCTTTTGAACTTTAGATTTCAAAAAGACGATTTCAATTTGTACTTGTAACTTCCCTCTCTCTATTTTGCTTAGTGGGACAGGTGTTGAATTTTGCTTGGCTCTATGAATTTTGATAGAGAAGGATTGTACTGAATTGCCCTTAAATTCTTCTGAGCTAATGTATTCTTCAGTGGGACTACGATCGTTGAGATGGTCCTTGGAATCGTCAAGTCTGTTCTACCATCATTGAGTCTGTGTAGTAGTCGTTGTGTCTAAGTTGTAAACGTAGAGTCTGAACTGCGATCATTGAGTCTGACTAGCAATCGTAGAGTCTGGTCAAGTCCTTGTGATGAACTTTTTGACTTAGCATTCTTCTTAGATTAAGGTAGCTCAGGAAGGGCCAACCTCATTGATTGTATCAAGGGTCAAGTTTGTCCCTGAGGTTACTTATCAGAGAGATTGCTTTGATTTATGCTTGATCATCATAGGGTGCTCCTTTGGTTTTGTTGATGTAGCTCTGCTATCGTTGAGTCTGCACTACGATCATTGATTTTGTTCAGCATTCGTTGAGTTTTATGACACTTTGGCTCTACGATCGTGGACTTCCTTTGATAATGTCTTTGATTTCGAACATAGCCCTTAAATCTGTATTGTTATCACAAACTAGAGCACAATATTTCATATTTGCAAGTTAAGCATGCCTAGCTCACTTATCAATTTGTTGAATCTGGATTCATCTAGAGGTTTTGTAAAAACATCAGCAAATTGATTTTTAGTAGGGATATATTGTAAAGATATAGTTCCATTTTATATATGATCCCTAATGAAGTGATACCTTATTTCTATATGCATAGTCCTAGAATGCATGACAGGATTATGAGTTATAGCAATTGCACTTGTGTTATCACAGTGAATAGGTATGGATTTGAATTCAAACCCATAATCTGCTAATGATTTTTCATCCATAGGATCGAAAGACAAAGAATCGCCAAAGCACATTGTATTCAAACCTGCGCAGTGAGGTGATCTTCGAGTTTTGCTTCTTGCTAAACCAGGACACAAGTCTGTTACCTAGTAGTTGACAAGTGCCACTGGTACTTTTTCTATCTATTTTACAGCCTGCAAAATCAGCATCTGTGTAACCTGTTAGCTCAAACGAGGATTCCTTGGGATACCAAAGCCCCAGGTGGGGTGTACCTTTGAGGTACCTAAAAATCCTCTCTGTATTGAGTTATATCAATACTTTTACCTTTTTCATCTTTGTCAAGCTTGGTTGCAAGAGCAATTGGGGTTTTCATGGGAGAGGCTGACTCCATGCCATACTTCTTAAGTAAGTCTTTAATGTACTTGGCTTGGTTGATAAACATTCCTTCATCAGTCTGCTTTACTTGTAGTCCAAGGAATAAGTTTAGCTTACCCATCATGCTCATTTCAAACTTGCTCTGCATAAGCTTGGAGAATCTTTTGCATAACTTTTCATCAGTAGAACCAAAGATAATATCATCAACGTAAATTTGAACTAATAGAACCTTATCTTTATGCTTTCTAAGAAATAGTGTGGTATCTACTCTACCTCTAGTGAATCCATTTTCAATAAGAAAGTTAGTGAGTGTTTCATACCATGCTCTCGGTGCTTGCTTAAGACCATATAAGGCTTTGTCTAATCTAAAAACATAATTAGAAAGAGATGGATTGATGAAACCTAGAGGCTGCTCTACATAGACTTCTTCTTGAAGTTCACCATTCAAGAATGCACTTTTGACATCCATCTGGAAGACTTTGAACTTCATGTGAGCAGCAAAGGCAAGGAATATTCTGATGGCTTCTAGTCTGACAACAGGTGCAAATGTCTCATCATAGTCAATGGCTTCTTCTTGAGAGTAGCCCTTGGCCACTAGTCTAGCCTTATTCCTGGTTATCACCCCATCTTCATCCATCTTGTTTCTGAAAACCCACTTGGTTCTAATTATAGGATGGTTCTTTGGTCTTGGAACCAATCTCCATACTTTGCTTCTCTCGAACTGATTAAGTTCTTCCTTCATGGCCTCTATCTAGCTGGAGTCTTCCATAGCATCCTCTATCTTCTTTGGTTCTATTTGAGATAGGAAGCTTAGATAGAAGCATTCATTTTGAGTAGCAGCTCTTGTTTTGACTCTTGCATTCGGAACTCCAATGATTAGATCTTGAGTGTGATCTTTAGCCCATCTGCTTCCTGTTGGGACGCCGCCTTATGCCTTCTTGTCTTAGATCTTCAAGATCTATTTCTTCTTCTTGATGTGGAGGCTCGTTGTCTGGCATAGGCCTCTCTACGTTCTCATTCCCTTGCTCAACGATTTCGCTGTCTGGTACTACGATCGTAATATTGAGCTCAACGGCCTCGTTCATAGTGTCTGAACTATTAGTCGCAGTGTCTTGAGGCATTGTTTTGTCTAAGTCTGTTTTTATCAAATATGATGTGAATCGAGACTTCAACACTCTGTGTCTTTTTGTTGAACACTCTGTAGGCCTTACTGTCTGTGGCATATCCAAGAAAGATTCCTTCGTCTAATTTTGGTTGAAACTTTGTCAAGTATTGCTTTCCATTGTTGAGAATGTAGCATGTACACCCAAAGACATGAAAGTAGCTGACACTAGGTTTTCTTCCTTTCCACAGTTCATAGAGAGTCTTCTTAATCGTAGAGTGTATGAGTGATCTGTTCTGAGTATAACATGCGGTGGTCGATCGCTTATGCCTGTAAGTACTCGTAGATGAGTCTTTGCTAGTAGAGTCTTTCCAACCTCTATTAATGTTCTCGTTTTTCTCTCCATGAACTCCATTTTGTTGAGGAGTTCGTGGAGTCGAGAAGTTGTGACCGATGCCATTGTCGAGTAAATTGGTCCATTTCAGAAGTCAAATTCTCTACCATGATCATTCCTTATAGCCTTGATTTTCTCTCCTTTCGCGTCATCACAAGCTTGAACATTTTGATCACCGAGAGCTTGTCTCATCTTTTGAGGTTAGAAAGAACACCCATGTAAATCTGGTGAAGTCATCGACTACGACCGGAGCATCTCTTTCCTCCAAGACTTGTTGTTGGAATTGGCCCAAAAAGATCCATGTGTAGCAGCTGCAAAGGCTTGTCAATTGAATTGACAGTTATGCTCTTGAATGTGCTTCTTGTCTGCTTCCCAAGTTGACAGGCATTGCAAGGCCTTTCTTTAACGAAGTTGAACTTTGGTAGTCCTGCAACTAGATCTTTTGAAGCTAATTTGGACATACTTTTGAAGTTGAGATGAGATAATCTTCTATGCCATAGCCAAACTCATTTCTTCGATGCTTTAGCCGTAAAGCATATTGTCTTCGTCTGAGCTTAGTTGTCCAAGATTTCTTCGTGTAGACATTTCCTTCTCTTGTTCCTAAGTAGCTTTACTGCATGATGTCTTGTGTCTCTGGACTTGACATTGATTATTGAGGAATTTTACTTGATGACCCTTGTCACAGAGTTGGCTAATGCTTAGAAGATTATGTTGTAGTCCTTCCACATAGGCCACTCTACTGAATGATACTGCACCATTTCTAGTTGACCCATATCCTCTTGTTTTGCCCGAGCTGTTGTCTCCAAAAATGACCAAGGGACCCTCCTTCTCTATGTAGTTAGACAGAAGGGCTTTATTTCCAGTCATGTGTCTTGAACATCCACTGTCCACATACCAGGTTATGTTCGTGGAGCTCCTTTCCTGAGGTAACATTAAACCTTCATTTTGGTACCCATACTTGCATGGGTCCTACTATGTTAGTACCCTTTAGGACCCAAATCTGCTTGATTTTGGGTCTCACATGCATGGAATTATAATGACAATTTGCAGCCTTGTGGCCAACTCTATAGCACACAAAACATTTGATATGATGCATGTTAGTGTGTGTGTGTGTGTGTGAAAGTTCTTCCTCCATTTAGACTTTTGTGGGTTATTTGTCATCATCCTGCTAGGCTGATATTCCCTATTCCATGTGTTCTCTTGTTTCATTATTTGTGAGGGGTGTATCTTACTTCTACTATATCTTCCTGGTTGGTTCGTAGAATTGATTTTATTTGACTCTACGATCCTTCGAGGTTGATGAGTAGTAGCTAGATTACTCTTCTCTTTTCTGAAACCTAGACCAGCATAAGATCCCTTACTCCTGGGAATATGAATTAAATCAGCTGGGCAGGGTTTGATAGGCTTATCCTTCTATGAGGATTTCACAAATATAATGCCTCTATTGAAATCTGAGACATTACAAGTGCTAGTTTCCTTTGCTTTTTCCACACATGACTCTGAGGTAGATTCCCCAAAGCCTAACCCTGTTTTATCAGAGACACTTCTCTGGTTAGAGATTAAGGAGTCCATGGATGAAGAGGATTTATTCCATGTAGAGACTGTCTTTTCTAGATCCTCAATCTTAGAGGTTAGACTAGACTCTCTCTGAGCACTAAGCTCATTTGCCTGTCTCAAGAGCTTATTCTCAGCTTCAAACTTGGAGAGAGAATCAGTATTGAGAAGGACTGTTTCTAATTCCTCTTGAACTTTTTCTTTCTCCTTTTGAAGAAGAGAATAGTCTTTAGACAGAACCCTAAACCACTTCATGTATTGATGCAGATCAGATGTTATGCCGTGTAATGTAGTTCTAAGGTCATCAATATCTACATCAGGAGAGTTGAAGTCAAATACCTCGTCGATACTTACTTCATATATGTTGGAGTTTTGTTTGTCCCTTGCACTTTTGGCCATCAGGCAGAGATTAGCCATTTGAGGATCTTCATCATCTCCAGATTCTGGAGTTGAGTCATTATCAGAGTCACTCCACGATCCTCCAGCTACAAGGACTTTGTCTTTCTTTACTGCCCTTTTGTTGCCTTTGTATTCCTTCTTTGCATGTGATTTCTTCTTGAGTTCTTCTCTGAGAGGTTTGTTGTAGTTGGCAATGAAGTGACCAGGTTTGTTGCAGTTGTAGCATAGGTCATTCATTTGCTCTCGGCCATGTAGTTACTTAACTTTCTTTGGCTTCACGGTTCTCGCCTTGTCTCATGAATCTTCTTAGTCTTTTAACCAAAGATTGCAAAGTCCTCATCATCATCTTCATCGTAGTCGTAATCAACTTCAAAGTGTTGATTTTGGAGGTGTTTTCGATTACTTTGAGAGCAACACCTTTATCCTTCTTTCTTCCTTCAGACAACATTTCTGCTCATTGTGTCGGCTCCAGTTAGATGCGTGAGGAGGTTGCCATATAACCGCTGAATGGTCATTTCATGTAGATTCTTTGATTCTCTAATGGCGTGGTTTTGGCATCCCACTTGCTAGGTAAAGCTCTCATGAACTTTATGATCGATCTTTGTTTGGATAGATCTTTCCATAGGCTCGTAGAGAGAGTTGAAAGGCGAGAATATTGAATCTCTCGTATGTAGCAGTGACGTTCTCTCTCCTTGAACATGAGCAAACATCTCATATTGTTGAGTCAAGAGAGATTGTTTGTTTTCTCTGACTTCTTCTGTTCCTTCATGCATGATGAGTAGTGCTTCCCAAACCTCCTTTGCTGTCTTGCAGTTGACCACGTTTTCTAATAGATCATCTTCTAATGATTGAAATAAGATGTTCTTGGCCTTTTTGTCAAGCTGGACAGCTCTCTTCTCGTTCTCTATCCATTCTCCTTTGACCATGATCTGTATCTGTTTGGGTCCTCTGTAGTTGGTGCAAGCTTTATAGGAATGTAAGGCCCATTTTGAACAGTTTCACATAGATCTTCATCTATTGAATCCATGTAAGCTTTCATCCTAACCTTCCAGTTAGCGAATTTATCTTTGCTGCACATAGGTGGCTTGCAGCCTCCTCCAGTCTTTGATTCTCTTGGTAAGTGTGCCATTGGATCTACTCAAGCTTTGTAGGCTGTATTATAGAACCTACTTTGATACCAATTGTTAGTTCCCAAAGGCACAATAGTTATCTAGAAGGGAGGGGGGGTTGAATAGATATTAAAAACTTTTCTTTTTTTAAAGACTATTTTGATAAAGCTTTGTAGCACAGCAGAATTATTGTTTCTTTGAAATCCCTTTTAGATAGCAAGTTAAAGAGAAAGGCGATTATAGCAGCTTATAAATAGACACGGTTGTTTTAAAGTGGTTGAAGCACTCAAAACTCCTAGTCCACTCTTCTACTCCTTGAGTAGAAATCCACTAAAGATGTCTTTTACACTTTCTCAATCTCACAGATTACTTCTAGACCAGTGAGCTAGGCACTTCTAAGTTCACTCTTGAACTCTTCAAGTCCAAAGAGACTTGGCTCTTCACAGCTCACTTAGAACTCTTCAAGTCTTTCTAACTTGGAACTTCTTACTTCAGTAGATTGATAGTTGTTGAGTTGTGATTGAGGCTACTCAGTTGCAGTTAAGCACTTGTTCGAAAGAACTGAGTAGCTGAGCAAGCTTCTTCTTTTTCTCAGATCGTAGAGTTTATCATTGAGTGTTCTTGTGCGTTTTGTTCAATACTTTCTTACCTCTCTCATATGTCTGTATTCTGTATATATGTGATCTTTGAAATCTATCCGTTGAAGTCATCTGATGAAGCATTAAATGCGTTTGACATTTCTGAGCTTTGATGGAGACATTTCTGCACATCTTCTGAATTGCATTCTGTCTCACTGACACGGCAGACTGTTTTCTCACCTAACACCTGAAAAGGTGTTTTCCTCTGCCCAATGGTCCTTTTCTTATCTTCTTGAACACGTTCCTTTTGATGAATACTAAGGATATCTTTTGTACCGTTGGGACTGGTGAGTTCTTCAACGTTTGAAACTCATTCCTCATTTGTTGAAATTTATCTCCAAACAGAAGATAGAGCTCGATGCTTCTGATACAAGAGAGATGAGACTCTACGATTCCTTTCAAGAATTTACACACTACGATCTTTGCACACTACGTTCTTTTCTTGCTTGTCTTGCCGACTCTATGTTTCCGAAAGCACACTATGATCTCTGAGTTAGCTTCGACAAACGTCTAGATTACTCTCTACTTAATCTCAAGAGGTCCTTCAAGGCGAGATACACTACGATCTGCAAAGCTTTACGATCCTGCCTTAGCTTTTGCAAACTGTTGGACAACTTGATAGACTCTGATTCTTGTTGAAAGCCTATCTATTCGTTACAAGTCATAGATCAACCTAACATCTTTGATCTTTTTATCTATACATTTGATTACAGAATGATGAACATTAAAAGCTAAGATCAACTTAACAAATTTGATCTATCACTAAGCCCTTGTACATATATTCCTTGAAGGGCTTTACATATAATCATGAGTATTTGCTTTAAACATCAAATCAAGATATGCATTCTTCCAACAAAGATGATAGCTTGAAAGAGACCTGAAATGGTTTTAAGAACCTCACAGGTCAATTAAATGTGAAGTAATCTTTGGTGATGGGTAAATGTGCTTCGTACATCCTACGGTCTAAGTGTTTAATGACACACATAGTATGATCAGATCTACAAGAGAATCTTGAAGATTCATAGAAACTGATCACCTCCATGAATCAACCAGATGCTAATAAATCGTAGAGCTGATTCTCACTCTGTGAACATTTAAACTCTGTGATCATAACTTAGCATATAATGAAACCATTAAGGAAAAGAGTGTTTTATTAAAATAACAAATTTCTCTCACACTCACCACCATGCATCTCAAAATATATTATCTAAATGAAGTATATGCATAAATACGACTGATGGTGGTCAACATGATGATTACTCAAATATGAGGAACAGGGGTTTGGTAAACTAACCTAGCAGGACCCATTTGACCATGGGTACCAAAAATTAGAAATGAATAACCTGCAGATACTTGGTCTATCTGACCACACTAAGGAATGCTAAAGCCAAAGACTTCAGTCAAGAAGAGTCAACTAGCAGAAGGCTTAGGACTGTTTAGAAATAATTCTGACAAACCTCCTACACGTCAAAGCCTGTCCTTGAAGACCTGCTGAGCTAATCTAAATAAAGCTCAAATGGCTGCAAACCTTTATATGAAAGCATGCCACTCAACCAGAGAGTAAGTCTTAGATGCTCAAGCAAGCAAAACTTGTTCTCAAGGAAGCTCACATCAGAGGACTATCGAGCATCAAACATTAGGAACTCATTACGGGAGCAGAACTCCACAAGTACAAACTGTAAAAGAAGATTACGATCGTAGTGCTGTCAAAGGATCGTAGAATGATTAACCTTGAAGATGCCCATTTCTACGATATAAGAAGATTTGGTGATTCCAGTCAGAAGGAGATATGCAAGGTTGTCTTCTAATACATATAAAGAAAGGGGAATCACATCTATCTGAGAAGACAGTATCAACCATGGGGAGCAGTGATATGTTAAGGAACAACAATACTGAGATATACTATGAAGCAGTGTACCAGCTACAGAGTCCCAAAACTTTGTGGCTGATGAACCAAATGAAGATCCATAGTCAGTAGGAACATCTCAAAACGTACTACTGATAACCTTTCAGCCATCTAACTCAAAACCGTGGAAAGCCTACGATCAAACATCTGATCGTAGTGGAATAGCAGAAGGACACCACGATTACAGCAAATGCAATTGTCTAAAGTTGGTAGAGGACCTCACCACTAGAAAAGGTCAAATGAGATATCAGTGCAAATCACTTCTAAAGTATTTCATCTGGAAAACGCCTCAGGGACAAACCTAACCCTTAGCTCACTCTAAGAGGTTGGCCCTTCCTAAACTACCTTAACCTAGAAGAATTGCTTAATCAAGTTCATCTCAAGGACCAAGTCAGTCAATGATCGTAAAGTAGAGGTTGAAGAGAACTCCACGATCGTAGTGCAACCTCAGCGATCGTAGAAGCAGACTCGACGATCACAGTCCTACCAGAGGATACTCTAGCTCATGAGGAGCTCGGAAGAACTGGATAATTGCCCAACCATTCAGATTGTGAGGAGATAACTTCGAATGCTGGTTGGAAAGATGTCCTGCTAAAGAAAAATGCCCAAGCCTTCATAAAGTACATCAGTGGTTGAGCTATGCAGTTTCAACATGAGGAGAAATGTCAAAACCATCCACTGCATCATCTCTCAAAAGTTAATCGTTGAGTCAACAAAGGAAATCGTAGAGTCCATTGCCGCCCTATCATGCTACTCTACGAACCAGAGAGGTCAACGGTCAATCCACGTTAATCAAACGTCTACTCTTCTAAAAGAGACATCTAACTGAAAAGTTAATGGGGAATTATAGCTTGATACTGGGCATCGTGCAACCAATGGCTAGTTGACACGTCAAAACATATGTAGTGTGAGAAGAAACTGCCATAAAGACAAATTCAAAACCTGCAAACAGTTACCAGAACCCATTGAACCTCTCTCCCTCCCTTTTTCAAACCCTAGAATCCTCTTCGAAGCCAAACCAATCAAACTTCCAGAACCCAAATCACACTCAGCTAAATCTCTCCGAACCACATACCATATACCTTGAACTCCTCAAATGGCTGAATGGAAAGTTGTAACGGGCATTCAACTCGGCTTTACAAAGTTTGAAGAATCAGAGACAAAGTGAAAGGACATACTTGAACTCGTAAAGGATGTTGGGTTCTCTGAGTGCCTGAAAGCCAACACTCCAGTTTATACAGAACTAGTGAAGCAGTTCTACTCAAATGCTTCAACGAACTCCGGGCTTCTGACTACTAAGGTAAAAGGATCTAGTCTGAAGATAAGAGCATCAGACATCAATCAATGTCTAGGGTTTCCCAATGAAGGTCTGATAAACCTGGATGAAATCGACATTAAAGAAGGCAAGAGACTAATGCGGTACCAAAGAAACCTTAGTCTGAAGGACATGAAGAAAAAGAAGTTTCCAGAGGAATTCAAATTTCTTACTGAGATAGTGGGAAAATGTATACTGTGCAAAGACACTGCATATGACATTGTACTCGACCAGCAGTTGAAGATTATGTCCGCTATAGTTCTGAAGAAGCAAATCAACTTTAAAGCTATTCTGTTCGATCAAATCTCCAAATGGGTAGAAAAGGCTGAGTTAAAGAAGTCTACAGAAAAATCTATGACAAAAGTGTTTCATGGAAGATTGTTGAGCATTGTGATAAAGAAGAAACTGGGAAACAAAATCAAGGATAATGAAGGAGAGCCTCTAAATGTTCATAAAGTAATGTCCCCTTAGTTGTTCATAAATTGGAAGAAGAACCTAAAGGAAAATAGGAGGCTAACACAAACTGAAAGCAGCAGAAAAGTCTCTACAAAGAAGAGAAAGGCAAAGGAGGAAGAAAGCTCTAAGTCTGATGACTCTACATCAGTAGCTGACACAACTACAAAGAAGAAGTCTAAGAATGTGAAGAATGCAAAGGTTTTGTCAAGCTTTGTCTCCACTGATAAGAAGAAACAAGGAGCAGAAGAAAAACCAGCATCAACTGCTGTAAACCCAAAAAGAAGAAGAATTGTTGCTTCAAGAGCCTTCAAGAAAGAAAGCTAAGGTGATAAACAAACCAGCCCCAGTTCCCCAGGAAAGTTCATCCAACAAAGAAGAACATGAAGAGTCTGAAGATGGGAAGGGAACTGAAAGTTCAAAGATTGAACCCTCAAGGAGCAAGTTCAACAGTGAAGAAGAAGTTGAATTTATGGAAGAAAGAACCAAGGTTGATGATGAAGAAAAGGAATATGCATGTCCAGTGACCAACTCTCAGAGTACTCACTCTAAAGATAAAGAGAAGCTGCAAAATGACCCATCGGAATCTCCAAATGCAAGTTCTCCAACAAGCCCTCATGATGACTCAAAAGATAATGAATTCGAAAAAGAATCACCTGCCCCTGTCAATGATGAAAATCAAAGAAGCTTGCCTGTTAACTCCAAGGCCTCAGAGTCTAAAGAAGAAGAAGAATCTGATTCACCCATAGCTGAACCTCCAAGGAGGAGGAAGAGCTACAGACTACTGGCTAAATTTGCCTCTAACAAGAAAAATAATCACTCTACTGCAGTCATTGAAGTAAGTGATAATGAATCTGATGAAGAAAGTGCTGAAGATGGAACTAGTGATGAATCCAAGGAAGATAGTGCTGAAGAAGGTCCTGAAAATGAAATTCAATAAGAAGACTTCACTGATGAATCTGATGTAGGAAACCAGCAAGATTCTAGATCAAAAAGGGAAGAAATAGAGAAAGATTCTGATTCTACACCTCAGGAATCAGAGGAACCAGAATACTATCATGTTCTCTCTCCAGCCAGAATTAGCAGAAGAATTGTAGTGGAAGTCTATGATGAACCACCAGCTGAACCAGCAGCAAGATAGATAAATCATGGAAATGAACAACTTCGAGTTGTAAGAATGACCATAGATGAAGTACTTCACAACTGGAAAAACATGGAATTAGACTACACAACAATACTATATAACTGAAGATCTTCTGATGAGATGGTTCTTTCTATGGATGCCTTGGCTAAAAGCACACAGTGAGAGAGATGAGACTTACTTCAGTTGGTGCTACTCTCATTTTCCAAATTTGGAACTTGTGTCACAAAACTTTCCCAGGGTAAAGAAGTTTGCAATCATGATGATCAATGACCAACCCCATTACAAAGTCTATCGACATGCTGGCAATCACTATATTCCCTACGATCGTAGAGTGGACTCTGAATGCAGAAGGTTTATGACCAAGGAGATAATCATAGAGTCTGCTCACTCTATCACTGATAGTGTTCAAGTTCAAGATGAGAAGCCTTCATCTGCTTAAGCACTGTTGTCCAACATCCCTTCATCTTCCAATATCGATTGGTACTCAACGATATTTCAGATTGTCAACACTTTCGAAAATCTGTCCAAGGATGAAAATCGTAGAGTCCAAGCTAATATTCAACAGAAAGTTGCCAGACCAGATGACCAAACTCCTATGGAGCAGGAGCTATTGAGGAATTATGCTGAGCTGGTTGAGAAAATATTTCTAATTACTAAAGAGTCAAAGAGGTTGACAGAAACAGAAGATCACTCAGTTCAAGAAAGAATCTAAGCCACCATGGCTGAAGTATCTCTCAAAATCAAAGAGAGAGATCACATCTATCTGAAGGCCATACATGATCGAAGAAGGTTTGAGGCTCTCTGAAGCAAAAAGATAAATGAAGAGAAACTCCAAGTCCTCTTTGACAAGATTGACAACATGAATCAGTCTTTCTCTATACAACTTAAGTTAAGTCAACAAGAACTCAAGATTGAAGTTGGTAACTCCTCTTATCTGATGGAGCAGCTTATGTCCAACATTGAGCAGCTCTCCCAAATGATTAATGACAAAAAGGGGAGAAAAGAGGCATAAAAAGAGGCGAGTAAAAAGTATTCAAGAAAGGGCAAGGAGAGTAGAAGGAAACAAGATAAGAAGACAAAGAAGAAGACAACAGAAGAAGAAGCTGGTTCATCATCTGAGGGGGAGCTAAAGGATGATGAGCCTGTATTTGCAAAGACTGAGGGGGAGCCAGAAGAAGAAAAGGAGCATACATTTGCAGAGGAGCAAACAAAAGAAATGAAGTCAACATCCTAAAGAAAGCAAAAGCAAAGAAATCAAACAGATGAATAGTCGGGTCAACAGACATCCTGGAAGCATACATGGAGCCAAAAGAGGTACATCTCTAACTAGTTAGGTATGTTTTGGATCTAGGATGTAAAATGTCAGTGTATTAAATTCCACATCATTATAAATGACATCCATGATTATCTGCTTTAGAAATACAGCTGCTCACTGTATATAAGATTCATTCATAACATGCATATGCACTTATTGTTTTTGTCATAATCAAATAGGGGGAGATTGTCAGGAATAAGCATGTGAATGATATTCCTATTTACATATGATTTGATTATGATATATACATATGAATGAATATGCAAGTATGCTTGCATTAAGAAAAGCTGTAAAGTCCTTTGATAGATAATAGAAACATATATACACGGACTTAGAATGAATTGATCAAATGTGTTAGGTTGATCCTACATAAGAAAAACAGCTTTGTAAAGTCCTTAAAAAGAAATGATGTATAAGGACTATAAATATAGTAAGATCAAGAATGTTAGGTTGATCTTATGATGTAATTGATAGGTTGATCAGTCCATTGATGATAAGTGAACGGGAGATCACACGGAGAAAGCAAGCTGGACACGTCACAAATTTGAAGTGTCATATTATTCAGAAGGGGCCAGAGCAAGAAGTCAAGCCATCAGTGTCTGAGAACAGTCATGGAAAACAGAAGTGTAGAAGCAGTGCACTAGAGAACAAAGAGGTGTTCTACACTAAAGATCAAGTGAACACTCCTCAAGATTATAGTGTTGCTTCTACCTGTCAATAAGATACTACGATCAGGTCCATGAAGACATGCATCAGAAACGTAGAGTTCGAATAGCTGAAGACTGAATCAATGGCAACGGTTTAATCTGAAGGGTAATATTCGGACAAAAGCTTATTGAGAGCATCAATGCAAGGACAACCTCTGATCGAGAAATTAGAAGGGTGAAATAAAGTCTTTGACCTGCCCAAGATATCAAAGTGACATATCTGACAGGGTAGGTGAAATAGTAGACTGCAGTGTCAGGAAGTCAGAAAAAGATGTCATGTCACATCTGCGATGCGCACTAAATAACTTCGAGATCTCAAAGCAATTTGAATAACCTTCAACGGCTACTTTTCAACGGGAAGATTGGGAAGTAGTATAAATAAATAGAGCTTCAAAGATCTAGAGTTACTGATGATTGTGCAGTTGTAGAATCGTTGAGTTGGTGAATGCTATTGTTAACTCTACGAGTTCCACCAAATATCAATAGAACAACTCTCAATGATAGTAAGACTACTAAGGTGGAAGTGAAGCAGCTTTGAAGAAGGACTCATACAAATCAAAGTTTCACTCAACAAAGATGAGAATGCCATTAAAGATTGCAGCCAAGCTGAGAGCCGAGAAGACCAAAAAGATAGCATTCAGGAAAGTGGCTGAGTACAAAGAAGATCAAGAGAGCCACTCTATAGATCACCATGAACCTAAAGCTGAAACTGAACAAGTACAGAACCATGTCTGCAAAACATTCAAGAAGGGTTCAGGGATTACAAAGTGCCAGAAGAAGTCTACCAAAAGCTCAGGGACTTAGCAAATCCAGATGGTGATGGTACACAGCTGACATCAAATGAAGATGAGCTGAAAAGAGTAAAGATCAGCTGCACCAAAAAAGATGTGGTCCAGACTCGAAGCAGAATGCAAAGAGGACCACACCAAGCTGCTAAGTACAAAAGATGTTCAGAGCTTAATGACATCTTAGCAACTCAGCACCAACAACAACAACAACTACAACAACAAGAAGCCAGGGCCGAGGGGTCCTTGTCCGGAGGGACTAAATGAAGTTTCAAGCCTGCTGGGCTTGAAGAGTTCCTAGGGAACTAGAGAAGTTCCAAGGTCACTGGCCTTGAAGAGTTCTTAGTGAATCAAGTCCCAAGGTCACCGGCCTTGAAGGAATCTTAGTGATTCGTGATCTTGCCTTCCTTAGTGGAAATCTCGGTAGTTGAAAGCGAGAAGAGTGGATTAAGAGCTTGAGTCTCTCAACCACTTAAAACCCTTGTGTCTTTTACTTTATGTCATTTACATTATGTACATTAACTGCTATAACTGCTATATATGTTTTAACTGCTTACCACTGAACTAACTCTATGAACAATGTATGTATGATTATGAATATATCAATGAAGGGGATCTTTTACTTATTCCGCTGTCCGTGAAAAGATTCTTATGTTTGTCACATGCTAAATTATTAGCAATACAAAATAAACCAGAAAAGTATTTGAAAGTAAAAGGATCTATTCAACCACCCCCCTTCTAGATCTATTATGCCTACTGAGAACTAATAATTGGTATCAAAGCAGGTTCTCATGCTATATTCAAAAGCTAATCGCTTTGAGTCTGATCCTAGGCATAAACATTTTTCTAAACTTAGTTAGTAGTAAGTCACTTGTGATATGCAGATGAGCTCACACGTTGGAAATTTTGTGTACAGGTAAATGTGCATATACACCTAAAGCTGCTCAGATTGGTCCATGTTCTTGATTGCCATATCAACAAGACCAATCCTTGCTCGAGGTCAATCTTTTATTCTAAAGACCAGGCTAGAAAGCTCAATAGACATCAACAGAAAAGATTCAAACATCCACCAGCTTGAAAAGATGAAAAGGCCATACATGCTAAGTAATGTTTATGCAGAGAAGAAAGAAGAACTTCTCAAACATGTGTATGGGCAACCTGCAGCTGGATGTAAACCTTGTGAACTCAAAGATGTCAAAGAATTAGAAATGCTGACACTCTCTTAGCTTGTATCTTCAAGACCATGACTGATTGACTAAAGATCAACTGGAGCAACTAGCTGTCAGAAGCAAATAAAAAAAACATGCACATCAATGCCTAAACTCAGAATATCTAAGATAAATGACTGTTAAGAAACTAACAGCAAAAAGGTACAGTTCCTCACTAATATAGATATGAGCATCATATTTTCACCTTACTTATGAACTATAACAGTTTTCCTTCAAGTGTTCATAATCTATCTAAA
Source organism: Panax ginseng (assembly GCA_020205605.1). NCBI lineage: Eukaryota > Viridiplantae > Streptophyta > Magnoliopsida > Apiales > Araliaceae > Panax > Panax ginseng. Next base: position 110,153,785 of record CM035129.1, read on the forward strand.
AAGGTGAAGAGAGAAAGTACACTGATAATGGAAACTCAAATGTCTATAAACTTTCTCTCCATCCAAGTTTTAGGTTAAAGATTGTTAGTTCCCGAAGGCACAATAGTTATCTAGAAGTGGGGGGGGGGGGGTTGAATAGATATTAAAAACTTTTCTTTGTTTAAAGACTGTTTTTGATAAAGCTTTGTAGCACAGCGGAATTATTGTTTCTTTGAAATCCCTTTTAGATAGCAAGTTAAAGAGAGAAAGGCATTTATAGCAGTTATAAATAGACACGGTTGTTTTTAAGTGGTTCGGAGCACTCAAAGCTCCTAGTCCACTCTTCTACTCCTTGAGTAGGAAATCCACTAAGGATGTCTTTTACACTTTCTGAATCTCACAGATTTCTTCTAGACCAGCAGTCTAGGCACTTCTATGTTCACTCTTGAACTCTTCAAGTCCAGCAGACTTGGCTCTTCACAGTTCACTTAGAACTCTTTAAGTTTTTCTAACGTGGAACTTCTTACTTCAGTAGATTGATAGTTGTTGAGTTGTGAATGAGGCTACTCAGTTGCAGTTAGGCACTTGTTCCAAAGAACTGAGTAGTTGAGCAAGCTTCATCTTTTTCTAAGATCGTAGAGTTTATCGTTGAGTGTTCTTGTGCGTTTTGTTCAATACTTGCTTACCTCTCTCATATGTCTGTATTCTGTATATATGTGATCTTTGAAATCTATCCGTTGAAGTTATCTGATGAAGCATTAAATGTGTTTGACATTTTTGAGCTTTGATGGAGACATTTCTGTACATTTTCTGAATTGCATTCTGGCTCACTGACACGGCAGACTGCTTTCTCACCTAACACCTGAAAAGGTGTTTTCCTCTGCCCAATGGTCCTTTTCTTATCTTCTTGAGCACGTTCTTTTTGATGAATACTAAGGATATCTTTTGTACCGTTGGGACTGGTGAGTTCTTCGACATTTGAAACTCATTCCTCATTTGTTGAAATTTATCTCCAAACAGAAGATAGAGCTCGATGCTTCTAACACAAGAGAGATGGGACTCTACGATCCATATTGTGGTGTCTTGTCATTATTTGTGCTTGGTCTGACCACTACGATTTCTTTCAAGAATTTGCACACTACGATCTTTGCACACTACGTTCTTTGCTTGCTCCTCTTGCCGACTCTACGTTTGCGACATCACACTATGATCTCTGAGTTAGCTTCGGCAAACATCTGGATTACTCTACGAATCCTGAAGAGGTCCTTCAAGGCAGATACACTACGATCTGCAAAGTTTTACGATCCTGCCTTAGCTTTTACAAACTGTTGGACAACTTGATAGACTCTGATTCTTGTTGAAAGCTTATCTATTTGTTACAAGTCATAAATCAACCCAACATCTTTGATCTTTTTATCTATACATTTGATTAAAGAATGATGAACATTAAAAGCTAAGATCAACTTAACAAATTTAATCTATCACTAAGCCCTTGTACATATATTCCTTGAAGGGCTTTATATATAATCATGAGTATTTTCTTTAAACGTCAAATCAAGATATGCATTCTTCCAACAATATCCCCCTATTTGATGTTGACATAACCAAGGAGATTTGTTGTTATGATTATCAAATTCTATATGCAGTTGTAGCAAAGTAAATATGACTTAGTATTTTAGTGAGCAGCTGAAATTTCTAGAGAATAAGCATGAATTTATTGATGTATGAAGATAGATGTTACATTTAAATATGACTACATCAATTAGAATTAAAATTCAACTTATCTCTATTTCTTCAGCCTTTTGCTTCTCGGAGGGTTTGCATATTCCTCAGCTCTCCTTTTTCTGCTGGCTTCATCCCTTTTGGCTAAGTCTTCCAGTTCACTTGGGCTCAGTCTAGGATTGTGATCATGCCTATTCATGAATGCAGGATCTCCAATTGGCATTCTTAGGCCTGTTGTTGTCACCGTGTGAGAGCTGGTAGGCGGCCTAGACTCCTTAAAGGTTGAGCCATTAAGACTTCCTGCTGATCAGATTGTTGAGTCTGATGACTGGATCGTGGAGTCTGCTGGTGGATTTTCCTTACAGGAGGATTCCTTGAGGATTGATGTTGGAATTGACCTCTGTCTTTGCCTTTTCCTCCCTGATGTCCTCCTTTACCTTTATTCTCCCCCTTTATGTCGAAGATCGAGGGTTCGTATGTCGTCTGAAAGGCGATTGATCCTTCAACAAGCTCGTTGGGCTGACTCTTGGTCTGAGCAATGTCCTCTCTATTTTCTTCGATTAGAGCTTTAGACCTAGCTTCCCTTTACTGAAGGATGGATAGAATGTTATCTGTTTGCTGGCCATTACTGACATAGAATTGTTGAAATTCTTTGACAGCAGTTTGTAGATTGAGGAAGCTTTCAATCATGCGTTGATTTTGAGTCTCTTGGTTGGCCTGCAGGACTATGATAGCTTCTTTGTGGTTCTTAGCTGCCTGAAAGTGAATATCATCCCTGTCTTTTACGCTTTGAAGCATTTCTTTGATGATCTCTTTGAGCGTTTTACAGAGCTCAGAGCTTAGAGAGCTTGGGAAATTGTTTGCAGCATTGATCATTGATGCTAGCCTCAGCTGAATAAGTGCAGTGTGATCCTCAAGACTTTTATCAAGTTCCTTGACCACTTTCTTAGATATTTTTGATAAATCAGCTTTGGTGGGCAGCTCTGATAGAATTTCATCCAGTGGGGAAAATTTTGAAGAGGGAGGCAATTTGCTCTTGAATTTGTCTTGCAATGAGTAGAGGTCAAGATCAAGATTAAAGCATTCATTTCTAGATGAAGAGGGAATATCGGATGGAGGGGCCTTAGTTTGGATGTTGAAGCTTGGTGACTCTACGATTTATGGTGGATACTCTACCATGGGGCTAGAGTGAGTGATCGTAGATATGGGATGTGAGAGCATCAGGGAGTTGATCTTATATGGTTCCTCAGTTACAGAATTTTGGGATTCTGTAACTGGAAATTGATTCAGTGGATAAAAAATCACTTCTAACCATCGTGGGAATTCATAAAATTGATTAAATGAGGATGATGGCAAGTGATTAACTCTGAAAAAAGTTGGGATAGATAGTACCTCTTAGCAAATTAAATCTCCCTGGGAATCCATTGGCTATCACTGAGATGGCTGGATACTCTTCGAAACTCCAGAACATATGATCCCAAGAGTTCAGAATTTGAAACTCCAGAACATTCGATCCCAAGAGTTCTCTGTTTTCACTGGAGGATTCCATTATGTCAATGGCCTCATGATGTTCTTCCATTGGTTCTTCATCATCTCCTGCAGGAGTCTCTTTTTTTGTTATGGAGGTGTCATGATCCTCCCCCTTGGCTTGATCATCTTTTTGTATGATCAACAACTCCCCCTCAGCTGGAGCATCCTCTAGCATGAGATTTTCAAGCATCTCCCCCTCAGCAGGAGTATCCTCTATCATCAGATCTTTAGGTGTCTCCCCTCGATTGAGACTTTGACTATTTCACTTTTATTTGTTGATTCCTTTTCAGCAGTCAGTTCTTTGTCTTCCCTCTTTAGTGCTTTCTCATTGACAAGAATATATTTCTTGACCAATTTCCTTCTTGGCTTTTTAGGGCGTGCCCACAACCTCGAAGCGTTCTTCGCTTTTGTCCTTGGATCGACCAAAATATTTGATGCAGCTGCTTCCTTGTTTGGTCTGGTCTCTACGATCGAAGAGACTGATGGCCTTTTGGTCTTATAGCTGATCTTATTTATCTTCAGCGGCTCAGATATGGTTGCTCTATCTTCTTCTGCCTCAGCCTGCTGTTCCTTTCTTCTTAGAATCCTTAGAGTCTCAATGTCTGAGGACTTTACAGGCTTATCGGTAGTGCATCCTTGAGGTTCTTCTGTAGTTCTGGCTTTTAGCTTCCTTTTCCCTTTGCTTTTTCTGATTAAAGCAATGGGTTCTTCCTTGTTAGCTTCTTCTTCTTCCTCCTCAGTTTCTCTGACAATAGACATATTTCCTAGCACTTCTGATCCCTTTAGCTCACCAGTTCTACCACTGGATTCAAACATCATCTTCACATTTTTAGTTGGATTCCTTTTCCAATTTTCAAATAATTGCTGAGTCATTTGACGATTTAGATTGATGGTTTCTCCTTCATCATCCTCAATTAAGTCACCAAAAGCAACATATAGGATAATGCTTATAAATCGTTCGTAGAGCATCTTCTGTGAGCTCTTTATTTTCTTTGGGCTGATTAACCACTTCCCAATCCATTCAAGTAATAGAGCCCCATAGTTAAGTTGTATTTTATAACATATGGTATTCATGAGTTTTAGTTGTACCTCATTCATAGAGTCATGACCTGAGCTCTTACAACATATACATTTTCCAACAATATCAGCTAGAAACACATACCTCTATCGAAACTCCTTCTTCTTGTATCCTTTGACAAAGGGTGATTTCTTGTGATGCATCTTCTTGAGACCCTTATGGAAGTCTATGCCATCTAAGGACGGATACCCTTCAGATTTGAGTTGTTTTCAAATACCCCGTTATTGTAGAACTCTTTTACAAGCTTTGGGTAGATCAATGTGTCCGTACCCAAGGCTTCTTTGAGACCTGCCTTCTTCAGAAGTGACAACGTCTTCTGAAATTGGGATTCAACTGATTTAAACTCATCAAAACAGAGTCTGTAGCCGGAGATAACACTAGAAGCTGCTCAAGCTACAGACCTGGAGTTGATGCGTATGAGGAAGAAAGTACAAGAAGGTGCTATGCCGGAAGCAAGAATCGATGAAGAAGGAATACTTTGAGTCAACTCTAGACTTTGTGTTCCTAACGACCCTGATTTAAAGTATAAAATCATGATGGAGGCACACAACACACCATTTGCACACCATCCTGTGAGTACTAAAATGTATCATGATCTTCGACATACATTTTGGTGGGGCAATATGAAGAGAGAGATAGCGTTGTTTATCTCAAGGTGTCTAACATGTCAACGAGTCAAGGCGGAGCATCAAGTACCAAAAGGTACATTGCAACCACTTGAAATTCCAAAATGGAAGTGGGAGCACATTACCATGGATTTTGTTACTGGTCTTCCCATGGTTTCTCAGGGTATAGATGCAATTTGGGTCATTGTTGATAGATTGACCAAGTCTGCTTATTTCTTACCTATACGAGAAACTTATACACTTGAACGTCTTGCTCGTATGTACATAAACGAGGTTGTAAGATTACATGGTATGCCAGTATCCATAGTTTTTGATCGATACCCAAGATTCACTTCACGATTTTGGGTTAGTTTGCAAAAAGCTATGGGCACGGATTTACGATTTAGTTCGGTATATCATCCTCAAACGGACTGACAATCAAAGAAGACTATTCAAACTCTTGAAGATTTATTAAGACTCTATGTCCTTGACTTCAAGGGAAGTTGGAACAAGTTCTTACCATTACTGGAGTTTTCCTACAACAACAGTTATCAAGCATCATTAGCATGGCTCCATTCGCGCGTTGTATGGAAGAAAGTGTCGTTCTCGATGTCTTTGGGATGAGGTGGGTGAAGCAACGTTGTTGGGACCGGAGTTGGTACGTATGAATACAGAAAAGATTCAAACAATCCGACAACGTATAAAACCCTCACAAGACCGACAAAAGAGTTATGCTAATCTTCATCGAAAGGACGTGGAATTCTATATTGGAGATCATGTTTTTTACGTGTTCCTCCATGGAAAGGAGTTACGAGATTTGGAAAGAGAGGAAAGCTCAATCATCGATTCATTGGCCCATTTTTAATCCTCGATCGAGTAGGGACTGTAGCCTATAGACTTGCTTTACCGCCAAGTATGTCTCGTGTTCACAACGTTTTTCATATATCCATGTTACGTAAATATGTGAAAGACCCGAACCACATTATTGAGTTAGAACCGGACGAAATAGCGGAAGATTTAATGTATTAAGAGGTTCCTATTCAAATCTTGGATAAGAAGGAACATATTCTACACTCCAAGGTTATACCTCAAGTTAAAATTTTATGGAGGAACCACGATGTTGAGGAAATGACCTGGGAGTTAGAATCTGAAATGAAATCAAGGTATCCTTACCTCTTTGACATACCAGTATCGCACTTAATTTCGAGGGCGAAATTTCATAAGAAGGGGAGATTGTAAGACCCCAACTTTTATGAATAAAAATGAATTTTCTATAAATATCATTTTTGAATATTATGGAATAAATTTGATATAATGTTATAGTTGTGGGTAATATTTATAAATTTTGCAAAGTACACAAGTTGTTATATACTATTCGATTGGTGAGGGGAATATTCGTTTTAACGGGGAATATTAAATGCGGCTAAGACAATCATTAGTGGACCCCTGAAATGTAATTATTGTCGGATTGAGAAAATGACAAAATATGTTATTGAAAATAACGATTGAAGTTTTATCGTTAATCTTGTTGAACTACTACTCAGTAGTAAAAATGCGATGTCTGGCGTGGTTGTATAGTAGCACACCGGTATTGATTATTGATGCTTACGTGAGAAGTCATTCGGTTTTTATTCAATTATTATCGATATTTTATATATTATTAAATTAATAATTGAGATGACAGAGTTATTAATATTATTATTTGCAATATTAACGATGTCTAGAAGTTCTTCCAAGGAGAGGTTTGGTCACCTAATTGCGCGCCAATAGGAAAAAATCCTTATTGGAAAGCCCCCTCTTTCCTGGGAACGACCTGGTCGATTAATAGTGTGAATAATAATAATAATAATAATAATGAAGTTTTGTTTTATTAGTATTATTAATGTAATAAAACAGAAAAGCTTTTTATATAAAACAAAATACTTTTATAAAGTTATTCATTTTATTAGGCTAATAGTAAAATCTTTTTATATAAAAAGAGATACTTTATATAAAGTTATCTCGCTTTATTAGACAATAATTAGATTATATTATATTTTATTATGCATAGTGTTTGCATAGTAAAATATTTTTAAAAGTTATTTGTTTTATTAGATTATAAATAGAATATATTATATTTTATTATAAACCAATACGGATAGTCTGCTTCAAGTAAATCGATCTGGAGCGTTCATGGATTGGTTACTATTCATCCATTCTTCTATAAATAGAAGTTCATTCCTTCATTATTTCTTACGAATTCATTGAGACTCTAGAGAGAAACTGTAAAGAGAATTATTCTTCTATAATCTTGAGCATATTTCTTTAGCATTTAAGAAAGCTTTGAGCGTAGTGCAAGTTTCTTCAAGTATATCCTCACCCTACCATCGGAGTACTCTTCTTTATAAGGTAAGGGGTATTATTTTTTTTATATTCATGAAGAGAACTTCTGTTATTCCATTCTTTATTATTCTATTGGAATAACTTTGTATCTGCAGATTTACCCTATACTTGGTGATTTACATTTGTTATTCCATTCTTTATTATTACATTGGAACATCTTGTGCATGCGTTTCTGTGGGACTGGTTCCGCTTTATTATTTTGTTAGAATATCCATGTCTGTGCACTTTACTGTAGGACTGATTACATTATTTATTATTACATTGGAATAACTTTGCTCATCTGAAATACCGCATGCATGGTGATTTCTGTTGTTATTCCATTCCTTATTATTCATTGGAATATCCCGCTTGGTCGTATTACGCTTTGACTGATTCTCATATTTATTATTCTATTAGAATAACCTATCTATGCGAAGTACCGCATGCATGGTGATTTCTTTTGTTATTCCATTCTTTATTATATTCAGTTGGTTAAAGTTTTGACTTCTATACTCCATGAAATTAGTGGAATATCCTTGATATTTGCGCTTCATCCAGTATCTTTTCATGGAAATATTCTTCTGAGAATTCTTAAATTTTACTCTACAAAGAAGTATCATGTTTACAATTTGGACGTTATTAGTTCCTGAATAAATTAATTCTTGAACTTGTTTTATTGAATTCTTATATCATTGTCATCATCCTCATATTTATATTTTGTTGAAAGTCATCTCGTGGCTTTGTGGTGCATAGATGGACTTGGTATGATTATGACCGGGGATTATTCGGTATAATCATGGCCAAATGTAATGTTACAAATGATGTGGTAAAAGTCCTCATTGGCCCGTAGTGCATTGATGGACAGTTGTTGGCATGATCATGACCATTGATGAATACACAAATATCCTTGGCCCGTAGTGCATAGATAATTTGTGGTTGTGATACTAGTGAATATCCTTGGCCGTAGTGCAGGGATGATGTGGATTATTTATTAAGCTGAGTCCCAGCGATAAAAGTGATGAAAAACCTTTTAAATCATAAAAGATAGTAGATTTTGTTCTCTACTTAACTCTTTTAATGGATTGCATGTTCCGCTGCAGTTAAACTTGATGTCTATTGTATTTTATCAGTTTAACACTGTTGAAGACTAATGATAATTTATTTTGCATTATCTTAGTCATAATATTTCTTACTGGGCTAGTTGAGCTCACCCTTTCTTTCACTGTTCTCTTTAGGAAATGAGAACGTAGCCGGGACTAGTCGGGGAACGGAGTGACGGTCCAGATGATAGTATTAGTAGTCCTCACTATTCTGTTAAATAGTGTGATAATAAATGTAATGAGGACTTATTCTGAGAGTGGATATTGTCTAGAAGACAATATTTGTATTAAAATTCTCAGCTCTCTTGTTGTATATTAAAGATTGTATTTGTATTATATACCATGTATTTGGCGACTCAGAATAGGTGTTGTATACCTATTTTGGGGGTGTCACGGATTAGGTTATCGAGCTTAGGGATATGATCCACTGGTGAGATGTGAGACAAGAACTAGGAGGGGAGAGATGGGGAATTCCTTCGCTAGTATGACCTACCTAAGTCTATTTGATATTTAATTGGTCGGTCAGAGTATAGGGATAATATGTGATATATTAATTAACCCTTGTTTTGTGGCAGTGTTTGAAAATGGCATCCGAGAATGTTGAGAACATCAACGGAGAATAGGAGACCATTGAGTCTCCACAGATCAATAATCAGGATAATGTGCATCAGGAAGGCGACAATCCTCAGGCAAACAACAACACTGACCAAATGATAAACGATGGAATGCTCCGAGGCTTCATTCAATTCATGCAACATCAGGCGAGAGCGGCTCCTGTCCAAAATGCAGGTGAAAACACTGGAAACTCTTGGACGGTCACCACCAAACAGTTTAAGGAGCTGGGACCACCGGAGTTTTTTGGAGAGCCAAAACCACTTAAGGCGGAGACGTGGATAAAACAGATCAACAAGATATTTGATTTCTTGGGTTGCTCCGAGGAACAAAAGGTTCCCTTTGCCACCTTCATGTTGCGGGCAGAGGCAGATTACTGGTGGGAATCTGTAAAGCGTACTCAACCTGCCGCACTAAAGATATCTTAGGAAAAGTTTCAAGAACAGTTCAACGACAAGTACTATCCCGAAAGTATTCATCACATGAAAGAGGTAGAGTTCATTAAACTGGAGCAAAACAACATGACTGTGTCGCAGTACGAAGCCAAGTTTGTTGAAATGTCCGGTTTTATTCCCATTTGGTTGATAATGAAGAGAGAATGACGCGAATGTTTCTAAGAGGTTTGAAACCCGAGATACGTCAATATCTTATCTCTCATAAACTGTGTTTGTATTCAGATGTTGTTAATAGGGCTCAGTTATTGGAGCACAATAATGAGTCAACCCAACCAAAAGAGAGCAACCGGAAAAATGATAATACCAGTGATAACAGTCATCGAAGCGGTGACAATAAGCGTGGAGGGAATCAACATGCCAAAAATGGTAACTACTTCGGTGGTAATCATGGCCAAAGCAATAAGAATGGACATTTCAAGAAGAGAAGATTCAACAATGATGGAAAGACGTCAGCATCAGCACCTGTTGTTAAGGAAGGAGAACGACCACCTATCATATGCTTCAAATGCGGAGGGGAGGGACACATCGGTCAAAGCATGCGATGTCAGTCAAAGCATGTTATAATTGTGGAAGAGAAGGTCACCTAGCCCGATTTTGTCGTTCACTAAAGACAAGCTCAGCTTGGATGGAGGCACCAAAGGACGCCCCAGAAAAGTCAAAGCCAGTAGTGCAAGGGAGAGCGTTTGTCGTGACCTCCCAAAAAGCAAGGAACCTGAACAAGGTCATCACGGGTAAGCTTATCATAAACTCTAGCGAAGTATATACCTTATTTGATACCGGTTCTACCCATTCCTTTTTTTCTCCTACTTGCGCTCAATATTTAAATTTGACTCCGGAGAAATTAGACTTTGACTTATCTGTTGAAACTCCGTTGGGAGAAACCTTCATTACATCCACTATTTATAAGTCTTGTTTGGTTCAAATCGGTACCCTCACATTACCTGTCGATCTTATTTCATTGAAAATACTTGCATTTGACGTAATTCTAGGGATTGATTTGTTAACCACTCATCATGTAAAAATTGATTGTTTTCGTAAGGTTGTTAGCTTTCATATTCCTAATCAACCTATAATGCGAATTCAAGCAACCAAACCATTAAAATCAATCACTTTCATCTCAAGCCATAAAGCTATTCATTTATTGAAAAACGGATGTCAAGCTTTCTTAGCTCATGTCACGGATCTAAACAAAAATACGTCAGTTTTGAATGATATTTCTATTGTTAATGAATTTCCTGACGTATTCCCTGAAGAACTTCCTGGCCTACCCCCAGAGCGTGAAATTGAATTTTGTATTGACCTTGAACCTGGTACAAAACCTATTTCCAAAGCCCCATATCGAATGGCTCCTATTGAACTTCAGGAGTTAAAGACCCAACTGCAGGAATTGTTAGACATCGGTTTCATTTGTCCTAGTACTTCTCCTTGGGGTGCACCTGTTCTATTCGTTTAGAAGAAAGATGGGAGTATGCGACTTTGTATTGATTATCGGGAGTTGAATCATGTCACCATCAAAAATAGGTACCCATTTCCACGTATTGATGACCTGTTTGACCAGTTGCAAGGCGCCAAATTCTTTTCAAAAATTGATCTTCGTTCCGGATATCACCAATTGAAGATTAGAACCGGTGACATTCCAAAGACAGCTTTCAGAACTCGGTACAGGCATTATGAATTCCTAGTCATGTCTTTTGGATTGACTAATGCTCATGCTGCCTTCATGGATATGATGAACCGAGTATTCAAGGAATATTTAGATCACTTTGTGGTCGTCTTTATTGATGACATCCTTATTTATTCCAAAAGCCGTGAAGATCATGAGTAACACTTGAGGCTGATACTCCAAAAGCTTCGTGAATATAAGTTTTATGCTAAGTTGAAGAAATACGAGTTCTGGCTTGAGGAAGTAGCATTCCTTGGGCACGTGGTATCAATTCATGGAATATCTGTTGACCCAGCAAAGATTGAAGCTATTCAAAGCTGGGAGCAACCTAAATCAATAATAGAAATCGTAGCTTTCTAAAACAGCTAGTTATTATCGGAGATTCGTGGAAGGGTTTTCTCGAATCGCTACTCCCTTAACTCAGCTGACTCAGAAAGATACAAAATTCAGTTGGAGTGAGGAATGCGAGAAGAGTTTTCAAGAACTCAAGAGGAGGCTCATTTCAAAGACTGCTACGACAATACCATCTGGCTCGGAGGATTTGTCATCTCTGATGATTCTTGAGGCAAAGGGTTAGGATGTGTTCTCATGCAATATGGGAAATTCATATCCTATGCCTCTCGATACTCAAATAATATGAGAGGAATTATCCTACTCATGATCTAGAGTTAGCGGTGATATCTTCGCACTTAAAATTTGGAGGCATTACTTGTATGGGGAGAAAGTGGAGATCTTCTGGATCATAAAAGCCTCAAATATTTCTTCACTCAAAAGGAACTCAACATGCGACGATGGACGTTGGCTTGAACTGTTGAAAGATTATGATCATACCATTCAATACCATCCTGGAAAAGCGAACGTGGTAGCTGACGCATTGAGTAGAAGATCATATACGGGTACGAGTACGATATTGTCAACGCAAATGCCCATTTTATATGGCTTGCAAAGGATGGAGATAGAGATAAAGACTCTAGGGACCCAAGTGATGATGGCAAATATACGAGTGGAACCGACTTTAATCGATAAAGTTAAAGCTGCTCAAGCTACAGACTTGGAGCTGATGCGTATGAGGAAGAAAGTACAAGAAGGTGCTATGCCGAAAGCAAGAATTGATGAAGAAGGAATACATAGAGTCAACTCTAGACTTTGTATTCCTAACGACCCTGATTTAAAGTATAAAATCATGATGGAGGCGCATAACACACCATTTGCACTCCATCCTGGGAGTACTAAAATGTATCATGATCTTCGACATACATTTTGGGGGGGCAATATGAAGAGAGAGATAGCGCTGTTTATCTCAAGGTGTCTAACGTGTCAACGAGTCAAGTCGGAGCATCAAGTACCAAAAGGTCCATTGCAACCACTTGAAATTCCAAAATGGAAGTGGGAGCACATTACCATGGATTTTGTTACTGGTCTTCCCAAGGTTTTTCAGGGTATAGATGCAATTTGGGTCATTGTTGATAGATTGACCAAGTCTACTCATTTCTTACCTATACGAGAAACTTATACACTTGAACGTCTTGCTCGTATGTACATAAACGAGGTTGTAAGATTATATGATATGCTAGTATCCATAGTTTCTGATCGAGACCCAAGATTTACTTCACGATTTTGGGTTAGTTTGCAAAAAGCTATTGGCACGGATTTATGATTTAGTTCGGTATATCATCCTCAAATGGACTGACAATCAGAGTGGACTATTCAAACTCTTGAAGATTTATTAAGACTCTGTGTCCTTGACTTCAAGGGAAGTTGGAACAAGTTCTTACCATTACTGGAGTTTTCCTACAACAACAGTTATCAAGAAAGCATTGGCATGGCTCCATTCGAAGCGTTGTATGGAAGAAAGTGTTGTTCTCCAGTATGCTGGGATGAGGTGGGTGAAGCAACGTTGTTGGGACCGTAGTTGGTACGTATGACTACGGAAAAGATTTAAACGATCCGACAACGTATAAAACCCTCACAAGACCGATAAAAGATCATGTGTTGTTACGTGTTCCTCCATGGAAAGGAGTTACGAGATTTGGAAAGAGAGGAAAGCTCAATCCTCGATTCATTGGCCCATTTTTAATCCTTGATTGAGTAAGGACTGTAGCCTATAGACTTAATTTACTGCCAAGTATGTCTCGTGTTCATAATGTTTTTCATATATCCATGTTACGTAAATATGTGAAAGACCCGAACCATATTATTGAGTTAGAACCAAACGAAATAGCGGAAGATTTAACGTATGAAGAGGTTCCTGTTCAAATCTTGGATAAGAAGGAACATATTCTACGCTCCAAGGTTATACCTCAAGTTAAAGTTTTATGGAGGAACCACGATGTTGAAGAAATGACACGGAGTTAGAATCAAAATGAAATCAAGGTATCCTTACCTCTTTGACATACCAGGTACGTACCCTAATTTCGAGGATGAAATTTCATAAGAAGGGGAGATTGTAAGACCCCAACTTTTATGAATAAAAATGAATTTTCTATAAATATCATTTTTGAATATTATGGAATAAATTTGATATAATGTTATAGTTGTGGGTAATATTTATAAATTTTGCAAAGTACACAAGTTGTTATATACTATTCGATTGGTCGGGGAATATTAGTTTTTAACGGGGGAATATTAAATGCGGCAAGACAATCATTGGTGGACCCCACAACAGAATTATTGTCGGATTGAGAAAATGACAAAAATATGTTATTGAAAATAACGATTGAAGTTTTATCGTTAATACTGTTGAACTACTCGGTAGTAAAAGTACAGTAATACGCGTGGTTGTATAGTAGCACACGGTATTGATTATTGATGCTTACGTGAGAAGTCATTCAGTTTTATTCAATTATTGTCGATATTTTATATATTATTAAATTAATAATTGAGATGACAGAGTTATTAATATTATTATTTGCAATATTAACGATGTCTAGAAGTTCTTCCAAGGAGAGGTTTGGTCACCTAATTGCGCGCCAATAGGAAAAAATCCTTATTGGAAAGCCCCCTCTTTCCTGGGAATGACCTGATCGATTAATAGTGTGAATAATAATAATAATAATAATGAAGTTTTGTTTTATTAGTATTATTAATGTAATAAAACAGAAAAACTTTTTATATAAAACAAAATACTTTTACAAAGTTATTTGTTTTATTAGGCTAATAGTAAAATCTTTTTATATAAAATAGAATACGTTTATAAAGTTATCTGTTTTATTAGACAATAATTAGATTATATTATATTTTATTATGCATAGTGTTTGCATAGTATTTGCATGGTAAAATCTTTTTAAAAGTTATTCGTTTTATTAGATTATAAATAGAATATATTATATTTTATTGTAAACTAATCTGGACCATCCGTTTAAAGTAAATCGATCTGGACCGTTCATGGATTGGTTACTATTTAGTCCATTCTTCTATAAATAGAAGTTCATTCCTTCATTATTTCTTACGAATTCACTGAAACTCTAGAGAGAGAAACTGTAGAGAGAATTATTCTTCTATAATCTTGAGCGTATTTCTTTAGCGTTTAAGAAAGCTTTGAGCGTAGTGCAAGTTTCTTCAAGTATATCCCCGCCCTACCGTCGGAGTACTCTTCTTTATAAGGTAAGGGGTATTATTTTTTTTATATTCATGAAGAGAACTTCTGTTATTCCTCTATCATCAGATCTTTAGGTGTCTCCCCCTCAGTTGGAGCTTTGACTATTTTGCTTTTATTTGTTGATTCCTTTTTAGCAGTCAGTTCTTTGTCTTCCCTCTTTAGTGCTTTCTCATTGACAAGAACATATTTCTTGACCAATTTCCTTCTTGGCTTTTTAGGCTGTGCCACAGCCTCAGAACGTTCTTCAGTTTTGTCCTTCAAATCAGCCAAAATATTTGATGCAGCTTCTTCCTTATTTGTTCTGGTCTCTACGATCGGAAGAGACTCTACGATCTAAGAAATTGATGGCCTTTTGGTCTTGTGGCTGATCTTATTTATCTTCAGCAGCTGAGATATGGTTGTTCTATCTTCTTCTGCCTCAGCCTATTGTTCTCTTCTTCTTAGAATCCTTAAATTCTCAATGTCTGAGGACTCTACAAGCTTATCGATAGTGGATCCTTGAGGTTCTTCTGTAGTTCTGGCTTTTAGCTTCCTTTTCCCTTTGCTTTTTCTGATTAAAGCAATGGGTTCTTCCTTGTTAGCTTCTTCTTCTTCCTCCTCAGTTTCTCTGACAACAGACATATTTCATGGCACTTTTGATCCCTTTAGCTCACCAGTTCTACCACTAGATTCAAACATCATCTTCACATTTTCAGTTGGATTCCTTTTCCAGTTTTTAAATAATTTCTGAGTCATTCGATGATTTGGATTGATGGTTTCTCCTTCATCATCCTCAATTAAATCACCAAGAGCAGCCTGTAGGATAATGCTTATAAATCATCGGTAGAGCATCTTCTGTGAACTCTTTGTTTTCTTTGAGCTGATTAACCACTGCCCAATCCATTCAAGTAATAGAGCCCCATAGTTAAGTTATATTTTATAACATATGGAAGTCATGAGTTTGAGTTGTACCTCATTCACAGAGTCATGACCTGAGCTCTTACAACATATACATTTTCCAACAATATCAGCTAGAAACTCATACCTCTGTGGAAACTCCTTCTTCTTGTATCCTTTGACAGAGGGTGGTTTCTTGTGATGCATCTTCTTGAGACCCTTATGGAAGTCTATGCCATCTAAGGACGGATACCCTTCAGATTTGAGACCTAAGGCTAGATTGATGTCCTCAACTTTTAGTCTGATTTGGACGTTCCTGGCTTTCGCAGTGATGGTGTTGTTTTTAAATACCCCGTTATTGTAGAACTCTTTTACCAGCTTTGGGTAGATCAATGTGTCCGTACCCAAGGCTTCTTCGAGACCTTCCTTCTTCAGAAGTGACAACGTCTTGTGAAATTGGGATTCAGCTGATTTAAACTCGTCAAAACAGAGTCTGTAGCCGGAGATAACACTGGAAGCTGCCATTGATTTCTTTGCAGGAAGTGAGGTGATGAGCTTACTCGATTTAGGGTTTCTGCTTGAGAGAGGAAGAGAGAGATGATCTTTTGAACTTCAGATTTCAAAAAGACGATTTTAATTTGTACTTGTAACTTCCCTTTCTCTATTTTGCTTAGTGGGACAGGTGTCGAATTTTGCTTGGCTCTACGAATTTTGATAGAGAAGGATTGTACTGAATTTCCCTTAACTTCTTCTAAGCTAATGTATTCTTCAGTGGGACTACGATCGTTGAGATGGTCATTGGAATCGTCGAGTCTGTTCTACCATCATTGAGTCTGTGTAGTAGTCGTCGTGTCTGAGTTGTAAACGTAGAGTCTGAACTGTGATCATTGAGTCTGACTAGCAATCATAGATTCTAGTCAAGTCCTTGTGATGAACTTTTTGACTTAGCATTCTTCTTAGATTAAGGTAGCTCGGGAAGGGCCAACCTCATTGATTGTATCAAGGGTTAGGTTTTTTCCTGAGGTTACTTATCAGAGAGATTGCTTTGATTTATGCTTGATCATCATAGGGTGCTCCTTTGGTTTTGTTGATGTAGCTCTGCTATCGTTGAGTCTGCACTACGATCGTTGATTTTGTTCAGCGTTCGTTGAATCTGTTCAGCGTTTGTTGAGTTTTATGACACTTTGGCTCTACGATCGTGGACTTCCTTTGATCATGTCTTTGATTTCGAACATAGCCCTTAAATCTGTATGGTTAGCACAAACTAGAGCACAATATTTCATGTTTGCAAGTTAAGCATGCCTAGCTCACTTATCAATTTGTTGAATCTGGATTCATCTAAAAGTTTTGTAAAAACATCAGCAAGTTGATTTGCAGTAGGGATATATTTTAAAGATATAGTTCCATTTTGTACATGATCCCTAATGAAGTGATACCTTATTTTTATATGCTTAGTCCTAGAATGCATGACATGATTATGAGTTATAGCAATTGCACTTGTGTTATCACAGTGAATAGGTATGGATTTGAATTCAAACCCATAATCTTCTAGCTGATTTTTCATCCATAGATCTCGAAAGTACAAAGAATCGCCAAAGACAATGTATTCAAACCTGCGGTTGCTTGAGGTAGATAATCGAGTTTTTCTTCTTGCTAAAACCAGACACAAGTCTGTTACCTAGTAGTTGACAAGTGTCACTGGTACTTTTTCTATCTATTTTGTAGCCTGCAAAATCAGCATCTGTGTAACATGTTAGCTCAAACGAGGATTCCTTGGGATACCAAAGCCCCAGGTGGGGTGTACCTTTGAGGTACCTGAAAATCCTCTCTATATTGAGTTATATCAATACTTTTACCTTTTTCATCTTTGTCAAGCTTAGTTGCAAGAGCAATTGGGGTTTTCATGGGAGAGGCTGACTCCATGCCATACTTCTTAAGTAAGTCTTTAATGTACTTGGCTTGGTTGATAAAGATTCCTTTATTAGTCTGCTTTACTTGCAGTCCAAGGAAGAAGTTCAACTCACCCATCATGCTCATTTCAAACTTGCTCTGCATAAGCTTGGAGAATCTTTTGCATAACTTTTCATCAGTAGAACCAAAGATAATATCATCAACGTAAATTTGAGCTAATAGAACCTTATCTTTATGCTTTCTAAGAAATAGTGTGGTATCTACTCTACCTCTAGTGAATCCATTTTCAATAAGAAAGTTAGTGAGTGTTTCATACCATGCTCTCGGTGCTTGCTTAAGACTATATAAGGCTTTGTCTAATCTAAAAACATAATTAGAAAGAGATGGATTGATGAAACCTGGAGGCGGCTCTACATAGACTTCTTCTTGAAGTTCACCATTCAAGAATGCACTTTTGACATCCATCTGGAAGACTTTGAACTTCATGTGAGCAGCAAAGTCAAGGAATATTCTGATGGCTTCTAGTCTGGCAACAGGTGCAAATGTCTCATCATAGTCAATGCCTTCTTCCTGAGAGTAGCCCTTGGCCACTAGTCTAGCCTTATTCCTGGTTATCACCCCATCTTCATCCATCTTATTTCTAAAGACCCATTTGGTTCCAATTACAGGATGGTTCTTTGGTCTTGGAACCAATCTCCCTACTTTGCTTCTCTCGAACTGATTAAGTTCTTCCTGCATGGCCTCTATCCTGCTGGAGTCTTCCATAGCATCCTCTATCTTCTTTGGTTCTATTTGAGATAGGAAGCTTAGATAGAAGCATTCATTTTGAGTAGCAGCTCTTGTTTTAACTCTTGCATTCGGATCTCCAATGATTAGATCTTGAGTGTGATCTTTAGCCCATCTGCTTCCTTTTGGGACGTCAGTTCTTATGCCTTCTTGTCTTAGATCTTCAAGATCTATTTCTTCTTCTTGATGTGGAGGCTCGTTGTCTGGCATAGGCCTCTCTACGATCTCATTCCCTTGCTCAACGATTTCGCTGTCTGGTACTACGATCGTAGTATTGAGCTCGACGGCCTTGTTCGTAGTGTCTGAACAATTAGTCGTAGTGTCTTGAGGCATTGTTTTGTCTAAGTCTGTTTCATCAAATATGATGTGAATCGAGACTTCAACACTCTGTGTCTTCTTGTTGAACACTCTGTAGGCCTTACTGTCTATGGCATATCCAAGAAAGATTCCTTCGTCTAATTTTGGTTGAAACTTTGTCAAGTATTGCTTTCCATTGTTGAGAATGTAGCATGTACACCCGAAGACATGAAAGTAGCTGACACTAGGTTTTCTTCCTTTCCACAATTCATAGAGAGTCTTCTTAATCGTAGAGTGTATGAGTGATCTGTTCTGAGTATAACATGCAGTGTTGACTGCTTATGCCCAAAAGTACTCAGGAAGATGAGCTGCTGCTAGTAGAGTCTTTCTAGCCTCTATTAATGTTCTGTTCTTTCTCTCCGCAACTCCATTTTGTTAAGGAGTTTGTGGAGCTGAGAAGTTGTGATTGATGCCATTGTCAGAGCAGAATTGGTCCATTTTTGAGAAGTCAAATTCTCTACCATGATCACTCCTTATAGCCTTGATTCTCTCTCCTTTCTCGTTCATCACAAGCTTAAACATTTTGATCAGCTGGGAGCTTGTCTCATATTTTGAGGTTAGAAAGAACACCCATGTAAATCTGGTGAAGTCATCGACTACGACCAGAGAGTATCTCTTTCCTCCAAGACTTGTTGTTGGAATTGGCCCAAAAAGATCCATGTGTAGAAGCTGCAAAGGCTTGTCAATTCAATTGACAGTTTTGCTCTTCAATGTGCTTCTTGTCTGCTTCCAAAGTTGACAGGCATTGCAAGGCCTTTCTTTAACGAAGTTGAACTTTGGTAGTCCTGCAACTAGATCTTTTGAAGCTAATTTGGACATACTTTTGAAGTTGAGATGAGATAATCTTCGATGCCATAGCCATCTCATTTCTTCAGATGCTTTAGCCAGAAAGCATATTGTCTCATCTGAGCTTAGTTGTCCAAGATTTACTGTGTAGACATTTCCTTCTCTTGTTCCGGTTAGCTTTACTGCAGATGTCTTCAGGTCTCGAACTTGACATTGATTATTGAGGAATTTTACTTGATAACCCTTGTCACAAAGTTGGCTAATGCTTAGAAGATTATGTTGTAGTCCTTCCACATAGGCCACTCTACTGAATGATACTGCACCATTTCTAGTTGACCCATATCCTCTTATTTTGCCCGAGCTGTTGTCTCCAAAAATGACTGAGGGACCCTCCTTCTCTATGTAGTTAGACAGAAGGGCTTTATTTCCAGTCATGTGTCTTGAACATCCACAGTCCAAATAACAGGTTGTGTTCGTGGAGCTCCTTTCCTGAGGTAACATTAAACCTTCATTTTGGTACCCATACTTGCATGGGTCCTACTATGTTAGTACCCTTTGGGACCCAAATCTGCTTGATTTTGGGTCTCACATGCATGGAATTATAATGATAATTTGCAGCCTTGTGGCCAACTCTATAGCACACAAAACATTTGATATGATGCATGTTAGTGTGTGTGTGTGTGTGTGTGAAAGTTCTTCCTCCATTTAGACTTTTGTGGGTTATTTGTCATCATCCTGCTAGGCTGATATTCCCTTTTCCATGTGTTCTCTTGTTTCATTATTTGTGAGGAGTGTATCTTACTTCTACTATATCTTCCTGGTTGGTTCGTAGAGTTGATTTTATTTGACTCTACGATCCTTCGAGGTTGATGAGTAGTAGCTAGATTACTCTTCTCTTTTCTGAAACCTAGACCAGCATGAGATCCCATACTCCTGGGAATATGAATTGAATCAGCTGGGCAGGGTTTGGCAGGCTTATCCTTCTATGAGGATTTCACAAATATAATGCCTCTATTGAAATCTGAGACATTATCAGTGCTAGTTTCCTTTGCTTTTTCCACACATGACTCTGAGGTAGATTCCCCAAAGCCTAACCCTGTTTTATCAAAGACACTTCTCTGGTTAGAGATTAAGGAGTCCATGGATGAAGAGGATTTATTCCATGTAGAGACTGTCTTTTCTAAATCCTCAATCTTAGAGGTTAGACTAGACTCTCTCTAAGCACTAAGCTCATTTGCCTGTCTCAAGAGCTTATTCTCAGCTTCAAACTTAGAGAGAGAATCAGTATTGAGAAGGACTGTTTCCAGTTCCTCTTGAACCTTTTCTTTCTCCTTTTGAAGAAGAGAATAGTCTTTAGACAGAACCCTAAACCACTTCATGTATTGATGCAGATCAGATGTTATGCCGTGTAATGCAGTTCTAAGGTCATAAATATCTACATCAGGAGAGTTGAAGTCAAATACCTCGTCGATACTTACTTCATGTATGTTGGAGTTCTGTTTGTCCCTTGCACTTTTGGCCATCAGGCAGAGATTAGCCATTTGAGGATCTTCATCGTCTCCAGATTCTGGAGTTGAGTCATTATCAGAGTCACTCCGCGATCCTCCAGCTACAAGGCCTTTATCTTTCTTTACTGCCCTTTTGTTGCCTTTGTATTCCTTCTTTGCATGTGATTTCTTCTTGAGTTCTTCTCTGAGAGGTTTGTTGCAGTTGGCAATGAAGTGACCAGGTTTCATGCAATTGTAACATAGGTCATTCATTTGCTCCTGGCTATTGTAGTTGCCAACTTTCTTTGGCTTGCTGGTTCTGCCTTGTCTCATGAATCTTCTTAGTCTTTTAACCAGCATTGCAAAGTCCTCATCATCATCTTCATCGTAGTCAGAATCAACTTCAGTGTTGATTTTGGAGGTGTTTTCGGTTACTTTGAGAGCAACACCTTTGTCCTTCTTTCTTCCTTTAGACAACATTTCTGCTCGTTGTGTCAGCTCCAGTTCGTACGTGAGGAGGTTGCCATATAATTGTTGAACAGTCATTTCATGTAGATTCTTTGATTCTCTAATGGCAGTGGTTTTGGCATCCCACTTGCTAGGTAAAGCTCTCATGGACTTTATGATCAAATCTTTATTTGGATAGATCTTTCCATAGGCTCGTAGAGAGTTGAGCAGAATATTGAATCTCTCGTATGTAGCAGTGGCGTTCTCTCCTCGAACATGAGCAAACATCTCATATTGTTGAGTCAAGAGAGATTGTTTGTTTTCTCTGACTTCTTCTGTTCCTTCATGCATGATGAGTAATGCTTCTCAAACCTCCTTTGTTGTCTTGCAGTTGACCACGTTTTCAAATAGATCATCTTCTAATGATTGAAATAAGATATTCTTGGCCTTTTGTCAAGTTGGACAGCTCTCTTCTCGTTCTCTATCCATTCTTCTTTGACCTTGATCTGTATTCTGTTTGGGTCCTCTGTAGTTGGTGCAAGCTTTGTAGGAACGTAAGGCCCATTTTGAACAATTTCAAATAGATCTTCATCTATTGAATCCATGTAAGCTTGCATCCTAACCTTCCAGTTAGCGAATTTATCTTTGTTTCACATAGGTGGCTTGCTGCCTCCTCCAGTCTTTGATTCACTTGGTAAGTGTGCCATTGGATCTACTCAAGCTTTGTAGGCTGTATTATAGAACCTGCTTTGATACCAATTGTTAGTTCCCGAAGGCACAATAGTTATCTAGAAGGGGGGGTTGAATAGATATTAAAAACTTTTCTTTTTTTAAAGACTATTTTGATAAAGCTTTGTAGCACAGCAGAATTATTGTTTCTTTGAAATCCCTTTTAGATAGCAAGTTAAAGAGAGAAAGGCAGTTATAGCAGTTATAAATAGACACGGTTGTTTTTAAGTGGTTCGGAGCACTCAAAACTCCTAGTCCACTCTTCTACTCCTTGAGTAGGAAATCCACTAAGGATGTCTTTTACACTTTCTGAATCTCACAGATTACTTCTAGACCAGCAGTCTAGGCACTTCTAAGTTCACTCTTGAACTCTTCAAGTCCAGCAGACTTGGCTCTTCACAGTTCACTTAGAACTCTTCAAGTCTTTCTAACTTGGAACTTCTTACTTCAGTAGATTGATAGTTGTTGAGTTGTGATTGAGGCTACTCACTCTTGCATTAAGCACTTGTTCAAAAGAACCCAGAGTAATGAGCAAGCAAGCTTCTTTTTCTCAAATCGTAGAGTTTATCGTTGAGTGTTCTTGTGCATTTTGTTCAATACTTGCTTACCTCTCTCATATGTTTGTATTCTGTATATATGTGATCTTTGAAATCTATCTGTTGAAGTCATCTGATGAAGCATTAAATGCGTTTGACATTTCTGAGCTTTGATGGAGATATTTCTGCACATCTTCTGAATTGCATTCTGTCTCACTGACACGGAAGACTGCTTTCTCACCTAACACCTGAAAAGGTGTTTTCCTCTGCCCAATGGTCCTTTTCTTATCTTCTTGAACACGTTCCTTTTGATGAATACTAAGGATATCTTTTGTACCGTTGGGACTGGTGAGTTCTTCAACGTTTGAAACTCATTCCTCATTTGTTGAACAGAAGATAGAGCTCGATGCTTCTGACACAAGAGAGATGAGACTCTACAATTCCTTTCAAGAATTTGCACACTACGATCTTTGCATACTACGTTCTTTGCTTGCTTGTCTTGCCGACTCTACGTTTCCGAAAGCACACTATGATCTCTGAGTTAGCTTCGACAAACGTCTAGATTACTCTACGAATCCTGAAGAGGTCCTTCAAGGCAGATACACTACGATCTGCAAAGCTTTACGATCCTGCCTTAGCTTTTGCAAACTGTTGGACAACTTGATAGACTCTGATTCTTGTTGAAAGCCTATCTATTCGTTACAAGTCATAGATCAACCTAACATCTTTGATCTTTTTATCTATACATTTGATTACAGAATGATGAACATTAAAAGCTAAGATCAACTTAACAAATTTGATCTATCACTAAACCCTTGTACATATATTCCTTGAAGGGCTTTACATATAATCATGAGTATTTGCTTTAAACATCAAATCAAGATATGTATTCTTCCAACAAAGATGATAGCTTGAAAGAGACCTGAAATGGTTTTAAGAACCTCACAGGTCAATTGAATGTGAAGTAATCTTTGGTGATGGGTAAATGTGCTTCGTACATCCTACGGTCTAAGTGTTTAATGACACACATAGTATGATCAGATCTATAAGAGAATCTCGAAGATTCATAGAAACTGATCACCTCCATGAATTAACCAGATGCTAATAAATCGTAGAGCTGATTCTCACTCTGTGAACATTTAAACTTTGTGATCATAACTTAGCATATGATGAAACCATCAAGGAAAAGAGTGTTTTATTAAAATAACAAATTTCTCTCACACTCACCACCATGCATCTCAAAATATATTATCTAAATGAATTATATGAATAAATACGACTGATGGTGGTCAACATGATGATTACTCAAATATAAGGAATAGGGGTTTGGTAAACTAACCTAGCAGGACCCATTTGACCATGGGTACCAAAAATTAGAAATGAATAACCTGCAGGTACTTGGTCTATCTGACCACACTAAGGAATGCTAAAGCCAAAGACTTCAGTCATGAAGAGTCAACCAACAGAATGCTTAGGACTGTTCAGAAATAATTCTGACAAACCTTCTACATGTCAAAGCCTATCCTTGAAGACCTGCTGAGCTAATCTAAATAAAGCTCAAATGGCTGCAAACCTTTATATGAAA
The DNA here is from genome assembly GCA_020205605.1 of Panax ginseng. NCBI lineage: Eukaryota > Viridiplantae > Streptophyta > Magnoliopsida > Apiales > Araliaceae > Panax > Panax ginseng. The sequence continues at coordinate 110,177,988 of CM035129.1, forward strand.
GCATGCCACTCAACCAGAGAGTAAGTCTTAGATGCTCAAGCAAGCAAAACTCGTTCTCAAGGAAGCTCACATCGAGAGACTATCGAGCATCAAACATTAGGAACTCATTACGGGAGCAGAACTCCACAAGTACAAACTGTAAAATAAGACTACGATCGTAGTGCTGTCAAAGGATCGTAGAATGATTAACCTTGAAGATGCCCATTTCTACGATATAAGAAGATTTGGTGATTCCAGATAGAAGGAGATATGCAAGGCGCATCTTCTAATACATATAAAGAAAGGGAATCACATCTATCCGAGAAGACAATTATCAACCATGGGGAGCAAAGGATGTTAAGGAACAACAATCTCGAGATATACTATGAAGCAAAGGTACCAAATCACGAGTCCCAAAACTTTGTGGTCGATGAACCAAATGAAGATCCATAGTCAAGAGGAACATCTCAAAATGTACTACATGATAACCTTTCAACCATCCAACTCAAAATCAGTGAAAGCCTACGATCAAACATCCGATCGTAGTGGAATAAAGGTAAGGACACATCGATTACAAGAAATGCAATTGTCTAAAGTTGGTAGAGGACCTCACCGTAAAAGGTCAAATGAGATATCGCAAATCACTTCTAAAGTATTTCATCCGAAAGCGCCTCAGAAAAAACCTAACCCTTAGCTCACTCTAAGAGGTTGGCCCTTCCCGAGCTACCTTAACCAGTAAGAATTGCTTAATCAAGTTCATCTCAAGGACCAAGTCACCAACGATCGTAAAGTAGAGGTTGAAGAGAACTCCATGATCGTAGTGCAACCTCAACCGATCGTGAAAGCGCACTCGACGATCGCAGCCCTACCAGAGGATACTCTAGCTCATGAGGAGCTCTAAGAATCGGACAATTGCCCAACCATTCAGATTGTGAGGAGATAACTTCAATGTCGGTTGGAAAGATGTCCTGCTAAAGAAAAATGCCCAAGCCTTCATAAAGTACATCGATGGTTGAGCTATGCGCCAACATGAGGAGAAATGTCAAAACCATCCACTACATCATCTCTCAAAAGTTAATCGTTGAGTCAACAAAGGAAATCGTAGAGTCCATAGCCTCTATCATGCTACTCTCTACAAACAGAGTAGAGGTCAACAAATCAATCCACATCAATCAAACGCCTACTCTTCTAAAAGAGACATCTAACCGAAAAGTTAATGGGGAATTATAGCTTGATCATCGGGCATCGTGCAACCAATGGCTAGTTGACACGTCATAACATATGCAGTGTGAGAAGAAACGGCCATAAAGACAAATTAAAAACCTGCAAATAGTTACCAGAACCCATTGAACCTCTCTCCTTCCCTTTTTCAAACCCTAGAATCCTCTTCGAAGCCAAACCAATCAAACTTCCAGAACCTAAATCACACTCAGCTAAATCTCTCCGAACCACATACCATATACCTTGAACTCCTCAAATGGCAGAATGGAAAGTTGTAACGGGCATTCAACTCGACTTTACAAAGTTTGAAGAATCAGAGACAAAGTTAAAGGACATACTTGAACTCGTAAAGGAAGTTGGGTTCTCTGAGTGCCTGGAAGCCAACACTCCAGTTTATACAGAACTAGTGAAGCAGTTCTACTCAAATACTTCAACGAACTCTGGGCTTCTGACTACTAAGGTAAAAGGATCTAGTCTGAAGATAAGAGCATCAAACATCAATCAATGTCTAGGGTTTCCCAATGAAGGTCTGATAAACCTGGATGAAATCGACATTAAAGAAGCAAGAGACTAATGCGGTACCAAAGAAACCTTAGTCTGAAGGACATGAAGAAAAAGGAGTTTCTAGAGGAATTCGAATTTCTTGCTGAGATAGTGGGAAAATGTATACTGTGCAAAGACACTGCACATGACATTGTACTCGACCAGCAGTTGAAGATTATGTCCGCTATAGTTCTGAAGAAGAAAATCAACTTTGGAGCTATTCTGTTCAATCAAATCTCCAAATGGGTAGAAAAGGCTGAGTTAAAGAAGTCTACAGAAAAACCTCTGACAAAAGTGTTTCATGGAAGATTGTTGAGCATTGTGCTAAAGAAGAAACTGGGAAACAAAATCAAGGATAATGAAGGAGAGCCTCTAAATGTTCATAAAGTAATGTCTCCTCAATTGTTCATAAATTGGAAGAAGAACCCAAAGGAAAACAGGAGGCTAACACAAATTGAAAGCAGCAGAAAAGTCTCTGCAAAGAAGAGAAAGGTAAAGGCGGAAGAAAGATCTGAGTCTGATGACTCTACATCAGTTGCTGACACAACTGCAAAGAAAAAGTCTAAGAATGTGAAGAATGCAAAGGTTTTTTCAAGCTTTGTCTCCACTGATAAGAAGAAATAAGGAGCAGAAGAAAAACCAGCATCAACTATTGTAAACCCAAAAAGAAGAAGAAGCAACAGATTGCTTCAAGAGCCTTCAAGAAAGAAAGCTAAGGTGATAAACAAACTAGCCCCAGTTCCCCAGGAAAGTTCATCCAACAAAGAAGAACATGAAGAGTCTGAAGATGGGAAGGGAACTGAAAGTTCAAAGATTGAACCCTCAAGGAGAAAGTTCAACAATGAAGAAGAAGTTGAATCTATGGAAGAAAGAACTAAGGTTGATGATGAAGAAAAGGAATATGCAAGTCCAGTGACCAACTCTCAGAGTACTCACTCTAAAGATAAAGAGAAGCTGCAAAATGACCCATCGGAATCTCCAAATGCAAGTGCTCCAACAAGCCCTCATGATGGCTCAAAAGATGATGAATTTGAAAAAGAATCACTTGCCCCTGTCAATGATTAAAATCAAAGAAGCTTGCCTATTAACTCCAAGGCCTCAGAGTCTAAAGAAGAAGAAGAATCTGATTCACCCATAGCTGAACCTCCAAGGAGGAGGAAGAGCAACAGACTACTGGTTAAATTTGCCTCTAACAAGAAAAATGATCACTCTACTGCAGTCATTGAAGTAAGTGATAATGAATCTAATGAAGAAAATGTTGAAGATGGAACTAGTAATGAATCCAAGGAAGATACTGCTGAAGAAGGTTCTGAAAATGAAATTCAACAAGAAGACTTCACTGATGAATCTGATGTAGGAAGCCAGCAAGATTCTGGATCAAAAAGGGGAAGAAATAGAGAAAGATTTTGATTCTACACCTCAAGAATCAGAGGAACCAGAATACTATCATGTTCTCTCTCCAGCGAGAATTAGCAGAAGAATTGTAGTGGAAGTCTTTGATGAACCACCAGCTGAACCAGCAGCAAGATGGATAAATCATGGAAATGAACAACTTCGAGTTGTAAGAATGACCATAGATGAAGTACTTCACAACTGGAAAAACATGGAATTAGACTACACAACAATACTGTATAACTCTGCAGATCTTCTGATGAGATGGTTCTTTCCATGGATGCCTTGGCTAAAAGCACACAGTGAGAGAGATGAGAGTTACTTTAGCTGGTGCTACTCTCAGTTTCCAAATTTGGAACTTGTGTCACAAAACTTTCCCAGGGTAAAGAAGTTTGCAACCATGATGATCAATGACCAGCCCCATTACAAAGTCTATCGACATGCTAGCAATCACTATATTCCCTACGATCGTAGAGTGGACTCTGACGGCAGAAGGTTTATAACCAAGGAGATAATCATAGAGTCTGCTAACTCTATCACTGATAGTGTTCAAGTTCAAGATGAGAAGCCTTCATCTGCTCAAGCACTGTTGTCCAACATCCCTTCATCTTCTAATATTGATTGGTACTCAACGATATTTCAGATTGTCAACACTTTCAAAAATTTGTCCAAGGATGAAAATCGTAGAGTCCAAGCTAATGTTCAACAGAAAGTTGCCAGACCAGATGACCAAACTCCTATGGAGCAGGAGCTATTGAGGAATTCTCATTGAATCAAGGTTGAGAAAATATTTCTAATTATCAAGAGTCAAAGAGGTTGATGTAAATGAAAGATCACTCAGTTCAAGACAGAATCTAAGCCACCATGGTTGAAGTATCTCTCAAAATCAAAGAGAGAGATCACATCTATCTGAAGGCCATACATGATCAGAAGGCTGAGGCTCTACGAGCACAAAAGACAAATGAAGAGAAACTCCAAGTCCTCTCTGACAAGATTGACAACATGAATCAGTCTTTCTCTATGCAACTTGAGTTAAGTCAACAAGAACTCAAGATTGAAGTTGGTAACTCCTCTTATCTGATGGAGCAGCTTATGTCCAACATGGAGCAGCTCTCCCAAATGATTAATGACAAAAAGGGGGAGAAAAAGAGGCATAAAAAGAGGCAGAGTAAAAAGTATTCAAGAAAGGGCAAGGAGTGTTGAAGGAAACAAGATAAGAAGACAAAGAAGAAGACAACAGAAGAAGAAGCTGGTTCATCATCTGAGGGGGAGCTAAAGGATGATGAGCCTGTATTTGCAAAGACTGAGGGGGAGCCAGAAGAAGAAGAGGAGCATACATCTACAGAGGAGCAAACAAAAGAAATGAAGTCAACATCCTAAGGAAAGCAAAAGCAAAGAAATCAAACAGATGAATAGTTGGGTCAACAGACATCCTGGAAGCATACATGGAGCCAAAAGAGGTACATCTCTAACTAGTTAGGTATGTTCTGGATCCAGGATGTAAAATGTCAGTGTATTAAATTCCACATCATTATAAATGACATCCATGATTATCTGCTTTAGAAATACAGCTGCTCATTGTATATAAGATTCATTCATAACATGCATATGCACTTATTGTTTTTGTCATAATCAAATAGGGGGAGATTATCAAGAATAAGCATGTGAATGATATTCCTATTTACATATGATTTAATTATGATATATACATATGAATGAATATGCAAGTATGCTTGCATTAAGAAAAGATGTAAAGTCCTTTAATAGATAATAGAAACATATGTATAAGAACTTAGAATGAATTGATCAAATGTGTTAGGTTGATCCTACATAAGCAAAACAGCTTTGTAAAGTCCTTAAAAAGAAATGATGTACAAAGACTATAAATATAGTAAGATCAAGCATGTTAGGTTGATCTTATGATGTAATAAATAGGCTTGTCTGATCGTTGAACACTGCACCATAAATTGTAGTCTGCCAGGAGAGTCAAGGAAAACTCGAGAGCTATCGAGGCAGAATCGTAGTCTACAAGATAGTAGATCTCGGAGTTCATAGACTTCCAGGAGAAATGAGGAAGGATCGTAGTGTGTCGAGGAGAACTTCCTCAGGGTCGAAGTCTGCTGAGGAAGTCATGTTCAGAATCGTAGAGACAGCCTGCCTACGAGCCGACCGAGCATCTGCCAAAGCCAGTCAAGAATCGTAGACTACACTCGGAGTCGTAGAGTCTACTAATGTCAAAGCCAATTCAAGAATCGTAGATCGCACTCGTAATCGTAGAGTCTCGATCGTATCAAAGGCGTAGATCGTAGTCGAGCAAGATCAGATGAAGACAACAAGCACAACGACAGAAATCGTAGTATCAAGATTTGATCTCAAAGTCGTGAGTGTCTGCACGTACAAATTGCCAAAGTCAATCGTAGAGTGCAGAGAGCTAAGATCTTAACAGATGTGCTCACAAGGCCACAAGAGAATCAGAGAGCAAAACACGATTCTCAATAATTGAGCACTCCTGCAATATCCAAAGGAATGAAGCCTCGTTTGGTAATGCAAAGATACATCTCACCAAGGAAGACGAGAGAGCACTCAAATGAAATGGCATACAAGCTAATAGAAGATCTAAGCATCAACTCAATCAGCATCCAGAATGAGTTGAGAAGCCATTCAAGGTAAAGTCTTCCACAAGATGATCATAAGAAGACTTCAGTAGCTGACTAAGGAAAGTCAGCATATGCAGTAGCTGTCAAGAAGAAAGATAACAACGATCCTGAAAGTAATCAGAATCGTAGTGTTTTCCAAACAAAGAAGAAACTGATGGAGTATACACAAAGATACTGGTCAGCCTCTGAATAACAAGGCTAAAGTGATTAAGCATTGGGTCAGTCCATTGATGATAAGTGAACGGGAGATCACAAGGAGAAAGCGAGCTAGACACACCACAAATCTGAAGTGTCTTATTATTATTCAGAAGGGGACAGAGCAAGAAGTCAAGCCATCAGTGTTTGAGAACAGTCAAGGCAAACAGAAGTGTTGAAGCACTGCACTAGAGAACAAAGAGGTGTTCTACACTAAAGATCAAGTGAACACTCCTCAAGATTGTAGTGTTGCTTCTACCTATCAACAAGACACTACGATCAGGTCCATGAAGACATGCATTAGAAACGTAGAGTTCGAATAGCTGAAGACTGAAGCATTGGCAACGATTTAATCTGAAGGGTAATATTCGGACAAAAGCTTATTGAGAGCATCGATGCAAGGACAACCTCTGATCGAGAAATCTAAAGGGTGAAATAAAGTCTTCGACCTGCCCAAGATATCAAAGTAACATATCCGATGAGGTAGGTGAAACAAGAGACTCGCAGCGTCGTGAAGTCAAAAAAGATGTCATGTCACATCTGCAGTCTGCACCAAATAACTCGAGATCTGCGAAGCAATTTGAATAACCTTTAACGGCTACTTTCTAACGGGATGATTGGGAAGTAGTATAAATAAACAGAGCTTCAAAGATCTAGAGTTGCTGATGATTGTGAAGTTGTAGAATCGTTGAGTTGGTGAATGTTATTGTTGACTCTACGAGTTCCACCAAAGATCAATAGAACAAGTCTTAGTGACAGTGAGATTACCAAGGTGGAAGTGAAGCAGCTTTGAATAAGGACTCATACAGATCAAAGCTTCACTCAACAAAGATGAGAATGCCACTAAAGATGGTAGCCAAGCTGAGAGCCGAGAATGCCAAAAAGATAGCATTCAGGAAAGTGGCTGAGTACAAATAAGATCAAGAGAGCCACTCTACAGATCACCAAGAACCTAAAGCTGAAACTGAACAAGTGCAGAACCATGTCTGCAAAACATTCAAGAAGGGTTCAGGGATTACTAAGTGCCAGAAGAAGTCTACCAAAAGCTCAGGGACTTAGCAAATCCAAATGGTGATGGTGCACAGCTGACATCAAATGAAGATAAGCTGAAAAGAGTAAAGATCAGCTGCACCAAAGAAGATGTGATCCAGACTCGAATAAGAATGCAAAGAGGACCACACCAAGCTGCTAAGTACAAAAGATGTTCAGAGCTTAATGACATCTTAGCATCTCAGCACCAACAACAATAACAACTACAACAACAAGAAGCCAGGGCCTGAGGGGTCCTTGTCCGAAGGGACTAAATGAAGTTCCAAGCCTGCTGGGCTTAAAGAGTTCCTAGGGAACTAGAGAAGTTCCAAGGCTACTGGCCTTGAAGAGTTCTTAGTGAACTGAATTCCCAAGGCTGCTGGCCTTGAAGGAATCTTAGTGATCCAGGGTGCTGCCCTTCCTTAGTGGAAATCCTGCTAGTTGAAAGCAAAAGAGTGGATTAGGAGCTTGAGTCTCTGAACCACTTAAAACCCCTTGTGTCTTTTTCTTTATGTCATTTACATTATGTACATTAACTGCTATAATTGATATATATGTTTTAACTGCTTACCACTGAACTAACTCTACGAACAATGTATGTATGATTATGAATATATCAATGAAGGGGATCTTTTACTTATTCTGATGTGCTTGAAAAAATTCTTATGTTTGTCACATGCTAAATTATTAGCAATACAAAATAAACCAGAAAAGTATTTGAAAGTAAAATGATCTATTCAACCCCCCCCCCCCCCCTTCTAGATCTATTGTGCCTACTGGAAACTAACAATATTATTTTAAAATTCAGGTTTTAATAGTTAAGGTCTTGTTTGGGTAAAACAAGTTTAAAAAAAGTAAGGCCTTGTTTGGGAAAACAGTTTTAAAAACTCTTTTAAATCTTTTAATTGATCCTTTAACACATATTCTTAATGTTATCATTTAATTAATTAAATCTTAAGATTAATTTAATTAATTAAAAGTTTAACATCAATTAATCACATAAAATTGTCACATTATAATTACTCGCTAATTATAACTTCATGTAACAATTATTGTGACAGCCCCAAATTCGGGTCCCAAATCACCACGGATCTAGTATACTAATTCTATAATTATTGCGGAAGATATAAACATAAATTGTTTATACATTAAACTTACACACTATTCCCCAAGGTCGAGTAACCTTAACTTATACACAATTCATAACTTGTCTAACATATAACATTATTATCATACTATACTATTACAATTTAACTGCACACATAAACTTAAAGTTGGAACTGTCTTTAACCTTTCCTTGTATCTGACGTGTTCGCCTTAATCTGCAATGTTTATCATGATATAGCAAGGGTGAGCAATAAGGTTGCCCAGCAAGTATAAATTTATTTAAGGATATATCATGATTGAAAGAATTTCAATAATAAGCTAGCTATAATTCTTCAATATAGTTGAGAACTAGCATGAACAAACTTGCATAGCTGAAGAACATTTAACATGAACATATCAATCATATATGGACCGAATAGTAATGAAGGTGATCAGCCTTTCATACCTGATTAATACATGCAATATGTACATAGTACAATTTAATAATTCTTAGACATGGCAATCAGCAATGATTAACCATAAATATATTTGAATGAAACAACTCGAGATCAAGTTAAGGAAAACTTGTGCATCTCCTAATAATTCATCATACATGATTTATTAAGCTTTGTCTGAAGACCTAATATATAAATAATATCGATATACAAATTAGAATAATATCATAGAATAACCTAAGACTTAGCATCAAGTCAGACTATTTCAGTTTGAATTGAATCCAAGACAATTCGACATCCAGAAATTATGCCTAATGACAATTATCGAGTTTAAGTTCAATTAAACTCTGCCTGAACACTTAACAATTATCTTAGATAATTTATTATCAGTCAAAATATTTTTCATAAGCTCGTAATAATTTTCAGATAATTATTATCCTTTATCATAATTTTTCAATCACTTATATCGTATTTATATAATATAAATACCACATTATTCTCTAATCATTAATATTTATTTAATAATAAATATTAATAAAAATCATAACATAATATTATAATATATTTATAATATATCAAAGTATTTTTAATACCTTAAAATCATATTTATATGATTTTTAAATAATTAAATTCATTATTCGATAATTGCTATTAATATTAAAATATTAATATTTTCATGACAAAATATCAAAAGTTATATTTTATAACTTAAAATATTTTTATAACACTTAAATCATTTTTATATGATTTTAAATCATTAATTCTATTTTTCCATAATTTATTTAATATATTCATTAAATAAATTAATCACCATTAATATAAATTTATTAATGAAATTCATCACAAAATAGTAAAAGTCATTAAAAATAACTTAAAATATTTTCTTATCCCATAATATAATTTTTCATGATTTTCAAGTATAAAATCATTTTTAAATACTTTATTTAATATTATAATTAAATAAATTAAATACTATTTATATTCCAAAAATATTAAATATTTATGAAATATACTCTAGATAATTAAAAACTAATTTTTGGACTTTAAAATAATTTTTAAGAATTTATTATGTATTTTTAATAATTCAAAACTATTTTCTCTAATTTTTAAATAAAATTATTAATTTTTTAAATAAACTGTCGCTAAAAGAGGCTTTAGGCGACAAATCTGTCGCTAATTGTGTTCTTGAGCCTAAACCCAGAAATTCTTGTCAGTTTGCAGGGTGGGTGGTTTGACTAGCCTTAGATTCATGATTATAAGGTTTCTGGGTTGGGTTATGTGTTATGATTGTAGTATACATGTAATACTACAACTATAAATCAAGTTCCTGGCCAACCCATAACATATCAGATAGATCTAAGCTCGTCAATTCGCTGTCAGACATGTTCTTCAATTTCTGGGTTTTCTAGAATTGAAGAACAGTCGAGATACCTACTTTCCAATCCTTATAACGTACATTCTGGTTCTGGTTTGTTTGATATAAAGGTTTAGAACTGTAGTCTTTGTGTCAGGGTACACCTACATTCTATCATTTCAGTCTAACATCATAACACATGCAAGATCCATGCTAGTCAAACCATGTCAGAAACATCATTCATGAAGATTTCTGGGTTTTCCAGAAATTTGCAAAAACAGTCGGTCAACCATACTTTGACCCATCCTATCTTTGATTCAGTGTATGATCTGGGTGTTCTAGATGCATAAATATGAAGCCTACATGTCAGACAACAACTGTAATACAACAACATGGCTAAAACACTTAACAAAAGCAAGATCAAAGCCTGCCAAAACGCTGTCAGACAACAATCTGGGTTCTGGGTTGCCCAGAAGCTCACTTTTGTGATCGGTCAACATTGTTTGACTGATCATAACATGCAATCTAGACACGATCCAACCCTGATTCAAGTTGCATAACAAAGAACACATGGCATACTACAGATCCATAACATAAAACACACATAACACTTAACACACACTGATCTAGAAGCCCTGACATATGGCTATCAGACAACTTTTCAACTTTTTTCCAGATTTTTAAAAACTTAATTTTCGAGCACTTTGATGTTATGGATCTGGGATCTAACAACCCAGATCACTAATTGGCACCCTCTAACATAACTTTAAACAACAAACAACATCAAACAACATGGATCACATGATTTTCAAAATTTAGGGTTTATACTTCCTTTAAAGCTTGATCTTTTTTGTACTCAGCCACTTTCTTGAAAGCTATCTTTTTGGCCTTCTCGGCTCTCAGCTTGGCTGCCATCTTTAGTGGCATTCTCATCTTTGTTGAGTGAAGCTTTGATCTGTATGAGTCCTTCTTCAAAGCTGCTTCACTTCCACCTCGGTAGTCTCACTGTCACTGAGACTTATTCTATTGATCTTTGGTGGAACTCGTAGAGTCAACAATAGCATTCACCAACTCAACGATTCTATAACTTCACAATCATCGGCAACTCTAGATCTTTGAAGCTCTGTTTATTTATACTACTTCCCAATCTTCCCGTTGAAAAGTAGCCGTTGAAGGTTATTCAAATTGTTTCGCAGATCTCGAGTTATTTGGTGCAGACTGCAGATGTGACATGACATCTTTTTCTGACTTCCTGACACTGCAGTCTACTATTTCACCTACCCTGTCAGATATGTCACTATGATATCTTGGGTAGGTCGAAGACTTTATTTCACCCTTCTGATTTCTCGATCAGAGGTTGTCCTTGCATCGATGCTCTCAATAAGCTTTTGTCCGAATATTACCCTTCAGATTGAATCGTTGCTAATGCTTCAGTCTTCAGCTATTCGAACTCTACATTTCTGATGCATGTCTTCATGGACCTGATCGTAGTATCTTATTGACAGGTAAAAGCAATACTACGATCTCGAGGAGTGTTCACTTGATCTTTAGTGTAGAACACCTCTTTGTTCTCTAAATCGATCTTGAACACTTCATTTGCCATAATCGTTTCTCGAATTAATCGATGGCTTGACTTCTTGCTCTGGCCCCTTCTAAATAATAAGACACTTCAGATTTGTGGCCTGTCCAGCTTGCTTTCTCCTTGTGATCTCCCGTTCACTTATCATCAATGGACTGACCCTATGCTTAATCACTTTAGCCTTGTTATACAGAGGCTGACCAGTATCTTTGTGTATACTCCGTCAGTTTCTTCTTTGTTTGGCAAACACTACGATTCTGATTACTTTCAGGATTGTTGTCATCTTTCTTCTTGACAGCTACTACATATGCTGACTTTCCTTAGTCAGCTACTAAAGTCTTCTTATGATCATCTTGTGGAAGACTTTACCTTGAATGGCTTCTCAACTCATTCTGGATGCTGATTGAGTTGATGCTTAGATCTTCTATTAGCTTGCATGCCATTCGTTGAGTGCTCTCAGGCTTCCTTCAGGTGAGATGTATCTTTGCATTACCAACCAGAGGCTTCATTCCTTTGAATATTCTGGGAGTGCTCAATTTTTGAGAATCATGTTTGCTCTATGATTCTACTGTGGCCTTGTGAGCACATCTATTAAGATCTTAGCTCTGCACTCTATGATTTAGCTTCGGCTGTGCAGACACTACGACTTTGAGATCAGATCTTGATACTACGATTTCTGTCGTTGTGCTTGTTGTCTTCATCCGATCTTGCTCGACTACGATCTACGCCTTTGATACGATCGATGAGACTCTCACGATTACGAAAAGTGCGATCTGATTCTTGAATTATTTGACATTAGTAGACTCTCTACGACTCAAAGTGTAGTCTACGATTCTTGGCCAGCTTTGGCGGATGCTCGTTCGGCCAGTGGCGGGATGTCTCTACGATTACGAACATGACTTCCTCGGCAGATTATGACCACGAGGAAGTTCTCCTCGACACCTACGATCCTTCCTCGCTCTCCCGGAAGTCAACGAACTCAAGAGATCTACTATCTTGCGACTCACGATTACGCCTCGATAGCTCTCGAGTTTTCCTTGACTCTCCTGGAAAACTACGATTTCTGGTGCAGTGTTCAATGATCAGACAAGCCTATCTATTACATCATAAGATCAACCTAACATGCTTGATCTTACTATATTTATAGTCCTTGTACATCATTTCTTTTTAAGGACTTTACTAAAATTGTTTTTGCATGTAGGATCAACCTAACACATTTGATCAATTCATTCTAAGTCCTTGTACATATGTTTTTATTATCTATCAAAGGACTTTACAGCTTTTCTTAATGCAAGCATACTTGCATATTCATTCATATGTATATATCATAATCAAATCATATGTAAATAGGAATATCATTCACACGCTTATTCCTGACAAATATGGTTTTGCCAAACAAGCCTTAGGGCTTTTAAAATTATAATTTTTTAAACTTATATATTAAATTGATAATTAGTAAATGTAATTATATTGGGAGTTACATATTCTATAATTATATGTGTTATATGTATATTGTATATACACTAAGTTATGTTAGTTTTCTAAACCTAAGTCTAAACTAAGAACAATGGAGAGAGAAAGGGGTCTGCATATTTTGGTATTTATAGGGAGTCTAGGAGGGGTCTTGGATCTTCATACAACTTAAAATCATAAGCTACTTTGAAGGAACAAGAAGGCTTGCAAGAAGAAAAAGGTAAGGAATTGAAAATTTTCAATTTTTGTGCTCTTTTTTGTTAGATCTTTATGAACCAAGCAAATTTTATTTTGAATCATTAAAAACTCATGATTTACATGAGTATTGGTATTTTATATGTGTATCAAAGTATTTTTGAAATCAAAAGTTAGATCCAAAGTGAGAAAATCAAGTATTGTACCAAAAGGTTTAAGAAAAAGTTTTCCTTTGTATGCTATATATATTTTTATGTTAGATTCTTTGGGTTCAAGTGATTAATGGTTTAAAATATGTTATCATGCTAGATACATGAGTTAAGGGAAAAACCCCTTTAGAATCACTCAAATATGTTAAGAAATGAACACGTTATGAATTAAATCCCAAACTACCCTAACTGCTGAACACAAGCTACTGATCAGTCACTTCTGTCCATTTTTCTGGGACCAAAACAGAATTAAATTGGATTTTTGATACATGGAAACTGTAGTTCGGGAAAATACGAATCCAACGATACCTATTGGACTTAAATCCGATTTGTAGATTTTGTTTTATAAGCGTTTCCGTTAAGGACCCCAAATCTGTAAAATGAACCAACTGTTGAAGAAAACCTTGCGGACCAGTCACTTTGGACCTGATTTCCGGGACCTAGAAAGATTGGAATTTGGTGTTTGATAACTGAAAACTATAGTTCAAGAAGATACTGATCCAATGAGTCTGATTAGGCCTCAATCGGAGTTGTGGATCTCGTAATACAAGCGTTTCTGTAAAAGACTCCAAAACTGAAAATGTTTACAAGGCATGTAATGGTCAGTCGGTAGTGGCCTGTTTTCAGGGTGCTATACTGGGCCAAATGGATGGTTTCTTAAGCCTAAAACGTATCTCGGGAAGTCACGGTTCTAACGATACCAAGTGGGCCCAAATCGGACTTGTAGATTACCGTCTACAAGTGTTTCTGTGGAGGACCCCAACTTTAAACGAAAATTATAGAATAAATAGAAAATAAATATTAGAAATTCATAATAAATTTGTAAAAATTATTTTAAAGCCTAAAAATGGGTTTTTAATAATTTGAAATATATTTCATTAATATTTTAATATTTTTAAATATTAATGATAGTTAATTTATTTAATTATTATATTAAATAAATTATTTAAAATGATTTTAATACTTTAAAAATCATTTGAAATTATATTAAAGTGTAAGGAAATATTTGAAGTTATTTTTAATGACTTTTAATATTTTATGATGAATTTCATTAATAAATTAATATTAATGATAATGGATTTATTTAATAAATATATTAAATAAATTGTAGAAAATTAGAATTAATGTTTTAAAAAGTATATAAAAAAATGATTTAAGGGTTAGAAAATATTTTAAGTTATAAAATATAACTTTTGATATTTTGTCATGAAAACACTAATATTTTAATATTAATAGAAATTATCGGATAATGGATTTAATCGCTTAAAAATCATATAAATATGATTTTATGGTATTAAAAAGTCTTTGAAATATTATAAATATATTATAATATTATGACATGTATTTCATTAATATTTGATATGAAATAAATATTAATGATAATGGAATTAAGTAGTATTTAATTCATATTAATATGATATTAATGATTGAAAAATCATGATAAATGATAATAATTATTTAAAAATTATTATAAGTCATTGAAAAATATTTTGACTGAAAATGAAATTATCTAAGGTAAATGTAAAACATTTAGGAAAAGTCTTATGGAAATTAGACTCATAAATTATCCGACTAGACCGTCGGGATGTCAGAAATTGTACCGAATTCAATCCAGACTGAAATAATTTGACTTGATACCGAATTTTAGGTATTTTATAGACTGATAGGATTATGTGGTAATTTGTTAGGTTATATTATAACTGTATTTAATAGTACTATAATGTGATGATATTATTCTAATATTTGGAGATCGGTATTATCTATATTAGGTCTTCAGACAAAGCGATATATGTTGCGTAACGGTAATCAATGGTACAAGAAAGTTCTCTAACTTGATCTCGAGTTGATATTTTTGAAATATGCTTGGGGTTAATCATTACTTTATTGATTCACACTCTATGCACATTGAATGTATTCATCAGGTATGAAAGGCTGATCACCTTCATTACCATTTGGTCCAGTTGATTTATTCATGTTCATTATTTGTTTAGCTATGAAAATTTATTCATGCTATTTCACAATGTACATATTGTAAAAAGTTAGCCAGCTTATTGTTCAATTCTTTCAATCATGATATATCCTTAATTGAACTTATACTTGCTGGAAAAAATTGTTGCTCACCTTTGCTATATCATGATAAACATTACAGATTAGGACGATACGTCGGATACAGGAAAAGTCAAAGACAAGTCAGCTTTGGATTATATGTGCAGCTAAATTTGTAACAGTAATGTATGATAATAACTTTGTATATCTGATAGGATATTGATTTAGGTATTATATGAACGTTCTCGACCTTGGGGATAGTGTGTAATGTTTAATGTATAAACAGTTTATGTTTATATCTTTCGTAATAGACATAGAAATAGTACACTGGATTCGTGGTGATTTGGGACCCGAATATGGGGGTATTACATCAAATCTTTTGACGGAATGTCATTTCAACATACCGAACTCTCGAAAAGTCTTAGGTTATTCAAATCCTAACCCTTAGGGTTTCGTCAGGTGAATAGTGCCTATTTCGTCTTTTTCCTCAAAAATATTTTTGTTACCGGAAAATTTTATTTTCATCTTGAAAATTCTTACTCATTCAGTCTAGCTTGTAGCCAGAATCCTCCCGTATTATAATCATCCTAGGTTCTAGAACGATTAATAAACACATAACACATAATCTTATTAATAAAAAATTTATTTTATTAATAACTAATTCTTTAAACTTCAATTCTGGACAATCTGATTTTTCGGGTTGTCACAATCTTCCCCCCTTATAAATATCCCATTCTCGGAATTTCTTAAAACCACATCTATACTCGGGTCATCACAGAGCTAGACATTGCATGGTTAAGTGTAAACACGAGAAAGAGCATAAATGCCCTCGTGAGCAAATAAAAGAAGAAATAAATCCCGTATTGACTCTAAATTAGGTGCTTGTGTAGTTTTAGCTGGAACTTAACTTGTGAACGGAGTTTCTTAAATTAAAACTGTGTCTTTTCCTCTAAGAAGCATATTATGCAATGTGTTTGAATTGTAGTTGATTTTAATGGTTGTTAAGCACACACACCCTGCATCAGTAATAACAGGCTTTGATTTATGGATTGGTATGAGTTATTGAATTGTCTTATTTGGATGTATTGTTTGAATCTATTGTTGATACCTCTGAGGCATATTTGTTTAATTTCATACTGACTGATGGCTAGATTTGTAGGCATATAGTTAAGATGCATTTTTATTTGCATTGTTTGGGGTCAAGCAATTGGTTAAGTTTGAGAGTATTTGATAAGTAGGTTTTATACCTACGAATACGATATTATTAAACTTAATTATTGCTATCTTTAAGTATTTTTAGTCTCTTTTTATATGTTTTTGTATTTATTTCTTATAGGTTGGAGCTGGACGGACAAATTAGTCATTTGGGAGAAGAAAAATATCAAAAATCATTAAAATTAGAGCTGAGTGGCATTTTTGTAAATACGTGGTCCTGGTCAAGCACCTAGGCTCTTGGAAATAACCTGGGTTGAGCGCCTAGGTGCTCATGTGTGACTAAAGAGGGATTTTGCTACTGATGAATTGGTTTTTGAAGCCAAAAAGAATCTGAATGAGGATTTTGACTAATACAAATAGAAAAAGACTTTAGAAAAGATGTATCGAGAAATTATCAAGATAATTGTAGAGAGAACAACGAAGGAAAACACAAAGGAGGATTGGAAGGGCTGAAGATCAAAGAGAGAGTATTGGAGAAAATTCAGAGTTTCTTCTTCTCTTCTCTAGTTTTATCTTTTGTAATTACCTGGGTTGTTTGGATTATTAATATGGAAGATGTTTTTCTTTATTAGTATCATGAACTGAACTTTAATTAAGATTACAACGGAATTTGGTATGTAGTTTAAATTGAACCTTCCCATTGAATGAAAGTTGGTTTTTATTGAATTGTTTATTATATCGTTTCCTTATTGATTAATTGTTTGGCCAATAATTATTGTGATAATCTATATAAAATTAGAAGATGGAGTATAGATTGAGATCTGGATATGATAACATATGTTCATATAATCTGAATAGGGTTAATATGATTAGCATGTAGGATAGGAATATACCTAAGTGCCTTTTGTATCCATTAAAAGAATTTGTGTGTAAAACCCAAATTAACTTGATTCACATAGGAATATGGTGAATTAATTAACTAGGTTATTCCTTGTAATTCTGTGTCTTAAGGATTGAATTTAGGAGGATTTGTTCACGTGTTTTTGGAAAAAGTGCATGAATTTTATAAAGCATTCTTGAATAATGATTCATATTAATTAATTGATTTAAATGGGAAGTAAATTAATTTAAATGAAATACTCAGGGAAGTTGTAATCTTAATCTGTTAAATCTGCACTAATCTTGTGAACTTTGATCTTAGTTATTAATTTTGTTAATTTAGATTTTCATATTACAACCAATATTTTGTAGTTTAAAATAAAATTAATTGAATTAAAATTTGTAATTGATAAAGGTTAATCTATTTCCTCGTGGGAACGATATCCTTGCTTGCTGAATATTACAATTGAACGCGTATACTTGCGTGTTAAGGTGATATTAAGAAATTAGGCAACAATCACTTTAGTGTATATTTCTAAAGAAAACTTGAAACTTGAGAATGAACTTGAATGGACTTGTGTACTTAAAGTTCTAAACGTGATAACATACGTACATGGCTTAGTTAGCTATGAAATGAGATTTAAGTTGCACCGAGTTGCTTTAACTTGGTCTAGGATGACTTTTAAGAGTGAACTTGAACGCTTTGTAAATTTATATCTATGAGCATTGTGTTGTCTACCCTTTGAACTTGTAGGATGGCATGCTAGTACTATTTATGTTATTAAATATGGCCTATAAGTGCACTTATTTAGTTTGACACAATAAAAATCATTCAAGCATATTTTAAAAGTAAGTTTTCAAGTGATAAACTATGCTAGTCATATGTAGATAAGATGAATAAATGTGAGCATGGATATTGAAAGTTGTTTAACATCGTTATTGGTTACATAGTTAGACCCTTGTTGCATGAACTCGCTTAGCCGTGAAATAAATGGCAATAAAGCTATAAAGTGTAAAAATAACTTGAAGTAAACTCAAGAGGTACCAAACTTGGACCAAGACCTCTTAACGTATGTATGTGTTATGTGTTAGCATGGTAAGTAATGAGGTGTAAACTGGGAAATAAAGTTTCCAATGCTGTTCGGCCGAGGGACGACGCAATTGCAAGCCATCTTAGGCCAAACCAGATGCGCAAATCACACTGTGAGAAGCGGTGTTACTGACAGCTTTAAATTATAATCTTAACCTTTAAGCAATTTGTGTATTAATGTCTTAAGCTTTAATGCTTGACTTTAGTGATGTTTTAAGTATATGAGCAAGTAATGGTTATATAAAACCCAAAATTTGATAAATTTTATTAGGGTTTGCAAAATGCAAGACTAATGTGAATCATACATCTATGAGTTTTAAATGTGTGACAAACACATAGTTAGTCAAGTGTATGATAAAGGTTTATGAATGTTGATTTCAAGTATGTGTGACTACGGTATACTTATATATACATAACTATCCTAAAAGTATGATAAAAAAAGTGAAACGAAGGTTTTAAGAACCGAGTTAGAAAACAATGTAACAATTGTTATTACATTAAGAATGTAAGGAAATGTATTACTGATGGGTATGAATCCATGATTATACAATTGTGTAGGAATACAAGAAGTTCAGATAGCTATAAGCAGTTAAGTTATAGTTGATAATCTACGAGCCAGGCAAGTCTTTCAGTTCCTATTTGCTCTATAATGTTGATAACTGTTGATTGATTTATGCTATGATATAAAATGTAAAATTATATATGAAATGCATATGAGATATGTATGAAATGAATTATGGTATGCCATGAAACGTGGAAATGTCTATGAGATATATATGAGATTGAAAGTCAACCTACGATTATATATTTTATAAGTTAATCTTTATACTTGTTATGTGAGGAGCATCATGCGTATGAGTTAAATGCTTATGAGTATAAATTGTACATGCTATTATGTGTTATGTGATACATGAAAACTATTAGAATTGTTGGGTTGTCGAACTCACCCTTACAAATAACCACTTTTGCAGGTTAAGGACTCGCGGTAAAGTTACGTGCTACGTGATTGATAGAGTTCAATAGTATCACAAGAAGATTGAATTGTTTACCTGAAGTTATGATTTTGAACCATGTTTTAGGTTTTAGATGATGTACTTGATAGTTGTTTAACTCTCGTGGAGTTGTAAAACTGTACTATTCGATACATAAAGAACATCGAATTGAGATGTAAATTTTATAATGTAACTTTGATGAATCGAAGCATAGAATAAATTTGATTCAAAGATATATAAATAATGAAGGTTGTGATTCAGGAAAATGAATAAAGAATTCAGAAAAGTTTTAATTGTTTCGCATCTTATTAAGTATAACGTCGAATAAGATGTAAAGACAAGAATGGTTATTGACCAAGATTGGGAATTTACTTATGAAGGTTTTGTGATCGATTCATAGATCCTAGAAATAAAAAGGAATTAATATATTAATCAGTATCAAAGCTAAGTTGTATTCATAAATTTATGAATAGAAGTTATTAATAATTAGACAAAGATAGTATTGTGAAGCACCAGGTCCGAGGTAATGGATACCCGAATTTTGGGGCGTTACATCGACAGTAGTAGGTAGAGCTTCGGCTCCCCCTATTTCCTTTATAAAATCTAGATCTTAGCTTATTTGGAGGAGGGGGAGGAGGAGAGAGAGGGAAACTAGAGAGAGCTCGGTTTAGAGAGAGAAAGAAGCTAGATTTTGCATTTAAACTATGTAAATCTCTTATATAAGCACTCATATACATACATATATATATATATATATATATATTACAATATATCAAATTTTAACCAGTGAAAACTATGTTTGGAGGCGCCAAAAGTCGTTCGATAGCCATTCTCGTGCCATATTGTAAGATTTCTTCATATCTGCTTTTCTTCTTGCTTTAGTATATTTATATATATATATATATATATATATATATATATATATATATATATATATATATAGTTAGTTAGTTAGTTAGTTGTTAATATTTGTCAGATCTGACTTTTTAACCGTTCATTTCATGTAAATAGTCAATATTTCTGCTTTATTGACTAGATCTAGCTAGACTTGACAAACAGTAGGTGCAGGTAGAGGCCGAGCCGAACAGTTATGGCGAGCCAGGACCAAAATGGCCTGAGTTTTGGCGGGCTGATAATGTGAGGCCCGTGGCCCAGGTTGGGCCGGCCCGCGGGCTTCTTCCTTTATTTTTATTATTTTTTTTTTGCAAAATCTTGCTACACCAAAAATAGTAATAATAATAAATATTAAAAATAATAAAATAATTTATAATAAATAATAATTCAAACAGACATGATTAATTAATTACCTACATTAACTACATATCTCAATCAATTAAAATTTTAATAGTATTATAAATTAGTATTATTAATTAATTAACTACATTAACTACATATAATTACTGTACTACTACATATATTAACGACATACATATAACTACTATACTACTACATATATTAATCAAACTTGTTTCTGCCATGCCCATCACTAGAAGCATCTAATTAAGCTTAATCATGTTCTTAACAAATCAATTAAAATTTTTTGAAAAATAATACTGCTCATAAATATTATAAATTAGGTACGATTTAGGTTTTACTTTTTAAGAAGTAAAATTTGAACAAAAGTAAAGAAACAATATATTAAAGATTGCATTAAAAATAAATCGTTGTTGTAGTTCAGTTGGTTTGAACTCTTATTTATTTACTTACAAGTCTTGTGTTCAAGCCTCACAACCCACAAGTAGCAACATTTTATTTTAAACAGAAAAGAAGTCACGTGCCACGAGGCAAGTTAAAGCCACACGGTAAGGGCCTTTTTACGGGTAGGGCCAAATGGCCCGCATTTTCTGAGGCTAAAAATGCATTACGGACGACCTCCCATGACATGGTAAGGGTTTACTGCCCTAGACCATGGCGAGCTTGGGCCATATTTTCCAGGTCTAGATCTAGCTTTAAACCGGTTCAAAAGTTGTAAAACTTGAAACTGGAAGTTAGAATGACTAAGATTTATATAGATCTAGTTTTTTTTTTCTTCCGGTTTTTGTAAATATTTAGCAACCATGTGACCCTAGATCTCTATCTAGAGGAAACTGGAAGCTTTGAGCTACTCGCATACAAGGATTTAACTGATAAATCATTTGTTCAGCGATGTCTAGAATAGATGTGTTTTTATTGCATTATATTCATTGTGCAGGCTGTTTATGTGATATCATGTGAGTCCAAGAGCTACAGGATCTACGATCCAATTAATGGATCTAGATCTGGTTCCCACGATGGACGTTTTTAAGTTGTACCGCTAGCTTGCAAATCTTTTTACTTGTAAATCCAGGGCCTTAAAATGGTTATACAGGTTTAAGGCCCCGAAATAATGAAAACCGTGGTTTGTGGTGCTCGGGCTTACTTCGATGGCTCTCATGCTTATAAGAAGTCAGACGCTATATATATATATATATACTGTCAAAGATGTTTCGCATCTTAAATAAAATCAAATCAAGCCGAATATGGAATAAAATAAAAGTATTAAAGGCCTCAATTCCTAGGCGAGCGAAAGGGTTTAAAAATAGCTTTTCAAAACTTCACTTTCGTTACCTGTTAAAAATGTACTTTTCAATAAATCAAACCCTTTGTATATAGGTATATAGGTGCACAAGAGGCATATCACTACTTTCAAATGAAGCACAAAACATATTTTCAATCCAAAGCTTTCAAACACACACACAAACACACAATGCATAATGAATGAAAAAGTAGTGGTAACCGTGTTCCATGGAAGTTGGGGGGGGGGGGGTACTGAACACCTTCCCCTCGCTTAAGGAAGCCCCTGAACTCTATGAATCTTGACTCTAGACCAATTAAATAGTCACATATTGGGCCATATTGTAAAAAGTTTTCAAAACTCGGATGAGTTGATGTATCCATTTAAACTCATATCAACTTGCGGCTCTGTCTAATTCGAACCAATCATATAAAATCAAACTTTTCAAATTGTCGACATTGTATGTCGGTCTTTCTAAAATCTCACCTTTAAAACAAGAATAAATCAACATAGAACATCTAAAGGGTAGAGAACGCAATAGGAAAAAATCCCGGCGTCGACAGGTGGCGACTCTGCTGGGGACAGTAGAGGGCTTAAGCGACATTTCAATCTTTTCGATTTCCTTTTATTTACATGTGTGTGAATGATATCTTTACATTGAATGGATGTGAATGAATGTTTCTTTACAATGCTTTATATTAGTGCTTCACACAATGTCATCATTTTGAATGCGGTGAGGCGCGTGTTGGGTAAAATCTAAATACGCACAACACACAAGTATATGTGATCAACAAGTGATATAATGATAAATAGAGTATCATTCCCACAGAGATAAGTTAATTTTAATCAATCAATTACCAGCTTTATATTATTTCAATTTTATTAAACTAATCGAATTAATGTTGCAATTAATATAAACTGATACAACTATAAAACAAAATAAATCAACACAGCTAAGTAACGCAAATTTTAATCAGATGATGGAGAATTAAGCTTACAATTTCAGTTTAAGTTTCACTCAGATTATCACACTTCTTTTTAATTCAATTAGCTATCTCAGATCATTAATCAAGAACACATCAGTAGAATTAACCATATCTCAATGCACTAATACCATATTAACTTAAATCCACAATTGATAGAATTAAGCCAAACACGCTTGTAAGACCCCAACTTTTATGAATAAAGATTTAGTTTTTCTCTAAATATTATTTTGAATAGTAAGGTTGTGACAACCCGAGAAATTAGACAATTTATTAAAATCTTAAATGATGAATTTAAGGTCAAATAATAGACCTAGACAGAAAATAAGTGTATGCATTTGTCATTTTTAGAAAGGAATTTTGTGAATTAAATTTTTTTTTGTGGTGAATTATTCAGGATTAAGTGTATATGTGTTTATGTTCAGTGAGTATGGTCATTTATGTGTTCAGAATGTAGATAGGGGTCAAGGGCTAACCTGATAAATTTTATCAGTGTCAAACCCTAATTTTATTGTCGAATATCGACGTTCAGTGAGAAAACCCTAATGACTGTTAAGAAACCCTAAAACCGGTTCTGAAACCCTAATTTCAGTTCTGGGGATTTCAAAACCCTAATTCGGGATATTAGAACCCTAATCTGGGAATTTAAATACTATGAATAAGATTTTTGTGAATTAATTTCAAACCTAATTAGGGATAACCCTAATTGATTAATTAGAAATTCTAATAATTAGAAACCCTAATTTGTAAATTTGAAACCCTAATTGATAATTAGGTAATTTTAATTTAATTAGGTAATATTAAATCCTAATTAGTAAGCTTCAATTATGATTTAGAAATTTTAATATAATTAGAGAATTCTAATTATAATTTAGAAATATTAATTTTCTATTTTAAAAACCGGAATTTGGAAGTCTTAGAAATAAATTTGCAAAAGTCTAAGGGTTAAACCTTAAACCCTAAGGGTTTGGGCAATTGACATGTATGCCATTAAAACTAAAATCAAAATGACTAAAGTGCCCTTTTTATTTCTTTAATAAGGTAACTTGCAAATCTTGCTATATCTTTGGTTGTTCACCAACCCTAGCCTTAGCCATGTGACTAAATTAATACATATCAGCCATCTAGATTTGTATATACATTGTATCATATCATTTATATAGATTTTGAGAGAGAAAAGACTTACTTTATTTTCCCAAACTTGTCCAAGCCCATTCTCTCTCTTCAATTTCGAGACTTGGAGTGAGAGAGAGTGAGAATCAAAGCTAAGATAGCCTATTAGCTTTCCAAGATCAGGATCAAAGGACAGAAATCAAAAATCAAAGCTCAAAAGGTATAAAAACCCTAAACCTAGAAATTTTATGATCTGAAGTTTGATGTTGTGATTTGTTGTTTAGAAATGTGTTATAAGATGTTATTTAATGATCTAGGTTGTTAGATCCCAGATCCATAACATCAAAGTGCTCGAAACTAGCATTTTTAAAAATCTGGGAAAGGTTTGAAAAATGGCCTGACAGCCATATGTCAGAGGCCTTAGATCTGTGTGTGTTTGATTTTTGGTGTATGTTATGTTATAGATCTGTTCTTTGATGTTAGGGCTTTGATCTGAGACTTGAATCAAGCTCAGATCATGTATAAATTGCAAGATATGATCGGTCAAAGTGTATTGACTGAGCACGAAACTTAGAATCTGGAAAACCCAGAATTTCCAGTTTGGTCTGACAACCATTTCCTGGGCTTCAGATCTTTCCACTGTTTGCGTTTTAGTCAGTGTTAGTGATTTAACCTTGTAGCTTGACATGCGTTCTACACATCCATGCTTTTATATTACTCAGATCATGAACAGAATGCAAATTAATCATGGTCAAACTAAGTTGACCGATCTGCCTGAAGAACAATCTGGAAAACCCAGATTGTTCATGAACACATACCTGATAGGTACTTTGACTAGCCATGATCTCTTATATATGTTGTTGTTAGACTAGATTGGTGATATATTATCGTACCCTGGCATGACTACTACACGATTGAACCTTAATATTACACTGACAAAATCCATAATGCTAGATTCAAGACTTACAAACTAGATACCTTAGCTATTCTTCATTTCTGACAAACCCATAAAATGAAGAACATGCCTGACAAGGATTTCGAAGGACAATAACTTTCTGTTGTGTGATAGGATTACTAGGAAACTAGTTGATGATTATAGTATTACATTAGTACTACGATCCTAACAAAATTTCAAGCCCAGAAATGTAACGAGCATGAATCAGTGTCCACCCTACAAACTGACAAGAATTCTAGAAAATGCTTAAGAACACTCAAGAACACCTATAACGACGGTTCTGTCGCTATAGGGCCCTTTTAGCGACAGATAATTTTTGAAAATAATTATTTTATTAAATAAATAGAGAAAAATGATTTTTAATTATTAAAAATATAAAATAAATTATTAAAAATTATTTTAAAGTCCAAAAATTAGTTTTTAATTATTTAGAGTATATTTCATAAATATTTAATATTTTTGGAATATAATGGTATTTAATTTATTTAATTATAATATTAAATAAATTATTTGAAAATGATTTTAATACTTGAAAAATCATAAAAATTATATTATGGTGTTAGAAAATATTTTAAGTTATTTCTAATAACTTTTGATATTTTGTGATGAATTTCATTAATAAATTAATATTAATGGTGATTAATTTTTTAATAAATATATTAAATAAATTATGGAAAATTAGAAATAATGCTTTAAAAATCATATAAAAAATGATTTAAGTGTTATAAAAATATTTTAAGTTATAAAATATAACTTTTGATATGTTATCATGAGAAACATTAATATTTATTATTAATGGTAATTATCGATAATGAATTTAATTTTTTTAAAATAAGGTATTAAAAATACTTTGATATATTATAAATATATTCTAATATTATGTTATGATTTTCATTAATATTTAATATTAAATAAACATTAATGATAAAAGAATTATATGGTATTTAAATTATATAAATACGATATTAATGATTGAAAAATCATGATAAATGGTAATAATTATCTAAAAATTTACTACGAGCTTATGAAAGATATTTTGACTGATAATAAAATTATCTAAGATAATTGTTAAGTGTTTAGGTAGACTTTAATTGGACTTAAACTCGATAATTGTCTGACTTAGCCGTTAGGATGTCAGAATTATACCGAATTCAACTCAGACCGTAATTATTTGACTTGATACTAGGTCTTATGTGCTGTATAGACTGATAGGATTATGTGTTAATTTAAATACTGTGATGATATTATTCTAACTTAGAAATAAATATTTATATATTAGGTATTTTGACAAAGCTTATTAAATTGTGTAACGATAATCAACGGAACATGCAAGTTTTCTTTAACTCGACCTCGAGTTGTTTCAATCAAATATGCTTGTGGTTAATCATTTTTGATTGCCATGTCTAAGAATTATTAAATTGCACTCTGCCTCATCGTGATGTATCGTATGTAAAGTCGATCACCTTCATTACCATTCGGTCCAGTATATTTGTTCATGTTCAATACTTGTTCAGTCAAAAGTTTGTTCATGCTAATTCACAACTATATTGTTGAATTATAGCCAACTTATTATTCAAACTCTTTCAATCATGATATATCCATAAATAAACTTATACTTGTTGGGCAAACTTATGCTCACCCTTGCTATATCATGATAAAACATTGCAGATTAAGGCGAACACGTCGGATACAAAGAAAGGCTAAAGACAGTTCCAACTTTAAATTTATGTGTGCAGCTAAATTTGTACAAGTATTGTATATTAATGTTATTGTAAGTCAAATAAGTTATGAATTGTGTATAAGTTAAGGTTACTCGACCTTGGGGAAATAATGTGTAAGTTTAATGTATAAACAATTTATGTTTATATATTCCGCAATAGTTGTAGAATGATTGTACCAGATCCGTGGTGATTTAGGACCCGGATTTGGGGCTATCATAGTTGGTATCAAAGCTGTTGGTTATGAACCTTAGGTAGGAATACCTGAGACCAATAGCCGCAGTGATTAGGATAAGATCTAACTCATATAGAGTTAGTTGGTCGGTAAGATTCAAAGATGAATCTCGGTGAGTTGTAAAGATACAGAGTTCCCTAACTCTGATAATAAAGGTGAACAGTAGTGGTGAATAGATTGAGTCTAAAAGACTAAAAGTTCAGTGATAGGAGATTATAAAACAAAATGATCAAGATATAGAAATGAATCGTAATATATACGATGAGATCACTCCGTGATCTGATAAGGTGATAGCAGGGAGAAGAATCAATCTAATGATTAAAAAGTTGTAGCAAAGATTGCTGTGTATCAGTTGTACTATGAATTGGTTTAGATTCAAGAAAGGATTATGAATACGAGTTGAATGAAATTCGTATTGAGAAGGGAGTTAAGATTAGGTGGGGATTTCAATTGAGGACTCATGTCAGCGGCTGAGTTGTATGATTCTTCGTATGGGAGTTGAATTGTACTTGGTGTAACAACCACTTAGTTTCTGGTACTGATAATCATTGAAATGTCCGTGTCGCGCTATTTGCTATATGCATGTTAAGAGGGTGATTCCTTTCTCATGTATATAACAGATAGATAGGTTATAGGTAGAGAATATAAGGTTAAGTACGAGTTCTTAAAACTCATACTTATGATATGTTCGTGACTCATAGTTATATGAAATGTTTATGAACCCCTTAGCGAATAGACGTCAAAGGTCTGACTAGGATAAGTTCTTAAACTCATATGATTGTGGAAAGTTCCTGAACTCATGAGTGTAGTTTGATGAACTGGGAATAGTCATGTGTGAATGGAGTATTGAGGATAATAAGAATAGATATATTACTAAGCAACTGATCATTAGTGAAGACATAATTAAGTTTTCCAAAACTCCTAGCTATGCTAGACTTCAAAATTTTGACATCAAGCTAAATACGCACTTTGTGCTTTTGAAAATATATATATATATATATATATATATATATATATATATATATATTAAGTAATGATTTTTGGAACAGTTTAAAGTATAGTCTATGCTACTCGTTTTAGCTAGACGATAATGATTTGAAATATCAAATTATATTTTTATTTATCACCCATGTACCATGTAACCTGGTGCAGAGATGATAAAAAGTTGATAGAGTTATTAATACAAGAATACTTAGTGTGAATTCGATCCAAATATCATTGTTCCACTATCGTATGATGTGTTATGACGAAGTCATACAATGACGGCATCCTCAAACGGACTGTTAATACAGTACGACATCATGTCGTCATTCTCAAAAATATTTTCAAAAATTTTAATTTGCCAACGGGGTTTGGCTACACCTAAATAATTCGATTGAATTGAATTATTGATATGAGTCTATGCTATTCAATTCAGGTAGACTAATGTTTATGAAAACTCTAAGTGTTCATTGAAAGAAATCTCCCGAACCAAATTGTTTTGGTGCGGAATCCAATAAGACTGAGGTAAGAAAATTTTATGCGCCCAAGGCGGATAAGAGGAACAAGAAAATGGTTCGACCAAAGCATGATTGATCAAGACAGGTATAACGGGCTAATCACCCAATATGTCCGTAAGTTATGACAGTTTGCTGATTAATTTCCATAACCTTTGCGAAAATGACAGAAAATAGTCTATATGACTCCTCAGCACAATTTGAAAATTTTTACTCTTGTAAGTGGTGTATTGGGTAGCATGTGATGATGAGTATGAATGGTGTAAGCTGTAAGGTATAAGGTGTAAGTTGAATTTCTGGGACGAAATTCTTAGAAGAAGGGGTGAATGTGATAACCCGAGAAATTAGACAATTTATTAAAATCTTAAATGATGGATTTAAGGTCAAATAATAGACCTAAACAGAAAATAAGTGTATTCATTTGTCATTTTTGGAAAGGAATTTTGTGAATTAAAATTTTTTGTGGTGAATTATTCTGGATTAAGTGTATATGTGTTTATGTTCTGTGAGTATGGTCATTTATGTGTTCAGAATGTAGATAAGGGTCAAGGGTTGACCAGATAAATTTTCTCAGTGTCAAACCCTAATTTTATTTTCGAATATCGACGTTCAGTTAGAAAACCCTAATGACTGTTAAGAAACCCTAAAACCGATTTTGAAACCCTAATTTCAGTTTCGGGGATTTCAAAACCCTAATTTAGGATATTAGAACCCTAATATGGGAATATAAATACTATGAATATGATTTTTGTGAATTAATTTAAAACCTAATTAGGGATAACCCTAATTGATTAATTAGAAATTCTAATAATTAGAAACCCTAATTATTAGGAACCCAAATTTGTAAATTTGAAACCCTAATTGATAATTAGGTAATTTTAATTTTAATTAGGGAATATTAAATCCTAATTAGTAAGCTTGAATTATGATTTAGAAATTTTAATATAATTAGAGAATCCTAATTATAATTTAGAAATATTAATTTTCTATTTTGAAAACCAGAATTTGGAAGTCTTAGAAATAAATTTGCAAAAGTCTAAGGGTTAAACCCTAAACCCTAAGGGTTTGGGCAATTGACATGTATGCCATTAAAACTAAAATTAAAATGACTAAAGTGCCCTTTTTATTTCTTTAATAAGGTAACTTGCAAATTTTGCTATATCTTTGGTTGTTCACCAACCCTAGCCCTAGCCATGTGACTAAATTAATACATATCAGCCATCTAGATTTGTATATACATTGTATCATATTATTTATATAGATTTTGAGAGAGAAAAGACTTACTTTATTTTCCCAAACTTGTCCAATCCCATTCTCTCTCTTCAATTTCAAGACTTGGAGTGAGAGAGAGTGAGAATCAAAGCTAAGATAGCCTATTAGCTTTCCAAGATCAGGATCAAAGGATAGAAATTAAAAATCAAAGCTCAAAAGGTATAAAAACCCTAAACCTAGAAATTTTATGATCTGAAGTTTGATGTTGTGATTTGTTGTTTAGAAATGTTTTATAAGATGTTATTTAGTGATCTGGGTTGTTAGATCCCAGATCCATAACATCAAAGTGCTCGAAACTAGCATTTTTAAAAATCTGAGAAAGGTTTGAAAAATGGCCTGACAGCCATATGTCAGAGGCCTTAGATCTGTGTGTGTTTGATTTTTGATGTATGTTATGTTATAGATCTGTTCTTTGATGTGCGTTTATATAAACATAAATTATTTATACAGTAAACTTTTACACATAATCCCTAAGGTCTATAACCTTAACTTAATACATGCATTCAATATTCTACACGATTTACAATGTCATTCGCATCCAAAAATTTAATAATTCTAACTGCATAATAATCCAATTCTGGAATTTGCCTTTGCCTCTGTCTTTATTCAAGCCTTCGTCTTAGTCTTAAAATTTTATCATGATATAGCAAGGGTGATCAACTATTTTGCCCAACATGTTTAAGTACAATGAAGATATATCATGATTGAAAAGGAATAAGCTTTCAATTTTCAACAATATAATGGTTGTGAAAGAACATGAAACAAATTTCAATACATAGATGATTGAATTAATAACGTTGAGTGGTCAACAACGACCATGAACAAATACTTTGGTAATGAAGGTGATCAGCCTTTCATACCTGATAAACATATGCAATGTGCACTAAGTGCGAATCAATCATCATGGATGTGGAATAATTGTCAATAATTATACCACTAGCATTCTGGAAAATTATTAACTCGAGTTTGAGTTAGAAAACTTGCTTGTACCATTGATTACCGCTATGCAATCTAATTTAATCTCTTATGAAAGACCTATCATTAATAAGATCGATCCTCCAATTAGCATAATACATTTTATCTCACAACACTATTACTCAAATAATAAATTAGCTAACATTTAGCCACATAATTAAACATTGACTAATTCTTTAACTCATTAGTAATATTATTATCCCTTAATAATATTACTATCACTTAACCATTATCTTAAACTTTTGTCTAATATTTTTAATCATTTAATAGAATATTTATCATTCACAAATATTATTAATCATTTAATAATATTTAGATCCTTTACTAATATTATTAATCATTTAATAATATTTTAATCACCTTCTAATATTATTAATCATGTAATAATATTTGACTTGTTTCATAAATAATAAAGGTCTTACACATTTTAAGATGCAAATATTTTACATCTTGAAGCTTAAACCATTTAAATTTCATTTCAGAAATATCTTTTACCTTTACTCGCAAATTCGGAGTTTAAACAGCTAATGCATAGCTTTTATAGTAAAATTCAATTCACTATATTATTTCTTTAATTTAAATAATCTTTATATCATTTTGTCCGTTCATGAGTCAACACAAACCATTTTCTCATATATGCATATTTATTTTGCTAGCACATTCGCTTTATTTTTCGTTTTACGAATATTCGCATTTTTGCTATATATGTATATTTATTAATCAGCTCAAGAACCTTACTTTGAACTCCGAAAATCTCAAAATATCATTTTTAAGATTAATACAATTTTTCAAAGGTTTTACATTCTTCGTTTCACCACAAAATAATTTTATAGGCAATTATATTTTTTTATTTTGCTTAAGTATGTAATTTATATTTATTACATATTTTTATTCCTTTATTTATACCCGAAAGGAAGTTTCTCGGCATAAAATATCACTTATAGCCAAATCTCGCCCCGTAAGATTTTATTAGATTTATTATGACTTATTATTTTGCCGGAACACGATTCAGAACATCGAATGTCAAAGTCGCTCGACGCGGCGACGCTCGGCGTTCGCTCAAATTTTAGTTTTGACATGCATGTTCGCTCAGTTTTAATTCTCCAATCATGAGTCATATAACAACGAAATTTTGGGCGTATTATAAACCTCATGACATAGTATTTTTAAAAAAATTTCACACTGCGAAAACGGATCACAGAAGCTCATCAAAACAATGCGCGGAAAGGGCATCGCGTCAACACAAATTTCACCACGGCCAGTATGAGCGGCGCTTCGGCAGAACATCTTCACTGCTTCTCTACGCGTTAAAGATCTTGAGGCAGCCAGTTCGCAATTTTCTCAGGCGTTAGTCGTAACTCCGATTAATCTGATTTTTGGATATGTTATTCATGGAATACCAAAGTATTTTTAAAAAATATCAGGGCTGGGTTTCAAGTATGATAGGCTACCCAAACAGAGCGCCAAATGTGTGCGTTCATCATAGGTTTTCAACTTTTTGCCAAATTTACCCTCTCTCGCTAAAAAATCCATAACTTTTTCGTTTCAAAACATTTTGAGCAATTCTTTGAACCCAACCAAGCTTAACTTCCGGGACTACAACTTTATTCTTTAACAATTTTAAATTCTAAACACGTAATTCCAAAAATTTTGTGTAAAGTGACTGACCCGAGTTGGTTTTCCAGTTTTGACTCAGCTACTTTGAGTGCTCATAACTCTTTACTCCAAAGTCGGAATTAGTCCGTTCCAGAGTCTATGGAAAGCTTATTCAGTGTACTATAACATACCAAAAGCCTAGATTTTTTTGGAAACATTAACTGATCGAAACAGTGTCCCGAATAGCACGTCCCGCTGCTGACTTCTAGTTTGACAAATTCGACACATTTCCTTCCAATCACCATAACTCCCTCATCCGAGGTCGGAATGAGATCATTCCAAAGCCTATGGCTTCCTAACTCAGTGCACCACAACTACTTAGAAACTCAAAATTTTTCAGGCAACATAGCTATTCCAGAATTTGACACTATAGTCACTTTGTTCATTCGGCCATTTCTAGACATGGTTTACTAAAATCTTCACCACTGGATTCATTTTAACTCCGTTTTGGTTCATTCAAGTTAGAAAATCTTCAGAACATAGAGGGATATAACATACAATCATCAAATTAAGCTTTTAGACATAAATCAAAAGCACAAATGGTCCTCAAGCTCAGTCCCAAAAATTGCCCAACATGGTTCTTTGTAAATCTTTTATTTTGTGAGTTTTGGTTACACTTGGATGATTTTAAGGCTTCATATCTCTAATTACAATCATTAGAACTTATTTACATAATCAATTCCAAGTCAAAATAAACATAGTAAACTAACTAGTTTACTAACAAAACTAACTAAACTTCCAAAATTTAAACTTTAACTAACAAACTAAATACAATATTTAAAATAATAACATTACCAAAAATTAAATAAAAAATATACACGAAAATACGAGTTTCACAAACTAAATACGCACTTCCATGCCAAAATTTAACTAAGGAGGTCTTTATAAAAAGTCCTCCCACAACAAAGCCTTTCTCAAAATTGGAGGCCTTATTGTTGGTGAATGAAACAAAGGATTAAGCCCTTCTATTTATAGGTTTAGCAAAGGGTAAAGTTCTCAATTTAATTGATGTGGGACTTGGTTTATACTAATTCTAATTTGTTTATGCTAATTTTTCCTATTTTCAACATGCTAAGTGTATTCATTCATCACGAATTTGTTTCTTAACCAATTCGATCCATTCAAGTTGTGTTGCTTTCTTTTTATAGAGGAGAACAACACTCATCCATCATTTTAAAGTTTCCATCACGAATTCATCATCAACTTTAGTCCCAAAGTACACCAAAACACACATTATAATCAAAATCCAAATTCCTCTTCTTTAGTATAAATACATGAATTTGATTTCTAAAAATTTGTTTCTAGCTGACCATTATCAAATTATAAATATCTAAAAATATATATAACATCGTAACCTAAAAATTTATTAACCAAAACTCCAATTTTAAAAGAAACTCAAGGACACATAAACTAGAAATATAAATTAGATTATGTACCTTTAATTCCTTAAGAAATAAAATTAACCTTATCAGTAAAATTATAATTATCACAATTATACTCGCGTAATAAAATACGTATAAATCCCATCTATTTTATCACACTTAAATAAACTATCTCATAACAATTTTCATCAAATATTTATTTAATACCATAAATATTCATTTTATTCCATAAAGTTTCTAACTAAAATATTTAATGTACTTAATAAATATTTTACTCTCATTATACTAACATTTATATTTTCATGCAATATATTACCTTCTCACTTTATTAAATCAATTATACTTGTATTAATTCACTATTTTAATTAAGTGAATTATTCACACTATTTATGAAACTTAACTCATAATAATTTCCATTGCCCACAAGGCATAATGATTCAAATTATATTATTTCATAACATAATTTCAACTTAATTAAATTAACAAACATTATTTAATTTCTTTAACAGTTTAATTAACTATTAAATCTCACATTCTCCAACATATGAATATATAATTCTTTTCACACCAAATCACATAATTCAAAATATATACACCTCATAATAAGAATTTTAATTATTAAATTCTTATTTTAATAACTTATGAAAATTCGGGTTGTCACATCGTATCACTTAACCATTATCTTAAACTTTTGTCTAATATTTTTAATCATTTAATAGAATATTTATCATTCATAAATAATATTAATCATTTAATAATATTTAGATCCTTTACTAATATTATTAATCATTTAATAATATTTTAATCACCTTCTAATATTATTAATCATGTAATAATATTTGACTTGTTTCATAAATAATAAAGGTCTTATACATTTTAAGATGCAATATTTTACATCTTGAAGCTTAAACCATTTAAATTTCATTTCGTAAATATCTTTTACCTTTACTCAAAATTCGAGTTTAAAAAAATGTTAATGCATAGCTTTTATAGTAAAATTCAATTCACTATATTATTTCTTTAATTTAAATAATTTTTATATCATTTTGTCCGTTCATGAGTCAACACAAACCATTTTCTCATATATACATATTTTATTTTGCTAGCACATTCGCTTTATTTTTTGTTTTACAAATATTCGCATTTTCGCTATATATGTATATTTATTAATCAACTCAAGAACTTTACTTTGAACTCCAAAAACCTCAAAATATTATTTTTATGATTAATACAATTTTTCAAAGGTTTTACATTCTTCGTTGCACCACAAAATAATTTTATAGGCAACTATATTTTTTTATTTCGCTTAAGTATGTAATTTATATTTATTACATATTTTTATTGCGTTATTTATACCCGAAATGAAGTTTCTCGGCATAAAATATCACTTATAGCCAAATCTCACCCCGTAGGATTTTATTAGATTTATTATGACTTATTATTTTGCCGGAACACGATTCAGAACATCGAATGTCAAAGTCGCCGACGCTTATGACGCTTCTGCTGCTCGCTCAAATTTTAGTTCTGACATGCATGTTCGCTCATTTTTAATTCTCAAATCATGAGTCATATAACAGCGAAATTTTGGACGTATTATAAACCTCATGACATA
The DNA here is from genome assembly GCA_020205605.1 of Panax ginseng. Lineage (NCBI taxonomy): Eukaryota > Viridiplantae > Streptophyta > Magnoliopsida > Apiales > Araliaceae > Panax > Panax ginseng. Next base: position 110,213,447 of record CM035129.1, read on the forward strand.
GTATTTTTAAAATAAATTCACACTGCGAAAACGGATCACAAAAGCTCATCAAAATAATGCGCGGAAAGAACGTCAGCGGCGAAGCTAAAGACAACCGCTTGTATGCTGCTTCGGCTACAACAGTAATCGCTTCTTTCTTCTCAGACGTTCTATGCGATCTTGAGGCAAATGCACTTCAGACTTTTTTCAAAGGGCGTTATCAGAATTCGATTAATCTGATTTTTGGATATGTTATTCATGGCATACCAAAGTATTTTTAAAAAATATCAGGGCTGGGTTTCAAGTATGATAGGCTACCCAAACAGAGCGCCAAATGTGGGCGTTCATCATAGTTTTTGAACTTTTTGCCAGATTTACTCTCTCGCTAAAACAGTCATAACTTTTTCGTTTCAAAACCTTTTTTTTATTATTTTTTTTGGTTAATTTAAGTTGTTTGATTGGGTTTCAGTGAGGAAGAGGCGAAAAAGAAGATCTACTCTGTTTGTATATCGACATATACTAGATTTGGTGCTTTGATTACTGAAAAGCTTTCCTACAAAGTGAAAAGTAGAGATGCATTGGCAAAAATTGTGTACTCACGATTATTTGACTGGTGAGGTTCATTTTCATGCTTTGAGGAGTTATGTGCTACACTGACTATTTAACATATAATTTGCTTACTCTGTACCTTCATTAGTTTTTAAATGTAAACTTAATTTTTAGTAATATTAATATTATTGTACACACATTTGCAGACTTGTAGATAATATTAATAGTTCAATTGGTCAACTCTAAACTTGATTGTTGTCACTTTATTAATAGTAGATTGTTTTGTGCTGCTAGAGTAGTTTGATGCCTTATGCTGAACTGCATTTCTAGTTATGTCCATGATTTTTTTGTACATATCTTTGCGTCGAGTAAGAATTAATTTATGTTATATTGTTACAGAGAGGTCGAGGGTTCTCGCCAATTGTGGTTGACCTGTAGGCTTTACTTAGCTAGGAGAGTTCAAATGGGTCTAATCACTAAGCGGTCCATTTACTTATGGGTATTATTTTGCATTGTTTACTTTCAAAGAACTTCCATATTGTTCATGAGGATGTTACTATATTGATGGATTCTGTAATTTTGTTCTTTGGGGTGTTGCCTCGGTTTTGGAAGGTGAGTGTTTCAATTTTGTTTTTGACAACCTCCGCCAGGAGGGTTATTTTTTTCTGATTTACTTCTTGATTGCAGAAATTAAGGGAATTTTTGGTGGTCACTGGCTTCAATGTGGAGATTCGCTTTTTTATTACCCTAGAAGATAAAAGTAATAAAAGGCTCATTATGTTTATGATTTTGTTTATTTCTTTCTTTCTTTTTTAGTAAATATTTTTACTCAATAAAGATGTTAAATGTAAATTTATTAGATCAGCTATAATTTGCACTCAGGTTCCCAGTTTGGCTACCTTGTCTTATTAAATTTATTAGATCAGTTATGTTGTGTACCATTTGCAATGCTAGATGCTTTAAATAGCTAGAAGTTTATAAAGAAAGAATGCCTATGTCTTATAGGTCTTGATATAATGTTGCATTGTGGAGCAGCTAAAATGTTTAATAGTTTCTTAATCTTTGGGTCTGATGTGACTTAACAATGTTTAGCTCCTTGTTGGACTGGATTAGGTTTACTAGATTTGCACTCAGGTACTAGTCCTTACATGTGTTGGTGTAGCTGAAGTATTTTACTTTCTCATGGTATATGAAATTGTATAATACCATTTGTTTATTTACAGTTGTTGTATAGGAAGTACAGTGGAAATTTCTTGGTAAATCTGTTGGGAAAATGGCAAGAATCTAAATATTCGGGTCAATCAGTCCCGATTGGTGGTCTTTCTTACTATGTGACTTCACCGTCAAGGTAATAAAGCTCCTTCTTTTTGCTTCCATTTTAGCAAAAAAAAATTGTTGGTATATTCCATTTTAGCAATTTGAATCAGGTCGTACACTTACTACTACAATATGGCCAATGTGGTACGTTCACCAGTACTATTTATATCTATGCTCTTAGAATTCTTTCAAGTAGTAGTTGGGATATACTATATTTTGTCATCAAAATTTAACAGGGCAATCGGGTGTAGTAAGTACCGCCTCTAAAGGTTTTTAGCTCTTCTCTTCCTTTTTCCGATTGGTTCTGTGTCAATTTGAACCTGTTATTGTGACAATCATAGTTGTAGTTCAGTTTCAGTTTCTAGCTCGCATTCAATACACAAATTAGAAAGAGTTGGTTCATATTTGTAAGTTGAAGTATTGGATGGTATATATATTCGAGTTTTGTTTTGTCTTCTTAATGCTCTTTGATATTAAGCATGTATAATTTGTGGCAGATGGGAGATCGTATACACTATCCTGCTTTCTACATTGGTGTTGTGAAAAGAAGAAAATGATCAGTTGGGAGGGATAAAGTGAGATGGATAACATCCCAAGTATTCCATAAAATTTATGGGTAATTTGTGAAACTCTCTCATTTGTATATATATATATATATATATATATATATGTTAGCTGTTAAACAATGTTGCAATGAGTCTAAGGGAAAAACTAACTTGGTACCTCTTTTATCTTTGGGAAGATTTCGAGAATACTTAGAGTCGTTTCAGTTCTCTTCACTCGTCTTTATTAATGTTGTCTTTTTTTCATCAATTTAAAAAAGACCATTTCTGCTGCATTTTCGTTGATGTTGATTTTACTTAAAACTCTAATTTCAGTTAATTGAACACGTAGTTTCATAATTTAATAGGCTATGCATCTGACTGAATGATTGGTACAAATTGTGGGGAGAAATATATATAGTAAGAAAAATGTAGTACTTTTACTTGAAACATCTAATAAATGTTTACAGCTCATAGCTAACTTTTTGATTATCCATTTTATTTCATATTGTTATATCTTTAAGCAGAAAATTTTCCTAGTTTTTTATATTAGCATAATAAATGTGTCCGTGCTTTTGTTGCTTGAGTTTTTTATAACCATATTATTTTATGCTTATTTAATTTGAACAAGAGTAGTCAAAGTTACTTTTGTTTTGTAGAGGAGGTGAGGAGTACCTATATGTTGGCGGTGGTGGTATTAAAACTGATGATTTCTTCCATGTCTTTAATTTAGATTCACAAATGGAATCGTCTTCTCTTAGAAATGTCTCCGACAAATTGAGACGTTTGAAGGAAGAATGTGATGTCGAAAGTTCTCATCGTTTGAGTCCTGCTAATAGTGACAAGAAGAAAGTCTTTGGGGGAATTATATTCTCTTGCTATGGTCGCGACGAGCCTTTTTTTGGAAAACTAAATGCTGATAGCTCTCCTTTCTTGGAGAATTTTCCTAGGGTTACATTGAGTGGATCATTTTGTGGAGGGGAAATTGGTCGTGGCGATTCAAGCTCATATTGTGGAGAAGCTCAACAAGAAGGCTCGTACAGTTGTTGTGTGCATTCCTACAGTAGTGTTTACTTGGTCATGTCTTACACTCCACCCTCGCCACTGCTGTAGGTCCGGATAAAACCTTGTTCATTTGTAAGTCAAAGTTGTTATGCTGGTTCATTGGGATTGTAAATCAAAGATTGTTTAGGATTCTAAAACACTTCTTGGCATTTGATGAAAATCAAGTGAATGGTTTTATTATACTAATGAGAATCAACAACTTTGTTTGGTTTATGAATTTGAATATTCTCATACTTATATTGTACACACGAGTTGTTTAGTATAGTAGTTGGGGTCATATTTCCTCTATTTGCTAATGTCTTGTCATATACTTTGAAGATAAGAATGTTTGTCAAAACTGTAAAATTGTATGTGGTTGGATTACTTAAAATCTTTGATAAATGATTGAAGTTATAACTCTTTTAATCTTTCAAGCTACAATATGTTAATCTTTCAGGCATTAGCATATTGTAGGTGCATTGGTAATGTAGGGGAACCACAACTTTTTTTTTCTTTTTTTTTAATCTACAACATTTTAAAAACGTTGTGTAAATATGCCTAAACATTGTCTGATATATTAAACTACAACATTTTTATCCACAAAACGTTGTGGAATCATACCTTCTACAACGTTTTTAAGCATTTGCTAATTTATGGAAAACAAATCTACAACGTTTTTTTCTTAAAAAATGTTGTGTAATGTGCTTAACTACAACGTTTTAAAAACATTGTATAAGGGTGTCAAATAGATGACACCCTTAACCACGCATTTTTCTGACTGAAACCACAACGTTTTTTCCGCGTCGTCTATTTACTGTTTTGTAGTAGTGAAAATTATTTTTGATACATGAATATCATTCTTGAATTTTACTCCACAAAGCAGTATCATATTGACAATTTGGATATTATTGAATTATGGATAAATTGAATTATAAATCTTTAAAATTTATCCTTACTATCATTTAACTGAATTCTTATATCATTGTCATCATCCTCATGCTTATATTGTGATGAAAGTCATCTTTGGCCCGTAGTGCATAGATGGTCTGTTGATTGGTATGATTATGACCAGGGATTATTCGGTATAATCATGACCTGTAATGTTACAAATGATGTGGTAAAAGTCCTCATTGGCCCGTAGTGCTTTGACGGACAGTTGTTGGCATAATCATGACCATGGGTGATAACACAAATATCCTTGGCCCGTAGTGCATGGATAATTCGTGGATGTGATACTAGTGAATATCCTTGGCCCGTAGTGCATAGATAATTCAGTTATGTGGATTATTTATTAAGTTGAGTATCACCAAGATATTTGATGTCTTGGGATGCTCCGAGGAGCAAAAGGTTCCCTTTGCCACCTTCATGTTGCAAGGAGAGGCAGATCATTAGTGGGAATCTGTAAAACGTACTCAGCCTACCGCACTGAAGATGTCTTGGGAGAAGTTCCAAGAATTGTTCAACGACAAGTACTTTCCTGAAATTATTCGTCACATGAAAGAGGTAGAATTCATCAAGCTGGAGCAAAATAATATGATCGTGTCGTAGTACGGGGCTAAATTTACGGAGTTATCCCGGTTTGCATCCCATTTGGTAGATAATGAGGAACATATGACAAGAATGTTTCTGCGAGGTTTGAAACCCAAAATACGTCAATACCTCATTTCTTACAAACTTAGTTTATATTTAGATATTGTTAATAGGGCTCAGTTATTAGAACGCGATTATGAGTCAGCTCAATTAAAAGGCAGCGACCAACAACACGATAATAATTGTACCAGTGGCAACGACCATCGGAACAACGATAACCATCGTGGAGGAAATCATCATGCCATAAATTATAACCACTTCGGTGGTAATCATGGCCAAGATGATAAGAGAGGTGAACTAAGTGGGAATAACTTTAAGAAGAGAAGATTTAACAATAACAAAAAGACGGCAACAGCAGCACCAACACCTGTTTTCAAGGAAGGAGAACGACCACCGATCGTATGTTACAAATGCGCAGAGAAGGTCACCTAGACTGATTTTGTCGTGTAGTGAAGTCAAATCCTGCTGGGATGGCTACACCAAAGGCTGTCCTAGACAAGTCAAAGCCGATAGTTTAAGTGAGAGAGTTTGTCCAGGAACCCGAACGAATTTATCACGGGTAAGTTAATCATAAACTCTTGTGAAGTCTATACCTTATTCAATACCGGTTCTACCCACTCTTTTATTTCACCTGCTTGTGTTCAACGTTTGAACTTGACTCTTGAGAAATTAGACTTTGACTTATTGGTTGAAACTCCATTAGGAGAAACCTTCGTTACATCCACTATTTATAAATCTTGTTTGATTCAAATCGGCACCCTCACGTTACCTGTCAATCTTATCTCTTTGAAAATACTTGCATTTGATGTGATTTTAGGAATGGACTAGTTAACTACTCATCATGCTAAAATTGATTATTTTCGTAAGGTTGTTAACTTTCATATTCCTAACTAACCTGTTATGCGAATTCAAGCAACCAAACCACTAAAGTCAAATCATTGTCATCTCTAGCCATAAAGTCATTCGTTTATTAAAAAACGGATGTCAAGCTTTCTTAGCCATGTCATGGATTTAAACAAAAATACTTCAGATTTGAATGATATTCCTGTTGTTAATAAATTTTTTGACGTATTCCCGAAGAACTTTCTGGCCTACCCCAGAGCGTGAAATTGAATTTTGTATCGACCTTGAACCCGATACAAACCCTCAAATATTTGTTTAACCAAAACGAACGTATAATGCGCTAAAGATGTTGGGTTGAGCTGTTGAATGATTACGATCACAACATTTAATACCATCGTGGAAAAGCGAACGTGGTAGCTGACGCGTTGAGTAGAAGATCGTATGCAGTTACGAGTGCGACGTTGTTAACACAAAGACCTATTTCGTATAACTTACATGATGATGTCAAATATACGAGTAGAGTCGACTTTAATTGATATAGTTAAAGATGCTCAAGCTACAGACTCGGAGCTGATGAAGATGAATAAGAAAGTATATGTAAGACCCCAAATTTTATGAATAAAGATTTAATTTTCTCAAAATAATTTTTTTGAATAATATTGTGTGGATTTGATATAATGTTATAGTTCTGGGTAATATTTACAAATTTTGCAAAGTAAGCAAGTTGTTATAAAATATTCGATTGGTCGAGGAATATTCATTTTATAAGAGAATATTCGTACGACGACACAATCATTGGTAGACCCCACAACGGAATTATTGTCAGAGTTAGAAAACGACAGAAATATCTTTTAATAAAAATAACGAAAAAAGTTTTACCGTTAACTGTTGAATTACCCGGTGATAAAAGTACAGTAATACGCATGGTTGCATAGTAGCACACGATATTGATTATTGATGCTTACGTGAAAAGTCGCTCAGTTTTATTCATTTATTGCCATAATAATTGCTGCATAGTATCTCACGTTATTGATTCAATTATTGTCACAGTATTATATATTATTAAATCAATAATTGAGATGACAAGTTATTCATATTATTATTTGTATTATTGACAATGTCTAAAAAATTCTGTCGAGGAAAGGGGTTTGGTCACCTAATTACGCGTCAATAAGGAGAAATCCTTATCGGAAAGCCCCCTCTTTCCTGGGAATGCTCTGGTTGTTAATATTACAAGTTATATTATTGATGAATAAATGTTGTTAAAAATATTGAGGGGATTTTTATGAAGTATTTGTTGTAAATTTAGCTTATTATATGGACCCCCACTTACCCATTTTTCAAAATAATCGGTAGAAAGTTATTTAATATATATAATATGTGTGTGAATGTGATGTGTGTGAGTGTGATGGGAGTGTGTGAATGTGTTATATAACATACGGGTGGGATGAAAAAAAAAAGAAGAAAAAGGGGTGGGGGATAGATGACTTGGAAGGGAGAGAGTGTATATATATATATATATATATATATATATATATATATATATATATATATATATATATATATAATTATGTGGTGTGTGTGATTAAATGTGTGTGGTAATGCCAAGGAAGAATATATTATATTTTATTTAAAGTTTTTATTTTATTAGAATATTTTATTTCACAGTAATGAATAGTGAAAATCAAATTATCGAATTTAATTCTTCATTTCTTGAACTATTATCTTGTTGATCCGTGATTTTATTTTCTAAATAGTATCCTTCCATTCTCTTATAAATAGGACGCTTAGTTTAGAATTGAAAATCACACCAGAATTAGAGAATTCTTTTTTTATATAATATTGAGCGTATTTCTTTAGAGTTTAAGGAAGCTTTTAGTCAAGAAAACAGTGAAAGTTTTCTTCAAGAATATATCCGTTATACTAGTCAGAATTGCTCTCTTTTTGAGGTAAGGGGTATTATTTATTTCATATTCGCTTACGATATATTTTTCGTATTTGTAAGGAATTTTATTTTCGTTCAATATTTGTAAGAAATATTATTTTCATTCAATATTCGTAGGGATATTGTCTTAGTTTAATATTTGTAAGGAATATTATTTTCGTTCAATATTCGTAAGGGATATTATTTTTTTTCAATATTCGTAAGAAATAATATTTTCTTCCGTACTCTGTAGTATGTAAGTAATATTAATTCGTTTTAGATTCCAAATTCTACACTCATTTTGTTAAAGTATTACTTCTATACTCCTTAAAATTAGTAGAATATTCTTAAAATTTGCGCTTGATCGAGTATCGTTTCAGAAGAATATTTTTCTGACCATTCTTATTAAATTTTAAGCTTTTCGTGTCGGAGTACTATTCATGGGTACTATTCATACATACGACATTATTCATACGTACGACACTATTCATACGTACGGTACTATTTATATGTACGACACTATTCATGAAGTACTATTCACGGGGTGCTAATCACTCGGGTACTATTCACGACGAAAAAATGATTATTTTCTGTCCAAATTATTTTTGATACGTGAATATTATTCTTGAATTTTACTCCACAAAGCAGTATCATGTTGACAATTTGGACATTTTTAAACTCTGGATAAATTTAAAGTCTTTAATATTTATCATTGATTTCGTTTGATTGAATTCTTATATCATTGTCATCATCCTCATGTTTATATTGTGATGAAAGTCATCTTTGGCCCGTAGATGGACTATTGATTGGTATGATTATGACCAGGAATTATTCGATATAATCATGACCTGTAATGTTACAAATGATGTGGTAAAAGTCCTCATTGGCCTGTAGTGCATTGATGGACAAAAATTGTGCCGACTTCGTCAATCGATCGACAATCACCCAGATTGCATCATAACTTTGCTGAATCATTGGAAGACCTACCAAAAAATTCATTGTGATATGCTCCCATTTCCATTCCGATATTTCCAATGGTTGCAACAATCCATTTGGCCTTTAATGTTCAGCTTTAACTTTTTGACATGTTAAACATTTTACCACGCATTCAGCCACGTCCTTTTTTATATTCGACCATCAGAAATGATGTCTGAGATCCTGGTACATTTTTGTACTTCCAGGGTGAATCGAATATCTTGAGTTATGAGCCTCGCTTAAAATTTCCACTTTAATTTCCGGTACTGGCAGAACCCAAATTCTCCCTTCGAATCTAAGTAACCCTTCCGAATCAACTTTAAATTTGTCTTCCTCACCTTTAGACACTTTTCTCCTTATCTTTTCACAGTTTTCATTCTGGAGTTGTGCATTCCTCACCTTATCTACCAACATTGATCTGTTTCCCATCTGTAATAATTTTTCGTCTGATTCTATCGGATATTTAATTTCCAACTCCATATTTGCCATTTCTTCTACAAGTTTTTTCTGAGCAGTCAACATCATTAATTTCTCACGTCCCTTTCTACTTAAGCCATCAGCAACAACATTCGCCTTTCCGGGATGATAGAAATAAAAGTAATACGCACACAAGTCAATCATGTTTGATGATAAAGCATATACTTTCACTACACCAAAAATGGCCTCTAGCAAAGGAAATTTTCTGAAGGAATTTATTCCTTCACATGAGGAGTTGTTTAGCGAAGGAACAGTGAAGGAAAAAAGTATAGTGACAATATAATTATTAGCGAAAGAAACATTCTTCATAATTTATATTTTTTTCCTCGTAAAATTGGGGCAATAGAAAGATTTTTGGAGCCAATTTATGATGAAAATTTGCGATAAAAAAATTTATTTAGTGAAGGAATTATTACTCACTATATATCATTATTCGAAAGTTTTTTGCGAGGGATAAAATTGGTCGCTATTTTGTTCAAAATAAATTTTCTTGAATTAATTGTGGTGAATATAAATTATAATATAAATACATTAATTTTTTTTATAATAGTAAATTTACTTATAATAATCACACTTTTTAAGTAACTTAATTACAATATTATTTATAAAAGAGTTGTTTTTTAAAAAAAATATCATCTAACTTTTTTTTGGAAAAGATAACATATATTTCCGTGTTATCTTATATTTTTCCTATTATCTAATATTCCGGTGTTATAATATTATCTAATATTATATATTACATATATATCCTATGTTATCTAATAATATTATGTTATTTTTTTCATCTGTTATCTTAAAATTTTGGAACAAATCGTGTTCTTCAGTCAGTTCGTTCGTTCGTGCGTGCGTGGTTGGTCTGGAGAGTAAAGCTAGGTTTTCCTTAGCCAAAATTAGATGTTTCAATTTGGATCATAGATGGGCTAGCTAGGTTTTTCTCTATCAATTTGGGTTCACTCGTCTTCCTTAGCCATTGTTTAGGCGGGAGAATGAAAAAGTTAGCCCCAAATTTTGCCGCGCGAGATCGATTTGTGTGATTTGTGTGAATCACTCGTCGTTATAGATCGATTTGTGTGAATCATTTGCCGCGCAAGATCGGTTTTTCTCTATCAATTTGTGTGAATCATGTTTCATGGGGCTTCTCTGCTTCAATACAGTGGGCTAAAAGCAGTTGGGAGTAAGCAAGTGGCTTCAGCTGGGTATAAGCCAAATGGGTCCATCTCCACTTCAGGTTTGATCATCATCCTTGAAGTCCCTATTCATCTTGATTCGGTAAAAAAAATGTTGTCTTTAATCTTTCGTGTTTGAGTTCTAATTGTATAATTAACTTAAAATTCCCATGAGTTATTTTGATAAGTCGAGTGTCTCGTAATTTTGAGATCAAAAGGCTCTTTTATACTGAATGGCAGAAAGACCAAACTATATTGTAGGACTAATTGGGGGTGTGGAGGGAGAAATTATCTTATATAGAATTGGGGATAGAATTACCGTCATGATATACTGAAATATACAATTGACAATATACTGAATCAACTGAATATGCGCTAGTGCTTTGTATTATTATACATGTTTATTTATATATTTTGAAGATGAGCAGATAGAACACAAATTAAATGGGAGTTTACCACATTACTGAAATTATTGATTTATTGTCCTTAGGAGTTTGAAGTTTTAAAATTCAAACCCTTCACATCTGTAAACTGAAGTTTCTTAGCATCTACAGTGCGATGTCTTATTGTCATTCATCAAACAACTTATGCCATTTTCTCATGGTTGTTACAATGATATCTAGAGATTTTGCAAGACACCAAATGCTATCAAAAAGGTATTCAATGTCGTTTATATAGGAGCGATTTTCCACAAACTTTTTGGTATTGCTGCTAAGTTGCCAATCTGAGTCTTTTTTCCTTCATAACGAATATTTAGAGAGGCCTATCTAATGAATTAAGTACCATACCACAACTAATATTGAATGTTTATGTAGAATGTAATTTTAAAAGGATTGACAAACAGGGGAGACAGTACTATTTTTTCTATAATTGAGTTTCCATTCCCAGTTGCAAAATGCACAAGTATCAAGGCTATGGCTTCTCCAACTGTTTCAGCTCCAAACGAGAAACAGACCCCCCAAAAAAGGATTGTCATTACAGGAATGAGCGTTGTTTCGGTTTTTGGTAACGACGTCGACACATTTTATAATAAACTTCTTGAGGGAGAAAGTGGAATCACCCTCATTGATAGGTTTGAGGCTTCCACATTCTCTGTTCGGTTTACGGGTCAAATCCGATACTTCTCCTCCAAAGGCTACATTAATGGAAAGAATGATCGTCGTCTTGATGACTGTTGGAGGTACTATTTGGTTGCTGGCAGAAGGGCCCTTGATGATGCCAGCCTTGGGCCAGAAGTCCTTGAAACTGTGAGTACCTTCGTTGCTGTAAACAGTAAATCTTTCCAAGAAAAGAACATATCTATAAGGAATTTTTCTCCCTAAAATTGTATGCAGAAGGACAGATCAAGAATTGGAGTACTTGTGGGGTCAGGCATGGGTGGCTTAACAGCTTCCAGCAATGGAGTGGAAGCTCTTATTCAAAAAGGATACAAAAATATCACACCATTTTTCATTCCATATTCGATCACCAATACGGGTTCAGCACTGTTGGCTATAGATACTAGCTTAATGGGGCCTAATTACTCTATTTCAACCGCTTGCGCTACTGCAAACTATTGTTTTTATGCAGCTGCAAATCACATTAGAAGGGGTGAAGCAGATGTTATGGTAGTTGGTGGAACAGAGGCTGCTGTTAATGCTACTAGTGTTGGTGGATTTATCCTTTGTTGAGCCTTGTCTCAAAGGAATGATGAACCTCATAAGGCTTAGAGACCATGGGACAAAAATCGTGACGATTTTGTTATCGGAGAAGGTTCCGGTGTCCTGGTAATTGAGATCAATTTAAAACTATGTTATCTAACATTGGTTACATTAGCAGTCTGAATCGCCTTAATTATGTCAGTCTAATCTGACTTAAATTTTGACACATGGGAGCAGATTATGGAAAGCTTGGAGAATGCCATGAAAAGAGGAGCCAATATTGTTGCAGAATACCTTGGAGGTGCAATTACATGTGATGCTCACCACATGACTGATCCTCGCAAAGATGGTCTTGGAGTTTCATCTTGCATAACCAAAAGTTTAGAAGATGCTGGAGTTTCCCCTGAAGAGGTGAGCCTTGTTCTTTATTCTCTTTACACAAAAGAAACACATTTGTGCTCAGTTTTGTGACAGCTGTATAGTTTCTTATTGATGTTTTTTTTTTGTAAATACATTCACCTTTTGCAGGTGAACTATGTGAATGCTCGTGCTACATCTACTCTTGCGGGGGATTTAGCAGAGTTCAATAACCAATCATTACGGATGATAAGCTTATGAACAAGTTAGTAGCTATAAGGCACAAAGCTAAAGAGATGTGGGCAGCAGCAGAATCCGAGAGAAACTGCCAAGCTATAAAACCAGAGATACAAGCAGAGTATATTCACAGAACAGGCCGAATACCTTCTTCATTTTCATGTTGTGGTTGGTGCTGCTCTTGAAATTTGAATTACCTAATGCTGACAAATTATTTAGTGTAGATGTTTGTACTGACTTGTCTAGTGTTTATAATCTATATGGTAAAATCAATTTCCTTCGTTGTTGTGGTGGTGGTTGTTATCATTGTATTGCTATCCTTTCAGTTTTTTTTAATGTTAAGTTAATAAATTTTGTAAGTAGTATGGTCTTTGGGAGACCAAGATATAATAAAAAAAATTGTAGTTATCGTGACTCGAGCATTATTTATTTATATGTGGAGTATTGATTTTATTAGCTCTTTATGCATTAGCTTATCAATTGGTTTGAAAAAAGTATGACAATATTTATTATTGAAATATTAAATTTAATATTTCTTATTGAGATTAATAATAATAATAACAAATATGAAATCACTATTTTGAAAATCAATTATAATTTTCGATGAATTTTGATGATTTGGCATTTAATTTTTTATTTATAAATTTATAATTTGTGAAGGAATTTTTCTCACTAAACTGAAAAAATATTCTCAATTTATAATTAGTGAAGGAAAATATTCTCTCGTTAAATAAATTTGTTCTTCACAATATATTATTTGTGAGGGAATCAAGTTATTCACTAATTTCAAATAGTCATTCTTAAAATATTATTTGTGAAGAAAACCAATCTTTCACTAAATAACAATATTCCATTACTAAATACAATTTGTGAATAAAAAAGTTATTCATAATAAATTCTTCACAAAAAATATTTAGTTACTACTTAGCGAAGGATACCCAATTGCGAGGAGGTCTAATGTGAGCAATGGTGTGAAAAAAATATTTCTTCGCAATAAATCTCTTGTGAGTGATATAGTATGTCTTGTGAAGGATTTGTCCTTCACTAGAGATCATTTTTGGTGTAGTGTTTGTAACAATCTTATTTATTTATTAATAAAAAAATATTAATTTATTAAATGCTTTTAATTATCTACATGATGCTGCTTTATAATATGTGATAAACCCATAATTTTAAGCAATACTTTTAGAATAATGATGATGATCATTCTAATGAGATTTAAATTCTTAGAAAGCTTAAAAAAAATAGTTCCCAATCGTTGGATTACTAAATTGGGGATTAGTGAATCCGGATAGATTGGTACATACGTTACTTGCTCAATGGATGAGGATGATTGATCTCATGATTATTTGTGTGGAGACACTAAAGCAAGTATGTAGGTGCTTATTGGAGGATAAGTACACTGAACGTGGCTCGCTAAGGAATACCTAATGGACTTTTACTTGTCTGTCAATAGAAATATCTATAGTGATAGTAGTACAAGTGATTCTTGAACTTGAGATCATCATAGTATCTTGTGTATGATGAGTTATACTTTGACTTATTTCTTAAGACCCTTAGGGTATATCAAAGGGTATGCTTAGGTATAATAAGTTATACATGGGGATAATGTATGATCAATAAAGAATCTACCGCTTCTAGTAAAAGAATAGAAATGTCATATGTGATTCGATAAAGGACAACCCAATAGTCCTTGGCCAAGGTAGAATGAAATTAGAAAGGAGTTTCTAATTTGCATTATTTGGAGTTATGTATTTAAGAGTCGAAATACATATAATTAAATAAAATAAGACTTGACAGTAATTTCATGTCTTATATTTAATTGGGATATTGTATGGTGGAAGGATTGAATTTTACGGTAACTATTTACTCAAAGGTTCTTTTATGATTAATGTTGAAATCTATATTATCTGGAAAGTCGTTGATCACTAGGAAGGCTTATCCCTATTGTAGAATAAATATTATTTATTTAAATAAATTAATAGTTTAATTTATTTATTTAAATAAGATTAGAATTGTTCTAATTGATTTATTCACAATCGGTTTAATATAGAGAACCTAAAGGGTCACACCATAAAAGGAAGAATAATTATTTAAGAAGTTAATAACATAATCGTAATAATAAGTTAAATATATTTAATTTAATTTATGGTGATAGAATAAATTAAATAGCTTAATATTTATTATTTAATATTTTAGAAATATTAAATATAAATTAATAAGAAGAGTCTTATTATTATTATTACTATTATTATTATTTAATTCCTAAAGGAGTTTGGGAATTAATTAATAAAAATACTCTCATATATCCTAATAAGATTAGGAGGCAAATTAATTAAAAGAGTTTAATTAATTATTTCTAATAAGATTAAGAGCCTAATTAATTAAAGCAGTTTAATTAATTAAAATAAATCCTAATTTCTTAATTGTTAAGGAGGGTTACCTATATCTATAAATAAGAGGAGTCTTATTATGGGTGAGGGTGGTTGATACTTTCACAAAACACGTGAATACATAATTCTAATAATTGGGAGAGCACGCCCGTTTCTATGAGAGATAGAAAAAAAACTAGGATTTTACCAAATACCCATCTTTTTGAATCTTTCTTCTTCCTCGGTGGATCACCTCTAGAGGCCAAACACTTAGATGGCTAACATTGATCAAAGGAAGGAACCAAACCCGGTGGATTCAAGTTGAACGCGAAAAATATTTGGAGGTGAACTTGTACACGAGGAAGCTCGAATCTTCAAGGGTATAAATCTTGTTCTTATTCTTTTAGTTTAATTAATAATTGTGCATAAAGGATGATCCGGGTATATGGTTTGTAAAATTTTAAAACTCTGTTTTTCTATGCTTCCGCTTATTTTGTGCAATTTGATTGCGTTTATGAATATTACAAACCTAACAGTGGCAGCAGAGCCAAACCTTTATGTGAATTATTAATTTTTCAGATTCAATATATATGTTGATATATGTTTAGAACAAATTTAATTGTGCATAATTTGTTGTATAAAATTTATTTTTAAAAAAAAAGAAAAAAAAGAAAGAAAAGAAATGGAAATTAAAGTCGCGAACTATTACGGAATCACGGTTTTTTCAAAAGCTGATCCTAACTTGTATATGATATATGCAAGTTCATGATATCCTGTACTAGTATACTATATATATGATTATTATATATATATATATATATATATATATATAATTCTGTTTCCAGAAGAATGATTCACATGCTGGTTATTATTTTATATATATATATTTATATAATAATATTCTTAATAATTTTATAATTAAAATAAAAAGTTTATTTTAATCTTAAAATAGGATTTCATGCTAACTAATTAGAGTTGAAATTGGATTCCATGATAACTAATTGGAATTGAAATTGGATTTCATGTTTCATAAAATAAATGAGTTTATTTGTGAATAGGAAAGAGAATCCGTGTTTCCTTAAATAAAGGAGTTTATTTATATATGGAATACGATTTCATATTATTCAAAATAAAGGAGTTTATTTGTGAATAGGAAAGAGAATCCGTGTTTCCTTAAATAAAGGAGTTTATTTAGATATGTAATAAGATTTCATATTATCCAAAATAAATGAGTTTATTTTGACTTGGAATTGGATTCCATAATTAATTAAAATAAATGAGTTTATTTTGATTAAAAAATTTGATTAAAATAAAATAGTTTATTTTATTCAAAATTAGATAAATTAAAGTAAAAGAAGTTTATTTTGATTTAAATTTGGATTAAAATAAATGAGTTTATTTTATTCAAAATTAGATAAATTAAAATAAAAGAATTTTATTTTGATTTAAATTT
This sequence comes from Panax ginseng, assembly GCA_020205605.1. NCBI lineage: Eukaryota > Viridiplantae > Streptophyta > Magnoliopsida > Apiales > Araliaceae > Panax > Panax ginseng. The sequence continues at coordinate 110,229,912 of CM035129.1, forward strand.
TGATTAAAATAAAGAAGTTTATTTTGATTCAAAATTAGATTTTATGCTAACTAAATTTGCCCATTAAATGATATCAATATATATATTGAATGTTTATTATTCATGAGATGAATTTATTTATTGATACATATGTAGATATGCATGATAATAAATGAGATTGATTATGGACTATTGACCAATGTGATTAGATTTATTTTGGTTGAATGTTTGAATGAATGAGTTTTATTAAATGGGGTCTGCGTACCTCATCTTTTCTGGTTTTATTCTTGATATAAATTCTATCTCTCTCCTATGTACTTTCCCTTGACTGCTGATTAAAGTTTCTATTTAAATTAAATAGTTTATGTAATAGGATTAGTTAGAATTTTTTGAAGAACCGGAGATCAAGGAGAAAGGAACTCTCGAATACCCGTTTATAATAGAGCCCGGGTTTAAATGTAATAGTTATATTTAAATATTTATTCTTGCACCTTAGGGTTTGACCTTTTGGTTCACTTGGTGGCTCTAGTGACTAAACTATAATAAAAGTCCATAATCAATCCGGGTAGAATATAGTATTCTATATCTGCATGCTTATACTATATATATTATTTATTATGCAAACATGCTTCGCATGTTCATTAATATGACGCGTATTTTATATATATGTGCATGCACGCTAAACAAGATGAGACAAATTAATAACATGCAAACTCCTCAAATTTTTATATTAAGTCCCAAGCGTTCAAAGATATTTGGAATATCGAACGTCACCTTTGAGCATGATAAAAATAATAGAGTATCAATTAATTATTATAAGTTTGTTGTGTCACCACAAGGCTTATCTTAATTTTTTGAGATGTTAATTTTATCACATTTGATGCTTATAAAAAAAATTGAACAATATTATTTTGTTGTGTCACCACAAGGACAATGTTTTTCTTTTTTGAATATATGGAAGTGCTAGGTTGGACTTAACTTGGATAATTTTGATTCGGATGTGCCACCACTTGATCAAAATAATCTAAGAGGCAATATAAAAGGAATTACATGATGATGTAAGTGACAAGAGTTGTCTACCCATTTATTTATATATAGTTTGTTGTGTCACCACAAGGCTATATACATTTGAAACGGGATCCTTATTCTCACTAGCAAATCTTTAATTAGATTTTGCCGAACTATATAAGTGAGGGTAATATAGTTTGAAGAAAATAGTGGGAGATACCAATTTAAAACAAGACCTAAATTATTTTGGTAATTAATAAAAGAATGTATGCTAAAATATTGTTAATTACAAATTCATTTATAGAATTTTACAATGTCTAAAATTACTTTTACTGCATAGCATATTAGATGCTAAATTAAGCGAACTGAATTAAACGAATTAGTAAGGAATTTAAGAATAATTCTCATAGCTGAAAAGCTATCTTATGTCCTTAATACACCTATCCCTGCAATGGTTGCAGACAATGCCTCTGAGGAAGAGATTGCTGCTTTTAGAAAGTGGCAAGATGATGCACAATTGGCTCAATGCATCATGCTCGCATCCATGATTAATGAGATTCAGCGTCAACATGAAACTATGGATGTTCCTACTATACTCCTGCACATCAAGTAGTTGATGGTGAAGAAAGTAGGACTAATAGATATCAGATATCTAAGGAGCTCTTCCGATCTAGAATAATCGATGACACTACAGTATAGACACAATTACCAATTTGATTGAACAATTAGGACAACGGGTTTTATCATGGATGGAGAGTCGAATCAAGATTTGATCTTGCAGTTACTCTTGGACTCCTTCTCACAATTGTTGTGAAATTTTCATATGAACAAGCTAGATATCAGCCTCGCTGACTTGCTTAACATGTTGAAAAAATGTTGAGAGTCACTTTCCAACTAAGAAAGACCAAGTCTTACTTGTAGGGGCCAAATGATCTTCTGAAAAGAAGAACGATTCTAAGAAGGTAAATAAAAAGGCAAAAACAAAGGATAATAAGAACAAAACTGATATATATAGCAAATGAGTTTTCTTCCACTACAATAAGCCTGGACATTAGAAAACAAACTGCGAGAAGCATCTTGTAGAGCTAACCAAAAGAAGCTTAGTGAAGCTTCGGTTATAAATATAGGTTTTCTTCATGATTAAAATAAATTTTTCTTTAGGTCAAGGTTCTACTTGGGTATTAGATACCTACTTTGGTTATCATAAATATAGATTTATGAAGGGACCAAACAGAAGTAGAAAGCTAAATAAAGATTAGTAATCCTATGTGTGGGAAATGAAACAAATGTTGCTACATTAGCCATAAAAACTTATAGTTTAGCAATGCCTACGGGCAAATCTATTAAGTCAATAAGTTGTTATTGTATACAAGTACTTGTTAGAAACATTATTTTCATTTTGTTGTTGGAGAATGAAATCTTTGGTATTATATTTAAGAACAATTGTTGTTCTATTTATAATAATAATGTTTTGTGTAGAACTGGAATATTACTTAATGGATTTTGTATACTTGACTTACATGAAAAATTATTTTATAAATTGAACAAACTAGTATAAGAAAAGGAGATAGTTATTCAAAGGGTTGAATATTTGTATTTGATGAAATACAAGTGTGAATTATTTGAAAGGTTCAAAGAATTCAGAAATGAAACAAATTGGCAAAGTATTAAGACTCTTTGATTAGATTAAGAAATAAATACTTGTGCAATAAGTTTCTAGATCATCTCAAATGGTTTTCTCATAATGGACGCCTCCTAATACGCAATAATTAATTGATGTATCTGAAAGGAAAAATCTTACCCTGTTGGACATGGTACGGTCCATAAAGATTTTACCGATATTCCAGTATCCCTCTGGGGTCATGCTCTAGAAATGGCTGCATATCTACAAAAAGGTAATCTCAAAATCCAGCCTCAAGACTCCATAAAAGTTATGGATAGGGAGGATTCCTAATCTTAAGTATGTTAAGATAAGAGGTTGTCCAACTTATGTGAAAAGGTTTCAAAGGATAAGCTTGGGACAAAATTGGACAAGTACATATTTGTGGGACATCCTAAAGTAAGTTTAGGATATATGTTCTAAAATCCTACTTAGAAAAAGGTGTTTGTTGCGAAAAACACTGTCTTCTAAGATAAATGTGTTTATCATTAAAGAGGCTAGTTGGAGGATAATAAAATCTTGAAGAGTTCAAGAACCACAAATCACTATAAGTCAAATAAGAGGAACCTGTAGATAGACCTATTGTACCACAAATCAATTATAAATCGAATAAAATTAGAATATACACAGGAGGTATGGATTCATCATAAATGATGATGATAAGGTACGCATCATAGAAGATGATGATCCAGTTACATACGATAAGGTAAGAGTTATAGACACTCAGAGAAATTGTTTGAAGCAAGATTCTCAAAAATGGAACATTCGTTTTGATGAGATAATCAAAAGATTTTCATTTTATCAAAAATAAGAATGAACCTAGTGTGTACAAAAGGGTCAGTGGGAGTGCTGTGACATTCCTAGTATTATATGTTGATATACTACAGATAAGGAATGACATATTAATGCTACAATCAGTAAAGATAAAGTTGTCTAAACATTCCTCTATGATTGATTTGGGAATAGTATCGTAATTAGTGATACAAATCTATATAGATAGATTTAAAAGGATGCTCGACTTAACCCAAGCTACGTATATTCATTTGATGTTAAAGTTGTTTAGCATGGCAAACTCCATGGGATGTCTCATGTTGATGAGCCCTGGAGTGTATCTCTCTTAATAATCCCCATAGACTCATAAAAAAGAGATCGCATGAGTAATTATCATGTATGCAATGAAATATACGAGACCTGGTGTTGATCAGTCATATTCTGGAGAAGTTCACTGTGAGTCAGTGAAAAACATCTTAAAGTACTTAACCGACACTAAGGATGTAATCATATTCATGGTGGGTTTGAATTAAAACTAGATAGCTTAACAGACTCAAGTTTTTTTTTTTCAGACAGATCAAGACGATATAAAAATCCACTTTAAGGTAAAACGTTATCTTGAACGGTGGTGCAGTGAATTGGAAAGGTTCCAAACAGCAAAGAGTTGCTGGTTTAGTGATAAAGACAAAGTATATAGCTGTAAATGAAGCTACAAGTTGATTGTTTGGATGAAAAGTTCATTACAAAACTAGGAATAGTTCCTAATTCTCATCTTGAATCTTAACATGTGTTGTGGCACTTTCATTTTATTATAAGAATCATTGAAAGATGGGAAATCACTATAGAGATAGTGGACTCTCAAGAAAAATATTACATATCCATTAACTAAAGCTTATCCAACAGCAGGATAATCATCACTTAGAGAAGAAGGGTATGAGATACCATGGCGATTGGCTTTAGTGCAAGTGGGAGATTAAAGTAATATGCACAAAAGCCAATCATGTTTGATGATAAAGTATATAATTTGTAACAACCTTATTCATTTATTAATAAAAAGTATTAATTTATTAAAGGCTTTTAATTATTTACATGATGCTGCTTTATAATATGTGATAAACCCATAGTTTTAAGCAATGCTTTTAGAATAATGATGATGATCATTCTAATAAGATCTAAATTCTTAGAAAGCTTAAAACAAAAATAGTTCCCAATCATTGGATTACTAAATTGAGGATTAGTGAATCTGGATAGATTGGTACATACGTTGCTTGCTCATTGGATGAGGATGATTGATCTCATGATCATTTGTGTGGAGACACTAAAGCAAGTATGTATGTGCTTATTGGAGAATAAGTACACTAAACGTGGATTGCTAAGGAATACCTAATGGAGTTTTACTTGCCTGTCAATAGAAATTCCTGTAGTGATAGTAGTACAAGTGATCCTTAGACTTGAGATCATCGTAGTATCTTGTGTATGATGAGTTATACTTTGACTTATTCTTTAAGACCTTTAGGGTATATCAAAGGGTATGCTTTGGTATAATAAGTTATATATGGAGATAATGTATGATCAATAAAGAATCTACCGCTTCTAGTAAAAGAAGAGAAATGTCCTATGTGATTTGATAAATGACAACCCAATAGTCCTTGGCCAATGCAGAATTAAAATAGAAAGGAGTTTCTAATTTGCATTAAATTCTATAATACTTGTCATTAATCATATAACAAAATCACTACACAGTCTTGAACTCCTATTTGAGTTCAAATTAGAGTTTAACAAATTAATGCCATGATTTTGACATGATACACTGTAATTGACCAACCATTATCAGTCTACACATACAGTACATATTTATAGCACTAAAATATAACTAATATAATATTATTATTCTCATTCCTTATTCAAAATCTAGAATTAGGGTTTTAAATCCATATCCGACTTTACCTCATATATACCATTATTAATTAAGTTAAAATAATTAACTTAACTAATCAATAAATTCATTTAATAAAATAGTTATTATAATAATTCTAATAATCATTTCATATATTAAATAATACTATAATCATATTTTCATAGAAAATAAATAATAAAAATATTTTTACTACAAAAATATAATTTATAATGATCCATAATTCTTTTAAAAATTATTTGCAATAATTCATGTAATAAATAAATTTTTATTTATCACATCTATACATACACTTTACCTTGCACATATTCCCACCTTTTATTTTAATAATAATAAAAAAATTATACAAAAAATTTCTTATTTAATTATATCAAAAATATTGGATTATTACATTCACCCTCCCTTATAAAGATTCCGTCCCCGGAATAACCGTTTCAAAACTTATACATACTAGGGTAAATAACCTACACATTCATTGCAGGTAGATGTCGTTCAGATTCGATCGAACTGAGCTTTAACTATTCAGCATAAAGCTTGTCTATCTAATTAAACAGAAATTTAATTTCTAATAGAACTTAAATTCCTTCTTCAAAATTCTTTTATAAAATAATTTACTATATATAAGAAAACCATATATAAGAAAATAAAATTTATTTGAATAATACCTGAAGTTCCATCACCGGCTGCTACAGTATCCTGAGCAGTCATGTTAAAGACTCTTGCGGTTGATTTTGTTGGTTTGCTTGTTGAAGTTGGTCCAGTTATCGCCAGAGTCCCGCTGCCTTTTCCCGTAGTCACACTTCCTGCCTCTATTCGCTTTTTTGGATAGTCCTTCACCTTATGCTCCGTTGACCCGCACAGAAAACACCCACTACTCATCCTAGGATTGGGGAAGTTGGGAGAGATATGTCCCTCCTGCCCACACTTGTAGCACACAAACTTACCCTTAAGAAACTCACCTGAATGATTCTTTCCACAATTCTTACACTGCACAGCCTGCTTCTTTACACCTTCCTGCTTAACCTGGATATTCCCAAAATTGTTCCCTTTCCTTTTCTCATTCCTACTTCCACTACTAGCTTCCACTTTTACTGCTTCCTCAACCTCGCCCTTGTTCTTTTTCTCCTTATTGTAGAGGCTCATGGCCTCGCTTCCCTCCTCAACTATGATAGCCTTTTCCAAAAGTGCTACAAAAGTGTTTATCTGCAACACTGCCACCTTGTTGTAGAGCCAGGGTTTTAATCCCAGCTCAAACCTCCTTGCCTTCCTAGCCTCTGTATCAAATTGATACGGAACGAACCTAGCCAATTCATACTAGATGTGAAATAGTTCTCGAAAAATAGTGTCTTAAACCTAGCCCAAGTTACCACACCTTCTCCTGCCCTAGCTTGATTTACCTCCCACCAAAAATTTGCTTCCCCCTTCATCATGTAAGTGGCAAAAGCTATCTTTTTCCCATCAGCTACCCTAGCTATTACAAACGCCTTTTCTATTTCTTTAACCCAAGTTTGGGCTTCTATAGGGTCAGTTGTCCCTCTAAATTCTGGCGGTCCTATAGCCTTAAAATCTTTGAAATTTGCCAATCTATTATCCGACTTGTTCCCTGCAGCTGTCATTCCCTGCTGCATGGCTTGAGCTACCATGTTTGTAAAGTTTTGCATCGGGTCTAGTTATTGTCCTCCAGCATTGTTGATAGATTCTTCTTCCCTTTGGTTTTGAGTTCGATGTCTTGGCGACATTATTTGATTAAATAAGACCATAAATTATACTTTATTAACTTAAATTCTAAACCTTATCATGTAAGTTTAATATATATCAAACTTATTTTATTAATCAAACATAGATTCATATACATTCAACCAATTCATAGTACTTTACATAGCACAACACATACTACTTTAAACATCTGATATCCCTTTATGACCACAAAAGTTGGGATTCGCTTCTATAACTTATACAAAAATTAAGAATATTACATTACACGGACATACTTATCATATATACAACACCGAACACACCTATTCAAACAGTACTTATACTACTTATTCACTACGCCTTTTTCTTGATCTTGGACAACTTTTCGCCTGATGACCTTCTATCCCACAAATAAAACATACACCTTGATTTGGATTGGGACAATGGGGAGAGATATGTCCCTCATGTCCGCAATTGTAGCAAACATTTTCCTCTTTTTTGCATAAAATTCATGTTTCTTATTACAATTTGTACACTTTTCTATTTTGTTAGAGTTCCCTTGGTTGTTATTGGGATTTCCTAAATCGCGGTCTGTCGTCTTTCTTTTCCCCTTCTTGCTCGGAGATGCACACGACATGTTACTTTTGGCTCCCAACCGATCAATTTGGATTTTAAGCTTATCTTGTTCTTCCATTATTTTGATTAACGCCTTTCGTAATTGATTATTTAGTAGCTTTTCTATTTCCCACAGCTTTTCTAGAGAAGAAACCTTGTTCCTCAGATTCTGCACTTCCGTTGATGCTTGATCAGCTCCAACTTTAGTTTCCGAATCACTATCTATTAATACTACTGTTTTTGGATCTGGTACCACATTTTCCACTATAACCACCTCATCAGGGTTGCTTTCAATGTGAGCCTCTATTTCAGCTATTGACTTTGATATTGGCTTGGTTATGGAGATTGGCTCTTTCTTTACGATCTAAGGGTATCCTAATCCTTTTTCACCTAACATCTACACATAAATTATCTTGATTAGAATATAATATATACACACAATAAATAATAGTTTTATATAGGTTACATTTATTTTTTTTGATGATGAATTTATTCAATTCATCTCTTTTTAAACTCTATACGAGTTATTTGTATTTTCAACGTTTCCCTCTGTCCTAATGTTATTGCCTAAGGTCTATCCCACCTAAGATTTCTAACCTATAGCTCTGATACCAACCTGTGACTTTCATGGTGCTTCCAACCATAGCACCTCACAGTGGTACCTATCAGCTTGCCACCGAGGCGGCTCGGCGTCCCTACGGAGAGTCCGGCCAGTACAAGATTCCATATAAGGAAGTCACCAGCCAGAGGCTCAAGGCTCTTTGAAAATTCATGCTTATAGCTCTAATACCAACCTGTGATGCCCCCAAATTCAGGTACTTGAAACCCAAACTCGGTGCTTCACGATACCATTTCTTTGAGCAAAATAATAATAATAATAATAATAATAATAATAATAATAATAATAATAATAATAATATAAATATCAAACTTAATTTACATATCAGAGTTGTTTAAATCCCAGGTATATGACCTTTAAAATATTCATTACATGATAGATAATAAATATTATCATCTTAATTAAGTCTAGCTATTACATAAGATAACACAAACTTATTCGGTCAGCTTTTCTTTTCCTTTGTTCTTGACAGAGCCTTCAGGTTGATCACACTTAACTAAAAATATTTAAATTAAGCAAGAATGAGCATTTAATTGCCCCAACAAGTAATAACAAACAATAAACATTAGTTGAAAGGATTAAATATTTTCTTTTAACGACACTTCTACAATGAATCAACACTTATGAAGTAAGCTGAAGCAACAATAAACTACATATCCATTTTATTTCAAATTTTTGAAACTACGTACTGACTATTAATGAAGAGCAGTCGACAGAATATGAACTATTAATAAAAAGCAGTCGACAGATTATGAACATTGTTTTGCATTTTCAAAAAGGTTAAGCAAAACTTCATCTGTAAACCGTCATAACTTACGGGCACAGGGGTGATTAGCGCGTTATGCCTTGTATTGATCATTACTACATGTTCGAACGATATTTTCGTCCAGCATATCTGCCTTTGATGCACAAAAGTTTCCCAGATTCGGGATGTTCATACTTAGTCTGAATCCGAACCAAAATAATTCGTTTGGATATCAATAAGGTTCTATCACGTTCAACTATATTTTTAAATATGTGTCTAGCTGAGTCAAATAGCTTAGACGGCTTTTTAATTAACATATACATACTGGAAACCAATAAGTATGTATCAACATGTGATTAAATAAAATAATTATCCAAGTGAGGTCGCTTGTATAACCATGCTTAGAAATTAATGAACAGAATAAATATCTGGATTGTACAATAATACTGTATTGATAAACAATGATTAAATAGAATTCAAGAACTGGCATGTTTACAAAGTATAGATATATGAACAATAATAACAGAGTTAATAAGTTGGCACAATAACGATAAAATTCTGAAACTGGCTTACATATGTCCATTGCATAAAGTAAATGTAAAGGGTAGGATACTTACCTGGTCTGCTGCTTACAGTTATGCAACTTAGTTATATCTTTTATACCGAGACCTATCATTCATAAAATTGTTCTTTTGATTAGAATAATATATCGTAACACACAGTACTGTTATTTACAGTCAGCACATAACCTAATCACATTGTCAACCTACATAAGTCCAGATCAATTTCTAAAATATTGCGGTGTACCGACGACTTTATCAGGTAATTATCGAGTTTATTGTTAATAAAACTCAATTCTATATCTTAAATATTATTCTGAATAATTTAAATATCAATCATATTATTTTTAAATGACTTATAATAATTTTTAAATAATTATTATAATTTATCATGATTTTTAAACACTAAAATCATTATTAAATGATTTAAATAATTAATAATTCTATTATCATTAATATTTAAATAATATTAAAATATTAATAAAATAATTGCCAAAAAATTAAAGTTATTTATAATAATTCAAAATACCTTTAAAAGTATTAATATTATCCTTAAAATGATTTTTAAAATAATTAAAATCATTTTTAAATAATTACCATTAATATTTAAATATTAATGCATTATTCATCAAAATATTAAAAGTCATTTATTATAACTTAAAATATTTTTAATTCATTTATATCCTTTTTAAATGATTTTTAAATCAATAAAACTATTTTTAAACTATTTATTTAATATAATTATTAAATAAATCAAACATCATTAATATTAAATTATTAATAAAATTTACCTTTAAATATTAAAAGTTATATTTTATAACTTAAAATATTTTTAAGCACTTTATTTTCATTTAAAATGATTTTTATAATATTAAAATCATTTTAAAATAATTTATTTAATATAATTGTTAAATAAATCTAATATCATTAATATTAAATAATTAATGAAATTTGCTTTAAAATATTAAAAGTTATATTTTATAACTTAAAATATTTTTAAATACCTTATTATCATTTAAAATGATTTTTGATATAATAAATTATTTTTAATTAATTTATTTAATGGATTTATTAAATAAATTAGATATCAATAATATTCAAATAAATACTAATATTAATGAAAAATATGTCAATTTATCAAAAGTTAAATTTTATAACTTAAAATAATTTTTAAAACTAATTTTGTAATTTTTAGAAATTTATTTCTACTTTTAATGATTTTTTCAGAAATTTAGAAAACTAAAATAATTAAATCCGTCGCTAAAGGCTTTAGCGACGGGTTCTGTTGCGGTTGGTGTTTTTGAGGATCAAGAACACTGACAGTCAGTGTTCAAGAGGCTCCCTTTGACCGTATTTAATTCACAGCCTAAGCATGTTCCAGGCAATTTTAAACATTGATCATGTAGTGATTATGTAATACTACATGAATCAACTATCATCTAAGTCAAACAACCAGGTATCATGAAGATCTAGCCCGGATTACCCAGAAACCCAGTCAGCTTCGAGGGTTCATTTTGAGGCTCAATTTTCTTTAGGTTCTGGTCATTAACAAGTTGTTATTATGGTTTAAGCTTATAGTCTACATGACAGAGTACATATATCATTCATAAAATTAATCAAACGACATCAGAATCACTAGATATTACGTGATCAAACCTTGTCAGAAGGAGTGTGACGCCCCCAAATCTGGGTTACCTGACCCCTGATGTAAGACCCCGAATTTTACGAAATGAAAGTATTCAATTTTTATAATTATTATTCTATTTAGTAAATGGTTAAGTAGATAAAAGTAAAATAATACACGTGGTTACACAGTGGCACACGGTATTGTACAGTATCTTTGATTATTGATGCTTACGTGAGAAGTCACTCAGTTTTATTCAATTATTGTCACAATATTTTATATTATTAAATTAATAATTGAGATGACAAGTTGTTCATATTATTATTTGTATTATTGACGATGTCTATAAAGTTCTGTCGAGGAAAGGGGTTAGGTTATTTAATTGTGCGCCAATAGGGAGAAATCCTTATCGGAAAGCCCCCTCTTTCCTGTGAATAATCTAGTTGTTAAATATTGTGAGTTATAATATTAATGATGAATAAGTTCGTGTTGATTAAAGATGAAATTGATATTTTCATTGTGTTGGGATTATTAGTGTTAGTTGAAATCGACATCTATTCCGATAATAATTGATGTCTGGAGGTTATATTGACCAATCAGGTAATTAATCGGATAAATGAGAAATTAATTGCTATTAATTCACATGCTTATAACTATTTATTCACATGTGTGTACTATTGATTCATATGCATGTACTATTAGGGGAGGTGGTGCAAGATTGATAATACTTGCATGACTAAATTAAAAATGGAGGTATAGATGAATGTACTATATTGCAATTATTTTTTTCACATGTATAGAACTATTGATTCACATGATTGTACTATTGATTCACATGATGTACTGTTAGGGGAGGTGGTGCAAGTTTGATAATTCTTGCAGGACTAAATTAAAAATAAATGAAAAGATGAATGCATTATACTGTAATATTTCGAGCCCCAAAACGTGTAATTATCGAAACTATGTTTTCCTATAAATAGAAGCTCATTCTTCCTTCATTCTAATCAATTCACTAAGACTCACAATAACAATTATAGAGAGAGAAACTATAGAGAGAGAAGATATAGAGAGAAAGAAGAAGAGAAGTCTGCTACTTCACTATTGCAGTATCCAGTCTTCCTCTGAGGTAAGGGGTATTATTTATTTCATATTCTGAAGAGATATTATTTTTCGTATCCATATGAATATTATTTTTGTTTAATATTCGTAAGGAATATCATTTCGTTCAATATTCGTAGGAATATTATTTTTGTTCAACAGTCATAAGGGGTATTATTTATTTCATATTCTGAAGAGATATTATTTTTTGTATTCGTATGAATATTATTTTCGTTCAATATCGTAAGGAATATCATCTTCGTTCAATATTCGTAGGAATATTATCTTCGTTCAACAGTCGTAAGGGGTATTGTTTCTTTCGTATTCATGAGGAGTGTTATTTTCTTTCAATACTCGTAAGGGTTGTTACTCCATTCTTTATTATTTTGTTGGAATAACCTGTCTACGCGGACTACCGCATGCATGGTGAAATTCTTCTGTTATTCCATTCTTTATTATTCTCTTGGAATAACCTGTCTACGCGGACTACCGCATGCATGGTGAAACTTTTTTGTTATTCCATTCTTTATTATTCTATTCCAAAATAGGTATACAACACCCATTCTCGAGTCGCCAAAATACATGGTATAGAAAGCAAACTACAACTTTGATAATACATGATGTCGTAGTAGAAATACGCACAATACAACCGTGAGTTTGAATACAAATATTGTCTTCTAGACAATATACACACCCAAATAAGTCCTCATTAATTATTCATACACTATTTTACGTAAGTAAGCGAGGACAAACTACAACTTTGACTAAAACATCTTCCTAGAACCATCACTCCATACCCCGACTCGATCCTCGCTATGTTCTCACCTCCCGAGAAGAAAAAATGGAACAAAAGGAAAAGGGTGAGCTCAACTAGCCCAAGAAGAATATTATGACTAAGATAATATACAACAAATTATCGTTAGTCTTCAACAGGAAAATCTAATAGAATACAATAGACAACAAGTTTTAGATCAACAAATGCAATGGAATAAAGAATCCATTGTAAGAGTCACGAGAGAAAGAATTCTACCGCTTCTAAGGTTTAAAAGTCCATCATCAATAGTTTATCCCCGTAATAACAATCAATATACATCTTTAATCATCTTTGCACTACAGCCAAAGATATTCATTTGTATCACCAAATGCTTGGTCATGTTCATCTCAACACTGCTCATCTTTGCACTACAAAAGCCAAAGATATTCATCGCTTAATCGCTCATCTTTGCACCACGTGCCAAAGATATTCATTTATATCACCATTTAGACCGAGGATGATGAAAAACATTTTTAAAGAAACGAATCCAAAGGAAACAAAATGACAAGGATTAAGGATTAAGGATTCGTATTTTGTTTTACCCATGTCCAAAAATACTTCAAAATAATCATATTGGTGTAAAATTCAAGAATGATCAAAACATGGATACAATCAAAGCTAGTATCCGTATAGATATTTTGGACAAAAAGAAAATTTTTTATTTTTCTATGAATAAAGGTCAGATTCGTGAATAAAGGTCGATACGTGAATAAAGGTCGTATACGTGAATAGTAACCCCGACACAACAAGTTCCAAATTTGATAAAAAGTTCACCAATACTTCGGCATAATGATATTGAAGAAAAAATATCATTTAAGAAGAAAATAATACCCTTTACCTCAAAATAATCGTATTTCGATCGAATTTCTATATAAGGTCGATGTAAACCCGCACCGATATAGCAACACTCAAAGTATACTCACAAGAATACGCTTCGATAATTTAGAGAGAGAAAGAGAGAAAACTTAGTTTCGTGTGATTTTCAATTCTAACTTAGCCTCTATTTATAGGAAAATGTTAAACGCCAAAGCGAGACTAAATTAATAAATTATTATTATTAAAATCAATTTCTACGCATGCTAGCCATCAAAGACCAGCATGCCACTCTTGAAAATAATTTTCCAAAGAAATTTCACATGTTGTCAAACAAGAGTGGGTCCCACCCATTATTTAATAAAATTATTTTATCTTCCTAAACTTCAATAATTCAGAGAAAATAGCTCGCTTATCGTAAAAATTCAAACTCTCGATTTTCCATGGGAAATTCCATTCTCTACAACTTTGCGTAAGAAAATTTTTCCAAATTCCAAATGTAAATTGACCGAAATCCATAAACTATCGATTTTACAACCTATAATCAATTTTCTATTAAGAATTGTGTCCACCGACACACAAAACATATGTTAAACATTTAATGCCACAAAATACTCTACCTCCTCATATACTCATATATCCCACAATCATTATAAAATATCACCAAGCTAATATATTATTAAAATAATATATTTAAATGTATTATTTTATCGTAAAAGATAAAATATTAATTTTCAACAATTGTCACATTAAAAATTTTCTCCATCTATATCCACATAAAATAAATATTTTCTTTATCATAATAATCAATAATTAATTATTCAAAATAATATTACGTAATCACAAAGATCGACAACCGTGCCGCTCCTCAGAAAGAGGGGGCTTTCCAATAAGGATTTCTCCTTATCATACCGCAATTAGTGACCAAACCTCTCCTTAGATGTAACTTTCTAGACATTGCCAATAATGTTATCTCGATAATATTATTCAAATAATATGAATTATTGATTTGATAATGGAAAATATCGTAAATGACAATTATTGAAACAATAATAATATAAATATCAATGCAAAGAATTATCAAATCAATAAGATAAAATAATGAATAAGAATTATCGTAATAATTATTGAGTAGTGCCTTCTTCACGTAAGGATCAATAATTCAACAATATCAGGTAATACCGCAAAGCTACTATCGCGTAACCACGCCAGACATCAGATTTTAACCACCGTGTAACCCAACAAAGGTTAATTCAGAATAATTTACGCCGTTATTTATAAAACTCAATCTTTGTCGCTTTCCTTCATCCAACCGCTTTTCCGCTATGGGCCCACTAATGATCAACTACCACGCATTTGAGATTCCCGACAAAAAAAGAATATTCCACGACCAAACGAATATTCCCCGGCTAATAATGAATATTTTATAACCACTTGCTTATTTTGTAAACTTTGCACATTTCACCCATAACCAAAGAATTATATCAAATTAACCCTTATTAATTTAGAATAATGAATAAAGAAAAATTCAATTTTATTTATAATAAGTTGGGGTCTTACAACCTCCCTCCTTATGAAATTTCGCCCTCGAATTGACATACGCACTCTATATCGAAAAGGTGAGGGTACCTTGCTTTCATCTCCGATTCCAACTCCCATGTCATTTCCTCAATCGCATGGTTTCTCCACAAAACCTTAACTTGTGGTATAACCTTCGTATGTAAGACATGCTCTTTCCTATCCAAAATCTCAACAGTATCTCCTCGTAGGTTAAATCTTCCGCTATCTCGTCTCGGTTCTAATGCAATAATGTGGTTCGGTCTTTCACATATTTACGAAGCATAGATATGTGGAATACATCAGTGAACACGAGACATACTTGAGGTAACGCGAGTCTATAGGCTACGCTCCCTATTCGGCCAAGAATCTCAAATGGACCAACAAACCTTGATCGAGCTTTCTCTTTTCCCAAATCTTGTAACTCCTTCCATGGAGCAATACGTAATAAATACATGATCTCCAATATTAAACTCCACGCCCTTTCTATGAAGATCAAGATAACTCTTTTGTCGATCTTGTGAAGTTTGAATACGCTGTCAATCATTTGATCTTTTCTCGTAGTCATGCGCATTTAATTCGTCCCAACAATATTGCTTCTCCCACCTCGCCCCAAAGATATCGAGAACCACATTTTCGGCCCATACAACGCCTCAAATGGAGCCATGCCTATACTTGCTTGATAACTGTTGTCAGGAGAATTCCACCAAAGGTAGTACTTATCCCAACTTCCTTTGAAATCTAGGACACAGTAGTCTTAATAGATCTTCAAGGGTTTGAATAGTCCTCTCCGATCCCGTCTGCTTGAGGATGGTATGTCAATCAATCAGAACTGCGCTCATAGCTTTCTCGCAAGCTAACCCAAAATCTTGAAGTGAATCTCGTCACGATCCAAAACTATGGATACCGGCATGCCATGCAATCGCATAATCTCATTCACGTACATACGAGCAAGACGCTCAAGGAATAAGTCTCAGACGGTAAGAAAAATGGGCGACTTGGTTAATCTATCAACAATAACCCAAATCGCATCTACGCCTTTGAGAAACTTTGGGAAGACCTCAGTAACAAAATCCATAGTAATGTGTTCCCATTTCCATTCCTAATCTCAAGTGGTTGCAATGGACCTTTTGGCACTTGATGCTCCGCCTTTACACGCCGACAAAGTTAAACATCTCGATAAACTCCGCAATCTCTCTCTTCATATTGTTCCACCAAAATGTATGTCAAATATCATGATACATTTTGGTACTTCCAGATGGATTGCAAACGGGTGTCAGTGTGCCTCCATCATGATTTTATGCTTCAGTCGTAATCGTTAGAACGCAAAGTCTAGAATTGACTCAAGTATTCCTTCCTCATCAATTCTTGCTTCCTAATAGCTCCTTCTTGCACTTTCTTCTTCATACGATCGCCCCTGTGTCCGTAGAAGCTTGAGCAAATTTTAACTTTATCGATTAAAGCCTGCTCTACTCAGATATTCGCCATCATCATGTGGGACCCCGAGTCTTTAATTCTATCTTCATCCTTTGTAAGTCGATAAAATGGGCCTTTGCGCTGACAATATTGCACTCAGATTTGCATATGATCTTCTACTCAATGCGCCACCACCACCACGCTCGCTTTTCCAGTGATGATATCAATAAGGTGATCATAATCTTTTAATGTAGCCTCCATACCAACGTCATGCCGCATGTTGAGTTCTTTTTTGGTGAAGAAATATTTGAGGCTTTTATGGTCCGTGATAAATCTCCACTTTCTCTCCATACAAGTAGTGTTCCATATCTTCAACGCTAATACGATCACCGCTAATTCTAGATCATGAGTAGGATAATTCCTCTCATATTCTTTGAGTTGTCGTGAGGCATAGGCTATGACTTTCCCATGTTGCATGAGAACACATCCTAACCCCTTTCCGTAAGCATCATCAGAGATAACAAATCCATCCGAACCAGATGGTATTGTCGTAACAAAAATAAAATGAGTCTCCTCTCGAGCTCTTGGAAGCTCTTCTCGCATTCCTCGCCCCATAAGAATTTTGCATCCTTCCGAGTCACCGAGTTAACTGAGTAGCGATTCGAGAAAATCCTTCCACAAATCTCCGATAATAACCAAATTTAAGCCCGTAAAGTCACAGACTTTGGCCACCGACTTTTGCTGTTCTAACTTTGTATTGCTTCAATCTTCGCCGTCAACAGATACTCTTTGTTTTGACACCACGCGCCTAAGGAATGCTACTTCTCAAGCCGTAACTCGTGATTTCTTCACTGCATGGCATAAAGCTTGTGTTCACGAAGTCTTTGTAGTACCACCAAATGGTGCTCATGATCTTCACGGCTTTTGAATAGATGAGGATGTCATCAATAAAGACAACAACGAATCGATCCAAATATTCCTTAAATACACTGGCTCATCATATCCATGAAAGCAAAGCAGGAGCATTAGTCAATCCAAAAGACATGACCAAGAATTCATAATGCCCAGACGAGTCCCGAATGCCGCCTTTGAATATCCTCGCTTTTATCTTCACCGATGATATCCGTAATCTAAGATCGATCTTTGAAAAGAATCAAGCCCTTTGTAATCGGGTCGAACAGTCATCAATGCGAGGTAATGGATACCTATTCTTGATGGTGACATGGTTCAATTCTCGATAGTCAATACAAAGTCGATACTCCCGCTTTTCTTCTTTTTACGAATAAAACAGAGCACCCCAAGGAGACGATTTTAGACGAATGAAACCGATGTCTAATAACTCCCAGTAGTTGGACTTTTAACTCCTCAAGTTCAATAGAGCCATTCGATATGGGGTTTTAGAAATGGGCTTTGTACCCGCTCAAGGTCAATAAAGAATTCAACATCACGCTCGGGGTAGACCGAAAGCTCTTCAGAAATACATCGTGGAATTCTTTAACCACGTAAATATTATTCAAATCGACTTGTCTTTTTATTCAAATCCATAACATGGGCTAAGAAAGCTTGACATCCGCTTTTCAATAAACGAATAGCTTTGTGGCTTGATATGACAAAGGATCGATTTTAGTGGTTTAGTGGTTTGAATTGCATGACAAAGTTGGTTAGAATATGAAAACTAACAACCTTACGAAAAAATCAATCAATTTTGGTATGATGAGTGGTTAACCAATCAATTCCTAAAATCACATCAAAAGCAAGTATCTTTAAAGAGATAAGATCAATGTAATGTGATAGTGCCAACTTGGATCATGCAAGATTTATAAACCAGAGATGTAACGGTTTATTCACCCAACTGAGTTTCAACAGATAAATCAAAATCTAATTTCTCCTGAGTCAAGTTTAAACGCTGAGCACAAGCAGAGAGAGATAAAAGAATGGGTAGAACCGGTATTCAGTAAGGTATAAACTTCGCAAGAATTCAAGATTAGCTTACCCGTGATCACCTCGCTTGGGTTCCTCACGCTTTGTCCAAATACGACAAACGCCTTCCAGAACCGCCGATTTCGACTTATCCGGATGTACTTTGAATCACCACTCCTCATTAAACTTGGTTTCGCGATAGTACAATCTCGAGCGATGTGGCCTTCCTTTCCACAAATTGTAACATACCTTGATTGTTGTGGGATGCTTAATGATATGTCCCTCCTCCCCGATTTGTAACATCTAACCGCAAGGCCGCTTTCCTCCCCAGCATTTGTTGTTGGTGCCGGTGTCGCCGCTGCTGATATCTTCCCGCCATTGTTGAATCTTCTTCTCAAATTTCCACTTGAGTCACCTCTCCTATTATCATGTCCACGATTACCACCGAGTGGTTACCGCTTTGTCCGTATTCTTTCCTCCTCACCGGTTATCATCGCTCGATGACTACCCCGATCAGGGTCCCCTATTGAGTATACTCACTATCTCGCTCTAATAACTCGAGCCCTCGCTGACAACATCCTCAATACAGAGAAAATTTATGAGAGATAAGGTATCGACGAATCTCCGGTTTTAGACCTCTCGTAAACATACGCTGCCATTCGCTCCTCATTCTCCACCAAATGAGGTGCAAACCGATAACTCGCGAACTTTGCCTCGCATCGAGACACCGCTATGTTGTTCTCGCTCGAGTCTAATAAACTCTACCTCCTTCATATGACGAATACTTTCCGAAAGTACTTGTCATTGAACAGCTTCAAATCTTTCCCAAGACATGTTAAGTGCATCCGGTCAGTACGCCTACGTATTCCCACCAAAGAATCGCTTCACCACGAAACATAAAGGTGGCGAATGGAACCTTCGTTCTCCGCACCCCAAGACATCGAATATCTTGGTAATTTGCTTGACCCACGCTTCTCGCTTTGATCGGATCCGCTTTCCATGGAAATCTGTGGTCCCAACTCCTTAAACCGCTTGGTGTGATGTATCGCATTGCCATCATTTCCACCCGTATTTTGTACACGAAGTCTCCTTGTCTCGATTTTGCATGAACTCGCAAAAAGCTTCTAAACATCCCGCTGCTCATCATTTGCTCAAGGGCGCTGTTCACAGAGGAACATTGCCACTGCTGCACGCTCTCCTCGCAGTGGTGAGTACCCTGCTGCCTCCACTGCCTCATAAACTCCATTGTTAACGCTTCTCAAAGCAATGCCCATTCTTAACATCGCCATAAAACAAGGGTTAATTAAACAAATTAACATATCACATAATATCCTATATTATGACCGACCAACAAATAAGCTTAGTAGACACACACTAGCAAAGGATTTACTCTGCCTCTCCTCCTAGTTCTATTCCCCGATCTCCGCCAGAGATCATATCCCTAAGCTCGATACCAACCGTGACGCCCCCAAAAGGTATATACAACACCCATTCTCGAGTCGCCAAAATACATGGTATAGAAAGCAAACTACAACTTTGATAATACAGATGTCGTAGTAGAATACGACAATACAACTGTGAGTTTGAATACAAATATTGTCTTCTGTATAATATACACACCCAAATAAGTCCTCATTAATTATTCATACACTATTTTACGTAAGTAGTGAGGATAAATTAAAACATCTTCCTAGAACCATCACTCCATACCCCGACTCGATCCTCGCTATGTTCTCACCTCCCGAGAAGAAAAATGGAACAAAAAGGAAAAGGGTGAGCTCAACTAGCCCAAGAAAGAATATTATGACTAAGATAATATACAACAAATTATCGTTAGTCTTCAACAGGAAAAATCTAATAGAATACAATAGACAACAAGTTTTAGATCAACAAATGCAATGGAATAAAGAATCCATTGTAAGAGTCACGTAGAGAAAGAATTCTACCGCCTTCTAAGGTTTAAAAGTCCATCATCAATAGTTTATCCCCTCAGAATAACAATCAATATACATCTTTAATCATCTTTGCACTACAGCCAAAGATATTCATTTGTATCACCAAATGGGTCATGTTCATCTCAACACTGCTCATCTTTGCACACTACAAAGCCAAAGATATTCATCAAGCTTAATCGCTCATCTTTGCACTACAAAAGCCAAAGATATTCATTTATATCACCATTTAGGACCGAGGATGATGAAAAACATTTTAAAAGAAAACGAATCCAAAGGAAACAAAATGACAAGGATTAAGGATTAAGGATTCGTACTTTGTTTTACCCATGTCCAAAAATACTTCAAAATAATCATATTGGTGTAAAATTCAAGAATGATCAAAACATGGATACAATCAAAGCTAGTATCCGTATTAGATATTTTGGACAAAAAGAAAATTTTTATTTTTCTATGAATAAAGGCCAGATTCGTGAATAAAGGTCGATACGTGAATAAAGGCCGATACGTGAATAGTAACCCCACACAACAAGTTCCAAATTTGATAAAAAGTTCACCAATACTTCTAAGATAATGATATTGAAAAAAATATCATTTAAGAAGAAAATAATACCCCTTACCTCAAAATAATCGTATTTCCGATCGAATTTCAGATAAGGTCGATGTAAACCCGCACCGATATAGAACACTCAAAGTATACTCACAAGAATACGCCGATAATTTAGAGAGAGAAAGAGAGAAAACTTAGTTTCGTGTGATTTTCAATTCTAACTTAGCCTCTATTTATAGGAAAATGTTAACGCCAAAAGCTTACTAAATTAATAAATTATTATTATTAAAATCAATTTCTACGCATGCTAGCCATCAAAGACCAGCATGCCACTTTGAAAATAATTTTCCAAAGAAATTTCACATGTTGTCAAACAAGAGTGGGTCCCACCCATTATTTAATAAAATTATTTTATCTTCCTAAACTTCAATAATTCGTAGAAAAATAGCTCGCTTATCAGAAAAATTAAACTCATGATTTTCCATGGGAAATTCCATTCTCTACAACTTTGCGTAAGAAAATTTTTCCAAATTCCAAATGTAAATTGACCAAATCCATAAACTGGACGATTTTACACCTATAATCAATTTTCTCAAGAATTGTGTCCACCGACACACAAAAAATATATGTTAAACATTTAATGCCACAAAATACTCTACCTCCTCATATACTCATATATCCCACAATCATTATAAAAATATCACCAAGTAATATATTATTAAAATAATATATTTAAATGTATTATTTTATCGTAAAAGATAAAATATTAATTTTCAACAATTGTCACATTAAAAATTTTCTCCATCTATATCCACATAAAATAAATATTTTCTTTATCATAATAATCAATAATTAATTAATTATTCAAAATAATATTACGTAATCACAAGATCGACAACCGTGCCGCTCCTGTGAAAGAGGGGCTTTCCAATAAGGATTTCTCCTCACCTACAAGCAAATTAGGTGACCAAACCTCTCCTTAGATGTAACTTTCTAGACATTGCCAATAATGTTATCTCGATAATATTATTCAAATAATATGAATTATTGATTTGATAATGGAAAATACTGTAATGACAATTATTGAAACAATAATAATATAAATATCAATGCAAAGAATTATCAATCAATAAGATAAAATAATGAATAAGAATTATCGTAAATAATTATCGAGTAGTGGCTTTCACGTAAGGATCAATAATTCAACAATACTGCAAATACCGCAGCTACCGCAACCACCACGCCAGACATCAGATTTTTTAACCACCGTGTAACCCAACAAAGGTTAATTGTAATAATTTACGCCGTTATTTATAAAACTCAATCTTTGTCGCTTTCCTTCATCCAACCGCTTTTCCGCATGGGGCCCACTAATGATCAACCGTCAGACATTTTGAGATTCCCGACAAAAAGAATATTCCACGACCAAACGAATATTCCCCACAATAATGAATATTTTATAACCACTTGCTTATTTTGTAAACTTTGCACATTTCACCCATAACCAAAGAATTATATCAAATTAACCCTTATTAATTTAGAATAATGAATAAAGAAAAATTCAATTTTATTTATAATAAGTTGGGGTTGTGCACGTAAATCTCGAGGGCTAAATTTCATAAGGAGGGAGATTGTTAGACCAATAATTTTAGGAAATGAAAGTATTTAATTTTTATAATTATTATTCTCGCTTAGTAAATGGTTAAATTGATAAAAGTATAAGAAGACCCCGAATTTTATGAAATAAAAGTATTCAATTTTTCTTATAATTATTATTCAGTAAATGGTTAAATTGATAAAAGTTTAAAGTTAAGAGTGATATATATAAAATTTTCAAAATACGTAAGTGGTTATAAAATACTCATTTTGTCTGGAATATTAAATGCACTTCAAGTGACCATTTGTGGGCCCCATAATGTAATAACCGCTTAATGAAGAAAAAACGACAAGTATGAATTTTTATAAATAACGGCGTAATTGTTACCATTAACACTGTTGGATTACCTGGTGGTTAAAATACAGTATTACGCATGGTTGCACAGTAGCACACGGTATTGCACAGTATTTTTGAATGATTGATTTTTACGTAAGAAGGCACTCAATAATTGTTACATTAATTACTTTTCAATATTTTATTTTATTGATTCAATAATTGCTGCGTTGATATTTTATATTATTGTTGTTTCAATAATTGTCACGACACAGTATTTCTCATTATCATATCAATAATTCATAATATTATTAGATAACATTATTGGCAATGTCTAGAAAGTTTTATCAAGGAGAGGTTTGGTCACCTAATTGCACGCCAGTAAGGAGAAATCCTTATCGAAAAGCCCCCTCTTTTTCATGGGAACTGCCTGGTTGTCATTATTGTGATTCTGTAATATTATTTGTGAATAATTAATTATTGATTAGGAAATATTTATTTGATGCGGATATAAATGATGGATTTATTTATGTGGTTATAAATGAAGAAATTAATGTGAAGGTATTTTATCAGTATTTTGTCGGATTGGAGGTATTAAAAGATCAAATCGGTGTTCTTAAAGCTCTATTACGTGAGTCATAAATTTTAATTCGACCGTTGGATCGTTGTGATTTTTGGATATGTTATACATATATAAGTTGAGTATATGTCCACAAATTTTGAACCGTTAAAAATTAACGTATGATTTGTTATGAATTTTAAGAGGTGTTAAAAATCATGCGTTTGTGGATTTCAGATATTTTCTGTCTGGAATTTAGAAAAACTTAAAGCTACAAAGTTGTAGAGAATTCGATTTCGTGTGGAATGGACATAAAATTCGTATTTTTCTGATAAATGGGATATTTTCTATCAATTATTGAAGTTTCAGAAAATAAAATGATTTTTATTAAAATTAGGGGCGGGACCCACTTTTGTCTTTGGTTGATAAATGTGCTGAATTGGTTTTTCAATTGAGGTGGGCTGGATTTTTTCAAAGTGGCGTGCTTCAGTTGGTGAAAAGAAATAATATTAGTTTATTAATTTAGTCTTCTTTGGCGTTCTAGCATTTTCTTATAAATAGGCGCTTAAGTTAGAATTGAAAAACACACCAGAAACATAAGTTTTCTCTCCCTATATTATCGAGAGTATTTTTGTGAGTATTTTCATACTTTGAGAGTTGCTAATCAGTGCAAGTTTCCTTTGGCTTTACATCCGATGTTCCAGTTAGAAGTACTGCTCTTTTGAGGTAAGGGATTGTAAGAGTTATTGTGTTTTTCAGTTTCGTAATTTTTCTGAACCTTCAAAAGTTCTGAAAAAATTTGAAATGATAATTTGATGAGTTTTCTTGATTTTGTCCAAAAATGGCGATTTTTGGATGTATAGATCAGGAGTAATGAATTTTATGAGAAAAGACTATTTTAAAAGTAAACACTTATAACTCCTCGTGGTTAACTCCAAAATTGGTGAAATTTTTATAGGGAGTACATGTATATAATAACAGTATACTCTATAAATTTCAAAAGTTTTGGACAAAAGTACAATTTATGATAAATGTCTAAATAGTCGGCAGTTTTGGCCATATGAAAAATAGTAAATGAATTTTAAAAATTCTGAGAAAAATATATGTTCAATATGGGACTATATTCTGCTAAATCCCAGAAAAGAAAATTTGTTTGTACTGCTTTTGTATTTTTCATGAAAATGGATTAGTTATGAGTAAATGAATTAAATATGTTATGTGAAGTAAAAAAATTAAAAAATAGGATTTTATGGCTTGGGAATCCTATATAAGATATATGCAGATTTTTGATGAGGGTTTTGGTTATTGGTAATGAAATTTTATGAGTTTGGCATTTTAGGATGATTAAATGCATTAATTAGTAAAGTGTAAACAATTAAAATAAATTATTTATAAATTTAAGAAATGATTAAAATATTGTGGTAATATTAATAATATTAGATTATGAGATTATTAAGTGATTTATAACATTTGGATTAAAGTGTTATGAAATCATTGATTTATGAATCTTACTCTTGAAATTAAATCCATGTTTTGATCATATTATTTTTATTATCATATATAACATTTTTATAATCCTGGTGAAGAAATTTCTCTTTGACTTAAGTGTAAAGATGGGTAGATTATTGGTATGATTGTGACTATGGGTTCTCTTTGGCCAGTAATGCAAAGTTGAATCGTTGACTGATATGATCATGACCACTGAATTTACAATTAGATATTTTTAACTTAAGTGCAAAGGTGAATTGATCAACATGGTTATAATTATGGTTTATATAAATTCTGAAATGATTATGTATTTCTTTGAGATATTAATATCTTTGGCCTGTAATGCAAAGATGAATTGTTGTTGAATATCTTTGGCCCGTAGTGCAAAGATGACCAGTTGTTGAATATCTTTGGCCTGTGGTGCAAAGATGACATGTTGTTGAATATCTTTGGCTCGTAGTGCAAAGATGAACTTATTAGCATGATTATGAACAGGAACTGTGATTTGGTATAACCGTGATCTTTGATGTTTTAGGTAAAGACAGGTGATGAAAATTATCTTCGTCTTAGATGAGAGGAGGAATTTAGAACTACAATTATGATTATGAGTTATTCATATGATTGTAAAAAGGAACTATTGATGGATGTTACATGAATAAAACATTGTTGGTGGACTTTTAACATGGAGAAGATAATAGACTTTATGGTCTATTTGACTCTTCTAATGGATTGCTCGTTCCGCTGCAACTATGGTTGAAAAGTTTTATCATCTACCATATGTTATAAATCTCGATTTATTATCGATGAAGGCTATTGATAATTTAATTATCTTTAGTCATGATATATTCTTTATCGAGCTAGTTGTGCTCACCCTTTTGCTTTACAATTCTTTTCGTGTAATAAGAGTGTAACCGGGTCGGCCGGGGATAACGGGGGAATAGAATCAAGTGGTCTATAGTCATTGAGGTTCTCCCTAAATAGTATGTAAATAATTTTATTGAGAACTTTAGATAAGTGTGTCGTATTATATACGTCATTTGATATTTAATTTTGGTGAACCAAATAGGGTGAGGTGAACCCAACTTTGGAAGGATGTTTTGCCACTATCATACAAGATGTCTAATGACATACAACCTCGTGTTATTATAAGACAGGGTTGTGCACATCCACTTGCTGAGTATATCTACGAGCACTACCTATATGATCTTGGAGTTTATTTGAAATATAATTTTCAACTGGAGACAGTGGAGATAGTTATATGTTAAGAGAAGACTCACCATTGGAAAGAAAATGATAGTAATCTTCTCATTTTTCTTTGGGGTTTATTGGGTCAACCAAGGATAATTCTGTGGACATATGATATCTATCATAACCTAGACGTATGTCCTCCCATGTACGAAGGTTTCCTTGAGCACTTCCCAAAGATTTTAATTTCTAAAATAGTTTTTGATTGTACCTTTATGTAAGGTGTCATTGTGATGTGCTACCCAAGTTGGTGTCAAGAGTCACAGTTGGTATATATATTTGTATCAAAACTCACAACATATGTGTTATTGTATTTTGCACGACAATTGTTGTAATAAGTTTGTAGTTGTTTTATGTGCCATGTATTTGGCGACTCAGAATAGGTTGGATGGAATGGACCTATTTTGGGGGCGTCACATACATTAATACACGTGGTTGCACAGTGGCACACGGTATTGTATAGTATCTTTGATTATTGATGCTTACGTGAGAAGTCACTCAGTTTTATTCAATTATTGTCATAATATTTTATATTATTAAATCAATAATTGAGAAATTCTTATCGGAAAGCCCCCACTTTCTTGGGAATGATCTGGTTGTTAAATATTGTGAGTTATAATATTAATGATGAATAAGTTCGTGTTGATTAAAGATAAAATTGATATTTTCATTGTGTTGGGATTATTAGTGTTAGTGGAAATCGACATCTATTCCGATAATAATTGATGTCTGGAGGTTATATTGACCAATTGGGTAATTAATTGGATAAATGAATAATTAATTGCTATTAATTCACATGCTTATAACTATTTGTTCACATGTGTATACTATTGACTCACACGCATGTACAATTAGAGGAGGTGGTGCAAGATTGATAATACTTGCATGACTAAATTAAAGATCGAGGTATAGATGAAGGTACTATACTATAAATATTTTTTTCACATGTATAGAACTATTGATTCACATGATTGTACTATTGATTCATATGATGTACTATTAGGAGAGGTGGTGCAAGTTTGATAATACTTGCAGGATTAAATTAAAAATAAAGGAAAAGATGAAGATATTATCTTTGTATTTTGAGCCCCAAAACGCAAATTATCAAAACTATATTTTCCTATAAATAGAAGCTCATTCTTCCTTCATTCTCACAAATTCACTAAGACTCACAAGAGCAATTATAGAGAGAGAAGCTATATAGAGAGAGAAGATGTAGAGAGAAAGAAGAAGAAAAGTCTGCTACATCACTATTGAAGTATCCAGTTTTCTTCTGAGGTAAGGGGTATTATTTATTTCATATTCTGAAGAGATATTATTTTTCGTATTCGTATGAATATTATTTTTGTTTAATATTCGTAAGGAATATCTTTTCATTCAATATTCGTAGGAATATTATTTTTGTTCAACAGTCATAAGGGGTATTATTTATTTCATATTCTGAAGAGATTATTTTTCGTATTCGTATGAATATTATTTTTGTTCAATATTTGTAAGGAATATCATCTTCGTTCAATATTCGTAGGAATATTATTTTCGTTCAACAGTCGTAAGGGGTATTGTTTCTTTCGTATTCATGAAGAGAGTTATTTTCTTTCAATACTCATAAGGGTTGTTACTCCATTCTTTATTATTCTGTTGGAATAACTTGTCTACGTGGACTACCGCTTGCATGGTGAAATTCTTTTGTTATTCCATTCTTTATTATTCTATTGGAATAACCTATCTACACGGACTACCGCATGCATGGTAAAATTCTTCTGTTATTCCATTCTTTATTATTCTCTTGGAATAACCTGTCTACGCGGACTACCTCATGTATGGTGAATGACCATTCGTATTCATTCTTTATTAAATTATGGAAATGATCTGTCTACGTGGATTATCGCATTGCGGATGAAAATTTATTTACAGTTTCGTATATTCTATTATACTCGTATGAGATATCCTTCTTTTTGTACTCGTCATGGAATATCATTTTCTTTTGTATTTTCTTTTTATGAGTACTATTCACGAAGTACTATTCATGGGTACTATTCACAATGTACTATTCATGAGTACTATTCATAAAGTACTATTCACGGGATACTATTCCCAAAATACTATTCATGGGGTAATATTCACCCAGGTACTATTCACCTAGAGTACTATTCATGACAAAAATTGATTTCTTTTCTGTCCAAATCATTTTTGATACAATATTATTCTTGAATTTTACTCCACACAGCAGTATCATGTTGACAATTTGGATATTTTTAAACTCTGGATAAATTTAAAGTTTTTAATATTTATCCTTGATTTCGTTTGATTAATGCTTATATCATTGTCATCATCCTCATGCTTATATTGTGATGAAAGTCATATTTGGCTTACATGCATAGATGGACTGTTGATTAGTATGATTATGACCAGAGATCATTCGGTATAATCATGACCCGTAATGTTACAAATGATGTGGTAAAAGTCCTCATTGGCCCGTAGTGCATTGATGGATAGTTGTTGGTATGATTATGACAAGGGATTATTCGGTATAATCATGACCATTGATGATTACATGAATATCCTTGGCCCGTAGTGCATGGATGATTCGATGATGTGCTTCATTTATTAAGCTAAGTCTCAGTGATAAAGTTGATGAAAAAACTTTTTAAATCATAGAAGATAGTAGATATCATGCTCTACTTGACTCTTCTAATGGATTACTTATTCCGCTGCAGTTGTTGATCTAAAACTTGTTGTCTATTGTATTTTATCAGTTGTTATACTGTTGAAATCTAAGGATAAATTATTCTGCATTATCTTAGTCATAATATTTCTTACTGGGCTAGTTGAGCTCACCCTTTTCTTTGACTATTCTCTTCAGGAAATGAGAATATAGTTAGGACTAGTCGGGGAAAGGAGTGATGGTCTGAGATGGTTATTTTAGCAGTCCTCACTATTCTGTGAAATAGTTTGATAATAATTGTAATGAGGACTCCATTTACAGTGGATATTGTCTAGAAGGCAATATTATTGTAGAAACTCTCAACTATGTTTTGTCATATTGTACACGACAGTTGTATAATTAAGTTGTATTTGAATTTTATACCATGTATTTGGAAACCCAAGATGGTTGATGTATACCTATTTTGGGTGCGTCACGCCCGAGTTTGGTGCTCACGATCCACAATATAATAATATCTAACTACCCATTCAAAAAGAAATAGTAATACATACAACATTAACATATGTTGTTAATATATTAGTCCTAGGTCATCTAACCTTAACATTACAAACATACCCTTTAGATATACAAAAAGGGTTTACAAAACAACATAATAAATATGCTTAACATAAAACTACTCCTGCACTATGCTTTTGCCTTTGTTCTTCTTAGCCCCGCTGGCCCCTTTGTTCCTAGCTGAAATATTTTATTTAGCAAGGGTGAGCAACAAGTTTACCCCGCAAGTTAAGAAATATAATCAATTTATAAGAATCAGAACAACAGACTATCTATTTTGATAGAATGAAACCAAAGTTCGGGGAACTTTGAAATAGCTGAACAAAGCTTTAATAACTAACAAGTCTTTTTGCATTCTATGCAACACAATAATCTGATAATGAAAGAGTACAACGCTTTCAAGGTCTCTAAAATATTCAATTGAATAACAATTTAGAAGTATTCTCCAAAGTTTAAGCTGAATGATCTCAAATGATCTTGAAATTATCTTTTCGAGTAACTATCAAAGATTTACTTTGATATATCCAAATAACAAGATGGAAATATTTTCCAGAGTTATACTGAGTGATCACAAGGATCTAGAACTTATATTGTCGAGTAACTATCAAAGATATACTTTGATATACCCAGGTGTATCAGATAACCATAAAGATTAAGTCATACCCCTCTGCAAGTACTTAGAGCGGCCAACTCCTTGTACCCTATATTATGCATAATACTTACACGCGCGCAAAGGCCGAATATACGACCAAATATGTTTCCTTTGTATAAAAGGCTGTTCTTCTCAGTCTTAGAATCAAAATTTGATTTAACAACGAAATATAATGATTTCAAAATCTAATCACTTATTTTATCTTCTCTTCTCGAACTTATCAAATTTACTTTCTTGATCTAGTCGAAACAATTGACATCGATCTATCAATAATAATTGAATTTTTTTTATCAAATTTATCAAGTTCTAACAATTATTTGTCCAGCCAGAATAATTGGCTAAGACACTTCTCGACACAATTCTACAATAGACAGGAATTATCTATATTATTTACAATCATTAATAGCTTCTACGGATGTGAATATCGATCTAATAACAATTATTCTTCAAGTATATTTTCAGAATTACTTATTCAGTTTGAATTAATAAATATGCACTAACTGCGAATAATCAACAATAAATTTTTAGATGTGGTCTAATCAAGAATAATTAACCACCATAATATTTGAACAAATATAACTCAAGGTTGAGTTAAGGAAATTTGCCTTTCGCGTTGATTACTGCTACACAATATACTTATCTGCGTTTGAAAGACCTATAATCACAATATCGGTCTTATAATTAGCACAATATTCACAACACACAATACTGTAATTTACAGTCAATACTTCTCCTAGACACATTACCACATAGTCACATCAGTGTTCATAACCTATATAAACACTTATCAAGTCCAACTAGTTCGGTCTAGTTGGACTTCGATCTATTCTCGGTGTACTAGTCACCCTATCCGACAATTAACACACTTATTGTCTATTAAACTTGCTCTCTAAGCTTTAATATTATTTTAGATGAGTCATATATCATTTATAATATTTTTCGAAAGCTTTTAATAATTTATAAAGAATTATTATAATTTATAATAATTTTCAAATACTGGAATCATTTTTAAATGATTTAATTTATCAAATAATCTTATCATCATTAATATTTAATAATATAAAAATATTAATGACATACTTTATCAAAATATTAAAGTTATTAGTAATAAATTCAAAATATTTTTAAATCATCAATATTCTACTTAAATAATTTTTAAAATATTTAAAATTATTTTTAAACCATCATCATTAATATTTAAATATTAATGAAATTCTTATTAAAATATTTAATTATAACTTAAAATACTTTTAAATCATTTTCCCATTTTTAAATTAATAAAATCATTTTAATTCATTTATTTAATATTATAATTAAATAAATCCAATATCGATAATATTAAATTATTAATGAAAATTCTCCAAAAATATTAAAAGTTATATTTTATAACTCAAAATATTTTAAACACTTTATTCTTATTTAAAATAATTTTTAAAATATTAAAATCATTTTCTCTAATTTATTTAATATACTAATTAAATAAATTAAATACCATTAATATTTAAATAATTATTAATATTAATGAAAAATATCCCAAATAGTCAAAAATTATTTTTTATAATTTAAAATAATTTTTAAAACTATTTTTGTAATTTTTTTGAAATTTATTTCTGTTTTTAATTAATTTTTGGAAAATCAGAAATTAAAAATATTTATAAACCGTCGCTATAGGCTATAGCGACACTGTTCTGTCGTCTTAGGTGTTCTTGGCATCAAGAACACTGACAACTCATTGTTTAAGGGGTCTACTTTGACCGCCTGTAATTCTCAATCTAATCATGTTCTGGGCTAACTTAGGCTTTGATCTTATAGTTGACATGTAACACTACAGTTATCAATCCTCATCTTGCTCAAACAACACCACAACAAATAGATCTGGTCTCTTAAACTTACTGTCAGACAGGTCTTGGGTTTTCTAGGTAACCCAGAAACCCAGTCAGTTGCATGGTGTCACTTTCCAGTTCAATTAATCATATGTTCCGATCCTGATTCATGTGTTCTTATGGTTCAAATCTATAGTCCTTGTGTCAAGGAACATCACTACAACAACAGATCAATTAAACAACAACAAAATCACAAAATACAGCTCGGTCAAAGGCTGTCAGAAAACATGATCATACAGTTTTTGGGTTTTCCAGAAACTACAAAATCAGTGCGAGTGGCCTACTTTGACCACCTTCTACGATCGATCTGTTGACTGTTTTAATGTTCTAAAAGCATGGATCTAGAGTCCATATAACAGGCTATAATCTAGATATCATAACATCAATATATCATCTAATGTCTGACAGATATTGGCTTTGAAAAATGTTGTCAGACGCTGATTTACAATTTCTGGGTTACCTACAAAGTTATGGTCATGCTCGGTCAACTCTCTTTGACCACAAATAAAATGAAATCTAGACATCCAATGACTGTGATTCCACTTCCAGATCAAAGACCTCATGTCAGACTATGAATCTAAACCATAAACCAAGAAAAATCATAAACAACCACAGACCTAAGGCCACTTACATTTCTTCTCAGACCACAACGAATGTTCTTGAGCAGTTTTTGAAAAACATCATTTTATAGCATTTTGATACTATAGATCTATGTTAGATCGTCATAGATCATCATAAAACATTTCTTAGCACAAATCTAAACACATAAACACAAAAATTTTCTTAGGATTTAAGATCAAAAAATCAAATTAGGGTTTATACCTTCTAGTCAAATCTTTGATCTTGATCTTCCTAACTGATCTTGGGCAATCTAGGGGCTTGATGATTGACTAAATTACTTAGCAATTTCGGAGCTTTGGATGAGAGAGAGAGTTGGTTGGTGTTAGATAGCCAATAAGCTTAATATGTGAACTTTCTCTCTCCTAGATCTCTTATAATCACATGGTGCAATGAATTTTGCTTGCATAGCTGCTGATATAGGCTGAGTTGTTGGAGTTTTGAGTCACAAAGTCAATAATAGTTGGTTACCAACTCTTGATTTGGAAAGATTTGGAAGTTAGCTATTAAAAATATACTAAAAGGTCATTTTAGACATTTTCCTTGAAATTTTAATGGCATAAAAGACTTTGATCCAACCCTTAGGGTTTAACCCTAAGGTTCTAACTCTTAGGTTTTCCAACTTTAGTTTCCAAAAATTTCTAATTAGGGTTTTATTAAAATAGGAAATTAAGATAACTAAAATATAATTAGGGTTTCCTAATTATATTAAAGGTTATCAAACACATTAGGGTTTACTAATTAGGATTAGGATTTCCTAATTAGGGTTTAGGATTCCCAAATTTTAAATTAGTGTTTCCCGGCTTACAATTAGGGTTCCTAACTGTGCGTTAGTGTTTCTAAACCTGAGATTAGGATTTCTAATCCCTTATTAGGGTTTACAAATTTTAAACCTTATCCGATCAATCATTGATCAAAATTTCTCTACAGTACAAATGCGTACTTATCAATACAATAATTTTAATTGTATTTTCTATCGAATCCCTATCCATAATTAGGGTTAGGGTTTTTAAAACTGTTAAGCACAACTCTACTCTTATTTTTCAGTCAATACACAAATTGACCACTTCTCGAGACTCGTATCACAGATACACAACATAATATTAACAGTCAATATTAATATTATATAAAAAAAAAATTTATTCATAAAATTCGGATTATTCGAAATCCCTGGTTATCACATTCACCCCTCATTAAAAGGATTCCATCCTCGGAATCACCGCTTTCTTATTCTCTACAATCTTTTAAAGTTGTATCATCAATTCATTTTTATCAACACAATACTAATTTGTGTCTCAAATTCTAAGTTGTGACTTGGATCTATAAAAGAAAACAATTCACAATGATATCTAACTCGTATCTCTCGCATAATTAAGTATTAAACGAAATCGTTACCTATCTCCACCTCTTGGGCAACCATTGCATCTTGAGCCATCATATTAAATGTACGGGCTATTGGTCTCCCTGGCTGAGCAGGTCCTTTAATCGCCAAGGTTCCGCTACAGGGTCCCTTGTTGGCACTTCCCCTCTCCACATTTCTCTTCGGACAATTCCAGACCAGATGATCGGTCGACCCACGCGCAAAACAACCTTGTATCTTCTTTAGATTGGGACAATTGGGTCACATGTGTCCCTCTTGCCCGCAATTATAACAAACTCCTTTCTTCTTCGGACAAACTCCTGCATGATTCTTCCCACAAGTTGCACATGGCTCTCTCCCTTTCCTATTCTCTTCTGTCCTATTACCCGACTGGGTATTCTCGCTCCACTTTCTTTTGTTAGGGTTACTACCACCACTGCTTCCTCAATCATTTGTCTTATTCTTCTTCTCTTGATGAAATCAAGATGCAGTTTCACTTACTCCTTCAGCAATTAACGCTTTTTCCAACAAAGCCACGAACGTGCTAATCTGCAATACGGGTACTTTGTTGTATATACCCGACTTCAATCAATTCTTAAACTTTTTCACCTTCCGTAATTCCGTATCCACAAAATGAGGTGCAAATCTTGCTAATTCGTTGAATTTAGCAGCGTATTCAGAAACAAACATATTCTCATACTTTAGTTCTAGAAACTTAACTTCCATTCGAGCTTGCATACTCGACGAAAAGTAGTTCTCAAAGAAAAATTCCTTGAATCTTGTCCAAGTTACTATGGCTGTACCAGCTCTTGCTTGATTAGTCTCCCACTAGTAATTAGCTTCTCCCTTCATTAAGTACGTTGCAAAAGCTGTCTTCTGATATTCCGCTACACACGCAATAATGAATGCTTTCTCCATCTCCTTCACCCAAGTTTGGGCTTCAATCGGATCTGTGGTTCCCTTGAATTCTGGCGGTCCTACCGCTTTAAAGTCTTTGAAGTTAGCCAATCTATCAGCTGGCTGATTTCTCGCTCCTCCTCTTGCTGCTGGAGCTCTATTTCCCATAGCTTGGGCTAGCATATCTACGAAATTCTGCATCGGGTCCACTTGACCTCCTTCATTATTCACTGACTGCTCTTCTCTTTGATTTTGATTCTGTCTTCTAGGCGACATGATCTGATTTAAATAAAAATCTTACATTAATTCTCTTTTTCTACATAAATTCTACATTAATCGCTATCTTTTTCCCTCTTTCTCTTATTCTTGCCTTAGCCTATAGACTCGCTTTACCGCCAAGTATGTCTCGTGTTCATAACATTTTTTATATATCCATGTTACGTAAATATGTGAAAGACCTGAACCGCATTATTGAGTTAGAACCGGATGAAATAGCGGAAGATTTAACGTATGAAGAGGTTCTTGTTCAAATCTTTGATAAGAAGGAACATATTCTACGCTCCAAGGTTATACCTCAAGTCAAAGTTTTATGGAGGAACCACGATGTTGAGGAAATGACCTGGGAGTTAGAATCTGAAATGAAATCAAGGTATCCTTACCTCTTCAACATACCGTGCGTACCCTAATTTCGAGGCAAAATTTCATAAGAAGGGGAGATTGTAAGACCCCAACTTTTATGAATAAAGATGAATTTTCTATAATTATCATTTTGAATATTATGGAATGAATTTGATATAATGTTATAGTTGTGGGTAATAGTTATAAATTTTACAAAGTACGCAAGTTGTTATATAATATTCGATTGGTCAGGGAATATTCATTTTATAAGGGAATATTCGTACAATGGCACAATCATTGGTGGACCACACAAAGAAATTATTGTCGGAATGAGTAAACGACAAAAATATTTTTATGAAAATAACGGCGGAAGTTTTATCGTTAATTGTTGAAACACCCTTGTTAAAAGTACGAGAATACGCGTGGTTGCATAGTAGCACACAAGATTGATTATTGATGCTTACGTGAGAAGTCACTCGCTTTTGTTCAATTATTGCTTGATAGAATTGTTGCATAAGTATCTCACGTTAATTGATTCAATTATTGTCGATATTTTATATATTATTAAATCAATAATTGAGATGACGGTTATTAATATTATTATTTGCAATATTAACGATGTCTAGAAGTTACGCCAAGGAGAGGTTTAGTCACCTAATTACATGCTAATAGGGAAAAATCCTTATTGAAAGCCCCCTCTTTCTCGGGAATGACACGGAGTCGATTAATAGTGTGAATTATAATAATGATGATGAAGTTTTGTTTTATTAGTATTATTAATGTAATAAAATGTAAAAGCTTTTTATATAAAAAGAATACTTTTATAAAGTTATTCATTTTATTAGACTATAAATAGAATATATTATATTCTATTAGGCATAAGTAAAATCTTTTTTATATAAAAATGAAATACTTTTATAAAGTTATTAGTTTTATTAGACTATAAATAGAATATATTATATTTTATTATGCATAGTAAAATCTTTTTATATAAAACATAATACTTTTATAAAGTTATTCGCTTTATTAGATTATAAATAGAATATATTATATTTTATTTAAAAGATTTTGTTTTATTAGAATATTTTATAGTAAACCAATACTGACCGTCTGCTTTAAAAGTAAATTAATCTGGACCGTTCAGGAATTAGTTACTATTCAGTCCATTCTCCTATAAATAGAAGCTCATTCCTTTATTATTTCTTACTAATTCACTGAAACTCTAGAGAGAGAAACTATAGAGAGAAAGAAGAAAAATATTCTGCTACTTCACTACTCCTATATCCAGTTTGTTCTAAGGTAAAGGGGTATTATTTCTTTTGTATTCGTGAAGAGAACTTCTGTTATTCCATTTTTTTATTCTATTGGAATAACCTATATACGCGGTCTACCCTATACTTGGTGAAATTCTTACATTATTCCATTCTTTATCGTTATGTTGAATAACCTATCTATCTTGCCAAGTCTGGCATACATGGTGAAATTCTTCTATTATTCCATTCTTTATCATTATGTTGAAATAACTTTTGTCTATGCAATCACCGTATACATGGTGAAATTCTTACATTATTCCATTCTTTATTTTTCTATTGAACATCCCGTCTCATGCAATGCGTTTACGCATGACTGATTCTCGTTATTTATTATTCTGTTGGAACTTCCCGCTATCTGCAATTTACTTTGACACAGTTCCTTTATTTATTATTCGTTGGAATATCCTTTACGTAAGCTTTACGCATGACTGAATTCCGTTATTTATTATTTTGTTGGAATAACCTGTCTGTGCCGGTCTATCGCATACCTGGTGATTTCTTTTGTTATTCCATTCTTTATTATAATTAGTTGGTTAAAGTTTTGACTTCTATACTCCATGAAATTAGTGGAATATCCTTTATATTTGCGCTTCATCCAGTATCTTTTCATGGAAATATTCTTCTGAGCATTCATGAATTTTACTCTACAAAGAAGTATCATGTTGACAATTTGGATGTTATTAGTTCCTGGATAAATTAATTCTTGAACTTGTTTTATTAAATTCTTATATCACTGTCATCATCCTCATGTTTATATTATGTTGAAAGTCATCTGTGGCCTGTAGTGCATAGATAGACTTGGTATGATTATGACTAGGGATTATTCGGTATAATCATGACTGTAATGTTACAAATGATGTGGTAAAAGTCCTCATTGACCCGTAGTGCATTGATGGACAGTTGTTGGCATGATCATGACCATTGATGAATACATGAATATCCTTGGCCCGTAGTGCATGGAAAATTTATGGTTGTGATACTAATGAATATCCTTGGCCGTAGTGCAGGGATGATGTGGATTATTTATTAAGATGAGTCTCATCGATAAAAGTGATGAAAAACCTTTTAAATCATAAAAGATAGTAGATTTTATTCTCTACTTGACTCTTTTAATGGATTGCTTGTTCCGCTGCAGTTAAACTTGATGTTTGTTATATTGTATCAGTTTAACACTGTTGAAGGCTAACGATAATTTATTCTGTATTATCTTAGTCATAATATTTTTTATTGGGCTAGTTGAGCTCACCATTTTACTTTCATTGTTCTCTTTAGGAAATGAGAACGTAGCAGGGACTAGTCGGGGAACGGAGTGACGGTCCAGATAATAGCGATGTGAATATCAATAATATCGATGTGGAATAATTTTAAAGTAATTAAACCACTTAATAGCATGCTTGGGAATAAGACTCAAGCTTAAATGATTAACTTTCAATTCAACAATAACCTTCTCAAATACAATATGAGAAGGATAAGAAACTTTCACAACAAACAAAGTTGTGTAAGCAAGGAAACATTACAACACAATAAAATAGTGTTCGAATACTTGCTCAATATAAATTTGAGTAAGTTTAGGGAAACTTGCTCAATAAAAGTAGGGTTCAAGGAACTCACCTGTTTACTCAGCTACAATTAATTCTAGCTTTAGTTAACTTGCATTGAAATGACCTAACGTTATTAAGTCAATCATTTTAATTAGTATGTGTAAACTAATATGAGTCTACACTTACAAGAATCAAATCCTCGCATATCATACTTCTATACATGTATCATTACATTTCACGATTATTTTCTAACACACTATGTCATAGTTGAAATCACAATTGAACTTTAAAGTTGTAAACACTAATTCGTCATAGGATTCTTTCAATAACATGCTTATTATCATATGACTACTATACTGAACATTTATTAGAGATTAGAGTAACCATATAAGCATGCATCAGCCTTCTCAATTTAATAATGAACTCGGATCTCGGCGAGATCTGCTAGTCGGTGCGCTTGGTTTGTACTAAGGAGTGGCACTATTACCGCTCCCTGGTGCAAACCAAGACATGGTTGCTTCTCCAGAAAACCAGTGCACACACGACTTGTACATAAACGAACAATCATGCACAACACACATGTTATTATATGAAGAACTAACTTTAACCTTTCATCAAATATATCAAAGGTTATTATTCGTTTTTACTTAATCAAGACTTCACATGTTAAGCTATCAATCATGTAAGTCACTTTACCTACCATACATCATACTTTCATATATATACATACTAGACATTAAAAATATACTTACAAGTTTTCAACTTAATGTATATATAGTTTATCAAGTTCATTTTCAAAACTTTAAGTCTCCATTAGTAAAAATTCATTCAAGCATGCAAGATACGTCTATTTTGTCTAATTCATGCTTTCTTAGGCATTTGTGCACATACTAAAGTTATTTACATATGTTCACAAAGTCAGAATGTATATTACTCCATGTATACAATCTCTAGTTTTTTTAAATCTTTGAACCTTTTAAAATAACCAAGTCAAAACAAACCTATTATGGCTTACTATATACATAACTACCTTAGTC
The DNA here is from genome assembly GCA_020205605.1 of Panax ginseng. Lineage (NCBI taxonomy): Eukaryota > Viridiplantae > Streptophyta > Magnoliopsida > Apiales > Araliaceae > Panax > Panax ginseng. The sequence continues at coordinate 110,269,584 of CM035129.1, forward strand.
CACGTGTTCAGGGTCATTTGTATCGTATAATAATCAAGGTAACATGCTAAGAATATCTTAAGAAGCTAACATGAGAAGCGTGATCTGCTACACCAAGACGGTGAAAGGCTAGGGAGAAGTGCCACACGCCACTCCGACTGAAAAAAAAAATGGCCTCTCGTCACAGAGGTTCAACTCCAACATTGCCAAACATTTAATTCTTTAAAACTCAACTACTTCTAATACTCCTAAGCATGTATACTAACTTAGATAACACACCTTTAAGCCAATTCATGCCACATTACAAGAATTTATGAGAATTACAAGAATTTGCTAAAAACCCAAATCAAGAATTTGAGACCCCAAATTTTATGAATAAAGATTTAAATTTCTCAAAATATTTTTTTTTAATATTATGGTGCGGATTTGATATAATGTTATAGTTGTGGGTAATATTTATAAATTTTTCTAAGTATGCAAGTTGTTGTATAATATTCGATTGGTCAGGGAATATTCTTTTTGTCGGTGAATATCCGTACAACGACACAATCATTGGTGAACCCACAACGGAAGTATTGTCGTAGTAATAAAATGACAGAATTATTTTTATGAAAATAACGACGAAAGTTTTACCATTAAAACTGTTGAACTACTCGGTAGTAAAAGTACAGTAATACGCGTGGTTGCATAGTATCACACGGTATTGATTATTGATGCTTACATGAGAAGTCACTCAGTTATACTCAATTATAGCTACAATAATTGCTGCATCATATCTCTCATATTATTAATTCGATTATTGTCACAGTATCATCTGCATAATATGTTATATTATTAAATCAATAATTGAGACGACAAAGTTATTCATATTATGAAATTGCAATATTTACAATGTCTAGAAGTTCTGTCAAGGAGAGGTTTGGTCACCTAATTGCGCTCCAATAGGGAGAAATGCTTATTGGAAAGCCCCCTCTTTCCCGGAAACGTCCTGATTGTTAAATATTGTGAGTTATAATATTAATGATGAATAAGCTAGTGTTGATTAAAGATGAAATTGATAGTTCTATTGTGTTGAAATTATTAGTGTTAGTGGAAGTCGACAGTTATTTCGATAATAATTGATGTCTGGAGGTTATATTGTTCAATCGGGTATTCGGGGCACTTTTTGTGTCGGAGTTACTATTCATGAGTTACTATTCACGAATTACTATTCATAAGTTACTATTCATGAGTTACTATTCACGAGTTACTATTCACGAGTTACTATTCACCCAAACAATATATTTCTTTTCAGTCCAAATTATTTTTGGGTACAATATTATTCCATGAGGAGATGTACTAATTTTTCAGACCGTTGGTTGAAATTATATTAGTAAATCAATATGGACTGTTGCTTTAAAGTTTAATAGTGAATCAGTATGGACCGTTGTTTTAAAGTTTAATAGTGAATCAATATGGACCGTTGGTTTAAAGTTTAAAGTATGGACCGTTGGTTTAAATTTTAATAGTGAATCAGTATGGACCGTTAGTTTAAAGTTTAATAGTAAATCAATATGGATCGTCCGTTTAAAAGTGAATCAATCTGGACCGTTCATGAATTAATTACTATTCTGTCCATTCTCCTATAAATAGAAGCTCATTTCTTCATTATTTCTTACGAATTCACTGAAACTCTTGAGAGAGAAATTATAGAGAGAAAAACAAGATAAGTCAGCTACCTTTCTTTTCCAATGTCCAGTTCTTCTAAGGTAGGGGGTGTTATTCTTTCGTATTCATGAAGAGAACTTCTGTTAGTCCATTCTTTATTACTCTGTTGGAATAAACTATATAAGTGGACTCCCCTATACATGGTGATCTTCTTCTGTTATTCCATTCTTTATTATTATGTTGGAATAACCTGTTTATGCGAAGTTTAACATACATGGTGATCTTCTTCTGTTATTCCATTCTTTATTATTATGTTGGAATAACCTATTTATGCGAAGTACCACATACATGGTGAAATTCTTCTATTATTCCATTCTTTATCATTCTGTTGGAATATCCTGTCGGTGCATTTACGTCGACCTAGTTCCATTATTTATTATTCCGCATTTATTATTCTATCGGAATATCCTGTCTGTGCGTTTTACGCCGGACTTGGTTCCATTATTTATTATTCCGCATTTATTATTCTATCGGAATATCATGTCTGTAACGCTTCTGCCGGACTGGTTCCATTATTTATTATTCATTGGGAATAACTCAGATGCGGTCTCTCTATCGCATGCATGGTGAATCCTTCTGTTATTCCATTCTTTTTTATTCTGTTGGAATAACCTGTCTATGTGGATTACCACATGCATGGTGAATGATCCTTTATATTCATTCCTTATTAAATTGTGGAAATGATCTGTATACGTGGATTACCACATGGCGGGTGAAAATTCATTTGCAGTTTCATATATTCTTTATTATACTCAGTTGGTTAAAGTTTTGACTTCTATACTCCATGAAATTAGTGGAATATCCTTGATATTTGCGCTTCATCCAAAGATCTTTCATAGAAATATTCTTACGAGCATTCTTAAATTTTACTCTACAAAGAAGTATCATGTTGACAATTTGGGCGTCATTAGTTCTTGGATAAATTAATTCTTGAACTTGTTTTGTTGAATTATTATGTCATTGTCATCATCCTCATGCTTATATTGTAATGAAAGTCATCTTTGGCTTACGTGCATAGATGGACTTAGTATAATTATGACCAGGGATCATTCAGTATAATCATGACTGTAATGTTATAAATGATGTGGTAAAAGTCCTTAGTGGCTGTAATGTATTGATGGGCGCTTTTGGTATGATTATGACCGAGGATTATTCGGATAGTCATGGTTGTTGATGATTTAATGAATATCCTTGGCTCGTAGTACATGGATGATTAGAAGATGTGGTTTATTTATTAAGCTGAGTCTCAGCGATAAAAGTTGATGAAAACATTTTTAAATCATAGAAGATAGTAGATTTTATTCTCTACTTGACTCTTCTAATGGATTGCTTATTCCGCTGCAGTTAAACCTGATGTCTATTGTATTTTATCAGTTTAACATTGTTGAAGACTATTGATAATTTATTCTCGCATTATCTTAGTCATAATATTTCTTCTTGGGCTAGTTGAGCTCACCCTTTCTTTCACCCGTTCTCTTCAGTGAAATGAGAATATAAATTTGGACGAGTCGGGAACAGTGATGGTCCAGATGATAGCATTAGTAGTCCTCACTATTCTGTGAAATAGTGTGATAATAAATGTAATAAGGACTCCATTGAGAGTGGATATTGTCTAGAAGGCAATATTATTGTTTAAACTCTCAGCTATGTTTTGTCGTATTTTACACAACAGTTGTTTTTGTATTTATGTACCATGTATTTGGCGACTCAAGATGGGTGATGAATACCTAATTTTGGGGGCGTCAAAGTTGGTATCAAAGTTTATGGATATGATCCCTGGTTGAGATATGAGACAAGAACTAGGAGGGAGAGACGAGTAATTCCTTAACTAGTATGACCTACCTAAGTTTATTTGGTATTTAATTGGTCGGTCAGAGTATAGGGATAATATGTGATATGTTAATAAACCCTTATTTGTGACAGTGTTTGAGAATGGCATCTGAAAATGTTGAGATAAGAAATGGAGCAAAACAATATGATCGTGTCGCAGTACGAGGCTAAGTTTGCCGAGTTATCCCGGTTTGCATCCCATTTGGTCGATAATGAGGAGCGAATGACGCGAATGTTTCTAAGAGGTTTGAAACCTGAGATACATCAATACCTCATTTCTCATAAACTTTGTTTATATTCAGATATTGTAAATAAGGCTCAGTTATTGGAGCGCGATAATGAGTCAGCACGACCAAAAGGCAACGACCAACAACATGATAATAATCGTACCGGTGGCAACGACCATCAGAATAATGATAACCATCGTGGGGGAAATTATCATGCCAAGAATGGTAACCACTTCGGTGGTAATTATGGCCAAGATAATAGAAATGGAAATTTCAAGAAAAGAAGGTCACCTAGCCCGATTTTGTCGTGCCCCAAAGTCAAGTCCAGCTGGGACGGTGGCACCAATGGCGGATACGAATAAAACAAAGTCGGTGGTTTCAGGAAGAGCATTTTTTATGACTTCTCAAAAAGCAAGTAAACTGAATGAAGTTAGCACGGGTTAGTTAATTATAAATTCTTGCAAAATCTATGCCTTATTAGATACCGGTTCTACCCATTATTTTATCTCTCTTGCTTGCGTTCAACGTTTAAATTTGACTCTAGAGAAATTAGACTTTGACTTATCTGTTGAAGCCCCATTGGGAGAAACCTTCATTACATGTGTTATCCAAGTCTTGGATGAGGATCATAGTTTTGAATGATATTTCTATTGTTAATAAATTTCTTGACGTATTCTTGAAGACTTCTTAGCCTACCTCTAGAGCTTGAAATCAAATTTTGTATTGACCCCAGTACAAAACCCTCGAATATTTCTGTACCTAAAATGATCGTATAATGTGTCAACGATGTTGGCTCGAGCTGTTGAAGATTACGATCGTACCATTCAATATCATTGTGGAAAAGAGAACGTGGTAGCTGACGCGTTGAGTAGAAGATCGTATGTGTTTACGAGTGCGATGTTGTTAACACAAAAACCCATTTTGTATAACTTACAAATGATGAAGATAGAGTTAAAGACTCTAAAGACCCACGTGGTGATATCAAATATACGAGTAGAATCTACTTTAATCGATAAAGTTAAAGTTGTGCAAGCTACATACTCAGAGCTGATGAATGTGAAGAAGAAGGTTCAAGAGGCCGTTATTCTAGAAGCAAGAATCGATGAAGAGAGGAAATCTCAACCCTCAATTTTATTGGCCCATTTGAAATCCTTGATTAAGTAGAAACTGTGGCCTATAGACTCGTTTTACCGCCAAGTATGTCGCGTGTTCATAACGTTTTTCACGTACCAATGTTACGTAAATATGTGGATGACCCGAACCACATTATTGATTTAGAATCAGACGAGATAGCAAAAGATTTAACGTATGAGGATATACGTGTTAAAATCTTGGATAAGAAGGATCGTATTCAACACTCAAAGGTTATACCTCAAGAGTTAGAATCGAAATGAAGTCAAGGTATCCTTATCTCTTGACGTACCAGTGCGTCACGTAAATTTCGAAAAGAAATTTCATAAGGAGGGAGATTGTGAGACCCCAAATTTTATGAATAAAGATTTAAATTTTTCAAAATATTTTTTTTTAATATTATGGTGTGGATTTGATATAATGTTATAGTTGTGGGTAATATTTATAGATTTTGCAAAGTATACAAGTTGTTGTATAATATTCGATTGGTCGGAGAATATTCTTTTTGTCAGGGAATATCTGTACGATGGCACAATCATTGGTGAACCCACAACGGAAGTATTGTCGTAGTAATAAAACGACAGAATTATTTTTATGAAAATAACGGCGGAAGTTTTACCGTTAAAACTGGTGAACTACTAGGTAGTAAAAGTACAATAATACGCGTGGTTGCATAGTAGCACACGGTATTGATTATTGATGCTTACGTGAGAAGTCACTCAGTTATACTCAATTATTGCTATAGTAATTGCTGCATCATATCTCTCATATTATTGATTCGATTATTGTCACAATATCATCTGCAAAATATGTTATATTATTAAATCAATAATTGAGACGACAAAGTTATTCATATTATTAAATTGTAATATTTACAATGTCTAGAAGTTCTGTCAATGAGAGGTTTGGTCACCTAATTACGCGTCAATAGGGAGAAATCCTTATTGGAAAGCCCCCTCTTTCCTAGGAACGACCTGATTGTTAAATATTGTGAGTTATAATATTAATGATGAATAAGCTCGTGTTGATTAAAGATGAAATTGATAGTTCTATTGTGTTGGAATTATTCGTTTTAGTGGAAGTCGACATTTATTTTGATAATAATTGATGTCTGGAGGTTATATTGTTCAATCGGGTATTCGGGGCACTTTTCGTGTCGGAGTTACTATTCATGAGTTACTATTCATGAGTTGCTATTCATGAGTTACTATTCACGAGTTACTATTCACGGGATACTATTCACCCGAACAATATATTTCTTTTCGGTCCAAATTATTTTTGGGTACAATATTATTCCATGAGGAGATGTGCTAATTTTTCAGACAGTTGGTTGAAATTATATTAGTAAATCAATATGGACCGTTGCTTTAAAGTTTAAAAGTGAATCAGTATGGACCGTTTTTTTAAAGTTTAATAGTGAATCAGTATGGACCGTTGGTTTAGAGTTTAATAGTGAATCAGTATGGACCGTTGGTTTAAAGTTTAATAGTAAATCAATATGGACTGTCCGTTTAAAAGTGAATCAATCTAGACCGTTCATGAATTAGTTACTATTCAGTCCATTCTCCTATAAATAGAAGCTCATTCCTTCATTATTTCTTATGAATTCAATTTGAAACTCTTGAGAGAAAATTATAGAGAGAAGAAGAAGAAAGTCGACTACCTTTCTTTTCCAATATCCAGTTCTTCTAAGGTAATGGTGTTATTCTTTCAGTATTCATGAAGAGAACTTCATTATTCCATTCTTTATTACTCTGTTGGAATAACTTTTGTATAAGTGGACTCCCCTATACATGGTGATCTTCTTCATTATTGCATTCTTTATTATTATGTTGAATAACTTTTGTTTTATGCTAAGCACCGCATACATGGTGATCTTCTTCTCGTTATTCCATTTTTATTATTATGTTGAATAACCTATTTATCAAAATACCGCATACATAGTGAAATTCTTCTATTATTCCATTCTTTATCATTCTGTTGGAATATCTTGTCGGTGTGTTTACGCCGGACCTGGTTCCATTATTTATTATTCCGCATTTATTATTCTCGCCGGAATATCCTCATCAGATGTTTTACGCCGACCGGTTCCGTTATTTATTATTCCGCATTTATTATTCTATCTAATATCCTCATCTATCGTTTCTGTGGGACCGGTTCCATTATTTATTATTCATTGGGAATAACTCGTGTCTGTATGGTCTCTATCGCATGCCTGGTGAATCCTTCTGTTATTTCATTCTTTATTATTCTGTTGGAATAACCTGTCTATGTGGATTACCACATGCATGGTGAATGATCCTTTGTATTCATTCCTTATTAAATTGTGGAAATGATCTCAGATCGTGGATTACTGCATGGTGGGTGAAAATCCATTTACGATTTCATATATTCTTTATTATACTTAGTTGGTTAAAGTTTTGACTTCTATACTCCATGAAATTAGTGGAATATCCTTGATATTTAAGCTTCATCCAATATCTTTTCATTGAAATATTCTTACGAGCATTCTTAAATTTTACTCTACAAAGAAGTATCATGTTGACAATTTGGACGTCATTAGTTCTTGGATAAATTAATTCTTGAACTTGTTTTATTGAATTATTATGTCATTGTCATCATCCTCATGCTTATATTGTAATGAAAGTCATCTTTGGCTTACGTGCATAGATGGACTTAGTATAATTATGACCAGGGATCATTCGGTATAATCATGACCTGTAATGTTATAAATGATGTGGTAAAAGTCCTTAGTGGCCTGTAATGCATTGATGGACAGTTTTTGTGGCAGTGTTTGAAAATGGCATCTAAAAATGTCGAGATAAGTAATGAAGCACATGAGACAGTTGAGTCACCAACGATCAATATCCAGGATAATGTGCAATAGGAAGACAATAATCCTCAGTTAAACAATAAAACCAATCAAATGATGAACGATGGGATATTCAGAGGCTTCATGCAATTCATGCAACATCAGGCGAGAGCGTCCCTTGTTCAAAATATAGGTGGACACACTGGCAACTCACAGATGGTCACCGCTAAACAATTCAAGGAGGTGGGACGTGGATAAAGCAGATCATTTAAGGCGGAGACGTGGATAAAGCAGATCACCAAGATATTTGATGTCTTGGGATGCTCCGAGGAGCAAAAGGTTCCCTTTGCCATCTTCATGTTGAGAGGAGAAGCAGATTCTTCGGTGGGAATCGAGAAACGCGTACTCAACTTCGCCACACTCAAAATGTCTTGGGAAAAGTTCCAAGAGCTGTTCAATGACAAGTACTTTCCCGAAAGTATTCGTCACATGAAGGAGGTGGAGTTTATCAAGTTGGAGCAAAACAATATGATCGTGTCGCAGTACGAGGCTAAGTTTTCCGAGTTGTCCTGGTTCGCATCCCATTTGGTTGATAATGAGGAGAGAATGACGCGAATGTTTCTACGAGGTTTGAGACCCGAAATACGTCAATACCTCATTTCTCACAAACTGTGTTTGTATTCAGATGTTGTAAATAGGGCTCAGTTATTAGAGCGCGATAATGAGTCAACCCAACCAAGAGAGAGCATCCAACAAGTTGATAATACCAGTGGTAGCAGTCATCGAAGCGGTGACAACAAACGTGGAAGGAATCAACATGCAAGAAATGGTAACCACTCCAGTGGTAATCATGGCCAAGATAATAAAAGTGGAAATTTCAAGATGAGGATATTGAATAATGATGGAAAGATATCAGCACCAACACCTGTTGTTAAGGAAGGAGAACGACTGTCGGTCGTATGTTATAAATGCGGAGGGGAGGGACACATCAGTCCAAACTGTACACACCAATCCAAAGCATGTTATAATTATGGAAGAGAAGGTCACCTAGCCTGATTTTATCGTGCACCAAAGTCAATCCAGCTGGGATGAAGGCATCAAAGGCTATCCCAGACAAGACAAAAGCAGTAGTTCAAGGGAGAACGTTTATCATAACCTCCCAAAAAGAGAGAAATTCGAACGAGGTGATCACGGGTAATCTAATTATATACTCTTGGGAAGCTTATACCTTATTTGATACCGGTTCTACCCATTCTTTTATTTCTCCTACTTGCGCTCAACGTTTAAATTTGACTCCGAAGAAATTAGACTTTGATTTATCTGTTGAAACTCCATTGGGAGAAACGTTCATAACATCCACTGTTTATAAGTCTCGTTTGGTTCAAATCGGTAATCGCACGTTCCCTGTCGATCTTATTTCTTTAAAAATACTTGCATTCGATGTGATTTTAGGAATTGATTGGTTAACTACTCATCATGCTAAAATTGATTGTTTTCGTAAGGTTGCTATCTTTCATATTCCTAACCAACCTATTATATGAATTCAAGCAACTAAGCCATTAAAGTCAATTACAGTCATCTCAATTCAGAAAGCTATTCGTTTATTGAAAAACGGATGTCAAGCTTTCTTAGCTCATGTCACAGATTTAAACAAAAATACGTCAGTCTTGAATGATATTGCTATTGTTAATAAATTTCCTGACGTGTTCCCTGAAGAACTTCCTGGCCTACCCCCAGAGCGTGAAATTAAATTTTGTATCGACCTTGAATCCGGTACAAAACCCATTTCGAAAGCCCCATATCGAATGGCTCCTATTGAACTTCAGGAGTTAAAAACCCAACTACAAGAATTGTTAGACATCGATTTCATTTGTCCTAGTACGTCTCCTTGGGTGCTCCTGTTCTATTCGTGAAGAAGAAAGATGGAAGTATGCGACTTTGTATTGATTATCGGGAGTTGAATTATGTCACCATCAAAAATAGGTACCCGTTAGCTCGTATTGATGACCTATTTGACCAGTTGCAAGGCGTCAAATTCTTTTCAAAGATCAATCTTTGTTCCAGATATCATCAGTTAAAGATTAAAACCAATGACATCCCAAAGACTGCTTTCAGAACTCGGTACGGGCATTATGAATTCCTAGTCATGTCTTTTGGATTGACTAATGCTCCTGCTATCTTCATGGATATGATGAACCGAGTATTCAAGGAATATTTGGATCATTTTGTAGTCATCTTTATTGATGAAATCCTCATATATTCTAAAAGTCGTGAAGATCATTAGCAACACTTGAGGCTGATACTCCAAAAGTTTCGTGAAAACAAGCTTTATGCCAAGTTGAAGAAGTGCGAGTTTTGGCTTGAGGAAGTAGCATTCCTTGGGCACGTGATATCAAATCATGGAATATCTGTTGACCTAGCAAAGATTGAAGCAATTCAAAGCTGGGACCACCCCAAGTCAGTGACCAAAGTACGTAGCTTTCTCGGCTTAGCTGGTTATTATCGGAGATTCGTAAAAGGGTTTTCTCGAATCGCTACTCCATTAAATCAACTGTCTTGAAAAGATATAAAATTCGGTTGGAGCGAGGAATATGAGAAGAGTTTTCAAGAACTCAAGAGGAAACTCATTTCAGCACATGTTCTGACAATACCATCTGGTTCGGAGGGATTTTTCATCTACAGTGATGCATCAGACAAAGGTTTAGGATGTGTTCTCATGCAACATATGAAAGTTATAGCCTATGCCTCACGACAACTCAAAGAATATGAGAGAAATTATCCTACTCATGATCTAGAGTTAGCAGCTGTCGTTTTTGCGCTTAAGATTTGGAGGCATTACCTGTATGGAGAGAAGGTGGAGATTTATATGGATCATAAAAGCCTCAAATATTTCTTCACTCAAAAGGAACTCTACATGTGGCAAAGACGATGGCTTGAGCTATTGAAAGACTATGATCATACCATTTAATACCATCCTAGAAAAGCGAACGTAGTAGCTGATGCATAGAAGATCATATGCAGGTACGAGTGCGATATTGTCAACGCAAAGACCCATTTTTTATGATTTACAAAGGATGTGATGATGGCGAATATACGAGTAGAACCGACTTTAATCGATCAAGTTAAAGCTGCTCAAGCTACAGACCTGGAGCTATTGCATATGAAGAAGAAAGTACAAGAAGGTGTTATTCCAGAAGCAAGAATCGATGAAGAAGGAATACTTTGAGTCAACTCCAGACTTTGTGTTCCTAAAGATTTTGACTTGAAGTATAAAATTATGATGGAGGCGCACAACACACCGTTTGCAATCCATCCTGGGAGTACCAAAATGTATCGTGATCTTCGACATACATTTTGGTGGAGCAATATGAAGAGAGAGATAGCGGGGTTTATCTCAAGGTGTCTAACTTGTCAACGAGTCAAGGCGAAGCATCAAGTGCCAAAAGGTCTATTGAAACCACTTGAAATTCCAGAATGAAAGTAGGAGCAAGTTCTTACCATTGGTAGAGTTTTCCTACAACAACAGTTATCAAGCAAGTATTGGCATGGATCCATTTGAAGCGTTGTATGGAAGAAAGTGTCATTCTCCAATATGCTGGGATGAGGTGGGTGAAGCAACGTTGTTGGGACCAGAGTTGGTAAGTATGACTACGAAAAAGATTCAAACGATCTGACAACGTATAAAAACCTCACAAGATCGAAAAAAGATGTAACGCCCGAGAAAATCGGATTTTTATGATAATTAAATTTTTATTTGATTATGTGAATTAAATGAATTTAATTGATTTATTTTGTGAGTAAGTTATTTGAAGGTCGTTCTATGACCTAGAATGTGTTTAAGTGGTTAGTAATCTGGCTATGTGCTAGAATTAATTGTTTAGAATTTTTGAGACGAAAATAAATGTTTTTCGAGAAATTTCCGTAAAAACACTATTCATCCATTTCTGTTCGCGGAATTATTTTGAAATTCCGAGAAACACGTAATGATAGAATATCGAGATGAGATGAAATATCTTATAATATTTCATTTATGGCAAACGAAGTTTTCGCCAGCGGACTTAAAACCTAAGGGTTGAGTATATTAATTTCCGAGAAGGAAATGAAACGCGTAGAAGTAATTGCGTTATGGTTAAAGTGTGTTATACAAGTATGATACTATCTAATATCTATGTTTAATAAGACGAGTTAAAACGAAGTACAATACGATTATTGTACGAGTATTATACGGAGAGAATACGTGAATTATACGTATAGAATACGATTCGTATTATGGAATTAAGTTAAGACTTAATGTTAATTCATTTGGGTTGGATTATGTTTAGTCCAATCAATTGAATGAGCAAGCCCAAGGGATTATTGTGTTAAGCCCAAGTCAAGGCCCAATATTAGATTGGTTAAGCCCAATGTAAGAAAACCGAACCGTAGATCGAACCGGTGGGTCATCGAATGGGTAAAACCCATGGGGCAACCCATGGGGATGACCCATGGGCAAGGTTGGCCGGCCCTTGGTGTGGAAGGCAAGCAAAACACTTGGTCACCAAGTATTTTACTTGGTGACAAAGTGTTGAATAGTAAGGAGGTGGTGATGTATTGTCCAATTTCCCCTCCATTTCATTTTCTATAAATAGAAAGCTAGGATTTGTCTTTTGTGAGTTTTCCAAATTGCCAACCTAGATTTTGAGAGAGAGAGAGAGAGAGAGCTAGACTCAACCAAAAGTTCTACTTTGAAGCTTTGCTTGAGAGTTTTTCAAGATTACCTAAGAGTTCTTAAGGTAATATTCCTTAATTCTAATTCCATCTCTTTTGGTTTTCTTTTATCATGGAGAATCATAAATGGGTGGTGTATGGCTTGTATGGTGGAATAAGGATGACTTATTATAGATTCAATCTCTATAAGTCATGAAATCATAAAAATCATAAGGGTTGTAATAGTTTAAAATCATGAAATTATTGATTGTTGAGATTGATTATTGATAAACAATTGAACTCCATCAATACGTTAATATGTGCATCTTGCTTGGTTAGGATGTAGATATGAAGTCCATGGATTATTCCATGTGATTTGGCTTAGAGAACGTTAGTAATGAAGTTATGACGAATTTCACGGAAATAGACGTTAAACGTCGAAAACGTTAAAATTCTGGATTGGTAGTCGAAAGTTGCCGTGAGACTTGAAAACATTGTTTTTCAATGTCAACACGTGAGATAGGGTATTTAAGAGTTGTGGGTTTGAGAATCGTTGGATTTTGACTTAAAACGAAGAAAATGAGCATTGAACGCTCATTAACGTTTACGAACGCTTAAAAAAATGAACTTAATAGTGAATTTTGAGTTATCGGATTTTAAAGTGTCGAATTCTTATATGAACGCGTAGAGTATGTTATTTATGACGTGTAAGCTTTTGAACGGACCAAATCGGACTCATAACGAAGAAGTTATGGCTCCCAAAAATCTCACCAAATTTTTATCTGTTGGAGAAAATCTGCATCGAGGTCTCGCGCCATGCGGTACAAATAAAGGTTTAAATTGCCAAGTCAGCAAAGACTTAAGTGCAGAGAGTTACCCTTTATTTGGAAAGTGGCGCCATGAAGACCACTTGTATAGGGAAGTCTCGCGCTGCATCGCCAAGACGGGGACCTAGGTATCATGAATCAGCCGCAGTGACTACAGGTCTTATACTAAGATGTCATCACATGGCAGCAAAAAGGTGGTAATTGTTGAATGACTTAGGTTTGAACTACAATTGTTTAGAGACCTAGAAGAGTAAAGTTTATACACTTAATAAGTGTACTAAAACTATTCCTATACTACCTATACTAAGGTATATGGTATTGAAACTTAGGAATTGAATGCATGTTAATAATGTATGAACAAAGATCGCAACGTGTTGTCAATGAACTTTAATCGGTAAACAACGTTGGTACTTTGCCAACAATGTTAGAGTTCAGTTAATAACGTAAGTTGATTAATATGTTGGGATGAAGGGTAATAAGTCGAGTTGACTTTATAACACAAGTTAATTGTTAATAACATATTTATTCATAGTATAAAAATACTAATATCAACATTTTACAGTCCTACTATCATTACATAACAATTTCTTAACATTTGAGTACAAAAAAATACACTGTCGAATTTTATTCGCTAATCATACGCGACGCCACGCTTTATCATGTGTAGTGCGGTCTTGGCGCGAGATGAGTCTTGCATGTTGTGAAATAAATTCAAAGTAAGCTAATTAGCAGGCTATTCTTAATACATGTGAGATTATCGCTAAGTCACATTATGCTAAACTCAGCTAGCGATTCGATTCGACAGCCTTCAACAACAAAAGATAAGAAAAAGCTAATTTTGGCCTAAAAGTTCCTTTCTAATAGCCGAATTCACATGTAAATCATACAAAGACTTCATGTAAACCTAATTCAAGAATTCCTAACATGTTTCTATCCATACAACAACATAAACAACAAGTTTAAAACATCCAATTTCACTATTTTTGATAAAATTAACTTTTGATGTTTTTGATGAAAATCAATACTGTGATTTTGTTTTCAACCAAAATAGTTAATTTAAAGCATTTTATCAAAGTATATACATACTCTAACAAATTAAATAGCCAATTTATCAATAAAACAACTAAACAACCCATAATTTCTATTTTAACTAAACAATATATAATCACAAAAACTCTGTAAAAATACTTTTCTTCACAAACATATACATAATATAAATTCATGGACTATTCTCAATCATAGCTTAAGAAAATAGTTTAACTCACTAGATTATCATATAAAATCACATACATAACAACTAATTTACCCTTACACAAGGATTCTACAGAGAATTTGGGAAGAGAGAAACTAAATTTTTAAAACTAAAAGAATAGGTTAATACCTTGAAGATGATGATGATGATGATGATGATGATGATGGCTATATCTTTAATTCTCAAGCTTCTTTCTCCAATCTCCTAGCCTTTCTTCCTTTCTTCTTTTCTTCTTCTTCTTCTTCTTCTTCTTCTTCTTCCTCTGAGTTTTTCTCTTTTCTTCCTAACTCTAACTACGTACTAACAATCTAACGTATATAGGATATAATATATATTAATTATATAATATAACTCTAATTTAACCGACATCGCTTATTTTATTTTGAAAACCAAAAGCCATAAAGGCTTGTTTGGCTAACTACTAACAAAAATAATCAATTAATCCTTACGCCTTGTTTGGTAAAACATAATTAGATTAAAGACTTAATAGGCATTAGGCCTTGTTTGGCAAAACTGAATTAAAACTCCTTTAATTTATTTTAATAACTCCTTTATAAAAGGTTATTTGTCACACATTTACTAAATTAAATTAATCTTAATAAAAATTTATTAAATTACTACATCACATAAATCAATACCACAAGATTATAATGTTCTATATAATTATAACTTTATTTAATCAACTAACACATCCTTTTTAATTACAAATTCCAATAAAAAGAATAGTAATTCAATTAATCAAAACTCTCTAAAAATTCTGGAATGTTACATTATTCCCTCCTTACAAGGATTCTGTCCCCAGAATCACAATTCAAACAATTCATTCGTCACATTCTCCCCTACTTACAAAGATTCTGTCCCCAGAATCGAAGACATAGATTAAATAAATAACTCAGGTTAATTCTTCATCATTTCAGCTTCGAGTTCCCACGTAGCCTCTTTGACATTGTGGTTCCTCCATATTACCTTCACGTAAGGTATCACTTTATTTCGAGCACTTGTTCTTTCTTGTCAACAACTGGATAGGATCTCTTCATAGGGCAAGTCTTTCTCAAACCGCAATGGTTCGTATTTCGATCACGTGCTTGTAATCAGATTTATATGGTCGTAACACCGAAACGTGAAAAACATTATAAATGCTTTGCAATTATGGAGGTAGACCTACCTCGTAAACAACCTCTCCAACTTTTTGTAGCACTTCAAAGGGTCCAATAAACCTCGGGCTTAGCTTTCCCTTTTTACCAAATCGAATTTTTCCCTTCCAAGGTGAAACTTTTAGGAAAACGTAATTTCTTACGTCGAATGCATGATCTTGTCTGTGTTGATCAACATATTTCTTCTGTCTGTCTTGAGCAGCTATCAATCTTGTTCGTATGAGTTTGACAACCTCAGCAGTTTGTTATACCAGTTCTGGTCCTAACAGTTGACGTTCACTGACTTCATCCCAGCACAGTGGAGTTCTGCACCTCCTGCCATACAATGCTTCGTAAGGCGGCATGCCGATGCTAGCGTGATAACTGTTATTGTAGTCAAATTCCACCAACGGTAATTGTTCATCCCAGCTTCCTTTGAAATCCATGACGCATGCTCTCAGCATATCTTCCAATGTCTGAATCATTCGTTCGCTTTGGCCATCTGTTTGCGGATGATATGCCATACTCATTCGCAATTGTGTTACCATACATTCCTGTAGTCTCTTCCAGAAGTTTGATGTGAACCTCGGATCTCTATTTGACATAATTGACACTAGAACTCCATGTCTTGCAACGATCTCTTTAACACATAACCTTGCCAGCTGATCAAGATTAAATCTAATCTTTATTGGCAAAAAGTGTACAGATTTTGTCAATCTGTCCATTATCACCCAAATTACATCGTATCCTTTCTGAGTCATTGGGAGACCTACCACAAAATCCATTGTGATATGTTCCCATTTCCATTCCGGTATCTCTAACGGTTGAAGTAACCCGCTTGGTCTTTGATGCTCTACCGCCTTGACTCTCTCGACATGTCAAGCACTTTGCAACGCATTCTCGCAACGCCTCTCTCATATTTGGCCACCAAAAATGTCGCCGCAAATCTTGATACATCTTCGTATTTCCTGATGAATCGAATATCTCGAAAGTTATGAGCTTCTATCAAGATGTCCTCTTTAATATCTCTGCATCATTGAACCCAGATTCATCCCTCAATCTCAAAGATTCCATCAAGATCAACCTTGTATTTTACTTTCTCTTATTTTTCCGCATTCCTCATCTTGCGCTTGAGCGTTCTTCACTTTGTCCACCAAAGTTAGACTGCTTCCATCCGTATAATTTTCCATCTGATTCTTTTTGGAAATTTGATTTCCAACTCTAACCTTGACATTCTTGTAATAAGCTCCTCCTTATCGCTTAACAAAGATCAACTTTTCTCTCGCTTTTCCTACTCAAGGCATCTGCAAACCACATTTGCCTTGCACTGGATAATAAAAGATCTCACAATCGTAATCCTTTATCAATTCCATCCATCTCCTTTGACGCATGTTCAGGTCCTTCTGAGTGAAAATGTACTTCAGACTTTTATGGTCTGTGTAGATCTCACATTTTTCTCCACAGAGATAGTGTCTCCATATTTTTAAAGCAAACACAACTGCCGCCAACTCTAAATCATGAGTCTGATACCCTTTTTCGTAGTCTTTCAATTGCCTTGATGCATATGTGATAACTTTTTCCGCTCGCATAAGGACACATCCTAATCCTCAGTGAAGCATCACCGT
Source organism: Panax ginseng (assembly GCA_020205605.1). Lineage (NCBI taxonomy): Eukaryota > Viridiplantae > Streptophyta > Magnoliopsida > Apiales > Araliaceae > Panax > Panax ginseng. The sequence goes on from CM035129.1 coordinate 110,286,793, forward strand.
ACACCACAAAATTTCCCGTATTATCCGGTAATGACAACACAGTGCCATACTTAGCTTCTTTTTAATTCCCGAAAACTTCCTTCACATTTCTCCGTCCCAAACAAATTTTACTGATTTCCTCGTCAAATTTGTCAACGAGAGTGGCAATCTTGGAGAAATCTTGGATAAACCTTCTATAATACCGCCGCCAATCCTAAGAAACTTCTTACTTCTGATGGAGTTCTTGGTTGTTCCCAATTTATCACAGCTTCGACCTTTGATGGATCCACTAAGATTCCATCATTGTCAATTACGTGCCCAAGAAATTGTACACGTTCTAACCAAAATTCACATTTAGAGAATTTTGCGTACAACTTTTCTTTTCTTAGCGTCTCCAGCATTAGACGTAAGTGTTCCACGTGTTCTTCTTGAGTTCTAGAGTACACAAGAATATTGTCAATAAACACCACCACAAACTTGTCTAAAAATGGTTTAAACACCCTATTCATCAAATCCATGAACGCTGCAGGGGCGTTTGTCAAACCAAAAAACATCACCAAAAACTTGTAATGTCCATACCGAGTTCTAATGCCGCCTTCTTGACATCCTCCTTCCTTACTTTCATTGGTGATACCCACTTCTCAAATCTATTTTGAGAAATATCTAGCACCTTCAATTGATCAAACAAGTCATCTATTCTCAAGAATGGATACTTATTCTTAATAGTGACTTTGTTTAACTACCTATAATTAATGCAAAGACGCATCGACCCATCCTTCTTCTTTATGAATAACACCTGTGCTCCCCACGGTGACACACTTGGCTGAATGTATTTCTTGTCAAACAAATTCTCAGTAGTTGTACCATCGCCTCCTTCATCTCTACCGGAGCCATTCTATACGGGGCTTTTGATATCGGTGCGGTTCCTGGCGCTAAGTCGATCACGAACTCAATTTCTCTGTCAGGCGGAAGTCCTGGAAAATCCTTTGGAAATACATCCACAAATTCCCTAACTACTGGTATTTCTTCTAGTTTTGCACCCTTCCTCTGAGTATCAACTATGTAAGCTAAATAACCCACACAGCCTTGACTCAACAACTTACTGGCCTGCATAATCGTTAGACATCTCATTTGTCTAGGCGATTTGCTACCATTAAAAACTACCTTTGACAGAGTCACAAGGTTTACACATTTCTTTTGGCAGTCAATTATTGCTCCACAATTTAACAACCAATCCATTCCCAAAATAACATCAAACTCTCCAAGCCTAATCAGAATTAAATTTACCATCAAAATATTTCCCTTTATGTTCACCCTACAGTTCTTGTATACGAACCTAACTGGAATTACTTCCTTATTCGCGATTTCTATGTTCAGAGGGAAATTCAATTCTTCACTAGGCAATCCTAATCTCATAGCAAATTCATCAGATATAAATGAGCAAGTAGCACCCGAATCAAATAATACATAAGCATCAATATCATTGATTGGGATAATACCTGACACCACATCCTTTGATTGCATAACATCTTGCACAGTCATGTTAAAGGTTCTGGCTGTGGGTTTGGTTGATGTCGTCATTCCAAAGAATGGCCCATGTACCTCCATTGCTACCTCCCTTGTTTCCGTTGTTTCTCCAAATTTTCTTCTTGGGGCACTCACGACGAGCAAAGTGATCCTTGGACCCGCAAGTATAGAAAACATTCTTCTTGGGTTGATTGCAATTTGGGGCGATATGACCCTCTTGGCCACGCTTAAAGCATACTGCTTCCCCATTAAACATACACCCTTGTAAACTTCCCGCATGTAGCACATGCTTCAAACTTATTATTTTGTCTACCTTGTTGATTCCTCAAAGACCCACATTTCCATTCCACTTTCTTTTCAAGTTATTATTACCATTTCCACTACCACCACCTCCATTCTTCACCTCCACTTCATTCTTCTTCTTTTTCTATTCTGATTAAACTTGGTTACCTTCCTCGCCCCACCATCAAATGAAATGCCTTTTCCATTACTACAAGAAAAGTCTTCAATCGAAATAAGGAAACCCTACTAAACAACTAGGGCTTCAGTCCCTGTTCAAACCTCTTCGCCTTGCGTTCATCTGTGTTGACTTGGTATAGCGCAAACCTCGCCAACTCGTTGAATTTCGCGGCATACTCCGACACCGTCATCGTTCCCTGCTTCAGTTCTAAAAACTGTACTTCTAATTGGCTTTTTCGAACTCTCTAGGAAATAGGTCTCGAAGAAAATCACTTTAAACCTTTCCCAAGTCATAATTCCTGGTCCTTCCCGAGTTTTGTTGGCCTGCCACCAATAACTAGCCTCTACTTTCAAAATGAATGTTGGAAAAGCAGTCTTCTGGTTATCCTCTACCCTAGCAACATCAAAAACCTTCTCAATTTCCATGATCCAGGTCTGTGCTTCAACTAGATTCATGGATCCATGGAATTCTGGTGGTCCAACCGCCTTGAAGTCCTTAAACGTAGCACCTTGGTTCTGAGGTTGATTCTACGATTGATTTTGCAAAGGCACTCGCCAAGAATGTCACTAGCTGTTGAACGGGGTTAGCTTCAGCATTATCGTTGTTGGTTCCTTCGGTGGTTCTCTAACGAGGTGGTTGACGTCTTGGAGGCATTTTCTGCTAAAAATACACTCATTAGATTATTACTCAACTCTTTCAAGTAATTTCTAATTAACTTGCCCCAATAAAAGTAATCACCACATAACACATAACACTTTGGATAAAAGAAGATAATAACTTTTATTCATACTTAATTCTTTGAAAACATCATATTAATAGCATCACTACTACTTACATTATTTTCCTGAACTACTAAAGTTTCAGGACATCATCATCATATCCCATAAGTTGCATAACACTTGGGATTTACATAATACTTATCATAACATAAATCATAAATCAAATACACTTCCTACGATGTCCTATTAAGATACTGCAAAGCCTTACGACGCTCTTCTTCCATAATTCAGAACATGGTTCGACGATCTAGTATGTATTTGAGGGTAGTATCTCAAATCGAATTGGATAACCCATGACCCGGTCTTGAGCTCAATTGATCGCGATGTTGAACACATTATCCATCTCTTCCATCTTCCTTCTCTTTGCTTGTGCGTCTCCCTCTCGCTATTTTGGCTTTGTTGATAAGCTTCATCAGACGCTGCCTTCTATTTCTTGCCCTTTTGCGCATTCTTCTCTCAACTTGCTCTTCAACTCGCATTCTCTCGCTCTCATTTGGTTGTTCTCTTCTTCAGTGTGAACCAGCTTCTCTTCAACATTGTTCAGTTGTTCTTCTCGCTCCTAGATCTCATCTTCCTTCTGTGCCATCGAGGTCTGTTGCTCAGCTACTATCTCTTGCAATTCCTCGACAAGATCTTGAAGTTCCACGTTGCGGTCATGCACCTCATCGTATATACGACTCACCATCGAAGTTAAGTGAAATCCTTTCCTCTTCGTCCTCTTCATCACCGTGGAAGCTCCACGGATCTTCCTCATCGTCCCATCTCTTCTCATCATCCTCTTCATGTACCCTCTCTCACAGCAACTCATGACCAATAGAATTGTTTCTGTGGCGATAATTGTTCCCAAACTACTCAATATCTCGAGGCTCCTCCTCCCTAGCTTGACTGGATCCTCCTATATTAGACATCCTGTCAACCAAAGTTTAAGTTTTAATTACTATTCATTACTACTCGACTCTCACGAGCACATAAGTTATAAACACATAAGCACATAAGTATTTTATTACTTCTTCCTTAAAACTCGATAAGAGTTTATCATTACTATCTTTTCAAATGTTACTTCCTAAGGCTTTTCCCCCACCTAAGGTTCATAACCTAAGGCTTTGATACCAACTTGTGACACCCCCAAACCCAGGTACTTCATTCACACAAGATTTGGTGTTCACTTAATCAAACATTCATATCTAACTACCCAATCACAATAAAATTGGATAAATAAAACCTTCCCCATTAAAGGGTTACATAATAAAATCTCCCAGGTTGTCTAACCTTTAAATACAATCATTCAAATGCGAAAAAAAAAATTAAACTACATTACAACCATTCATTTAAAAACTGATAATAAAATATCAAATTACAAGTCTTCAAAACTTGTTCATCTTTCCTTTTCCCTTACTAGTGCTAGGTACATCAGCCTTCTCATCCTTAACTGTAATAGTTATATAAGCAAGAGTGAGCAAACAAAGCTCACTTGAAATAATAATGAATGACAAACTTTTACAACAAATGATAGATAAGAGACTCAATAGGATTTTAAACAATATGATTTGTCATCATTCTGAAGTATATAACTGAGGGTCCTAAGACCACAAACTATGTCCATAGTTATATGTAATGTATCAACTTAAACTTTAATAGTCATAAGACTATAGGGACTCCTCGTACTTAGGGGGATTAGCCATTCGTATAATGTATTGTGCACAACATTTCAACACTAAGCGTAAGTTACCCCTAATAATAGGGTTGTTCATCTCAGTATTTAGAGTACAAGTCCGCACCAAAGTGAGTTTGGTTTGGATACATTTTAGGGTAATTTAGAATTCAACGAACATCAACTAAGGATTAGTTGAATAAAACTAATAACATCGTACTATAGAATAATCGTAATTGAATCAACATGGTAAACCAAAATCATGCTTTAGGAATAATCTAATATCATATACTTTGAATAACTATAACATGCCTTGCTTGAACAATATTAAGTCAAGGTTAATTAGAATTGAGTACTAAGCATGCATAGTAGTTTGAATGATAAAATTGTTCGACATTAGTATAAATAGCTGTGCATGCTAAACAACAAGTTAAATACAAGAATAACTTGTCAACATCAAACCAAAGTTTAGAAAGCTTGCGTCATTTATAAGGTAATCGAATCGAAACAATAAATAGTTCAACAAGATAAAGAATTAGAAAACTTGCCTTGTCAAGTAGAAGCTAAACCGAATCAATTCGGATCACAATACCCTATATATATATATGTCATCATGACATAGTTAGTCACTACTACTTTACAAATTTAACTAACTACATACATCATATAGGTTTGATTATTTAATCATATAATCAAGTTATAACACAAGTTAATTGTTAATAACATACTTATTCATAGTATAGAAATACTAACATCAACATTTTACAAATACTCTACTATGATCACATAACAATTTCTTAAAATTTGAGTACAAAAAATACAATCGTCAGTACCATTACGCTAACTTCATGACTGCGACGCCTACGCTTTATACTATGGTGCGTGCTACCGAGGCGCTGAGATGGTGTCATGCACAGAATAAAACTAAAAAGGCAGCATGCATGAGATTAATATCGCTAAGTCATTATTTGCTATAAACCGCAGCTTTCGATCGATAAATTCAACAACAATATAAGAAAAAGCCAATTTTGGCCTGAACGTTCCTTTCTAAATGCCTTCTTTTGCTTGATTATTCCTTCAGACGATCCACCACCTTTAATCTTCATCCTTTTCCACCTGCGCCTTCAGCTCGTTCCGTTTTTCGGTCATTTCGCGTAACGCTCGCTCCATCTTCCACAACTCCTCCAAGAGAAATACTTTACTCCGGAGTTCTTGAACTTCTGCAGATTCTTGATCTTTCTCTCCAACTTTGTTCTTATTCCCTTCCTCCACCTTGGCTTCTTCAGACTCCGCCTCCTCATCACTACTCAGATATATCTCAGGATAATCATCATGATCACTCTTCAGATTCACCATAGGTTCATCTTTCCCCACTTCTTCAACTGACTCACTTTGTGCTGGCACCTCGGCTACTGGCACTGGTGCAACAGCCACTAGCATCTTCGTACTCATCTCATCTTCTCCCGACATCCTACAATCAGTTTAAACAACTTGATTAGTACTTCACCAGTACAAACTTCTCACACTATGTGTCCATATATCTCACTATTGATGAACTTCGGTAATCCCTTACTTAGTACTCTAAATGAGCATTTTCTATCTCGCTTATGGTTATAATCCTAGAGTTCCCCCCCCCCCCACTTAAGGTTTATAACCTACAGTTTTGATACCAACCTGTGACGCCCCCAAATCCGGGTTACCTGACCCCCGAGTTTGGTGCTCACGATCCACAATATAATAATATCTAACTACCCAATCAAAAAGAAATAGTAATACATACCACATTAACATATGTTGTTAATACATTAGTCCCAGGTCGTCTAACCTTAACATTACAAACATACCCTTTAGATATATAAAAAGGGTTTACAAAATAACATAATAAATATGCTTAACATAAAACTACTCCTGCACTATGCCTTTGCCTTTGTTCTTCTTAGCCCCGCTGGCCTCTTCGTTCCTATCTGAAATATTTTATTTAGCAAAGGTGAGCAACAAGTTTGCCCCACAAGTTAAGAAATACAATCAATGTATAAGAATCAGAACAACAGACTATCTATTTTGATAGAATGAAACCAAAGTTCGGGGAACTTTGAAATAGCTGAACAAAGCTTTAATAACTAACAAGTCTTTTCGCATTCTATGCAACACAATAATCTGATAATGAAAGAGTACAACGCCTTTAAGGTCTCAAAAATATTCAATTGAATAAAAATTTAGAAGTATTCTCCAACGTTTAAGCTGAATGATCTCAAATGATCTTAAAATTTTCTTTTCGAGTAACTATCAAAGATTTACTTTGATATACCCAAATAACAAGATGGAAATATTTTCCAGAGTTATGCTGAGTGATCACAAGGATCTAGAACTTATATTGTTGAGTAACTATCAAAGATATACTTTGATATACCTAGGTGTATCAGATAACCATAAAGATTAAGTCATACCCCTCTGCAAGTACTTAGAGCGGCCAACTCCTTGTACCCTATATTATGCATAATACTTACACGCGCGCAAAGACCGAATATACGACCAAATATGTTTCCTTTGTATAAAAGGTTGTTCTTCTCAGTCTTAGAATCAAAATTTGATTTAACAACGAAATATAATGATTTCAAAATCTAATCACTTATCTTCTCTTCTCTTCTCTTCTCGAACTTATCAAATTTACTTTCTTGATCTATCAATAATAATTGATTTTTCTTATCGAATCTATAAAGTTCTAACAATTGTTCGTCCAGCCAGAATAATTGGCTAAGACACTTCTCAACACAATTCTACAATAGACATGAATTATTTGTACTATTTACAATCATTAATAGCTTATATGGATGTGAATATCGATCCAATAATAATTATTCTTCAAGTATATTTTCAGAATTACTTATTTAGTTTGAATTAATAAATATGCACTAACTGCGAATAATCAAAAATAAATTTTCCGATGTGGTCTAATCAACAATAATTAACCACCATAATATTTGAACAAATATAACTCAAGGCTGAGTTAAGGAAACTTGCCTTTTGCGTTGATTACTGCTACACAATATACTTATCTGCGTTTGAAAGACCTATAATCACAATATTGGTCTTATAATTAGCACAATAATTCACAACACACAATATTATAATTTACAGTCAATACTTCTCCTAGACACATTACCACATAGTCACATCAGTGTTCATAACCTATATAAACACTTATCAAGTCTAACTAGTTCGGCCTAGTTGGACTTCGGTCTATTTTCGGTGTATTGGTCACCCTATCCGACAATTAACACACTTATTGTCTATTAAACTTGGTCTCTAAGCTTCAATATTATCTTAGATAAGTCATATATCATTTATAACATTTTTCGGAAGCTTTTAATAATTTATAAACGATTATTATAATTTATAATAATTTTAAAATACTGGAATCATTTTTAAATGATTTAATTTATCAAATAATCTTATCATCATTAATATTTAATAATATAAAAATATAAATGACATAATTGTGAAAATATTAAAGTTATTATTAATAACTTAAAATATTTTTAAATCATCAATATTCTACTTAAATGATTTTAAAATATTTAAAATCATTTATAAACCATCACCATTAATATTTAAATATTAATGAAATTCTTATCAAAATATTTAATTATAACTTAAAATACTTTTAAATCATTTTTCCCATTTTTAAATCAATAAAATCATTTTTAATTCATTTATTTAATATTATAATTAAATAAATCCAATATCATTAATATTGAATTATTAATGAAAATTCTCAAAAATATTAAAAGTTACATTTTATAACTCAAAATATTTTTAAACACTTTATTCTTATTTAAAATAATTTTTATAATATTAAAATAATTTTTCTCTAATTTATTTAATATACTAATTAAATAAATTAAATACCATTAATATTTAAATAATTATAAATATTAATGAAAAATATCCCAAATAGCCAAAAATTATTTTTTATAATTTAAAATAATTTTTAAAACTATTTTTGTAATTATTTTGAAATTTATTTCTATTTTTAATTAATTTCCAGAAAATTAGAAATTAAAAATATTTATAAAACGTCGCTATAGGCTATAGCGACACTTTTCTGTCGTCTTAGGTGTTCTTGGCATCAAGAACACTAACAACTCAGTGTTTAAGGGGTCTACTTTGACCGCTTGTAATTCTCAATCTAATCATGTTCTGGACTAACTTAGGCTTTGATCTTGTAGTTGACATGTAACACTACAGTTATCAATTCTCATCTTGCTCAAACAACATCACAACAAAGAGATCTGGTCTCTTAAACTTAATGTCAGACAGCTCTTAGGTTTTCTGGGTAACCTAGAAATCCAAGCAGTTGCATGGTGTCACTTTCCAGTTCAATTAATCCTATGTTCTGGTCCTGATTCATGTGTTCTTATGGTTCAAATCTGTAGTCCTTGTGTCAAGGAACATCACTACAACAACAGATCAATTAAACAACAACAAAATCACAAAATACAGCTCAGTCAAAGGCTGTCAGAAAACATGATCATACGGTTTCTGGGTTTTCCAGAAACTGCAAAATCAGTGCGAGTGACCTACTTTGACCACCTTCTTCGATCGATCTGTTGACTGTTTTAATATTCTAAAAGCATAGATCTAGAGTCCATATAACAGGCTATAATCTAGATATCATAACATCAATATATTATCTAACTTCTGACAGATATTGGCTTTGAAAAATGTTATCAGACATTGATTTACACTTTCCGGGTTACCCAGAAAGTTATTGTCATGCTCGATCAACTCTCTATGACCACAAATAAAATGAAATCTAGACATCCAATGACTGTGATTCCACTTCCAGATCAAAGACCTTATGTCAGACTATGAATCTAAACCATAAAACAAGAAAAACCATAAACAAATAGAGACCTAAGGCCACTGACATTTCTTGTCAGACCACTATGAATGTTCTTGATTAGTTTTTGAAAAAGATCATTTTATAGCATTTTGATGCTATGGATCTATGTTAGATCATCATAGATAATCATAAAACATTCCTTAGCATAAATCTAAACACAAAATTTTTCTTAGCATTTAAGATCAAAAATCAAATTAGGGTTTATACCTTCTAGTCAAATCTTTGATCTTAATCTTCCTAACTGATCTTGGGTGATCTAGGGGCTTGATGAGTGACTGAATTACTTAGCAATTTCGGAGCTTTGGATGAGAGAGAGAGAGAGTTGGTTGGTGTTAGATAGCCAATAAGCTTAATATGTGAACTTTCTCTTTCCTAGATCTCTTATAATCACATGGTGCAATGAATTTTTCTTGCATAGCTGCTGATCTAGGCTGAGTTGTTGGAGTTTTGAGTCACAAAGTCAATAATAGTTGGTTTCCAACTCTTGATTTGGAATGATTTGCAAGTTAGATATTAAAAATATACTAAAAGGGCATTTTGGACATTCTCCTTGAAATTTTAATGGCATAAAAGACTTTGATCCATCCCTTACGGTTTAACCCTAAGGTTCTAACTCTTAGGTTTTCTAACTTTAGTTTCCAAAAATTTCTAATTAAGGTTTTATTAAAATAGGAAATTAAGATAACTAAAATATAATTAGGGTTTCCTAATTATATTAAAGGTTATCAAACACATTAGGGTTTACTAATTAGGATTAGAGTTTCCTAATTAGGGTTTAGGATTCCTAAATTTTAAATTAGGGTTTCCTGGCCTACAATTAGGGTTCATAACTGTGCGTTAGGGTTTCTAAACCTGAGATTATGATTTCTAATCCCTTATTATGGTTTCCAAATTTTAAACTTTATTCGATCAATCATTGATCAAAATTTCTCTACAGTACAAACACGTATTTATCAATATAATAATTTTAATTATATTTTCTATCGAATCCCTATCCATAATTAGGGTTAGGGTTTCTAAAGCTGTTAAGCACAACTCTACTCTTATTTTTCAGTCAATACACAAATTGACCACTTCTCAAGACTCGTATCACAGATACACAACACAATATTAACAGTCAATATTAATATTAAATAAAAAAAATTATTCGTAAAATTCGAATTATTCGAAATCCCGGGTTATCACAAGGAGTGTTCTTCCGGTTTCTGGAATTTCTGGAAATTCTGGAAACTTAAAATCAAGGTCGAGTAGGCTACTTTGACTATCAATTACTTTCATTCTGTTTGTAATATAAGTGATATAGGAGCATGAATCTATAGTATACATAACAAACTATAACCCTGATACACTAACAACATTAAATCAGCAAACACAAGTAAGATCTGGGCCCATGAACTTGTTGTCAGACACCGCTGAACAAGTTCTGGGTTACCTAGAAAGTACAAAGTCATGGTCGGTCAACGCAGTTTGACCTTCCATAACTTGAAATCTACACATGATCTAAGCATGATTTCAAGTCCAGATCAAAGTCCTCGTATCATACTACATGTTCAAACATTTAAACAACCAAAACTATAAACAGATAAAGATCTATGTGGTCTGACATTTGGTTGTCAGACCATGTTTTCCAATTTTTCCAGATTTTGAAAAACTTCAAATTCGTGTATCTAGATGTTATAGATCCACTATCTACCAACCCAAATCAATGATTAACACTACATACTACATATTACAACACTAAAATACAACTTTTAACATAGTATCAAAGATCAAATTTGTCTTTTAGGGTTATACCTTTCTTAAGCAATGATTGATTCTAGGCTTCTGATCTATTATGGTTGAACTTGAGACTTGTTTTGGGATAGGTCTAGCAATATATTTCGTAGGTTTGGAGTGGAGTGAGTTTTGGTTGAGTGTGATGAACAAATAAGGCAAATAATGAACTTTTCTCTCTCTTGATCCTTATATAATATGTTGTAATGTATATGGCTGATCAAATAGGCAGATTGCTGGAGTTTATTAGTCACATGGGAAAGTCAAGAGTTGTTCAACCACTAAAGTTTTAGCTAGATCTACAAGCAACTAATAAAGAATGTGCAAAAGGGTATATTGGTCTTTTCGCTTGAAATTTTAATGGCTAACTTGACATTTGTCCCAACCCTTAGGGTTTAACCCTAAGGTTTTACAATTTCATTTTGTATGATTTTGTAATTAGGGCTAAAAATGGAATTTAAGCTTTCTAATTTTGGAAATTAGGGTTTCCTAATTGTGTTAAGTTTCTTAATTTCTTAGAACATGGAAATTAGGTTTAAGTTTTACAAATTATCATTAAGCTTGTTAATTTAACGATTAGGGTTTCCAATTAACAAATTAGGGTTCTTAATTTAGTAATTAGGGTTTTTGAAGTAATAATTAGGGTTTTCCTAATTAACATTAAATTCTATAATACTCGTCATTAATCGTATAACAAAATCACTACACAGGCTTGAACACCTATTTGGGTTTTGACATGATACACTATAATTGACCAACCATTATCAATCTACACATACAATACATATTTATAGAACTGAAATATAACTATTATTCTCATTCCTTATTCAAAATCTAGAATTAAAGTTTTGAATCCATATCCGACTTTACCTCATATATACCATTATTAATTAAGTTAAAATAATTAACCTAACTAATCTAAATAATTTCATTTAATAAAATAGTTATTATAATAATTCTAATAATCATTTCATAGAAAATAATACTATAATCATATTTTCATAGAAAATAAATAATAAAAAAAAATTTACTATAAAAATATAATTTATAATGATCAATAATTCTTTTAAAAATTATTTTTAATAATTCATGTAATAAATAAATTTTTATTTATCACATATATACATACACTTTACCTTGCACATATTCCCACCTTTTATTTTAATAATAAAAAAAATTATACACAAAATTTCTTATTTAATTATATCAAAAATATTGGGTTATTACAATAACTATTATTATAGGCAAATTCAACCAATGGCAGATGATCATACCAATTTCCTTTGAAATCCATAATACATCCTCTGAGCATATCCTCTAGTGTCTGGATGGTTCTCTCACTCTGTCCGTCAGTTTGAGGATGGTACGCTGTGCTCATTCTCAATTGTGTTCCCAAGCACTCTTGTAGTCGTTTCCAGAAATTTGATGTGAAACGTGGATCTCTGTCTGATATAATGGACACTGGTACACCGTGTCTTGAAGCAATTTCCTTCACGTACAATTTTGCCAACTGATCTAGGTTAAATCTAATCTTGATTGGAAAAAAGGGTGAATTAAATATCTTGAGTTGAAAGCTTCACTCAGAATTTCCTCTTTAACTTTCGGTTCTAGCAGAACCCAAATTCTCCCTTCAAATCGATGTAACCCTTCCGAATCGATTTTCAATTTGTTTTCCTCACCTTTAGATACTTTCTATTTTATCTTTTCACAGTTCTCATCCTGAAGTTGTACATTCTTCACCTTATCTAACAACGTTAAACTGTTTCCCATCTGGAACAATTTTTCATCTAATTCTGTTGGATATTTAATTTCCAACTCCATCTTAGCCATTTCTGACACTAGCTTCTCCTGAGCAGTCAAAATCATTAACTTCTCCCGTCCCTTCCTACTTAAAGCATCAGCAACAACATTCGCTTTTCCAGGATGGTAGAAAACCTCACAGTCATAGTCTTTAATCAACTCCAACCATCTTTTCTGTCTCATATTTAAATCTTTCTGTGTAAAGATATACTTCAGACTTTTATGGTCGATATATATCTCACACCTCTCTCCATAAAGATAATGTCTCCAAATCTTTAGAGCAAACACCACCGCAACCAACTCTAAGTCATGAGTCGGATACCCTTTCTTGTAATCTTTCAATTAACGTGAAGCATACGCAATAACTTTTTCGTTTTGCATAAGCACACAGCCTAGTCCTTTATGCAATACGTCACTATACACCACAAAATTCCCTGTATCATCAAGTAATGACAACACAGGTGCTGAACTCAACCTCTTCTTTAATTCTTGAAAACTTTTTTCACACTTCTCCGTCCAAACAAACTTAACTGCTTTCCTAGTTAAATTCGTCAATGGAGTCACGATTTTGGAAAAGTCTTGAAAAAAACGCTTGTAGTAACCTGCCAATCCCAAGAAACTTCTTACTTCTGAAGGTGTCTTTAGCTGATCCCAGTTTATTATAGCTTCAACCTTTGATGGATCTACCGAAATTCCATCCTTATCAATAACGTGCCCAAGAAACTATACATGTTCCAACCAAAACTCACATTTTGAGAATTTAGCGTACAACTTCTCTTTTCTCAATGTCTCCAACGTCACTCTTAAATGTTTAACATGTTCCTCCTTGGTTTTGGAATACACCAATATATCATCGATAAACACCACCACAAATTTGTCTAAGAATGGTTTAAACACCTTGTTCATCAAATCCATTAATGTTGCAGGTGTATTGGTTAAACCAAATGACATGATCAGAAACTCGTAATGATCATACCGAGTTTTGAATGTTGTTTTCGGTACATCCTCCGGCCTCACCTTCAACTGATGATAACCACTCGTCAAATCTATCTTTGAGAAATATCTCGCCCCCTTCAGTTGATTGAACAAGTCATCGATTCTTGGTAATGGATACTTATTTTTAATCGTGACCTTATTCAATTCTCGGTAATCAATGAAGAGCCGCATCGATCCATCTTTCTTCTTAACAAACAACATTGGTGCTCCCCATGGCGATACACTCGGCTGGATATACTTCTTGTCGAGCAATTCTTGCAACTGCACCATCAACTCTTTCATCTCTACTAGGGCCATTCTGTATGGTGCTTTAGATATCGTAGCCATTCCTGGTAGTAGGTCAATCACGAACTCGATTTCTCAATCCGGCAGAAGTCCCGGTAAATCATTTTGAAATACGTCTGCAAAATCTCTGATTACCGGTATCTCTTCTAACTTCACACTCTTCTTCTGTGTATCAACTATGTAGGTTAAGTATCCTACACATCCTTGTCTCAACAACTTCTTGGCTTGCATCACTGTCAGACAACTTGCTTGTCGAGGTGACTTGCTACCATAGAACACAACATTTAATGGAGTCAGAAGGTTTACACACTTCTTTTGGCAATCAATTACTGTCCCATAATTGAATAACCAATCCATTCCCAGTATAACATCAAATTCCCCAAGTTTAATTTGTATCAAATCTACCGTCATCTCATGACCCTTTATAACCACTCTACAATTCTTATATATAAATCTAACAAGAATCACCTCCCTAATCGCAATCTCTATGCTCAAGGGTAATCTAATTCTTCCTGAGGAAAATCTAAGTTCTGAGCAAATTCATCGGATATAAATGAACAAGTAGCACTCGAATCAAATAGCACATAAGAATTAATACCATTAATTGGAATGATACATGACACCACATCCTTAGATCGCATGAAAGATCCTCGAATAAATATATTGAAAGTCCTCGCGGTAGGTCGGCTTGACTGTGCTGGTCCAGTGATAGTCAATGCACCACCACCGTTGTTTATCTTTCCTCTACTTGCACTTCCCACTGTCTTTTTAGGGCAATCACGAACCATATGCTCCTTCGAACCGCAGGTGAAACATGCTCCTTTCTTTGGGCTAAAATAGTTCGGTGCAATATGTCCCTCCTGGACACAATTAAAACACACCCTCTTACCCTTCAAACATACCCCAGTATGGTTCTTCCCGCACGTAGCACAAGCTTCAAACTTTTTCTTTTGTTGACTTCCTAGCTGTCCTCCCGTAAATGAATTCTCGCTCCACTTCGTCTTCTGACTATTACTTCCATTATTACTCCCACCAGCCTTGTTCTCATTCTCATTATTTCTCTTCTTTTGTTCTTGATTGTACTTGGTTAAAGCATCACTTCCACCTTCCGTGATAATTGCCTTTTCCAGTACAGCCACAAATGTGTTTAACTGGAACATTGAAACCTTGCTATAAAGCCAGGGTTTCAACCCTTGTTCAAACCTTCTTGCCTTACGCTCATCGGTATTAACTTGATAGGTGGAAAACCTTAACAACTCATTAAATTTTGCAACATATTTTGGCACAGTCATGGTTCCTTGTTTCAGCTCCAAAAATTGAACCTCCAACTAATTTTAAGAACTCGCTGGAAAGTACATCTCAAAAAACATCTCTTTCAACCTATCCCAAGCTATTATTCCCTGTCCCCCACGAACCTTAATTGCCTGCCACCAGTAGCTAGCTTCAGACTTCAGCATGAATGTTGCGAACGCAGTCTTCTGATCCTCGTTGGCTCTGGCAACGTCGAACACCTTCTCCATTTCCATGATCCAGGTTTGGGCTTCAACTGGATTCATAGACCTTTGAAACTCTGGCGGTCCAACCGCTTTGAATTCCTTGAAGGTCGTAACTTGAGCTTGCGGTTGATTCGCAAGTGCTCCCGTTCATAAGGTCACCAACTGTTGAACCGGGTTAGCATTGGCCTCATTATTATTGTTAGTAGACCCCTCAAGAGGTGGTTGTTGACGTGGTTGTCTTCTTCTAGGAGGCATTTTCTGTTAAAATATATGCTTATTAGTTCATTACTCAACTTCTTGAGTATTTGAAGTTTAACTTACAGATTCTAAGATTAAAGCTATAACACATAACATTTCAAATAAATTTGATATTTATTCATCCATAACGTTTTAAAACATAATAAGGATAGCATATCCGCTATTAGCATTCTCTTTCCTGAAGTAGACAAGTTTCAGGATTACATCCTCATACTACCCTTTATTTATCTCATAATAAGAGATTCACAATGTATTCATTCATATACTTAGTCACATATCATTATTATCCTTATTCTTTTTATCTGGGCATATTAAGACGTCGAGAGGCTTCTCTACGCTCTTCCTCCATAATACGGTATGCCATTCTACGATCCATCACGAACCACGACGAGTCTTCAAACTGAGGTGGGTAATAAAAGACTCGATCCTGGGCCCTATAAATTGCTAAATGAAAGGCATAATCCATTTCATTCATCTTGGCCTTCTTCGCTTGGACCTTAGCCTCAACGCAGTCTGCACGTTGAGTCGCCTTCATCCAAGCGTCCTCTACCCTCGTACGCTTAGCTGACTCCTCTTTCAAGTCATCTTTTAACTTCTCCACATTAGTCTTCATCTTCTTGTTATCTGTCAATAGATCTTTATGCTGACCCTTTATATGAACTAGGTCCCACTCCGTGTTTCCAAGTCGTGAGTCGAGTTCTTGAATCTCCGAATCCTTCTGTTCTATAGTGGCTTGACGCACCTCAAACAACTCCTTCAGCTCCTCAACCCTATCATGTAATTCTATGTTACGGTCGTACAGTGCATCATACATCTCAGCTGATATGGAGTTTGGTGGAAACTCCACAGGATCCTCTTCCTCGTCCTCCTCCTCTATCTCCTCATAGCTCTCCTCCTCAGGGTCAGACACAAGCTCATCCTCCTGTTCTTCCTCAGCAATTAACCTAGAAGGCTCCCTCTAAATCAATTGTTCCTGCACAACATGGACATCTCGGGGTTCCTCATCTCTAGGTATCTGAGGTATCACTTCCCTAGCTGGACTAGATCTTCAAACGTTAGACATCCTGACAACAAAATACTTTTTTAAGTTATATTTATTAAGTGACATTCTTCGATACTTGCGAGCACATAAGTTATTAACACATAGCACATAATGTCTTTTATTGTTTAGCTTCAATGGATGCCTTAATCCATTCCTTAAAACTCGATAAGAGTTTGACACCACTATGTTTTCTATCTCCTTAAAGGTTACTTCCTAAGGTTTCCCCACTTAAGGTTCATAACCCAAGGCTTTGATACCAACCTGTGACACCCCCAAATTCGGGTTCTCCATTCCCACAGAATTTGGTGCTCACTATCCAAAACTATTACATATAACTACCCATAATAAAGGATAAAGACATAATTTAAATAACTTAAACAATAATCTTCCCCATTAAAGGGTTACATCAACTTTAAACAATCCCAGGTAAGTTAACCTTAAATTATTACATAAGTCAGCAGAATACATCACAAAATAAATTAAGTCTTATAACATATTTCATCCAAATAAATTCACATAAATCTTCAACACTTGGACATCTTTCCATTTCCTTTGCTGGAAGATGGCTCATCGACCTTTTTGACTTTAGCTGCAGTGTTAATTGCAAGAGTGAACAATCAATTGCTCACTATAAAGAGTAATAATAATAACAACATGAGTTTGAACAACGAATGTTGAATAATTGTGAACTTGTTCTACGAATCAAAAATAGAAAACAAGTTCAAATTTAATATTTGAGGGTCTTAAGACCACAAACTATGTCCCCGGTATTTAGGTATTATTACCCCAACCTTAATGACCATTTTAGACTATACAGACCCTTCTTTACGCATTTTAGGGGATCAAATTTCTTTGTACCATGTATTGTGCATACATCTAAACGTTACACGTATATAATCCCCTATGTTAGGGTTGTTCGTCTTAGTTTGACTTTAGGATTTCCGCACTAAAGAAAGTTTATCTCGGAACTAACTTATCAGTGGTTCTAGAATTTTAGAACACATCGCTTAATTATAGATTAACCCGATATTTTCTATACAAATAAATTAGAAATTTTATGATAATTTTTTTTTTTTATTATTATAAATATAAATATGGGGAATATGTGCCAAGATAATGTGTGTATGTATTTATGTGATATATTTATTACATGAATGATTTTAAATAATTTTTTTATTTTAGAATTATTGATCATTATAAACTATATTATTATAATAATTAATTTTATAGTAGAAATGTTTTTATTAATTATTTTCCATGAAAATATAATTATATATTATTTATATAATATATGAAATGATTTTTTTGAATTATTATAATAATTATTTTATTATATGAATTTTGTTCAGATTATTAAGTTAATTATTTTTAACTTAATTAATAATGTTAAGTATGATAGATAAATCAGATATGGAATCCAAACCCTAATTTTTGGATTTTGATCAAGGCATGAGAATAATAATATAATATTAATTATATTTTGATTTTTTAGTGCTATAAATATGTACTGTATATGTGGACCGATAAGGGTTGGTCAATTATGGTGTTATGTGACAAACCTCAGATTATCTGTGTGAAACCCTAATTAAAATTTTAAAACTAATTTTATTTTATTTTAAACCCTAAATGAAAGCTTCAGAACCTAATTATACATTAGGTGAGACAATTAAATAACCTAAGGGTTATGGTAATAAGGAAAGGTTAGTATTTAATATGTATATACTAACTTAAGTGGATAATCTTGTTATTTCAAGTGACTAATAATTTTAAACCTATTTCTAGTAAACCTAATTAGGTTATGAGCTAAAGTCACATGTATAAGTAATTAAATTTCATAAGATTGGGAATGGAAACCCTAAATAAATAATTTGGGTAACATATATTAAAATTGTTAGACTATGTTCATTATATGGCCCAAAACAATTAAAGGAGAAGCCCAAAAGAAATAAAATGCAAACCAATACTTAGCCCACTTGATTAAGGGTATTTTAGACTTTTGATTAATCAAATTTGTGCATTAAAATAAAAGCAAAATGGAGGAGATAATGGGGGCAAGGGGACCGGCCATATTAGGCCTTTTAAGGCAACAAAGTTAAGCTAATCAAGTTCCTTAATTAGTAACTCTTACATCAAGTACAAGTGTGTCCCTCTCCCATTGGTAGAAAATCTACTTAGCACCCTTAATCACATGATTAGGCTCATTTGAAAGAGATAAGGTGAAGCCTTTTATCCAAGGGACAACAAAAGTATGGGGATATTAGTTAATCACCCCATTTCATTTTGCTAGACATTTCATTTCTATTATTCTTCTTCTTCTATTTTTCTCCCAAGCTAGCAAGATACTAAGAGAGAAAAGAGAGAGAGGGGTTCGGTTTTGAAGAGAGAGAGAGAGAGAGAGGAGTGTGCTAGCTTGATTAATGCACCCTAAGGTTATATATTACTTTGGTAAATCAAGGAAGGTTGCTACTAGATCAAGGTATAACCTAAATCTTCATCTTCTTCTTCTTTTTTTGTGTTATAGTTATAGCAAGATTTGTTGGGGTTATGAACTAATACTCAAGATACCCTAGTTCTACATATCATCATGTATGGAACTAAGTATCTTGAGTGTTAGATCAAAGGTTTAGAGGAAGAAAATGAGCATATGTTCTCCTAGGGGTTAAACCCTTGTTTTTCTTCCACTAAATCTTGTGTAACTCAAGTTTTACAACTTGGATTTGTGATCCGTCGAAGGGGGGGTGCTAGATACATGAGTTATCTAGTAAACCCAAGTGGTAGAACACAAATCTAGCAAGTATTGAAGCCATGGGGGCTGTTTTCCCCAAAATAGTCCACATAGGGTATTAAAGTTTTAAAACCCTAAAAAGCTATTGTCCCCGTTTTTCTTAAGGCTGTTTCGGATAGTTTCAAGTCTTTTAAAAATCTGGGAAAAATCACAGAGGTACCTTAAGAAGTTATCTACGTGTAGGAAAAAGAACGGACACGTTTTGATTTATAGGTTGTGCGTAATGGCTATTTCCGTAAAGGACTCCTAAATATTAACACCCGCATTTCTCACAGTGTATACATGGGAAAAATCCAAAATATTTACAAAGATGTTCATATATGCTATGGGAGTATACCCTAAAATTTTTAATTTTCTCGAGCAAAACTCGATTTATGAAAAATGAAGCAAGATCCGAGTGTTTTGGGCACTTTAAAATTAGTAAATCACTTTCTAAAATTCCAAAAAATTTGGGGATCATTGTTGGGTCATATATACTATCTAAACCTTAGAAAAGAAGAATTTTTGGAATCAATTTGGTATTTTTCCTAAAATGATGAAGTTATGAATAAAAAGAAATAAATAGTTAAATGATGTCTTAAATAAGAAAAATGATTTTAATGCTTGAATACTCCTAATATATAATATTATGACTATTTTAGGGCATTTTGGTAATTTATAATAAGAAATATTATTTATGACCTTTTATGGATATTAAATAAGTGGTTTTGTAAAGGGTGAACAATTAGAATAAATTGTTTATCGATCAAACAAATTATTAAAATGTTATTATGATATTAATAATATTAGAATATGATATTGTTAAGTAAATAAAAATATTAAGATTAAAGCTTCATTAAAATATTATTAAATAATTAATCTTAGATTAAAATATTATTAAAAGATTAATAATATTAAATTAAAGTATTATTGATGATTAAAATATTATTAAGTAAATAATAATATTCGAGATTTAATAAAATGTTATTAAAAAAATGTAATAACATTAGTAAAAGGAATAAAATATTATTAAATGATTAATAATATTAGTAAATGAATAAAATATTAATACGATTGGTAAATGAATAAAAGTATTATTAATTGATTAATGATACTAAAGCATAAGTAAGATATTATTAAAGTAATAATATTAATGCATGATTAAAATATTATTAAGAGGATTAATAATATTAGTAAAGTATTAAAATATTATTAAGATGTTAATAATATTAGTAAGTTTAATAAAAGTATTATTAGTGAACTAATAATACTAAGAGGTGAATTAAATATTATCAAGATTAATAATATTAAGTGAATTAAAAATATTTTAAGTTATACTTAATGACTTTTAATATTTTAAGAAATAGTACATTAATATTTTAATATTAATGGTAATTATTTAAAATGATTTTAAATATTTTAAAAATCATTTAAGGGTAATATAAATGTTTTAAAAATATTTTGAGTTATTATAAATAACTTTAATATTTTGGCAATGGTTTCATTAATAGTTAAATAATAATTAAATGATAATAGAATTATTTGATATTTGAATCATTTAATAATGATTTCTGTGTTTGAAAATTCGTGATAAATTAATAAATGTTTATCGAGTCATTTAAAATAATATAACCGATATTTACAGATATATCGAAAGTTACGTATCAGAGTCTTAGACTTCGATAATTACCCGATAAAGTCATTTGCACAATCGGCACATATTTCGTAAATTGATCCGACTTAGATATTTTGATCAGATTAATGTTTGTTTGTGATGCAATAACCGCTGAATATGTGTGATAATGTGATTAGGTTATGTGTCGATCATGAAATGCAAGAGACTATATGTTATAGTATATTGTTCTAATAGAACTAATGATCCGATTAATGATAGTCGTGATATAAAAGATAAAACTAAGTCATGATATTGTAAGCAAAACAGATCGTGCAAGTATCCTACCTTTGCATTTTCTTTATGCAATGGACATGAGTAAGAATGTTTCGTAATTATATTATTACTGCATAAATTATTAATCCTATATTATATACGCCATTGATTGTCAACATGTTAGTATATGGTAATTCGATATATATTCTGTTCATTAATTTCTATAAATGGTTATACAAGTGTCCCCACTTGATAATCATCAGATTTAATCACATGTTGATACACCTTTGTTAATTACCCGTATATATATATATATATATATAATTATAGATTATTGTTATTGTCAACAAGATAAAACCTTATTATTATCCAACCGAATTGCTTTGGTTTGGAACCCCGATAAGTATGAACATCCCTTACACGGAAAAAAACTTTTATGCACCCAAGGTGGATGAGTGAACGATAACATCGTTCTTGCATGTAGTATTGATCAATACAGGTACAACGGGCCGATCACCCCCCCGCGTCTGTAAGTTATGACGGTTTGCTTATGATGAAGTTCTATTTAACCTTTTCAAAATGAAAACAATGTTCATAGTATGTCCCTTTAACCCTATTTATAGTCAAGACGTAGTTTCAAAAATTTGAAAGAGGGTTGTTATGTTATTATTATCTGATTCAGATTACTTCACAACTATTGATTTGTTGTAGAAGGGTAGTATAAAGAAAATATTTAAATTCTTTCAACTTATATATATATATATATATATATATATATATATATAATTGTTATTACTTGTTGGGCACTCAAATGCTCATCCTTGCTTAATTTAAATGTTTTCACTAAGTGTGAACAACTCAAGGCTCTCGCTAAGAACAAGGGAAAGGAAAAAGGAAAGCTAACCAAATAAGATTGGTGGTAGTTTATGTAATAGCTTTGATATTATTAAGACAATGATACTTATTAATTATCATGTAATGAATGTTTAAAGGTCTCGTGACTGGGGGATTAGACTCATGATATGTAAATTAAGTTGATATTTATATTATTGATATTATTACTATTATTTCCGCTCATAGAAATGGTATCGTGAAGCACTGAATTCGGGTTTCAAGTACCTGGATTCGAGGGCTTTACAGGTTGGTATCAGAGCTTTAGGGTTGGAAACCTTAGGTGAGATAGACCTTAGGCTATAACCTTAGAACAGAGGGAAACGTTGAAAATATAAATAACTCATATAGAGTTTATAAAGAGATGAATTGATTAAATTTATCGTCAAACAAAATCAAAGATAACTTATATAAAACTATTATTTGTTGTGTGTATATACTATATATAACTAATCAGATAATTTATGTGTGTAGATGTCCGTGGAAAAGGCTTGTTATATGCTTATAGCATGAAGAAGGATCAAATCCATACCCCCCGAGCTAATATCGAAGACAATAGCTGAAATAGAGGCTCACAATGAAAACAACTCATGACGACGTGGTTATTGTAGAAAATGTAAGTACCGCATCCGGAGATGGTGGATGATGAAAGTGATTCGACACTAAAGTTGAAGTTTAACAAGCATCAACAGAGGTGCAGGATCCGAGGAACAAGGTTTCTTCTCCGAAAAAGCTATGGGAAATAGAAAAAAGCTCATTAAATAGTCAATCATGTCAAAGCATTAATAGAAACAATGGAAGAACAAGATAAGCTTAAAATCCAAATTGATCAGATGGGAGCCACAAGCAACACATCGTGTATAGCTCCGAGCAAGATGGGGAAAAGAAAAATAGAAGACCATGACTTAGGAAAATCTGATAAGAAGAAAGGGAAAAGAATATGTTACCTTTGTGGCTATGAGGGACATACCACTCTGTATTGTCCCGACTATAAATCAGAGCATGTTTTATCTGTGGGATAAAGGTCATCAGCGAAAGGTTGTCCAAGAAAAAGGCGAGTGAATAGTAGTATAGTTTCATTGTAGGTCTGCTTAATGTTAAGTATGTCTGTAATGTAATGTTCCCAACTTTTGGTATTAGTCAAGGTCAGAATCCCACTTTTGTAGTCACAAAGGGATGAATGATGTTTAAAGCAAAGATGTGCTATGCTATGTAAAGTATTCGCTAAATGAATATGAATCTAAGTTTGAGTAATGAAATGAGTTAATATACTAAACTTATATGATAAGATTTAGAATGTAAAGAATAATATATGGTTTTACTTAACCGATAATGCCGCCAAGACGCCAAACTCGAAACCAAAGGGCGTAAGAGTCTCATTAATAACGCTGAGGGACAACAACAAGCGCATCTGATGCAAACACTTTGCAAACATAGTAAGACAAGATATGCAAAGAAGGAATGCTGTCAGCAGGAACCAAATTTTACAACGGCTTGGCAAACTTTAAAGATTTCAAGGTCAGGGGACCACCGAATTCAAAGGGACAATCAACCCTGCTGCTTCCCAGCACTTAAGTTAAAGAGATTGAAAAGCATTCGTGGTAGCTAGGGTAGGTGAGGGGCAAAAGCCCGCTTTTGCCACCTACATGATGAAGGGGTGAGGCAAATTTTTGTGGGAAGCGAATCAAAGCAGGGGCGGAGAGGTGTTGTTACTTGGGATAGGTTTAAGACACTCGTTTCTTGAAAACTATTTTTCATCTAGTATGCGTGCTGCTAGGATGGAGGTAAAATTTTTAGAGTTGAAACAGGAGAATATGACGGTGTCCGAATACGCCGCAAAATTCAATGAGTTGGCTAGGTTTTCTCCGCATCAAGTTGATACGGAGGCTAGGAAAGCTAGAAGGTTTGAGCTGGGATTAAAACCCTGGCTCTATAACAAGGTGACAGTGTTGTAGATCCCTACATTTACAGCACTCATGGAGAAGGCTATTATTGCTGAGGAGGGGAGTGAGGCCATGAACCACTACAACAAGGAGAGAAAGAACAAGAGTAAGGTCGAAGGAACTGTGAAGGTGGAAGTTAATAGTGGGAGTAGCGATAGTAGTAGCAAAAGGAAGGGAAGCAATTTTGGAAGTTTACAGGTAAACAGGAAGGAGTTAAGAAGCAAGTTGTGTAGTGTGAAAACTGTGGAAAGAACCACTCTGGAGAATGTTTGAAGGGGAAGTTCGTGTGCTACAAGTGCGGGCAGGAGGGCCATATCTCTCCCAACTGCCCCAATCCTAGGATGAATAGTGGGTGTTTTCTGTATGGATCGACTGAGCACAAGGTGAAGGATTGTTCGAAGAGAAGGACGGAGGCAGGGAGTGTGAATACTGACAAGGACAAAGGAACTCCGCAATCACGGACCAACGCTATCCAAAGAAGCCAATTTAAATTAATGAAGAAGGATCTACAACATGACGGTCCGTGATACCATAGCAAAATGGTGGTGCAATTCCGTATTATTCAGATAACTTTTATTTTCTTATGCATGATTTTCATATATATAGTAAATTATTTTATAAAGAAATTTTGAAGAAGGAATTTGAGTTCTTTTAGAAATCAAATTTCCGTTTAATCAAATAGTTAAGCTTTACGTGAATAGGTTAAAGATCAGTACGATCATTTATGATCAAGATGTACTTGCAATGATTGTATATGCTACGTACACTTGTATGTGTAGGTTTTAAAACGGTGATTCCGGGGACGGAATCTTTATAAGAGAGGGTGAATGTAACAACCCGATATTTTCTATACAAATCACTACTACAAAACAGTAAATAGATAACGCGAAAAAAACGTTGTGGTTTCAGTCAGAAAAACGTCGTAGTTAAGGATGTCATCTATTTGACACCCTTACACAGTTTTTAAAACGTTGTAATTAAGCACAATACACAACATTTTTTAAGAAAAAAACGTTGTAGATTTGTTTTTCAAAATTTAGCAGATGCTTAAAAACGTTGTAGAAGGTATAATTCCACAATGTTTTTTGAATAAAAATATTTTTGTTTAGTATATCAGACAACGTTTAGGCATATTTACACAACGCTTTTAAAATGTTGTAGATTGACTTGAAAAAAAAAAGAAAAAAAATTATGATTCACCTATATTACCAGTGCACTTGCAATCTGCTAATGTCATGATATATAGCTAAAAAAGGTTTAAAAAGCCAAAATGTATCAACCATTCAAAATACATCCCAATAATATCATTCGTTTATAGTTTCAAATTATTACATCCACAAAATATATACCAAACTATCCACATATACATCTCAAATTCACTTTTCAATATAAATTACTACTATATTGAATTGTGAATTTGATTACATCCACAAAATAAACCAAACTATCCATAAAATTAAGCTACTACCTAATCATGTGCAAAAAAGACTAGGTTCTCCCAAAATACACACATTCATCCACAACTTTCTGTGTGTGCTTCAACAGAGTATGCATCTCTCCATTCTCCTGTTGTACAGCCTCAAATACTTGGCCATCAAGAGATGGAGCTTCTAAAATGGACTCCTGAAACATATGTAGAACAATATAAATTCATTGTAGAAATTAAAACCTGAGGTTCATGGTGCTATCAAATGTTAAATTTCACTTTTCTCAGTTCTCTTGGATTGGCCTTGTACAATAACAACACATTGGCTGATGAGAGGGATTCCTACTGTTACATACCTTGAGAATGCGTGACATAAAGGAGGTGCCATCAAGGGAAAATGTATGTTCTGACGCTTCTTTTCTCATGAATTCTACGTAGGCTGACCTGCTTAAGCACAGTAATTAACTTAGTATAGCATGACTACAAAGTCCAAGACAGACATGGTTCAGAAAGTAAATCAGAACTTGCATATGGGAAACCTCACCCTTTTGGTTGCTCTGTCCCTGCATCCGTCAAAATAACCACTTTTAGAACGTCTCCAAATTTGTTGAAGTGCCGAGAAAGACTATCCTTGGTGGCAGCAAAATGAACCTGTAGAAAAAGGAAACTATGTCAGAACGGAGAATAATATATTAGTAGCCAAGTTTCATGTCATTAATATAGGTCATTACATTACTAACGAATATTGTCCATGAATCAGTATCCTTAGTAGCATGACCACTGGAATACAAACCTGCACACAATCAGTATCAAGCACTGTACCAGAAGTTCAATGGCTTCACTAATTGATGTTAAACCATGGTGCGAAACTACCAGGCATGAATAAAACAAATAACTACATTTTCCATCTTTTTCAGTTAAGCCTCTTTTGCTTGGAGTTCCTTCTCCTTCTTACTCAAATCCTACATTTGAAAAACGAACATTTCATTTACACAATAAATAAAACAAACTTTACTAGGTCAGTGATAATTTAAAGATTTTGACATACCTTAGAACTATCAAGAGTAATATCAACTGTTGTACCACGATTGTAGTCAGCAGGTTCAGGAGGAAGTGGTGAAAGCTTTGAGTTTACTGGGGGAGCACTTCCAGGATTCTGCAGACTCAACAAAAACAATATTTTATAAAGCCGAAGCATAAGCAATCTAATAAGCAGGTCATTTATATTAAGGGTCAAAAGCAAAATAATATTCCTTCTGAGACTCCTTCTGTCCACCACCAGCAGGTATTGCCTATGGAGAGAAGAGAATGGGGAAACAAAATTAATGGAAGGCATGTATACACAGACACATGCTCACTTACAAACAAAAACATATGTAAATATACATGATTTCGATAGATATCGTACATTTCCATTACCGACTGAAACATAGTTGTTCTCCTTCATCAGTGGAAAACCAGACTTGTCAGCACCTGCCTCGCTCTCTTGTACAAACTTCTGTCCATCCACATCTAATACATTCAGAGATATATTCAATATCTTACTGGAAGTATTTGCAGCAGAAGGCTGATCCTGATCTTTCCATGGTTTACGAGTACTTTCACCAGTCTTACCAGCAACGCTATACTGGCTCATCAGCAAATCATTATCGTCAATTCCACAAGAGATGCCAGTGTGAGAAACATCCAGATTCCTAAGACCTAGCATACGGCCACCCTCATATACCTCATTATTAGAAATAAAGTCCAAAGCAATTCCAGCATCACTTTCCAACACAGTCATTTTCCTAGCATAGTGTTCTCTATAGTTTCATCGCTGAAGATGAGTTGACTGAGTTTCCTCTGGTATATGGTCATCTTATTTCTGTTTTGCAGTTTGACCATGTTGCACTCTTACATGAATACACACTGAAACATCCAACAGATTCACTATTAGACCCAAAACCATCAATAAAAGGTTTGCATGGAACAACACTAAATCAGTATGTGTATTTAACACAATAAACCCGATTCACTGTTATTTTACCTTGTGGTTTCAACCAATGAGAAACTGTATCTAGCACATTAAGCACAATGAAATTCTGAAATGCCAAAACCATTTTCTGCAAGTAAGGTGAATGCGGCAACCACCTCACCATAACAAACAAAATAATATAAAATAAAACAAACAAGATCTGAATTTGTTAAGGCATAACAAATTAATATGACACACCTTAAAGACATAAATGCAAGACATTTTCAGAATGTCCTTGATCCATATAGCTCTTTGCATGTTAGCAAGCATATAGGTCGACAAGCAGTGAACATATTGAAAATTAAGTGAACAGGTAAGACATCATAGTTATAATCAACTCTCTGTGGAAAGAGTCCACCGAATCTAAAATGTACATAAATACAATGTAAAGAAAAATAACAATTCATACAAATAAATTTTACAACACCACAGATGAGGCATATTACCTTGAATCCAACTTTGTTGTCAAGACACGAATGGTTACCTTAATGCTCCATCCAACTAAACTAATCAAGGACCGCGGGGCTTCTTATGGACGAGCACTTGATAGAGTTTGCTCCATTGGTGAAGAAAAACCTTTAACCGGGCTGTGCTGAATGAGAACAAAGCAACTAAAAAGAAGAGGCCACACCACAATGTCCATCATCCTTGTAAAATATTGAGATCTGGAATCATTCAGTATATGTTAACATTACAACATTAGCTTTGTTTTCAAGTAAAAAAAAACTCATTTTTCTATCACTTAATTTCATTAACTCATCTTCAAGTCATCATGGGAAACCATTAATGACAGTAAAGTCACCTGGAATGTGTCGAGCTTAGTATTATAGTTGGGTAAGTAGTTATCTTTAAAGTAAGCATAATCCGTGTGGATCCATGTGAGTTAGAGAAGGGTAGAATAGTTTTTACTCAAGTAAATCTAGTTCTAGATATATGGCATGTATTAGTGTAGAGAGACATGAATGATATGAATTGAAATCATGTTTGTGACACCGTTCTCCCTACTTTCTTTCTCTTCTTCAATTCTTCCTATTCTCGACCATGGAAATACCGTCTTCTTCTAATTTTATGCACTACTTCTGCCCCTAGTTATGACCATAGCAAAAGTCCTAATAGAATTGCATTCACATAGGATGAAAGTTAGGATTTTACTGCCATCTAATAGCTACTATATATTTTTTAAGTAACTTCATGGTGGAAAAAAGTTAGGATTTTACTGCACCTGCTGAACTTCATGTGGATCAAGGTAAAAGGCTTTGTCGTCTTGCACACCAACAATGTATGTTGAAGCACCAGGCCTACCACCCAAAATCCCAAGGCTCTGCGGAAAGGTGAAAGTCGCAACCAACAATGGAATGTACCTAATAAGAAATGAGAGATTAATCCTAATTGAAACATAAAGCAGATACTTCACTACAACTGGAAAGAAATTTCTGCTTCCAAATTTTTGACAGGTCAAAGAGAACAGTTCAGATGATACAATATGATAATTCCTTCATCTCAATTCAAGCTAGGTCCGTTATATTTTGTCCAAAAATTAGAGAGCTCATTCTATCCTAATCATCATATATTTATCCAAAAGATTATTATCATTATCCAAACGATTATTATCGTTATAAGAAAAAGTAAAGTACTCATAACACTTGTCCTAAAACTATGACCAACCAAACCGACTGACTTAAATTGATGGGAAAGTAGGGGAAACAAATTTACAAAGAAATAAAATATGTTTATATAACAAAATTTTGATCAAAATACATCATTAACATCGACATGGTACATCTGAATTCACAAGAGAAAATGACTAGAAAATATTTCAGTTTATCTTCCATAAAATTTCAATAGGCTCCAAATTCTTACAAGAATTATGAACTATCATAAGAATAAGCACCAAAACTTTCATACCTTGGATTGATTTTATCAAGTCCTAGAACCAATGGAACTAACAAAAGAATAGGACTCCAACCATCTTGCCCTCTTGAAAATTCAAAACAATGTCTAGAAGCATCTTCAATGCATACAACAGGAGCTCCACCTCGCTTCCCATCTTCATCACCAGAAACAACATAAACAACCATCGGCAATGTCTGGTACTTATGTTCACTTTCCTCTATTTTACTGCACGCTAGAGTTTCCCTGAGTTTCCCAAGTGCGACACATGGCATATGGGCCTACCCATGATC
Organism: Panax ginseng; assembly: GCA_020205605.1. Classification (NCBI taxonomy): domain Eukaryota; kingdom Viridiplantae; phylum Streptophyta; class Magnoliopsida; order Apiales; family Araliaceae; genus Panax; species Panax ginseng. Next base: position 110,316,854 of record CM035129.1, read on the forward strand.
CAGGAGAGACTGCATATGCATTTCCAGCTTGAACAAGATTGTGGATAGAAAAAGGTGATTCCTCAGAATCACCAAAATAGTGCAAGATCTCGATATAGACTTGATCCAATGGCTGCATCATTAGAAAGGCAACAACTTGAGCATACAAAATGGGTGGTTAAACGGTGATTGAGACTCTTTATATCAAGATTTATGAGAACATTAATCACAAAATTTAATCAGAAAGTATAATTCAGAATTAACTATTCAAAAACTAATCCTACACCATCTAATATATACCTTGTGTAGAGGTTTTCTCCAATTTCTGCCCAACCGATGGAAAAGCAAGGCCTGTCACATAAGTAAGTTGGTCTTTTATTGACAATCAGAAACAAATATAAATCAGTAAATTCTAATAAAAAAGGTTGAACACAACCTACTATAAAAGCAGACCATACAGCACAATACCTGAGCAACAAGCATCTGATTGCTCCGAATCATCCACCGCCGGGGACGCCCGCTTCTGCGGCAACACGACCGGCTTCATCACAGGTACGGTTCCAATCAAAATGGCCACGAACTAGGTACGGTTCCAATAGATTCAGAAACCCTAGCTTTTTCAGTCTTGTATTTCTTTTTCAAAGTGTCAATCCGATTCATACACTGAACATCAGTACGTAAGGTTGATCCGGCCACGTACTGGTGTCTTCTCTCCCTAACTCTTACTCACCCTCTCTAACCTTGAATTTGTAGAGTAAAAAGAGGGGCTGAGATGTGAGGGGCCGAAAAGAGAGAGAAATAGTTCCTTATCAGTTGGGAGGAAAGCCCAATTTTCTAGGGTTACGGCCAATAACCATGGGAAGAAAAGAGCATGGCTGAGAAATCCAACTGGAAAGAAAAAGATTAGAGTTGCCGATTGAAAAGGGTAGACGTTGCTTCGTTTGGGTGGGCAGATCTGAATTCGAGATAGGAGAGATAAAATAATAGTCGGGGCTATTGTGAGCGCGTTTTTTGCTCCGTGATTTTTAGATACAACATTTTTTAAAAAAACCGTTATCTAGTTAAAACAAAAAAATAACCTTTTTAAATAAATAACGTTTTTTCATCTATATCTGCAACATTTTGTTAAAAAACATTATCGAAAAAAATATCATAATATTTTTTATAAAAATATTGTGGTTTAAGTGTTATTTATTTACTAGTTTGTAGTAGTGAATAAATTAGAAATTTTGTATATAATTTTTTATTATTATTATAAATATGGGGAATATGTGCCAAGATAATGTGTATGCATTATTTATGTGATATATTTATTATATGAATGATTTTAAATAATTTTATTTTAGAATTATTGATTGTTTTAAATTATATTATTATAATAATTAATTTTATAGTAGAAATATTTTTATTAATTATTTTCATGAAAATATAATTATATATTATTTATATAATATATGAAATGATTTTTTAAAATTATTATAATAATTATTTTATTATATGAATTTTGTTCAGATTATTAAGTCAATTATTTTTTAACTTAATTAATAATGTTAAGTATGACAGATAAATCATATATGGAATTCAAACCCTAATTTTTGGATTTTGATCAAGGCATGAGAATAATAATATAATATTAATTATATTTTGATTTTTTAGTACTATAAATATGTACTGTATATGTGGACCGATAAGGGTTGATCAATTACGGTGTTATGTGACAAACCCTTGTATTACTGTGTGAAACCCTAATTACAAATTTTAAAAACTAATTTTATTTTATTTTAAACCCTAAATGAAAGCTTCGTAACCTAATTATACATTAGGTGAGACGATTAAATAACCTAAGGGTTATGGTAATAAGGAAAGGTTAGTATTTAATATGTATACTAACTTAAGTGGATAATCTTGTTATTTCAAGTGACTAATAATTGTAAATCTATTTCTAGTAAACCTAATTAGGTTATGAGCTAAAGTCTCATGTATAAGTAATTAAATTTCATAAGATTGGGAATGGAAACCCTAAATAAATAATTTGGGTAATATATATTAAAATTATTAGACTATGTTCATTACATGGCCCAAAACAATTAAAGGAGAAGCCCAAAAGAAATAAAATGCAAACCAATACTTAGCCCACTTGATTAAGGGTATTTTAGAGTTTTGATTAATCAAATTTGTGCATTAAAATAAAAGCAAAATGGAGGAGATAATGGGGGCAAGGGGACCGGCCATATTAGGCCTTTTAAGGCAACAAAGTTAAGCTAATCAAGTTCCTTAATTAGTAACTCTTACATAAAGTACAAGTGTGTCCCTCTCCCATTGGTAGAAAATTTACTTAGCACCCTTAATCACATTATTAGGCTCATTTGAAAGAGATAAGGTGAAGCCTTTTATCCAAGGGACAACAAAAGTATGGGGGATATTAGTTAATCACCCCATTTCATTTTGCTAGACATTTCATTTCTATTATTCCTCTTCTTCTATTTTTTTCTTTCAAGCTAGCAAGATACTAAGAGAGTAAAGAGAGAGAGGGGTTCGGTTTTGAAGAGAGAGAGAGAGAGAGGAGTATGCTAGCTTGATTAATGCACCCTAAGGTTATTATATATTACTTTGGTAAATCAAGGAAGGTTTCTACTAGATAATGGTATAACCTAAATCTTCATCTTCTTCTTCTATTTTGTGTTATAGCAAGATTTGTTGGGGTTATGAACTAATACTCAAGATACCCTAGTTCTACATATCATCATGTATGGAACTAAGTATCTTGAGTGTTAGATCAAATGTTTAGAGGAAGAAAATGAGCATATGTTCTCCTAGAGGTTAAATCCTTATTTTTCTTCCACTAAATCTTGTGTAACTCAAGTTTTACAACTTGGATTTGTGATCCATCGAAGGGGGTGCTAGATACATGAGTTATTTAGTAAACCCAAGTGGTAAAACACAAATCTAGCAAGTATTGAAGCCATGGGGGCTGTTTTCCCCAAAACAGTCCACATAGGGTATTAAAGTTTTAAAACCCTAAAAAGCTCATCGTCCCCTGCTTTTCATGAGGTCAAGCTTTACGGTTTAAGTCTTTTAAAAATTTGGAAAAATCACAGAGGTACCTTAAGAAGTTATCTACATGTAGGAAAAAGAACGGACACGTTTCGATTTATAGGTTGTGCGTAATGGCTATTTCCGTAAAGGACTCCTAAATATTAACACCCGCTTTTCTCACAGTGTATACATGGGAAAAATCCGAAATTTTTACAGTATGTTCATATATGCTATGGGAGTATACCCTACTAATTTTAGAATTTTCTGAGCAAAACTCGATTTATGAAAAATGAAGCAAGATCCGAGTGTTTTTGGTACTTTAAAATTAGTAAATCACTTTCTAAAATTTCAGAAAATTTTGAGGATTATTGTTGGGTCAAATACTGTCTAAACCTAAAAAAGAAGAATTTTTGGAATCAGTTTGGTATTTTTCCTAAAAATGATGAAGTTATGAATAAAAAGAAATAAATAGTTAAATGATGTCTTAAATAAGAAAAATGTGATTTTAATGCTTGAATATTCCTAATATATAATATTATGGCTATTTTAGGGAATTTTGGTAATTTATAATAAGAAATATTATTTATGACCTTTTATGGATATTAAATAAGTCGCTTTGTAAAGGGTGAACAATTAGAATAAATTATTTATTGATCAAACAAATTATTAAAATGTTATTGTGATATTAATAATATTAGAATATGATATTGTTAAATAAATAGAAATATTAAGATTAAAGCTTCATTAAAATATTATTAAATAATTAATCTTAGATTAAAATATTATTAAAAGATTAATAATATTAAATTAAAGTATTATTGGATGATTAAAATATTATTAAGTAAATAATAATATTCGAGATTTAATAAAATGTTATTAAAAATGTAATAACATTAGTAAAGGAATAAAATATTATTAAATGATTAATAATATTAGTAAATAAATAAAATATAAATACGATTAGTAAATGAATAAAAGTATTATTAACTCGATTAATGATACTAAAGCATAAGTAAGATATTATTAAAGTAATAATATTAATGCATGATTAAAATATTATTAAGAGGATTAATAATATTAGTAAAGTATTAAAATATTATTAAGATGTTAATAATATTAGTAAGCGAATAAAAGTATTATTAGTGAACTAATAATACTAAGAGGTGAATTAAATATTATCAAGATTAATAATATTAAGTGAATTAAAAATATTTTAAGTTATACTTAATGACTTTTAATATTTTAAGAAATAGTACATTAATATTTTAATATTAATGGTAATTATTTAAAAATGATTTTAAATGTTTTAAAAATCATTAAAGGGTAATATAAATGTTTTAAAAATATTTTGAGTAATTATAAATAACTTTAATATTTTGGCAATGGTTTCATTAATAGTTAAATAATGATAAAATTAATGATTTGGCTACCAAAGTTGACACGTTTTACTGAATATCCGATTGAACTTTTAATTTTTCAAATTAAGTCAGGTACGTCGGATAAAAATAAGCCAAAGGCCACAAGGCCTTGTTTGGCTAACCAAAATTCCCCTCTTCTAATTTATTTTAATAATATTTATATTATATAGTTTTACTTGTCACAAATGTAACTAATTTAAATAACTTACAATTATAATAATTATAATTATACCTTATATTTGATAAATCGTTATATATCTAATTTAATTATTAAATTAGACTAGAACATCATTTTATTTAATTTAATTATTTCCTTAAATATTAAATAATTCATTTAATTTGATTATTGCATTAAATTAAATCTTTAAATAATAAAATTACCATTAATCAATTTAATTAACATTACTCAATTTAGTTACTAAATTCTTGCACTATAATTTCCTCAATTATTTATTTTTCTCAATAAATAAATTATTTAAAATATTTATTTAATTCAATAAATATTTAAATTACAAAATTTCTCGATCGATACAATTATTACCTCAACCTTAACAGTCGTTTAGACTATATAGACCCTTCCTTACGTACTTAGGGGGATCAACCCTTTGTACCATATATTGTGCACAAATATCTAAAGGTATATGTCAGGAATAAGCATATGAATGATATTCCTATTTACATATGATTTGATTATGATATATATGAATGAATATGCATGTATGCTTGTATTAAGAAAAGTTGTAAAGTCCACTGATAGATTATAGAAACATATGTACAAGGACTTAGAATGAATTGATCAAATATGTTAGGATGATCCTACATAAGCAAAACAGCTTTGTAAAGTCCTTAAAAAGAAATGATGTACAAGGACTATAAATATAGAAAGATCAAGCATGTTAGGTTGATCTTATGATGTAATAGATAGTCTTGTCTGATCATCGAGCACTGCACCAGAAATCGTAGTCTGCTAGGAGAGTCAAGGAAAACTCGAGAGCTATCAAGGCAGAATCGTAGTCTGCAAGATAGTAGATCTCGGAGTTCGTAGACTGCCAGGAGAGACTAGGAAGGATCGTAGTGTGTCGAGTAGCACTTCCTGAGTCGTAGTCTCATCGAGGAAGTCATGTTCGTAATCGTAGAGACAACTCGCCACGAGCCGACGTCATCTCGCCGAAGCCAAGTCAAGAATCATAGACTACACTTTGAGTCGTAGAGTCTATCGATAATGAGGCCAAGTCAAGAATCGTAGACTACACTCAGAGTCGTAGAGTCTACTGATCCTATCAAAGACAGAGATCGTAGTCGAGCAAGATCAGATGAAGACAACAAGCACAACGATAGAAATTATAGAGTGTCAAGATCTGATCTCGGAGTCATAGTAGTGTATCCACACAACCGGTCAATCAGAGAGTGTAGAATCGAGACTTCAACAGATGTGCTCACAACGCCAAGGTAGAATCGTAGAGCTAATACGATTCTCAACAAATGAGCACTCCCAGAATATCCAAAGGGATGAAGCCTCTAGTTGGTACTGCAAAGATAAATCCCATTTAAAGGAAGCCAAAGAGCACTCAACGAATGGCATACAAGCTAATAGAAGATCTAAGCATCAGCCCAATCAGAATCCAGATTGAGTTATGAAGCCATTCTAGATGAAGTCTTCCACAAGATGATCATAAGAAGACTTCAGTAGCTGACTAAGGAAAGTCAGCAGGTGCAGTAGCAGTCATGTGGTAAGATGACAACGATCTTGGATGTAACCAGGATCGTAGTGTTTGCCAAACAAAGAAAGAACTAATGGAGTATACATAGAGATACTGGTCAGTTTTTGAAGAATAAGGCTAAAGTGATTAAGCATTGGGTCAGTCCATTGATGATAAGTGAACGAGAGATCAAAAGGAGAAAGCGAGCTAGATACGCCACAAATCTGAAGTGTGTTGCTATTCAGAAGGGGCCAGAGCTAGGAGTCAAGCCATCAGTATCTGTGAACAATCGACGTAAACAAGAAGTGTTGAAGCACTGCACAATAGAAGAAAGAGGTGTTTTACACTGAAGATCAAATAAACACTCTTCAAAGATCGTAGTGTTGTCTCTATATGTCAAATGAGCAGCTGTCAACTAGACACTACGATTAGGTCCAAGAAGATGTGCATCAGAATCGTAGAGTTCGAACAATTGAGGATTGAAGCATTGACAACGGTTCAATCTAAAGGTTAGTATTCGGACAAGAGCTTATTGAGAGCATCAATGCAAAATGACAACCTCTGATCTAGAAATCAGAATGGGGAAATAAAGTTGTCGACCTGCCAGAGACATCAAAGTAACATCTCTAACGGGGTAGGTGAAACAGTAGACTGCAGTGTCGGAAAGTCATGTTATGTCACATCTGCAGTCTGCACCAAACAACTCGAGATCTGTGAAGCAATTTAAACAGCTCTCAACGGCTACTTTTCAACCTAAAGATTGACAAGGAGTATAAATCAGAAAGAGCTTCAAAGATCAAGGGTTGCTGGAGTTGCCGAGTTTGGAGAAATGGTGGACTGATCTAACCAACGTAAAATAGTGAGTGACCAATGAAGGTCTGAAGGCTCACTCTACGATCCACCAAGAACACTTAGAGATAGACAAAGAAAGAAGTAGAAGTGAGAGTTCTACAATGTAAAAGTGAGAGTTCTACTACAAGAAGAGTGTTCTGAACTGCCGAGAGAAAGAAGAGCATCATGTCATCTTGATGTCCATCACGGGAAGACTTTAAGTACCAGAGAGAAGAGCCTACAGTCATCTTAGCAAGTTCATCATGAGAAGGCATCAAGTATCAAGAAAGAATATCACCAACGCCATCATGGTGTCAAGCATTAGAAAGTTTCTAAGTACCTAGAAGAAGAGCTTACAGTCATCTTAGAAACCCATCATGTGCAACCATCAAGTATCTAGAAGAATGATCTTCAAGGCAGTTCATCAAGGGATCATCAGAAGTGGTTGAGTAATCAAGAAGTCGAGCATCATGCAACACTCAACCGCACTTCAAGGATGATCACGCCAAGTCGCTAAAATACGTAAGATGTTCGTAGCTTAAAGACATCTTAGCAACGGCAAAGACCAACTCCAACAAACAAACAAATAACTCAACAACAAGAAGCCAGGGCCTGAGGGGTCCTTGTCCGGAGGTAATAAATGAAGTTCCAAGCCTGCTGGGCTTGAAGAGTTCCTAGGGAACTAGAGAAGTTCCAAGGCTGTTGGCCTTGAAGAGTTCTTAGTGAACTGAAGTCCCAAGGCTGCTGGCCTTGAAGGAATCTTAGTGATTCAGGGTGCTGCCTTTCCTTAGTGGAAATCCTGCTAGTTGAAAGCAAAAGAGTGGATTAGGAGCTTGAGTCTCTGAACCACTTAAAACCCCTTGTGTCTTTTACTTTATGTCATTTACATTATGTACATTAACTGCTATAACTGCTATGTATGTTTTAACTGCTTACCACTGAACTAACTCTACGAACAATGTATATATAATTATGAATATATCAATGAAGGGGATCTTTTACTTATTCCGCTGTGCTTGAAAAGATTCTTATGTTTGTCATATGCTAAATTATTAGCAATATAAAATAAACCAATAAATCATTTGAAAATAAAAAGGATCTATTCAACCCCCCCTTCTAGATCTATTGTGCCTACTAGGAACTAACAATTGCTATCAGAGCAGGTTCTCATGCTATATTCAAAAGTTAATCGCTTTGAGTCTGATCCTAGGCACAAACATTGTTCTATATGCAGATGAGCTCACACGTTGGAAATATTGTGTACAGGTAAATGTGCATATACACCTGAAGCTGCTCAGATTGGTCCATATTCTTGATTGTCATAATCAACATGACCAATCCTTGCTCGCGGTCAATCTTGTAGTCTGAGGACCAGGATAGAAAGCTCAAAAGACATCAACAAAAAAGAGTCAAACATCCACTAGTCTGAAAAGATGAAAACGCCACATAATCTAAGAAATGCTTATCCAAAGAAGAACTTCTCAAACATGTATCTGGCCAACTAGCAGCTGGATGTAAACCTTGTGAACTCAAGGATGTCAAAGAACTAAAGATGCTGATATTTTCTTAGCTTGCATCTTCAAAACCACGACTGATTGATTGAAGGTCAACTGGAGCAACTAGATGTCAGGAGCAAATGAGAAACCATGCACATCAATGCCTAAACTCAGTATATCTAAGATAAATGACTGTTAAGAAACTGACAGTAAAAAGGTACGGTTCCTCACTAATATAAATATGTACATCATGATTGCACCCCCTTATGAACTATAACAGTATTCTTTCAAGGAATCATAATCTACCTAAAAAGGTGAAGAGAGAAAGTACACTGAGGGTGGAAACTCAAATGCCTATAAACTTTCTCTCCATCCAAGTTTTAGGTTGAAGATGACATCTTGAAAGAAATTTGAAATGGGTCATAAGAGCATCACAGGTCAAATTAATGTGAAGTAATCTTTGCTGATGGGTTAGTATGTATGTACAACCTATGGTCTAAGTGTTTAATAACACACAGAGTATGATCAGTTCTACAAGAGAATCTTGAAGATTCATAGAAACTGATCACCTCCATGAATCAACCAGATACTAATAAATCATAGAGTTGATTCTCACTCTGTGAACATTTAAGCCATGTTAACATATCCTAGCAAATGATGAAACCATCAAAGAAAAAGAGTGTTTTATTAAAATAGCAAATCATACACACACTCACCATCATGCATCTCAAAATGTATTATCTAAATTAGTTACATGCATGAATATGACTGTTGGTGATCAATATGATGATTATCCAAATATATGAGGAACATGGTTTAGAAAACTAACCTAGCAGGACCCATTTAACCATGGGTACCAAAAATAGAAATTAATAACCTGCAGGTACTTGGTCTATCTGGCCAGGCTAAGGAATGCTGAAGTAGAAGACTTCAGTCAAGAAAATTCAACCAGCAGAAGGCTTAAGACTGTTCAGAAATGATTCTGATAAAAATCCTATATGTCAAAGCTTGTCCTTGAAGACCTGCTGAGCTGATCTGAATAAAAGCTCACATAGCTGCTGATCTTTATATGAGAGCAGACCATTCAACCAAAGATGAAAAAGGGTCTTAGATGCTCAATCATGCAAAGCATGTCATAAAAGAAGAATCCTCAAGGAAGCTCACCACAGAGGATCATCAAGCATCAAACATGAGGAACTCATTTTGGGATCAGAACTCCACGAGCACAAGCTGCCAAAGAAGACTACGTTCATAGTGATGTAAATAGATTTGACTGTTAGTGGTGATTCCAGTCAGAAGGAGATATGCTGGGATGCTTCCTAATGCACATGAAGAAAAGGAAATCACACCTCACTAAGAAGATAATATAAAAATGGGGAAGCAATGATCTGTGAAGGAACAACAACACTGAAGATATACTATGAAGCAATGTACCAGCTATAGAGTCCCAAAACTTTGTGGCTGATGAACCAAATAAAGAACCATAGTTAGTAGGAACATCTCAAAACGTACTACTGATAACCAATCAGCCACCCAACTCAAAATCATGGAGTGCCTACAATCAAACATCCGATCATAGTGTAAGAGTAGGAGGACACCACGATTATAGCAAATGCAATTGTCTAAAAAGTTGGTAGAGGACCTCCCCAGCTAAAAAGGTTAAATGAGATATCAGTGCAAATCATTTCTAAAGTATTTCATCTGGAAAGCGCCTCAGGAACAAACCTTACCCTTAGCTCACTCTAAGAGGTTGGCCCTTCCTGAGCTACCTTAATCCAGAAGGATTGCTTAGTCAAGTTCATCTCAAGGACCAAGATAATCAACGATCGTAGAGTAAAGTTTGAAGAGAACTCAACGATCGTGATGCAACCTCAACGATCGTAGAAGAAGTTTGAAGAGAACTCAACGATCGTAGGTAATCTCAACTGATCGTGAGGAAGCGATCGATTTACGATCGATCAGCCTTACAAGAGGATACTCTAGCTCATGAGGAGCTTGGAAGAACGAGACAATTGCTCAACCATTCAAATTATGAGGAGATAAGTTCGAATCGTGGAAAGATGTCCTAAGGCTTCATGAAGTACATCATCGGTGGAATGTCAAAATGAGGAGTCCAAAACCATCCACTACAGCATCCCTCAAAAGATGATCGTCGAGTCAACAAAGGAAAACGTAGAGTCCACAACTGCCGTACCATGCTACTCTATGAACCAAAAAGGTCAACGGTAAATCGACGTCAGTAATGCTTATTCTCTTAAAAGGAATATAAAACCGAAAAGATTATGGGGAGTTACAGCTTATTACTGGACATTGTGCAACCAATGGTTGGTTGACACATAACTGCTTATGTAGAGTCAAAGGGAACTGCCATAAAGACAAATTCAAAATTTGCAAACAGTTATCAGAAACTATTAAACCTCTCTCCCTCCCATTCTCAAACCCTAGAATCCTCTTCGAAGCCAAAATCAATTAAACCTCCAAGAGCCCAAATCACAATCAGCTATCTCTCATAAATCTTTCTGAATCAAATACCCATATTCCTCAAACCATTCTAATGAAAGATTGGCGAGTAATCACCGCATTCAATTTCGGAACCAAGTCGTTTGAGAAATCAAAAAGAAGTTCGAGACATTCTTGAACTTGTGAAGAAAGTCGGATTCTCGTAATGTCTTGAGGGCAAGCACTTTCGAGTATATACCGAATCGTTAAGGAGTTATACTCAAATGCATCCATAAATGCTCTAACCCTTTCTACCAAGGTTAAAGGTCGGGTCTCTAAAGTCAAATCATCCGATATCAATCAATGCTTAGGTTTTCCTGACCTAGGACTGAAAAACCTTGATGAGATCGACACTGAGCAAGCGAAGGAGATTATGGGGTACCAAAGAAACCCTAGTCTGAAGGACATGAAGAAGAAGGAGTTCTTTGAGGAATTCGAGTTCTTTGCTGAGATAGTGGGAAAATGTATCCTATACAAGGGTACTGCACATGACACTATGCTTGATCAGCAGTTGAAGATTATGTCTGCAATAGTTCTGAAGAAGCGAATCAACTTTGGAGCTATCTTGTTCGATCAGATCTCCAAATGGGTTGAAAAGGCTGAGTTAAAGAAGTCTACAGATAGACCCCTAACCAAGGTCTTTCATGGAAGATTGCTGAGTATTATGATGAAGAAAAAGCTGGGAGGCAAAATCAAGGATGATGAAGGAAAGCCTCTAAATGTTCATAAAGTAATGTCTCCACAAATTGCTCGTGAACTGGAAGAAGAACCCAAAGGAAAATAGGAAGCTAAAAACAACTGGGAGCGAAAGCAAGGTCTCTGTAAGAAGAGAAAGGCGAAAAGAGGTGGAAAGTTTTGAGTCCGGTGACTCGCACTAAAGATGCGCCCACACCAGTAAGGAAGAGATCCAGGGATATGAAGAAAACAGAGGCTCCACCAAAGAGTCTCTCCACTGAAGACAAAGATGAAGGTGAAAAGGTCTTAACTGCACCAGAAACCACAAAGAGAAGAAGCAACAGACTGCTTCAAGGGCCATTAAGAAAGAGAGCTAAGGTGGAAAACAAACCAAATTGAGCTTCAAGAAGAAAGTACATCTGACGAAGAAGAGGACGTAGAGTCAGAAGAAGAAGAGGGAACTGATGGTCTCAAGAGTGAGTCCCCAAAGAACAAATCCAGCGATGAAGGTGAAGTTGAATTCATGAAAGAAAATGTAAACCTTGCTGATGAAAAAGAATATGCAAGCTCTATGGCTAACTCTCAGAGCATTCACTCTGATGATGAAGAAAAGCTACAAGATGACTCAACTGCATCTTCAAATGCAAATGCTCCAACAAGCCCAGATGATGGGTCAAATGATTTGATCCGGAAGAAGGACCTGCCCCTGCCAATACTGAATGACAAGGAAGGTTGCCTGATGATTCAAAGGCCTCAGAGTCTAAAGAGGAAGAAGAATCTGACTCTTCCATAGTTGAACCCCCAAGGAGAAGAAAGAGCTACAAACTACTAACTAAATTTACCTCCAAGAAGAAAAGTGATCAATCTACTGCAGTCATTGAAGTAAGTGATGATGAATCTGAATCAAATAAAGAAAGTACTGAAGATGGGACTAGTGATGAAGATGATGAATCCAAGGAAGATATTGCTGAAGAAGGTTCTGAAAATGAAAACCAACAAGAAGGATTCATTGATGAATTTGATCAGAATAATTCAGGCTCCAAAAGAGAAGAAATAGAGAAAGATTGTGATTTTGCACATCAGGAATCAGAGGAACCAGAATACTACCATGTTCTCTCTCCAGCCAGAATTAGCAGAAGAATAGTGGTGGAAGTTTTTGATGAACCACCAGCTGAACTAGTAGCAAGATGGATAAGTCATGGAAATGAACAACTTCGAGTTGTAAGAATGACTACAGATGAAGTGCTTCATAATTGGAAAATTATGGAGTTAGATTGCACAACAATACTATATAACTCTGAAGATCTTCTGATGAGATGGTTCTTCCCATGGATGCCGTGGTTAAAGGCACATACTGATAAAGATGAGAGCTACTTCAGATGGTGCTACTCTCAGTTTCCAAATCTGGAGTTGGTGTCACAAAACTTCCCAAGGGGTAAAGAAGTTTGCAACCATGATGATCAATGACCAAATTTATTACAAAGTCTCACCGCATCTACCGGCAATCACTACATTCCCTACGATCGTAGAGTGGACTCTGAAGGCAGAAGGATTATGGCCAAGGAGATAATCGTAGAGTCTATTCCCTCTACCACTGATGGTGTTCAAGTCCAGAATAAGAAGCCTCCATCTGCTCAAGCACAATTTCCTGACATTTTTTCATCCTCCAATAGCGATTGGTATTCAACAATTTTTTAGATTCTCAACACCTTCGAAAATCTGTCCAAGGATGAAAATCGTAGAGTCTAATCTGGTGCTCAACAAGAGGCTACCCAACCAAATGACCAAATCCTTATGGAGCAGGAGCTGATGAAGAATTCTGATGATCTGATTGAGAAGATGTCTCTAATCACTAAAGAGTCTAAGAGGTTGATAGCAAATGTAAGATAACTTCACCAAGATGACTCCAAAGCCACCATGGTCGATGTATCTCTCAAAATCAAAGAGAGAGATCACATCTATTTGAAGGTCATAAATGATCAGAAGGCAGATGCACTACGAGCACAAAAGGCAAATAAAGAACAACTCCAAGTCCTCTCTGACAAGATTGACAATATGAATCAGTCTTTCTCCATGAAACTTGAGCTAAGCCAACAAGAACTCAAGTTTGAAGTTGCTAACTCCTCCTATCTGATAGAGCAGCTTATGTCCAACATGGAGCAGCTCTACCAAATGATTAATGACAAAAAGGGGGAGAAAAAGAGGCATAGAAAGAGGCAGAGTAAATGGTATGCAAGAAAGGGCAAGGAGAGCAGAAGGAAATAAGACAAGAAGACAAAGAAGAAGACAACAGAAGAAGAAGCTGGTTCATCATCTGAGGGGGAGCCAAAGGATGATGAGCCTGCATTTGCAAAGGCAGAGGGGGAGCCAGAAGAAGAAGAGGAGTATACATCTGCAGAGGAGCAAACAAAAGAAATGAAGTCAACATCCCAAGGGAAGCAGAAGCAAAAAATCAAACAGATGAATAGCTGGGTCACAGACATCTTGGAAGCATACATGGAGCCAAAAGAGGTACATCTCTAAGTAGTTAGGTATGTTCTGGATCCAAGATGTAAAATGTCAGTGTATTAAATTTCACATCATTATAAATGACATTCATGATTATCTGTTTTAGAAATACAGTTTCTCACTGTATATAAGATTCATTCATAATATGCATATACACTCATTATTTTTGTCATAATCAAATAGGGGGAGATTGTCAGGAATAAGCATATGAATGATATTCCTATTTACATATGATTTGATTATATATATATGAATGAATATGCAAGTATGCTTATATTAAGAAAATAGTCAAAGTCCTTTGATAGATTATATAAACATATATGTACAAGGACTTAGAATGAATTGATCAAATATGTTAGGTTGATCCTACATAAGCAAAAACAAATTTTGTAAAGTCCTTAAAAAGAAATGATGTACAAGGACTATAAATATAGAAAGATCAAGCATGTTAGGTTGATCTTATGATGTAATAGATAGGCTTATCTGATCGTCGAAAGCACTCGCATCGTAAATCGTGAGTCCGCCAGAGAGTCAAGGAAAACTCGAGAGCTATCAAGGCAGAATCGTAATATGCAAGATAGTAGATCTCGGAGTTCGTAGAATGCCAAGAGAGATGAGAAAGGATCGTAGTGTGTCGAGTAGCACTTCCTCGGAGCCGTAATCTATTGAGGAAGTCATGTTTAGAATTGTAGAGACAGCCTGCTTACGAGCTGACCGAGAATCTACCGGAGCCAAGTCAAGAATCGTAGACTACACTCTGAGTCGTAGAGTCTACTAATAACGAAGCCAAGTCAAGAATCATAGACTACACTCAAAGTCGTAGAGTCTACTGATCGTATCAAAGATAGAGATTGTAGTCGAGCAAGATCAGATGAAGACAACAAGCACAACGACAGAAATCGTTGAGTGTTAAGATCTGATCTCGGAGTCGTAGTGTCTGCACAGTCGAAGTTGAATCGTAGAGTGTAGAACTGAGACTTCAACAGATGTGCTCACAATGCCAAGGCAGAATCATAGAGCTAATACGATTCTCAAAAAATGAGCACTCCCAGAATATCCAAAGGGATGAAGCCTCTGGTTGGTACTGCAAAGATAAATCCCATCTAAAGGAAGCCAGAGAGCACTCAACGAATGGCATGCAAGCTAACAGAAGATCTAAGCATCAACCCAATCAAAATCCAGATTGAGTTGTAAAGCCATTCTAGATGAAGTCTTCCACAAGATGATCATAAGAAGACTTCAGTAGCTGACTAAGGAAAGTCAGCAGGTGCAGTAGTTGTCAAGTGGTAAGATGACAACGATCTTGGAAGTAACCAAGATCGTAGTGTTTGCCAAACAAAGAAAGAACTGATGGAGTGTACACAGAGATACTGGTCAGTTTCTGAAGAACAAGGCTAAAGTGATTAAGCATTGGGTCAGTCCATTGATGATAAGTGAACCTGAGATCACAAGGAGAAAGCGAGATGGACACGCCACAAATCTGAAGTGTCTTGCTATTCAGAAGGGGCCAAAGCTAGGAGTCAAGCCATTAGTACCTGAGAACAGTCGAAGCAAACAAGAAGTGTTGAAGCACTGCACAATAGAAGGAAGAGGTGTTCTACACTGAAGATCAAATGAACACTCTTCAAAGATCGTAGTGTTGTTTCTATATGTCAAATGAGCAACTGTCAACTAGACACTACGATCAGGTCCAAGAAGATATGTATCAGAATTGCAAAGTTTGAACAATTGAGGATTGAAGCATTGGCAACGGTTCATCTAAAGGTTGGTATTCGGACAAGAGCTTATTGAGAGCATCGATGCAAAATGACAACCTCTGATCAAGAAATCAGAAGGGGGAAATAAAGTTATAGACCTGCCCGAGACATCAAAGTAACATCTCTGACGGGGTAGGTGAAATAGTAGACTAAAGTGTCAGAAGGTTATGTCATGTCACATCTGCAGTCTGCACCAAACAACTCGAGATCTGTGAAGCAATTTGAACAGCTCTCAACGGCTACTTTCCAACGAAAAGATTGGCAAGGAGTATAAATCGAAAAGAGCTTCAAAGATTAAAGGTTCATTGGAGTTCTTTGAGTTTGGAGAAATGGTGGACTGATCTAACCAATGTAAAATAGTGAGTGACCAATGAAGGTCCGAAGGCTCACTCTACGATCCACCAAGAACACTTAGAGACAGACAAAGAAAGATGTAGAAGTGAGAGTTCTACTATAAGAAGAGTGTTCTAAACTGTCGAGAGAAAGAAGAGCATCATAACATCTTGATGTCCATCATGGGAAGACTCTAAGTACCAGAGAGAAGTGCCTACAGTCATCTTAGCAAGTCCATCATGAGAAGGCATCAAGTATCAAGAAAGAAGATCACCAACGCCATCATGGTGTCAAGCATGAGAAAGTTTCTAAGTACCTAGCAGAAGAGCTTACAGTCATCTTAGAAACCCATCATGTGCAGCCATCAAGTATCTAGAAGAATGATCTTCAAGGCAGTTCATCAAGGGATCATCAGAAATGGTTGAGTAACTGAAGAAACTGAGCATCATGCAACACTCAACTGCACTTCAAGGATGATCATGCCAAGCTGCTAAGTACAGAAGATGTTCAGAGCTTAAAGACATCTTAGCAGCTCAGCACCAACTCCAACAAACAAATAAACAACTCAACAACAAGAAGCCAGGGCCTGAGGGGTCCTTGTCCGGAGGGACTAAATGAAGTTCCAAGCCTGCTGGGGTTGAAGAGTTCTTAGGGAACTAGAGAAGTTCCAAGACTGTTGGCCTTGAAGAGTTCTTAGTGAATCAAGTCCCAAGGTCACGCGGCCTTGAAG
This sequence comes from Panax ginseng, assembly GCA_020205605.1. NCBI lineage: Eukaryota > Viridiplantae > Streptophyta > Magnoliopsida > Apiales > Araliaceae > Panax > Panax ginseng. The sequence continues at coordinate 110,333,816 of CM035129.1, forward strand.
GAATCTTAGTGATTCGTGGTGCCGCCCTTCCTTAATGGAAATCTGCTAGTTGAAAGTAGAAGAGTGGATTAGAAGCTTGAGTCTCTGAACCACTTAAAACCCCTTGTGTCTTTTACTTTATGTCATTTACATTATGTACATTAACTGTTATAACTGCTATGTATATTTTTACTGCTTATCACTGAACTAACTCTACGAACAATGTATGTATAATTATGAATATATCAATGAAGGGGATCTTTTACTTATTCCGTTGTGCTTGAAAAGATTCTTATGTTTGTCATATGCTAAATTATTAACAACACAAAATAAACCAGTAAAGCATTTGAAAAAAAAGGATCTATTCAACCCCCCCTTCTAGATCTATTGTGCCTCATCGAAACTAATGAAACTTGCATTCATTATAAAGAGAATGAAGTTAGGGAACTTACCTCGTGTGCAAGCTACACAAGTATATTAAACGTTTGCCAATTACCCTACATATACCATTGAAATCGCAATACCGATTAGTTATACTATCGTTAGCCTTATAGGTTCAATCCATCATCTAAGTCATAACCTTTAGCTTAATGTCTAACCATGTTGGTTAACCACTCCCACGAATCTGAAAACTCACTATCGCCTAATATAAAGCTTTATCATTCACCTCTAACTCTTGCAAACATAAATTTTCATTCATTACATAACTTGTTAAGTGATTATTTAAAATCTTCACCTTTTTGGTATTACCATACATTACCATCTGTTATTATATCTTATGATATGGTTTAACATCTTTATCATGCATACTTAATTAGCTTAGGTCATCATACAATAGACTGCAATAACATAAAACACACTTTATCTCGCTTTCGTGGCATCGCAAGAATCATACTTGCCTTTAAGCCTTAAGACTGCTGCCGTAATTGCGTTGGTGCACTACTTCTCGAACAACCAACAAAGTAATTCTTGATGAAGTGCATAAAAACTACAAAGAACTTTGATACTGCTTCACACCAACACTCCAATTTTCCCAATTTCTACAGAAATTCACAAATCCCAACAACTAGAATTTGGTAACAACATCACCAAGCATGCATTTCATAATTCTACTAACATAAACATTTAGCGAATTCGATTGCCAAATCTTTGTTTCTTAACCAATTGACACCATTCCAACTACGTTGTTTTTCGTTTCTTGATACACTAACACAATTTACAATCAATTTACAGATTCTATCAAGGATTGGGTATCAAATTTTGGACTCAATTAAGCCGTTTTACATATACATAACATTGTTAGTCTAACTTTTCTTCTTCAAACTAAATTTCACGAATTTGATTACTTCAACATCACTTATGTATGACAATTATCAGATTACATGCATATGATTAACGCTTTAACCCTAATATAACATAATTTTAGTCACAGAGAATAGAAATTACTAGACTAAAAGTTAAAATTAGAGTAAGTTATACCTTTATCCTTGATTACTGAAGCAAAATAATAGAGTTGCTTCAATCCTTCCTCTTCCACATCAAAAACCCTCAAATTCTTCTCTAACCCTCTAACAATTTTCTTTGTGTTTCTCTCTTTCTCTGTTCTTCTTAGCCTTAGGATATCACACATAAAAACAAACTGATATGGTCTTTCCTCCCATGTACACTTTAGTTAAAAAAAACAAAGCGCCTATTGGTTATGTTATGCCAAAGGCCACAAGGCCATGTTTGGCTACACATAAAAAAAACCCTTTTTAATTTATTTTTATAACCCTTATATTATATAGTTCCACTTGTCACACTTTTATTTAATTAATTTATATTCTTGCAATTATACTTATAGTTTCCATTATAATTATTTTTTTATACTTAACAAATTATTACACATTTAATTTAATTAACAATTTCTTTAATTTAATTATTTCATTAAATTAAATCTTCAAATAATAAAATTACCATTCATTAATTTAGTTAACGTACATATTAAACTAAATTATTACACCACAATTTCTTCAATTATTTATTTATCTCAATAAAGTAATTAAAATATTTATTTAATTCAATAAATATTTGAATTTAATTACAAAATTTCTCGATCGTTACAAATAATCCTCCTATAAACAACAAAACCGAACAAATGACGAACGATGGTACGTTTAGGAGCTTTCTATAATTCATGCAAAACCAAACGAGAGAGACTCCTATTCAAAATGCAGGTGGAAACACTGACAACTCACGGTTGGTCACTGCTAAGAAATTCAAGGAGCTGGGACCGCCGATGTTTTTGGGAGAGCCAGAACCACATAAGGCAGAGACGTGGATTAAGCAGATCACCAAGATATTTGATGTCTTGAAATGCTCAGAGGAGCAAAAGATTCCCTTCGCCACCTTTATGTTGTGAGAAGAGGCAGATTATTGGTGGGAATATATAAAATGTACTCATCTTTCCGCACTAAAGATGTGACACCCCCAAATCCGGGTAATTCATTCCCACAAGATTTGGTGTTCACTTGATAAAAACATTTATGTCTAACTACCCAAACATAATAAAATTTAACAATAAACCTTCCCATTAAAGGATCACATCAAAAAAAAAATCTCCCAGGTCATCTAACCTTTAAATACAAATATCAAGTGCGGAAAATTAAATAACTACATCACAATATTTAAAATAAAGTCTGACAATATAATTGTCCACAGGTTTACAAGTCTTCAATACTTGTTCATCTTTCCTTTCCCTTTACTGGTGGTAGGTTCATCGACCTTCTCCATTTTAGCATAATATTTATATAAGCAAGAGTGAGCAAACAATGCTCACTTGAAATGACAATGAATAAAACATCATAACAACTACCAAATAAATAGGCTCAATAGAACTGAATAATGTGATCCATCAATGATAATCAGGAACAGAATTTGAAATATATATCTGAGGGTCATAAGACCACGAACTATGTCCATAGTTATAAGTATTCTTTCAACTTAAACTTAAACAGTCATAAGACTGTAGGGACTCCTCGTACTTAGGGGGATCTGCCCTTCGTATAATGTATTGTGCACAAACATCTAAATGCTTACGCGTAAATATCTCCTGTAATAGGGTTGTTCATCTCAGCATTTAGAATACAAGTCCGCACCAAAGTAATTTTGGTTTGGAAAAGTTTCAAGGTAATTTAGAGTTTAACGAACATCAACTAAGGATTAGTTGAATAAGAATGTAATAACAATATGCTATGGAATAAGTCATACATGAATCAACATTGTATATTAAGGGAATGCTTTAGAAATAAACTAAAAGCATAAGCATTGAATAACATAACATACCTTGCTTGAACAATATCAAGCTAAGGTTAGAATTTTGTTTAGAATTGAATATTGAGAATGCATAATAAATAGCAATTTGAACGATAAAACTTGTTCAACATAAGTGTATCAAAATTTAGAAGCTTCCATGCTAAGTAACAAGTTAAAGTAGGAAACCTTTTCAAAGAAAGAGTTTGGTTAAATAGCTTTGCACGAATTGTATAAATAGGATTAGGAATCACTTGCTCAACAGTAAACAAGGTAGATTAAAGAAAACTTACACTATATAAAATTAGAGTTAAGAAACTTGCATACTAAGAAACAAGTTAAAGATCAGAAAAACTTGCTCAATATCAAGAGGTAAGGTTTAGAAACTTGTCTTGCGTGTAAGCTAAACCGTAATAATTCGATTCACAATATCCTATACACATGTCATTATGACATAATTAGTTACTACATATACTCTGAATACAATTAAGTATCTACTTCATGTATGGCTTGGTTTTTAACTACATAGTCAAGTTACACTAGTAATGTAATTACAAAACTCGTTAATTGCTAATAAAATTCTCATTCTTAGTACTATAATACCACAATTAACAAAAATCACATTCTAACAGTCATAATATTGCACCTTATCAACAATTACAAACTTTGTGTAATAAAAACAAATTTTCTGGCCATTCTGCTAATCGACGTACATCTATGCGCCAGATTTATATCGGGATCGGCATCGCTTTGACGACGAATCTTCTTGATCGAGTAGCGCAGTTCTGAGAGTTAGCGTTAATATACGTCAATTACATTACGAATCAAGGAAGAACAAAAACAAAGCTAACTTGACCTGCATCTTAATTTCTAGCACCCAATTTAACACGTATAACTTACATAGATTACACAAAAACATTACCAATTATATATATACTGATTTAAAACAACTAAACAACAACTTCAGAAAATTTAAATTCTTGAATGCCATGTTTTAAACCAAAAACTCTATTTTTGACATTGTTGACAAAAAATAACATTGTGATCACAATTATACACCAAATTAATTCATTCAAACTATGTATCTTCGTTTCTTACCAAATTAACATATTCAAGACTCAATTTATAGATTAGTTTACAAACCAAGTATCAATTTTAAACTCCAACAAGCCATATTCATACACACATGCATTGTAATAAGTTTTTTCCTATTTTTGAATGTAAAGAAAGTAATTGGTACACTAAATCCTTATCGAGATGCTAGTTCTAACATCACAAATATATATAAATACAACAATCTAGTTTATAATAACAATTCACCCAACATGAATTCACAGAAAACATAAGACTCGTGAATATAAAATATTCATATATATAATATTAAAGCTTTAAAAACATACCTTCAATTGCTTGGATAATCCTTGCTAACCACAAACAACTGCTTGGAATCACACAACTCTCTCTCAAATTTTCATAAATCTCTCTGCAAACTCCCTATTTCTTTTTTCTGTATTCTTTCTTCTCTTTTCTCTTAAGCCAATACTAGACCCTTTTATGTGAAATAAAACAAAACCAACACACGCAGACCCATACGTCCCAAAATCGACGTTTTACTAATGACAATATTAAATTATCAGTTACTAGTATTTAATATATATTATTTATATTTTATTTATATTATTTATTATAATTACAATTCAAAATTCAAAAGCCATAAGGCTATGTTTGGCAAACACTTTTAAAAATTAAAGACTTAATATCTTTAAGCCTTGTTTGGCAAAACTAAATTAAACTCCTTTAATTTATTTTAATAACTCATTTATAGCATAATTTATTGTCACACTTTTATTACCAAATTAAATTTAAAATATTATAATAATTCATTTAATCCCTATCAACTCTCTAACTTAATTATTAATTTAAATTAGAACATTATCTCATAATAATTAATTTCCTTCACTCATTAAATATTTATTTAACAAATAAATAATTAAATCAAATCAAATCAAATTCAACAAATATTTATTCAACAATATACACATCAATTAAATATTTATATAATTCAATAAATATTTGAAATTACAATTTTAAATTCCGGATTGTTACATTCTTCCCTCCTTACAAGGATTCTGTCCCCAAAATCACAACTCAAATAAATCATTCGTCACATTCTTTCCTACTTACAAAGATTTTGTATCCATAATTAAAGATATAGATTAAACAAATAACTAAGGGTAATCTTTCATCATTTTATCTTCTAGTTCCCACGTAGCTTCTTCAGCATTTTCCTCCATATCACCTTCACGGAAGGTATTACTTTATTTTTGAGCACTTGTTCTTTCCTGTCAACTATCTGGATAGGAACTTCCTAATAAGACAAGCCCTTATCGAACTGCAATGGTTCGTACTCGATCACGTGCTTATAATCGGGTTTATACGGTCGTAATACCAAAATATAAAAAAACATTATGAGCGTGTTCCAACTCTGGAGGTAGAGCTACCTCATAAGCCACCTCTCCTACTCTTCGCAGCACCTCAAAGGGTCCAATAAATATCGGACATAACTTTCCCTTTTTACCGAAATGAATTTTTCCCTTCTAAGGAGAAACTTTTAAGAATAACTAATTTCCTACGTCGAATTCACGATCTTGTCTATGTTGATTAGCATACTTTTTTTGTCTGTCTTGAGCAGCTACCAATCTTATCCTAATGAGTTTGACAACTTCATCAGTCTGCTGTACTAGTTCTGGTCCTAATAGTTGACGTTCACTGACTTCATCCCAGCATAGTGGAGTTCTGCACTTTTTGCTGTACAATGCTTCGTAAGGCGGCATATCGATGCTTGTAGGGTAATTGTTGTTGTAAGCAGATTCTGCCAATGGTAAATGTTCATCCCAGCTCCTTTTGAAATCCATAATGCATGCTTTGAGCATATCTTCCAACGTCTGGATTGTTCGTTCGCTTTGGCCATCTGTTTGCGGATGGTATGCCGTACTCATTCTCAATTGTGTTCCTATACATTCTTATAGTCTCTTCCAGAAGTTTGATGTGAATCGCGTATCTCTATCTGACATAATTGACACTAGAACTCCATTTCTTGAAATGATTTCTTTAACATACAACTTTGCCAACTGATCAAGATTGAATCTAATCTTTATTGGCAAAAAGTGTGCTAATTTTGTTAGTCTATCCACTATCACCCAAATCACATCGTATCCTCTCTGAGTAGTTGGAAGACCCACCACAAAATCCATTGTAATGTGTTCCCACTTCCATTCCGATATTTCCAACGGTTGAAGTAATCCGCTTGGTTTTTGATGCTCGGCCTTGACTCTTTGACATGTCAAGCATTTCGCAACACATTCTACGACATCTCTTTTCATGTTTGGCCACCAAAAATGTCATCGTAAATCTTAATACATCTTTGTACTTCCCAGATGAATCGAGTATCTTGAGTTATGAGCTTCGGTCAAGATTTTATCTTTAATATCTGGTACTGCCCGAACCCCAATTCTTCCCTCGAATGTTAGTAACCCTTTGGTATCGATCTTGTATTTCACTTCACTACCCTCAGCCACTTTCTCTTTGATTTTTTCACATTCTTCATCTTGTAGTTGAGCATTCTTTACCTTGTCCACCAAAGTTGGACTAACTTCTATCTGGAATAGTCGTTCATCGGATTCTTTTAGAAATTTTATTTCCAACTCTAGCTTTGTCATTGCTGAAATAAGCTCCTCCTGAGTGGTTATCAGCATCAACTTCTCCCAACCTTTCTTGCTTAAAGCATCTACAACTACATTCACCTTGCCCGAATGATAAAAGATCTCACAATCATAATCTTTTATTAATTTCATCCATCTCCTTTGACGCATGTTCAGCTCCTTCTGAGTGAAAATATACTTCAGACTCTTATGATCTGTATATATCTCACATTTCTCTCCATAGAGATAGTGTCTCCATATTTTTAGAGCAAATACCATCACAGCCAACTCTAAATCATGAGTCGGGTATCCTTTCTCATAGTCCTTCAGTTGTCTTGATGCATACGCAATGATTTTGCCGTTCTGCATAAGGACACAACCTAATCCTTTATGTGAGGCATCACTATACACCACAAAGTTTCCTGTATTATCTGGTAATGACAACACATGTGCCACACTTAACTTTTTTTTCAAGTCTTGAAAACTCTCTTCACACTTCTCCGTCCAAACAAATTTTACAGCTTTCCTTGTCAAATTTGTTAACGGAGTGGCAATCTTGGAAAAGTCCTGAATAAATCGTCTATAATAGCCTGCCACTCCCAAGAAACTTTTCACCTCCGATGGTGTCCTTGGTTGTTCCCAATTGATTACGACTTAAACTTTTGATGGATCCACTGAGATACCGTCTTTGTTAATCACATATCCAAGAAATTATACACGTTCTAGCCAGCATTCACACTTCGAGAATTTCACATACAGTTTTTCCTTTCTTAGCTTTTCTAACGTCAAATGTAAATGTTCCACATGTTCTTCTTGAGATTTGGAGTACACTAGGATGTCATCAATGAATACCACCACAAACTTATCTAAGAATGTTTTAAAAACCATGTTAATCAAATCCATGAATGCAGCAGGGGCATTTGTCAATCTGAAAGACATCACCAGACATAATGTCCATATAGAGTTCTGAATGTCGTCTTTGGTACATCCTCCTTTCTTACTTTCAATTGGTGATACCCACTTCTCAAATCTATTTTTGAGAAGTATCTAGCACCCTTCAATTGATCAAACAAGTCATCTATTCTTGGTAATGGATATCTATTCTTAATAGTGACTTTGTTTAATTCCCTATAATCAATGCAAAGACGCATTGACCAATCCTTCTTCTTTATGAATAACACTGGTGTTCCCCACAGCGATACACTCGGCTGAATATATTTCTTGTCCAATAACTCTTGCAATTGTACCATCAGTTCCTTCATTTCTACCGGAGCTATCTTGTACGGGGCCTTCGATATCGGAGCAGTTCCTAGTTCCAAATCGATAATGAACTCGATCTCTCTGTCAGGCAGAAGTCCTGGAAAATCTTCCGGAAACACATCTACAAATTCCCTAACCACTGGTATCTCCTCCAATTTCACACCCTTCTTCTTTTGAGTATCGACTATATAAGCTAGGTACCCTACACAGCCCTAACTCAATAACTTATTGGCCTGCATAACCATCAGGCACCTCGCTTGTCTAAGCGATTTGCTACCATAGAAAACTACCTTTGACGAAGTCATAAGGTTTACACACTTCTTTTGTCAATCAATTATCGCTCCATAATTGAATAGCCAATCCATTCCCAATATAACATCAAACTCTCCAAGTTTTATCGGAATTAAATCTACTATCATGACATTCCCCTTAATATTCACCCTACAATTCTTGTATATGAACCTAACAGGAATTACCTCCTTATTCGCAATTTCTATGTTTAAAGGGAAATTTAATTCTTCACCAGGCAATCCTAACCTCTTAGCAAATTCATCAGATATAAATGAGTAAGTAGCACCCGAATCAAATAATACATAAGCATCTATATCATTGATTGGGATAATACCTAACATAACATCTTTTGATTGTACATCATCCTGCACAGTCATGTTGAAGGTTCTAGCTGTGGGTCTGTTTGATGACGTTGGTCCAGCAATGGTCAATGTACTTCCACTGCTACCTCCCTTGCTTCCTGTTGTCTCTCCAAATTTCTTCTTAGGGAATTCGCGAGCAAAATGATCCTTTGACCTGCACGTGTAGCAAACATTCTTCTTGGGTTGATTGCAATTTGGGGCGATGTGACCCTCCTGGCCACAGTTAAAGCATACACGCTTCCCCCTTAAGCACATACTCGTGTGAATCTTTCCGCATGTAGCACATGCTTCGAACTTCTTTTTCTGCTAGCTACCTTGCTGGTTTCCAGTACCCACAATTCCATTCCATTTTCTCTTCAGGTTATTGTTACCATTTCGACAACTACTACCACCATTCTTACCTTCACCCTCATTCTTCTTCTTTCTTTGTTCTTGATTGTACTTTGTCATAGCCTTGCCACTACCCTCAGCGAGAATCGCCTTCTCAAGCACCACTACAAACGTCTTTAACTGGAACAGGGAGACTTTGCTGTACAACCAGGGCTTCAGTCCCTGCTCAAACCTCCTAGACTTGCGCTCATCTGTGTTGACTTGATATGGTGCAAACCTCGCTAATTTGTTAAATTTTACGGCATACTCCGATACCGGCATTGATCCTTGCTTCAGTTCTAGAAACTGCACCTCCATCTAATTCTTTGAACTCTCTGGGAAATAAGTCTCAAAGAATATCTCCTTAAACCTATCCCAAGTCATCACCCCTTTTTCTCCTCGAGTTTTATTGGCTTGCCACCAATAACTAGCCTCTTCTTTCAACATAAATGTTGCAAAAGCAGTCTTCTGATTCTCACCTACTCTAGCTACATCAAACACTTTCTCTATCTCAATGATCCAGGTCTATGCCTCAACTGGATTCACGGACCCACGGAATGCTGGTGATCTAACCACCTTGAAATCCTTAAATGTCACAGCTTGATTCTGTGGTTGATTTTATAATGCACCCATCAGTAACGTCACTAACTGCTGAACGGGGTTAGCCTCAGCAATGTTGTTATTGGTAGATCTCTCAGGGGTTCTTTGTCATGGTTAACGTCTTCTTGGAGGCATTTTCTGTTAAAATATACTCATTAGATTATTACTCAATTTCTTTTAAGTATTTTCTACTAAATTTTCTCATCATAAAATATCATCACATAACACATAACATCTTGAATAAAAATTATAACTTTTATTCATTTATAATCTTTTAGAAAACATAAGAACAATAACATTACTGCTATTTACATTACTTTCCTGAACCATTAAAGTTTCAGGATAACATCATCATATCCCATAGGTTATATAACACTTGTTATTTACATCTTATTTATCATATCATTAATCACATAGCAAGTACATTTATGATGACCTACTAAAATACTGCATAGCCTTACGACACTCTTCTTCCATAATACGGAACATTGTTCGGCGATCTAACATATACGATGGCAGAGTCTCGAACTGAATCGGATAACACATGACCCGATCTTGCGCTCGATTGATCACAATGTTGAAAACACTATTCATCTCTTCCATCTTGATCTTCTTTACTTGTACCTCTCTCTCTCTGCTACCCCGGCTCGTTGAGAAACTTCCTCATATGCGTCTTCGGCTCTTTCCCTCTTAGTAGACTCTTCTTTCAATTTGTTCTTCAGCTCTGCGATCTCCTCTGTCAGTTGCTCGTTTCCTCCTTCAGTGTGAATCAGTTTCCCTTCGACATTACTCAGACATTCCTCTAGATCCTGAATCTCGTTGTCCTTCTGCACCATTGAGGTCTGTTGTTCAGCTACTATCTCTTCCAACTCCTCGACGCTATCCTGAAGTTCCACATTGCGGTCGTATACTTCATCGTACATTCGGCCAGCGATCGAGTTTAGTGGAATCTCGTCCTCCTTGTCCTCTTCATTCTCATTCAACTGTGGCAGCTCAACAGGGTCCTCCTAGTCAGGTAAACCCTCCTGCTTAACCACTGTGACCAACAGAGATGTTTCTAGTGGCAGAAGTTGTTCCCAAACCACCTGAATATCTCGAGGTTCCTCCTCCCTAGGCATTAGGGATCCTTCCTCTCTAGCCTGACTGGATTCTCCTACATTAGCCATCCTAACAACCAAAATTTTAAGTTTTAATTACTAATCATTACTACTCAACACTCACAAGCACATAGGTTGTAATCACATAAGCACATAAGTGTTTTTATCATTTCTTTCTTAAAATTCAATAAGAGTTTATCACAACTATCTTTTCAAAGGTTACTTCCTAAAGCTTTTCCCCACCCAAGGTTCATAACCTAAGGCTTTGATACTAACTTGTGACACCCCCAAATCCGGGTACTTCACTCCCACAAGATTTGGTGTTCACTTGATAAAAACATTCATGTCTAACAACCCAAACATAATAAAATTTAACAATAAACCTTCCCATTAAAGGATTGCATCAAAAAAAAAAAAAATCTACCATGTCATCTAACCTTTAAATACAAATATCAAGTGCGGAAAATTAAATAACTAAATCACAATATTTAAAATAAAGTCTGTAAATATAAAAGTCCACAGGTTTACAAGTCTTCAATACTTGTTCATCTTTCCTTTCTCTTTATTGGTGGTAGGTTCATCGACCTTCTCCACTTTAGCTGTAATATTTATATAAGCAAGAGTGAGCAAACAATGCTCACTTGAAATGACAAAGAATAAAACATCATAACAACTGCCAAATAAATAGGCTCAATAGAACTGAATAATGTGCTCCATCAATGATAATCAGGAACATAATTTGAAATATATATCTGAGGGTCATAAGACCACGAATTTAAACTATGTTCATAGTTATAAGTATTCTTTCAACTTAAACTTAAACAGTCATAAGATTATAGGGACTCCTCGTACTTAGGGGGATAAGCCCTTTGTACAATGTATTGTGCACAAACATTTAAACGCTTATGCGTAAATTATCTCCTGTAATAGGGTTGTTCATCTCAGCATTTAGAATACAATTCCGCACCAAAGTAAGTTTGGTTTGGATAAGTTTCAAGGTAATTTAGAGTTTAACGAACATCAACTAAGGATTAGTTGAATAAGAATGTAATAATAATATGCTATGGAATAAGTCATAAATGAATCAACATTGTATATTAAGGTCATGCTTTAGAAATAAACTAAAAGCATAACCATTGAATAACATAACATACCTTGCTTGAATAATATTAAGCTAAGGTTAGACTTTTGTTTTGAATTGACTATTGAGCATTCATAATAAATAGCAATTTGAACAATAAAACTTGTTCAACATAACTGTATCAGAATTTAGAAGCTTGCATGCTAAGTAACAAGTTAAAGTAAGAAACCTTTTCAAAGTAAGAGTTTGGTTAAATAGCTTTGCACGAATTGTATAAATAGGATTAGGAATCACTTGCTCAACAGTAAACAAGGTAGAGTAAAGAAAACTTGCACAATATAAAATTAGAGTTAAGAAACTTGCATACTAAAAAAAAGTTAAAGATCAGAAAAACTTGCTCAATATCAAGATGTAAAGTTTAGAAACTTGCCTTGCGTGTAAGCTAAATCGTTATAATTCGATTCACAATATCCTATACACATGTCATTATGACATAATTAGTTACTACATATACTCTGAATACAATTAAGTATCTATTTCATATATAGTTTGGTTTTTAACCACATAGTCAAGTTACACTAGTAATGTAATAACAAAACTCGTTAATTGCTAATAAAATTCTCATTCTTAGTACTACCACAATTAACAAAAATCACATTCTAACAGTCATAATATTGCACCTTATCAACAATTACAGACTTTGTGTAATAAAAACAAATTTTCTGGACATTTTGCTAATCGGCATCATGCATTCTGATTGGCTTTAACAGCTTGGTAAAGCGTACATGGTGCTGACTAGAGAGTCACGCGTTGGTGACGGTTTAATTATAGAAATGGGCACGGAGAACATAAACAAAGCTAATTTGACCTTCATTTAATTTCTAGCACCCAATTTAACACGTATAACTTACATAGATTACACATAAACATTACCCATCATATATATACTGATTTAAAATAAATAAACAACAACTTCAGAAAATTTAAATTCTTGAATGCCATGTTTTAAACCAAAAACTCCATTTTTGACATTGTTGACAAAAATTAACACTATGATCACAATTATACACCAAATTAATTCATTCAAACTATGTTCTCTTCGTTTCTTACCAAATTAATATATTCAAGACTTAATTTACAAATTACTTTACAAACCAAGTATCAATTTTGAACTCCAACAAGCCATATTCATACACACATGCACTTTAATCAGTTTTTTTCCTGTTTTTGAACGTAAAGAAAGTAATTGGTACACTAAATCCTTATCGAGGTGCTAGTTCTAACATCACAAACACATATAAATACAACAATTCAGTTTATAATAACAATTCACCCAATATGAATTCACAGAAAGCATAAGACTCGTGAATATAAAATATTCATATATATAATATTAAAGCTTTGAAAATATACATTCAATTGTGTGGATAATCCTTGCTAACCACAGACAATTGCTTGGAATCACAGAACTCTCTCTTAAATTTTCACAAATTTCTCTCTGCAAATTCTCTCTATTTTCTTTTCTCTGTATTCTTTCTTCTCTTTTCTCTTAAGCCAATATCAGACCCTTTTACGTGAAATAAAACAAAACCAACGCACGCAGACCCAAACGTCCCAAAACCGACGTTTTACTAATGACAATATTAAATTATCAGTTATCAGTATTTAATATATATTATTTATATTTTATTTATATTATTTATTATAATTACAATTCAAAATTCAAAAGCCATAAGGCTATGTTTGGCAAACACTTTTAAAAATTAAAGACTTAATATCTTTAAGCCTTGTTTGGCAAAACTAAATTAAACTCCTTTAATTTATTTTAATGACTCATTTATAGCATAGTTTATCGTCACACTTTTATTACCAAATTAAATTTAAAACAGTATAATAATTTATTTAATCCCTATAAACTCTCTAACTTAATTATTAATTTAAATTAGAAGATTATCTCATAATAATTAATTTTCTTCACTCATTAATTATTTATTTAACAAATAAATAATCAAATCAAATCAAATTAAACAAATACTTATTCAACAATATACACATCAATTAAATATTTATATAATTCAATAAATATTTGAAATTACAATTTAAAATTCCGGATTGTTACATCCTTTCCCTCCTTACAAGGATTCTGTCCCTAGAATCACAACTCAAATAAATCATTCGTCACAAAAGATGTCTTAGGAGAAGTTCTAGGAATTGTTCAACGACAAGTACTTTCTTGAAAGTATTCGTCACATGAAGGAGGTGGAATTCATCAAGCTGGAGCAAAATAATATGACTGTATCGCAATACGAGGCTAAGTTTGCAGAGTTATCCCTGTTTGCATCCCATTTGGTAGATAATGAGGAGTTAATGGCGCGAATGTTTTTGCGAGGTTTGAAACCTGAAATATGTCAATACCTCATTTTCACAAACTTTGTTTATATTCAGATGTTGTGATTAGAGCTCAATAATTAGAATGCGATTATGAGCCAGCTTAACCAAAAGGCAACAACCAACAGCACGATAATAATCGTATTGGTGGCAACGACCATCGGAACAACGATAACCATCGTGGAGGAAATTATCATGCCATAAATGGTAACCACTTCGGTGGTAATTATGACCAAGATAATAGGAAAAGAGAACTAAGTGAGAACAACTTCAAGAAGAGAAGATTCAACAATGATGGAAAGACGTCGGTAGCAGTACCGATACCTAATTTCAAGGAAGGAGAACAACCACCGGTCATATGTTTCAAATGCGGACAGGAGGGACACATCCATCCAAACTATACGTAACAACCCAAAGCGTGTTTCAATTGCGGAAGAGAAGGTCACCTAGCTCAATTTTGTCATGTAGTGAAGTTAAGTCCAGCTAGGATGGTGACACCAAAGGATGTACCAGACAAGTCAAAGTCGGTAGTTTAAGGGAGAGCATTTTTCGTGATGAGTAACCTAAACGAAGTTTTCACGAGTAAGTTAATCATAAACTCTTGCGAAGTCTATACCTTATTCGATACCGGTTTTACCAACTTTTTTATTTCTCCTACTTGCGCTCAACGTTTAAATTTGACTCCAGAGAAGTTAGACTTTGAACTTATCTGTTGAAACTCCGTTAGGAGAAACCTTCGTTACATCCACTATTTATAAATCTTGTTTGATTTAAATTGACACTTTCACGTTACCTATCGATCTTATCTCTTTGAAAATACTTGCCTTTGATGTGATTTTAGGAATCTACTAGTTAACTATTCATCATGCCAAGATTGATTATTTTCGTAAGGTTGTTAGCCTTCCTAACCAACCTGTTATATGAATTCAAGTAACCAAACCACTAAAGTCAATCACTGTCATATTAAGTCATAAGTAAAGAGTCCCGAGCCTTTCGCTGGTGACTTCCAAGTCTTGGAATGCACCGAAGCCAGACTTTCCGTAGGGGGACGCCATGAATAACGGTGGCAAGTTGATAGGTATCAATGTGATGCGCTATCCAAGTCTTGGATGAGAGTCACAGTTTTGAATGATATTATGATATTTCTGTTGTTAATAAATTTCTTGACGTATTCCCCGAAAAACTTCCTGGCCTACCCCCAGAGTGTGAAATCGAATTTTGTATTGACCTTAAACCCATTTCTAAAACCCTCAAATATTTTTTCACCCAAAACTAAAGTAACTTGTGCTGAAGATGTTGGCTCGAGCTGTTGAAGATTACGACCATACCATTCAATATCATCGTGGAAGAGCGAACGTGGTAGCTGACGTGTTGAGTAGAAGATCGTATGCGGTTACGAGTGTGACATTAGTAACACAAAGACCTATTTCGTATAATTTACAAATGATGGAGATAAAGTTAAAGACTCTAGGGACCCACGTAATGATGTCAAATATACGAGTAGAATCGACTTTAATCGATAAAGTTAAAGCCACTCAAGCTACATAGCCGGAGTTGATGAATATGAAGAAGAAGGTGCAAGAAGGCATTATTCTAGAAGTAAGAATCGACGAAGAGAGGAAATATCAACTCTCGATTTATTGATCTATTTGAAATCCTGAATCGAGTAGGAACTGTGGCCTATAGACTCGCTTTACCGCCAAGTATTTCTCTTATTCATAACGTTTTTCACGTATCAATGTTACGTAAATATGTGGACGACCCAAACTACATTATTGAATTAGAACTAGACGAGATAGCAGAAGATTAACGTATGAGGTGATAACTGTTAAAATCTTAGATAAGAAGAAACATATTTTACGCTCAAAGTTTAAACCTCAAGAGTTAGAATCTGAAAACAAGGTATCCTCACCTCTTCGGCATACCAGGTACGTACACCAATTTTGAGGATGAAATTTCATAAGAAGGGGATGTTGTAAGTGTAATAACCCAATATTTTCAATAAGAAATTTTGCGATTTAATTTTTTTATATATATATAAAGGTGGAAATATTTGCAAAGTAAAGTATATGTATCTATTTGATAAATAAAATTATTTATTAGATGTAAATAATTTCTTTTTAGACTTATTGATCATTATAAAATATATTCCTATAATAAATTAATTTTGTAATAAAATATTTATTATTTATTTTCCATGAAAATATGATTATGGTATATATGATATGATTATTAGGACTCTAATGATATGTATTTTATTATATTGGTTAGGTTAATTATTTTTAACTTAATTAATAATGGTATGTATGAAGGTTATGTCAGATATGAATTCAAAACCCTAAGTCTGGATTTTGAATAAGGAATGAAAATAATAATATAATATTATTTATATTTCAGTAATAGAGATATGCCTAATATGTGTGTAATGCTAATTTGTAGATCAGTTATAGTAAAATAGTACAAACCCTAGCATTACTGATAAACTATAGTATAGAAGTCAGTTATGACTGTAAGATCTGTTAAGTTGTGTATTATGTAGTTAATGACCTTTATTATGTTTTATGTTAATTAGGTAAACCCTAATTAATATCTATAAACCCTAATTACTAAATTAGAACCCTAATTGTTAAGTTATAAACCCTAAGTATTAATTTAGCAAGGTTAATAGTAATTAATTTATTATAATGTCTAATTTACAAAACCTAGGTGATTAGGAAACCTAGTGTAATTAGGGAACCCTAATCAATATTTTTAGAAACTAAGATTTCCATATTTTCCCTTAATACACAATCTTAGAAAATAAGCTTATGAAACCCCAGGGTTAAACCCTAAGGGTCAAACCCTAAGGGTTAGAAATGAATTGATAACTTTGCCACAAAAAGTAAGCACCAAAATGACATAATTGCCATTATTATTATTTTAATGAGGTGGAGTGTAGATCTAACCCTAGTAAGGAGTTGGTGACCAACTCTAGCTAGCCATGTGGTCTAGAAGTAAGCTTTAATCATTCAATCTCAGCCATCTTGCATCACAAGTACACTAGATTCAAGTATCATATATAGATTATGAGAGAAAAAATGTCATATTCAAGCCTCATTTGATCACAACAACCAAAACCCTCTCAACTTCAAACATCCGAAATTTTCTTGCTAGACCAGTCACTAATCAAGCCCCACTAACACTTGTTGCAGATCAGAAGCATTAGATCAAGATTTGGTTCATAGAAAGGTATAAAAACCCTAAACTTAGAAATCCTTATGATTCATGTTAATCTTTGTGTTTAGATGTTTAAAGTTGTGTAATAGGATGTTATTGAGTGATCTGGGTTGTTATAACTCAGATCCATAACACTTAGATGCTCGAAATTGTTGTTTTTAGAATTCTGAAAAAATTTGAAATTGTGGTCTGACAATGAATGTCAATGCCTTTAGATTCTTGTATGATCTTTATTTTTTTTGTTTAAAGCTTTGTATTTGTAGTATGTAATGCTAGCTTTGATCTAGATCAAGAATCATACTTTGAGCTGATATAGATTGCTAGTTATTCTTGGTCAAAGGTCGTTGACCGACCTTGACCAGACCATTCTGGGCAACCCAAAAATGGGTTTTCAGTGTCTGACATGATATTTAAGGCTCCGGATCTGTCAAGATTTTGACGTTTTGAGTCAGTTCTTGCAACCATGTTGTAGTGTGTTAGTTTAACTATAGAATAGTGCTTTTAGAACACCTAAACATTAAACAGATTATTATTGCGAATGGCCGGTCCAGAACCAAACCAGAGGATCCTCACACATCGCTTTCGGGTAACCCGTAAAAGCTTATGAGTTGAGTTTCGACATGGGTTGACTAGATCATATCTGCTTGAAGTAATGTTGTTATATGTCGTTTAAGTGATGGATCTCTTCCTCGTCATGCTGGCTACATACTGCACCCACTATATCACACAAATGTTTCAAGAACAACAAGTTGTAGGAACCCAAAAGTGGACAGTCGAACTGTTCTTCATTTTTGGGTAACCCAGAAAATGAAGAACAGCTCTAACAACCACTTTGCATGCTTAGATCTCTTTTGTGTTATGCTATTTGGCCGTGTTTGTTGTTGCATGATGTAGTGTTACATTATTTCTACAAGATGCGATCAATAGTTAGCCTAGAAACACATTACACAGTGAATGATCACTAGTCAAAGTAGGTCACTTGATAACTGCTTAAGCTTGTTCTTGAGCCTCAAGAACACCTAAGGTGACAGATTCTGTCGCTAAAGGCTTTAGCGACAAACTTATTAATTTTAATTAATTAAATTTCTAAAAATCATTTAAAAATAGTAAAAAAATTCCAAAAATTATAAAATCAGTTTTAAAAATTATTTTAAGTTATAAAAATTAACTTTTAATAATTTGGCATATTTTCCCTAAATATTAGTAATTTTTTGATATTATTTATTTAATAAATGCATTAAATAAATTAACTAAAAATTATTTTATTATATTAAAAATCATTTTAAATGATAATATGGTGTTTAATAATATTTTAAGTTATAAAATATAACTTTTAATATTTAAAGGTAAATTTCATTAATTAATTATTATTAATGATATTAAATTTATTTACTAATTATATTAAATAAATTAGTTTAAAATGATTTTAATATTATAAAAATTATTTTAAATGAAAATAAAGTGTTTAAAAGATTTTTTAAGTAATAAAATATAACTTTTAATATTTAAAGGATAATTTCATTAATAATTTAATATTAATGATATTAATTTAATATTAAAGGATATTAGATTTATTTAATAATTATATTAAATAAATAATTTAAAATGATTTTATTTATTTAAAATCATTTAAAAAGGATATAAATGAATTAAAAATATTTTTAAATTATACTTAATGACTTTTAATATTTTGAGGAATAGTACATTAATATTTTAATATTAATGGTAATTATTTAAAAATGATTTTAAATGTTTTAAAAATCATTTAAAGGGTAATATAAATGTTTTAAAAATATTTTGATTTATTATAAATAACTTTAATATTTTTGCTAAGGGTTTCATTAATAGTTTAATAGTAATTAAATGTTAATGATAATATAATTATTTACTATTTAAATCATTTAATAATGATAATTTAATAAAAATTTATGATAAATTATAATAAATGTTTTAAAATTATTATAAGTTATTTAAAAATGATATGACATATACTATCAGATATTGAACTTTAGAATAGAGTCTTAGACTCGATAATTACCCGATAAAAGTCATTTAATAACAAGCGTATGTTTTGAAATTGTTCTGGACTTAGATGTTTTGATTGTATTAATGTTTATTTATGATTCAGTGACTGTTAAATATGTGTGACAAGGTGATTAGGTTATGTGTTGACTGCAATAAGCAGTGCTATGTGTTATAGTATGTTATTCTAATCGAGCGAATGATCTTATTAATGATAGGTTTTGGTATAAAAGATAAAACTAAGTTTTCGTAACATTAAGCAGCAGACCAGGCAAGTATCCTACCTTTGCATTTCCTTTATGCAATGGACAGCAGGAAGAGAGTTTCAGAATTATATTATTATTATACCAGATTATTAACCCTATTGTTATATATGTTATATTCGATCATTGATTATCAACATGATACTATATGGTAATTAGATATATATATATATATATATATATATATATATTCTACGTCGTTAATTTCTAAACATGGTTATTCAAGTGTCCCCACTTGGATAATCATTTTTTAATCACATGTTGATATATATATATATATATATATATATATATATATATATATATATACCTCTAAGCTATTTGATCATTTAGAAAGCAGTTTAGAAAATATCGTTGAATATGATAAAACCTTTTTGTATCCAATCAAATTGTTTTGATTTGGATTCCCATTAAAATATGAACATCCCGAACATGGGAAAACTTTTTTGCGCCCAAGGTGGACCAGAGTGAACGATAATATCATTCTTGCATGTAGTATTGATCAATACATGGCACATTGGGTAGATCACCCTCGTGTCCGTAAGTTATGATGGTTTGCGAATGAAGTTCTGCTAAACCTTAGCGAAAATGAAAAACAATGTTCATAGTATGTCACCTTAACCTTATTTATAGTCAGTACGTAGTTTCAAAAATTTGATAGAGAGTTGTTATGTTATTATTATCGGTTCAGATTACTTCACTACTTTTGATTTGTTGTAGAAGGGTAGTACAAAGAAAACATTTAATCCTTTCAACTAATATTTATAATTGTTATTACTTTTTAGGCACTCAAATGCTCATCCTTGCTTAATTTAAATGTTTTCAGTTAAGTATGATCGGCCAGAGGGCTCTGCCAAGAACTAAAAGAAAGGAAAGCTACCCGAATAAGTTTGTGTTATCTTATGTAATAGCTATACTTAAATAAGATGATTATATTTATTATCTATTATGTAATGAAACGTTTTAAGGTCGCGTACCTGGGATTTAGAAAACTCTGATATGTAAATTAAGTTAGATATTTATGATAATATTATTATTTCCGCTCATAGAAATGACATCGTAATGCACTGAGTTCGGGTTTCAAGTATCTGAATTTGGGGGCGTTACAGTAAGACCCCAAATTTTATGAATAAAGATTTACTTTTCTCAAAATTTTTTTTTTGAAGAATATGGTGTGGATTTGATATAATGTTATAGTTGTGGGTAATATTTACAAATTTTGCAAAGTAAGCAAGTTGTTATAAAATATTCGATTGGTCGGGGAATATTCGTTTTATCATGGAATATTCGTACGACGACACAATCATTGGTGGACCCCACAACGAAATTATTGTCAAAGTTAGAAAATGACAGAAATATCTTTTTATAAAAATAACGGCGAAAGTTTTACCATTAACTGTTGAATTCCCCGGTGATAAAAGTACAGTAATACGCGTGATTTCATAGTAGCACACAGTATTGATTATTGATGCTTATGTGAGAAGTCACTCAATTTTATTCAATTATTGCCAAAGTAATTGCTGCATAGAATCTCACGTTATTGATTCAATTATTGTCACATTATTTTATATTATTAAATCAATAATTGAGATGACAAGTTATTCATATTATTATTTGCATTATTGACAATGTCTAGAAAATTCTGTCGAGGAAAGGGGTTTGATCACCTAATTGTGCGCCAATGGGGAGAAATCCTTATTGGAAAGCTCCCTCTTACCTGGGAATGATCTGGTTGTTAATATTACAAGTTATATTATTGATGAATAAATGTTGTTAAAAATATTGAGGGGATTTTTATGAAGTATTTGTTCTAAGTTTAGCTTATTATATGGACCCCCACTTACCCATTTTTTAAAATAATCGCTAGAAAGTTATTTAGACATGTTTTGTTACATGTATCCAAAACACACCCAAAACACTGTATTATATAAAAATTCAAGTTCCATAAATTATTTTTTTAGTTGTTTTCAAAAAAAATAGGAAAAAAAAGGTCCAGATTTTGGACAGGTCCTGGAGTCTAGAACTGATCTGGCCTATATATATATATATATATATATATATATATATAATATGTGTGTGCATGTGAGTGTGATGTGTGTGAGTGTGATGGGTGTGTGAATGTGTTATATAACATACGTGTGACACCCCCAAATCTAGGTACTTCATTTCCACAATATTTGGTGTTCATTTTTCACTCATGCATATCTATCTACCCATATATAATAAAATTAAATCATAAATCCTCCCTTTAAATAGGGTTACATCATTAAATAAAATTCTTCCCAGGTTATCTAACCTTAAACATCATACAAGTGCAGAAATAAAAATAATTATATTACATCATTAATTAAAAGTCTATCATCATAACCATAAATGAAATTACAAGTCTTCATCACTTGTACATTTTTCCCTTTCCTTTGCTTAGTTGTAAGTTCGTCGACCTTCTCAACTTCAGCTGCAATGATTATATTTATGCTAGAGTGAGTAAAACAATTGCTCACTAGATATAGCAATAATGCAACAAGATAATAATAACTGCCAATGAATAGGCTCATCAAAACTGAATAGTACTCTGTCAATAATAACCAAAAACTGAAATCGAAACATGAAATATATCCGAGGGTTATAAGACCACGAACTATGTCCATAGTTGTAAGCAATCTTTCAACTTCAACTTTAACAGTCATAAGACTATAAGGACTCCTCGCGTACTTGGGGATCAAATTTTCAATACAATGTATTGTGCACAAACATCTAAACGCATTGCGTATCTCCTATAATAGGGTTGTTCTTCGCTGTTTTAGAGTACAAGTTTGTACCAAAGAAAGTTTGGTTTGGATATGTAATAACCCGATATTTCCTATATAATTAAATCAGAAATTTTGGGTATAAATTTTTTATTATTATTATTATTTATTTTAAAGATGAGAATGCGTGCAAAGTAATGTGTATGTATTTATGTGATAAATATAAAATATATTTATTACATGAATGATTACAAATAATTTTATTTTAGAATTATTGATCATTATAAATTATATTCTTATAATAATTAATTTTATAGTAAAAATGTTTTTATTATTTATTTTTCATGAAAATAAGATTATTATGTTATTTAAATAATATATGAAATGATTATAGAATTATTATAATAATTATTTTATTTTATTATATGAATTTATTTCAGAGTTAATTATTATAACTTAATTAATAATGGTATGCATATGTAAGATAAATCAGATATGGAATCCAAACCCTAATTTTAGATTTTTGATCAAGGAATGAGAATAATAATATTATAATATTATTTGTCAGTGTTATAGATATGTATGTTATGTGTGCAAGGTTAGTGTATGGAAAAGTTTTAATGTAACTTGCAAAACCCTAATGTTACTGATAAACCCTAATTTTGGTTTCAGAAAAAGGAATGATGATAATAATATTATATTAATTATATTTCAGTGCTATAAATATGAACTGTATATGTGTGGACTGATAATGGTTAGTCAATTATGTTGTATCATGACCAAACCCTAGCATTAATTTGTTTCACCCTATTTTGAAATTCAAATGGGAAATTCAAGACTATGTTATAATTGTGTTATATGAATTATGTCGCGTATTACAGAATTTAAAGTAATAATTAGAAAACCTAATTAATTAGAAACCCTATTTAATATTTAGAAACCCTAATTAGCTAGTTAAGAAACCCTAAATTATTAAATGGAAACCCTAATTTCTAATTTAGCGAGCTTAATATTAATTAGTAAATTCTTAAACATAATTTCATGTCTAAGGTAATTAGAAACCTAAACTATTTTAGAAAACCCTAATTTATAATTTTTGAAACTAAAATTTATTTTTACAAACCCTAAATTTGAAATCCTATAAATTCAATGTGTTAAACCTTAGGGTTAAACCCTAAGGGTTTGTCAAGATTACAATTGTGACATTAAAATGATAAGACAAATGACATACTTGCCCTTTTTGTATTCTTTAATAGGTTACTTGCAAATCTAGCTAAGATATGGAGTGGGTGACCAAACTAGATTGCCCATGTGACTTAAAACCACTTATATCAGCCATATACTGACAGCTACTTCAACCAATTCATTGCACCTACATATTAAATATATAGAATTGGAGAGAGAAAATCATTTTCAAGCCCATTTGGTCACAACACTCAACCAAAATTTTCTCAAGCTCAAACCTTCAAAAATATCAAGTGATTCAGTTCCCAAACCAAGCCCCACCATCAACCATAACACATTTAAAGCCCAGATTCAAGATAGTTCATAGAAAGGTATAAAGCTAACCCTAAAAATCTGATCATGTATGCTATGTTAGAAGTTATGATTTTGTGTTGTAATGTGTTGTTCATAGTGTTATTAAGTGATCTGGGTTGATAGATGTTAGATCCATAACATCTATAAGCTCAGATCTAGTGTTTTTGCAAATTCGGAAATTTTTGTTTTTGTGTCTGACAGTCAAATGTCAGTCCTCATAGATCTATGATGATTATGTGTTTTTGTGTTTTAAAGGTTAATACTTGTAGTATGATATGTGGTCTATGATCTAGAACTTGAATCAAGACCATAACATGTGTAGATTGAAAGTTATTGATGGTCAAAAGTCGTTGACCGACCATGACTTTCTAAACTCTGGGTAACCTAGAAAGTCTTTAGCAGCGTCTGACAACATTTTCAATCGCTTAGATCTGTCAGGTGTTAAGAGTTATGACGATGTTGTTGTAACCAGTTTGTAGTCTGTCATGTGTACTTTACAATTGTGTCTTTAGATCGTGTATATAATCAACATATCGAATGTAGCAGGTGGTCAAACTAGGCCTATCGATCATGTTTACCGTTTCTGGAAAACCCTGAAAACCGGATGAACACAACTTCTGACAGCCTTTGACCGGATCATAGATTGTGATTCTGTTATTGTTGGACTGAAATAATGTTTTGTATATGTTCCTTGACACAAGGACTACAAATTAAGACCTTGAGACTACATAAATCATGACCAGAACATGTATATAATCGAGCTAGAATATGCCTACTCTAACTGCCTGGGTTTTTGGAAAACCCAGGTAACGTCTGACAGTAACTTTGAAGGATCGTATCTTGCATTTGTGTTATGATATAAACTTGTTGATGGTTGAATCATGTAGTCTTGCACGAGTAGTACAAGATCTGACCAAGATCAAGCCCAGAATCATCACAGTTTAAAAACTATTGTTAGTCAAACCTCCTAACTCATTAACTGCACATGAGTTTCTAAGTTTGATGAAGAACACGAAGAACACCTATATAGCGATTACATTGCTATATAAATAGATCTTTAATTGACACTTTATTTTTAAAATTTAATTATTTTATTCATTAAATAGAGAAAATTAGTTTTAAATTATTAAAAATATAATTTATTTTAATAAATATAAATTCCTAAAAATTATTTTAAAGTCTGAAAATTAGTTTTTTATAATTTTTAATATATTTCATAAATATTTAATATTTTTAGAATATTAAAGGTATTTAATTTATTTAATTTTATATTAAATAAATTATTTAAAAATAATTTTAATACTTAAAAATCATTTAAAATTATATTACGAAAGATAAGAAAATATTTTAAGTTATTTTTAATGACTTTTAGTATCTTATGATAAATTTCATTAATAAATTAATATTAATGATAATTAATTTATTTAATAAATGTATTAAATAAATTATGAAAAATAGAATTAATGATTTAAAAATCATAAAAAATTTATTTAAAGGTTATAAAAATATTTTAAAATTATAAATATAACTTTTGATATTTTTTCATGAAAATATTAATATTTTAATATTAATGATATTAGATTTATTTAATATTTATATTAAATAAATTAGTTTAAAAATGATTTTAATGTTAGAAAAATCATTTTAAATGAAAATAAAGAGTTTAAGAATATTTTAAGTTGTAAAATATAACTTTCAATATTTAAAGGTAAATTTCATATTAAATGATATTTGATTTATTTAATAATTATATTAAATAAAAAGTTTTAAATAAATAGTTTTAAAATGAATAGTTTTAAAATATCGTTGAATATGATAAAACTTTATTGTATCCAATCAAATTTCTTTGGTTTGGATTCCCGACTAAGTATGAACATCCCAAATATGGAAAAACTTTTATGCACCCAAGGCGAAAAAGATGAACGATAATATCGTTCTTGCATGTAGTATTGATCAATATAGGGCCCATGAGATGTACACCATCGCGCCCGTAAGTTATGACTGTTTACAGATGAAGTTCTGTTTAACCTTTTCAAAAATAAAAAATAATGTTCATAGTTTGTCGACTAATCTATCTATATAGTCAATACGTAGTTTCAAAAAAAAATGATATAGAATTGTTATGTTATTATTATTGGTTCAGTTTATTTCACAACTGTTGATTCGTTGTAGAAGTGTGTACAAAAAAAACATTTACTTCTTTCAACTTATATTTATAATTGCTATTACTTGCTGGGCACTCAAATGCTCATCCTTGCTTAATTTAAATGTTTTCAGCTAAGTGTGAACAGCTAGAAGGTTCGGCCAAGAACAAAGGAAAAAGGAAAGCAAACAGAATAAGTGTTGTGGTATCTTTTGTAATAGTTAGACAATATTTAGACCATGATATTTATTATTTATCATGTAATGTATTGTAGTAAAGGTTACGTACTTGAGATTAGACTCTGATATATGTAAATTAAATTTGTTGTTTTTATTATTGTTATTATTATTAGTATTATTTCCGCTCATAGAAATGGTATCGTAAAGCACTGAATTCAGGTTTCAAGTACCTGAATTTGGGGGCGTTACAGGATAAGCTTTCAAGGGTAATTTAAAGTTTTACGATCATTAACTAGGGGACTAGTTGAATCAATAAGGTTTGATAACACAATAGTTGATCAATAACAACATAATATAGAACAATGAATAATCATAATCGAACTAACTAAATATTAAACTCATGCTTAGAAACAACTATGAAGCATAAGTATTGGGTAACAATTAACCTTGCCTGAATAGTATTAAGCTAAGACTACAGTCTTATTAAACAAGATATAGAATTCTTGAATCTATATTGAGTAATAGCAAGCTGAGGTAAAACTTGCTCAATATAAGAATAACTTATGCCAAGTAAATGAAATAAGATAATTTGACATTAGGAATTTGAAATTCAAGAAATTGCATTCACAATAAAAGAATGATATTAAAGAAACTTGTCTAACAATAAACAAGTTAGAATACATCAATAAGTATTGGAATTCAAAACTTGTTAGAATAAATTTAAAGTTATAGCTTGCTCAAATAGTGATTAGAAATACAAGAATTCGCTTAATGAAAGTTTAAAGTAAGAACTTGCTCAATGTAAAAACATAGGGTTTAGAAACTTGCCTTGAGCATAAGCTATAATATTAAAACTCATGTTCACCTACACATAGTATTAAAACCACAATATCTCTTAGATATACTAACATTCAATTTCCAACATAACACTCATTTCTAGTTAAACTTGTTATTTCAGTACAAGTCTTACATTACCATTTACATTTCATAAATTTCAAGTGTTTACAACTTTGAATTTACTAACTACATAACACGACTCTGTTTTAACCTTGTTGTTACATGTTTATTATGCTAACACATCATTAGACCAAGGTATGTTGCTATCCAGGCTGCAAAGACGAAATCATTGTCTCGGATGTAGGTATGGCACAATTACCGCCATACAAAAGCATGGGGACCGATCACAATGTTGCTGTTTACGTCTTAACATTTACTACAAGAATCATTTTAGTAGTGTGACAGAATAGAACAAAAAGCAGAGATGAATAGTAGCCGACTTTAGCCCAACTAACATGAATTTCACCCACTAAATCCTGAATTTAACACAAACAATTGATATAGAACTATTACAAACATGTTTCCTCAAATATTCATCAATATAGAACAATTTATCAACCATTTTAACTTATTTAATTTCTTAAATTTCATGTTTTCATATAAAACTCAATTTTTTTGACATCCTTCCCAAAAATCAACACTGTGATTTCAATTCTACACCGTATAACTTTGTTCAAACTACGTTTTCTTCGTTTCTTAATGAACTAGCATAAACAAGACCCAATTTAAAGTTCAACATACAAACTAGCCACTAAATTCAGTACTTTTATAAGCCATATGTAAAATACAACACTGCCATTATTTTTCTACTTTTAAAAACGAAATTAGCATACAGTTCATGTTTAAACATAAACTCTAGCATCCCAAACACATACAACTACAAGTACTCAGTTGCATAATCATCAACTTAAAATTTTGAATTCACAGAGGATAGAAAATACATGACGTAAAACATATTAGAATATATATGTACATGTAATACTAAAATTATGAAATTACCTTCAATTTGCTAAGATAATCCTTGCTAACTGATACCTTAAAAATTCTTAGGTTTCCATCTCAATCTCTCTCAAGTTCTCTGTATTTCTCTTAGGCTTTGCAACTCAGTTTATGCGTAAAAGCCAAACTAAAAAGTAAGCGTAGACAAAACTGATAGGTAATAATAATACGCCTACTAATTACTATCAGTTAAAAATAAAATATAACGTATATGTTATAAACTATATTTTATATTTTATTTATTTTATTTAAATTATTTACAAATTCAAAAATTAAAAAAAATCCAAAAGCCATGAGGCTTTATTTGACAAAAAATCTTTAAAATAAAGACTTAATATATTTAAGCCTTGTTTTACAAAAAACTAAATTAAACCACTCTAATTTTATTTTAATAAACCATTTAGTTTATAATTTATAATCACATATTATTTATTTGGATTTCCATATCCAACATTAATCAAATAAATTAATTACATATACTCTATTTCAAATAAATATTCCACTTAAATAAATATCACAAAATTATAATTTCATTATAATTTTATTTAATAATTTATCACACCATCTTAATTATTAAATCAAAATAACAATATAACATCTCATGTTATACAACAACTCTCTAAATTATAAATTCAATTAATTTAGAATATTATCTAATAAATTTAAATTCATAAATTTTTACTAACAATCATCACATCTACAAAACATTCATTCAACAATAAACACCTCAAATAAATATTTATAATTAAATAAATATTTAAAATTACAACTTAAAATTCCAAATTGTTACAATATGGATGAGATGAAAAAAGAAGAAGAAAAGGGGGTGGGGGATAAATGACTTGGAAAGGAGGTAGTGTATATATTATATATATAATTGTGTGGTGTGTGTGATTAAATGTGTGTAGTAATGCCAGGGAAGAAAAAAAAAGGGGTGGTGTGGTGTTGTTGTGTTTGTGTGGGTGTGTTTATATATATATATATATATATATATATATATATAAGTTTTGTTTTATTAGATTATAAATAGAATATATTATATTTTATTTAATATTTTTGTTTTATTAGAATATTATATTGCACAGTAATGAATAGTGAAAATAAAATTATCAGACGAATTCTTTGCCCGTGAACTATTACTGTTGATCCGTGATTTTATTTTCTAAATAGCATCCTTCCATTCTCCTATAAATAGGATGCTTAGTTTAGAATTGAAAATCACACCAGAATCAGAGAATTTTTCTTTTATAATATTGAGCATATTTCTTTATAGTTTAAGGAAGCTTTGAGTGAAGAAAATAGTGAAAGTTTTCTTCAAGAATATATCCACTATACTAGTCAAAATTGCTCTCTTTTTGAGGTAAGGAATATTATTTATTTCATATTTGCTTACGATATTATTTTTCGTATTTGTAAGGAATTTTATTTTTGTTCAATATTCGTAAGGAATATTATTTTCGTTCAATATTCGTAGGGATATTGTCTTCGTTTAATATTCGTAAGGAATATTATTTTCGTTCAATATTCGTAAGGGATATTATTTTTGTTCAATATTCATAAGAAATAATATTTTCTTTCATACTCTGTAGTATGTAAGTAATATTATTTCGTTTCAGATTCTGAATTCTACCCTCATTTTGTTAAAGTATTGCTTCTATACTCCTTGAAATTAGTAGAATATCCTTGAAATTTGCGCTTCATCTAGTATTGTTTCACAAGAATATTCTGAACATTTTTGTTAAATTATAAGCTTTTCATGCCAGAGTACAATTCATGGGTACTATTTATACATACGACACTATTCATAATGCATTTACGACTTATTCATAATGTGTATGTACTATTCATTCATATATCGACACTTATTCATGAATTACTATCCACGGGGTACTATTCACTCATGTAGTATTCACCCGGGGTACTATTCACGATGAAAAATTGATTCTTTTCTGTCTAAATTATTTTTGATACCTGAATATTATTCTTGAATTTTACTCCACAAAGAATAATCATGTTGACAATTTGGACATTTTTAAACTCTGGATAAATTTAAAGTCTTTAATATTTATTCTTGATTTCGTTTGATTGAATTCTTATATCATTGTCATCATCCTCATGTTTATATTATGATGAAATTCATCTTTGGCCCGTAGTGCATTGATGGACTGTTGATTGGTATGATTATGACTAGAGATTATTCGGTATAATCATGAACTGTAATGTTACAAATGATGTGGTAAAAGTCTTTATTGGCCTGTAGTGCATTGATGTACAATTGTTGGTATGATCATGACCACGCGTTCTCTTCGGCCAAGGGTGCAAAGATGAATTGTTGTTGTATGTAAATTCCACCAATTGTAGATGATCATCCCAGTTTCCTTTGAAATCCATGATGCATGCTCTAAGCATATCTTCTAGCGTCTGAATTATTCGTTCGCTTTGCCCAACGGTTTTAGGATGATATGTTGTACTCATATTCAATTGCGTTCCCATTCATTCTTGTAGTCTCTTCCAGAAATTTGAGGTGAACCTCGGATCTCTATCTGATACTATTGATGTTAGAACTCCATGTCTCGACACGATCTCGTTAACATATAGTTTCGCCAGCCGATTAAGATTAAATCTAATCTTTATTGGCAAGAAGTGGGTTAATTTTGTTAATCTATCCACTATCACCCAAATCGCATCGTATCCTTTCTGAGTCGTTGGAAGACCTACCACAAAATCCATTTTGATATGCTCCCACTTCCATTCCGGTATTTCCAACGGTTGAAGTAATCCATTTGGTCTTTGAAGTTCTGCTTTCACTCTCTGACACGTCAAGCACTTTGCAACGCATTCTGCAACGTCTCTTTTCATATTTGGCCACCAAAAATGTCGCCGCAAATCTTGATACATCTTCGTACTTCCCAGATGAATCTAATATCTTGAGCTATGAGATTCAGTCAAGATTTTTTCTTTAATATCTTGTACTGCTGGAACCCAAATTCGTCCCTCGAATCTTAGCATTCCCTCAGTATCAAGTTTATACTTCCCCTCTTTACCCTCGACCACACTTTCCTTTATTTTTCTACATTCTTCATCCTGTATATGAGCGTTCTTCACTTTGTCCACTAAAGTTGGACTAGCTTCCATCTGGTCTAATTTTTCATTGGATTCTTTTATAAATTTGATTTCCAATTCCAGCTTTGCCATTGCTGAAATGAGCTCCTCCTTATCGGTTAACAACATCAACTTTTCTTGGCCTTTCCTACTCAAGGCATCTGCAACCACATTAGCTTTGCCTGGATGATAAAAGATCTCACAATCATAATCTTTTATTAATTCCATCCATCTCCTTTGACGCATGTTCAGGTCCTTCTGTGTGAAAATATACTTCAGACTCTTATGGTCTGTGTAAATCTCACACTTCTCTCCATAGAGATAATGTCTCCATATTTTCAGAGCAAACACAACCTCCGCCAACTCTACATCATGAGTCGGATACCCTTTTTCGTAGTCTTTCAATTGTCTTGATGCATAAGCAATAACTTTGTCGTTTTGCATAAGGACACAACCTAATCCTTTGTGTAAAGCATCACTATACACCACAAAGTTTCCTGTATTATCTGGTAATGACAACACAGGTGCCACACTTAGCCTCTTCTTCAATTCCTTAAAACTCTCTTCACACTTCTCTGTCTAAACAAATTTTATAGATTTTTTCGTCAAATTTGTCAACAGAGTGGAAATCTTGAAAAAATCTTGAATAAACCATCTGTAATACCTTGCCAATCCCAAGAAACTTTTCACTTCTGATGGAGTTCTTAGTTGTTCCCAATTTATCACTGATTTGACTTTTGATGGATCCACTAAAATTCCACCCTTGTCAATTAAATGCCCAAGAAATTTTACACGTTCCAGTTAAAATTCACATTTAGAGAATTGGCGTACAACTTTTCTTTTCTTAATGTCTCCAACATCAGACGTAAGTGTTCCACGTGTTCTTCTTGAGATTTAGAGTACACTAGAATATCATCGATAAATACCACCACAAACTTGTCTAAAAATTGTTTAAACACCCTGTTCATCAAAGCCATGAACACTGCAGGGGCGTTTGTCAAACCAAAAGACATCACTAAAAATTCATAATGTCCATACTGAGTTCGGAATGCCGTCTTCGGTACATCTTCCTTCCTTACTTTCAGTTGGTGATACCCACTTCTCAAATCTATTTTAGAGAAATATCTAGCACCCTTTAATTGATCAAACAAGTCATCTATTCTTGGCAACGGATACTTGTTTTTAATATTGACCTTGTTTAATTCTCTATAATCAATGCAAAGATGCATTGACCCATCCTTCTTTTTTACGAATAACACCGGTGCTCCCCACAGTGATACGCTTGGTTGAATATACTTCTTATCTAACAGTTCTTGCAATTGCACCATCAGTTCTTTCATCTCGATCGGAGCCATTCTGTACGGGGCCTTTGATATTGGAGCAGTTCCTGGCGCTTAAATCGATCACGAATTCAATTTCTCGGTCAGGCAGAAGTCCTGGAAAATCTTCCGAAAACACATCTACGAATTCCCTAACCACTAGTATTTCCTCCAGTTTTACACCCTCCTTCTTTTAAGTATCGACTATGTAAGCTAAGTACCCTACAAAGCCATGACTCAATAACTTCTTGGCTTGCATAACCATCAGACACCTCAGTTATCTAGGCGATTTGTTACCATGAAAAACTATCTTTGACGAAGTCATAAGGTTTACACACTTCTTTTGGCAATTAATTATTACTCCATAATTGAATAGCCAATCCATTCCCAATATCACGTCAAACTCTCCAAGTTTTATCGGAATTAAATCTACTTTCATGACATTCCCCTTAATGTTCACCATACAATTCTTGTATACGAATCTAATAGGAATTACGTCTCTATTCGCATTCTATGATTAAAGGGAAATTCAACTCTTCACTAGGTATTTCTAACCTCTTAGCAAATTCATCAGATATAAATGAGCAAGTAGCACCCGAATCAAATAATACATATGCATTTATATCATTGATTGGGATAATACCTGACAGGACATCTTTAGATTGCACCACGTCCTGCACCGTTATGTTGAAGGTTCTTGTTGTGGGCTTATTTGTTGACGTTGGTCCAACAATATTCAGTGTACCTCCACTAGCATTTCCCTTGCTTCCATTTGTCTCCCCGGATTTCTTCTTTGGACACTCGCGAGCAAAATGATCCTTCGACCCGCAGGTGTAGCATGCATTCTTCTTGGGTTGATTGCAATTTGGGGCAATGTGACCCTCTTGGCCACAGTTAAAGCATACTCGATTTCCCCTTAAGCACATACCCGTGTGAAACTTCCCACATGTAGCACATGCATCCATCTTCTTCTTCTGCTGGTTACCTTTCTGATTTCTAGCTCCCACGTTTGCATTCCACTTCCTTTTCAAATTATTATTGCCATTTAAACCGTTACTACCACCACCATTTTTAGCTTCACCTTCATTCTTCTTCCTCTACTCTTGGTTGTGTTTTGTTACAGCCTCACCTCCACTTTCAGCGAGAATTGCCTTCTCAAGCACTGCTGCAAACGTCTTCAACTGGAAGAGAGAAATTCTGCTGTACAACCATGGTTTCAGTCCCTGCTCCAATCTCTTTGCCTTATGCTCATCAATATTCACTTGATATAGCGCAAACCTTACTAACTCATTGAATTTCGCTGCATTCTCTGACACAGTCATGGTGCCCTGCTTCAGTTCCAGAAACTATACCTCCATCTGATTCGTTGAACTTTCTGGGAAATAGGTCTCAAAGAATATCTCCTTGAACCTTTCCCAAGATATTACCCCTTGACCTCCTCGGGTTTTATTGGCTTGCCACCAATAACTCGCCTCTGCTTTCAACATAAATGTTGCAAAAGCAGTCTTCTGGTTATCCCCTACCCTAGCAACATCGAACACTTTCTCTATTTCCATGATCTAGGTCTGTGCCTCAACCGGATTCATGGATCCATGAAATTCTGGTTGCCCAACCGCCTTGAAATCCTTAAAAGTCGCAGCTTAATTCTGTGGCTGATTCTATAGTGCTCCCATCAGTAGCGTTATGAATTGCTGAACTAGATTATCCTCAGCATTGTTGTTGTTCTCAGGGTTCCTTTGTCGTGGTTGACGTCTTGGAGGCATTTTCTGTTAAAATACACCCATTAGATTATATTCAGCCTTTTAAGTTTTATATATTCAACTTGCACATCGCAAAAGTTACCATATAACATACAATATCTTGAATAAATAGTAACTTTTATTTATTCATAATGTTTTAAAACATAATAATGATAGCATTCATACTATCTACATCACTTTCCTAAACTACAAAAGTTGCAGGATTACTTCATCATCATCACATCCCATTGGTTATATCATATCCAGGATTTACATCTTATTTACTCACTAATCACATAATAATTACATTTATGACGTTCTATTAAAATGCTGCATCGCCTTACGACGCTCCTCTTCCATAATTTGGAACATTGTTCGGCGATCTAATATGTACGATGGCAGCGTTTTGAATTGAATCGGATAACCCATGACCCGATCTTAAGCTCGATTAATCACAGTGTTAAATACATTATTCATCTCTTCCATCTTAATCCTCTTTTCTTGTGCCTCTCTCAGCTACCCTGGCTCGTTGAAAAGTTTCCTCATATGCGTCCTCAGCTCTTGCCCTCTTCGTAGCTTCTTCTTTCAACTTGTTCTTCAACTCTGCAATCTCTTCTATTATTCGCTCGTTCTCTCCTTCAGTGTGGACCAACTTCTCTTCAACATTATTCAGACGTTCCTCTCGATCCTGGATCTCGTCGTCCTTCTGTGCCATCGAGGTCTGTTGTTCAGCTACTATCTCTTGCAACTCCTCGACAGTATCTTGAAGTTCTACATTGCGATCGTATACTTCGTCGTACATACGGGTAGCTATTGAGTTAAGTGAAAACTCTTCCTCCTCGTTATCCTCATCCTCACCCGACTGTGGAAGCTCAACGGGATCTTCCTCGTCCGTCTCTATCTCATCATTCTCATCATGTAAACCCTCATGCTCAACCACTGTGACCAACATAATTTTTTCCCGTGGCAGTAGTTGTTCCCACACCACCTGAAATATCTCGAGGTTCCTCCTCTCTAGGCATCTGGGACCCTTCCTCCCAAGCCTGACTGGATCCTCCCACATTAGCCATCCTGACAACAAAGTTTTAGGTTTTAATTACTAATCATTACTACTCGACACTCACGAGCACATAAGTTGTAATCACATAAGCACATAAGTGTTTTATTACTTCTTCCTTAAAACTCGATAAGAGTTTATCATCACTATCTTTTCAGAGGTTACTTCCTAAGGCTTTTCCCCACCTAAGGTTCACAACCTAAAGCCAAATCTAGGTACTTCATTTCCATAAGATTTGGTGTTTACTTTCCACTCATGCATATCTATCTACCTATATATAATAAAATTAAATCATAAATCCTCCCTTTAAATAGGGTTACATCATTAAATAAAAATCTTCCCAGGTTATCTAACCTTAAACATCATACAAGTGCGGAAATAAAAATAATTACATTACATCATTAATTTAAAGTTTATCATCATAACCATAAATGAAATTACAAGTCTTTATCACTTGTACATTTTTCCCTTTCCTTTGCTAGTTGTAGGTTTGTTGACCTTCTCAACTATAGTTGCAATGATTAAAACAATTGCTCACTAGATATAGCAATAATGCAACAAGATAATAATAACTGCCAATGAATAGGCTCATCAAAATTGAATAGTACTCTTTCAATAATAACCAAAAACTGGAATCGAAACATGAAATATATCTGAGGGTCATAAGACCATGAACTATGTCCATAGTTGTAAGTAATCTTTCAACTTCAACTTTCATAGTCATAAGACTATAAGGACTCCTTGTACTTAGGGGGATCAGCCCTTCGTACAATGTATTGTGCACAAACATCTAAACGCATTGCGTATCCCCTATAATAGGGTTGTTCTTCTCAGTTTTAGAGTACAAGTCCGCACCAAAGAAAGTTTGGTTTGGATAAGCTTTCAAGGGTAATTTAAAGTTTTACGATCATCAACTAGGGGACTAGTTGAATCAATAAGGTTTGATAACATAACAGTTGATCAATAACAACATAATATAGAACAATGATTAATCATAATCGAACTAACTAAATATTAAACTCATGCTTAGAAACAACTATGAAGCATAAGTATTGAGTAACAATTAACCTTGCCTGAATAATATTAATCTAAGACTACAATCTTATTAAAGAAGATATAGAATTCTTGAATATATATTGAGTAATAGCAAGCTGAGATAAAACTTGCTCAATATAATAATAACTTATGCCAAGTAATTGAAATAAGACAATTTGACATTAGGAATTTGGAATTCAAGAAATTGCATTCACAATATAAGAATGATATTAAAGAAACTTGTCTAACAATAAACACGTTAGAATACATCAATAAGTATTGGAATTCAAAACTTGTTCGAATAAAGTTAAAGTTATAGCTTTCTCAAATAGTGATTAGAAATACAAGAATTCACTTAATGAAAGTTTAAAGTAAGAACTTGCTCAATGTAAAAAGATAGGGTTTAGATACTTGCCTTGAGCGTAAGCTATAATATTAAAACTCACGTTCACCTATACATAGTATTAAAACCACAATATCTCTTAGATATACTAACATTCAATTTCCAACATAACACTCATTTCTAGTTAAACTTGTTATTTTAGTACAAGTCTTACATTACCATTTACATTTCAAAAATTCTAAGTGTTGACTTCAAAACACTTGTCTAACATTCATTGTGTACACTAAGTTATAACATAACGCGTTCGTAACTTACTAATCATTTTTACAACTTTGAATTTACTAACCACATAACACGACTCTGTTTTAACCTTGTTGTTACATGTTTATTATACTAACACATCATTAGACCAAGGTATGTTACTATCCTGTAATCGCAAAGCGGCCCGGCAGTAAGTCATCGTTATCTCGATGGCGGTAATGTACAACAATACCATACACAAGCTCGACCGTAGCAATTACCAAAGGTCACGCATGTAACGAAATAGATGAATAGTGGCCAACTTTAGCCCAACTAACACGAATTTCACCCACCAAATAGTGAATTTAACACAAACAATTGTGTGCTGTGTGTGATTAAATGTGTGTAGTAATGCTAGGGAAGAAAAAAAAGGGGTGGTGTGGTGTTGCCGTGTTTGTGTGGGTGTTTATATATATATAATATGTTTTGTTTTATTAGATTATAAATAGAATATATTATATTTTATTTAAAGTTTTTATTTTATTAAAATATTTTATTGCACAGTAATGAATGGTGAATATAAAATTATCAGACGAATTCTTTGCCCGTGAACTATTACTGTTGATCCGTGATTTTATTTTCTAAATTATATCCTTCCATTCTCCTATAAATAGGATGCTTAGTTTAGAATTGAAAATCACATCAGAATCAGAGAATTCTTCTTCTATAATATTGAGCGTATTTCTTTAGAGTTTAAGGAAGCTTTGAATGAAGAAAATAGTGAAAGTTTTCTTCAAGAATATATCCGCTATACCAGTCAAAATTGCCCTCTTTTTTGAGGTAAGGAATATTATTTATTTCATATTTACTTACGATATTATTTTTCGTATTTGTAAGGAATTTTATTTTCGTTCAATATTCGTAAAGAATATTATTTTCGTTCAATATTCGTAGGGATATTGTCTTCGTTTAATATTCGTAAGTGTGACACCCCCAAATCAGGGTTACCTGACCCCCGAGTTTGGTGCTCACGATCCACAATAATAATAACATCTAACTACCCATTCATTGAAGAATATAAACTTACATAACATTAATTAATAGGTTAACAACATCATCCTAGGTCATCTAACCTTAACCTTACAAACTTACCCTTTAGATATACAAAAAGGGTTTACAAAATAAAATAGAAATATCCTTAGTATAAAATTACTCCAGCACTATGCCTTTGCCTTTATTCTGCTTAGCCCCGCTGGCCTCATCGTTCCTAGCTGAAATATTTTATTTAGAAAGGGTGAGCTATAAGTTTGCCCCGCAAGTTAAAATATACTGTGAGACCCCAAATTTTATGAATAAAGATTTAAATTTCTTGAAATAATTTTTTGAATATTATGGTGTGAATTTATAAATTTTATAAATTTTATGGGTAAAATGTTATAGTTGTGGGTAA
Source organism: Panax ginseng (assembly GCA_020205605.1). Taxonomy (NCBI): domain Eukaryota; kingdom Viridiplantae; phylum Streptophyta; class Magnoliopsida; order Apiales; family Araliaceae; genus Panax; species Panax ginseng. The sequence goes on from CM035129.1 coordinate 110,372,465, forward strand.
TATTTATAAATTTTGCAAAGTAATCAAGTGGTTATATAATATTCGATTGGTCGGGGAATATTCTTTTTGTCGGGGAATATCCGTGACGACAAGACAATCATTAGTGGACCCAACAATGGAAGTATTGTCGTGAGTTAGAAAATGATAGAATTATCTTTTATAAAAATAACTACGAAAGTGTTACCGTTAAAACCGTTGAACTACCCTTAGTAGTAAAAGTACATGATGTCTGGCGTGGTTGCATAAGTAGCACGATATTGATTATTGATGCTTACGTAAGAAGTCACTCAGTTATACTTAATTATTGATACAGTAATTGCTGTATCATATCTCTCATATTATTGATTCGATTATTGTCACAATATCATCTACATAATATTTTATATATTGTTAAATCAATAATTGAGACAACAAAGTTATTCATATTATTAAATTACAATATTTACAATGTCTAGAAGTTCTGTCAAGGAGAGGTTTGGTCATCTAATTGCGCGCCAATAAGGAGAAATCCTTATCGGAAAGCGCCTCTTTCTTAGGAACGACCTGGTTGTTAAATATTGTGAGTTATAATATTAATGATGAATAAGTTCGTGTTGATTAAAGATGAATTTGATAGTTCCATTGTGTTGGGATTATTAGTGTTAGTGGAAATCAACATCTATTCTGATGATAATTGATGTTTGGGGGTTATATTGATAAATCGAGTAATTAATCGGATAAATAAGCAATTAATTGCTACTAATTCACATGCTTATATAACTATTTGTTCACATGTGTGTACTATCGAATCACATTCTTGTACTATTAGGGAAGTTGTTGCAAGATTGATAATACTTGCATGACAAAGTTAAAAATAGAGGTATAGATGGAGGTACTATACTGTAATTCGTATTTTCACATGATTATAACTATTGATTCACATGATTGAACTATTGATTCACATTATTTACTATTAGGGGAGGTGGTGCAAGTTTGATAATACTTGGAGGACTAAATTAAAAAATAAAAGAAAAGTTGGAGGTATTGTACAACAATATTTCGAGCCCCAAAACGTGCAATTATCGAAACTATATTTTCCTATAAATAGAAGCTCATTCTTCCTTCATTTCTCACCAATTCACTAAAGCTTTAGAGCAATTATTATAGAGAGAAATTATAGAGAGAAAGAAGAAGAGAAGTCTGCTACCTCTCTATTCCAGTATCCAGCTTTATTCTAAGGTAAGGGGTATTATTTCTTTCATATTCATGAAGAGAGCTTCTGTTATTCCATTTCTTATTATTATGTTGGAATAACCTGTCTATGCGAAGTACCACATACATGGTGAAATTCTTCTATTATTCCATTCTTTATTATTCTTTCGGAATATCCTGTCTGTGCGGATTACGCATGACCTAGTTCCATTCTTTATTATTCTGTCGAAATATCCTATCTATGCGTATTACGCATGACCTGGTTCCATTCTTTATTATTCTGTTGGAATAACCTGTCTGTGCGGTCTATCACATGCATGGTGAATTCTGTTGTAATTCCATTCTTTATTATTCTGTTGGAATATCCTGTTTGTGCGGATTACGCATGACCTGGTTCCATTCTTTATTATTCTGTTGGGAATAACCTGTCTGTGCGGTCTATCGCATGCATGGTGAATTCTTTTGTTATTCCATTCTTTATTATTCTGTTGGAATAACCTTTCTATATGGATTACCACATGCGTGGTGAATGATCGTTTGTATTCATTCCTTATTAAATTGTGAAAATGATCTGTCTACGTGGATTACCACATGGCGGGTGAAAATCCAATTGCAGTTTCATAATTATTCTGACCCTCAAAATTTCTGAAAAAATTTTAAATGATAATTTGATGAGTTTTCTAGATTGTGTCCAAAAATGATGATTTTTGGATGTATAGATTAAGAGTTATGGATTTTATGGGAAAAGACTATTTTAAAAGTAAACCCTTATAACTCTTTGTGGTTAACTCCAAAATTGGTGAAATTTTTATTGAGAGTACATGTATATAACAGGAGTATACCCTGTAAATTTTGAAATTTTTGGACAAAAGTACAATTTATGATAAATATCTAAATATTTGGCAGTTTTGGCCATATGAAAAATAGTAAATGAATTATAAAAATTCCGAGAAAAATATATGTTCAATATGGGACTATATTCTGCTAAATCCCAGAAAAGAAATATTTTTGGGACTGATTTGGTATTTGTCATGAAAATGAACTAGTTATGAGTAAATGAATTAAATATGTTATGTGAAGTAACAAAATTGGAAAATAGGATTTTATGACTTGAGAATCCTATATAGGGTATATGCAGATTTTTGATGAGGGATTTGATCATTAGTGATGAAATCTTATGAGTATGGCATTTTTAAATGATTAAAATGTATTATTTGGTAAAGTGTAAACAATTGAAATAAATTGTTTATAAGTTTAAGAAGTGATTAAAATATTATTATAATATTAATAGTATTAGATTATGAGTTTATTAAGTTATTGATAATATTTGGATAAATTTAAAGTCTTTAATATTTATCCTTGATTTCGTTTGATTATTGCTTATATCATTGTCATCATCCTCATGCTTATATTGTGATGAAAGTCATCTTTGGCTTACGTGCATAGATGGACTTGGTATGATTATGACCAGGGATTATTCGGTATAATCATGACCGTAATGTAACGAATGATGTGGTAAAGTCCTCATTGGCCTGTAGTGCGTTGATGAACAATTTTTGGTATGATTATGACCAGGGATTATTCGGTATAGTCATGACCATTGATGATTTAATGAATATCCTTGGCCCGTAGTGCAGGGATGATTCGATGATGTGATTTATTTATTAAGCTGAGTCTCAGCGATAAAAATTGATGAAAACATTTTAAAACATAGAAGATAGTAGATATCATGCTCTACTTGACTCTTCTAATGGATTGCTTATTCCGCTGCAGTTAAAATTGATGTCTATTGTATTTTATCAGTTTAACATTGTTGAAGACTAATGATAATTTATTATGCATTATCTTAGTCATAATATTTCTTACTGGGCTAGTTGAGCTCACTCTTTCTTTCACTATTCTCTTCAGGAAATGAGAATATAATTGGGACGAGTCGGGGAACGGAGTGACGGTCTAGATGATAGCATTAGTAGTCCTCATTATTCTGTTAAATAGTGTGATAATAAATACAATGAGGACTCCATTGAGTGTGGATATTGTCTAGATGACAATATTTGTATTAAAACTCATAGCATATGTTTTGTCGTAGTTTACACGACTGTTGTATAATTAAGTTGTATTTAAATTTTGTACCATGTATTTGGCGACTCAAGATGGGTGATGTATACCTATTTTGTGGGCGTCACATATACAATAAATGATATATATCATGACAAGAAGAGTCTAGCTTCTATAGATCTTCAGCAACAATCAAACTATTTCAAGATATCGGAATAATAATTCCATCTCAATAATAAAACTTTCTCTCATTTTCTACTGAATAACATATCTGAGATGAAAGAGTATAATTCTTTCAAAGATTCAATAATATTCAATTGAATTAACAATACTGCAACAATATTCAATAAAGTGGGATATACCTAGATTTCATTCTGAGTGATCATAGAGGATCATGAACTAATAGAGGAATCATTTAGTTATTAAAACTAAATTACCACAAGAATATAAATTAGTTATAAAAACTAAACTATACTCTTCTGCAAGTAGCTGGAGCGGCTAACTACTTTGTACCCTATATTATGCATAATACTCAATAATAGAGCATAGGTCGATTTACAACATTAAAATTTGTTCATCTCAGTTTTACTTCACGAGTCCGTACCACAACAATATGGTTTGGATTACTTCCAAAGAAATACTATGATTTCAATCATTAATAACAGTACTAATCTAGCCGAAATCAATGGCATAGATCTTCCAATAAAAATTTTGTTCATAATAAATAGAACATTTCATGCTTTAACAAATATTAGTCTAGCCAAAACAATTAGCTGAGACATGATTTGTAAATAGTTCAAATAATAGAACAAGATTCAATTGCACTACGTGCGTATTACAACAATCATTTTAGATGTGAATAACTATCAATAATTATTCACTATCATGCTTGAAAAATAATAACTTAAGTTGAGTTAGGAAACTTGCATTTCGCGTTGATTACTGCTACACAATCTAATTAACTGCGTTCGTAAAACCTATAATCAACAATGTCGGTCTCACAATTAGCACAATATTTCATAACATGAATCACTGTAATTTACAGTCAAACCTGTTCCTAGGCACATTACCACATAGCCACATCATTGTTTATAACCTATATAAACACTTATCAAGTCTAACTAGTTTAGTCTGGTTGGACTTCGGTCAATTTTTGATGTACAAATCACTCTATCCGACAATTAACACAGTTATTGTCAATTAAATTCGGTTTCTAAGCTTCAATATTATGTTAGATAAGTCAAATATCATTAATAATATTTTTCAGAAGCTTTTAATAATTACCAAACAATTATTATAATTTATAATAATTTTTCAAAGATCGGAATCATTTTTAAAGGATTTAATTATCAAATAATCTTATCATCATTAATATTTAAAATATTAATAACACACATGTCAAAATATTAAAGTTATTATCAATAACTTAAAATATTTTTAAATTATCAATATTCTACTTAAATAATTTTTAAAATAATTAAAATCATTTTTAAATCATCACCAGTTAATATCTAAATATTAATGAAATTATCATCAAAATATTAAAAGTCATTAATTATAACTTAAAATATTTTTAAATCATTTTTCTCATTTTTAAATAATTTTTAAATCAATAAAATCATTTTTAATTCATTTATTTAATATAGTCATTAAATAAATCAAATATCATTAATATTAATTTATTAATGAGAATTCTCCAAAAATATTGAAAATTATATTTTATAATTTCAAACATTTTCTAATACTTTATTCTCATTTAAAATGATTTTTATAATATTAAAATTATTTTTCTCTAATTTATTTAATACATTAATTAAATAAATCTAATATCATTAATATTAAATTATTAATGAAAATTCTTCAAAAATATTAAAAGTTACTTTTTATAACTCAAAATATTTTTAAATACATTATTCTTATTTAAAATAATTTTTCATAATATTAAATCATTTTCCTCTAATTTATTTAATACACTAATTAAATAAATTAAATACCTTTAATATTTAAATAATTATAAATATTAAAGAAAAATATTCCAATTGGTTAAAAATTATTTTTCATAATTTAAAATAATTTTTAAAATAATTTTTGATAATTTTTATAATTTATTTCTATTTTTTAAATATTTTTCAGAAAATAAAATAATTAAAACTGTCACAATAGGCTATAGCGACGGTAACCGTCGTTGTTGGTGTTCTTGAGCTCAAGAACACTGACAGCTTAGTTAACAATCTGCTTTGTTTGACCACTTGCAATTCGTTGATTAAACATGTTTTGGGCTTTCTATGACACTGATTTGGTAGTGTGTTTGCAATACTACAATAATAAACTAATATCTTGATCATACAATAAAACAACAAGGAGATCTGATCTCCCAAAGTCATTGTCAGAGTACTGCTGGGTTTTTTGGGTAACCTAGAAACCCAAGCAGTCACAACATGCCATATTGAGGCTCGCTTTTTATAGTGTTCTGATCATTAGTTAAGAGATATTATGGTTTAAATATGTAGTACACATGTCATAGAACATAACTATAACAACATATCAATCAAACAACATTAACATCGCCAGATCCAGCTCGGTCAAAGGCTGTCAGAAAGCTGATCTTACGGTTTCTGGAATTTCCAGAAATTGCACTTTGTGATCAACTGGTCACGTTTGACCACACACTACACTTAATCTACTAACTGTTTAAGAGATCTAAAGGTACAGTTCTAGAGTCCACATGTCAGGATTTATTCCACATACAAACACATAATCAAAACACACAAATCTTGACAGATCAAAGCGAATGAAAAACTTGTCAGACACTGTTTACACTTTTTGGGTTGCCCAGATTTTGACCTGGTCATGGTCGATCAACTGACTTTGACCAATTATAACTACAAATCTAGACATCCAATGACACTGATTCCACTTGCAGATTAAAAACCACATGACAAGCTACATTTAACAACTTTAAAACATCAAAAATTCATAAACGAACAAGAATCTGTGGCTCCTGACATTAGCTTGTCAGACCACAAAATTTATTCTTGGCAGTTTTGAAAATCATCACTTTTAAAGCATTTTGATGCTATAGATCAACCCTTAGGTTTAACCCTAAGGTTTTAAATCATTAGTTTCCAAAAATTTTTAAAGTAGGATTTTTAAGATAGAAAATTAAGATGAGAAAATATAATTAGTGATTACTAATTACATTAAATATTATCAATCACATTGAGATTTACTAATTAGGATTAGGGTTTCCTAATTAGGGTTTAGAATTCCCAGATTTTAAATTAGGGTTTCTCGATGTACAATTAGGATTTTTTAACTGTACATTAGGTTTTCTAAATCTAAGATTAGGGTTTCTAATCCCTTATTAGGGTTTACAATATAAAACCTTATCCAGTCAATTATTAGTTATTAACTTTATACAATACAAGCACATACTCACATTTACTGATACTATAACTGCGATTTCTATCGAATCCCTATCTGAACTTAGGGTTAGGGTTTTTAAAGCTGTTAATCTACTCTAATTTTATCAGTCAATACACATATTGACCACTTCTCGAGACTCGTATCATAGATACACAGTACAATATTAACAGTCAATATTAATATTAAATAAAAAAAAATATTTATTCAAAAATTTTGGATTATTCGAAATCCCGGGTTATTACAGTAAGGAATATTATTTTCGTTCAATATTCGTAAGGGATATTATTTTTGTTCAATATTCTTAAGAAATAATATTTTCTTCCATACTCTGTAGTATGTAAGTAATATTATTTCGTTTCAGATTCTGAATTCTACCCTTATTTTGTTAAAGTATTGCTTCTATACTCGAAATTAGTAGAATATCCCTGAAATATGCGCTTCATCTAGTATCGTTTCACAAGAATATTCTGAACATTTTTGTTAAATTTTAAGCTTTTCATGCCAGATTACTATTCATGGATACTATTCATATATACGATACTATTCATACATATGACACTATTCATACGTACGGTACTATTCATATGTACGACACTATTCATGAAGTACTATTCATGGGGTACTATTCACTCGGTACTATTCACCCGGGGTACTATTTACGACGAAAAATTAATTCTTTTCTGTTTAAATTATTTTTGATACGTGAATATTATTCTTGAATTTTACTCCACAAAGAAGTATCATGTTGACAATTTGGACATTTTTAAACTCTGGATAAAGTTAAAGTATTTAATATTTATCCTTGATTTCATTTGATTGAATTCTTATATCATTGTCATCATCCTCATGTTTATATTGTGATGAAATTCATCTTTGGCCCGTAGTGCATAGATGGACTATTGATTGGTATGATTATGACCAGAGATTATTCGGTATAATCATGACCTGTAATATTACAAATGATGTGGTAAAAGTCCTCATTGGCCTGTAGTGCATTGATGGACAGTTGTTGGTATGATCATGACCATGCGTTCTCTTCGGCCAAGGGTACAAACATGAATTGTTGTTTGGCATGATCATGACCATTGGTGATTACACGAATATCGTTAGCCCGTAGTGCATAGATAATTTGTGGACGTAATACTAATGAATATTCTTGGCCTGTAGTGAATGGATAATTTAGTGATGTGGATTATTTATTAAGCTGAGTCTCATCGATAAAATTGATGATAAACTTTTAAATCATAGAAGATAGTAGATATCATGTTCTGCTTGACTCTTCTAATGGATTGCTTATTCCGCTACAGTTGCTGATCTAAAATTTGTTGTCTATTGTATTCTATCAGTTGTTATACTGTTGAAGGCTAACGATAATTTATTCTTTATTATCTTAGTCATAATATTTCTTACTGGGCTAGTTGAGCTCACCCTTTTCTTTCACTGTTCTCTTCAAAAAATGAGAATATAGCTGGGACTAGTCGGGGAATGGAGTGACAGTCCAGATGGTTGCTTTAGTAGTCCTAACTATTTTGTGAAATAGTGTGATAATAATTCTAATGAGTATTGAATTTGAGTTTGGATATTGTCTAGAAGCCAATATTCGTGTTAAAACTCAGCTATTGTGTTGTCATATTTTGCACGATAGTTGTATTAATTAAGTTTGTATTTAAGTTATGTACCATGTATTTGGAAACTCAGAATGGGTGATGTATACTTATTTTGGGGGCATCACAATTGGTATCAAAGCTTAGGGATATGATCCCTGGTTGAGATTTGAGACTAGAACTAGGAGGGGAGAGACGGGTAATTCCTTCGCTAGTATGACCTACCTAAGCTTATTTGTTATTTAATTGGTCGTTCAGAATATAGGGATAATATATGGCATGTCAATTAGCCCTTGTTTTGTGATAGTAAAATGGCATCTAAAAATGTTGAGATAAGCAATGGAGCACATGAGACCGTTGAGTCGCCGCTGATCAATAACTAGGATAATTTCCATCAGGAAGGCAATAATCCTCCTATAAACAACAACACCAAACAAATAACGAACGATGGTACGTTTAGGAGCTTTTTAGAATTCATGCAAAACCAAACGAGAGAGACTCATGTTCAAAATGTAGGTGAAAACACTGACAACTCACGGCTGGTCACTTCTAAGCAATTTAAGGAGCTGGGACTACCAGAGTTTTTGGGAAAGCCAGAACCACTTAAGGTAGAGATGTGGATTAAACAGAGCTCAGAGGAGCAAAAAGTTCCCTTCGCCACCTTTATGTTGCGAGAAGAGGTAGATTACTGGTGGTAATCTATAAAATGTACTCATCTTTCTGCACTAAAGATGTTTTGGGAGAAGTTCCAAGAATTGTTTAACGATAAGTACTTTCCTAAAATATTCGTCACATGAAGGAGGTGGAATTCATCAAGCTAGAGCAAAACAATATGACCGTATCACAATACGAGGCTAAGTTTGCGGAGTTATCCCGGTTTACATCCCATTTAGTAGATAATGAGCGAATGACGCGAATGTTTCTTCGAGGTTTGAAACCCGAAATATGTCAATACCTCATTTCTCACAAACTTTGTTTATATTCAGATGTTGTGAATAGGGCTCAGTTATTAGAACGCGATTATGAGTCAGCTCAACCAAAAGGCAACGACCAACAACACGATAATAATCGTACCAATGACAACGGCCATCGGAGCAACGATAACCATCATGGAGGAAATTATCATGCCAGAAATGGTAACCACTTCGGTGGTAATCATGGCCAAGATAATAGGAAAGGAGAACTAAGTGAGAACAACTTTAAGAAGATAAGATTTGTAACGATCGAGAAATTTTGTAATTAACTTAAATATTTATTGAATTTAATAAATATTGTAAATAATTCATTTATTGAGATAAATAAATAATTGATGAAATTATGGTACAATAATTTAGTTAAGTGTGTATGTTAACTAAATTGATTAATGGTAATTTTATTATTTGAAGATTTAATTTAATGAAATAATTAAATTAAGTGAATTGTTTAATATTTAAGAAAATAATTAAATTTAATAAAATGATGTTCTAGTTTAATTTAATAATTAAATTAGATATATAATGATTTATTAAGTATAAAGTATAATTATAATGAAAATTATAATTATTATAATTGTGAGTTATTTAAATTAACTAAATAAAAGTGTGACAAGTGAAACTATATAATATAAAAATAAATTAGAACCTAATCTAAGTTATAGCCAAACATGGCCTTGTGGCCTTTGGCATATTACAACTGGTATAGCTTATTGGTTTATTACCTGACGTACGTGGGGAATGGCATATATCAGTTTACGCGTACTGTTCCTAAAACTAAAACGAAGAACAGAGAGGTAGAGAGAAAGAACACAGAGAAATTGAGGGAAAAGAAGAATAAGAGAGAATCAGAGGAAGGAGTTGAAGCAATTCTTTATCATTTTTCTCCAATAATCAAGAGGATTAAAGGTATAATTTATCTTAATTCTTCTTTGCAATATCTATTTTCTATAAATTAGAATTTTGTTGGAATAGGGTTAAGGTGTTGATTATATACAAGAAAAATATGGTAAACATTATATGGAAGTAATTTTAGTGGTTAAATTTATGAAAGTTGTGTGTTATGTTCTTGAGTTTTCTTGGGAAAAAGGGAGAATTGGGTGGATGATTTGCTAGAGTAATTTATAATTGTGTTGTAGAATGTTCATAATCTATTATATGTTGTTTTCAAACGATTTCATATATATATATATATATATATATATATATATATATATATATATATATGAAATGGCTTAATTGAGTCCAAAATTTTATGTTTAAATCTTGTAATAATCTATAAATTAGTGTTAGATTGTGTTAGTATATCAAGAAACGAAAACAACACAATTGAAATGGTGTAATTTGTTTAAGAAACAAGGATTTGACGATTGAATTCGCTAAAAGTATTGAAATATGAAGAAATTGGCAAAAACATGATTCTAATCCTTTAAATTTGTTTATGTAAGTTATTTTAGGTGTTATAATGCTTGATTGTATATGCTATAAGGCTTTAGTTAAGTTTGTAGTGTGTGGGTTTGTTCATGTTACATGAAATTAGAATTTTTGGCCTAGAACAGAGTCTAAATTTGTATTATGCAAAAGCCGATTACTCGTGTTTAAAGCGTGGTGCTTGCCGCCTCTGGCGCTGCATCTTGCGCCTCTGGGCGTGGTATTTAGATGCAAAGGGTGTCATGGCGCGGCCGTGCTAGAGGTCAGTCAAACCCCGTAATGAGCTGTTAATAATATAGTTTGAGAAACGTTAACTTAACTTATTTTAATGATTGTAGAGGAACCTAAAACATGTTATAAGACATAATATCATATTGTAATCACAACGTTGAAACCAAAAGATACAAGTTAATAAGTTGTTAGAGTTTGGAATGTGATGTTATTAGAATTGGTGTTGTGCTATAACCACCATGTTGGATACTATAATATAATTGAGAATTCAGTTTGTGTTAAGTGAATAAGTAGGATAATCAAGTGTTAAGTTAAAGATTATAGACTTGACTTAAATAAAAAGTAAACTAATGAAGTTAATATTAATATAACTAATTGGTATTGTCTTCTTAATGGTATATGTAGGATAATTGGCGAATGTTTATTGTACTTGTGTAGCTTACACACAAGGCAAGTTCCCTAACTTCACTTTCTTTATAATGAATGCAAGTTTCATAACTATGTTTACCTTTTGTTGTCCAGCAAGCTTCCTAATTCATTATTAGGCAAGTTTCTAACTTATATTATAATTAAGCAAGCTTATTGATTCCATCGTGTTTATGTTACTACAAGCTCTTTTATTCTAATTCATTACGTTGAGCGAGTTTTATAATCCTAACTCTCGTTCTTGCTATTCAAAGTATGTACTGTTTAACTTCGTTGTTACTAATGAGATTTCCCAACTCTTTTGGATGTAGTACTTTGCCTATGTACTATGTCTATTCAATTGTACATTGTTATTAGTAAATCCTTGACTTAAATATCATTGTTCAATCCTATACCATTGTGTTAAACTTTTAAATAGCAAGCAAACTCTTATTGATTGGATAAATTTATAATTAAATAGTGTTCTAAAATTCTAGAACTACTGATAAGCTAATTCCAAACTAAATTTCCTTTAGTGTGGAAATCCTAAAATCAAACTGAGATGAACAACCCAAATATAGGGGATTATGTACGTGTTAATGTTTAGATAATACATGTTGTGTTAATGGAATGAATCCATTTGGAACGGTGTAAAAATCATAAGTAACGAAGTTATGGAAAAATTTACGAGATTAGACGATAATCGTTGAAATCGTGAAATTCTCGGAACGGAGGTCAAAAGTTAACATTGAACTCGAAAATGTTGGTTTTCGATGGAGAATAGTCTAAGTTTGCATTTTAGAGTTGCGGACTCGAAAATGGTCAAATTCCAACTTAGAACGAAGAAACGAGCTATGAACGTTCAAGAACATTTATCGTTTTCGTAATAACGGACTTAAATAGTGAATTCCGTGTTAACAGATTCGAAAAATGTAAAATTCTTATATGAACACTTAGTTCATGTGATTTGTGAGCTAATGGCTTTTGAACGAGCCAATTTGGACTTAAAATGAACAATTTATGAGTCCGGGAATCTCACTAAGTAAACAAACTGTCAAAGCTATCTCAGGTGCATGAGTCAAGGCCTTGAAGACCAAATTAAGGCTTGAAAGGTGGCACTGCAGCGCCGAGCCGTGCCCATAACCTACTGGAGAATGGCGCCGCAACGCGACCATTTATACTGAAGTGGAGCCGTAGCGCCAGGTCCGGGTAGAACACACTGGAGACTCGCACCGCAGCGTGAGACTTATATAAGGAAGCCGGCGCCGCAGTGCGAGCACTAGAAGGTAGCTAGTAAAGAAAGTTTTTGAACATAAAAAGTATAATAGTTGATTGATGGTGAATCATATACTTAATACACCTAAAGTAACATCATTAAAGATGTTGATAACCTTAAGAATTACAACTAAAAGTTAACGAAAGATTACTTAAACGTAAACACAATGTAATACGGTAAACCGTAATGAACGTTAAATAATCTAATGAACAATTAGATTGAGAAGAAGGGTAAGATACGTTAGGAACAATACATGATTGATTATAACCTAATGTTGTATGTTACATGGTTATGTATTGTAGAAATCTTTAAAGACTCAAAAGGAAAAGTATTTAATCTGTAGAAGACGCTGAAGGCAAGTGTTCTAACCCTTGTCTATGTTCATTCAGGACAATCTTTGTGATTCATGTCTCTTACACATGAGTTAATGTATGATGAGGTCAAAGTCAATTCTTTCGGCTAGACTTAATGTAGTCATTGGATTTCTTATAATCTATCAAAATGTTATCAAAGTTGCTATCTTTTGCCAAACTGTTTTGGTATGGATTTTAAAGAAAGACTGAGTATGAATAAACAAACGTTTTGTCGTCAAACAAGAGGCACATGAAGTTGCCAAAACTTAAACGTAAATACGTTTATAGAAGAAGTGTTGTACACCATAGAGTACTATAGGCTGATCACCTAGACGTGCTCATAAGTAATACCAGACTTACGGACTTAGTACCGGGTTGTCCTTTTCAAAGAAAGAATGAAATGCTCAAGATCTTGGACCAAAAATTGATATTTAATGAACGTGGTTCATTGTGAAATTTTTTAAAGGAAAAGAAGTCCTATTTTGATTTATCCATAGTACTTCATAACTATTTCTTCAGTTATAGAAGATATACGATTTGTATGATTCAAGCATGTTGTTTAATGAAATTTTCATACTTGCTGAGCTAGCTGTGCTCACTCTTGCTTGAACCATATGAATACAACTAAGTGTTTACTAGCTAAGTGTCATACTTTAAAGTATTTTTTTGTCAAGATGTCTAATGATGGAAGATCCCGTCCAGCTAGGGAAGTGATACCTCAGATACCTAGAGATGAGGAACCATGAGATGTCAACGTTGTGTGGGAACAGTTAATCCAGAGGGAGCCTGTGTCTGAGCATGAGGAGGAGAACTCTGAGGAGATAGAGGTGGAGGATGAGGAAGAGGATCCTGTGGAGTTTCCACCAAACTCCATATCAGCTGAGATGTATGATGCACTGTATGATCGAAATATAGAATTTCAGGATAAGGTTGAGGAGTTGAAGGAGTTAGCTGAGATGCGTCAGGCTACTATAGAGCAGAAGGATGCTGAGATTCAAGAACTTGACTCACGACTTGGGAACACATAATGGAACCTGGTTCACATAGAGTGACATTAAGAGGAGCTATTGACTGAGAATGAGAAGATGAAGACTGAAGTGAAAAAGTTGAAAGATGACTTGGAGGAGGAGTCACCTAAGCGTGCAAGAGCAGAGGACGCTTGGATGAAGGCGACTCAGCGTGCTGAAGCTAAGGTTCAAACGAAGAAGGCTAAGATGAATGAAATGGATCATGCCTTTCATTCTGCGATTGATAGGGCTCAGGATCGAGTCTTTTACTACCCATCTTAGTTTGAAGACTTGTCGTGGTTCGTAATGGACCGTGGGACGACGTATCGTATTATAGAGGAAGAACATAGAAAAGCCTCTCGACGTCTTAATATGCCAAGATAGGAAGAATAATAATATTCTTCCTATCTTAGTATATTAAGTCACCATCCATGACAATATCACATACAATTGCAATTTCTTATTTGCTTCTCCTAGTCTGACAGATTCTAACTTCAAGATTAAGGTCTCCTTTTCAAACAGAGGATACTAAGCTTTCATTCCCCATGTTGGTATTGAAACTCTACTATAATGTTTATCAAGGATGTGATATCATCTTTGCCTGTTATACTAATTATGTGCATTTTTGTATGTCGTCGCCAGCTAGATACAACAAAATCCTGCAGCCAGAGAGAGAACAAAAAACTAGTAAAACAAGTTGAAACCTATTCTTCTAAACATAAACAAGCATAATTTATTTTGGTCGGATCAACATTACCCGAAACTGTAACCTTGTCATGTTCTGAATCTATTATGGTGGTATAAACACCTAGCAGAAACCCAACAAAGTTCATAGAAAATCAACATATAATTCATTATCATTATTCGTTCTCTTTATTTACATTAACACGAAAGAATTCATTGTCATTATTCTGTAGTGTGCACTTCATAAATTAATTGATGCACACAATTTTTAAAACCTCGGTGCACACAATGATCATCTTTTCTTTAAAAATAGAATCACAAAGACTGCGACATTATGATGTGCTGTATTGAATTTCTACTTCATAAAAAGTAGCAACACTGCATCCAATTATCCATAATATCCATATACATACAGACATGCATACATATATTGTCAGCTGGGATGATTTCAAGTGAGAATAAATAAATTCCATTTCATTCAAACCAAAACTCTTTTAAACCACCTTTTGTAACAGTAAGACATTGTCAGGATAATGGAACAAACAATTTCATAAAGAACCACCACTGTGACCGTGATGATACTAATTCTTTCCTAGTGGAAATATTCATTTTCTTGATGTGATTTACAACTTAATCAATAAACTTCCCAAATCGACTTTTTAAAAATCGGCGCGAAGAACTATCAGTCACAAAAAAACCCTAGAATTTAGTCCCAATCTTTCTAAAGGAAAAAGGAAGAGTTTTTAAATAAAAAATCATACATACCTTGTACCAACGAAGATCTAAGCTAGAGATTTGCAAAAATAAACCCTAGATCGATTCGCCTTCGTCGTTGGATCCCTAGTTTGCAGATCGAAGAATCAATGAGCCGTGAATGAGGTTGGGAAGAATTTTAAACACAAAATCATGGCTTCGTCGTTATATGAAGAGATCTGCAAAAGATTGGCCATCCTTTATCGCTCTCTCTCTCTCTGAACTTCGACTTCTGATATATGTTAGCTTCGTTTGATTGTAGTTGTTTAACAATTATTTTATTTATTGCGCGTAAGCCACGTCTGATATAGCCATGTCATTATCTTCTTTTTTTCCTTTTCTTTTTCGTGTCCATGTCAGATAATAATTAAAAGAATTTAACAGATGTGAATCAGATTTAACAGAATGACCCAATTTTATAATAATAATTAGTTCAGTTGGGTAATTGGAAAAATTAAAAGTTCAATCGTCTATTCGATAAAACGTGCGAACTACGATGGCTTAATCATTAGTTTTGCCAAAAAAAATTACACAAACAAGTGAGGGTAATTCTTTTTCATCTTTTCTTTAAGTTCCCACGTTGCTTCATCATTATCGTGGTTCTTCCATAACACCTTTACTGAAGGTATAACTTTGTTCCGCAGAACTTTCTCTTTTCTATCAATACTTTGAATCGGCATCTCTTCATATGTTAAGTCCTTCTCAATATGAATACACTTATGCTCTATTACGTGCTTATAGTTCGGCTTATAACGACGTAACACAGATACGTGAAACACGTTATATATTTGTTCTAAGTCTGGAGAAAAGGCTAACACGTAAGCTACCCCTCCTACCTATTTTAATATCTCAAAAGGTCATATAAACCTGGTGTAGACACTCGAAATTCTTTGCACACCTATTACTGACATTGCAGGAGGGCAGATTCGTCTTTCGGAGATAACCCTGGAAGACAGCTCACATCCATTCCGGATACTACCGAAAGTTCAGCCTTAACCCCGGAACACACACCGGGAATATCAATTCCAACCTCGGAGATAACCCCGAGTTTCATCCTTGGAGATAACCCCAAGGAATGTTGTTGCCATTACGGCGATAACTCCGGAAATGCTTGTTTCAAATGCATATGATCAGCTTCAATCTCAGACCTCCTGCTGAGTCACTCATTCCAAAGACCTGGAGCTAACACCGGGAAGACAGGCAAACTTACAGCTGACCTTGCGGAATTCAAACACTTGCAGTAGTCCAATCTCAGATGTAACCCTGGGCAACGTCTGCTATCAGCTCAAATCGGAGATAAGCCCGGCGAGGAGTCAAATTGTCATCTGGCCACCTCAACCCCTGCGCGCCGTCTCAACATTTTATACATACATTGCTACACAACAATGTCCCACAAGAGCCAAGGAGTTCCAATCCCGAGTGACTATTACGCGTGGCAGAACACCGGATAGAATTTGAATCTTGAAGACCATGGGCTTGGTCCCCTCTTCCTGACTTCGTACAACCTCTAATCCTATGTCATTGCGTAACTCTCGACAAAAGCAGTCCAAAGATGGTCTAGTATATCTCGTTCGGATGCTCGAATTGAAGTTCTGCAAGTTTGAGCGGACATCACAATGTACGAGTGCACGTATTTCAAGATGGCGGGACCCGCAGAGCCCGAGGCACCCAGGGCGAGTAACGCGAGTCCATCTGCAGGCGACCTCGGTGCATCTGCAAGCAGTGCAGTGCATCTGTGGTACATCTGCAGTACACTGCGGCTCCCCCCTCTATAAATAGAGGGCTTGGGGTGGCTATTTGTAAGAGAAAAAAGGCGAGGAAGCCCTGACCAATTTGCTCTGTACACACCCCATATTGAGTGCTTTCTCATTTTAAACACCTGTTAGCTGACATATAGCTATATTTTACCAGCAGGAGCTGAGTGTTTATCCATATAGAGTTATAGAAGCCTGCATTGGCAGCCCACTATAAGCCTTCTCACACTCTATAAAGCCTTTCTCTTCATCTTTGTACACACTATTCTTCACATTGAGAGTAGTGTCATGTATGTATGCCTTGACTTGATTCAAGTGGTTTCATTACTCATTGTATATATACACTTATATATGTATATATTTTATATGGACTAACATTATGGAGTTATGTCTCGATTAGGCCTAAACTTATATGCGAGCGTTTACTTGCTTATATATATATATATATATATATAGGCAATAAACGCTCCGTATGTCAAAATCGAACTCATCGGATAAAGTCTAACAATAGTTTATATATATATATATATATATATATATATATATATATATATATATATATATATAAGCGATGGCGCTTCATCGGATATGTCCGGATAATAGTTTATATATATATATATATATATATATTGTAAAATCCCAAATTTTACGAATAAAGATTTAATTTTCTCGAAATATTTTTTTATATTATCATGTGGATTTGAGATAATGTTATAGTTGTGGGTAGTATTTATAAATTTTGCAAAGTATGCAAGTTGTTGTATTATATTCGATTGGTCGGGAATATTCGTTTTAACGGGGAATATTCATACAATCTACAAGAATCATTGGTGGACCCTGTGCGGAATTATTGTCGGATTGAGAAAATGACAAAAATATTTTTATGAAAATAACGACGGAAGTTTTCTTTATTAATATTGTTGAACTTCTAGGTAGTAAAAAGTCAAAGATGTCTGGCGTGGTTCCATAGTAGCACACGGTATTGATTATTGATGTTTACGTGAGAAGTCACTCAGTTTTGTTCAATTATTTCTTCAGTAATTGTTGCATAGTATCTCACGTTAATTGATTCAATTATTGTTGATATTTTATATATTACTAAATCAATAATTGAGATAACAAAGTTATTAATAATATTATTTGCAATATTAACGATGTCTAGAAGTTACGCGAGGAGAGGTTTGGTCATCTAATTGCTACCAATAAGGAGAAATCCTTATTGGAAAGCCCCTGCTTTTCCTAAAGAACGACACAGTCGATTAATAATGTGAATTGTAATAATGATGATGAGTTCATTTTTATTAAGTATTATTAATGTAATAAAATGTAAAAGCTTTTTATATAAAACAAAATACTTTTATAAAGTTATTTATTTTAATAGACAATAATTAGAATATAATATATTTTATTATGCATAGTGTTTTGCATTGTAAAATCTTTTATATAAAATAGAATACTTTTATAAAGTTATGTATTTTATTAAACAATAATTAGAATATATTTTATTTTATTATGCATAGTATTTTGCATAGTAAAATCTTTTATATAAAACAAAATCTTTGTTATAAAGTTATTTATTTTATTAGACAATAATTAGAATATATTATATTTTATTATGCATAGTGTTTGTATAATTACTGCATAGTGTTTGTATAGTAAATTCTTTTTATATAAAACATAATACTTTTATAAAGTTATTCGTTTTATTTGATTATAAATAGAATATATTATATTTTATTTAAAAAGATTTTGTTTTATTAGAATATTTTATTAAATAAATCTGGACCGTCCGTTTAAAAGCGAATCAATCTGGACTGTTCATGAATTAGTTACTATTCAATCCATTCTCCTATAAATAGAAGTTCATTCCTTCATTATTTTTACTTAATTCAATTGAAACTCTAGAGAGAATTCTTCTTCTATAATCTTGGCGTATTTCTTTAGAGTTTAAGAAAGCTTTGAAACGTAGTCTGAGTTTTCTTCAAGTATATCCTCTCCTACTCTTCTTTCTAAGGTAAGGGATATTATTTATTGTACTTGTAAGGGTATTATTTCTTTCGTATTCATGAAGAGAACTTCATTTATTCCATTCTTTATTACTCTGTTGTAATAACTTTTGTATCTGTGAGCTACCCTATACTTGGTGAAATTCTTACATTATTCCATTCTTTATTATTATGTTGAATAACTCGCCATCTGGCAATCTACGTATATGATGAAATTCTTCCGTTATTCCATTCTTTATTATTATGTTGGAATAACCTGTATATGCAAAGTACCGCATACATGGTGAAATTCTTCTGATATTCCATTCTTTATTATTCTCGTTGAATATCCTCATGCAATGCGTTTACTGTGGGACCGGTTCCATTATTTATTATTCTGTTGGAATAACCTGTCTGTGCGGTCTATTGCATGTATGGTGATTTCTGTTGTTATTCCATTCTTTATTATTCTGTCGAAATATCCTGTCGGTGCGAATTTCGCCTGACCTGATTCCGTTTTTTATTATTCTGTCAGAATATCTTGTCTGTGCGTTTACGCATGACCTGGTTCCATTCTTTATTATTTTGTTGGGAATAACCTGTCTGTGCAGTCTATCGCACGCATGGTGAATCATTCTGTTATTCCATTCGTTATTATTCTGTTGGAATAACCTGTATATGTGGATTACCACATGCATGGTGAATAATCCTTTATATTCATTTCTTATTAAATTGTGGAAATGACCTGTTTACGTGGATTATGATGAAAGTCATAATAAAAGCATTGGACTGATAAAAATCATGGGTATATGTAGTATTAGTAAGTGTTATGATGAGTTATGTTGATTATTATGTGAAAACATGAAATTTTCTTAGAAATTACAAAGAGTTGAAAATCAGATTTTGGTAAAAATGGAACATGAAATTCAATTGACCATATCTCCTATTATATTTCGAATTTTTGAGTGTGGTCAAGTCTTAGAGTTAGATCTATGAGTTTTCTAACTTATATAAGTGGAATCACTGGAAAAGGTGTTGTAGATTTTCGTGTGGATGATTTTAGCAAAGGAGTCAAAAACTGAAAATACCAAAAAGGCTACTACCAAAATTTTGTAAAGGCTGTTTCGGCCACTTTTGTGAGAAAAATTGCGGCCTATTGGGACATGGAAATATATGGTATAAAGTACCCCTTGTCCAAAAATGAGCTCATTCCGACTTAAAATGAGCAAGTTATGACCATTTCAATATTTAGGTTTTTTCGACGAAAAATACTATAACCGGAGTTCTATAACTTCAATGACCATGAAATTTAAACTGGAAGCTCACGTTAACATGTGTAAGATCTTGCCAAGAGTTGGGAATTTCTGGAGTTAAACTTGAGGTAGCTAATTTCTTAAGGAATTAATTAGAAATTGATTTTTGAAAAATAGTAAATGAATTTTAAAAATTCCGAGAAAAATATATGTTCATTATGGGACTATATTACGCTAAATCCCGTAAAAGAAATATTTTTTGGGACTGATTTGGTATTTTTCATGAAAATAGTTTAGTTACGAACATATGAGTTAAATATGTTATGTGAAGTAACAAAGTTGGAAAATAGAATTTTATGACTTGAAAATCCTATATAAGGTATATGCAGATTTTTGATGAGGGATTTGATCATTGGTGATGAAATCTTATGAGTATGGCATTTTCGAATGATTAAATGCATTATTTGGTAAAGTGTAAACAATTGAAATAAATTGTTTATAAGTTTAAGAAGTGATTAAAATATTGTTATAATATTAATAATATTAGATTATGAGTTTATTATGTGATTGATAATATTTGAATAAATTTAAAGTCTTTAAATATTTATCCTTGTTTTCATTTGATTAATGCTTATATCATTGTCATCATTCTCATGTTTATATTGTGATAAAAGTCATCTTTGGCTTACGTGCATAGATGGACTTGGTGTGATAATGACCAGGGATTATTCGGTATAGTCATGACCGTAATGTGACGAATGATGTGGTAAAAATCCTCAGTGGTTTGTAGTGCGTTGATGGACAGTTTTTGGTATGATTATGACCAGGGATTATTCGGTATAGTCATGACCATTGATGATTTAATGAATATCCTTGGCCCGTAGTGCATGGATGATTCGATGATGTGGTTTATTTATTAAGCTGAGTCTCAGCGATAAAGAAATTGATGAAAACATTTTAAATCATAGAAGATAGTAGATTTTATTCTCTACTTGACTCTTCTAATGGATTGCTTGTTCCGCTGCAGTTAAACTTGATGTCTTCAGTTTAACATTGTTGAAGACTAATGATAATTTATTCTGCTTTATCTTAGTCATAATATTTCTTACTGGGCTAGTTGAGCTCACCCATTCTTTTACTGTTCTCTTTAGGAAATGAGAATATAGCTGGGACAAGTCGGGGAACAGAGTGACGGTCCAGATGATAGTATTAGTAGTCCTCACTATTCTAAATAGTGTGACAATAAATGTAATGAGGACTTCATTGAGTTTGTATACTGTCTAGATGACAATATACGTATTAAAACTCTTAGATTATGTTTTGTCGTATTTTACACGACTGTTGTATAATTAAGTTGTATTTGAATTTTGTACCATGTATGTGACGACTCAAGATGGGTGAGGTATACCCATTTTTGGGGCCACACACACACACACACACACACACACACACACACACACACACACACACACACATATATATATATATATATATATATATATATATATATATATATATATATATATATATATATATATATATATAGATCTCTTAAGCTCAACCCTTATCCAACTCACCCGAGGTCACCCTCCTTTAGCGATAAACCCGGGCGACGGTTCGGTCTACAACCGTCGCCTATACTTTTAGTGATGCTATATGTTGTTCGTCACTAAAAGTATGAGATTTACGATTGTATAGACCGAATCATCTACCGTCCGTCACTAAAGGGGGTGAGCTTCAGTGAGTTGGATAAAGTAACTGAGCTTAAGATCCTCCATATATATATATATATATATATATATATATATATATATATATATATATATCTGTCGAACACGGAGTTTACTTTGACCTTTTCTTTGCTTTATTTACATTTCGTCCACTTTGAGTTTACTTCGTGGCGGTTGATCGTTTTTACTGCTTTATTTAGATTTCGTCCCGCCTAGAGTTTACTTCGTGGTGGTTGATCGTTTTTACTGCTTTATTTACATTTAGTCTAGCCTGGAGTTTACTTCGTGGCGGTTATTCATCTTTTATAGCTTTATTTACATTTCTGATTCCCAATGGAGGTGCTTCGTGGTTGTTGATCATGTCCATATATATATATATATATATTTATCGCTTTTATATATTTATATTTTTGATCCCCCATAGAGGTGCTTCGTGGTGGTTGATCATGTCTGTATATATATATATTTACAGCTTTTATATATATAACTGCTTACTGCTTTTCATATAAACTGCGGCATCATGTGAGTCTAGGAATCATGTGATTCACAGATTCAGTATATTGAATCTAGATTCGGTTCCCGTGATGGACATTTTCAAATTATGGTTAGCTTGTACATTATTCTTGTTCCGTGATTCGGTTCCTTGGATGACCACATGCCCATGAGAAATGCACTAAGATCGTTGATATTATTTTCTCGAAGATGCCTCACACCTCGAAAATAAAACAAACAAGCCCAACATTTAATCATAAAATGGAAGTATGAAAATGTCTGAATTCCTATTGAGCACAGGGTTTGAAAAACCTCTTTTACAAAACTTCATTACTATATTCTGTTTAAAACTAAATTTTTCTATAAATTCAAACCCTTTGTATATAAGTGCAAACGAGGCCTCACACTACTTCCAAATAATTGCACATTGATCCACACACACACAAACACACATTCATATAACAGTTTCTTGAAAAGTGGCGGTCACCGTGGTAGCACGGATGTCGGGGGTGCCTAACACCTTCCCTCCGCATAATCAAGCCCCTGAACCCAAATGAATCTCGGTTTCACAGACCCGTTTAGCAGTGTTACATCACTAGGTCAATGTGTAAACCTTTTTCAGTTAAGTTGGTGCAACCAATTAAAAACACCAACTGGCGACTCTTAAAGTCAAATCATCGACATTACACATGCCGGACCTTTTTCACTTATTTTTTCAAACAAGTCTCATATAAGATCAGAACACCAAAGAATAAGTAACGAAAAGGGACAAATAAAAATTCCGACGTCGACAGGTGGCGACTGTGACGCCCCCAAAACAGGTATACATCACCCATCTCGAGTCGCCAAATACATGGTACAAAATTCAAATACAACTCAATTATACAACAGCCGTGTGAAATACGACAAAACATAGCTAAGAGTTTTAATAAGAATATTGTCATCTAGACAATATCCACACTCAATAGAGTCCTCATTTTATTTATTGTCACACTAATTAACAGAATAGTGAGGACTACTAATGCTATCATCTGACCACACTCTGCTCCCCAGACTAGTTAGCCTACGCCTCTCATTTCAAGAGAACATTGAAAGAAAGGGTGAGCTCAACTAGCCCAAAGAAGAAATATTATTACTAAGATAATGCAGAATAAATTATCATTAGTCTTCAACAATGTTAAACTGATAAAATACAATAGACATCAAGTTTAACTACAGCGGAATAAGCAATCCATTAGAAGAGTCAAGTAGAGCATGATATCTACTATCTTCTATGTTTTAAAATTTTTTCATCAATTTTTATCGCTGAGACTCAGCTTAATAAATAAACCACATCATCGAATCAACCCTACATTACGGGCCAAGGATATTCATTAAATCATCAATGGTCAAGACTATACCGAATAATGTCTGGTCATAATCATACCAAAAATTGTCCATCAATGCACTACCGACCAATGAGGACTTTTACCACATCATTCGTTACATTACGGTCATGATTATACCGAATAATCCCTAGTCATAATCATACCAAGTCCATCTATGCACGTAAGCCAAAGATGACTTTCATCACAGTATAAACATGAGGATGATGACAATGATATAAGCAATAATCACACGGAATCAAATCAAACAAAATCAAGGATAAATATTAAAGACTTTAAATTTATCCAAATATTATCAATCACTTAATAAACTCATAATCTAATATTATTAATATTATAATAATATTTTAATCACTTCTTAAACTTATAAATAATTTATTTCAATTGTTTTCACTTTACCAAATAATGAATTTTAATCATTCAAAAATGCCATACTCATAAGATTTCATCACCCATGATCAAATCACTCATCAAAAATCTACATATACCCTATATAGGATTCCCAAGCCATAAAATCCTATTTTCCAATTTTGTTACTTCACATAACATATTTAATTCATTTACTTATAACTAGTTTATTTTCATGAAAAATACCAAATCAAATTCCCAAAAATATTTCTTTTTCTCGGATTTAGCGTAATATAGTCCAATATTGAACATATATTTTTCTCTAAATTTTAAAATTCATTTACTATTTTCATATGGCCAAAATCGCTGAATATTTAGACATTTATCATAAATTGTACTTTTTCCAAAAATTCCAAAATTTATGTGGTATACTCTTGTTATATACATGTACTCCCAATAAAAATTTCCCCAATTTTGGAGTTAACCACAAAGAGTTATAAGGGTTTACTTTTAAAATAGTCTTTTCCTATAAAATCCATAACTCTTTATCTATACATCCAAAAATCGCCATTTTTGGACACAATCTAGAAAACTCATCAAATTATCATTTCAAATTTTTTCAGAATTTTTTAGGGTCAGAAAAATTATGAAACTGCCTCGCGTAAAACCTCTTTGAATGAAAATACTATTCATATGAATACAAAGGATCATTCACCATGCATGCGGTAATACACATAGACAGGTTATTCTAAAAAAATAATAAAGAATGAAATAATATAAGAATTCACCATGCATGTGATAGACCACACAGACATGTTATTCTCAACAGAATAATAAAGAATGGATCCAGGTCATGCGTAAACCGCACAGACAGGATATTCCAATAGAATAATGAAGAATGGAACAGGGTCATGCGTAAACCGCATAGAAAGGATATTCCAATAGAATAATAAAGAATGGAATAACAACAGAATTCACCAGGCATGCGATGTGATCAAGCACGTACATGTTATTCCAACGTAATAATAAATAATGGAATAATGTAAGAATTTCACCATGTATGCGGTATCAGATGTATGCAAGTTATTCCAACATAATACTAAGGAATGGAATAACAGAAGCTCTCTTCATGAATACGAAAGAAATAATACCCCTTACCTTAGAAGAAACTGGATATTAAAATAGTGAGGTAGCAGACTTCTCTTCTTCTTTCTCTTTATAATTTCTCTCTATAATAATTGCTCTAAAGCTTTAGTGAATTGGTGAGAAATGAAGGAAGAATGAGCTTCTATTTATAGGTAAATATTGTTTCAATAATTGCACGTTTTGGGGCTCAAAATATTACAGTACAATACCTCTAACTTTTCTTTCATTTTTAATTTAGTCCTGCAAGTATTATCAAACTTGCACCACCTCCCCTAATAGTAAATAATGTGAATCAATAGTTCAATCATGTGAATCAATAGTTATAATCATGTTAAAATATGAATTACAGTATAGTACCTCCATCTATACCTCCATTTTTAACTTAGTCATGCAAGTATTATCAATTTTGCACCAACTTCCCTAATAGTACAAGAATGTGATTCAATAGTACACACATGTGAACAAATAGTTATATAAGCATGTGAATTAGTAGCAATTAATTGCTCATTTATCCAATTAATTACCCGATTTATCAATATAACCCCCATACATCAATTATCATCGGAATAGATGTCGATTTCCACTAACACTAATAATCCCAACACAATGGAACTATCAAATTCATCTTTAATCAACACGAACTTATTCATCATTAATATTATAACTCATAATATTTAACAACCAGATCATTCCTAGGAAAGAGGGCGCTTTTCGATAAGGATTTCTCCTTATTGGCGCTCAATTAGATGACCAAACCTCTCCTTGACAGAACTTCTAAACATTGTAAATATTACTATTTAATAATATGAATAACTTTGTCGTCTCAATTATTGATTTAATAATATATCATATTATGCAGATGATAATGTGACAATAATCGAATCAATAATATGAGAGATATGATGCAAAGAATTATCGTAGCAATAATTGAGTATAACTCGAGTGACTTCTTACGTAAAGATCAATAATCAATACCGTGCAGTGTACTACTATGTAACCACGCCAGACATCGTACTTTACTACTAGGTAGTTCAACAATTTTAACGGTAACACTTTCGCCATTATTTTTATAAAAAAGATAATTCTGTCGTTTTCTAACTAGGATAATACTTCCGTTGTGGGGTCCACCAATGATTGTGCCATCGTACGGATATTCCCCGACCAATCGAATATTATATAACCACTTGCTTATTATGCAAAATTTGTAAATATTACCCACAACTAAACATTATATCAAATCCACACCATAATATTCAAAAAAATATTTTCAGAAATTTAAATCTTTATTCATAAAACTGTTATATGCTTGTGTGTGAATTTTGCATTTACATTTATGATGAATGTGTACGAATGCATTTTACTTACTGCACTGCAATATATCTATCTGTGATATGAGTGCTACACACATGTCATCATTTTCATAAACAGTGAGACGTTGTATGTGAATGTATGTTGTGTGGTTCCTCCACCAGGAGGCTATCCTGTCGGTGTTTGATTACTGGACTCGTAGGGAGACTAATTCCAACGAGGTCAAGAAAGGCACCACTCAGATTTGCTCCAGTTGAAAGACCGAATTAACTTCCCGTCAAGTAGATTGCGATGATCTGGGGACCTTCATGCCAAAAAGCCGCGAGAGTAACCCTAAGATAGGTCAACCTCTGATAAACCAAACGCGGAGGAAAGTCCTTTCATGCTTTCCATTTTTCTATTACTTGTAAAAGCATTTACTTGTAATTTCATTCCATGTTCATCTTTATGTAATGGAAAATATGAAGAATATTTGTGCATACATGACATGCTATCAAATTAACGCCCATTTTTGCAAGATGATATTCCTAAAATGGACACATAATGATAGCATTTACATTATCCCTAAGACTAAACTACATAAGTCTTTTGTAGGGAAACAATTGGGCATGTTACCCGCTCAAAATCCAAAAAGGCCACGAGCCTACAACCAATCGTGTCTTCTTTTAACCAGTCTAATGCTGTTTCTCGAGAGGAATTTGACGGATTGAGTAAACAAATTACAGATTTGGCTGTTCTTCTAAAAGAATTGCATCAATCTACTCAGGGTACAAAGATGTCTACACATACAGAAACCTCAACACAAGGAGGAGCACAAGGTTTGGATAAAACAAATCCAGAACCTCAGTTGGATACGACCAACAAAGACCCTGAAAACACCCATCTCAAAGGAGATCTAGACACCGGTGATATCAGGAAGAAGGTCCT
The DNA here is from genome assembly GCA_020205605.1 of Panax ginseng. Classification (NCBI taxonomy): domain Eukaryota; kingdom Viridiplantae; phylum Streptophyta; class Magnoliopsida; order Apiales; family Araliaceae; genus Panax; species Panax ginseng. The sequence goes on from CM035129.1 coordinate 110,400,183, forward strand.
TCAAATGGAAAAAACTATCTGTGCTCTCAAAGGGATTGGAACACATGGAAGTGTTTCATATGATGATCTTTGCATATTCCCTGGTGTTCATTATCCAGAGAAATTCAAAACCCTGACTTTGAAAAGTATGATGGATTAGGGGATCCTTACACACATTTGAAGGTATTCATTGGAGAACTTGGATCTTATGCAGAAAATGAGAAGCTCAAAATGCAGCTGTTCCAGAAGAGTCTGATTGGAGAAGCCCGTTCATGGTATACTAGATTAGATAACTCAAAGATCTATAGCTGGGAAGAGCTAGCGCACACCTTCCTCACTCAATACAGTTTTTAATCTCAGATGGCTCCTGACCGGTACCAGATTACCAAGGTCAAGAAACAGTCTAATGAGTTTTTCAGAGAGTATGCTCAAAGTTGGAGGCGCCTTGCTGCTCAAGTTATTCATTCCATGACAAAATCAAAAATGGTCATGACTTTCAAAGACATACAGGAAGCTCCTTTCTATGAAAGAGTCTTAGCTGGTATTGGCAAACCATTCTCTGAAATTATCAAGCACGGAGAGATGGCTGAGATGGGATTGAAGTCCGGTAAGATTCAAGACCTAGCCGCTCTTAAAGCAGTTGCTGAACACATCCAGTTTGGATCTTATGGAAACAACCCCCGGAGGGTCCATAAAAAAAAGAAGAGGATGTTTCCTTAATACTACAAGGTCAAAAAGGCAGTCAGAACATGCCTATACAGAGGAGAAACTACTCCCCATTCCAAACACAGTCTTCAAATCCTCCATTGCCTAAAGGTGGAGATGCAAAGCGACCTCGAACGTTCACACCTTTAGGGGACTCGCTCGAGAATATTCTTGCTCTTCTGACTACTCAGAAGAAAATTACGCATCTTCTTCCACTAGCCAACCCTAATGGTAGGGGTTTCAATGCTACTCAGAAGTGTGCCTATCATGCCGGAGCACCTGGACATGATAATCAAGATTGTTGGGCCATAAAACACAAGATCCAAGATTTGATAGACAACGATGAGATCGTGGTTACCAAACCAAATCAGCCTCATGTAGAAGACAACCCTCTTCCTCAACACAAAGAAGAAGAGGTCAACATGATTAGTTGGAGCGCAGGACAGAGTTCCAATTTTAACGGTGAATCATCCCAGACCATCAAAGACGGTGTTGACAAATGGGATTACGCAAAGTTTCAATTTGCAATGGAACGAAAGATGAAAGCTCTTTGCAAGCAAATTGAGCAATTGGCAGAACTGGTGACCCATCAGCATCAAGTCACACGCTAGTTAATCAGCCAGGAGCATGCCTATCTCCTTCCTTTTGTTATGAATGCTCCACCATCACCTTCAGAAAGTGAAGCTATGGAGGATAAGGTTGCAAAGAGAGCAAATGCTAAAGCCCATCGGGATTTTTCCAATCAAAGAGAATTTACATACCTGGGCCAACCTATGGAGGAGATATTTCAGATGCTAATCAACGAAGAAACAATTACCTCCCTTCTACCTCCAATTAATTCCAATTTAAGATGGCTCAACTCAGATGGAGTATGTCAATATCATTCACATTCTCACGGTCATAACACAGAAGAATGCTGGGCAATCTGCTACCTTATTCAGAATCTAATTGATAGCGGTGACCTGCAATTGGCAGACGATGACACTGTGCTACTCGAGAGTGGGAATAAATGTCCTACCAAATGGAAGGGATCAATGAGCGATTATATCCGCTTGAGGCCGATGAGATCACAAATCATTTCCCATACAAGCAATTCAACTCAAAGGAGCTGACAATCCTTTGGAAGTGGCCGCACCGGAGCCAATTTCTTTACCCTTCAGACCACATTATCCTGTTGTCAGCTTACACAAAGTTCCATAGAATTATGGAGAAGCTGAAGGATCCACGTCTCATACTACTGCTATAGTGCTGAAGGAAAATCCACTATATCTTCCTCAGAGGGTGATGAAGCCCGCCATCAAAGCAAAGGGAAGATTCCCATAAAGAAGATTGAAACATTCCTCCACACTATGGGCCATAATGAAGCCAAGGTGGTTCTAAGCTTAAGAGAAGCTCAACATCAGATCTCAATACTGGACTTGGTTTTCTCTTTCGAAGATCATAGGAAGATTTTATTAAAGGTTTTGGAAGAAGCCTACTTACCAAAATCAGTGGATGTGGAAAAATTTCAAAAATTGGTTGGTCACATTTTCAACAACAATGTGATATCCTTCACTGATGACGACATACCTCCCGAAGGGACCGATCATTGCAAATCATTACACATTGCAGTTTTATCCTCCGGATATATGTTAGCTGGAGTTTTGATAGATAGAGGTTCGTCTCTGAATATCTGTCCTTATTCCACCTTGGTGAAGATGAACATCAATCTCAAACGGATCCGAAGCAGCCATACGGTTATCAAAGCTTTTGATGGATCCTGACGAAATTCTGTCAGAGAGATTGAGCTGCCAATTGAGATTGGTCCAAATACATTCAATATATCATTCCACGTCCTCAAGATAGATTCAGGATACAACCTACTATTGGGGAGACCATGGATCCACATGGCTGGAGCCGTTCCTTCTACACAACATCAACAACTCAAATATTTTATCAACAATAGCCTAGTCACTGTCAACGCTGAGCCGGAATGTCTTGAACAATGAGATCTACCAGTCATTAGCTTCAATTCAGAAGTTGATCCAACCAGTTTTCATACCTTTGAAGTGAGTAACACGTGATACCATCCTATTGGAGTGCCACTTCCCCTACCCAATATTTCTGCCGAGGTTATGTCGGCAACTCAAGAAATGATGTCATTGGGTCATCAGCCTGGACAAGGGCTTGGTAAAAATCAGTAGGGTATTAAGCACCCTATTCAAGTGTCCAGTCAAACTGGGACATCCAGACTAGGCTATTCTGCCAGTTCCAGTCACAGAAATCTTCATAAGCACAAACAGGTTCCTCAAGCTTCCACCACACGACAATTTTCTCCACCCAGCACTCTCATGAAATGACATGATCTTACAGAAAGGTGCCAGCCCATGTTATGGCTATGCTATTTCCCAAACCAGTACCATTCAAAGCAAAAGAGGTGCTGATTCCTGATCCCGAATTGGAAGAAAGGGAGTGGAAACGTAAACATGACATCACCTTGATGATGTCAGGTATAGGCATCATTGTCCGTGATGAACATACAAACATATACACCCCAGACGATGATTGCCCAGATGTTATGGTTATCATTCAGAAAAAGGAGGACGTAGACAGTCCCTCCATCACTGCAGTCCATCAGGACTTTGCGCTCGACAATTGGAGTAACACTCCATGCATTGGTCGATGAGGGTAAAACGGGCAAAAAAATCTCTCTGCCCTGTAGATAACTTTAATTGCTTACTCTTCTATACAGTATCAGTAGTTATTTTATCAGTACATGCTAACACTTGTGTATTGTTAAATAGTTTCATATATTAAGTGAAAGCATATTTTGTTTCAGGACCCTGAATTTAGATGTGCCTGTACTTGCTGATGAGGTGCCTTTTCTCCACAAGGATTGTAACTTTGATGCAAAGTTGGACTCAGACTTGATGGAAATACAAGAGGACATTGAGACACCTTAGGAGATTAAGGAATGGGTCGCAGACAAACCTAAACCCAACCTTGATCAAACCACTTCTTTCAATCTTGGAACCTTAGAAAGCCCTCAGCTAATCCAGATTGGTTCAGACCTAAGCCTAAACCAACGGAATGACATGGTTGCGCTATTAACCCAATTCCAGGATGTATTTGCATGGTCTCACGAAGACATGGTGGGTTTGTCCACTGACATTGTCCTTCATCTCCTTCCCATTAAGGAGGGATTTAAGCCAGTTAGGCAGAAGCTCAGGCGATTGAAACCTAAGTGGAGTTTAAAGGTTAAAGAGAAAATTATGAAACAATTTCAAGCTGGCATTGTAATGGTGTCTACATATCCGGAATGGATATCCAATATTGTTCCCGTGCCTAAACCAGGGGGAAAGGTGCGAGTTTGCGTGGATTATCGGGATCTGAACAAAGCTTGCCTTAAAGATAGCTTTCCCGTGCCCTTTATCCACATTCTCATTGACAATACTGCTCAATACAACATGTAATCCTTTGCGGATTGCTTCGCGGGGTACCATCAGATTATGATCGCTGAGGAGGACCGTCAGAAAACTGCTTTCACCACGCCTTGGGGAACCTTCTACTATAGACGGTTGTCATTCAGCCTCATCAATGGCGGGGCAACTTACCAATGAGCTATGATGGCTCTTTTCCACGATTTAATGCACAAAGAGATAGAGATCTACGTGGATGACATCATTGTCAAATCCCGAAGGGAGGAAGACCACTTAGACTATCTCAAAAAGGTATTCAATAGGTTGTGTAAGTACAACTTGAAGTTGAATCCAGCCAAGTGCGCCTTTGGTGTCAAATCAGGCAAGTTGCTAGGTTTCCTAGTCAGCCACAAAGGGATTGAGCTGGATCCCACAAAAATCTAAGCCATCAAGGAAATGTCCATTCCTCAGACAGAGAAGCAAATACGGGGATTTTTGGGAAGAATCAACTTCTTTAGCATGTTTATTTCTTAACTTACAGCAACCTGTGAGCCCATCTTTAAATTGTTAAGGAAGAACTCCTCCATGAAATGGAACAATGTGTTTCAGAAAGCCTTCTTTACAATCAAAGAGTAGCTGGTTAACGCTCCTGTTTTGGTACCACCTAAGGATGATGTTCCCCTATTCATGTACCTGTCTATTAATGATAATGCCATGGGTTGTATGCTGGGGCAAAAAGACGTAAGAGGCCAAGAACGAGCTATCTATTATCTCAGCAAAAGATTCAGCATCAGTGAACACAAGTACACTCTGATTGAGAAGACTTGTTGTGCTTTAGCATGGGCTTCCATGAGGTTACAACATTACCTCCATGGTCACACAACCCATCTCATATCCCGCGTGGATCCTCTCAAGTACGTGTTTAGTAATCCCATACAGAATTGTCAGCTGTCCAGATGGCTGTTGATCCTACATTAATTTTACATCGTCTATGTGACACAAAAGTCTATCAAAGGTCAAGGAATTGCGGATCAACTGGGCGCCGCACCTGCAGGGGATTACAAACCATTAGAAACATATTTTTCCGATGAAGGGATAATGACAATTCAACAACACCATCAATATGATGCATACCGAACGTGGAAAATGTATTTCGATGGAGCTGTTAATACATCGTGTTCGGAGTGGAGCGATTCTGAGTGTCCCATGACGGGAGCAGATCCGTCGTTGTCATTTGCGCTTTGTCGATTACCAATAACATAGCTGAGTATGAAGGCTGTATCATGGGGCTAAAACTTGCCCATTCAATGGGCATCAAAGCAAGAATCGCCTTTGGGGATTCAGAGTTGGTAATCAAACAATCCACAGGAATCTATCAAACCAAGGAACTACATTTGCTGCCTTACCATCGAAAAGTTTTACAGATGGCTTTGGAGTTCGAAGAAATCTCTTTCCTACACATTCATCATAATAGGAATGATTTTGCGGATGCACTAGCAATGTTGGCCTCCTTAATTCACATACCTGACAAGGAAAACATAAACATGACATTTGCCCTGCAAAAGGCCCCAACTTATGGGAACTATGTTGGAGAAGTATAAGATGAGCTACCTCCCATCCAAAACCCTTGGTATCAGCATATCAAGGAGTATCTACGAGATGGATCTACACCCGCTGAGGCGAGTCTAACTGAAAAGAGGCTGATCCATCGACTTGCTATGAAATTTTACTTGAGTGGAGATGCACTCTATAAAAGAGATGTAGGACTAGGTCTCCTCAGATGTCTGGATAAAGACCAAGCTCAGAGGCTCATGGATGAGATCCATGGTGGAGTATGTGGTCCGCACATGAGCAGACCCTTACTTGTCAAGAAGATCCTCAAAATAGGGCATTATTGGCTTACGCTCAAAGCTGACTGTGATGATCACGTCAAGAGGTGCTATCAATGCCAAATTCATGGGAATGCTATCCACGCTCCTCCAAGGGAACTCCACAATATGAGTTCGCCATGGCCCTTCTCAATGTGGGGAATGGACGTGATCGGGCCCATCGAGCCCAAAGCCAGTAGTGGACATCGATTCATATTCACCATGATCGACTACTTCACCAAATGGGTAGAAGCAGCCTCCTTCCCTAGGGTTACCAAAGAAGTTATCATTGCTTTCATCAAAAACAATATTGTCTGTCGATATGGTCGACCAGAGGTCATTGTGTCAGACAATGCTAAGAACCTCAACAACAAAATAATGGAGGAGTTATGCAGTAAATTCCACATCTAACACCTTAACTCCGTTATCTATCGTCCAAAGATGAATGGTTCTCTTAAAGCGGCTAATAAAAACATCAAGAAGATCATGCAGAAAATGTCCGCCAATCACAATGGATGGCCTGACCTCTTGCCTCTGACCTTGTTAGCCTACAGAACTTCGATGCGTACTTCCACTGGGGCAACCCCCTACTCATTAGCCTATGGGATGAAAATAGTGCTCCCCATAGAGGTAGAAATGGAATCCCTCATAGTGGTAATGGACGCTCAGCTGGATGAAGACCAATGGGTACAAGATAGGTATCATCAATTGTCTCTGATAGACGAAAGGAGAACCGCAGCTATCTTCCATGGTCAGTTATATCAACAAAGGATCGCCAGATCCTATAACAAAAAAGTCCAGTTACGGTATAATTCAAACAACATAACATATTTTTGAAGAAGATCATTGACAACCAAGATCAATTTAAGGGAAAATTCGCTCTTAACTAGGAAGGCCCGTTTGTTGTCAAGGTGGTATTGACAGGAGGCGCTCTCAGACTACAGGAAATGGACGTTGATGAATTTCCACAGCTTATCAACTCGGACACCGTGAAACGGTACTATGTCTGAGGTTATCATCAAGCAAACATCCTGGTTTGTGATCATCAAATCACCAATCATTCCAGTTTTTCTAACCCTTTATATATACTCTTCTGCCCCTCAGGGAAACATACACTTCACACCAGCAGCCTGGTTTCACCTCATTGCAAAACCTTTCATACAATTTCGGTTATCCTGAAGATGGGATTGAACCTTTCATACCTGTGATTTGTCCTGAAGACATGATTAAACTTTCCTACGCTTGCAGTTTGTCCTGAAGACGGGATCAAACTTTCTCCACACCTGCAATTTTTCTCAATCATGGGATCCAACTTTCTTCTCCCCGCAGTATAGCCTGCACATGGGATTCATACTTCTCTTTGGCTGCAATTCATCTCGAGGGGCGAACTACGTTGACTTGATCTCCCTGATACACGAGAGTACGTAGGCAACCATATTCTATATGGCCCGGTCGCAATAAATAAAAAACAACAAAAACATTTCTACCCTTTCTCTACAAAAACAAAAATAACAAAAACTCTTCTACACCCTTTTTCATCAATAAAGCTTCTACACCCATCTGCCTTTCACATTTAGTGTTGAACCTCTTACACCAGGTTCGAACTATGCAGACTTGATCTCTTCTTCAATAGGAGTACGTAGGCAGCCATTTATGGTTCGATCTAACCCCCTACCAGAACAAAAAAACTTGTCACACTAAGCATCGGGATCAACCTTAAATCCACCACATTTCATCGGCTTCAGACCAAAGGGATGGAATTACCCAACCTCTCTTCACTAATAGGAGATTCGGTGACCATCTAAGCTGCGGTTTTGCCTCAAAGAGCAACACCAATCCATAAGAGAGGGAATTAACTAGGCTTCTCATAAATAGAAGTACTGGCGACCATCTGTGGTGCGGTCAATCTCAGAGAGGAAAAGCCATACTCCTCTCCACATTTCCATACAGAAACCAGTCCAAAGACACCAAAGATGGTAGGGATACATACAGGTCAATGATCAGTTCTGAAAGATCCTATGATGGCTTAATGTCCACATATCAAGGATGAGTTCAGAATGCATCAAGATCATAAAGTGCTAAAAAAATAGGTGAATATCATGCAAGTATCAAGGAAAAACTGAAAGGGAAGTAAATCAAAATATATTTCTCTGCCATATATAATACTGTTTGATATATACAATATGTGTTGTACATGACAAAATAGCTAAGCTAGTCTGTGCAGGAAAATACAAGCCTATCTACGGATCTATGTGTATGTAGACTATCAGATCTAACATAGAATACCTCTCTGAAGAAGGAGGTAACGCTACAAGGTCCTGCCCAATGGTATCTACACGAGCTAGCAGATCAGAGGCTAACTGTATGGTGGCATGATGCTCATCGATGTATGCACTCATATTGGCAAGGATGTCAGTTGTATGGGATCTCACTGAAGTACTATCTGCGACGACCACATCCCCAGCAGATAGGGCATCATCCCTCTCCACAATCAATTCATCTTTGGTCGATCTAGCCTCGTCACTCTCTAATAAAGCGGCATCTCTCCCATCAAGAGCTGTCAACATCGAGGCGCTAGCCTAATCTCTCTCATAGGTCATCAGATGTAGACTCTGCTCCAGATACTGTGCTGAATGCTGAATGATGGTAGCACTCGTAGTGGGAGAATCCATCACAAATACTAGCAACCCAACAGTCAAATCCTCCTCGATGGGAATATCAGCCTCCTTCATAGGCTCCTCATCGTCGGAATTAGTCCTATGCACTGTGGATACTACCACAGCCGATGCAGTCTCTGTCTCCATCCATGCAGAATACTCTACAGAACAACCCGGATGGCTAATAGAAAACTCAGATAGCTCTCACTGATCCCAACAGGCATACAACCTAGATCTGTCCTCTGCTGATAAATGTCGAGAAGCGAAGTGCTGACTCGATGCCCCCTCAAAAGGATGGAAGTCCTGGAACTGCTCAAACTGACACATCACGGCCAATGGGTGGTAAGTGATCATGCCTCTCAAGCAAGCTAGAGGAAGATAATCCATGCCCGGAGCATGAGTAATGAAACTGTAGGGTGAACTAAGCCCTATACACGGTAGTATAGAGAACAGATCTCCAATCCCTGCCAGGAAAGCTGACCAAGATGCATCATCTATACACTCCGCAGGCTGAAAGGAGTATGACATGGATATATCATGGGTGAAACAATATCCATTTCGTCTAAAAGTGCCAATCAGTCTCAAGTGTGACATAAACGACACATACAGCATAACCGAGCTGCCTGTAAACACTCCTACCGGATAAGTACAGTAGTATGTAGCTGACCTCAGAGTCTCTGCGATGATCATCGGTACGATGGTGTGACCCTCCCTGAGAGCTCTCACTGCCATAATGACGCCAATGTCCAAATCATCCATGTATCATGACATGTAGATATACGACAGTACACACAATAGCAGTACATCCACTCTGGTTGAACGCCAATGATCCTCCGGTGTGGTAAAATCCCCAGAATGTCGTGCATAACTATCCTCTGAGCCAAATCTGTTAAACAAAAAACGTTGGGATATAACATGGCCAGATGTGATCTCATCCTGCACCACTCTACGCCTCAAGCTAGTGAGGGTCATAAACTGCCTACTCATGTCTCCAATAGCCATTTGCACACAAGGTCTATCCAATGGCAGCATCATCAAATGTGCATACTCCTCCAGAGTAGGAGTCAACTCCTGGGTCCCAAATCGAAAAACCCCGCCTCTCGATACCCAAAGGCTCCAAAGATGCCCTCCACACGAATCTCGTGAACCTAAAACATCAACAGGGTCATAGTATGCTACAACAAATGATCTACAGTTACCCTGTCTGATGGTGACATGCTATCATACCACGATCGCATACCCGATGCCACCAAAAATGATTAGGTATGATCAATATGACTAACTGTCGAAGAAGACATCTGTACGGGCCGTGTCATAAGACCATCCAGGGTCAATGCTGAATATCTCGGGACATACATATATATGCATAACATAATAACATGCATGATACAATAGATGGCAATATGATATAGGAAATGGAAAACTGTACATGCATTCCTAAGTATATCATCATCTAATACATCTCTTTACAACAAAAATACAGGGAAATGGGGCAAAACTGCCCTACATCTAACAGAGGCCTATCAAAAGATATAGCGAGAATGGGGCGAAGCTACCCAATGTCTAACAGAGGCCTATCAAAAGAGATAACGAGAATATACATCAGAAGAAGTCAATGGTATCGATGTCTACATCGTCAATCCTGTCCACCTGATGTAACTCCTCCTAAGTCACTAGATCTCTATCTACAGGGATGTCAGGCCTATACAAGGGATGATCTACACCAGAAAAGCCATATTGGTCACCTGAGGGGCCAGCACCAAAGCTTGAAGGATCAAAAGTATCTGCCTCTAAAGGATCTCTACCCAAGTGCTGGATAAAGAAATGTGCCCGGTCCAACTGCCGGGTCAAACTGTTAATCTGTGTCAAATGAGTCGGATCTCAGACGCAAGTTAGCCAATCCATCATCATCACGGATCCTGGAACCATATCCCCCGTGAACTGTGTGGCGCGGGTCTGGGCTCCAATGGTACGAGGGAACCACCAATGTTGGAACATCTCCTGAGTGTAGGGACCCTCTGATAATGTGAAGCCGTCAATCCCCAACAATGGGATATCAGTGATGGGTGACTGCGAAATAGGCCAATAACGCCTGACAGGAGGCAAGATCGGCATGTGAATCTCTCGTGTAGTGCTCCTGATAGCGCGCTCTCCTAAATAGAGCTCCCATCCTCCATCTATAAAGAGAGGAATCCTACGGGTGGAAATCATGTGCTCAACCCTAGTCGGGTATCCATCCTCAAATCTAACACTCAAGTGCTCCCTAGAGTAGAGAACCCATGTGATGACATCCGCTGTCAACAACTCCAGCTATAGGCGGCAATGAGTGAAGCCCTCGATAACAGGGACCTCCGCCAGTATGGAATGATTCCATCTTCGTCCTTCTAGATAGATGTCTAAACTTAACACGCTCACAGGACGCAAACATAAAAGCCTCTCATAGGCCCAAAACTGCCAATACAAAGGCAAACATCTGCTGTCAGTCAACGCTCTTAACCTATACATGGGAAAAAGACAAGAGAAATACTCACTAGCAGAAACAGGTAGAATCCTAACCAAGCCTCGGTCAAGCCCTCGAGGCTGTGTAAAGCCGGGAACCTACATCAAATGCAGATCAACATCAAAACCCTTTACTCCTCATCAATAGGAAATAAGGAAGATTAAGATCTAACTTTATACCTCGTTTGCGTGCAGGTAGATTGAAGGATGTCGACTCAAGTTGCCCAGAAGCTCTGGGTTTGACACTTGAATACTTGGCAAATCCTTACGGGGAACACGCGCAGCAGGAGCAGGAACCTCAACTGGTACATCCTCCTCCTCATCCTCGACATCCGGTACTTTAACCTGGATAGGACGTATCACCGCCTCCATAAAACGACGAGGTTGTCTAACAGAACGGGGTCGAAGCACTTCAGAAGCCCTCCTCCGTACACCAGAAGTGGTCCTGCAAGAACTACTTGGCTGATCCAGATCCATAATATCTGGACAACAAATCTCCAAATCACCTCAAAAAGGGTGTGGTAAATTCTTACCTGCAGCTTTTTAAAATGCATTTTATGACTACATGCATGCATTATTTTAACATACATCTATAGTAGAGTTAAAAATGTATGACTACCCAACGCCTACGTTTTGGAAATTTTTTGCCATAGTCCCCTTTATAAATAGGACTATCCACATGCAAATAGGCATGACTAGGTGGCCCTTCAGTAGCACACCTTCTCACAGTCATATACATCCTACATGCATTAATACATCACAGTAAAAAAATCCGTAAGTGTAGTCTAATTACCAGGATTATTTTTCTTGTCTACCTTTACTCATTTGTCCTCAAATAGGATAAGAAATGACAATAAAAGGTGCCAATTTGACTATTTTAAAAGTCAATTTTTTCACATCATTATGTTCAGCATGGTTCAATACTAACATTTACTATGTTTAATATTTTTTATAAAGTCATATCAGCATGCATATTCACTATTATGTGTCTAAGTGCATTTCATGTGATAAATCATTTTCCAACGGATAGAAACTGGAAAAGAAAACATGCATATGTTACCAGGACAATGAAGAATACTTTTACGGTGGCAAAATGTGCAAAAAGTCGCCCGAACTCAGCAAGTTTGAAGAAGAGCTCTCGGATTTCCTTCGCGGTGCAACTTGAAAGTGATTTATGAAAGCAACCTGCACGCCTTTCATACCCATAGTTGGCCGTAGGTCCACCTGCGGCTATCGCGGGAGTACCTACGGCACCCCTACATGGGTCCTACACCTCCGGCTCGGTCCAGTTCGAGTTGCAAAAGAGGTCTTAGAAGCTGAAAAGGCCAAATCAGGAATAAAAACGCTACTCAATTGAGCAGAATAGCCTGGAATCCTGGTTTTCATGGGCCAAACTCTGGCTCTATATATCACTCATTGGTATTTGCCTACATACAAGGTATACTATACCAGTAGCCTCGGCTTTTACAAATCATGCTCGACAATACCTCACAAAGGTCCAATGCCGTCAGTGCAAGGTCATAGCCCTAAAACCTTCCACAACAGGGGTTACAACGCCGAAGTTATAAATTGATAACGTATCCCCGGCGGGGGTTACAACGCAAAAATTTCAAACATCCACGTATCCCCGACGGGGGTTACAATGCATTCTCGACCATTGATACACACATCAATAAAGGTCAAGCAACCTTGACAATATCTCAGTTGGTGGCAAGTAAACCCATCGAAACCATTGATACACACATCAATGAAGGTCAAGCGACCGTGATGTTACCTCATCCCATGGCAAGTAAACCCATCGAAGCAACGTATCCCCAGCTGGGATAAAGTATCCCCGGCGGGGGTCACAATGTGATTCTCGACCATTGATACACACATCAATGAAGGTCAAGCAGCCTTGACATACTCCCCCGCAAGGGTCATAAGGCAATGCAATCATTGATACACACATCAATGAAAGTCAAGCAACCTTGATAGTTTGCCCAGCAAAGACCTATATTCGGTGATACACACATCAGCGAAGGTTAGATAACCTTGACAATACATACTGTTGGCAGTAACTCCAACAAAGATCATGGTATATGCTAGTGACACAAACCAGAGAAGACCATCCTCATCGGAGAGGACCGATGATGGAATATGTTATACACATCCTCAAACAGGAAAATCCTTATCCCTATAGATCTCTTGTACACGAGAGGCACCTCTATGGAGTAAAGGCTTGTATCAAGGATCCATGACTTTGGTGATAGCCCCTACGTCAACATCCTTGAAGACTTGGATCGCATGTCCAAGTCATTACTGATTTTCATCCCCGACAGGATTAACAGGGAACCGACAATCATTCATTCATGCATCAAACATTTGCATCATGTTGCTGCACATAGCATCATGTTTATCTTGTTGCATTTCAAGTGTCTAGGATTCTTTATCCTATCCATGCCTTGCATTGCATGAATATGATAAAGAGGGGCATCTGTAGACACTCGAAAATTTTTGCACACCTGTTACATTCTTGACATTGCAGGAGGCGCATTTGTTTTCTTCGGAGATAACCTTGGAACACAGCTCACATCCATTCCGGATACTACCGGAAGTTTAGCCTTAACCCCGGAACACACACCAGGAATATCAATTCCAACCTCGGAGATAACCCTGAGTTTTGTCCTTGGAGATAACCCCAGGGAATGCTGTTGCAGTTCCGGCGATAACTCTAAAAATGCTTGTTTTAAATGCATGCGATCAACCTCAATCTCAGACCTCCTGCCGAGGTACTCATTCCAAAGACTTAGAGCTAACACCGGGAAGACAGGCACACTTACAGATGACCTTGCGGAATTCAAACAATTGTAGCAGTCCAATCTTAGATGTAACCCTGAGCAACGTCTGCTATCAGCTCAAACCGGAGATAACCTCATTGATGAGTCAAATTGTCATCTTGCCACCTCAACCCATGCACACTATCTCAACATTTCATAGATACATTGCTATATAACAATGTACCACAAGAGTCAAGGAGTTCCAATACCGAGTGACTATTATGCGTGGTAGCACACCGGATATAATTTGAAGCTTGAAGACCATCGGCATGGTCCCCTCTTCCTGACTTCGTACAACCTCTAATCCCATGTCATTGCATAACTCTCGACAAAAGTAGTCCAAAGATGGTCTTGTATACCTCGTTCGGATGCTCGGATTGAATTTCTACAAGTTCAAGCGGATATCACAATGCACGAGTGCACGTACTTTGAGACGACAGGACCCACGGAGCCCGGGGAACCCCAGACAGCCGCAGGTGCACCTGCGGCTCCCCCCCTCTATAAATAGAGGGCTTGGGGTGGCCATTTGTAAGAGAAAAAAAGGTGAAGAAGCCCTATCCAATTTTCTCTATACACATATAGCTATATTTTACTGGCGGGAGCTGAGTGTTTATCCATATAGAGTCATAAAAGCTTGCTTTGGCAGCCCACTGTAAGCCTTCTCACACTCTATAAAGCCTTTCTCTTCATCTTTGCACAGACTATTCTTCACATTGAGAGTCGTGTTGTGTACGTATGCCCAAACTTCGGTCCGTGGTTTTCATTTCTGTCTGTATATATATACTTATATATGTATATATTTATATATGAACTAACATTATCGAGATATGCCTCGATTGAGCCTAGAATTATGTTCAGAGCGTTTATTGCTTATATATATATATAAAAAAACTGTTGTCAGACATATCCGATGAGCCTGGATTTTATATCCGGTGCGTTTACTGCTTATATATATATATTTACATTTCTGTCAGGCCTGGAGTTTACTTCGTGGCGGTTGATCGTTTTTACTGCTTTATTTACATTTAGTCCCGCTTGGAGTTTACTTCGTGGTGGTTGATCATCTTTTACAACTTTATTTACATTTCTGATCCCCCATGGAGGTGTTTCGTGGTGGTTGATCATGTCCATATATATATATATTTACCGCTTTTTATATATTTACATTTTCGATCTCCCATGGAGGTGCTTCGTGGTGGTTGATCATGTCTGTATATATATATTTACAGCTTTTATATATATAACTGCTTATTGTTTTTCATATAAACTGTGGCATCATGTGAGCCTAGGAATCATGTGATCACATATTTAGTCTACTTAATCTAGATTCGGTTCCCGTGATGGTCATTTTCAGCTGTAAGTAGCTTGTACATTATTTACGGTGTCTGAATTTCCTTGGATGACTGTCATGCCCATGAGGAGTTCGACACTCATGTATATTATTTTCTCAAGATGCCTCGTGATCTCAAAAATAAAAGCAAACAAGTTTAACATTTAATCATTAAATGGAAGTATGAAAAGGTCTCAATTCCTATTGAGCACAGGGTTTGAAAAACCTCTTTTACAAAACTTCATTACTATATTCTGTTTAAAACTGAATTTTTCTATAAATTCAAACCCTTTGTATATAGGTGCGAACAAGGCCTCGCACTACTTCCAAATAATTGCACATTGATCCACACACACACACACACATATTCATATAACAGTTTCTTGAAAAGTGGCGATCACCGTGGCAACACGGATGTCAGGGGGTGCCTAACACCTTCCCTCCGCATAATCAAGCCCCCGAACCCAAATGAATCTCGGTTTCATAGACCCGTTTAGCAGTGTTACATCACTAGATCAATGTGTAAACCTTTTTTAGTTGCATTTGTGCAACCAGTTAAAAACACCAACTGGCGACTCTTAAAGTCAAATCGTCGACATTACACATGTCGGACCTTTTTCACTTGTTTTTTCAAACAAATCTCATATAACATGAGAACACCAAAGAACAAGTAACGAAAAGGGACAAATAAAAATCCCGACGTCGACACATGGGACTTAACTTTCCCTTCTTTCCAAAGCATATCTTTCCTTTCAAAGGAGATACCTTTAGAAATACATACGAGTCTACTTCAAATTCTCTATTTACTCGATGGAAATCTATAAATTTCTTCTGTCTGTCTTGAGCTGCTACTAGACACATTCATATCAGCTTGACAATATTCGTTGTTTGCTTCACTAATTCAAGTCCTAGCATTCAGCGTTATCCTACTTCGTCCCAATATAATGGTGTTCGACACTTCCTTCCGTATAAAGCTTCATAAGGTAAAATACCAATGCTTGCATGATAACTATTGTTATATGCAAACTCTTCTAATGATAGATGATCATCCCAACTACCCTTAAAATCCATGACGCGAGATCTTAACATATCTTCTAACGTGTGAATTGTTCTCTCGCTCTGTCCATCGGTTTGTGGATGATACGCCGTACTCAGCTTCAACTGCGTTCCCAACTACTCCTGCAGACTCCTCCAAAAGTTCGATGTGAATCGTGGATCACGATCTGACATAATCAAAACTTGTACTCCATGTCTGGAAATTATTTCCTTAACATAAAGTTTAGCTAACTGGTCCAAGTTACACTTGACCCTAATTGGCAAGAAGTGACCCGACTTCATCAACCGGTCCGCTATTACCCAAATCACATCATACCCTTTTGTTGTACTCGGCAGTCCCACCACAAAATCCATCGTGATATGCTCCCATTTCCACTCCAAAATTTCCAATGACTGTAACAAGCCACTTGGTCATTGATGTTCGACCTTAACTTTTTGACAAGTCAAACACCTACTCACATACTCAGCTATCTCTCTCTTCATGTTCGGCCACCAAAAACTCTATCTAAGGTCTTGATACATCTTAGTACTACCAGGATGAATCGAGTACCTCGAACTATGAGCCTCTTATAATACTTTCTCCTTTAATTCCGTCACATTCGGAACCCAAATTCTTCCTTCAAATTTCAATAACCCCTTGTTATCGAGACTGTACTTTAAATCTTTTTCATTGGTTAATCACTTCTTCATCTGGTCACACTCATTAGTTTTGAATTGCACCTCCTTGACACTCTTTGCCATAGTAGATTGAATCTATGTCGCAAACAGTCTCTGCCCCAATTCACTTGGCAACTTCACTTCTATTTCCATCCTAGCCATCTCTATTATTAACTCAGTTTAAGCCGTTAACATAGACAACTTCTCCCGACCCTTTCTACTTAAGGCATCAGCAACTACAATGGCTTTCCCAGGGTGATACATGATTTCACAATTGTAATCCTTTATCAACTCTAGCCATCTCCTCTGTCTCATATTCAACTCCTTATGTGTGAATATATATTTTAGACTCTTATGGTTCGTGTATATCTCACATTTTTTCCATAAAGATAATGTCTCCATATATTTAAGGCAAAACCTATTGCGGCCAGTTCCAGATCATGAGTAGGGTAAACTTTCTCATAATTCTTCAACTGCCTCGATGCATACGCAATGACCTTGCCATGCTACATAAGCACGTAACCAAGTCCTTTATGTGAAGCATCGCTATAAACTACAAAATTTCCTGTGTCATCGGGTAATGAAAAACCAGGCGCTTCACTCAACCTTTTCTTTAGTTCCTGAAAACTGTCCTCACATTTATCAGTCCACATGTATTTCATCGTCTTCTTTGTCAAGTTAGTTAATGGAGTAGCTATCTTCAAAAATCCTGGATGAATCTCCGATAGTATCCCGCTAACCCTAGGAAACTCTGCACCTCAGTCGGCATTTTTGGTTGTTCCCAATTCATCACGGCTTCCACCTTCGCTGGATCCACTGAAATCCCCTCATGGTCAATAACATAACCTAAAAACTTTACCTTTTCCAACCAAAATTCACACTTAGTGAACTTCGCATGAAACTTCTCCTTCCTCAATGTTTCCAACACTATTCTTAAGTGTTCAGCATGATCTTCTGGCGTCTTAGAATAGACTAGAATATCATCGATAAACACCACGACGAACTTGTCCAAATATTGTTTGAACACTCTTTTCATCATATCCAAAAATGTAGCTGGTGCATTAGTCAACCCAAATGACATCACCAGAAACTTGTAATGAACATAACGAGTCCTGAATGCCATCTTTGGTACATCCTCCTTCCTAACCTTTAACTTGTGATACCCCGTTCTAAAATCTATTTTAAAAAATTACTTAGCCCCTTTCAACTGATCAAAGAGATCATCGATCCTGGACAATGGGTATTTATTCTTTATCATTAACTTGTTCAACTCTCTATAGTCGATACAAAGTCTTAACGATCTGTCCTTCTTCTTTACAAACAATACCGGTGCTCCCCACGGTAAAACACTAGGATGTATGTACTTTCTGTTCAACAGTTCTTGTAACTGTACCATCAACTCCTTTATCTTCACTGGCGCCATGCGATACGGTGCCCTACAAACTGGTTCCGCTCCTGGCACAATGTCTATTACAAACTCAGTCTCCCTATCCGGTGGTGTGATAACCCGGGATTTCGAATAATCCAAAATTTACGAATAATTTTTTTATTATTAAATATTGACATTGACTGTTAATATTGTACTGTGTATTTGTGATACGAGTCTCGAGAATTAGTCAATTTGTGTATTGACTGAGAAATTAGAGTAAAGTTGTGCTTAACAGATTTAGAAACCCTAACCCTAATTCCTGGATAGGGATTCAAAAGAAAATATAATTAAAATAATTATATTGATGAGAACGTGTTTGTACTGTATGTTGATAATGATCAATGATTGATCGGATAATGTTTAAAACTAATAAACCCTAATAAGAGATAAGAAACCATAATCTCAGGATTAAAAAACCTAACACGCAGTTAGAAACCCTAATCGTATGTCGGGAAACCCTAATTTAAAATCTTAGAATCCTAAACTCTAATTAGGAAACCCTAATCCTAATTAGTAAGTCTTAATGTGTTTGATAACATTTAATGAAATTAGTAATCACTAATTATATTTTATCATCTTAATTTTCTATTATTAAAACCCTAATTTGAGAATTGTTGGAAACTAATGATTTAAAATCTAAGGGTAAGGACCTTAGGGTTAAACCCTAAGGGTTTGAATAAAAGACTAGTATGCCATTAAAATTTTAATGAGAATGTCCAAAATGCCATTACTTGTAAGCTTAAAGTTTTTCTAGAAATTGCATGACTCATCATGTTAGGTATTGACCATGTGCTAGGAAACCCTAACCCAAATTCCTGGATAGGGATTCTATAGAAAATATAATTAAAATAATTATATTGATGAGATCGTGTTTGTACTGTATGTTGATAATGATCAATGATTGATCGGATAATGTTTAAAACTAATAAACCCTAATAAGAGATTAGAAACCCTAATCTCAGGATTAGAAAACCTAACACGTAGTTAGAAACCCTAATCATATGTCGGGAAACCCTAATTTAAAATCTGAGAATCCTTAACCCTAATTAAGAAACCCTAATCCTAATTAGTAAGTCTTAATGTGTTTGATAACATTTAATGTAATTAGTAATCACTAATTATATTTTATCATCTTAAATTTCTATTATAAAAACCCTAATTTGAGAATTGTTGGAAACTAATGATTTAAAACGTAAGGGTTAGGACCTTAGGGCTAAACCCTAAGCGTTAAACCCTAAGGGTTTGAATAAAAGACTAGTATGCCATTAAAAATTCAACGAGAATGTCCAAAATGCCCTTAATTGTAAGCTTAAAGTTTTTCTAAAAATTGCATGACTCATCATGTTAGGTATTGACCATGTGCTAGGAAATCAATGTACAATTTGATCCAGAGTGCCACCTTACATGTATTACATACATTGTATCTAAATTAGAGAATTAAAAGGAGAGAAAGTCTACACTTTTGATTCATTTGCTACCAAACATCTTCTCTCTCCTAACCTTCGAAAATATCAAGTAAATCAGTCCCTAGAACATCCCTTAGATCACATAATATCAGTTAAGAAGATCAAGATCAAGCATATTAAAGAGAAGGTATAAACCCTAGCTAGTCTTTGATCTTGTTTTCTTTGTAAAAATTTGTGTTAAAAGGTGTTTTTAGTTGATCTATGATGATCCATGATGGATCCATTGCATCAAATGGTTTTAAAGTAGTGTTTTTCAAAGTCTGTCCAAGAACAAAATTTGTGGTCTGACAAGCTAATGTCAAGAGCCACAGGTTCTTGTTCGTTTGTTGTTTTTGATGTTTTAAAGTTATAATTTGTATCCTGATATGTTGTCTTTAATCTGGAAGTGGTAGTACAGCCATCAGATTTCTAGATCGTGAGTTATAATCGGTCAAAGTCGGTTGATCGACCATGACCGAGTATAAATCTGTGCAACCCAGAAGGTATGAATCAGGGTCTGACAAGCTTTTCAAACCCTTTGATCTATCAGTGTTTAAGTTGTTTGTGGATGTTGTTGTATACATGTTGTAGCCTATAATATGGACTCCAAGTACATGCGTTTAGATTCCATAAACATCAAATGGATTGGTTTTAATGGGTGGTCAAAATAGCCCATCTGATCACGAAACACTTTTCTGGAAATTCCAAAAAGTGTATGAACATGACTTCTGACCATGTTTGACCGGATCGTATCTGGTGATTTTGATGATGTTAATCTAATCTGTTGATTTATTAATTTTCCTTGACACGAGTACTATAACTTTGAATCATTAAATGACATGAACCATGACCAGAACATAAAGGAAATCGGGCTTGAAAGTGTCAACTCGACACTGTCTGGGTTTCTGGGTTACCCAAAAAACCCAGATGTGATCTGGCAGTCACTTTGAGAGGCTAGATCTAATTGTTTATTTCTTGCATGACCATGATTCTGGTTGGATATTGTAGAGTTACATTTCCACTACACAATCAGTGTCTAAGTTAGCCCAAATCTTGTTTGGATTGAGAATCACAAGTGGTTCAACGAGCTACCTTCAAACTGTCTGACAGTGTTCTTGAGGATCAAGAACACCTAAGACGACAGAAAGTGTCGCTAAAGGTCTTTAGCGACGGTTTTATTAAATTTAATTTTTGATTTTCTGAAAATTAATTAAAAAATAGAAATAAATTATAAAAATTAATAAAAATGGTTTTAAAAATTATTTTAAATTATGAAAAATAATTTTTGACTATTTGAGATATTTTTCATTAATATTTATAATTATTTGAATATTAATGGTATTTAATTTATTTAATTAATATATTAAATAAATTAGAGAAAAATAATTTATTATTATGAAAAATCATTTTAAATAAGAATAAAGTATTTAAAAAATTTTGAGTTATAAAATGTAACTTTTAATATTTTTAGAGAATTTTCATTAATAATTTAATATTAATGATATTGGATTTATTTAATTATTATATTAATAAATTAGAGAAAAATGATTTTAATATTATAAAATTATTTTAAATGAGAATAAAGTGTTATAGAATATTTTAAATTATAAAATATAATTTTCAATATTTTTGGAGAATTCTCATTAATAAATTAATATTAATGATATTTGATTTATTTAATTATTATATTAAATTAATGAATTAAAAATGATTTTATTGATTTAAAATCATTTAAAATGAAAAAATGATTTAAAAATATTTTAAGTTATTATTATTAACTTTTAATATTTGGATAATAATTTCATTAATATTTAAATATTAATGGTGATGATTTAAAAATGATTTTAATTATTTTAAAAATCATTTAAGTAGAATCTTGATGATTTAAAATATTTTAAGTTATTAAAATAACTTTAATATTTTGACAAGTATGTTATTAATATTTTTATATTATTAAATATTAATAATGATAAGATTATTTGATAATTAAATCATTTAAAAATGATTCTGATGTTTGAAAAATTGTTATAAATTATTATAATTGCTTATAAATTATTAAAAGCTTCTGAAAAATATTATTAATGATATTTGACTTATCTAAAATGATATTTTATATTTGATATTAATGTTATGTAAGTTTATATTCATCAATGAATGAGTAGTTAGATGTTATTATATTGTGGATCGTGAGCACCAAACTCGGGGGTTAGGTAACCCGGATTTGGGGGGCGTCATAGCGGAAGAGACAAGTTTCCTTAACTCAACCTTGAGTTAATATTGTTCAATTATTATAGTAGTTAATTATTGTTAATTAGACCACGTCCAAGAATTTATTTTGAATTATTCGCAGTTAGTGCATGTTTAATAATTTAAATTGAATTACTTATTCAAAAAATATACATTCGTAGAATAACTGTTGTTGGATATTCATATCCGTAGGAGCTAGTATTGACAGTACAGATATTTTCTGTTTATTATCGAATTATGTTAAGAAATGTCTTAGCCAATTATTCTGGTTAGACGAACATTGTTAGGACTTGATAGATTCGAGAAAAGAATTCAATTATTATTGACAGATCGATGCCAATTATTTCGGCTAGATAAAAAAGTAATTAGAAATTGAAATCACAGTATTTCATTGTTAAATCAAAATCTTGATTCTGAGACTGAGAAGAACAACCTTTTATATAAAGGGAACATTTTATTAATCGTAAATTCGACCTTTGCGCGCGTTTTAAGTATTATGCATAATATAGGGTACAAGGAGTTGGCCGGCTCTAAGTACTTGCAGAGGGGTATGATTTAATCTTTATGGTTATCTGATACACCTGAGTATATATCAATGTAAATCTTTGATATCTACCCGAGAAGATAAGTTCTAGATCATGTGTGATCACTAAACATAAATCTGGAAAACATTCCACTTGGTTATTGCGTAGAATTGATTCTTGATTATTCATTAGAATATCGTAGAAACTTTGAAAGCGTTGTACTCTTTCATTATCAAATTATTGTGTTGCATAGATGGTGAGAAGACTTGTTATTGAATAATGATTTGTTCAGCTATTTCAAAGTTCCCCGAACTTTGGTTTCATTCTATCAAATTAGATAGTCTGTTCTTATTGATTCTCGTACATTTATTGTATGTATTAACTTGCGGGGAAATATTTGTTGCTCACCCTTTCTAAATAAAACTTTTCAGCTAGGGAAGAAGTGGCAGGAGGTGCTGCGAAGGATAAAGGCAAAGGCATAGTTATAAATTAGTTATGATTAACATATTTATTATGTTGTATTGTAAACCCTTTTTGTATATCTAAGGGGTATGTTTGAAATGTTAAGGTTAGCGGACCTGGGATTAATGTATTAACAATATATGTTAATGTGGTATGTATTATTATTCATATTTAAATGGGTAGTTAGATGATATTATATTGCGGATTGTGAACACCAAACTTGGGGGTCAGGTAACCTAGATTTGGGGGTGTCACAGGTTGGTATCAAAGCTATAGGTTATAAACCTTAATTAGGGTGGGGAACAACCTAGGATAATAACCATAAGCGTGATAGAGGATACTCATTTAGAGTACTAAGTGAGAGATTGATAAAACGTATTGATAGTGAGATATGAGAACTCATAGTGTTAGAATTTCGTAGTGATGAAGTACTAATCAAGTTGTTTAAACTGATTGTAGGATGTCGGGAGAAGATAAGATGAGTATGGAGATGCCCGCGGCTGTTGCACCAATGCCATTAGCCGAGGTGCCAACTCAGAGTGAGTCAGTTGAGGAAGTTTTAATAGACGAATCTACGGTAAATCTAGCAAGCGATCATGACGAGTACCCCGAGATGGAGCTAGATAAAGAGGAAGAAGTATATTCCAAAGAAACAAAGGTGGAGCCAGAAATAAAGATAAAAGATGGGAAAGAAGGCAAAGTAGCAATTGAAGAAGGTCAAACATATGCAGAAGTTCAAGACTCAAGGACTAAAGTACTTATTCTGGAGGAATTATGGAAGACAGAAAGAGCATTACGCGAGATGACAGAAAAACGAAATAATCTGAAGGCACAAGTCTATAGAATGAGGGTTAAGTATAGTGTATCGTCTAAAGATGTAAGTTAGAAAAAGAACGGTAATAAAAGGAAAAAGAACTACGACAATGACAATAACACCAAGAATTTGCATTCAAAGAAGAAACTAGTATGTGGTAAGTGTGGAAAGAACCATTTGGGGGAATGTATATGGGGTAAAAATGTGTGTTACAATTGTGGTCAGGAAGGACATCTATCACCAAATTGTCCTAAACCAATGAAAGGAGGATGTTTTGCTTGTGGTGGAACATGTCATAGGGTTAAGAATTGTCCTAAAAGAAGACAGGTGAAGGGAGTGGATAGTAGATAGTTTATGTTTAAGTGATATTATCTTTTGGTAAAAGATTATGATATTAAAAGTTGTAATATCAAGAACGAGGAGTGAATATATATGTTTGTATGAATGAAATCTTTATTTTCTATATTAATATAAGATTAAGATTACTTTGTAAGTTCTTAAAACTCATACTTATGGTAAGTTCATAACTCATAATTATGTGAAATGTTTTGAACCCCTCAGCGAATGGACACCAAAGGTCTGACTAGGATAAGTTTATACACTCATATAATTGTGACAAGTTTTTGAACTCATAAGTGTGGTAAGTTTGATGAATTGGGAATAGTTATGTGAGAATGATAAATGGCAACTTTTTGTGTAAAGTTGGAGGATTAAAACTTTTTTTGTAAAGTTGTGTTGTTAATCCTAAAATTTATTTAAAATGGGATAGTAATATGTGTTAAGTACTAAATGTACTACGTGCTATTTGAATAAGTATGCGATTATATGAGAACTATGTGTTGAATTCTTATTGTGTTAAGAATTTGTATAGAGAAAGAGAATTAATATAAGATTTTTATTTAAATTAGATCATGCCGCCTAGACGACATAATCGAAATCAAAGAGAAGAGCATTCAGTGAATAATGAAGGTGGTGGAGCTGACCCAATGCAAAACTTTACAAATATGATAGCCGAAGCTATGGAAAATAAGGCTCCAGCAAGAGGAAGAGCGAAAAATCATCCAGCTGATAGATTGGCCAACTTCAAGGACTTTAAAGCTGTAGGACCGCCAGAATTTAAGGGAACCACGGATCTGATTGAAGCCCAAATTTGGGTGAAGGAGTTGGAGAAAGCATTCATCATTGCGCGAGTGGCAGAAGAGCAGAAGACGGCTTTTACGACATACTTAACGAAGGGAGAAGCCAATTACTGGTGGGAGACTAATCGGGCGAGAGCTGGTACAACGGTGGTAGTGTGGACAAGGTTCAAGGAGTTGTTCTTTGAGAACTACTTCTCACCGAGCATGCAAGCTCGGATGGAAGTTAAGTTCTTAGAACTGAAGCAAGAAAATATGTCGATTTCGGAGTATGCGGCTAAATTCAACGAATTAGCGAGATTTACACCTCATCAGGTGGACACAGAAGTCAGAAAAGTGAGACAATTTGAGAATGGATTGAAGCCAGGGATTTACAACAAAGTAGTTGTGTTGTAGATCAATATGTTCACGTCTTTGTTGGAAAAAGCGTTAATTGCTGAAGGCGGGAGCGAAGCTGCATCTCGATTTCAGCAGGATAAGAAGAAGAAGACAAATGATAGAGGAAGCAGTGGTGGAAGTAACCTGAACAAAAGGAAGTGGAGTGAGAATAGCCAATCGGGTAGTAAGACTGAAGGGAATAAGAAAGGAGGAGAGCCTTGTACGAATTGTGGAAAGAATCATCCAGGAGTTTGTTTGAAGAGGAAAGGAGTTTGCTATAACTGTGGGCAAGAGGGGCACATATCACCCATTTTCCCCAGTCCAAAGAAGATTCAAGGTTTTTATGCGTGTGGATCGACTAATCATTTGGTTAGGAACTGTCCGAAGAAGAGTGCGGAAAAGGAAAGTGCCAACAAGGGACCTGATAGCGGAATCTTGGCAATTCGAGGACCTATACATCCAGGAAGACCAACGGCCCGTACATTCAAATAACGGCGCAAGATGCAGTGGCTACTCGGGAGGTGGTAGCAGGTAATGATTTCATTTAGAAATTTAATACGCAAGAATTATGAGTCAAATGCTTTTGTGAACTGTTTTCTTTTATAGATCCAAGTCACAGGTTAGAATTGGTGACACAATTTAATATTGTGTTGATAATAATGAATTGATGATACAACTTTAAAAGATTGTAGGGAATAAGAAAGTGGTGATTCCTAGGACGGAATCCTTTTAAGGAGGGGTGAATGTGATAACCCGGGATTTCGAATAATCCAAAATTTATGAATAATTTTTTTTGTATTAAATATTGACATTTAGTATTGTACTATGTATTTGTGATACGAGTGTCGAGAATTAGTCAATTTGTGTATTGACTGAGAAATTAGAGTAAAGTTGTGCTTAACAGATTTAGAAACCCTAACCCTAATTCCTGGATAGGGATTCAAAAGAAAATATAATTAAAATAATTATATTGATGAGAACGTGTTTCAGATTGTATGTTGATAATGATCAATGATTGATCGGATAATGTTTAAAACTAATAAACCCTAATAAGAGATAAGAAACCATAATCTCAGGATTAAAAAACCTAACACGAAGTTAGAAACCCTAATCGTATGTCGAGAAACCCTAATTTAAAATCTTAGAATCCTAAACTCTAATTAGGAAACCCTAATCCTAATTAGTAAGTCTTAATGTGTTTGATAACATTTAATGAAATTAGTAATCACTAATTATATTTTATCATCTTAATTTTCTATTATTAAAACCCTAATTTGAGAATTGTTGGAAACTAATGATTTAAAATCTAAGGTTAAGGACCTTAGGGTTAAACCCTAAGGGTTTGAATAAAAGACTAGTATGCCATTAAAATTTTAATGAGAATGTCCAAAATGCCATTACTTGTAAGCTTAAAGTTTTTCTAGAAATTGCATGACTCATCATGTTAGGTATTGACCATGTGCTAGGAAATCAATATACAATTTGATGTAGAGTGCCACCTTACATGTATTACATACATTATATCTAAATTAGAGAATTAAAAGGAGAGAAAGTCTACACCTTTGATTCATTTGCTACCAAACACTCAACAAACATCTTCTCTCTCCTAACCTTCAAAAATATCAAGTCAATCAGTCCCTAGACCATCCCTTAGATCATATAATATCAGTTAAGAAGATCAAGATCAAGCATATTAAAGAGAAGGTATAAACCCAACTAGTCTTTGATCTTGTTTGCTTTGTTAAAATCCGTGTTTAAGTGTTTATGTTTGTGTTAAAAGGTGTTTTTAGTTGATCTATGATGATCCATGATGGATCCATCACATCAAATGGGTTTAAAGTAGTGTTTTTCAAAGTCTGTCCAAGAACAAAATTTGTGGTCTGACAAGCTAATGTCAAGAGCCACAGGTTCTTGTTCGTTTGTTGTTTTTGATGTTTTAAAGTTGTAATTTGTAGCCTGATATGTTGTCTTTAATCTGGAGGTGGTAGTACAACCATCAGATGTCTATATCGTGAGTTATAATCGGTCAAAGTCGGTTGACCGACCATGACCGAGTATAAATCTGGGCAACCCAGAAGGTATGAATTAGGGTCTGACAAGCTTTTCAAACCCTTTGATCTGTCAGTGTTTAAGTTGTTTGTGGATGTTGTTGTATACATGTTGTAGCCTGTAATATGGACTCCAAGTACATGCCTTCAGATTCCATAAACATCAAATGGATTGGTTTTAATGGGTGGTCAAAATAGCCCATCTGATCACGAAACACTTTTCTGGAAATTCCAGAAAGAGTATGAATATGACTTCTGACCATGTTTGACCGGATCGTATCTGGTGATTTTGATGATGTTAATCTAATCTGTTGATTTATTAATGTTCCTTGACACGAGTACTATAACTTTGAATCATTAAACGACATGAACCATGACCAGAACATAAAGGAAATCGGGCTTGAAAGTGTCAACTCGACACTGTCTGGGTTTCTCGGTTACCCAGAAAACCCAGATGTGATCTGGCAGTCACTTTGAGAGGCTAGATCTAATTGTTTATTTCTTGCATGACCATGATTCTAGTTGGATATTGTAGAGTTACATTTCTACTACACAATCAATGTCTAAGTTAGCCCAAATCTTGTTTGGATTGAGAAACACAAGTGGACAAACGAGCTACCTTCAAACTGTCTGACAGTGTTCTTGAGGATCAAGAACACCTAAGACGACAGAAAGTGTCGCTAAAGGTCTTTAGCGACGGTTTTATTAATTTTAATTTTTGATTTTCTGAAAATTAATTAAAAAATAGAAATACATTATAAAAATTATTAAAAATGGTTTTAAAAATTATTTTAAATTATGAAAAATAATTTTGACTCTTTGAGATATTTTTCATTAATATTTATAATTATTTGAATATTAAAGGTATTTAATTTATTTAATTAATATATTAAATAAATTAAAGAAAATAATTTAATATTATGAAAAATCATTTTAAATAAGAATAAAGTATTTAAAAATATTTTGAGTTATAAAATGTAACTTTTAATATTTTTAGAGAATTTTCATTAATAATTTAATATTAATGATATTGGATTTATTGAATTATTATATTAAATAAATTATTGAAAAATAATTTTAATATTATAAAATTATTTTAAATGAGAATAATGTGTTATAGAATATTTTAAATTATAAAATATAATTTTCAATATTTGTTGAGAATTATCATTAATAAATTAATATTAATGATATATGATTTATTTAATTGTTATATTAAATAAATGAATTAAAAATGATTTTATTGATTTAAAAATCATTTAAAAATGAAAAAATGATTTAAAAATATTTTAAGTTATGATTAATAACTTTTAATATTTGGATAATAATTTCATTAATATTTAAATATTAATGGTGATGATTTAAAATGATTTTAATTATTTTAAAAATTATTTAAGTAGAATATTGATGATTTAAAAATATTTTAAGTTATTAAAATAACTTTAATATTTTGACAAGTATGTTATTAATATTTTTATATTATTAAATATTAACAATGATAAGATTAGTTGATAATTAAATCATTTAAAAATGATTTCATGTTTGAAAAATTGTTATAAATTATAATAATTGCTTATAAATTATTAAAAGCTTCCAAAAAATATTATTAATAATATTTGACTTATCTAAAATAATATTGAAGATTAGAAATCAAATTTAATTGACAATAACTGTGTTAATTATCGGATAGGGTGACTAGAACACAGAGAATGGACAGAATCCAACCAGACCGAAATAGTTAGACTTGATAAGTGTTTATATATGTTATAAACACTGATGTGGCTATGTGGTTATGTGTCTAGGAGAAATTTGACTGTAGAATATAGTGTTGCGTGTTATGAAATATTATGCTAATTGTGAGACCGATATTATTGGTTATAGGTCTTTCGAAAGCAGATAAGTTTATTGTGTAATTGTAATCAGCGGATGTAATAACCCGGGATTTCGAATAATCCAAAATTTACGAATAATTATTATTTTTTATTTAATATTAATATTGACTGTTAATATTGTACTGTGTATCTGTGATACGAGTCTCAAGAAGTGGTCAATATGTGTATTGACTGATAAAATTAGAGTAGATTAATAGCTTTAGAACCCTAACCCTAAGTTCAGATAGGGATTCGATAGAAATCACAGTTATAATATCATTAATTGTAAGTATATGCTTGTACTGTATAAAGTTAATGACCAATGATTGACTGGTAGGGTTTAAACTTTGTAAACCCTAATAAGGGATTAGAAATCCTAATCTCAGATATAGAAACCCTAATACACAGTTAGAAAACCCTAATTATTTGCTGGAAAACCCAAATTTAAAATTCAGGATTCCTAAACCCTAAATTAAGAAACCCAAATCCTAATTAGTAAGTCTTAATGTGTTTTATAACATTTAATGTAATTAGTAATCACTAATTATATTTTATCATCTTAATTTTCTATCTTGAAAATCCTAATTTAAAATTTTTAGGAAACTAATAATTTAAAACCTATGGGTTATATCCTTAGGGTTAAACCCTTAGGGTTTGTATAAATGTCAAGTATGCCATTAAAATGATAGTACAATGACCAAAATGCCCATACTTGTAAGCTTAAAATTTTTCTAGAAATTGCATGACTCATCATGTTAGGTATTACCCATGTGCTAGGAAATCAATATACATTTTGATCTAGAGTGCCACCTTACATGTATTACATACATTGTATCTAAATTAGAGAATTAAAAGGAGAGAAAGTTTACACTTTTGATTCATTTGCTACCAAACACTCAACAAACATCTTCTCTCTCCTAACCTTCGAAAATATCAAGTCAATCAGTCCCTAGATCATCCCTTAGATCATATAATATCAGTTAAGAAGATCAAGATCAAGCATATTAAAGAGAAGGTATAAACCCAACTAGTCTTTGATCTTGTTTGCTTTGTTAAAATCCGTGTTTAAGTGTTTATGTTTGTGTTAAAAGTTGTTTTTAGTTGATCTATGATGATCCATGATGGATCCATAGAATCAAATGGGTTTAAAGTAGTGTTTTTCAAAGTCTGTCCAAGAACAAAATTTGTGGTATGACAAGCTAATGTCAGGAGCCACGGGTTCTTGTTCATTTGTTGTTTTTGATGTTTTAAAGTTGTAATTTGTAGCCTGATATGTTGTCTTTAATCTGGAAGTGGTAGTACAACCATCAGATGTCTATATCGTGAGTTATAATCGGTCAAAGTCGGTTGACCGACCATGACCGAGTATAAATCTGGGCAATCCAGAAGGTATGAATCAGGGTCTGACAAGCTTTTCAAACCCTTTGATCTGTCAGTGTTTAAGTTGTTTGTGGATGTTGTTGTATAAATGTTGTAGCCTGTCATATGGACTCCAAGCACATGCCTTTATATTCCATAAACACCAAATGGATTGGTTTTAATGGTTGGTCAAAATAGCCCATCTGATCACGAAACACTTTTCTGGAAATAGCCCAATTTTCTGACCATGTTTGACCGGATCGTATCTGGTGATTTTGATGATGTTAATCTAATTTGTTGATTTAGTAATGTTCCTTGACACGAGTACTATAACTTTGAATCATTAAACGACATGAACTATGACCTGAACATAAAGGAAATCGGGCTTAAAAGTGTCAACTCGACACTTTCTGGGTTTCTGGGTTACCTAGAAAACCCAAATGTGATCTGATAGTCACTTTGAGAGGCTAGATCTAATTGTTTGTTTCTTGCATGACCATGATTCTGGTTGGATATTGTAGAGTTACATTTCCACTACATAATCAGTGTCTAAGTTACCCCAAATCTTGTTTGGATTAAGAATCACAAGTGGTTCAACGAGCTACCTTCAAACTGTCTGACAGTGTTCTTGAGGATCAAGAACACCTAAGACGACAGAAAGTGTCGCTAAAGGTCTTTAGCGACGGTTTTATTAATTTTAATTTCTGAATTTCTGGAAATTAATAAAAAATAGAAAGAAATTATAAAAATTATTAAAAATGGTTTTAAAAATTATTTTAAATTATGAAAAATAATTTTTGACCAATTGGAATATTTTTCTTTAATATTTATAATTATTTAAATATTAATGCTATTTAATTTATTTAATTAATGTATTAAATAAATTAGAGAAAAATGATTTAATATTATGAAAAATCATTTAAAATATTTTGAGTATAAAAAGTAACTTTTAATATTTTAGAGAATTATCATTCATAATTTAATATTAATGATATTAGATTTATTTAATTATTATATTAAATAAATAAATTAAAAATGGTTTTAATATTATAAAATTCATTTTAAAGATGAATAGTGTATTTAAAAATATTTTGAATTATAACATATAATTTTCAATATTTTTAGAGAATTTTCATTAATAAATTAATATTAACGATATTAGATTTAATTAATTATTATATTAAATAAAAGAATTAAAAATGAATTTATTGATTTAAAAATCATTTAAAAATGATTTAAAAATATTTGAAGTTCTAATTAATGACTTTTAATATTTTGATGATAATTTCATTAATATTTAAATATTAATGGTGATGGTTTAAAAATGATTTTAATTAATTAAAATCATTTAAGTAGAATATTGATGATTTAAAAATATTGTAGGTTATTAATAATAACTTTAATATTTTGACAAGTATAACATTAATATTTTTATATTATATATTAATGATGATAAGATTATTTGATAATTAAATCATTTAAAAATGATTTAAGTGTTTGAAAAATTATTGTAAATTATAATAATTACTTATAAATTATTAAAAGCTTCCGAAAAATGTTATTAATGATAATTGACTTATCTAAAATAATATTGAAGCTTAGAGACCAAGTTTAATTGACAATAACTATCTTAAACAGATTGAACTAGTTAGACTTGATAAGTGTTTATATAGGTTATAAACACTGATGTGGCTATGTGGTAATGTGCCTAGGAATAGATTTGACTGTAAATTACAGTAATTTGTGTTGTGAAATATTGTGCTAACTGTGAGACCGACATTGTTGATTATAGGTTTTACGAACGCAGTTAATTATATTGTCTAGCAGTAATCAACGCGAAAGACAAGTTTCCTAACTCAACTTGAGTTATTATTTTTCAAGCATGATAGTGAATAGTTATTGATAATTATTCACATCTATAATGATTGTTGTAATTCACACGTAGTGCAATTGAAACTTGTTCTATTATTTGAACTATTTATAAATCATGTCTTAGCTAATTGTTTTGGCGAGACTAATATTTGTTAAAGCATGAAATATTCTATTTATTATGAACAGAATTGTTATCGAAAGATCTATGCCATTGATATCGACTAGATTAATAATGTTATTAATTATTGAAATCATAGTATTTCTTTGAAAGTAATCCAAACCATATTGTTGTGGTACGAACTCGTGAAGTAAGACTGAGATGAACAAATTTTAATGTCGTAAATCGACCTATGCGCTATTATTGAGTATTATGCATAATATAGGGTACGAAGGAGTTGGCCGCTCGAGGTACTTGCAGAAGAGTATAGTTTAGTTTTTATAACTAATTTATATTCTCGTGGTAATTTAGTTTTAATAACTAAATGATTCCTCTATTAGTTCATGATCCTCTATGATCACTCAGCATGAAATCTGGGTATATCCCACTTTATTAAATATTGTTGCAGTATTGTTAATTCAATTGAATAATATTGAATCTTTGAAAGAATTATACTCTTTCATCTGGGATATGTTATTTAGTAGAAAATGAGAGAAAGTTTTATTATTAAGATGGAATTATTATTCCGATATCTTGAAATCATTTGGTTGTTGCTGAAGTTCTATAGAAGCTAGACTCTTCTTTTCATGATATGTATCATTTCTTGTATATTTTAACTTCTGGGGCAAACTTGTTTCTCACCCTTGCTAAATAAAATATTTCAGCTAGGAACGATGAAGCCAGTGGGGCTAAGCAGAATAAAGGCAAAGGCATAGTGTTGGAGTAGTTTTATGTTAAGGATATTTCTATATTATTTTGTAAACCCTTTTTGTATATCTAAAGGATAAGTTTGTAATGTTAAGGTTAGATGACCTGGGATAATGTTGTTAACCTATTAATTAATGTTATGTAAGTTTATATTCATCAATGAATGGGTAGTTAGATGTTATTATATTGTGGATCGTGAGCATCAAACTCGGGGGTCAGGTAACCCAAATTTGGGGGCGTCACAGCGGAAGAGGCAAGTTTCCTTAACTCAACCTTGAGTTAATATTGTTCAATTATTATGGTGGTTAATTATTGTTAATTAGACCACGTCCAAGAATTTATTATTAATTATTCGCAGTTAGTGCATATTTAATAATTCAAATTGAATTACTAATTTAGAAAATATACATTCGTAGAATCATTGTTATTGGATATTCATATCCGTAAAAGCTAGTATTGACAGTACAAATAATTCCTGTTTATTGTCGAATTATGTTAAGAAATGTCTTAGCCAATTATTCTGGTTAGACGAATATTTGTTAGGACTTGATAGATTCGAGAAAAGAATTCAATTATTATTGACAGATCGATGCCAATTATTTCGGCTAGATAGAGAAGTAATTAGAAATTGAAATCACAGTATTTCGTTGTTAAATCAAAATATTGATTCTGAGACTGAGAAGAACAACCTTTTATATAAAGGGAACATTTTATTAAACGTAAATTCGACCTTTGCGCATGTTTTGAGTATTATGCATAATATAGGGTACAAGGAGTTGGCCGGCTCTAAGTACATGCAGAGGGGTATGATTTAATCTTTATAGTTATCTGATACACCTGAGTATATATCAAATTAAATCTTTGATATCTCCCGAGAAGATAAGTTCTAGATCTTGTGTGATCACTCAGCATAAATCTGGAAAACATTCCACTTTGTTATTGCATAGAATTGATTCTTGATTATTCATTAGAATATAATAGAAACTTTGAAAGAGTTGTACTCTTTCATTATCAAATTATTGTGTTGCACAGATGGTGAGAAGACTTGTTATTGAATAACGATTTGTTCAACTATTTCAAAGTTCCTCGAACTTTGGTTTCATTCA
This sequence comes from Panax ginseng, assembly GCA_020205605.1. Lineage (NCBI taxonomy): Eukaryota > Viridiplantae > Streptophyta > Magnoliopsida > Apiales > Araliaceae > Panax > Panax ginseng. The sequence continues at coordinate 110,434,707 of CM035129.1, forward strand.
ATCAAATTAGATAGTCTGTTCTTATTGATTCTCATACATTTATTGTATGTATTAACTTGCGGGGCAAATTTGTTGCTCACCCTTGCTAAATAAAACTTTTCAGCTAGGGAAGAAGTGGCAGGAGGTGCTGCGAAGGATAAAGGCAAAGGCATAGTTATAAATTAGTTATGATTAGCATATTTATTATATTGTATTGTAAGCCCTTTTGTATATCTAAGGGGTATTTTTTGAAATGTTAAGGTTAGCAGACCTGAGATTAATGTATTAACAACATATATTAATGTGGTATGTATTACTATTCATATTTAAATGGGTAGGTAGATGTTATTATATTGCATATTGTGAACACCAAACTCGGGGGTCAGGTAACCCAGATTTGGGGTGTCACAGGTGGAAGACCCGGCAATTCACTTGGAAATACATCCGTGAATTCTTTAACTATATGTATTTGTTCCATGGTTGTTACTACTATCTGGGTATCAACAACATAGCACAGATAACCTACACATCCCTTCCTCAATAATTTCTTAGTTTGTGTCATGGTAAGACAACACGAATGCCCTGGTGATCTATTACCGTAAAATACTACCTAAGGTTGTCTCAACGTTCTAACATTCACACATTTATTTTGACAATCTATAATTGCCCCATGGTTAAACAACCAATCCATTCCGAGAATTACATCGAATTCTCCTAACTTTATCGGTATCAAATCTACAGATAATTTACAAACCCGTATGTCTACGCAACAACTACTATGAATATCTTCAATAGGAATTATCTCTTCTCTTGCTACCTTAATATTTAAAGGTATATGCAACTTTTTGGGAAGTGATCCTAATCGTCTACCAAAATCACATGCTATAAACGAACAAGTAGCACCCGAATCAAGCAACACGTAATCATTTATGTCGTTGATCAGAATAATACCTGCGACTACGTCCCCTGATGTAACTGCATCTTGGACCGTCATGTTAAAGGTGTGGGCCATTGTCCTACCCGACTGCGCTGGACCACTAATAGCTAACTTACCACTATTAGCGCCCTTATTCCCATTCGTCCCCTTCTTCGGGTAGTTCTTTGCTATGTGGTCAATTGACCCACACATAAAGCATCCGTGGTTTTTCTTCGTACTTGGACAGTTAGGCGAAATATGCCCCTCCCATCCACAGTTATAGCATACCGCCTTCCCCTTGGGACATACTCCTAAATGAGTCTTCCCACAGGTTTTACACGCCTCAATTCTCCTCTTTGGATCTCCTTGTTTCACTCTGGTATTCCCAGAGTTAAACCTTTTTAGTTTCTGTCCCTCGCCACTCCCGCTGGCTCCTTCTATCTTCACTCCCCCGTCAACTTTTCCCTTATTCTTCTTGTCCTTGTGGTACAAGCTTATAGCCTCGCTACCACTTTTGACGATTATGGCCTTCTCTAAAATGGTCCTAAACGAAGTACTTTGGAACACATGTATCCAATTATAGAGCCAGGGTTTTAAGCCCTGTTGGAATCGTCGAGCTTTCCTAACCTCAGTGTCCACTTGGTGTGGAGCAAACCTCGCCAGTTCATTAAACTTGGCAGCGTATTGGGGAACCGTCATGTCCCCTTGTTTCAAATCCAGAAACCGCATCTCTATTCTTCCCTGCATACTCGTTGGAAAGTAGTTCTCGAAGACTATCTCCTTGAACCTCACCCATGTTAGGTTATCTATACCAGCTCTAGCCTGGTTAGTCTCCCACCAAAAATTGGCTTCACTTTTCATCATATAGTTTGCAAAGGCAACCTTCTGACCCTCATCGATATTTGCAATAACAAATGCCTTCTTGATTTCTTTCACACAAGTTTGGGCTTCTATGGGGTCCGTAGTTCCTTTGAACTCTGGTGGACCCACACTTTTAAAATCCTTAAAAGTAGTAGCTCGTACTACTCCAGGATTTTTGGGGATATTAGCCCCATTTCTATTAAACGCGGCTGTTAATAAGTTAACAAATTCCTGCATCGGGTTAATCGGACCTCCCTCCAGTTGATTTACATTAGCATCTTGGTTTCGTTGTCTCCTTCTTGGTGGCATTTTGCTGTTACAATAAACAACACATTTAATTATTACTCTTTTCTTATTAGTTAGTTATTATTAATGATTAAAAAATAACTTCAACATTCATTACTCAATATGTTCCGTAAAAATGCTTATATTGATTCATTTATCGTAGTATAATACTACATCATTCCATTACACAGCCTAAGCTGATTACATTACTATCCCGCAATTGCTTTCCAAAAATTAGGATTTACAAAAGACTACCCTTTAATATACAAAAGAGGGTTTTACGTCACTACTACATACACAATATTTACATATCTAATTGTACTTTAGCTACTACTAGATTACATCTGCCACAAGGTATTATCCAAATCCGTTGTGGAAAAATCGGCGATAACATCACGACTGAGAGTGTGCCGAGTCTGCCCAGCCTCTATTGGATACCCACCTACCTGCTGCTAGAAATCCTTATGAGAACTCCTATAAATATAGGACATTCTCCCTATCTTCTGCTTCTTGGTCTTAAGCTCCCCTCTGAGCTCAAAGACCTCCTATTTTAGCTCATAGACCTTGTCCTTGGCTAAAGCTCTCTCGTCATGTTCCTGTTCCCACATCGACTCCGTATTTGTCTTATCCTGTAAGACAGCCTGGAGCTCTGCCTTTAACTCCTTCACCTCCTGACAGTAGTGGAGGTTTCTGTCTAACATTGTCATAAACAGTGACATCATAGACTCCCCCTGGGGTGTCCCTTCAGCAAGTGCTATTGGGTTGAAGGACACAACCTCCACCTCTTCTTCTGACATGTCGTCAAATACCAATATGAGGTCATGGTTCTCTAAGTCTCCAGACTCAATCACCACTACTTCTAGCTCCTCTGCTATTGGGTTCGGTATAACCTCTATCTGATTAACCGATTCTTCATTTTTTACCTATACGTCTCTATACATTCCATTTCCACCTGACATCTACAATAAAACAATTAAGTTTGATTAGTACACGTCAGTAGAATAATAAAAACACATAGCATATATATAATTCATTTTTAGGGTTACTTTCATCTTTTACTTCTTTGACTTCTCTTAAGGTTATGACTTAAGATTTTAATTCCCCCCTTAAGTTTTATAACCAAATGCTTTGATACCAACCTGTGACACCCCCAAATCTGGGTATCTTCTTACCCGACATATGGTGCTATGTGACACCCCCCAAACCCATGTACTTCATTTCCACAGGATTTGGTGTTCACTTAATCAAACTTTCATATCTAACTATCGAATCACAATAAAATTGAATAATAAAACTTTCCCCATTAAAGGGTTACATAATAAAAATTTCCCAAGTTGTCTAACCTTTAAATACAATCATTCAAATGCGGAAATAAATAAACTTCATTACAACCTTTCAATTAAAATCTAATAATAAAATATCAACATATTATAAGTCTTCAATACTTGTTCATCTTTCCTTTTCCCTTACTGGTGCTAGGTACATCAACCTTCTCATCTTTAACTGTAATAGTTATATAAGCAAGAGTGAGCAAACAAAGCTCACTTGAAACAACACTGAATAAAAATCTTTACAATAATTGTCAAATAAGAGGCTCGATAGAATTAAACAATGTGATTTATCAACATTCTGAATTATATAACTAAGGGTCCTAAGACCACGAACTATGTCCATAGTTATAAGTAATTTTCAACTTAAACTTTAATTGATCATAAGACTATAGGGACTCCTCGTACTTAGGGGATCGACCCTTCAGTATAATCTATTCTGCAGACAAACATTTCAACGCTAGCGTAAATTACCCCCTAGTAATAGGGTTGTTCATCTCAATATTTAGAGTACAAGTCCGCACTAAAGTGAGTTTGGTTTGGATACATTTCAAGGTAATTTGGAATTCAACGAACATCAACTAAGGATTAGTTGAATAAAATTAATAACACCATGCTATGGAATAATCATTACTGAATCGACATGGTAAATTAAAATCATGCTTTAGGAATAATCTAATAGCATACATATTGAATAACTATAACACACCTTGCTTGAACAATATTAAGCCAAGGTTATTTAGAATTGAATACTAAGCATGCATAGCAATTTGAACGATAAAACTGTTCAACATTAGTATATATAAATTTGCATGCTAAACAACAAGTTAATTTCAAGAATAACTTGCTAAATAGCAAAATAAAGTTTAGAAATCTTGCATCATTATATTGTAATCGAATTGGAAATAATAATTAGCTCAACAAGATAATAGATTTAGACAACTTGCCTTGCTCGTAAGCTAAACCAAACAATTCGAAACACAATACCCTATATATATATATATCATCATGACATAGTTAGTCACTACCACATTACATACATAACTAAGTACATTCATCATGTAAGATTTGATTTTTAATCACATAATCAAGTTACAAAACAAGTTAATTGTTAATAACATGCTCATTCATGGTATAAAAATACTGAAATCATAATTTAACAGTCCTACTATTAACACATAACAACTCCTTGGACTTTATGTACAAAAATTATAATGTCGACCATTACTGCTTAACTTCATGCTACATGGCCATACGATTTACATTTAGGAGTCAAGGCTATTTGCTGGCGTAGTGATGGCAATCTTGGCGCAAGAAACACGAGCCACTAAGTGGCTCTGTGGCACGATAAATATCTTTGTTAGGTAAGCTGCTACACTGAATCAGAGACTTCTACTTGACCGACCGACTTGAAAGGCATGAACAAAAGCCAATTTTGGCCTACAAGCTACTTTCTAACAACCTAATTAACATGTAATTCATATAGAGACTTTATATAAACATAATTCAAAGACTCTTAACATGTTTCTACCCATAAAACAACATAAACAATGAATTTAAAACATCCAATTTCACTGTTTTTGATAAAACCTCACTTTTTGATGTTTTCAATGAAAATCAACACTGCGATTTTGTTCTTCAACCAAAATAGTTAATTTAAAATACCTTGTTTATGATTATACATACCCTTTCAAATTCAATAGTCAATTTATCAATTTAACAACTAATTAAACCTTAATTTTACCTTAAACTAAACTATATTCATATATATTCATATAAACTCATTGTAATATAGTTTTCTTCATAAATTACATACATATCATAAATTCATTGACTATACTCATATATAAACTTATGAACATAGTTTCACAGCACTAGTTTATCATATAAAGCCACATAAAATCAAACAATTTATCCTTTCACAAGAATTTTACAGAAAATTAAGGAAGAGAAAACTAAAATTTTAAAAACTTAAAAAGGTAGGATGATACCTTGTTTTAGAAGATGATACTTTTCTCTTTGATCAACAAGCTTTTCTCCAGCTTCACTCTCAAATTCTCTAGGATTCTCTCAAGTTTTTCGCTCACTTTTGTTCTTCTCCTCTTCTTCCTCTAAGTATTTCCTCCTAACTCTAACTAACGTACTAACAAAAATATAACGTATATAATATAATATGTAATAATTGTATAATATAATTATATCAATTAACTGACATCAGTTTCTTTTTTTTTTAAAACTCAAAAGCCATAAGGCTTATTTGGCTAACTAACTAAAAATAACCCATTAACTCTTACACCTTGTTTGGTAAAACACATTTAAAATAAAGACTTAATATGTATTAAGCCTTGTTTGGCAAAATTGAATTAAACTTCTTTAATTTATTTTAATCACTCCTTTATAGAAGGTTATTTGTCACACTTTTATTTAATTAATTTTTTCAAAAATCAATTAAATTAATTCTAATAACAATTTATTAAATCACTTTAACACATAAATCAATACCACAAAATTATAATTTTCTTTATAATTATAACTTTATTTAATCCACTAACACATCCTTTTAATTACAAATTCAAATTAAAATATAATAATTTATTTAATCAAAACTCTAAACTTAATAATTAAATTAAATTAGAATATACTAATTAATTTCCTTAATTATTTACTTAACAAATAATTAACCAAATCAAATAAAATTTGAACAATTATTTATTCAACAATAAACACATCCATTAAATACTTATATAATTCAATAAATATTTAATATTACAATTTAAAAAAATTTCTGGAATGTTACATCATTCCCTCCTTACAAGGATTCTGTCCTCAAAATCACAATTCAAATAACTCATTCGTCACATTCTCCCCTACTTACAAAGATTCTGTCCCCAGAATCGAAGACACAGATTAAACAAACAACTCAGGGTAATTCTTCATCTTTTCAGCTTCGAGTTCCCACGTAGCCTCTTCGACATTGTGGTTCCTCCATATTACCTTCACAAAAGGTATCACCTTATTCCCGATCTGATGATTTTGACAGCCTCAGTAGTTTGTTGTACCAGTTCTGGTCCTAACATTTGATGTTCACCGACTTCGTCCCAGTACAGTGGAGTTCTGCATCTCCTGCCGTATAATGCTTCATAAGGCGGCATCCCGATGCTTGCGTGGTAACTGTTCTTGTAGGAAAATTCCACCAATGGTAATTGTTCATTCCAGCTTCCTTTGAAATCCATGACGCATGCTCTTAGCATATCTTCCAATGTCTAGATTGTTCGTTCACTTTGGCCATCTATTTGCGGATGATATGCCGTATTCATTCGCAACTGTGTTCCCATACATTCTTGTAGTCTCTTTCAGAAGTTTGATGTGAACCTCGGATCTCTATCTGACACTGGAACTCCATGTCTCGTCACGATCTCTTTAACATATAGTCTGATCAAGATTGAATCTAATCTTTATTGGCAAAAAGTGTGCAGATTTTGTCAATCTGTCCACTATCACCCATATCGCATCGTATCCTTTCTGATTTATTAGAAGACCTACCACAAAATCCATTGTGATATGTTCCCATTTCCATTCCGGTATCTCTAACGGTTGAAGTAATCCGCTTGGCCTTTGATGCTCGGCCTTGACTCTCTGGCATGTTAAGCACTTTGCAACGCATTCTGCAACGTCTCTTTTCATATTTGGCCACGAAAAATGTCATCGCAAATCTTGATACATCTTCGTACTTCCTGGATGAATTGAATATCTCGAGTTATGAACTTCGGTCAAGATGTCTTCTTTAATATCTGGTACTGCTGGAACCTAGACTCGTCCCTCAAATCTCAGCATTCCCTCGGTATCAACCTTGTATTTCACTTCTTTTCCCTCGACCACACTTTCTCTTATTTTCCTGCATTCCTCATCCTACAGTCGAGCGTTCTTCACTTTGTCCACCAAAGTTGGACTGGCTTCCATCTGGTATAATTTTTCATCGAATTCTTTTGGAAATTTGATTTCCAACTCTAACCTTGCCATTGCTGAAATCAGCTCCTCCTTATCAGTTAACAACATCAACTTTTCTCTGCCTTTCCTACTCAAGGCATCTGCAACCACGTTTGCTTTGCCTGGATGATAAAAGATCTCACAATCGTAATCCTTTATCAATTCCTTCCACCTCATTTGACGTATGTTCAGGTCTTTTTGAGTAAAAATGTACTTCAGACTCTTATGGTCTGTGTAGATCTCACATTTCTCTCCATAGAGATAGTGTCTCCATGTTTTCAAAGCAAACATAACCGCCACCGACTCTAAATCATGAGTCAGATACCCTTTTTCGTAGTCTTTCAATTATCTTGATGCATATACGATGACTTTGTCGTTCTGCATAAGGACACATCCTAATCCCTTATTTGAAGCGTCACTATACACCACAAAATTTCCTGTATTATCTGGTAATAACAACACAGGTGCCATACTTAACTTCTTTTTCAATTCTTGGAAACTTCCTTCATACTTCTCCGTCCAAAAAAATTTCACAGATTTCCTTGTCAAATTTGTCAATGGAGTGGCAATCTTGGAGAAATCATGGATAAACCGTCTTTACTACCCTGCCAATCCCAAGAAACTTCTCACTTCTGATGGAGTTCTTGGTTATTCCCAATTTATCACAGCTTCGACCTTTGATGGATCCACTGAAAGTCCATCCTTGTCAATTACGTGCCCAAGAAATTGTACACATTCTAACCAGAATTCACATTTAGAGAATTTCGTGTACAAATTTTCCTTTCTTAGCGTCTCCAGCGTTAGACGTAAGTGTTCCACGTGTTATTCTTGAGTTCTAGAGTACACCAGAATATCATCGATAAACACCACCACAAACTTGTCTAAAAATGGTTTAAACACCCAGTTCGTCAAATCCACGAACGCTGCAGGGGCGTTTGTCAAACCGAAAGACATCACCAAAAATTCATAATGTCCATACCGAGTTTGGAATGCCGTCTTCGGTACATCCTCCTTCCTTACTTTCAATTGATGATACCCACTTCTCAAATCTATTTTTGAGAAATATCTAGCACCCTTCAACTGGTCAAACAAATCATCTATTCTCGGAAATAGGTACTTGTTCTTAATAGTGACTTTGTTTAACTCCCTATAATCAATGCAAAGATGCATTGACCCATCCTTCTTCTTTATGAATAACACCGATGCTCCCCACGGTGACACACTCGGCTGAATTTATTTCTTGTCCAACAGCTCCTGCAGTTGTACCATCAGTTCCTTCATCTCTACCGGAGCCATTCTGTACGGGGCTTTCGATATCGGTGCGGTTCCTGGCGCTAAGTCTATCACGAATTCTATTTCTCTGTCAGGCAGAAGTCCTGGAAAATCCTCCGGAAACACGTCCACAAATTCTCTAACCACTGGTATTTCTTCCAGTTTCACACCCTTCTTCTGAGTATCGACTATGTAGGCTAAATAACCCACACAGCCTTGACTTAACAACTTCTTAGCCTGCATAATCGTTAAACATCTCATTTTTCTAGGCGATTTGCTACCATTGAAAACTACCTTTGATGGAGTCATAAGGTTTACACACTTCTTTTGGCAATCAATTATCGCTCCACAATTGAACAACTAATCCATTCCCAAAATAACATCAAACTCTCCAAGCCTAATCGGAATTAAATCTACCATCATAATATTTTCCTTAATATTCACTCTACAGTTCTTGTATACGAACCTAACAGGAATTACTTCCTTATTCGTAATTTCTATGTTTAAAGGGAAATTCAATTCTTCACTATGCAATCCCAATCTCATAGCAAATTCATCAGATATAAATGAGCAAGTAGCACCCGAATCAAATAATACATAAGCATCAATATCATTGATTGAGATAATACCTGACACAACATCCTTGATTGCACAGCATCTTGCACAGGCATGTTGAAGGTTCTGGTTGTGGGTTTGTTTGATGTCGTTGGTCCAGTAATGGCCCAAGTACCTCAACTGCTTCCTCCCTTGCTTCCCGTTGTCTCTCCAGCTTTCTTCTTAGGGCACTCACGAGCAAAGTGGTCCTTGGACCCGCAAGTGTAGCAAACATTATTCTTGGGTTGGTTACAATTTGGGGCGATGTGACCTTCCTGGCCACAGTTAAAGCATACTTATTTCCCCATTAAGCACACACCCTTGTGAAACTTCCCACATGAAGCACATAGTTCAAACTTCTTATTCTGCTGGTAACCTTGTTGATTTCTAGCACCCACATTTCCATTCCACTGTCTTTTCAGATTATTGTTACCATTTCCATTACCACCAACTCCATTCTTAACCTCCACTTCATTCTTCTTCTTTTTCTGTTCTTGATTGAACTTGGTTACAGCCTCGCCTCCACCTTCAACGAGAATTGCCTTTTCCATTACAACTGCAAATGTCTTCAACTGGAACAAGGAAACCCTACTATACAACCAGGGCTTCAGTCCCTGTTCAAACCTCTTCGCCTTGCGCTCATCTATGCTAACTTGGTATGGCGCAAACCTCGCCAACTCGTTGAATTTCGTGGCATACTCTGACACCGTCATCGTTCCCTACTTCAACTCTAAAAACTGCACTTCTAACTGACTCTTCGAACTCTCTGGGAAATAGGTCTCGAAGAACATCTCCTTAAACCTATCCCAAGCCATAACCCCTAGTCCTCCTCGAGTTTTATTGGCCTGCCACCAATAACTAGCCTCTGCTTTCAACATGAATGTTGTAAAAATAGTCTTCTGATCTTTCCCTACCCCCGCCACATCGAACACCTTCTCTATCTCCATGACCCAAGTCTCTGCCTCAATCGGGTTCATGGACCCACAGAATTCTGGTGGTCAAACCGTCTTGAAGTCCTTAAAAGTTATAGCTTGATTTTGTGGTTGATTCTGCAGTTGATTCTGCAGTGCACCTGTTAATAATGTCACCAGCTGCTGAATGGGGTTAGCTTCAGCATTATTGTTGTTGGTTCCTTCAGTGGTTCTCTGTCGGGGTGGTTGACGTCTTGGAGGCATTTTCTGTAAAAAAAAATACACTCATTAGATTATTACTCAACTCTTTTAAGTAATTTCTACTTAACTTTCCCCCATAGAAGTAATAATCATATAACACATAACACTTTTGATAAAATAAAATAAATAACTTTTATTCATTCATAATTTCTTTGAAAACATCATAACAATAGCATCACTGCTATTTCAATTATTTTCCTGAACTACTAAAGTTTCAGGACATCATTATCATATCCCATAGGTTACATTACACTTGGGATTTACATATTATTTATCATATCATAAATCTTATATCAAGTACATTCCCTAGGATGTCGTATTAAGATACTGCATAGCCTTGCGACGCTCTTCATCCATAATTTGGAACATGGTTCAACGATCTAATATGTACGATGCCAGCGTCTCAAACTGAATCGGATAACCCATGACCTGATCCTGAGCTCGATTAATCACGATGTTGAACACGTTATTCATTTCCTCCATCTTCATTCTCTTTGCTTGTGCGTCTCCCTCTGCTATTTTGGCTCGTTGATCAGCTTCCTTATACTCATCTTCGGCTCTTGCCCTCTTAGTAGATTCCTCTCTCAACTTGTTCTTCAACTCTGCAATCTCTGCTGTCATTCGCTCGTTCTCTCCTTCAGTGTGAACCACCTTTTCTTCAATATTGTTCAGGCGTTCCTCTCGGTCCTAGATTTCGTCATCCTTCTGTGCCATCAAAGTCTGTTGCTCAGCTACTATCTCTTGCAATTCCTCGACAGTATCTTGAAGTTCCACGTTGCGGTCGTAGACTTCATCATACATACGAGCAGCTATCGAGTTCAGTGGAATCTCTTCCTCCTTATCCTCGTCATCCTCATTCACCTGCGGCAACTCAACAGGGTCTTCCTCATTTGTTTCTACGTCATCATCCTCATCTTTAACCACTGTGAGCAACGGGGCTGACTCCCGTGGAAGTAGTTGTTCCCAAACCACTTGAATGTCACGAGATTCCTCCTCTCTAGGCATCTGACGTCCTTCATCCCTAGCCTAACTGGATTCTCATACATCAGCCATCCTGACAATAAGATTTTTAAGTTTTAGTTATTACTCGACACTCACGAGCACATAAGTTGTATTCACGTAAGGACATAAGTGTTTTATTACTTCTTCCTTAAAACTCGATAAGAGTTCATCATCACTATCTTTTCAAAGGTTACTTCCTAAGGCTTTTCCCCCACCTAAGGTTCATAACCAAAGGCTTTGAAACCAACTTGTGACACCCCCCAAACCCAGGTACTTCATTTCCACAGGATTTGGTGTTCACTTAATCAAACTTTCATATCTAACTAACCAATCACAATAAAATTGAATAATAAAACCTTCCCCATTAAAGGGTTACATAATAAAAATCTCCCAGGTTGTCTAACCTTTAAATACAATCATTCAAATGTAAAAATAAATAAACTTCATTACAACCATTCAATTAAAATCTGATAATAAAATATCAACATATTATAAGTCTTCAATACTTGTTCATCTTTCCTTTTCCCTTACTGGTGCTAGGTACATCAACCTTCTCATCTTTAACTGTAATAGTTATATAAGCAAGAGTGAGCAAACAAAGCTCACTTGAAACAACACTGAATAAAAATCTTTACAACAATTGTCAAATAAGAGGCTCGATAGAATTAAACAATGTGATTTATCAACATTCTGAATTATATAATTGAGGGTCCTAAGACCACGAACTATGTCCATAGTTATAAGTAATTTTTCAACTTAAACTTTAACAGTCATAAGACTATAGGGACTCCTCGTACTTAGGGGGATCAGCCCTTCGTATAATCTATTCTGCACAAACATTTCAACGCTAAGCGTAAATTACCCCTAGTAATAGGGTTGTTCATCTCAGTATTTAGAGTACAAGTCCGCACCAAAGTGAGTTTGGTTTGGATACATTTCAAGGTAATTTGGAATTCAACGAACATCAACTAAGGATTAGTTGAATAAAATTAATAACACCATGCTATGGAATAATCATTACTGAATCGACATGGTAAATTAAAATCATGCTTTAGGAATAATCTAATAGCATACATATTGAATAACTATAACACACCTTGCTTGAACAATATTAAGCCAAGGTTATTTAGAATTGAATACTAAGCATGCATAGCAATTTGAACGATAAAACTGTTCAACATTAGTATATATAAATTTGCATGCTAAACAACAAGTTAATTTCAAGAATAACTTGCTAAATAGCAAAATAAAGTTTAGAAATCTTGCATCATTATATTGTAATCGAATTGGAAATAATAATTAGCTCAACAAGATAATAGATTTAGACAACTTGCCTTGCTCGTAAGCTAAACCGAACAATTCGAAACACAATACCCTATATATATATATATCATCATGACATAGTTAGTCACTACCACATTACATACATAACTAAGTACATTCATCATCTAAGATTTGATTTTTAATCACATAATCAAGTTACAAAACAAGTTAATTGTTAATAACATGCTCATTCATGGTATAAAAATACTGAAATCATAATTTAACAGTCCTACTATTAACACATAACAACTCCTTCAGACTTTATGTACAAAAATTATAATTGTCTCGACCATTCTCATAACTCATGGCTTTACACGATTTACCACTTTACATGTGGCCATTTGGTAAGGCAGTGATGGCATTTATGCGCTAAACACAGGCCACTAAGTGGTTCTGCCATGGCACTGGCCGATATGGCTACATGACAAATATATTTATTAGGCCATGCTACGGTGCTACCGAATCGAGACTTCGACGACCAACTTCTAAGAATAATGAACAAAAGCCAATTTTGGCCTACAAGCTACTTTCTAATAGCCTAATTAACATGTAATTCATATAGAGACTTCATATAAACATAATTGAAAGACTCTTAACATGTTTCTACCCATAAAACAACAGAAACAATGAATTTAAAACATCCAATTTCACTGTTTTTGATAAAACCTCACTTTTTGATGTTTTCAATGAAAATGAACACTGCGATTTTGTTTTTCAACCAAAACAGTTAATTTAAAATACCTTGTTTATGATTATACATACCCTTTCAAATTCAATAGTCAATTTATCAATTTAACAACTAATTAAGCCTTAATTTTACCTTAAACTAAACTATATTCATATAAACTCATTGTAATATAGTTTTCTTCATAAATTACATACATATCATAAATTCATTGACTATACTCATATATAAACTTATGAAAATAGTTTCACAGCACTAGTTTATCATATAAAGCCACATAAAATCAAACAATTTATCCTTTCACAAGAATTTTACAGAAAATTAAGGAAGAGATAACTAAAATTTTAAAAACTTAAAAAGGTAGGATGATACCTTGTTTTAGAAGATGATACTTTTCTCTTTGATCAACAAGCTTTTCTCCAACTTCACTCTCAAATTCTCTAGGATTCTCTCAAGTTTTTCTCTCACTTTCTTCTTCTCTTCTTCTTCCTCTGAGTCTTTCTTCCTAACTCTAAGTAACATACTAACAAAAATATAACGTATATAATATAATATGTAATAATTGTATAATATAATTATATCAATTAACTAACATCAGTTTTTTTTAAAACTCAAAAGCCATAAGGCTTGTTTGGCTAACTAACTAAAAATAACTCATTAACTCTTACACCTTATTTGGTAAAACACATTTAAAATAAAGACTTAATATGCATTAAGCCTTGTTTGGCAAAACTAAATTAAACTCCTTTAATTTATTTTAATCACTCCTTTATAGAAGGTTATTTGTCACACTTTTATTTAATTAATTTTTTCAAAAATCAATTAAATTAATTCTAATAACAATTTATTAAATCACTTTAACACATAAATCAATACCATAAAATGATAATTTTCTTTATAATTATAACTTTATTTAATCCACTAACACATCCTTTTAATTACAAATTCAAATTAAAATATAATAATTTATTTAATCAAAACTCTCTAACTTAATAATTAAATTAAATTAGAATATATTAATTAATTTCCTTAATTATTTACTTAACAAATAATTAACCAAATCGAATCAAATTTGAAAAATTATTTATTCAATAATAAACACATCCATTAAATACTTATATAATTCAATAAATATTTAATATAACAATTTAAAAAATATTCTAGAATGTTACATGCTCCACGGTACTACAGTTCACACAAACATTTAATTGAAGTGCCTCAAAAGAACGAATATTTCTTATATATATATATACATATATATTGCAAATCAATATTACCATTCCCCAGGTTCTTTATAACTGTTATATTTGTTCTTGTCATAATATCAAATATTATCATTACAAACGTATACTATTACATAGGTAAACTACAGGTTCGCCTTAGCCTTTCCTTTATCCTTGCCAGATCCTTCGGTCCGTTCGGTCTTAGCTGCATTCATATGGTTCAAGCAAGAGTGAGCATAACTATCTCAGGAAGTACAACAATTTCATTTAACAATATGCTTGAATCATACAAATCATATATCTTTAATAACTGAACAATAGTTATGAAGTATTATTGATAATTCAAAATAACACTTCTCTTTTCTTAAAATGTTTAACAATGACAACATGCAGTAAAACATCAATTTCGGTCCAAGACCTTGAGCATTTCATACTTTCTTTGAAAAGGACATCTCGACACTAAGTCCGTAAGTCTGACATTAGTTACGAGCACGTCTAGGTGATCAGCCTATAGTACTCTATGTTGATCAACACTACATTCTTTAAAAGTATGTACATTTAAGTTGTGGCAACCTCACGTGCCTGTCGTTTGATGATAAAACATTTGTTTAGCATACTCAGTCTTCATCTGAAAACCACACCAAAATAGTTTGGTAAAACATTGACAATACTTTGATAGATTATAAGAAATCCAACATATCGTCAGTCTAGCCGAAAGAATTGGCTTTGACTTCATCATACATCAATTCATGTGTAAGAATACATGAATCACAAAACCTGTCTAGATTAAACATAGACAAGGGTTAGAACACTTGCCTTCAGTGTCTGCTACTGTTATTACATGTTCACTTTAAGTCTTTAAGTCTCTACAATAGATGATCACATAACATACCACATTAGGTCATGAATAAATATACATGGTTCCTAATGAATCTTACCCTTCTTCTCAATCTAATCATGTATTAGATTTGTTACTATTGGTTCCGGCTTTTCGTTATAGTTTACATTGTCATTACGTTCATGTTTAATTGATTATCTTCAACCTTTAGTTATCATACTTAAGGTTTAACAATGACTTAAACAATGTTACTTCAAGCTTTAGTTCATTACTAATTAGTTTACTTTCTTTCCTTACTTATAAGCTTTCCTTATTGCCTTCCTTCTAGTGCTGGTACTGCGGCGCCAGCTTCCCTTCTCTGTGCCGCGTTGTGGCGTGAGTCTTTGTGCAGTGGGCCGCACTGCGGTGCCACTCTTCAGTGCTTAACTTCCCGACTTCGCACTGCGGCGCGAGTCTCAGTACTATATGTCGTGCTACAACGTAACTCTTCATTATGTTAAGACACTATGCATGGTGATGCAGTGCCACCAAAATGCCTTGGGTTGGCGCCATCTCTGTGCACTAGACAATTGACAGTTTTGATTTGTTCAATGAACTTCCCGGACTTCAAATTTGATCAATCTAAGTCTGAATTGTCTCGTTCAAAAGCCATTAGCTCATAAATCACATACTCTACGTGTTTATGTAAGAATTTTATATTTTTGACTTCGTTAACTAAAAATTCACCTATTGGTTCATTTTTAACAAAAACGATAAACGTTTGTGAACGTTCAATGTTTGTTTCTTTGTTCTAAGTCGGAATTCGGTCATTTTTGAGTCTGCAACTCTATAATGCCAAATAAGACTTGCCTCCATCGAAAACCAACATTTCTGAGCTCAATATCAAAATTCAACTTCTAATCCGAGAATTTCACGAATTCGACGATCATCATCCAATCGTGAGAATTCCGGCATAACTTCGATACTTATGATTTTTTCATCATTTCAAATGGATTATTTCCATCATATTGACATCTTAACATACATATTACATCAACTTATTTTCATGATAAGCTATTACTTATGCTTCATGAGTTTATAACTTATCAAAGTATAAACTACATATTATTTCATTTCTCATGACTTATAATGGTTTAAGTCTTTTAACCAACATCCTTCCATGTTCTTATCATATAAACTTCATTTATGTAAACATGTTACAAGTCTTACAAGGTCTTCCTTAGTTCATAGTTTATCTATGAATAAAGTGCTTATTCACGGCTTATTAAGACTCAAATCCTTAGATTATTCATTCTTATCATTCCTTAGCATACATGTCTATTAATCAACACTTCTCTTATCAACCTACAATTTTAGAGATGGAAGACTAATGACATATGATCATTACCTTTGATGAACAAGCTTTTCTTCTTCTTTTCTAACAATGGAAGTCTAACTTTTTCTACTTATTCTCTCAAACAATTAAGCACTTAACTTGTTGGTGAAAATTAATAAACAAGAAATGAAATCCTAAGCTTGATATATATAGGATTTCCTAAGTTGGGGTATAATGGACAATAGCCAATCCCACCTCCTTAGTAACCTCCATACTATTCATTACTTAGCAATTAAGTTATCTTGCTCAATACACTAATTACTTGGCCATCACATTATTATCTTGGTCACCAAGATTAACCATATTATCAAGGGTTTCCCCATGGGTCACCCTAACCCATTGGATCAATAGCTTGGGCTTAGGTTTAATTAACTTAACTTAAGCTTTTGGGCTTGCATTAATTTACTTTGGACTTTACTTTAACAACCACTTGGGCTTTAACATTGCTCACACCTGGGCTTCCACATTAACTTCTATTGGGCTTTACAAATTGCTACACAATCCCACAAGTCCATTTCATTTGGCTAAAAGCCTTATAACGTATTGTTTACGTATTATTCTCGTATTCTAAATCATGTACTTATTCATAATATACGATATTTCATCATTCATACATACTCGTATAATACTTCGTATCATACTCATATTCGTTACCTCGTACAATACATACGTATCATATGATCATTACATTAGCTTCTTAACGCTTTATTTTTCCTAACGTTCTCAAATTAAGTCCGCAGGCGAAAAATTACATTTTCAAAACTTGAATTATTTTTACATAATCCGTCTTACCTCGATATTCTATCGTTACGTATTTCTCGGAAGTTCAAATATAATTCCCGAGCAGAAATCAATGTATGGTGTTTTCAGAAAATTTCTCGGAAAACTTTTATTTTCGTCTTGGAAATTCAAACACTTTAATTCCTACATGTAGTCAAAATACTACGATGTTATGACGTTTCTAGGTTATAGAACGATATTCATCTTACTAACACAGAACAATAACAAATAATATAATTTTATTTATTATTTAATCAAATAAAATTATTTTACAATTTGCTCCATTTTCTAGGTCGCTACTATTATTGGTTCCATTATTGTCAGTATTATTGGTTCCATTATTGTCAGTATTATCTGCATAATATTTTATTTTATTAAATCAATAATTGAGATGACACAGTTATTCATATTATTATTTTATTTATTGACAATGTCTAGAAAGTTCTGTCGAAGAAAGGGGTTATGTCATCTAATTGTGCGCCAATAAGGAGAAATCTTTATCGGAAAGCTCCCTCTTTCCTAGGAACGATCTGGTTGTCAATATTGTGAATTATAATATTAAATGATGAATAATTATTGAAAGATTAAAAAAATGTGTTGATGATTTGTGGTAAATATTTATTCAATTTTTTATATAAATAGAGGGGTTTATTATGAGGCGTTTGTTATAAGCTTGGCTTATTATTCCATGAGGAGATGTGCTAATTTTTTAGACCGTTGGTTGAAGTTATAATAGTAAATCAATATGGATCGTTGGTTGAAGTTATAATAGTAAATCAATATGGATCACTAGTTTAAAGTTTTAATAGTAAATCAGTATGGACCGTTACTTTAAGTTTTAATAGTAAATCAATATGGATCGTCCGTTTAAAAGTAAATCAATCTGGATCATTCATGAATTAGTTACTATTTAGACCATTCTCCTATAAATAGAAGCTCATTCCTTCATTATTTTTTACGAATTCACTGAAACTCTAGAGAGAGAAACTATAGAGAGAAAGAAGAAGAGTATTCTGCTACTTCACTATTGCAGTATCCAATCTTCTACTAAGGTAAGAGGAATTATTCTTTCGTATTCATAAAGAATGTTATTTTCTTTCAATACTCATAAGGGTTTTTATTCTATTCTTTATTAAATTGCGGGAGTAACCTGTCTATGCGGACTACCGCATTCATGGTGACTGACCCTTCATATTCATTCTTTATTAATCAGCGGGAATAACCTGTCTACGCGGACTACCGCATGCATGGTGAATGACCCTTCGTATTCATTCTTTACTAAATTGTGGAAATGATCTATCTACGCCAATTATCGCATGACTGGTGAAAATCCATTTGCAGTTTCTTATCTTCTTTTATATTCATATGATATGTCATTTCTTTTGTACTCATCAAGGGATATCGTCTTCTTTCGTATTTCTCCATTTATGGTATAAATTTATTATTTGTTTCCATAACCTTATTATTTAATGGTTAAAACCCTTGAAATTAGTGGAATATTCTTAATAGATTATGCTTCATCTAGTATTTCCACTATTAGTCTGAACTTTCTTATTAAATAGCGGGATACTATTTATGTCGAGGTACTATTCACTCGGGGAGCTATTCACTCGGGTACTATTCACTTGGGGTACTATTCACGGGATACTATTTACGACAAAATTAATTTCTTTTCTGTCCAAAATTATTTTTGATACATGAATATCATTTTTGAATTTTACTCCACATAGTAGTATCATGTTGACAATTTGGATATTATTGAATTCTGGATAAATTAAATTATAAATCTTTAAAATTTATCCTTGTTCTCATTTAATTGAATTCTTATACCATTGTCATCATCCTCATGCTTATATTGTGATGAAAGTCATCTTTGGCACGTAGTGCATAGATGGACTTTTGATTGGTATAATTATGATCAGGGATTATTCCGTATAATCACGACCTTTAATGTTACAAATGATGTGGTAAAAGTCTTCATTGGCCTGTAGTGCATGTATAATTTAATTATGTGGATTATTTATTAAGCTGAGTATCAGCGATAAAATTGATGATAAACTTTTAAATCATAGAAGATAGTAGATAGCATGCTCTACTTGACTCTTCTAATGGATTGTTTGTTCCACTGCAGTTAAACTTGTTGTCTATTGTATTTTATCAGTTTAACACTGTTGAAGGCTAAAGATAATTTATTTTGTATTATTTTAGTCATAATATTCTTTACTGGGTTAGTTGAGCTCACCCTTTGCTTTCATTGTTCTCTTTAGGAAATGAGGATATAGCTGGGACGAGTCGGGAAATGGAGTTATGGTCTATGATGGTGGCTATAGTAGTCCTCACTATTCTATGAAATAGTGTGTTAATAAATGTAATGAGGACTCCATTTGAGTTTTGATATTGTCTATGAGACAATATTCATGTAAAAACTCTGAGCTACGCTTTTGTCATATTGTATAAATGAAGTTTGTATTTAAATTATGTACCATGTATTTAGTGACTCAGAATGGGTGATGTATACCTATTTTTGGGGTGTCACACTCTAATCAACTAATTCACTATATCTTTATGTGAATTAAAATCAAATAAGGTTTAAATTCCAAGTTCTCTTATGATTACATGCGATGCTAGGTATATCTCTATCCTAAACATACATCAAGAATTCCATTAAAATACAAAAATCATGAACACATGCTATTATGATTAAGTCTAGATTCATACATCATCTCTCGAGTCCATACAAATCCACGTAGAATTGGTGATCAAGCAATTCATATATTAAGCACAAATCACAATAGATGAACTGAATAGATAGATTTAATAAACTAAATTGAAAGCATGACAATCATCATTCCACATTACAGATCCATTGCAAGCTTAACAAGTAATTTAGTTCATCATGAATGAATTAAAAACTGAACAGATAAAGAAATTCATCATCCCCATTATAGAAATCGAATTGAAAGACAAAGACTAGTGCAAAACCACCCTTATCTTCGCTTAATTCTGAAATTCTCGTTATCTTGATCTTTTGCTCCACTCCTCCAATAATCTTCAGTAAATTTGGGCTCAAAGTTGTGATTGATTGTTCTCTGATTCAATACTGTGTAATGTCTGACATAAGTCATGTAATAACAGACAAAATACGACCACACACAGTCCTAATCCTAGCCAAAGTTCTCTAGTCCACGAATCTACAACATTAGAATCGCATTCAAATTCTTCTCTGTCCGCGTACCCCCACCTCGGTAGGGGTTTTTGCCTTGTAATAACCTGCCCTGACGGGATCTTGATTCATTCTTCCATGTGAACCCCCGCCCCGACGGGGGTCAAACTTCATACTTACTGATTTCTTGCTTTTGAATGTTGTTTTCCACCGCATTTCCACCATTATGCAAACATTAACACATAAAGAAACATACACACAAAACAAACATAAACATATGTAAAACTAAATAGAAATAGATATGATCAACACTGTTTAAGTCTAATCAGAACTCGATTTGTAGGTATAAAACCCACTCATCAAACTCCCCCAAACATAAATCGTGCTAGTCCTCAAGCACAACACAATATGCAATGTAATGCAGCTAACTATATGCCAATGAATCCAGCAGTAAGACAGAACACAGTCTAATCACACGGCCTTAGAGAAATCACAATAAACACGATAGTACTTCATATAAAAAAAATCAATAACTTCCCAGTCAGTTATCAAATCTTAAACTATTATAAATGATATAGTGCGTGTGTAACGCCCAAAAATTCGGTCTATTTTTACACCTGGCTTCCGTACATCACGATTACACTTCTTTCCAAACATACATCATTATATAACTAAAAATAAAAACATACATTCTGAAATCCTAGGTTCTAATACCTTATAACCTTGTTCATTACAAATAATGATAATTACATTATTCTTTACATCTTATAATAGTGACTTTTATCTGCTACCAAGGATACAGAACAGTTCATTAAACTAGTCTTTAGTTTAATTAAACTATTCTACATTATAAGTCTTGGCTTGATCTTCACGCTCATTCATATACTGAATGACACTTCGTCTGAATACCGATCAACTTGATCTTTACGGGATCCTTAAGTTCTTTCTAACATCGTTCGCTAAAAATGTTTTTATTTAAAACATGTGTGAGCATTCGATTGCTCAGCAAGTCATAGTAGTTGAATAAATAACTTCAAGAATTTAAACATTATTTTAAGACTTCAATAACCGAACATAGGTTATGAAGTAGCTTGAATAATAGGAATAATTTTGATTGCTATCATTTTAAAACATTAGTCACATTCACAATAAAATACTTTCATTCTTCTACCTTTTTCCACACACATCCTGTCTGGCTAGAATCTTTAGCACAGACTTAACAATAACGGTTCATGTATAAACATAACATTCTCATATTGAACAGTTCAATCATAGAACAGTTCATCTCATAGAAACAACGAAGTGTTAAAATTGTGGCACAAGGCCTTATACATTCTACCACCTTGTACAAATATCTCACATTTGCACATCGGTAAAAGTTCTCATGTTCAACATTTGAGAAGTTTAAGAAACTAGAATTCATTTAAAGTATGAATGAAGTTAGGAAACTTGCCTTACGCACAGCTACAACTTATAGTTTACGCTGAACTGCTTATTCCAATTCTTATATAGCACATAAGGAAATAACATATACACCAATTAGTCATATACTTGACTTTACGCATTGGTTTACTTAACTTTACTTCTTAAGGTTCACGTTCTTGCAATATAAGTTTACGCAACCAACTTCCTTTACCGGTTTACGGCTTCAGGACACTCAGCACACATCGTGTCTCTGCTCGTAGTCCATATGGTACTCTGAGTGGTTTCCCGCAAACAACCAACAAATAAGTTTCCGTCTCATCTACACTGTATTTCACAGTGAGTTAGATCGATTGCCAGTTTCGTATATACCTCCGCTCTCTGAAAGAATTGTTTAGCCCAACTCCCATATGTCAACCTTCAAAGGTTACGATTGTACTACAACCTAAACTCATCTTAACTTATCCGAACCTTTAAAACTATAACGTTCGTTAAGTTAATTTCTTATTCCTTATGGCTTTCTGGCAACTAAATGCGATACCTCAGGATTCATTCTTTATTGTCTAAGTTATACAGTCTTTTGTATACTCAGAACGACCATTCAATATTAATTCTATGCATTCATAGCATTAAGCATTTTATATTACCTTATTCTTATCTTACAACGTCCGGTTCATTTGACTCGGAACATTATCCAAGTTATAATTACTAACTCGGCTTCTAAACAAATACGACATTGTCTTTAATTCAGTTCTTCAACGTTCACATGTTTAATCATTGGTCTTCATTACCCTATGGTCAAACCATACACGGGGTGTAGGTTCTGCCCATTTAATATTCGCGTACACTCAACTCTCACGTCGGTTAAAGTGTTTAACGCTTACATTTCATACTAACATTCTCTATCCGACTCACATTCGGCTTTCATTAATCTTGATACCGTTCATTATGGCTTTCTTGATAAATCATATCTTACTTACTACTTTCGTTATCCACTACATGAACCCCACGTTCATTACTCTTTCTTAATGTCGAAGCCATACGATTCGTTGTATGCTAAGACCAATCGTTCATTACAATTGTGTTGCTTCACAGCGTCTATATGCTTTACACATATCTCTCATTACTAGAATATAACATCTAAATTTTGGACATTAACCTCGTCACTCAACGTCTAAGGATTAACAATCATAGCAATCCCACACATTTTTTTATCGCAACTACGGTCCCTTGATATCGGTTCCGTAATTTGTGTTTACATTCTTTGTCTTTTAATCCCGTTTAATCTTCTATTCAACCTTTACTAAAGGTTTAAATCACTTTATTAAGTGTTACATTAGGCAAACTATATGTTCTTTATCTTCCCTTACACTTCCCCCAAGAGTTGAGCAGTTAAAAGCTCTTCTCTGGGCCTTGCCCTGCACCGGCGCTGTGGCACCGATCCCCTTCCTTTCTCCCCATGCTTACGATTGCCACTTTCAAGTGATGAGTGATTGCCGGTTAGCCTTTGCGGAGCCGCCTCCCAAGGCTTTTTTGGCCTTGATGGCGCCAAGCCTAAAACTTGGAAAACTTTTTATAAGTCTGTTACTAGTTTGAGACGCTTACTTCACAATCTCATAATTTCTTCATTATAACTTGGAATGAGGTTGTTCCATAGCCATTCTCTTCCTTATCTTACGTACTTCAACTTCCCGTAGACAAAAAGTTATTCTAAATCAGTTAACATGCCATTCGATTGGCTAAAATTTCATTACTCGTTCGTTTTACGTTTTTAACGCTCTTCGTTCATTCGTCCGTAATTCGGTCATCCGAACTCGGACCTTGTTCGTTCATGAGTCCACGACTCACGTTTTCTACTTTTCTTTACATTCTTATGAAATTCTATATGTTTGGGTTCATTTACACACTTTCTAGCTCTCGTTCATTTTTTACAAAATTTTTGCCATAACCTTGTAATAGCTAAGTTCAATCCGTTCTTCATGAACGTTTCTATCATTCCTAACCAAGCAATATGCAACTAACTTATACACAATGGTTTTAAACTTGTCCATTAACAACAAATTATACTACGATGATTTTAAATTTGTCCATCAACAACGTTTTTTGTGTTCTTCGCGTTCTTCGTTTGTTCTTCATTTTTAATCAATATTTTGATTAAGATTTCACTTTTTCTTTGAATTCGGTGTTATAAAACACCATTCCTTACTTATTTCACCGAATCAGTCATATGATTCATTCGGATCGCTCAAATTCATTACGAAACTTATACTTCCTTAAGAAATTTATAAACTAAACTTCAAATTCCTATTTCTTTTTTTTTCTCACGATTTCAACCATATGAAATCATTCTTAACATCCTTTACTTTTATTTTCATTAAGCTATGTTTCTAACATAGAAAACTTAAAGAAAAATTATCTTAAACTAGGTTTTGGATTAACTTTCTTCTTTAATCTTCTTTTGTTAGACAAAGTTTGCACTTGAGCTAGCTTTTCCTCCTCATCCGACTTCTCTTTCTCTCTCTCAAGTGTTGGTGAATTTTTCATTAACCAACAAATGAGCTTAAGCTTCTCTTATATAGAAAACCAAGGTTAGGGGTAAAATAGTCAATTCGCCCCTAAAGTTACTATTTCTACCTCTTTACAATTCACACCTCCTTACTATTCACAAAGCTTCTCTAGGAAGCTTTATAGTTCCGTCTTTCGGGATTCGTCCGACAGTTTGAAAAACTGCAATTTTCAGAATCCAACTATTTTTGGATATTTCATGTCTTTTACAAATTAACTTTTACGCATTCTTCGGATATCTGAAAAACTGAAAAACACTTTTTGACGTTAAGCGTTTTCCTTCACGTTTTCCCCTAACATAGCTAAACGAATGAAAAGTACATAACAATACTTTTCCTCATTTATTTCGTCCTATTTCTGTATGTTTTTCGAGAAAAACTTTTATCGGCTTACTTAACTTTTCACGATATATTATCGTCAAATCTTTCGTCGGAATGTCATTTCGACATACCGAACTCTCGAAAAGACTTAGGTTATTCAAATCCTAACCCTTAGCGTTTTGTCGGGTGAATAGTGCATATTTCATCTTTTTCCTCAGAAATATTTTTTTTCCCGGAAAACTTTTATTTTCGTCTTACAAATTCTTACTCGTTCAGTCTAGCTCGTAGGCAGAACCTCTTGTATTCTAATCATCCTAGATTCAAGAATGATTAATAAACACATAACACATAATATTATTAATAAAAATTCATTTTATTAATAACTAATTCTTTAAACTTAAATTCTGGATAATTCGATTTTCCGGGTTGTCACATTCTTCCCCCTTATAAAAATTTCGTCCTCAGAATTTCTGAAAACCACACCCAAACTCGGGTGCTTTATTCCTACAACTTTTAGCAAAGGTTTAATCTTAATTCATCCTTTTTATAAGAATCATCTGTTGACATAGTTGTTATTAGTTAAACCTCACGTCTAACTATACTTTCAATCTCTCGGGTCATCACATTCACCCCTTCTTCATACCCGGATTCTGTACTTCATGATCCCACTTCTTCACAGGATTTCATCCTCGAAATTTTAGCTTACTCTTCTTCTCAACTTGTCTTCAAAGAAGTTCTTATCTTTCAAACATTCCCTAACCTTCATAACTTACCAAGAATCATGAAGTAGAAGGAATAAATAGGAATATAAAGATTCTTTTAAAACATTTCATACCATTTGTCTTAGCCAAATCAAATAGGTTAGACCATACCAATAAATTGGACATCAACTTGAAACATTTGTCTAGTCAAATCAATTGACATCGACTACTTCTTTAAATTCTTTCGTAATACATCAAAACGTTTTATGACGTCATGATACTGTACTTTTCACAGTATGTTGAGGACTTCGTTAGTTTATGACTTCATCATTATACATCATACCATAGCGGGTTGTTGATCATAAGATCACATCCAACACCAGGTTCAATTACATTAATAACTCCATCCTTTTACCATCCTTGCATCAAATGTACTGATGATATAATATTCATTTTGATATTTTAATTCAATTTCTGTCTAGCCGAAACAATTAGCATAGACATATAAAGAATAGTTCTTTTTAAAATCCATCGGTTCCAAAAGTTGAACCAATTCTTTCATTTTTCAAAATACGCACACATAAGCACGATTTCAATAAACTTCAATATCTAGCATTGCTAGATAACTTGGAATATCCTATTTCTCCATCTTCCTTCATTGTCTTACTTGTGATAATACTTAATCTTCTCTAGTACCTTCAATGCTAAGTATACTAAAAATACTTGTTTTCTGTCTAAACATCACTATATCTTAGTATAATCCATCAACTCACCACACTTTATGTGTTTAGGAACTTTCCACAACCATATATGTTTAAGAACTTATCTTCGCAATATGTAATCAAGAACAAATCAAGGACTATTCATATGCTTAGGGCTCAGAAACATAACATATAACTATGAGTTACAAACTTTTATAAGTATGAGTTTCAAGAACTCGCACCTAATCTTAACATTCTCTACCTATCACACATATACATGAGAATAGATTCACCTTCTCGTCATATACATATTGATAGCGTGACCAATTACTCTAATGATTATCACTATAATAAGCTAAGCAGTTGTTACACTAAAGCACAAACCTCTGCCCATAACAAAGGTTCATACAACTCAATCTGAAATCTTACAACCTCTAACTTTCTCTTTACTTAATACGAATTTTCTTTAATTCGTATGCTATCCTTCACAACTCAATCTGAGTTCTTCTTCCCATACTGCTTTGTAGTACCATTCATTTATAGCATTAGCTATAAATCCATCCATTGTTTAACAGAACATCCATTATTACGATTTAATATAATCATGTGGTGATCTCTTCCTTAATCGTTTAACTCAATGATCTTCTTATCATTCTCTCTACGATTACAGTCTTAGGTACTCATACCTAAGATTTATAACCTATCAGATCTGATACCACTTTGTAACGCCCCAAAATCCGGTCTATTTTTACACCCGGATTTTGTACGTCACGATCCCACTTGTTTTCAAACATACATCATTATATAGCTAAATATAACAACATACATTCTTAAATCCTAGGTTCTAATACCTTATAACCTTATTCATTACAAATAATGATAATTACATTATTTTTTACATTTTACAAGAGTGACTTTTATCCGCCACAAAGGATACATAATAGTTCATTAAACTAGTCTTTATTTTAATTAAACTATTCTACATTATAAGTATTGGCTTGATCTTCACGCTCATTCATATACTGAATGGCACTTCGTTTGAATACCGATCAACTTGATCTTTACGGGATCCTTAAGTTCTTTCTAACATCGTATGCTGAAAATGTTTTTATTTAAAACAAATGTGAGCATTCGATTGCTCAGTGTCATAGCAGTTGAATAAACAACTTCAAGAATTTAAACATTCTTTTAAGACTTCAGTAACAGAACAATGGTTATGAAGTAACTTGAATAATAAGAATAATTCTGATTCATATCATTTTAAAATATTAGTCACATTCACTTTGAAATACTTTCATTCTTCTACCTTTTTCCATATATATCCTGTCTGGCTAGAATCTTTAGCACATACTTAACAATAACGGTTCATATATAAATAGAACATTCTCATATTGAACAGTTCAATCATAGAACAGTTCCTCTCATAGAAACACCGAAGTATTAAAATTATGGCACAAGGCCTTAAACATTTTACCACCTTGTACAAATATCGCACATTTGCACATCGGTAAAACATCTCATGTTCAACATCTGAGAAGTTTAAGAAACTAGCATTCATTGAAAGTATAAATGACGTTAGGAAACTTGCCTTACCCACAGCTATAACTTATAGTTTACGCTAAACTGCTTATTCTAATTCCTATATAGCACATATGGAAATAGCACATACACTAATTAGTCATATACTTGACTTTACGCATTGGTTTACTTAACTTTACTTCTTAAGGTTTGCGATCTTGCAATCTAAGTTTACGTGACCAACTTCTTTTACCACTTTACGGCTTCATAACATACGGAGATGTCATACTCAAACGATCATCATCTTTGATGATTTACATTCTTATCTTCATCTTATAACTATCCTAGGACTCAGCACACATCGTGTCTCTACTAGTAGTCCATATGGTACTCTGAGTTGTTTCCCATAAATAACCAACAAACAAGTTCCCATCTCATCTATACTGTATTTCACAATGAGTTAGATCGGTTGCTAGTTTCGTATATACCTCCGCTCTCTGAAGGAATTATTTAGCCCAGCTCCCATATGTTAACCATCAAAGGTTATGATTGTTCTACAACCTAAACTTATCTTAACTTATCTGAACCATTAAAACTATAACGTTCGTTAAGTCAATTTCTTATTCCTTATGGCTTTTTGGCAACTAAATGCCATATCTCAGTATTCATTCTTTATCGTCTAAGTTATACAGTCTTTTGTATACTCAGAACAACCATTCAATATTAATTCTACGCATTCATAGCATTAAGCATTTTATATTACCTTATTCTTATCTTACAACGTCCGATTCATTCGACACGAAACATTATCCAAGTTATAATTACTAACTCGGCTTCTTAATAAATACGACATTTTCTTTAATTCAGTTCTTCAATGTTCACATGTTTAATCATTGGTCTTCATTACCCTACGGTCAAACCATACACGGTGTGTAGGTTCTGCCCATTTAATATTCGCGTACACTCAACTCTCACGTCGGTTAAAGTGTTTAACGCTTACATTTCATACTAACATTCTTTATCCGACTCACATTCGACTTTCATTAATCTTGATACCGTTCATTATGGCTTTCTTGATAAATCATATCTTACTTACTACTTTCGTTATCCACTACATGAACCCCACGTTCATTACTCTTTCTTAATGTCAAAGCCATACGATTCGTTGTATGCTAAGACCGATCGTTCATTGCAATTGTGTTGCGTTCACATTGTCTATACGCTTTACACATATCTCTCATTACTACAACATAACATCTAAATTTTGAACATTAACCTCGTCACCAATGTCTAAGGAATCACCATCATAGCAATCCCACACGTTTTTTTTATCGCAACTACGGTCCCTGGATATCGGTTCCATAATTTGTGTTTACATTCTTTGTCTTTTAATCATGTTTAATCTTTCTATTAAAACTTTACTAAAGGTTTAGATCACTTTATTAAGTGTTACATTAGGCAAACTATATGTTCTTTATCTTCCCTTACACTTCCCCCAAGAGTTGAGCAGTTAAAAGCTCTTCTCTGGGCCTTGTCCTGCAATGGCGCTGCGGTGCCAGTCTCTTTCCTTTCTCCCCACACTACAGTACCGCTCAGCAGTAGCTGATTTCCCGGGTTGGCAATGCGGCGCCACCTCCCAAGGCTTAACTAGCGCTGCGGCGATAGGCCTAAAACTTGGAAATATTTTTCTAAGTCTCATAACTTCTTCGTTATAACTCGAAATGAGGTCGTTCCAAAGCCATTCTCTTCCTTATCTTACGTACTTCAACTTGCCTTAGACAGAAATTTATTTTGAATCCATTAACATGCCATTCAATTGGCTTACATTTCATTACTCATTCGTTTTATGTTCTTAACGCTCTTCGTTCATTTGTCCGTAATTCGGTCATTCAAACTCGGAACTTGTTCGTTCTTGAGTCCACGACTCATGCTTTCTACGTTCTCTTACATTTTTATGAAACCCTACATCTTTAGGTTCATTTACACACTTTCTAGTTCTTGTTCGTCTTTTACGAAATTTTTGATATAACCTCGTTATAGCTAAGTTTAATCCGTTCTTCATGAATGTTTCTATCGTTCCTAACCAAGCAATAAGCAACTAACTTATACGCAATGGTTTTAAACTTGTGCATCAACTATAAATTATACTACAATGGTTTTAAATTTGTCCATCAACAATGTTCTTCGTTTTCTTCACGTTCTTCGTTTGTTCTTCATTTTTAATAGATATTTTGATTACGATTTCACTTTTTCTTGGAATTCGGTGTTATAAAACACCATTCCTTACTTATTTCACCAAATAGTTCGTATGATTCATTCGGATCTCTCAAATTCATTGCAAAACTCATACTTCCTTAAGAAATTTATAAACTAAACTTCAAATTCCTATTTCTTCTTTTTCTCATGATTTCAACAATATGAAATCATTATTAACATCTTTTACTTCTATTTTCATTAATCTATTTTTCTAACATAGAAAACTTAAAGAAAAATTATCTTAAACTAGGTTTTGGATTACCTTTCTTAGATCTTTTATCATCCAGGCAAAGCGAATGTGGTTGCGGATGCTTTAAGTAGGAAAGGTCGGGAAAAGTTGATGTTGATAACCACTCATGAGGATCTTATTTCAGCAATGACAAAACTGGAGTTGGAAATAAAATTTCAGAAAGAAACCGATGAATGACTATTCCAAATAGAAGCTGGTCCAACTTTGGTGGTAAAGGTAAAGAATGCTCAACTATAAGATGAAGAATGTAGAAAAATCAAGGAGAAAGTGGTAAAGGGTAGTGAAGTGAAATACAAGATCGATACCAAAGGATTGCTAAGATTCGAGGGAAGAATTTGGGTTCCAGTAGTACCAGATATTAAAGAAGAAATCTTGACCGAAGCTCATAGCTCAAGATATTCAATTCAACCGGGAAGTACGAAGATGTATCAAGATTTACGATGACACTTTTGGTGGTCAAACATGAAAAGAGATGTCACAGAATGTGTTGCAAAATGTTTGACATGTCAAAGAGTAAAGACAAAGCATCAAAGGCTGAGCGGATTACTTCAACCGTTGGAAATACCAGAATGGAAGTGGGAACACATCACAATAGATTTTGTGGTAGGTCTTCCAACTACTCAGAGAGGATACGATGCGATTTGGGTGATAGTGGACAGACTGACAAAATCAGCACACTTTTTTCCAATAAAGATTAGATTCAATCTTGATCAGCTGGAAAAGTTGTACGTTAAAGAAATTATTTTGAGACACGGAGTTCCAGTATCAATTATATCAGATAGAGATCCGTGATTCACGTCAAACTTCTAGAAGAGACTACAAGAATGCATTGAAACACAGTTAAGAATGAGTACAACATACCATCCGCAAACAGATGGCCAAAGCGAATGAACACCAGACGTTGGAAGATACGCTTAGAGCATGCATCATGGATCTCAAAGGGAGCTGGGATGAACATTTACCATTGATGGAATTTTCCTACAACAATAGTTACCACGCAAGCATCGGCATGCCGCCTTACGAAACATTGTACGGCAGGTATGAAGTCGGTGAACGTCAACTGTTAGGACCGAAACTGGTATAACAAACTGCCGAGGTTGTTAAACTAATCAGGACAAGATTCGTAGCTGCTCAAGACAGACAAAAGAAGTATGCTGATCAACATAGATAAGATCGTGAATTCGACGTAGGAAATTTCGTGTTCTTAAAAGTTTCTCCTTGGAAGGGGAAAACTCATTTTGGTAAAAAGGGGAAGCTGAGCCCGAGGTTTATTGGACCCTTTGAAGTGCTGCGAAAAGTAGGAGAAGTGGCTTATGAGGTAGGTCTACCTCCAGAGTCGGAAAAACGTTCACAATATTTTTCATGTTTCGATATTACGACCGTATAAACCTGATTACAAGCATGTGATCAGATACGAACCTTTACAGTTCGATAAAGACTTTTACTATGAAGAGGTTCCTATCCAGATAGTTGACAGGAAAGAACAAGTGCTCAGGAATAAAGTGATACCTTCTGTGAAGGTAATATGGAGGAACCACAATGTAGAAGAGGCTACGTAGGAGCTCGAAGCTGAAATGATGAAGAATTACCCTGAGTTATTTGCTTAATCTGTGTCTTCGATTCTGGGGACAGAATCTTTATAAGAAGAGAAGAATGTGACGAATGATTTGTTTGAGTTGTGATTCTGGGGACAGAATCCTTGTAAGGAGAGAAGGATTTGACAATCCGAAAATTTAAATTATAATTTTAAATATTTATTGAATTATATAAATATTTAATTATTGTGTTTATTGTTGAATAAATATTTGTTTAAATTTGATTTTTATTTGATTATTTATTTGTTAAATAAATAATTAATGAGTGAAGAAAATTAATTATTATGAGATTATAGTCTAATTTAATTTAATAATTAAATTAGAGAGTTGATAGGAAATAATTGGATTATTATAAGGTTTTTAATTTAATTTGGTAATAAAAGGGTGACAAATAACTATGTTATGAATGGGTTATTAAAATAAATTAAAGGAGTTTAAATTAGTTTTGCCAAACAAGGCTTAAAGATATTAAGTCTTTAAATTTTAAAGAGGTTTTGCCGAACAAAGCCTTATGGCTTTTGAATTTTAAAATTTTAATTTTATTATAATAAATAAAATAAAATAAATAAAATATAAAATATATTTATAACCTATACGTTATATTTTTGTAACTGATATTATTTAGTAGGCGTATTATTTCCTATTAGTTTTATTTTACGTTGGCTAGCCTATCATTTTAGTTTACGCTTGCTGTTGTTAGTAGCCTAGTCTAATACTGAGAGAAGAAACAAAAGTTACAGAGAGTTTTGAGAGAGACTTGTTAGAGTTTGAGAGAGACTGGTGAGAGATTGCTGTGGTTAACAAGGATTAAGCAAGCAAGCAAAAGAAGGTATTATTCATAACCTCCATATTATATACATATATATATATATATATATATGTCTAAATGTACGTATATATGTTTATATGGCATAGTTCCTAGAGTCTCTGTGTTCTTGACTGTAGTATAAAATTCTTTACAAAAATTATTTGTAATCCAAGCTTCTTTATGATTGGTTAATAAATTTTGTGTATATGCAATTGTGATGACATAATTAGCGTATATATATATATATATATTTGATTGTATGCTAAATTCGTTTAAAAGAAAGAAATTGGTTTTACAGTGAATATATGTATGAATATGGTTTGTAAGACTACCAAAATTGATATTTGATTTTTAATTAATGGATAAATTAAGCCTGGATTATATTAATTTGGTAAGAAACGAAGAGAATATAGTTAGAATGAATCAATTTGGTGTATAATTGGGATTACAGTTTTAGTTTTTGTCAGACAATATCAAAAATGGAGTTTTTGGTTTTAAACATAGCGTTCAAGGATTTAATTGTTCTGAAGTTGTTGTTTAGTTGCTTTGAAATCAGTATATATGATGAGTACTATTTTGAAATTAGTAATCTATGTAAGCTATATATGTTAATTTAGGTGCTAGCAACGTTAAACAGTCAAAAAGTTTGCTTTGTTCTGTTTTTATGGTGGTCGGTTCTTTAATTCGGCGCCTCAGCGCCAAAAATAGAGTCGCAGTCCCAACCTTCGCGTCGTAGCGCCAACCTCGCGCCACAGCACCATCCCATGGCCTATGAACCGCATCGCAAATACAAAGACACCATGGCCAAGGCGCTAACCTCGATTCAAACTGTAGGCGCGCTTGTTTGGATTAGCAAGATAAAGGCCTGAAAATTATTTTCTTGTACATAAAGTCTGTAATAGTTAATATGATGCAATACTATGACTGTTAAAAAATGTGATTTTGTTAAATGTGGTATTATAGTGCTATGAATGAGTATATTATTAGTAGTTAACGAATTTTCTTGTGTAATTTGATGATGTGGTTAAAAGTCAAGCCATACATGAAATAGACACACTTATGTGTATACAAAGTATCAGTAGTAACTAATTATTTCATGATGAAATGTTTATAGGATACTGTGAATCGAACTGTTACAGTTTAGCTCATACACAAGGCAAGTTTTCCTAACTCTAAACTTTCTTTGAGCAAGTTTTCTAAACCTAAATTTCTTTGTGCAAGTTTTGTAATTCTATTTATATTGTGTAAGTTCCTAAATCTTACCTTTTGATAATGTGCCAGTCTTTCTAATATTTAACTTGTTGTTTAACATGCAAGTTTCTAAATTCTGATACATTGATATTGAACAAGTTTTGTCATTTAAGTTACTATTTGCTATGCATGCTCAATACTAAATTCTGAATATGATTTTAACCTTAGCTTAATATTGTTCAAGCAAGGTATGTTATGTTATTCAATGCTTATGCTTTTAGATTATTCCTAAATCATGACCTTAATATACAATGTTGATTCATTTATGATTTATTCCATAGAGCATTATTAATACATTATATTCAACTAATCCTTAGTTGATGTTCGTTAAACTCTAAATTACCTTAAAACTTATCCAAACCAAACTTACTTTGGTGTGGACTCGTATTCTAAATGTTGAGATGAATAACCCTATTATAGGGGATAACTTACGCATAGTGTTAAAATGTTTGTGCACAATACATTGTACGAAGGGCTAATCCCCCTAAGTACGAGGAGTCCTTATAGTCTTACGACTGTTAAAGTTTAGGCTGAAAGAATACTTATAACTATGGACATAGTTCGTGGTCTTTTGACCCTCAGTTATATATTTTAGATTTTGTTCTTGATTATTATTATTGATGAAATACCGTATTCATTTTCTATTGAGCCTATTCATTTGGCAACTGATATGATATTTATTCATTGTCATTTTAAGTGAGTTTTGTTTTGTTTGCTCACTCTTGATTATATAAACATTAACGCTAAAGTTGAGAAGGTTTATGAACCTACAACCAGTAGAGGGAAAGGTAAGATAAGCAAGTTTTAAGATTTGTAAAATTGTTGACTATTATATTGTTGAACTTTATTTTAACCTGATGATGTATTTATTTAATTTTTCCGCATATGATGTTTGTAATTAAAGGTTAGATAACTTGTGAGATTTTGTTTGGTTTATTGATATATCCCCTTAATGGGAAGGTTTATTATTAAACTTTATTATGTTGGGTAGTTATATATGCTTGTTTTTATCAAGTGAACACCAAGTCTGGTGTAAATGAAGTACCCAGATTTGGGGGTGTCACAATGACCAGATTTTGACTGAGGTATCTAAGTCGGGCACAGTTTGGGTAAAAGGAAGAAAGGGTGGCACTATTTTCCTTAGAAAGTACTTGAGCCGCTATAGCAAGATCTGGTGTGCATTTCTACGCGCAAATTTTTTCCTTCAACGCATACTAGTGAGGTGATAAGGGAGAAAGTGCTACTGCTATCGCGATTGAGAGGACTTTGACATTAACATAGGATCCATCATCAGTTTTTCTATACAGCGATGCCTTTGAGGGCCATTCTCTGGTGGACTGCCACACCCTCATTTATAGGTTGTGTAGGTAGTCAGGCATTGAATGGTCCGAGGATGAGCCTGTGCAGCAGCCACTCTTGTTATTAGACTCCAGAATGATTGCACGATACACTATCTGGCTTGGAGGGGAGTCTCATCCATGAGGTGTCAGTTTTGTGTTTCCTGAGGCTTCTGAGGAAGAAGAGGAGGTTGAGGATACATCAGAGGATGATAATCTCCGAGATGATGAGATGATCAGAGAGCATGAGACTGAGGGGAGTAAAAGGATAGGTAGGTATATGTTCAGTTCTCAGTTTTACAGTCTTCAAAGACAGATAGATAGGCAAGACAAATATAATAATAGAAAGATGTCCCAACTAGCGACAAGGCAAGACCATATGTTCAATGCCATGAACAATTCCTTCGCCTATTTGAACGCATCCTTACAAAGTTTAAATCCATCCGCTGCCGCTCAGTTCCAGTACCAGACGACAGAGCCTATGCCATAATATCCTCCATTAGATTTAGATACAGAGGAACGTAGAGTATTTGTACCACGGCCACCATCGCCATCATCACCACCATCACCTCACGTTTAGCTTATTACAGGGAGGTCCTCTTGTGCTTACTATTATATTCTTACAATGAGGGCATTATAACTGCTAAGTTTGGGGGAGTTTAGTATAGTTATTTGTTTCATGTTTTAGATTTGGGTTTATGTCATATGTTTACTATATGTTTAGTTTGTCTTCATGTTCAGTATGTTTGCATTCATGTAGTGTAGTTGCATAGTAGTTTTGCATAGTAGTGTAATATTGTGAATAGTTTATTGCACTTAGTTTCTTGTTCTGTTATTCTAAAAAAATGGAAAAATTGAAAAATCTTAAAAATATAAGTTAGTTTACTGTGTTTATGTGCATTTAGTTCATCTTGAATGTTTCCAGCTGTTAGATAGTTACAGTCTATTTTGGCTAATGATGAGATTGGAATTGTGTAGACAAGTATGGTATTAACTATTAAGGCTTTGATGTGATTTCTTGTCTTGATTTAAAATTTATTCTGTTTGAAACTGATACAATAAGGATAGCACAGTAAAAACAACTTTGTTGACTGATTGAGTCCAAATTGATACATTATGGAACTCTAAAGGATAATGCTAGATTAAATGAAAGAAAAATATGAATAGGCAGTGATGACTAAAATTAGACAAGAACCTAAGTTTGGGGAAAAATTTGGGGTATATCAGTTAATAAAAAAATGAATAAACACCGTGGTTAGTCTAGTTTCGTGGCCTTTGTTATTTGAGTAAGTAAGACTAAGGGGATGTCTTTACACCTAGCTCCCTAAGGCCTTAATGGTTTGGAAGTCGTTGGTCGAAATCTCGCTAAGGTAGCATTCAAAAGCCTAAGGAAATTAGACATTGCACAACCATGAGTATACAAAAAAGAGAAAAGAATAAAACAGTAAAAAAAGCAAAAAACCCCCGTAAGTGACAAATAAAGCACAAGTATCCCATCTTGACCCTTGAATTGGGTAAGTGTTTGAATTTAGCTGGATCTAGCTTATTTTTGGATTGCTGGAGTTTACACTGTATGATTCCTTCGAAGAGGTTTATTATATGTTATATTTGATTTTATATCAGTTAGCATAGTTGTTGAGTACACACACACTATATCAGTGATAACAGTATAAGATTTGATGATTGACTGGGAAGTTATTGATTTGCCTTGATATGATACACTGTCATGTTTACTTGATTTCTCTAAGGCCGGTTGAATAGACTTGTCTCTATCTTACTGCTGGATTTATAGGCATGTAGCTACATTCCATTGCATTACATTTTGTTCTATGCTTGAAGACTAGCATAGTTTAAGTTTGGGAGAGTTTAATGAGTGGGTTTATACCTACGAATTGGCTTCTAATTTGGACTTAAACAGTGTTGATCCTGTTTATTTTTGTTCATTTTTACTTGTTTTGTGTTTATTTATGTTTAGGATTGCATTACGTGACATGGTGGTATATTGATGGCATTATGGCGAGAAAGTAGCATTGCAAACAAGAAATTAGTACAACTGCAAAATCACCCCTCGCTGGGCGGGCCTATTAGTGAAGAAAACCCCCGCCGGGGCGGGGGTACCTTTGTCATCTATAGAAACACTTCGCTTCTGGGAGGGCCTCAGATGTATAAAACCGCTCATGGGTAGGGTGCGGAGAGAAATATTTCTATTTTGATTAGAACTCTGTAGTTGCGTAGATGGAACACTTTGGTATGGATTGGGACTATGATTGGGGCTTCGTTTTATTAGCTATTACATCAGATAACACAAGATATCAGAGAGAAGAATTACAACAATCAATCAATTACACTTGGAGCCCTAATTTTCAAAGAAGACATTGGAGGAGAGCAAGGAAGGTTAGGGTCACAAAAATTAC
Source organism: Panax ginseng (assembly GCA_020205605.1). Lineage (NCBI taxonomy): Eukaryota > Viridiplantae > Streptophyta > Magnoliopsida > Apiales > Araliaceae > Panax > Panax ginseng. Next base: position 110,472,628 of record CM035129.1, read on the forward strand.
AGATTGGAACGAGGATAAGGGTGGTGTATTACTATTCTTAGTCTTTCAATTCGAATTTTGTAATTGGGATGATGAATTCTTTACTTATTTCAATTTTTAATTTGTCTATGATGAACTAAATTTCTTAATTAGGCTTGTAATGGATTTTTAGTGTTGAACAATGATTGTCATGCCTTAATTTCAGTTTATTAATACAAGCAATTTAGTTTATCTATTGTGATTTGGGCTTTAATTTATGAATTGCTTGATCACCAATTCTGTGTGGATTTATATGAAATCGAGAGATGATGTATGAATCTAGACCTAATTGCAATTGTAACGATCCAGAAATTTTATAATTTAAATATTTATTGAATTAAATAAATATTTTAAATAATTTATTTATTGAGAAAAATAGATAATTGAAGAAATTGTAGTGCAAGAATTTAGTAACTAAATTGATTAATGTTAATTAAATTGATTAATGGTAATTTTATTATTTAAAGATTTTATTTAATGCAATAATTAAATTAAATGAATTGTTTAATATTTAAGGAAATAATTAAATAAAATAAAATGATATTCTAGTTTAATAATTAAATTAGATATATAACGATTTATCAAATATAAGGTATAATTATAATGGAAATTATAATTATTATAATTATAATTGTAAGTTATGTAAATTAGTTGCATGTGTGACAAGTAAAACTTTATAATAAAAATATTATAAAAATAATCTAGAAGGAGGGAGTTGTGTTTAGATAAACAAGGCCTTGTGGCCTTTGGCTTATTTTAACCGACGCAACCTGTTTGGGTTTTAAAACTGAAGTATGTGAGTATGTGGGAAGCCTTCAGTTTATATCCACGCATGTTTTTTTTGCCTAAGGCTAGATAACAGAGAAATAGAGAGAGCTTGGTGAGGAAGAGAGAATTACAGAGAATTGAGAGTTAGAGAAGAAGGAGAAGGATTTGCTTGAACATTGTTAACATCAAAGAATAAAGGTATAATCTACCCCTAACTCTAATTTTCAATTTTTGTAATTTTCATTCTTTGTAATTGGGATTTTGATAAGTTGTTGATTGTAAGATATGGGTTATGGGTGTGTATAATAATATTGTAGAATTTGTTATTGTCATATATATACAATGGTTAGTAATCAAATATGTGAAAATTGTGTTTAAAGAAGAGAGTTAGAATAAAAGTGTATGTTCATATAAATGGATTGTTTAAGTACAAAATTTGATGTCCAATATTTGGTATAATCTGCAAATTGATGTTAGATTGTGTTAGTACATCAAGAATAAAAAATAATGTAATTTAAATCATGTCAATTGGTTAAGAAACGAAGTTATGGCAATCAAATTCGCTAAAAGTGTTAAAAATGAAGAAATTGGAAAAAAGTGTGGTTTTAATCCGTAAAAATTTAGTATGTGTTTATGTTGTTAGAATGATGAATTGCATGTTTATTGATGTTATTACAAAGTTTCAATTGTTAGGCTTTGTGAATTTCTGTGGAAATTGGGTGAAATTGGTGTGTGTTGTGTTTCAGAAGTCAGAAATGCAGCTGTTTACGTATTATGTCTGTGTATTGCATACGGTATTTCGAAAGCAGAATTGGTAAATTGCGCTTAGTAAGGCCTTCCGAAGTTCACTGACCAAATATAGCCTACGCCAAAGTTGAAGGCTTGGGGGCGGCGTTGATAAGGCAAGGCTGTGCCCTATTCAGAGGTAGTGAGTTCTGATTATTTGCAGACCATAGTATGTGAACCTAATCTAGATTGGCATGCATGATAAAGATGTTAAATCATAACATGGCATACAATAACATATTGTGATTTAATGTAATACAAATGTGAAGATTTTAAGTGATCATTTAAACAAGTTATGTAATGAATAAAAGTCGACGTTTACAAGAGTTAGAGGTGAATGATAAAGCTTATAGTAGGCGATAGTGAGATTTCAGGTTCGTATGAATGGTGAACCAACATGATTAGACATTAAGATAATGTTATGGCTTAAATGGTGGGTTAAACCTATAAAGCTAATGTTGATACAACTAATTGGTATTGCAATTTCAATGGTATGTGTAGGGTAATTGGGAAACATTATTATACTTGTGTAACTTACACACGAGGTAAGTTCCCTAACTTCATTCTCTTTATAATGAATGCATGTTCCATAATTCCGTTAGTTTTTTTATTGTCAAGCAAGCTTTCTAGTCCTAAGTTATCATTATGAAAATCCTATATTACAATTGAGCAAGCCGATTGATTCTATCTTGTGTATGGTCGTATAAGCTCTTGTAACCTAATTCGTTACATCGATCGAGTTTCACTTTCTTATTTCTTTTTATTGCTATTCAAAGAATATACTATTTTTAATACATTGATTCAAATGAGATTGTTCTAACTCTTTCAAATGTAGTACTTTGCATGTATACCATGTATACTCAATTGTATATTGTTGTTATTCGATCTTTGACTTAAATAACCTTGTTCAATTCTATATTATTGTATTGAACCTTCAAGTAGCAAGCAAAGTCTTATTGATTTGACTAATCTATAATTGAACAGTGTTCGAAAATTCTAGAACCACTGATAAGCTAATTCCAAACTAAACTTTCTTTAGTGCGGAAATCCTAAATTCATACTAAGACGAACAACCCTAACATAGGGGATTATGTACGTGTAACGTTTAGATGTTTGTGCACAATAAGTCGTACAAAGGGTTGATCCCCCTAAGTACGTAAAGAAGGGTCTGTATAGTCTAAATGACTATTAAGGTTGGGGTAATAATACCTAAAAACTGGGGACATCGTTCGTGGTCTTAGGACCCTCAAATATTATATTTGAACTTGTTTTCTATTTTTGAATTGTAGAACAAGTTCACCATTATTCAGCATTCATTGTTCAAACTCAAGTTGTTATTATTATTACTCTTTATATCGGTTAGTAATTGTTTTCTCACTCCTGCAATTAACACTGCAACTAAAGTTGAAAAGGTCGATGAGCCATCTTCCAGCAAAGGAAAGGGCAAGATGTCCAAGTGTTGAAGATTTATTTCAATTTATTTGGATGGAATATGTTATAAGACTTAATTTATTTTGTGATTTATTCCGCTGAGTTATGTAATAATTTAAGCTTAGATGACCTGGGATTGTTTAAAGTTGATGTCACCCTTTAATGGGGAAGATTATTGTTTAAGTTATTTAAATTATGTCTTTATCCTTTATTATGGGTAGTTAGATGTAATAGTTTTGGATAGTGAGCACCAAATTCTGTGGGAATGGAGAACCAGAATTTGGGGGTGTCACAACAATAGCATGTGTTCTTGAATTTTGTGTTTTAATGGAATCTTGATGAATGTTTAGGATAGAGATATACCTAACATCACATGTAATCACGTAAAGAACTTGGAATTTAAATCTTATTTAATTTTAACTTAATTCTATCAATTTGTGAATTTAAATTAATATGGTGTTAATGCATCGAGAGATGGCTAATTCTACTTGAGTGTTCTTGATTGATAAACTAAGATAGTAAATTAAACTAGAAAGAGGTGTGATAATTAGAGTGAAACTTAAAGTGAAGTTGTAAGCCTAATTCTCCATTATCTGATTAAAATTTGTAGTAACTAGTTAGTTGATTTGTTTTGATTTTTAGTTATTTTATTATTAATTAATTGCAATCCTTAAATTGAATAGTTTAATAAAATTGGGTTAATATAAAACTAGTAACTTTTAGATTAAATTTCATACCAGTCTCTGTGGGAACGATACTCTATTTATCATTATATTACTTGTTGACCACCTACACTTGCGTGTAGAGCGTATCTAGAATTTACCCAACACTTCCCACAGCTTCCTCCTTGCTAGTCACCTTATCAGCTCTAAACTCATCATCATTGGAGGTATCCTCTGCATCCTCCTCCTAAGGAGCATTTGGAAATACGAACCAGACCCCTCGAGGATGTGACTCCCCTCCAACCCAAACTGAGTATATAGCAATCATCGTGGAATCGAGAAGCTGGAGGGGATATTACACAGGCTCTTCACCGGACCATCGAACGCCAGACTGCTTGCACAACCCACATATGAGAGATGGGTGTGGCAGTCCACCTGAGAACGGCCTGCGCAGGCATTGTCTAATGGAGAAGCGGATGATAGAACTAATGTCAATGTCGAAATCTCTTACTACGACATAAAGAAGTAACACCTTTTCCTTTGTCACCTCAATGGTATACGTAGAAGGAAATAGCTTCACCCATAGGAACACATACCAGATTTTGTCGCAAAGGTTCAAGTCCTTTCTCAAAAAAATGGTGCCACCCTTTCTCCCCTTCGCCCAAACTGTGCCAGTTTAGATATCTCTGTGAGTATCTGGTCATAGTTAGGATCAATGTCTCTGAGCTGGGCATATTGGCAAACTGCAGGGGCTCGTATACTGTAATACTAATTAATAGCTTCAGCACTGAACGAAACCTACTTACCCCGCACAAATGCCACATATGGTGCCCTGTCCTCAGCATTGGCGTAGAATTCCTTTACCACATTCACTATAGCCGGGTCTTGATCACCTATGAGCATTTCCCAGCCCTGTTCATGTATTTGTCTCTGCATCTGGCCATTGAATGCATCCGGTGCCAGACCCCTCTCAGGTGTTAGTGCTTTGGGCACGAGATAGTCATATTTAGCTACTACATTCGCACTCACAAACTTTCTCTTGTCAAAGCTTCTTGTAAGTGGTGAAGAACCCTCGCCCCTTTGGTGTTTAGATGGAGTCTTAGGTGCCATTGGTATTACTGTGACAATGCAATTCCCCAAACTTCTTCTTTGGCAATAACACAAATAGTTTGTATGCACACACTCACAATACCCAAATTTTCAAATTTAAATCCAACTTGGAGAAAAGCTTGATACAAATTGCTTACCCACTGAGTTTCCTCCCAATAAATGATGTAAATGCAGTGATGGTGATCCAATTGAAGTTTCCCCCTTCCTTGTTGCTTGAACATCCGAACCGTGGTAAAACTCTAGCTTTTGGTGTTAGAAATTCGAAGGATTTGATGTGTAATGGGTGTGTGATATGGAGAAATTAGGGTTTAATTTATAGGGAATGGAGGCCCTAGATGCATTCTATGGAGAATAAGGGAGGATGGTGCGAATTCGTGAGGGATTTCGTGGCTTGGATTCAATTTTAGAGAATAGAAGTGGAGAAGTGGAATGAAACATGTTCTGCACCTTAAAAAATTTCGGTTTTCAGTACCCATGCAGGCTGGGGTAATAAGCCTACAACACCCGTTGGGCGGGCATATCCAGAGAGCCCAAGACTTGACCTTTTAAGTTACTTTTGCCCTATAAGCTTGTCCAACTTCATCATTTATACCTGAAATTCATTAAAACACAAAATATAAGATAAAAGAATACAGTTTGAGCAAGAATAATGAAAATTACTAAAAATCACAACTAACTAACTACAAATTGTACCAAAATGAACTAAGTAGTACTAATTTATCAACTAAGCTATGAATTTAATAACAAGAAATATAAATATTGTAAATAACACATGAATTAGGTTGCCTCCCAATGAGCGCTTGTTTTTAAGTCTTTTAGCCTGACTCCTCCATGTGTTATCTCGCAACACCAAAAATGCATTATGGTGTGCCCGTTCAACTGCTTTTTTGAGATTAAAGTTGACTTCTTATCGTCGATCAACGCTTTTAGACGACCAACTTCTCTACAATCCTTGTGCTTGACATGTGTAGATGCCTCGATCGAATCACCTTCTTCCTTGTCTGTGGGGATCGGAATTTCTTTGAATACTTTCACTTTCACCATTTGATCGAACACTTTCATAATTAATTCTCCATTAGGCACGTCAATTAGTGTTTGTCCCATTGCAAGGAATGTTCGTCCCAAAATGATCGGGATATTCTTATTTTTTTCAAAATCTAACACCATAAAATCTACAGGAAAAATCAAAGTGTCAACCTTTACCAACATATCTTCTACTATCCCCAATGGATATGTTATTGATCTATCTGTGAGCTGTAGACTGATGTTTGTTGGCTTTGCTTCATTTAAACCCAACTTTCAGTAAATGGATAATGGCATAAGATTTATACTTCCTCCTAAATCATATAGAGCTCTCCCCACATCTTGATTGCCAATCGCACAAGGAATTGTGAAGCTCCCCTGATCTTTTAATTTAGGGGAAACTTTTTCTGCAGAATTGCACTGCATTCTTCAGTCAACGCCACTGTTTCGAATTCCTTGAGCAAGCGTTACTTTGAAAGTATCTCTTTCATGAACTTGACATAACATGTCATCTGCTCAAGTGTTTCTAAGAACGAAATATTGATGTGCAACTGCATAAATATGTCCATAAACCTTGAAAACAGTTCCTTTAGCTTTTGACTTTCTAACCGTTGGGGGAAAGGCACAGGTGGTGTGATTCCATTTTGTTTATCTTCCTTCGGATTTTCTATAACTTTTTCCTTAGTTTTCCTAACTGAATCACTCTCGTCAATTTCAACATCCTTATCCTTACTTGCTTTCCCATCAAAGTCAGTAACCAAGGTTTTACCACTCCTCAGTGTGATAGAATTACATTGCTCGTGATTTCCCCTTGGATTCTTTTCTGTATCACTCAGCATCGTCCCTTGAGGCCTGCTATTCAAAGCCAACGCGAGTTATCCCATCTGATCCTCTAAGTTCTTTATCGCCACCGCTTGTGTTTTTATCGCTGCCTCATTACCCGATATGTACTTCAACAACAGCTCTTCCAAATCTGACTTTTCTCTTGATGTGGAACTGACTGTTGATGCTGATTTTGGAATCCTGGGGGATAAGATTGTTGTGGAGCTTGTTGATTTTGATTATTACTCCACGAAAAGTTCGGATGGTTCCTAACCCCTGGATTGTAGGCATTATGATATGGATTCTGCGAAATTTTGTTATAACTACCTATAAACTGTACTACAGCTGGATTAATGGCACACTATTTTGTCGGATGTTCCCCAACACAATTCAAAAACATAAGCTACCTGCTGAGCCTGTGCACCCGTAAGAGCATCCATCTTCTTTGACAATGCTAAAATCTGTGTCGCTAATATTGTCATTCCTCTAGGCTGCCTTAGGCTGTGTCATTTTTGTTGTGGGCCACTGGTAGTTGTTAGCCGCTATCGTCTCAATCAATTCATATGTTTCCTCAAAACCTTTAGCCATGAAAGCTCCCCCAAATGCTGCATCAATGTTAGTCCTCAGATTAATGATTAACTCGTTGTAGAAGGTGTTCATCTTTAGCCACTTGTGTAGTCCGTGATGCAGACACTTTTTTAGCAGTTCCTTGTATCTTTCCCAAGCTTCATATAGAGACTCCCCATGCTGCTGTTCAAACATAGTAATCTCATTCCCCATCTTCGCAATCTTCGCCAGTGGGAAAAACTTAACAAAAAATTTCTGAGCAAGGTCATCCCATGTAGTAATCGACCCTGGCGGTAGTGAGTGTAACCAACTCTTCGCCTTGTCCCTCAGTGTAATGACCCCAAAATTCATACAATTTAATTCTCGACTTCGGTCGTTAATAATACATTCAACCTCTAATTTTACATCATTAAACGATAATACAACCGTTGAAATTTGTGGAATAATTAAAATTTTCTATTAAAAACTATTCTCATTCCCAAAACCTTCAACCTTTACATCTAAATATCTCAGAAACATTTTAATACTACAATAGTTTACATCGCAAAACGATATTACAATTCATCCTTTAATATATTATTCGGAACCTTAAACATGGTTCAAACAATAATAACACAACTTAAGTGTGTAAATCTTCAAGTATCACATCTGATTCATGTCTTTCAAGTAACACATAACTTTACCTTGAATCTTTAACCTGCAAAAGTGGTTTTTTGCAAGGTTGAGCTCGACAGCCCAGCAAAATCTAACAGTTTTCATGCATCACATAGCACATAATAGCATACTCAACATATATCTCATAAACATTAGACTAACATAACATACATGTTACAGTTCATATAACAAGTATAAAGATGTATAAAGATTGAGTTCCTTACTCAATCAACATGCTTTACTCAATCAACGTAGTCATAAGTTAACTTTAACATTTCATACATTCAACATATATATAACACATCATGCTCTTTGTAATAGAATTTAAAACAATCAAATTCACATAGCAAATAGGAACTGAAAGACTTGCCTTGATCGTTGTTTACCAATAACAGTTTAACAGCTTACAGATATCTGCACTTCACGTGCCCTACACAATTATATAATCATTCACATTAACTATTAGTCACATAACAACACATATTAGTTGTAATGTAAACTTTACTCTATGCCTCATAACCCTTCCTAATATATATACACAATGTTTAATGTTATTGTGTTAACTTTCAACTTATATATCACTGTATTTCATATTCGAAGTTCATTCAAGTGTTTAAGTCTTGCTAGGACTACTTATTCGTTTTATATTAAACCCATTTCATAACTTATAATGTTCATTTCATTTGACGTTCATTCGTCACACGCCCGATTTGTCTCTCTTGTGTGTGCTTAGTATGCGCATACAACTTATCTAATATATTATTTATTAATGTTAAGCATCATTATAATTCATAATATTCATGTTCTAAAACTTAGAACAATATCTCTTATTGTTAAGAGCATTACACTTGCATACGTGCATGCCCGACGCCCTCCGATTGCCTCTGAAAACATAATAATCATACAAATGACCATTTTGACCCTTCCTAAATACCTCAAATTAAAACTCTTAAAACACAAAAGTTGTAGGTCTATTCGTCCTCGTTCTGGATCATCTTGAATCGCCTTAATCGGAGTTCGTATAAAAACGTTATGGCTGTTTTACCAAACTAGGTCAAAGCAGTCACAGTTAGCAGAACATGGGCGTGCAGCGCCGCTTTATGCCTTTCCCAGTCGCGTGACTTGTAGTAGTTACCTACACAGCCTTGTGCATATGCTTCGCGTTTCGCTTCCGCCTGCGAAAACAGCTTTTCTCAATGTACAAACTTCAAAATCTTCATAACTTCTTCATTTTAAGTCGGAATTAGTTGGTTTTCGATTCTATGAACTCGTGAAACACTGAACTACTTATCTATAGAGTAATTTTAACATTTCAATAACTTTAACAGATCAATTTAAGGGTTCCAATTCAATGTTTATGTTATATTTTCATGTTTTTGAAAAGTTTAGCGAATTCATTCACCACGAATTCGTTTCTCAACCAAATTGGTTCGTTCAAGTTTTGTTGCTTTCGTTTCTTCACATACTAATATTATCCAACATCAATTTACAGATTATAACACATATTGGATATAAAATTTCATACTTTCTTAAGCCATTTTCATACATATAACACTGTTTTCTCAAATTCTTTCTGCAATCCCAATTTCACGTATTTTAATCATCGAATAGCACTCACACATGATTATTAACAGATTATAAACCACATACACATGCATATATATAAATCCAACATAACTACCAATAAAATTTTTAAAGATAAAAGTTAAGATTACAGTAGATTATACCTTGAATCTTTGTATGTTGGGAAGAGAATTGTTTTTCCCTTGATACTCCACTTCCCTAGCAAAATCTACAGAGAATTTCTCACAAACTCTCTCTCCCTTTCTCTGCTCTCTCTATATTCTTAGGCAAAGAAAGAAACTATGTAGAAATAAACTAATAACCCTTCTTTCTCACGCACGTCAGTTACAAAAACCCAATAAGCATCAGTTAAAAATAAGCCAAAAGCCATAAGGCTACGTTTGCTTACACACCAATTCCCCATACTAGATTATTTAAATAATATTTATATTATATAGTTTTTATTTATCACATCTGTAACCAATTTACATAACTTACAATAATAATTATAATAATTATAATTTTTATTATAATTCTTCTAATAATTAATAAATAATCATATATCTAATTTAATTAATAAATTAGACTTAAACATCGCTTTATTTAATTTACTTGTTTCATTTAATATTAAACAACTCATTTAATTTAATTAATTCATTAAATTAAATCTTCAAAGAATAAAATTTACCTTTCTTTTAACTTAATTATCATCCACACGTAACTAAATTATTATACCACAATTTCATAAATTATTTATTTTCAAATCGATAAATAAATTATTTAAAATATTTATTTAATTTAATAAATATTTAAAATAATGACCAAATTCATTTAATTTCTTCAATAGTTAACTCAACTATTAAACCTCACTTTCCCAATATATATGAATATATATTTCTCTTCACACCAAAATCACATATTTCAAAATATATAGCACGTATATATACATACTCAAACTCAAAACATCACATAATAAGGATTTTAATTTTTAAATTCCTATTTTAATAATTTATAAATATTCAGGTTGTCACATGCTTCCCTCCTTATAAGGATTCCGTCTTCAGAATCAACGAAACCTCCCTTACTCGGTTTTCACCAAATCTCTTTTCAAAATTTATCATTGAATAACTTCAACACATTACCTTAATATAGTTTTTATATTCCTACTCCCACCGTTATTAATAATAAATTCTTGTAAGTTTTATTTCATAACCTTTACTTAGACTCAATTATATTTGAGTATTATATATTCTTTAACCCATTCATTTTCTTTTCTATGAATCGTTATCATAAACACTCGGGATATTACATTCACCCATTCTTCTAAGAATTTCGTCCTTGAAATTTTATTTATTAATCTTCATCCATTCAATCTATCAAAATAGATTTTATGTTAATACTTTATTCATTCATTGGGTTCTAAAACCACTTCTTTCCATAAAGATCTTTCTACAATTATTAAACTTTTCTATTAAAAGTTTTGCATTATTATTTGATAACTCATCTCCTTCTCATTTAAAAAAAATTATTTTCTCACTTGTTCAATATATTCATCATTCAGTGTCACATTCTACGACTCACTTCTTTCTAAGGAATATCATCCTTACCACATTCACCTTTTAGAATAACAAGAATCTTCCATAATTGCTCAATAATTGGGAAGTAATATGAATAACTCGGGAATTTAAAAGATTCCAAATCATGCTGAGGGTCATAAGACCTTGAACTTCGTGCACGGTTATAAGTACTCTTTCAACTTAAACCTTAACAGTCATTTGACTATAAGGACTCCCGTACTTAGGGTGTTAAGCCCTTCGTACGATGTATTATGCACAAACATTTAAATGCTATGCGTATGTCCATAGTTATAAGTAATCTTTCAACTTAAACTTTAATAGTCATAAGACTTTAGAGAATTCTCGTACTTAGGGTGATCAGCCCTTCCTACAATGTATTGTGCACAAACATCTTAATGCCTCCGCGTAATCCCCTATAAAAGGGTTATTCATCTCAGCTTTTCAACATCTGAATTCGCACCAAAACAATTTGGTTTGGCATAACTTTTCAAGAAACGCTGAATTTCATGAACATCTTTTAATAATCATCTAGCTGAATCAAATAGCGTAGACTTCTACAACAATTCGAACATCAATCGAAATATACATATATATATATTCTCATATCTTCAAGAAATCTCAAAAATATTTTTTATGACGCCATGATACCGCACTGTATTTACAGTCTGTTGAGGATTCCGTCATTTGGTGATTTTATCATACTACATCATACCATAGTGGGCTAACGATCCTTAGATCACCTCCAACACTAAGTAATACTGCATTGATGACTCCATCATTTTTATCATCTCTACACCAGGTTCCATGATGCATTGATGATATAAAAAAAATATTTTAATATATTTCAAATCATTTTTGTCTAGAGAAAGCAATTAGCATAGACATACGAATAATAACATTGTTTTTAAAAATTCTTTGGTTCACTAATGTGACCCAACATTTTTTTTTCGAAAATTCAAAAGTATAACCATCGGCACGAAGTCAATAAATTTCAAAAATCTAGCAAAGCTAGAAGATTTGGAATACCTAATTTTCTCCATCAATTTCAATCTTTACACTAAATATTCTTGTATTTCAACTTATAATCCTCCTATATCCCCAGTATAGTTCATCAAACTTACCGCACATTGGAAGTTCAGGAACTTGTCACAGTAATATGAGTTTAAGAACTTATCCTAGTCAGACCATAGGCGTCCATTCGCTGAGGGGTTCAAAACATACCATATTATTATGAGTCACAAACTTAACATATGCATTAGTTTTAAGAACCGCACCTAATCCTAATAATATCTGACTAATCTTAATAGTTTATAACTATCAAATATACACATGAGAAAAGAATCATCTTTTTGCCACATATACATTGATAGCATGACACCAACATTCCAATGATTATCAATGTGATAAACTAAGTGCAAGCACAAAACCCTCGCCCATACAAAGATTTATACAACTCAACCATCACATGAGTCCTCAATTGAAATCCCACCTAACTCTATCTTACTCTTAACTTTCTCTTTGCTTGACACAAATTCCTCGTATCACAGTATCAATAACTCCTCATGAGTTTATCTTGTACTATATCATAGTACATTAACTTCATAGCATCAAGCTATAATTATTCAAACATTACAGACCATCTTTCTTTTATAACTTAAACAGATCACGTCGTGATCTTATTCTAGAATCACCTCCCTTAAAATTCTTTTCTTAACTCATGATCATTTTGTTTTACGATCCCCTTTCTTTCCTTTTTCATCATACGTATCCATTTCTATACTTGGTACACATTGAGTCCCTAACAGTTTCAATATGGTACGCTGTGTGGTTTTCCACAAACAACCAACAAACTAGGTTCCGAGTTGCTAGTTCGTATATACATCCGCTCTATGAAGGAATCGTTTAGTCCAGATACCACACATCAACTATTAAAGAGTACAATTTTACCATGCTTAAATATAACTTTTTGATTCTTAACTTCTTTATCACTCTCTTCTTATAAACATTGTCTATTTATTATCACCTTACATTCTTATTATTGGAGTTGGGTAACCCCACATTTATATTCCTTATAACTCAGCGGGATTCTTCTTTGAATCCTCTCACACATGTTTTAATCCCTTCTTTATAAATTTCTTAAATTACTTCTTATTATTAAAACTCTACTTGAGCTTATTCTTTCATTATCTTCACCTTCCTTCTCTAAGGTTATAGTCTAAGGTACTCCTACCTAAGGTTTATAACCTATGGCTTTGATACCAACTGTAACGACACCAAAATTCATATAATTCAATTCTCGACTTCGATCATTAATAATACATTCCACCTCTAATTTTACATCATTAAACGATAATACAACCGTTGAAATTTGCGGAATAATTAAAATTTTCTATTACAAACTATTCTCGTTCCCAAAACCTTCAACCTTTACATCTAAATATCTCAGAAACATTTTAATACTACAATAGTTTACATCGCAAAACGATATTACAATTCAACCTTTAATACATTATTCGGAACCTTAAACATGGTTCAAATAATAAAAACACAACTTAAGTGTGTAAATCTTCAAGTATCACATATGATTCATGTCTTTCAAGTAACACATAACTTTACCTTGAATCTTTAACCTGCAAAAGTGGTTATTTGAAAGGTTGAGCTCGACATCCCAACAAAATCTAATAGTTTTCATGCATCACGTAGCACATAATAGCATGCTCAACATATATCTCATAAACATTAGACTAACATAACATACATGTTACAGTTCATATAACAAGTATAAAGATGTATAAAGATTGAGTTCCTTACTCAATCAGTATGCTTTACTCAATCAACGTAGTCATAAGTTAACTTTAACATTTCATACATTCAACATATATATAACACATCATTCTCTTTGCAATAGAATTTAAAATAATCAAATTCACATAGCAAATAGGGCCGAAAGACTTGCCTTTGATCGTTGTTTACCAATAATAGTTTAACGACTTACGATATATCTCACTTCCACGTGCCTACACAATTATATAATCATTCACATTAACTATTAGTCACATATCAACACATATTAGTTGTAATGTAAACTTTACTCTACGCCTCATAACCCTTCCTAATATATATACACAATGTTTAATGTTGTTGTGTTAACTTTCAACTTATATCTCACTGTATTTCATATTCGAAGTTCATTCAAGTGTTTAAGTCTTGCTAGGACTACTTATTGGTTTTATATTAAACCCATTTCATACCTTATAATGATCATTTCATTTGACTTAAAACACTTTTTACATTCATTAACATTTGTTACGGCATTTCGACGTTCATTCGTCACACGGCCGATTTGTCTATCTTGGGTGTGCTTAGTATGCGCATACAACTTATCTAATATAATATTTATTAATGTTAAGCATCATTATAATTCATAATATTCATGTTCTATAACTTAGAAAAATATCCCTTATTGTCAAGAGCATTACATTTGCATACGTGCATGCCCGACGCCCTTCGATTGCCTCCGAAAACACAACCGTCCTACAAATGACCATTTTGACCCATCCTAAAGATCTCAAATTACAAATCTTAAAGAAAAAAAGTTGTAGGTCTATTCGTCCTCGTTCGGGATCATCTTGAATCGCCTTAATCAGAGTTCGTATGAATAAGTTGTGGCCATTTTACCAAACTAGGTTATAGCAGTCATAGTTAGCAGAGACATTGCGCTACGTCATTGCTTTGTCATCTAACTACCACATGACTTGCAAGGCTGCAAATTGCGTGCCATGTATGCACAACCGCGCTTTACAACCATAAAAAGCAGCTTTTCTCAATGTACAAACTTCAAATCTTCATAACTTCTTCATTTTAAGTCGGAATTAGTTGGTTTTCGATTCTATGAACTCGTGAAACACTGAACTACTTATCTACAGAGTAATTTAAATATTTCAAAAACTTTAAGAAATCAATTTAAGGGTTCGAACTCAATGTTCATGCTATATTTTCATGTTTTTGAAAAGTTCAACGAATTCATTCACCACGAATTCGCTTTTCAACCAAATTGGTTCGTTCAAGTTTCGTTGTTTTCGTTTCTTCACATACTAACATAATCCAACATCAATTTACAGATTATAACACATATTGGATATAAAATTTTATACTTTCTTAAGCCATTTTCATACACATAACACTGTTTTCTCAAATTCTTTTTACAATCCCAATTTCACGTATTTTAATCATCGAATAACACTCACACACGATTATTAATTGATTATAAACCACATACACATGCATATATATAAATCCAACACAACTACCAATAAAATTTTTAAAGATAAAAGTTAAGATTAGAGTAGATTATACCTTGAATCTTTGTTTGTTGGGAAGAGAATTGTTTTTCCCTTAATACTCCACTTCCCTAGCAAAATCTACAGAGAATTTCTCACAAACTCTCTCTCCCTTTCTCTGCTCTCTCTATATTCTTAAGCAAAGAAAGAAAATACGTAGAAATAAACTAATAACCCTTCTTTCTCACGCACGCCAGTTACAAAAACCCAATAAGCATCAGTTAAAAATAAGCCAAAAGCCATAAGGCTATGTTTGCTTACACACCAATTCCCCATACTAGATTATTTAAATAATATTTATATTATATAGTCTTTATTTGTCACATTTGTAACCAATTTACATAACTTACAATAATAATTATAATTTTTATTATACTTCTTCTAATAATTATTAAATAATCATATATCTAATTTTATTAATAAATTAGACTTAAACATCGCTTCATTTAATTTACTTGTTTCCTTTAATATTAAACAACTCATTTAATTTAATTAATTCATTAAATTAAATCTTCAAAGAATAAAATTTACCTTTGCTTTAACTTAATTATCATCCACACGTAACTAAATTATTATACAACAATTTCATAAATTATTTATTTTCAAATCGATAAATAAATTATTTAAAATATGTATTTAATTCAATAAATATTTAAAATAATTACCAAATTTATTTAATTTCTTCAATAGTTAATTCAACTATTAAACCTTACTTTCCCAATATATATGAATATATATTTCTCTTCACACCAAACTCACATATTTCAAAATATATAGCACGTATATATACATACTCAAACTCAAAACATCACATAATAAAGATTTTAATATTAAATTCCTATTTTAATAATTTATAAAAATTTGGGTTGTCACATCCTTCCCTCCTTATAAGGATTCCGTCCTCGGAATCAACGAAACCTCCCTTACTCAGTTTTCACCAAATCTCTTTTCAAAATTTATCATTGAATAACTTCAACACATTTCCTTAATATAATTTTTATATTCCTACTCCCACCGTTATTAATAATAAATTCTTGTAAGTTTTATTTCATAACCTTTACTTAGGCTCAATTATATTTGAGTATTATATATTCTTTAACCCATTCCTTTCATTTTCTAAGGATCATTATCATAAACACTCGTGATATTACACTTAGAGTAAACGAAAATAAGCGAAGTCTAAACTACATCATCAGACAGCCCATTATACTTGAAGGTGTAAAAAATTTCCAGAAAGCTGACTAAGTGCTCATTCGGATCATCGTTGGTTAATCCCCAAAATTGCACTGAATTCTGTATCATTTGTATTGTCTCAGGCTTGATCTCAAAGTGATTTGCAGCTATTACATGCCTGGTAATGCTTGACTGAATCATAGTGACTTTGGGAGTAACGTAATCCCTCAACGCTTTCTGATCCTCTGCAACCATAGTCTCTTCCTGTTTATCAAAGTTCTCTCGATTTTCCTTATTCCACATACTAAGTCTCTAAAACCTTCGTTCAATGTCGTCCTCGTAAGGAAACAAGTCTAGTTTCTTGGACTGAGTTTGAATACACTAAGCCAAAGAACCTGAAATCAGAAATAACAAAAATAAAAAGAAAATTGTTTAACTAAAGCTGAACTAATTAAACTGATATTGAAAGTAATAAAATCAAAAATTATCCCCGACAACGGCGCCAAAATCTTGTTGGGTAAAATCTAAATACGCACAACACTCAAGTTTACGTGATCAACAAGTAATGTAATGCCCTAAAATCCGGTCTATTTTCAAATCCGGATTCCATACGTCACGATCCCATCTTCTTCCAAACATAAATCATTATATAGCTAAATATAACAACATACATCCTCAAATCTTAGGTTCTAAAACCTTAAAACCTCTTTCATTCCAAATAATGATAATTAAATTATTCTTTACATCTTGTACAAGTGACTTTAATCCGCCACCAAGGATACATAATCGTTCATTAAACTATTCTATAGTTTAATTCTATCATTCTATATTACAAGTCTTCGCTTGATCTTCACGCACATTCATATAATGAATGACACTTCTTTTGGATATCGATAAGCTTGATCTTTTTGGGATCCTTAAGTTCTTTCTAACATCGTTCGCTGAAAATGTTCTTATTTAAAGCAAGTGTGAGAATTTAATTGCCCAGCAAGTCATAACAGTTGAACAAACAACTTTAAGAATTCAAACATTCTTGTAAGACTTCAATAACCGAACAAAGGTTATGAAGCAGCTTAAATAATAGGAATAATCTCGATCCCTGTCATTTTAAAACATTAGTTACATTCCCTTTGAAATACTTTCATTTCTACTCTCTTTCATACACATTTTGTCTGACTAGAATCAATAGCACAGAGTTAACAATAACAGTTCATGTATAAACAGAACATGCTCATATTGAACAGTTCAATAAAAGAACAGTTCATATCATAGAAACACCGAAGTGTTCACATTGTGGCACAAGGCCTCATATATTCTAACACCTTGTACAAATATCACACATTTGCACATAGACAGAACTTCTCAAGTTCAACATCTGAGAAGTTTAGAAACTAGCATTCATTTAAAATATGAATGAAGTTAGGAAACTTGCCTTACGCACAACTACAACTTATAGTTTATGCTGAACTACTCATTCCAATTCCTATATAGCACATAAGGAAATAACACATATACCAATTAGTCATATACTTGACTTACGCATTGGTTTACTTTACTTTACTTCTTAGGGTTCACGTTCTTACAAACTAAGTTTATGCGACCAACTTCATTTACCGGTTAACGGCTTCATGACATACGAAGATGTCTTACTTAATACGTTCATCATCTTTGATGATTTACATTCTTATCTTCTTCTTAGAACTCTCCTAGGACTCAGCATACATCGTGTCTTTTCTAGTAGTCCATATGGTGTCCCGAGTGGTTTCCCACAAATAACTAACAAACAAGTTCCTGTCTCATCTATACTGCCCATAACAGTGAGTTAGATCGGTTGCCAGTTTTGTATATACCTTAGCTCTCTGAAGGAATTGTTTAGCCCAGCTCCCATATGTCAACCATCAAAGGTTACGATTGTACTAGAACCTAAATTCATCTTAACTTACCCGAACTATTAAGTTATAAAGTTCGTTAAGTCAATTTCTTATTCCTTATGGCTTTTTGGCAACTAAATGCCATACCTCAGGATTCATTCTTTATCGTCTAAGTCATATAATCTTTTGTATACTCAGGACGATCATTCAATATTCATTCTAAGCATTTATATCGTTAAGCATTTTACGTTACCTTATTCTTATCTTATAACGTCCGATTCATTTGACTCGGAACGTTATCCAAGTTTTAAACATTAACTCGGCTTCTTTTACGTTTTACGTACTTGTCCTTAATTCGGCTTCTTCATCGTTCATAGGTTTAATCATTGATCTTTATTACCTTACGGTCAAACCATACACGGGGTGTAGGTTCTTCCCATTTAGTATTCGCGTACACTTAACCTTTAACTCGGTTCAAGTGTCCAACGTTTACATTTTATTTTAACATTCTCATCTGACTCACATTCGGCTTTCATTAATCTTATTACCGTTTGATACGGCTTTCTTGATAATTCATATCTTACTTACTACTCCTGTCAACGTCTAAGTCATACAACCAATGTATACTTAGAACGTTCGCTCAACGTGAATACGATTCACGAGGATCATTCACGAGGATCATTTACGTTCGATCAGTTGCGTTCATAGAGTTTAAACGCTTTACATTCATCTCTTATTACCATGACATAATATCAAAATGTTATTCATTACCCTCGTCACTCAACGTCTAAGGAATCACAATCATAGCAACCCCTCACGTTCGATTATTGCGACTACGGTCCCCGGATATTTGTTCCGTAACCTGCGTCTACATTCTTTGTCTTTTAATCTCGTTTAATCTTTTCATTCAACCTTCATTAAAGGTTTAATACACTTAATTAATTGTTACATTAGTTGAAATACATGTTCATATTTCTTTCTTGCACATCCCCTAGTAATTGAGCAATAAAAATCTCATTTTTGGGCATTGCCCAGCACCGGCGCTGCGTCGTCGTGCCCTTCACATTCCTTTACACTACGGTGCCATTTAGCAGTAGCTAATGGCCCGATCTCATGCTACGGCGCCGGCCCCCAAGGCACGACTCGCACTGCGGCGCCAAGCATGAAACCTAGAAAAATTTTCGAAGTCTTTTACAAGCTTGAGACGCTGACTTTGAAATCTCATATCTTATACGTTATAACTCGGAACGTGGTCGTTCCAAAGCCATTTTCTTCCTTATCTTATGTACTTCGATTACCCTTGAACAGAACTTCATTTTGAATTCATTAACATGCCATTCAATTGGCTTAATCTTTGCTCTTTATTCATTTTACGTTTTTAACATTCTTCGTTCATTCGTCCGTAATTCAGTCATCCAAACTCGGAACTCGTTCGTTCTTGAGTCCATGACTCATGTTTTATACATTCTCTTACATTCTTATGAAACCCTGCACGTTCGGGTTCATTTACTAACTTTCTAATTCTCGTTCCTCTTTTACGAAATTTTTGCCATAACTTCGTTATAGCTCAGTTTTAATCCGTTCTTCATAAACGTTTCTAACGTTCCTAATTAAGCAATAAGCAACTAACTTATACGCGATGGTTTAAACTTGTCCATCAACAACAATTATCCTACGATGGTTTTAAATTTGTCCATCAACAACGTTCTTCGTGTTCTTCGCATGTTCTTCGCGTTCTTCATGTGTTCTTCATTTTTAATTGATATTTTGGATTACGATTTTACTTTTTCTTGGAATTTGATGTTATCGAACATCATTCCTTACTTATTTAACCTACTCATTCATAAGATTCATTTGGATCGCTTAAAATCCTTACGAATCTTATACTTTCTTAAGAAATTTATAAACTAAATTCCTAATTCTTATTTCTTTAGTTTCTCATGATTTCAACTATATGAAATCATTCTTAACTTCATCTACTTCTTATCTTCATTAAGTTATGCTTTTGAACATATTAAAATTAAAGAAAATTAGAAGAAATTAGGGTTCGGATTACCGTTCTTCTTTAATCTCCTTCCGTCGGACAAAGCGTGCACTCGGGCAAACTTTTCCTCTTCCTTTTCCTTCCCTTCTCCCATTCGAACTCTCTCTCTCTCTCTCACACACACACACAAAGTTGTAGGATTTTCAAAATCCTTAAACAATGAAATAAGCTTTCTATTTATAGATTTTCAAGGCTAGGGGCATTTTGGACATTTCATCCCACCTACTTACTATTCATAGCTTAGCCACCAAGTTTACTTGGCCACCACCCTTACTTAGCCATTAAGTCTACTTAACCATTAAGTCTACTTAAATCTTAAGTTTACTTACTCATTAAGTAACTTATCCTTACTATTCCACCTCCTTAATATTCACGTACCTTCCATTGGAAGCTTCGTGGTTCCATCTTTCAGATTTCGTTCGACAGTATTGAAAACTGCGATTCTCGGAATCCAAATATTTTTGGATATTTCATCTTTCCTTTACCGATTAACTTTTACGTATTCTTTGGATTTCTGAAAAACTGAAAAACCCTTTTCGGTGTCAAGCATTTTCCTTCACGTTGTCCCCTAACATAGTTAAATGAGTGAAAAGTACATAACAGTACTTTTCGTCATTTTTATTTTATCCAATTTCTGCACGTTTTTCGAGAAAACTTTTATTAGCTTACTTAACTTTTCACGATATATTATCGTCAAATCTTTTGACGGAATGTCATTTTGACATACCAAACTCTTTGAAAGGCTTAGGTTATTCAAACCCTAACCCTTATGATTTTGTCGGGTGAATAGTGCCTATTTCGTCTTTTTCCCGGAAATATTTTGTTCCCGAAAATATTTTATTTTCTTCTTGAAAATTCTTACTCGTTCAGTCTAGCTCGTAGCCAGAATTCTCTCGATTAATAATCATTCTAGGTTATAGAACGATCAATAAACACATAGCACATAATAGTATTAATAAAATTCATTTTATTAATAACTAATTCTCTAAACTTAAATTCTGGACAATCCGATTTTCCGGGTTGTCACATTCTTCCCTCCTTAAAAAAATTCCGTCCTCGGAATTTCTTAAAACCAAACCTTTACCCGGGTTCTCACATTCTCCCCTTCTTCAAAGAATTTCGTCCTCCAAATTTTAGTTAACCCTTCTTCTCAACTTCTCTTCAAGAAGTTCTTATCTTTCATACATTCCCTACCCTTCATAACTTATCAAGAATCATGAAGTGAAAGGAATAAATAGGAATATAAGGATTCCTTTAAAACATTTCATTCTTTTGCTGAGGGGTCAAATTGACCATGAACTCTTACTAGGTTAAACAGCCTTTCACCGTAAACCTTTCTTACATGGTAAGTTTACAATCACAAAGAAGGTAAACCACCTCTTCTATATGTAGGTGATCAACCTATCGTATAACCCCATTTTAGGGTATGTTCACCTCATACTTAATCATTGGATTCCGCACCAAAACAATTTGGTTCAATATAGCTCTTCAAAGAAAGCTCGATTTTCTTTTAATCATGACATACCATTCATCTTAGCCAAATCAAGCAGCTTAGACCATACCAATAAATTGGACATTAACTTGAAACATTCGTCTAGTCAACTCACTTGACATCGACCAATTCTTTAAATTCTTTTGCAATACATCAAAACGTTTTATGACGTCATGATACCGCACTTTTCACAGTACATTGAGGACTTCGTCAGTTTATGACTTTGTCATTATACATCATACCATAGCGGGTTGTTGATCCTAAGATCACTTCCAACACTAGGTTCAGTTGCATTAATAACTCCATCCTTTTACCATCTTTGCATCAAATGCATTGATGATATAAAATTCATTTTGATATTATAAATCAATTTTTGTCTAGCCGAAACAATTAGCATAGACACACCAAGAATAGTTCTTTTAAAATCCATTGGTTCCAAAAACTGAACCAATGCTTTCATTTTCAAAACGCGCACATCAGCACGATTTCAAGAAACTTCAAAATCTAGCATAGCTAAATGACTTGGAATATCTTATCCTCCATCTTCCTTCATTGTCTTACTTGTGACAATACTTAATCTTCTCTAGCACCTTTAATGCTAAGTCTACTGAAAATAACTCATTTCAGTCTAAAGATTCCTATACCTTAGTACAGTTCATCAACTTACCACACATTATGAGTTCAAGAACTTTCCACAATAATATGAGTTTAAGAACTATCCTAGATTGACCATAGGCGTCCATTCGCTGAGGAGTTCAAAAACATACCATATAATTATAAGTCACAAACTTACCATAAGTATGAGTTTTAAGAACTCGCACCTACCTTACCGTTCTCTACCTATCAAGTATATACATGAGAAAAGATTCACCTTCTCATCATATACATCTTGACAGCGCGACCAATTCCAATGATTATCACTGTAATAAACTGAGTGGCTGTTACACCAAAGCATAAACCTCTACCCATACAAAGATCCATACAACTCAGCTATCACATGAGTCCTCAATTAAAATCTTACAACTTCTAACATTCTCTTTACTTAATACGAATTTTCTTTAATTCGTATGTTATTCTTTACAACTCAATCTGAGTTTCTTCATCCTGTACTACTTCATAGTACCATTCATTCATAGCATTAGCTACAAATTATACATCGTTTAACAGCTCATCTATTACTACGATTTACTATGATCACGTGGTGATTTTCTTATCTTTCTCTTTACGATTATAGTCTTAGGTACTCATATTATAACTTATCAGCTCTGATACCAACCTGTAACGCCTCGAAATCCAGTCTATTTTCACATCCGAATTCCGTACGTCACGATCCCATCTTCATCCAAACATGCATCATTATATAGCTAAATATAACAACATATATCCTCAAATCCCAAGTTCTAAAACCTTAAAACCTCTTTCATTCCAAATAATGATAATTACATTATTCTTTACATCTTGTACAAGTGACTTTTATCCGCCACCAAGGATATATAATCGTTCATTAAACTATTCTATAGTTTAATTCAATCATTCTATATTACAAGTCTTCGCTTGATCTTCACGCATATTCATATAATGAATGACACTTCTTCTGGATAATGATCAGCTTGATCTTTCCGAGATCCTTAAGTTCTTTCTAACATCATTCGCCAAAAATGTCTTTATTTAAAGTAAGTGTGAGCATTCAATTGCCCAGCAAGTCATAACAATTGAACAAACAACTTTAAGAATTCAAACATTCTTGTAAGACTTCAATAACCGAACAAAGGTTATGAAGCAGCTTGAATAATAGGAATAATCTCGATCCTTATTATTTTAAAACATTAGTTACATTCCCTTTGAAATACTTTCATTCCATACGCTCTTATATACACATTCTGTCTGGCTAGAATCAATAACACAGACTTAACAATAACGGTTCATGTATAAATAGAACATGCTCATATTGATCAGTTCAATCATAGAACAATTTATATCATAGAAACACCGAAGTGTTCACATTGTGGCACAAGGCCTCATATATTCTAACACCTTGTACAAATATCACACATTTGCACGTAGAGAGAACTTCTAAAGTTCAACATCTGAGAAGTTTAGAAACTAGCATTCAATTAAAATATGAATGAAGTTAGGAAACTTGCCTTCGCATACCATACCTTTTATAGTTTATCTTTGAATCGCTTCATTCCAATTCCTATGTAGCACATAAGAAAATAACACATATACCAATTAGTCATATACTTGACTTATGTATTGGTTTACTTTACTTTACTTCTTAGGGTTTACCTTCTTACAAACTATGTTTACGCGACCAAATTCATTTACCGGTTAACGGCTTCATGACATACGGAGATGTCTTACTTAATACGTTCATCATCTTTGATGATTTATTCTTATCCTCTTCTTAGAACTCTCCTAGGACTCAACACACATCGTGTCTTTGTTAGTAGTCCATATGGTACTCTTAGTGGTTTCTCATAAATAACCAATAAACAAGTTCCCGTCTCATCTACACTGCCCATAACAGTGAGTTAGATCGGTTGCCAGTTTTGTATATACCTTCGCTCTCTGAAGGAATTGTTTAGCCCAGCTCCCATATGTCAACCATCAAAGGTTGCGATTGTACTAGAACCTAAATTCATCTTAATTTACATGAACTATTAAATTATAATGTTCGTTAAGTCAATTTCTTATTCCTTATGGCTTTCTGGAAACTAAATGCCATACCTTAGGATTCATTCTTTATCGTCTAAGTCATACAATCTTTTGTATACTCAGGACGATCATTCAATATTCATTCCACGCATTTATAGCGTTAAGCATTTTACGTTACCTTATTCTTATCTTACAACATCCGATTCATTTGACTCGGAACGTTATCCAAGTTTTAAACATTAACTCGGCTTCTTTTACGTTATACGTACTTGTCCTTAATTCAGCTTCTTCATCGTTCACAGTTTAATCACTGATCTTTATTACCTGATGATCAAACCATACACGGGGTGTAGGTTCTACCCGTTTAGTATTCGCGTACACTTAACCTTTAACTTGGTTCAAGTGTCCAACGCTTACATTTCATTCTAACATTCTCATCCGACTCACATTAAGCTTTCACTAATCTTATTACTATTCGATACGGCTTTCTTGATAATTCATATCTTACTTACTACTCCCGTCAACGTCTAAGTCATATAACAAATGTATACTTAGAACGTTCGCTCAATGTGAATACAATTCACGAGGATCGTTTACGTATTCAACATTTACGTTTCTTGCCTCTTAATTCTATTCAACCTTCATCCAATGTTTTAATCACTTTCATTCATTACTCGTCACCTGAATCCCATGTTGATTATTCTTTCTTAATGTCAAAGCCATATGGTTCGTTGTATGCTAAGACCGATCACTCATCACAACATCGTTGCGTTTATAGCATCTAAACGCTTTACATTCATCTGTCATTACCATGACATAACATCGAAATGTTATTCATTACCCTCGTCACTCAACATCTAAGGAATCACAATCATAGCAACCCCTCATGTTCGATTATTGCGACTACGGTCCCCATATATTTGTTATGTAACTCGCGTCTACATTCTTTGTCTTTTAATTTCATTTAATCTTTTCATTCAACCTTCATTAAAGGTTTAATACACTTAATTAAGTGTTACATTAGTTGAAATACATGTTCATATTTCTTTCTTGCACATCCCCCAGTAATTGAGCAATAAAAATCTCATTTCTGGGCATTGACCTGTACAAGCGATGTGGCGCCATTCCCTTCACATTCCTTTGCACTGTGGTGCCATTTAGCAGTAGCTAATGGCCCGAGCTCGCACTGCAGTGCCGGCCCCCAAGGCATGACTCGCGCTGCGACGCCAAGCATGAAACCTAGAAAAATTTTCTAAGTTTTTTACAAGCTTAAGACGCTGACTTTGAAATCTCATATCTTATTCGTTATAACTCAGAACGAGGTCGTTCCAAAGCCATTTTCTTCCTTACCTTACGCACTTCGATTACCCTCGGACAGAACTTCATTCTGAATCTGTTAACATGCCATTGAATTGGCTTAATCTTTGTTCTTTGTTCATTTTACGTTTTTAACGTTTTTCGTTCGTTCGTCCGTAATTCAGTCATCCGAACTCGAAACTCGTTCGTTCTTGAGTCCACGACTCACGTTTTATACATTCTCTTACATTCTTATGAAACCCTGCACGTTCGGGTTCATTTACTAACTTTCTAATTCTCGTTCTTCT
This sequence comes from Panax ginseng, assembly GCA_020205605.1. Lineage (NCBI taxonomy): Eukaryota > Viridiplantae > Streptophyta > Magnoliopsida > Apiales > Araliaceae > Panax > Panax ginseng. The sequence goes on from CM035129.1 coordinate 110,498,791, forward strand.
TTTACGAAATTTTTGCCATAACTTCGTTATAGCTCAGTTTTAATCCGTTCTTCATGAACGTTTCTAACGTTCCTAATTAAGCAATAAGCAACTAACTTATACGCGATGGTTTTAAACTTGTCCATCAACAACAATTATCCTACGATGGTTTTAAATTTGTCCATCAACAACGTTCTTCGTGTTCTTCGCATGTTCTTCGCGTTCTTCACGTGTTCTTCATTTTTAATTGATATTTTGGATTACGATTTTACTTTTTCTTGGAATTTGATGTTATAGAACATCATTCCTTACTTATTTAACCTACTCATTTATAAGATTCATTCGGATCGCTCAAAATCCTTACGAATCTTATACTTCCTTAAGAAATTTATAAACTAAATTCCTAATTCTTATTTCTTTATTTTCTCATGATTTCAACTATATGAAATCATTCTTAACTTCATCTACTTCTTATCCTCAGTAAGTTATTCTTTTGAACATATTAAACTTAAAGGAAATTAGATGAAACTAGGGTTCGAATTACCGTTCTTCTTTAATCTCCTTCCATCGGACAAAGCGTGCACTCGGGCAAGCTTTTCCTCTTCCTTTTCGTTCTCTTCTCCCATTCGAACTCTCTCTCTGTCAAAGTTGTAGGTTTTTCAAAATCCTTAAACAATGAAATAAGCTTTCTATTTATAAATTTTCAAGGCTAGGGGCATTTTGGACATTTCACCCCACCTCCTTACTATTCATGGCTTAGCCACCAAGTTTACTTCGCCACCACCCTTAGTTAGCCATTAAGTCTACTTAGCCATTTAGTCTACTTAACCATTAAGTCTACTTAACTCTTAAGTTTACTTAACTCTTAAGTTTATTTACTCATTAAGTAACTTATTCTTACTATTCCACCTCCTTACTATTCACGTAGCTTCCCTTGGAAGCTTCGTTGTTCCATCTTTCCGATTTCGTCGACAAGATTAAAACTCATGATTCTCTAATCCAAATATTTTTGGATATTTCATCTTTCCTTTACCGATTAACTTTTACGTATTCTTCAGATTTCCGAAAAACTGAAAAATACTTTTTGGTGTCAAGCGTTTTCCTTCACGTTTTCCCTAACGTAGTTAAATGAGTGAAAAGTACATAACAGTACTTTTCGTCGTTTTTATCGGCTTAACTTTTCACGATATATTATCGTCAAATCTTTCGACGGAATGTCATTTTGACATACGAACTCTCTGAAAGGCTTAGGTTATTCAAACCCTAACCCTTAGGGTTTCGTCGGGTGAATAATGCCTATTTCGTCTTTTTCCCCGAAAATATTTTGTTCCTGGAAAAATTTTATTTTCGTCTTGAAAATTCTTACTTGTTCAGTCTAGCTTGTAGCCAGAATCCTCCCGATTAATAATCATTCTAGGTTATAGAACGATCAATAAACACATAGCACATAATAGTATTAATAACATTCATTTTATTAATAACTAATTCTTTAAACTTAAATTCTAGACAATCCGATTTTTCGGGTTGTCACAAGTAATATAATGATAAATAGAGTATCGTTCCTATAAAGACAAGTTAATTTTAATCAATCAGTTACCAGCTTTATATTATTTCAATTTTATTAAACCAATCGAATTAATGTTGCAATTAATAAAAACTAATAAAACTATAAATCAAAACAAATCAACACAACTAAGTAACACAAATTTTAATCAGATGATGGAGAATTAAGCTTACAATTTACCCTTTAGTTTCACTCAGATTATCACACTTCTTTTTAATTCAATTAACTATCTCAGTTCATTAATCCAGAACACATCAGTAGAATTAGCCATATCTCAATGCACTAATACCATATTAACTTAAATCCACAGTTGATAGAATTAAGTCAAACACCCTAATCAACTAATTCACTATATCTCTATGTGAATTAAAATTAAATAAGGTTTAAATTTCAAGTTATCTTATGATTACATGCGATGATAAGTATATCTCTATCCTAAACATAAATCAAGAATTCCATCAAAACACAGATATCATGAACACATGTTATTATGATTAAGTCTAGATTCATACATCATTTCTTGAGTTCATAAAAATCCACATAAAATTGGTGATCAAGCAATTCATATATTAAGCACAAATTACAATAGATGAACTGAATAGATAGATTTATTAAACTAAATTTAAGCATTACAATCATCATTCCACACTAAAGATCCATTTCAAGCTTAACAAGTAATTTAGTTCATCATGAATGAATTAAAAACTGAATATATAAAGAAATTCACCGTCCCTATTACAGAAATCGAATTGAAAGACAAAGACTAGTGAAAAACCACCCTTATCCTTGCTGAATTCTGAAATTCTCGTGATCTTGATCTTATGCTCCTCTCATCCAATGATCTTTAGTAAATTAGGGCTCTAAGTTGATATCGATTGTTTTCTGATTCAATACTGTGTAATGTCTGGCATAAGTTATGTAACCGACAAAAGACGACCACACATAGTCCTAATCCAAGCCAAAGTTCTCCAGTCCACGAATCTGCAGCATTAGAATCGCATTAAAACTCTTCTCTGTCCGCGTACCCTCGCCCCAACGGGGTTTTTTACCTTTAGTAGCCCGCACCGGCGAGGTCTTGATTCTTTCTTCCACGTGCACCCCCGCCCCGGCTGGGGTTTTCTTCTTTATAGGGCCACCCCGGCGGGGGTCAAACTTCGTGCTTACTGATTTGTTACTTTTGAATGATGTTTTCCACCGCATTACCACCATTATGCCAACATTAACACATAAAGAAACCTACACACGAAATAAACACACGTAAAATTATACAGATATAGACAGGGTCAACACTATTTAAGTCTAATTAGAACCCGATTCGTAGGTATAAAACCCACTCATTGGTGCGATGAATGTATGTTGTGTGATTCCTCCACCAGGAGGAGAACACGTCAGTGGCTACTTACTAGACTTAAGAGGAAACTAATTCTGCGAGGCTTAGGAAAGGCGCCACTCAGATTTGCTCCAATTGAAAGATCGGATTTACTTCCCATCTAATAGATTGGGATGATTTAAGAACCTTCATGCCGAAAATCCCGTGAGAGTAACCTAAGATAGGCCAGCCTCTGATAAACCAAATGCGAAGGGAAGTGTCTTCATACCTTTCCCTTTCAATTCCATGTCAAATATTAAATGTCAATTCTTTTCAAGTATTAAAATTCTATGTAAAATATCAAATCATGTCATGATATCCTGTCATCAAAACAACTGACCTCTGTTTTGCCGAAAAATATTAAACCCTAAAACTAACATATTGCATTAATGCATATTGTTAATGCTTATCAAGACTAAACAACCTACTCTTCTTATAGGAAAGATTAGTTCCATTACTAGATCGAAATATAAGAAGGCATAAAGCCTATCAACCAACATGGCTGAAAGTGCCCAACACGAATCAGGTTCCATATCTCAAAAGGAGTTTGAGGAACTTAAGAATCAAATAGCAGAGTTGGCTATCCTCCTAAAAGAAAAAAAATAAAAGAACTTAGGACCAGACAACGCCCACTCAACCAGAGTCCTCCTCCTAGGGTGGCAATTAACGTGCTTAAAAAAAGGGGAGGTACACATATCTAAACCTCGATCCAGTCAAAGAACCAACAAAGCTTCTGAAATCATAAATCTCAGGGAAGACCGGGAAACTGGGGATATAAGAAAGAAAGTCATACAATTGGAAGAAACCATCCGGTCTATAAAAGGAACTCGATCATTTGGAAGTGTTAATTATACAGATCTCTACATATTCCCAGGGGATCGTTATCCAGAGAAATTTTAGGTCCCAGATTTTGAAAATTACAATGGAATAGGCGATCCTTTTACCCATCTGAAAGTGTATATTAGGTAACTCGGATCCTATGTAGAGTAGGAGAAGCTCAGAATGCAACTGTTCTATAAAAGTCTAACTGGAGAAGCGAGAGCTTGGTATGCTCGACTGGACAACTCTAAAATCCATAACTGGGAAGAGTTGGCCCATGCCTTCCTAAATTAATATAACTTCCAATCGCAAATGGCTCTGAATAGAATCAAGTGACCAAAATTAAGAAGCAGACTACTGAGTCTTTCTGAGAATACGCTCAAAGGTGGAGACATATATCAACACAGGTGATGAGTTTCATAGACATCAAAGAAGAACCTTATTATGAGAGGATCCTAACAGGAATAGGTAAGCCATTCTCGAAAATGATCAAACATGGTGAAATGGTAGAGATGGGCCTGAATGCAGGCAGGATTAAAGACCTCATGGCCTTGGAAGCAGTCGCTGAGCATATTCAGTCTGTAAACTATGCGAGCACTCCCAAAAGGGTAACCGAGAAAGGTGATAAAGATGTCTGCCTTATTTTACAGGGGCAAGCTAGGAGACCCAATCATAAGCCCCCCCTATCTGGAAGAAGCAAGGCAATCTGCCATTTCAATAATAGGCCCCATTACACTAATGCCATGACAGAAAGAGAAAATTTCAAAGAACAGAAAATTGGGTGTTCATTCTACTAGGCGATTCCCTAGAAAACATATTGGAGTTATTAATCAATCAGGGGAAAATTACTGAAGTAGATCCACCTCTTGATCCAAAAAGTAAAAGATATAATCCAAGCCAGAGATGTGCTTACCACTCAAGGTCTTCGGGACACGATACCCATGATTGTTGGTCCTTAAAGCATAAAATACAAAATTTGATTGAAAGAAACAATGTTGTGGTCCAACAACCTGACCATCCAAAGTTCAACACCAACTTTCTGTTAGAAAATAATACCGAGGGAGTGAATATGATCAGGTCAGGAAGTGCTGAAATGCATCCAAATTGTACGTATATCCGAAGAATGGAGGAATACCCCCAAAGGATAAGAACAAATATCCTAGAGTGTGAAAATTCAGAGGAATGTATGACATTAATGCAAAAATTGGAGATGATCCAGCATCAAGTAACTCTGCTGGCTAATCTGATAGTGCACCAACATCAGATTACAAGGAAGTTTTTCACTCAATTATCAGAAAGTTAAGGGGAAAAAGTGGTTAACCAGAATTCAAGCATATATCCCTCTAGGATGAGCCAGCTAAATGAAGAAGATATAAGCAGGCTAAAAGGGAAAGAAAAGTGTAAAGATAAATTCATAGAAGATCTTGCTCGCAGAAAAATCGATAAGAAGAATGAGAATTCTCAAAGAAGAAAGATCGATTAAGAGATCGAGAATTCACCCCTCTAAACAAATCAAATGAAGAGATGTTGCACTTTCTAATAAGCGAAGGAAAGATTACTGAGATGCTGCCTCCAGCAAATCCTGAGATAAAGAGTTATGATTCCACCAAGATATGTTTATACCATTCTAACTCACCTGGACATGCGACTGAGGAATGTTAGTTTTTGCGACATAAAATCCAGAATCTCATTGAAAATGGAAAGCTAAAGATAGAAATCCCCATGACCAGAAAAGGCAAAAGAGAAATGAAGAGCTTAAGATTTCCACTTGAGACAGACATTTCAAAGGAATTGACGACTATGAGCACCAATCTTGGTTGAGAATAAGGTGGACTAGTCGTAATGTGGGGAGTGATAGAGGAAATAAGAGAGTCCCCAAAGGAAATTCATCCCCTACCATTAAACATCTTGTTGGCCAAAGTCAGCAACCATATTCTTGATTTTACCCTCCTTTATGATGAGGAGGAAATACTGATCCTTCCTAGTGTGGAAAAATCCAAAAAGGAAAGTTCATTGCGAGAAATACAACAACAGTTTGAGAAAGACTTCATAGGTAAATCCTCTCAAGCCTATAAAAGAGATAAAGTAACAAATGAAGGAAAATGTGGTGAAGTTATCGGGGAAGCCAACCCATCACGGAATCAAGAGTTCATCCCTTTTTGAGATGGGTCCAGTTTAAGCATCCTTGAGGGATGTGCTGAATCAGGAGGCGATCAAGTTATGACAGTGATTGAAGATATTCATGACCAAGAGGTAACCTCTATCGCGAGTCTCGAATGCAACATAACCACTGACAACTGGACTATCAGGCCTCAACTAGCCAAGAAGACACAGATCCAGAGGATAAAGTTGTGAGTTCCAGGAGATGTTGGGCCAATATCATTTTCTTAGCATTATGCCTTTTATTTTCTATACATGTAAATATTAAGAAAATCAAAAAATCAAACCAATCTGATCTCAGCCAGGCCTGAACTATGAAAAACCTGATCTCCCTCCTTCAAGGGGAGTACGTAGGCGGCCAACTATGGTGTGGTCAAACCAAACAAAAACCCAAAAAAACTAACTCAAACCAAACAAAAACCCAAAAACCCACTCAAACCAAATAAACACTTTTGAAACCATTCAGGCCAAACGTGAACTACGTAGACTTGATCTCCTCACATAAGAGTACGTAGGTAGCCATTTATAGTGTCGTCTAACCCCTACAAAAATCACAAAACCCCTTTAATGATTCAGCGATCATAAGATATAACTCTTCAACAGCTCATCAAACCGGAACTACAAATGACCTAATCTCCCTCTAGCGATGGAAGTATGTAGGTAGCCATCTATAGTGTGGTCTAACCCTTAAAATAAATAGCCAAACACTCTACCTCTCAACTTAAATATCAAACCAAACACTAATCCCGAGACACCAAAGTCCACACCCAAGAAAAACCCTCAAAATTGGGAAGACCCAATGCCACTTCAATGTTATTCCATCAAATCTGGCTCAAGTCCTTGAAAGGAAAAGATAGTGATACATCAAGATAGCCAGTCACAGGAATGAAATGGCAATCTTCATAAGATGCAACCCTTCAATAACTTATCACTCTTGAAGTGCGAGAAGACTTGATCTCCTTTGACCTACAGAAGCACATGGCTACCGTAGTGGGATATCTCATATCCGATGAACTATTCTGAAATTTAAGTAGGCAAACTTAGAAGGGGGGTTGAATAATTGTAGGAGAAAACTATGTCCAATTTTTTAGTAACTAAAAATCCCTTTGAATATTCAATGCAGCAAGCTGGATTCTATATCTTTATAAATATAAATGTTAAGACAATGTGTTGAATTTATGTTACACTTTCCAAGATGTATAAATCTCAGACTTAACCTATTTCAGAATGTGATTATGAGAAAAACAATTTACTAAATTAAGTTGATAATATTTGTGGATATTGAATGCAGGCAGTTGGATAGTTAACAGAATAATATAACACAAAAATGCAATCACATAAACACCAGAATTTTTACTTGGTTCAACTACTACCCTCTATAATAGTAGCCTAATCCACGTCCAATACCAACTAGTATTGGAGACTCACTTTTATTAAAACTCTTCCAATTACAATACAAGTTCCAACAACTTGAGCACCTTTGCTCCTTGTGCACCTATGCACCCTCAAGCACCTATGCTTTCAAACTTGATTGTAATAATACAATAATCCAAACCAGATCACAATTTAGAGAAGATAATTTGTATGAGAAAATATAAGATACACAATAGAGGTCTAATGATCAAGCAATATATCACTCACCAATGCAAGGCTCTAGTATGTAATGATATGCAAGAAAATTATTAACAGAGTATTTTCTACAAGATCACCTCAGCAGTAGCTTCTTTAATCGCAATCAACAATAATCAGAAGAAACACAATTTCATCGTATATATGTGAGTAGTTTCAGTATGTATTTCTTGCCCTTTCTTATCATTAGACTCAGTTCTTTTATAGGTAACCAAAAGATAGTATCGTTGCTAAGAAGCACTACTGTGATAGAATTATTTGAAACACAGTACAGGAATCATGAAATTAATTTATCAATCATAATATGATTAATACTTTTATTTGTCATATACCCACTGAGAAATCTTGTTTGTTCGTGATTTGAGATATCACGTTGAAATTTATCCTATATCTGTGTGATAGAGAAAGATATATAGTGCAGATTGATTACTCATCACGTGGAAGAGCATATCTCTTACAGCTTTCCAATATATATCATCCACTTAAATGCTGGGAGTCAGTATACTTGTTATCATAAGTTATCCACTGACTTATTACCATATAACTTACCATAGATTGGGCCGGTAGGAATAACCAATAGATTCCTTAGATCATGGAGCAATATTATGACGCATATACCATATTTGTGTTTACCGTGAATTGGGTTGGTGGAGATAGATAATGCATAATTTATGATATTTTATTCAATCAACCTTTTATCCCAAGCTACCATATATGGTTTTAACAGAATTAGATTCCTTAAGTTATGGTGAGCGTGTAAAGACCCGAATTTTTTTTGAATAATTATATTTGTATTTTTACGAATAATTTATTTTATTTTTTTATTTTGAATATATGTGAGATGGATTTAGCAGGATAGTCAATTTAAAATTTTTAAGTTAACGGATAATGAAAGTTAAGTCAGATATGGTCCAAAACCCTAATTTATGGATTATGAACAAGGAATGAGAATATTAATATATATTAATTATATTTCAATGTGATATGTATGTACGGTTTAATGTTGATCAGATATAGCAGAGTATTAGAAAACCCTAAGTTTAAACCAACAAACCCTACGTAGTGATTTAGAAACCCTAATTCTATTACCAGGAAACCCTAAACCTAATTTAAAACCCTAATTGGTGATTAGCAAGCCCAAATGGTAATTAGCAAGTCTTAAGATTAAAATTTATGGCAAATAAATGAAATTACCAAACTAACCTTAAAATTTAAGTGGAAAAGACCAAAATACCCTTAAGTGTGTAAAATGACCAAATTACCCTTTTACTTAACTTGTAAGCAAAAAGACTTTCTAGAAGGCATGACTCACCATGTTAGATCTTCCATGTGTGTAAAATCTCAGCCAATCCTTATCTTAATTGACACCTTGCAAGCTTAGATTCATTGAATAAATTTATAAGAGAAAAAGAGAGAAAAAGTTTACATAAGTTGCTCACTTGCTATCAAACACTCAACCTAGCCATTCTCTCTCTAAACCCATGAAATATCTTAGCAAACTCAGTCCCTAAAAAGCCCTCTAGAACATCACAAACAGATTAGAAAATAAGGATTCAAAGCTTGTTAAGAAAGAGGTATAAAACCCTAGCCCTATTTGATCTTACATGTTAGGATAAATTTTGTGTTTAAATGTTTAGATGCATGCTAGAGGATGTTATATGATGATTTGTGATGTTACATCATATATCTATAACCTCAAAGTGCCTTGAAATTAAAGTTTTTCAAAACTTCCATGAACCCTAATTTTGTGTCTGACAAGTATAAGTCAGAGGTTGTAGATTCTTGCCTGTTAATGATTTTGTATGTTTGATGCTTTAGACTTGTAGTTTGCTGTATGGAATTTGATCTGGACTTGAAATCATGCTTACATCATGTCCAGAATGAAAGATATTCATGGTCAAACTCAGTTGACCGAGTATGACCAAGAGTTTCTGGCTAGCCCAGAAACTCAAAACCAGTGTCTGACACGATTTTCCAAGGCTCAGATCTATAAGATGTTAGGAGATTTGGAACTGTTGTTGCATCTAGTTTGTAGCCTGTTAGATAGACTCTTGACCCATGCTTTTAAATCACTCAAACAATCAACAGATTGGAAGTAGTGGATGGTCAAAGTAGGTCGCTTGGCATTGACTTTTATTTTCCAGGTAACCCAGAATTTTATTTGAAGTGTCTAACAAGAAGTTTGTGATCCCAGATCTTGCATGTGTTTGATGATTTGCTTGTGTTAATGTTTTAAGATTATACTCTTGTATGTATACTACATATTCATGCTCCTAAATCACTTAGATAACTAATAGAATGAATATAAATGATGTTCAAACTAGGCCAGTCGCTCACGGATAGAATTTCTGGAAAACCCAGAAATTGTATAAACAATTTTTCTGACAACCTTTGACTGAATGCTAGCTTATGAATCTGATGTAGTTAAACCGATCTGATGATTGATATATGTACTCTGACATGTGGACTACAACCCTGAACCATTAGAACACATTAACAATGACTAGAACCTATAGAAATTTAAGCCTCAAAATGGACCCTTGAAGCTGACTTGGTTTCTGGAAAACCTAGAAAGCTCTGATAACGATTTTGCAAGGCCAGATCTTCATGCTATATAATTGTACGACTTATATGATACTTGATTCATGTAGTACTACAAAAATACTACATGATAAATACTTAAGATTGTCTAGAACATGCTTAGACTGAGAATTAAAGACGGTCAAAGAAGGTACCCTTAAGCACTGACTGTCAGTGTTCTTGAGCCTCAAGAACACCTACCGGCGATAGAAACTGTCGCTACAGCCTATAACGACGGATTTAATTATTTTTGTTTTATAATTTCTGAAAAATTCATTAAAAATAGAAATAAATTTCCAAAAATTACAAAATCAGTTTTAAAAATTATTTTAAATTATAAAAATTAACTTTTGATAAATTAACACATTTTTCATTAATATTACTATTTATTTGAATATTAATGATATTAAATTTATTTAATAAATATATTAAATAAATGGGTTAAAAATGATTTTTATATTATAAAAATTATTTTAAATGAGAATAAGATGTTTAAGAATATTTTAAGTTATAAATCATGACTTTTAATATTTTAAGGTAATTTTCATTAATAATTTAATATTAATGATAATAGGTTTATTTAATATTTATATTAAGTGAATGGTTTAAAAATGGTTTTAATGATTTAAAAATATTTGAAGTTATAATAAATGACTTTTAATATTTTCATGAATAATACATTAATATTTAAATATTAATGGTGATCATTTAAAATTTTAAATGTTTTAAAAATCATTTAAGGTAAAATAAATGTTTTAAAAATATTTTGTCAAGTATTTCATTAATATTTTTATATTATGATAATGGAATTATTCTTTATTTAAATCATTTAAAAATGATTTTAGTGTTTGAAAAATTATGATAAATTATAATAATTATTTAAAAATTATTATAAGACCTTAAAAAATAATATAATTAATATTTTAATAAAGTTTAAGTAAATATAAACTCGATTATTATCCGATAAAGCCGTCGCTACACTGAAATGAATCCGAAGTTGACCCAAATTTATATAGATTGACCTGATAAGTAATTATTTATGTTAGAATGACTACTATAACTATGTGACAATGTGCTTAAGCTTCATGATGATGGCGCAAATAGCGATTGTTATGTGTTATGATATATTATTACGATAAAAGAATAATCTTATGAGTAATAGGTTTCAAAGATAAAAATAAAACTAAGTTGTGAAAGCAGCAGATCAGGCAAGTATCTTTACTCTTTGTATCTACTTATGCAATATTCCTGTGTAAGTAAGTTATCGAATTATACTCCTATTATATAAGTTATTAAACTCTACTATTATCAATCATGTATTTTAACATTAGTATCCATGCCAGTTATCAAACTCTATTCGTTTACCAGTACAGTAGTAATGTATTATCAATGTATACCTATTTATAGATAGTTAAGTTAGATTATACAAGTGCCCTCACTTGGATAATGATTGTATTTTGTCTCATGTCGGTACATACCTACTAGTTTTCAGATATGTATATGTTATTTAAAACTGTCTAAGCTATTTAACTCAGCTAGACATAGATTGAAAAATATTGTTGATCATGATAGAATGTTATTATTATTTCATTGAATTATTTTAATTCAGATTCCAGATTAATTATAAACATCCCGAACAGGGAAAACTTTTCTGTGCCAAAGGCGGACCAGCTGAACGAACTTATCGTTTAAACACATAGTATTGATCAATACAGGGAATAACGGGCTGATCACCCTCCATGTCCGTAAGACATGACAGTTTTCTGATGAAGTTTTGTTTAACCTTTTCGAAAATTTAAAAAATAAAGTTCATAGTTTATTAAATTTTTACTCATTTATAGTCAGTACGTAGTTTTTAAATAAAATGAAATAGAATTGATATGTAGTTCAGTATTGTTTCAGCTTACTGCACAACTATTTTTTCGTTGTAGCAGTGTTGTCCGAAGAAAACATTTAAATCTTTCAGATAATCTTTGTTCGTTGCTATTACTTGATGGGCACTCAAATGCTCATTCTTTCTTTAAATTTAAATTTTTTCAGCTATGCTAGTACGACCTGAATGTCCCGACAAGGACAAAGGGAAGGGGAAGCTGAAGGAATAGGTTATATTATGTTGTTATGACTACTTGCAGTAAGATAATATAATATTTATCATGTAATGTAAGACTTAATGGTTCTCGAGACTGGGAAGGTAGATAAATTTGATATAATAATTTTGTTTAATTAATACATTAAGTAGTTGAATGAATGTTATCGTGGAGCACCAAGTACGAGTTTTAAGTACTCGGATTTGGGGGCGTCACAAGTTGGTATCAAAGCTATAAGCATGAATTTCCGAAGAGCACCGAGCCTTTTGCTGGTGACATCCCTTTAAGGGAAGGCACCGAAGCCAGACTTTTCGTAGGGGACGTCGAGCCAGTCGGTAGCAAGTTGATAGCATCACTGTAGGGTGCTATTGTTGGAAGTACAATGAGTTCTACAAGTTGGTATCAAAGCTTTAGGTTAGAAACCTTAGGTGGGAGTAGACCTTAGGCTATAACCTTAGGACAGAGGGAAACGTTAAAAATATAAATAACTTAAATAGAGTTTAAAGGAGATGAATTATAAAAATTCATCGTAAAACAAAATAAAAGATAACTTATATAAAACTATTATTTGCTGTGTGTATATACTATATGTACTAATCAAGATAATTTATGTGTAGATGTCAGGTGGAAAAGGATTATTATACGCTTATAACATGAAGAAGGATCAAAGCAATACACTCGAGCTAATATCAAAGCCAATAGCTAAAATAGAGGCTCACATTGAAAGTAACCTTTATGAGGTGATTATTTTGGAAAATATAGTACCAGACCCAGAAATGGTGGAATAAACATATAGTGATTCAGACACCGAAGTTGGAGCTGATCAAGCATCAACCGAAGTGTAGAATCTGTGGGACCAGGTTTCTTCTTTAGAAAAGTTTTTGGAAATAGAAAAGCTATTTAATAGTCAATTGCGGCAGGCATTAATAGAAACAATGGAAGAACAAGATAAGCATAAATTCCAAATAGATCAAATAGGAGCTAAAAGCAGAATATCAGGTGCAACTCTGAGCAAGAAGGGGAAAAGGAAGATGAACGACTGGGAGTTCGAAAATTCTGATTTTAACCAAGGGAACCTTAGCAAAATAGGAAACCGTACAAACTGTAAGAGAAAACGTAGAAGCATGTGCAAGACAGGGAAAACTATTTGTTACATTTGCGGCTATGAGGGACATACCTCTCTTTATTGTCCCGACTATAAGCAAGGTGCATGTTTTAAGTGCAGGTTGGAAGATCATCAGGCGAAAGAATGTCTAAGATCAGGAGAAGGTGTAGGAAATAAGTAGGATTAGTATTCGAATAATTATGTTTGATGGTATGATATGAGTGAGTGTGTAATGTAATATTCCTAACATCTCTATAAGTTGTAGTAGTAAATCCCGACTTTTATGGTCATAAAGGGATATCAGATGCTTATAACAATATGTGTTATCTGGTGTAAAGTACTATTAAGGAATGTGATTATGTGTTTGTTTAATGAAATAAGTTGTTATGTATCTATCTGATAATGTGAAAATACAGTAAACCAAGTTTCAAAATTTAACATTTTGAGTATATGATTAGTTGAGTTCGAAATCACGCGTTATATGTTAAACATATGCGATAAAACATAGAATATAAGTAAATAAAAGGATAATTTATGATTTTATCAGATAATGCCGCCAAGAAGATAAGATCGAAACTAGAGGGCAGAAAAATATGTTAACAATGTGGGAGGACAACAACAACCAGACCCAATATAGAATTTTGCAAACATGATAGCTCAAGCTATGAAGAATGCGATACCAGCTTGAGAAAACCGGCCTGATAATAGATTGGTAAACTTTAAAGACTTCAAAGCAGTAGGATCGCAAGAGTTTAGAGGGACAACTGACCCTGTAGAAGCTCAGACTTGGATAAAGGAGATAGAAAAGGCTTTTGTGATCGCTAGGGTATTTGAAGGGCAAAAGATAGCTTTTTCCATTTAAATGATGAAAGGGGAGGCAATTTTCTGGTGGGAGGCAAATCAAACTAGTGCTGGAGCGGGAGAGGTTACATGGACTAGGTTCAAAACACTTTTCTTTGAGAATTACTTTTTGACTAGTATGTAGGCTAGGATGGAGGTGAAATTTCTAGAGTTGAAGCAAGGGGACATGTCAGTCGCGGAGTATACCGCAAAATTTAATGAATTAGCTAGGTTTGCTCCACATCAAGTGGACACGGAAGCAAGGAAGACATGAAGGTTTGAGTTGGGCTTAAAACCCTAACTCTACAACAAGGTGGCAGTATTACAGATAGGTACTTTTGCAGCACTGTTGGACAAGGCTATCATAGCCGAAGAGGGAAGTGAAGCCATGACTCTTTACAATAAGGAGAAGAATAACAAAGCTAAGGTTGAGAGAGCTATCAGGGTGGATGGGAGTAGTGGAAGTAAGATGGGAAAGAGAAAAGAGGACAATTTAGGAAATATAAAAATTAAGCATGAGGGTGTGAAGAAGCAGATTGTGCAATGTGGAAACTGTGGGAAGAACCATTCCGGAGAGTGTTTGAAGGGAAAGTCTTTGTGTTTTAAGTGTGGGCAGGAGGGACATACCTCTCCCAACTGTCCTAATCCAAGGATGAATAGTGGTTATTTATTTGTGGATCAGTAGATCATAGGGTGAGGGAATGTCTTAAAAGGATAGCTGATGGGGGAAATGTCAATACGGGGAAAAGTAGTGGGACACTAGAAATAACTGGTCCGACTTCACCAATCAAACCAACCGAATCGACCGCAAGGACCTTCAATATGACAGTTCAAGATACGGTCACAATAGGAGATGGAGTTCCAGGTTTGAACCCGACCAACAATATTAATATATACACCTGATTCGGATTTAACCTATTCTCTTACCATGAGTTTGATAAAACAAAATAATAAATCACTAATAAAAAGATTTTTGAAGGAGGAAATTATGTTTCGAATTCGTAATACGAATCTTATAAGGAGGGGAGAATATACTAATTCAATGTTTTATAATTAAAATATAAGGATAAAACATTAATATTAAGGGTAAGGTAATAGTGACTCTGAGGACGGAATCTTTATAAGGAAGGGAGAATGTAAAGACCCGAAAAAATTTCGAATAATTATATCTGTATTTTTATGAATAATTTTTTTTTATTTTGAATATATGTGAGATGGATTTAGCAGGATAGTCAATTTAAAATTTTTAAGTTAACGGATAATGAAAGTTAAGTCAGATATGGTCCAAAACCCTAATTCATGGATTATGAACAAGGAATGAGAATACTGATATATAATAATTATATTTCAATGTAATATGTATATACTATATGTATGTATAGTTTAATGTTGATCAGATATAGTAGAGTATTAGAAAACCCTAAGTATAAACCAATAAACCCAAATTAGTGATTTTGAAACCCTAATTCTATTACTAGAAAACCCTAAACCTAATTTAAAACCCTAATTGGTGATTAGCAAGCCCTAATGGTAATTAGAAAGTCTTAAGATTAAAATTTATGGCAAATAAATGAAATTACCAAACTACCCTTAAAATTTAAGTGGAAAAGACCAAAATACCGTTTAGTGTGTAAAATGACCAAATTACCCTTTTACTTAACTTGTAAGCAAAAAGACTTTCTAGAAGGCATGGCTCACCATGTTAGATCTTCCATGTGTGTAAAATCTCAGCCAATCCTTATCTTAATTGACATCTTGCAAGCTTAGATTCATTGAATCAATTTATAAGAGAAAAAGTTTACACAAGTTGCTCACTTGCTATCAAACACTCAACCTAGCCATTCTCTCTCTAAACCCACGAAATATCTTAGCAAACTCAGTCCCTAAACAACCCTCTAGAACATCACAAACAAATTAGAAAGCAAGGATTCAAAGATTGTTAAGAAAGAGGTATAAAACCCTAGGCCTATTTGATCTTACATGTTAGGATAAATTTTGTGTTTAAATGTTTAGATGCATGCTAGAGGATGTTATATGATCGTCTATGATGTTACATCATAGATCTATAACCTCAAAGTGCCTTAAATTTAAAGTTTTTCAAAACTACCATGAACCCTAATTTTTTGTATGACAAGCATATGTCAGAGGCTGTAAATTCTTGCCTGTTAATGATTTTATATGTTTGATGCTTTAGACTTGTAGTTTGCTATATGGAATTTGATTTGGACTTGATCAAATCATTCTTAGATCATGTCCAGAATGAAAGATATTCATGGTCAAACTCAGTTGACCAAGCATGACCAAGAGTTTCTAGGCATCCAAGAAACTCAAAACCAGTCTCTGACATGATTTTCCAAGGCTCAGATCTATCAGATGTTAGGAGATTTGGAACTATTGTTGCATCTAGTTTGTAGCCTGTTAGATAGACTCTAGATCCATGCTTTTAAATCACTCAAACAATCAACAGATTGTATGTAGTGGATGGTCAAAATAGGTCGCTTGGTATTGACTTTTATTTTCTGGGTAACCCAGAATTTGATTTTCTGCGTCTGACAAGAAGTTTGTGATCCCAGATGTTGCATGTGTTTGATGATTTGCTTGTGTTAATGTTTTAAGATTATACTCTTGTATGTATACTACATATTCATGCTCCTAAATCACTTAGATAACTAATAGAATGAATATAAATGATGTTCAAACTAGGCCAGTCGCTCACGGATAGAATTTCTGGAAAACCCAGAAATTGTATAAACAATTTTTCTGACAACCTTTGACTGAATGCTAGCTTATGAATCTGATGTAGTTAAACCGATCTGATGATTGATATATGTACTCTGACATGTGGACTACAACCCTGAACCATTAGAACACATTAACAATGACTAGAACCTATAGAAATTTAAGCCTCAAAATGGACCCTTGAAGCTGACTTGGTTTCTGGAAAACCTAGAAAGCTCTGATAACGATTTTGCAAGGCCAGATCTTCATGCTATATAATTGTACGACTTATATGATACTTGATTCATGTAGTACTACAAAAATACTACATGATAAATACTTAAGATTGTCTAGAACATGCTTAGACCGAGAATTAAAGATTATCAAAGAAGGTACCCTTAAGCATCGATTGTCGTTGTTCTTGAGCCTCGAAGAACACCTACCATGATAAACTGTAAATTCTGACCTATAACGACGGATTTAATTATTTTTGTTTTATAATTTCTGAAAAATTCATTAAAAATAGAAATAAATTTCCAAAAATTACAAAATCGAGCTTTTAAAATTATTTTAAATTATAAAATTAACTTTTGATAAATTAACACATTTTTCATTAATATTACTATTTATTTGAATATTAATGATATTAAATTTATTTAATAAATATATTAAATAAATGGGTTAAAATGATTTTATATTATAAAAATTATTTTAAATGAGAATAAGATGTTTAAGAATATTTTAAGTTATAAATCATGACTTTTAATATTTTAAGGTAATTTTCATTAATAATTTAATATTAATGATAATAGGTTTATTTAATATTTATATTAAGTGAATGGTTTAAAATGGTTTTAATGATTTAAAATGATATAAATGATTTAAAAATATTTTAAGTTATAATAAATGACTTTTAATATTTTTATGAACAATACATTAATATTTAAATATTAATGGTGATCATTTAAAAATAATTTTAAATGTTTTAAAAATCATTTAAGGGTAAAATAAATGTTTTAAAAATATTTTGAGTTATTATTAATAACTTAGATATTTTTGTCAAGTATTTCATTAATATTTTTTATATTATGATAATGGAATTATTCTGTATTTAAATCATTTAAAAATGATTTTAGTTTTTGAAAAATTTTGAAAAATTATAATAAGTATTTAAAATTTATTATAAGACCTTGAAAAATAATATGATTAATATTTTAATAAAGTTTAAGTAAATATAAACTCAATTATTATCCGATAAAGCCGTCGGTACACCGAAATGAATCCGAAGTTGACCCAGACTTATATAGATTGACCTGATAAGTAATTATTT
The DNA here is from genome assembly GCA_020205605.1 of Panax ginseng. Taxonomy (NCBI): domain Eukaryota; kingdom Viridiplantae; phylum Streptophyta; class Magnoliopsida; order Apiales; family Araliaceae; genus Panax; species Panax ginseng. The sequence goes on from CM035129.1 coordinate 110,516,971, forward strand.
ATGTTAGAATGACTACTATAACTATGTGACAATGTGCATAAGCTCTATGATGACTACAAATAGCAGTGTTATGTGTTATGATATATTATTCTGATAAAAGAATAATCTTATGAGTAATAGGTTTCAGTATAAAAAATAAAACTAAGTTATGAAAGCAGCAGATCAGGCAAGTATCTTTACTCTTTGTATCTACTTATGCAATATTCCTGTGTAAGTAAGTTATCGAATTATACTCCTATTATATAAGTTATTAAACTCTACTATTATCAATCATGTATTTTAACATTAGTATCCATGCCAGTTATCAAACTCTATTCGTTTACCAGTACAGTAGTAATGTATGATCAATGTATACCTATTTATAGATAGTTAAGTTAGATTATACAAGTGCCCTCACTTGGATAATGATTGTATTTTGTCTCATGTCGGTACATACCTACTTGTTTTCAGATATGTATATGTTATTTAAAATTGTCTAAGCTATTTAACTCAGCTAGACATAGAATGAAAAATATTGTAAATCATGATAGAATGTTAGTATTATTTCATTGAATTATTTTAATTCAGATTCCAGATTAATTATAAGCATCCCGAATAGGGAAAACTTTTATGCGCCAAAGGCGGACCAGCTGAACAAACTTATCGTTCAAACACGTAGTATTGATCAATACAGGGGCATAACGGGCTGATCACCCTCCGTGTCCATAAGACATGACATTTTTTAGATGAAGTTTTATTTAATCTTTTCAAAAATTTAAAAAATAAAGTTCATAGTTTATTAAATTGTTACTAATTTATAGTCAGCACGTAGTTTCAAAAAAAAAGAAATAGAATTGATATGTAGTTCAGTATTGTTTCAACTTACTTCACAACTATTTCTTCGTTGTAGGAGTGTTGTCCAAAGAAAACACTTAAATCTTTCAGATAATCTTTTTTCGTTGCTATTTCTCGCTGGGCACTCAAATGCTTATTCTTGCTTTAAATTTAAATGTTTTCAGCTAAGCTAGCACGACCTGAAGGTTCCGGCAAGGACAAAGGGAAGGGGAAGCTGAAGGAATAGGTTATATTATGTTGTTATGACCGCTTGTAGTAAGATAATATAATATTTATCATGTAATGTAAGACTTAAAGGTTCTCGAGACTGGGAATGTAGATAACTTTGATATAATAATTTTGTTTAATTAATACATTAAGTAGTTGAATGAATGTTATCATGGAGCACCATAAGTAATACATGCTAAGATCTTACATATTTTTCCTAGGACTCAATTTGTCTTTCATTCTTCAAAGATTTCACGTCTTTGTATTTTCCTCCTCGGTGTTCCTATAATGCCATTTCTTTTCCTGAAATTTCATAGAGCATGATTAGAGGAATAATATGGTCATCATCAAAATATGGAGTATGACATAAGTCAACATTCTCCCTCTTTTTGATGATGACAACAAAATAATTATGACTCCTCCTAAATTCATGCATATCTTCACATTTAGAATTAACTGTTTAATTCATACTTTTTTGCATATATGCATTGTTTAATAACCTTGCACATATTTTAAGCAGAAGTACCCAATTAACTATTAAACCAACAGAAGTAGCACTATTAACCATCAATCATAAAGGCATCCATCAACAGTTAAAAAAATATCCATAAAAAATTAAAACATAGTTTTAAATAGAAGTCATCATGCATAAAATTTAAAATTTGTCTGGCAGAATCAGAATTCATCTGCCCCTTTGGCATCCATCAAAAAGAAGTGAAATATGGAGCAAAAAGGAAAAGATGGGGCAGAAACTTAGGCATCCTCCTCATTAATGTGAACATGGTTAGCTTCACGAGTAGTGAAATATGGACGGTGAAGCCTACGGTGTTCAATCTCCTCCAAGGAGATGGTGTCTACAAATTGGAAAGGACGTGAGATGAAGGTAGGTGGAGGTAAAGGAAGGTCCAGGAAGTCCCCTTTGTATTTAGCCATCCAGTTACATTGGGGCCACTCGGGGATGCGAAAAATGACTTGTTCAGCCTGGAGCTCTTCACTGAGATCATTCATACGTCGCTCGATGAAACATCCTAGGGACCTAATCTGGTTACTGAGAAATTTGAGTTCAATGCTTAACTGGCATGCATTTCGATTCATTTTCCTCTGTAAGGCTTCTGCCATAGCCCAGGTGTGTAGTTCGAATCCTGCCTGAAGATCTATAAATTCATCTTCCATGTGGCAAAAAATAGTGTGTAGTTCAGTGTGACTGATGGGGAGTTTTCCTTTTTATAGCACAAAAAAACGGTGTTATATATCCTTGATATCAGCAGTAAGGGAGGTTTGATTGGTATCGATGATGTGGAGAAGAGTGAGAATCTCAGGAAAGGGAGGTTGTGAGACATGAGGAGTGGAATTTGGGACTAGAGGAATAGAGGGAATTTCTGGAGCAATTCTCATGAACTTACCATCGACCAGTGTAATATGAGCGCTTTTAAGATAGGTTGGATTGATGGAATCGGTAATTGTGATTGATCCTTCACTGTCTAAAGGGATTTGAAAATGATTGAAAATTTTTGTGAGAAAACAACTATAAAGCAGACATTTTTTGGAGTGTTTGATGCAGTTAATCATGTGTTTGAGCATCATAAGAGAAAAATTGAATGGTTTCCCTTTCATAATGAAGGCAACTAAAATAAAATCCTGGTAAGTGAAGTCAGCCCCACCACCAATACGAGGAATAAGATAATACCACCGTAATTTATAAAGAACTATAGCAATATGGGACACCTCAATAGTCTTTGGAAGAGTGACTTAAGACAGAGTGGGGTCAGCCATGATTATTTGAAGTTGGTCAAAAGAGGACAAAGGAGTATACACTGGTCCCTTAAGAGTAAATGGACAGTCTACTGTAAAGGGAATGAACAGTATGCTTCCTAAATCCATAGCAGTAAAAAACAATGATTTTCCTTTCACGAATGTAGTATAACAGTCACAATTATTTTCTAGGTTCGTGTAAATTTTTTGGACCAACTTAGGATAGGCTACAGATGGAGGAGCACTTAGAGAGGACATACCACAAGACTCAAGAAGATGTTGAAGTGGGGAGTTTTGAAAATAGTACATATCAATAGATTTTTCATAAAAAAAAGATTTTTGGCAGATGGAAGATTTAAAATGAAGTTCGAAATTATGACCTCTAAAGAAATTTTCAGGAACATCATGCAAAGAAATAGATAAAGGGATTACCATCATCGGAGGGGATCCAGATGAGGATTCTTTGATTTTTTTCCGTTTGGTGCCAGTCGACATCCCAATCGGTGGAGGAGAAGGTAAACTTGCTTTAAATTCGACAGGGGATGAGTCATCGGAGATGGACGTGACAGAAGGTTTATTCCTTTTCAGTTTTCCAATAGTAGGAGGTTAAGAGGGTGGAGAGAAGACAGTGATACCTCGTCCTCAGACTCATCACGAAGTTATCTAGCACGCCTGGTTCTCATTTTCTCAGAAAGGGTTTGAGAGCAATTGAGAGTTACAGAGACTGTTGATGTGCTGAAGAGAAAAAGATGAAGGCAAAAGAGTAAAGTAACTTCTGTCTTTATTGTGGGTGCGTGTTACCAAGATATGGGAAGTTGTGTCCCCGTGTTTGGGAAGGGAACTTTAAACAAATTTAATTAGAGTAATTATGGTAGTAAGATATGTCGTGTTTGTCTAATTTCCTTAAAGCATGTAGACCATATCTATATCAAACACATCTCGAGTCCTCTTCTTAGAGTGCAGAAGCGTTCTTCCCCTAGAGGTTTTGTAAATATATCTGCTAATTGGTGCTCAGTGGGAATAAATATTAATTTGATTAGTCCTTTGGACACATTGTCTCTAAGAAAATGGTGGCGAACTTCTATGTGTAGAACTGGATCTTTAGAGATGTCTATAGTGTTTGCATTATTACAATATATGGGCACATTTTCACACATAATATCAAAATCACACAGTGTTTGATGCATCCATAAAATTTTGGAGCAACAACTTCCTGCTGCTAAATATTCACCCTCAGTGGTGGATAAGGCAATTGAGGTTTTCTTTTTACTATGCCATGAGATAAGACTGTCTCAAAAATGTATAAGCACCGCTTGTACTTTTTCTATCAATTTGACAACCTGCATAGTCAGCATCTGAGTAACCCATTAGATCAAAATCGTCACATTTTGGGTAAAATAATCCTAAATTTTTAGTACCACTCAGATATTTAAAAATTTGGTTAACATCTTGTAAATGTGATTATTTGGTTTTAGCTTAAAAGCGAGAACATAGACAAAAACTATATATTATATCAGGTCTAGAGGCAGTTAAATATAGTAGGGATCCGATCATACCTCTGTATTTTTTTACTTATACATCCATACCTTTTTCATCTGCTGTGAGCTTTATTGATGTGCTCATTGGTGTTGTCTTTGGATTTGAGTTTTCAAAGCCAAATCTCTTGAGTAGTTCTTTTGTATATTTCGTTTGATGTATTAAAATACCTTCCTGATTTTATTTGATTTGAAGCCCCAAAAAGTAATTGAGTTCTCCTATTAAGCTCATATCAAACTCCTTGTGCATGCATTTAGAGAACCACTCACAAAGAAGGTTATTAGTAGCACCAAATATTATATCGTCTACATATATTTGTACAATAATGTTAACTTTATTTTGACATTTAACAAATAAATTAGAGTCAATTTTACCTTTTATGAATCCATTTGATAGGAGGTACTTACTTAATCTCTCATACCAAGCTCTTGGAGCTTGTTTGAGTCCATAAAGTGCCTTCTTAAGTTTGAATACCTAATGTGGGAACTTTTCATGCTCGAATCCAGGAGGCTATTTACGTATACTTCTTCATTTATATAGCCATTAAGGAAGGCGCTTTTGACGTCCATTTGGTGTAGTTTAAACTTTCTTTAGCATGTAAATGCTAACAATAATGTAATGGATTCCAATCGGGCTACTGGAGCAAATGTCTCTTCATAATCTATTCCTTCTTCTTGGTTGTACCCTTGTGCCACTAATCTAGCTTTGTTTCTTGTAATTGTTTCATACTCATCAAGTTTGTTTTTGAATACCCATTTTGTTCCAATAAAGGATATATCTTTTGGAGGAGGCATCAATTTCCAAACTTGACGTCTTTCGAATTATTGTAACTCTTCTTGCATGACTAGTAGCCAATTTTGATCAAGTATGGCTTCTTTGGCATTCTTTGGTTCAATTTGAGATAGGAATGCTGAAAAACACACATATTATGTGCTCTTATTCTTCTAGTAACTCCTTCATTTATATTCCCAATAATGTTATTAGGAGGATGATTTTTGATGTATCTTCCTGATTTTGGAAGTTGGATGTCGTGGATCACTTCTTCAGTGATTTTTTGATCATGGTATTGTTGTGTTGGATAGGTTCCTGGTCTTCTTATTCAGCTTGCTGGATAGGTTCCTGGTCCTACTGTTCTTCTAATCTAGCTTGCTGGATTGGTTCCATCGTCTTGCTATTTTGCTTTATTTGGTAGCCTGGATTTGCAACAGTCTCTAAATTTCTTGCATCTTCCTCTCTTTCTTTTGGGATGTCATGGTTAGATTCATTAAACTTGATATGTATGGATTCTTCTATACACATCTTTTGCACATTTTAAACACGATATGCTTTACTATTTTGAGAGTAGCCAATGAATATTCCCTCATATGATGTAGCGTCAGATTTACCCAGATTTTCACTAATATTAATGATAAAACATTTAGATCTAAATACTTTGAAATAGCTTATTTTAGGAAGTCTATTATTTAATAATTGATATGGTGTTTTCAAAATAATTGGACAGATTAACACTCTATTTAGTACATAGTATGATGTGTTTACAGCTTCGACCCAAAATTTCTTTGGAAGTTTACTTTCTTGTATGAGGGTTCTACCTGTTTCTTGTAATGTTCAATTTTTCCTTTCTACCACCCCATTTTGTTGACGAGTTCTAGGTGCTGAGAACTAATGAGTAATTTCTTTTTGATTACAAAATATAATAATATCCTTTTGAAATTCAGTACCATGGTCACTTCTAATATTTATAAGATTAAGATTATATTTTGTTTCCAGGTTTCTAATAAGCTTTTCAAATTCTTTAAGTGCCTCATCTTTAGTTCTAAGAAACAATACCCATGTGTATCTAGAAAAATCATCAACTATCACAAATGTGTAAAACATACCATTTAGACTAGCATGCCTTTCGGGTCCAAATAAATCAAGATGGAGTAATTGTAAGGGTGAAGAGGTTGATACCATATTCTTGGCTGTGAATGATTATCTTACTTTTTTTCTAAGTTGACATGGCCCGTATATACCTTTCTTCTCAAAATTCATTTTAGATAAACATTTCACTAGGTTCTTTGATGAAAGCTTTTTGATTAGGTCCATATGATCATGCCCCATTCTTTTATGCCATAGATTTGCTTCATCTTGAATTGAGGCAAGACATAATTCTTCCTCCTGTTGCTCAAAATCAAGAGTGTATATATTTCCTTCTCTCTGGGCAACTAAAGTAGCATTGTTAGTAACATGTTAAATTGTGCATTTGTCTTTTTCAAAGTGTACTTGATGTCCATTATCCATTAATTGACTAACACTAATAAGATTGAATTCTAGGCCCTCAACAAGGTGAACATTATCAATATTAACCTTTCCATTATTTATTTTACCTTTCCCGACTATTTCACATGACCGATTATCTCCAAAAGTGATGGTTCCATGTTTCTTTTTGATAGTTAGCTCCATAAACTTTGATTTGTCACCCGTCATGTGGCGTGAGCATCCGCTGTCCAGAATCCACTTTTGGGAATATACTTTTACTTTAAGACATACCTGTTCAATGAAAGTGTAATTTATCTTTTTGGTACCCATATCTTTTTGGGTCCATTTTTGTTAGTTGAGATCAAATCACTTTTCTTTATCCATACTATTTTTCTTTGATTATTATTTTTCTTCTTGAGACAGTTTATTTCTAGATGCCCTTTAGTATCATAATTTTTACAAATAGTGAATGGTGTACAATAGTTTAATTTAATTGATAATTTGGACTTAAGCATTTCAACTTCCTTTCTATATATTGGATTATATCTAATTCCTTGTTTATCAAAACTTGGTCTTTGTTTCCCTAACATGACGTTTAAATTTTCTTCACCATGAACAAATTTAGCTAGAGAAAGTTTTAATGATTCTATTTCCTTTTGAAGCTCATTAGCTGGAGGTGGGTTTTTACTAGATTCATCACTAAACGCATCAATGCATACATCTCTCATTTTTCTTTCTTTTGTTAATTTTTCAACTTTCTCATTTAATTGTTTTACCATGTTATAAAGTATTTTATTGTAATTATCTAAATAATCCTTTTTCACAGCTAACACTTTTTCTTCATTTGTGTGTGATGCTTTTTCTAATTCCTTTTTTAATCTATTAGTGATTCAACTTCGCTTATTAGTGTGTTTACTAGATCTTTTAAGTACACATTTTTTTCTTTTAGCTTTTCATTTTCTTGTCTCAAAATAATAACATCAGAAAAAGGATACCTCACTAGATTCACCTTCAAGTCCCATGAAACATATTTGAGCCAGTTCATCATTTGCATCTATCTCCACTTCGTAGTCTTCATCGTCACTCCATGTTAAGAAGGCTTTATTCTTTTTGAACTCTTTATTGCCTTGCTTTCCTTTGTTTTTGACCTGAAGCAGTCCTTCTTGAAGTGACCTGGTCGTCCGCATTTGAAACAAGTTTCTTTGATTTTCTTAGCCTTGAGTTTGTTTGAGTTGAATGCATTCTTCCTTTTATTCTTTCTCTAAAGTAGTCCCTTAAGTCTCCTTGAGATCATAGCTATTTCATCTTTCGAGTTATTTTTAAGTTCCTCTAAAATTCCTGCATTTAGAGCTAGCACTTTCTTTCGAGGAACTTCTTCCTCGTCATCATATCTTTTTAATAATGTTCATAGCAAGTTGTTATATAATATTAGATTGGTGGGGGAATATTCGTTTTAACATGTAATATTAAGATGCGTGACACAATCATTAGTGGACCCCATAACGGATGTATTGTAAGTAGTAAGAAAACGACAAAATTATATTTTTATAAAAATAATCGGCGAAAGTTTTACCGTTAAAACCGTTGAACTACCCGGTAGTAAAAAATACGATGTCTGGCATGGTTGCATAGTAGCACACGGTATTGATTATTGATGCTTACATAAGAAGTCACTCAGTTATACTCAATTATTTCTACAGTAATTGCTGCATCATATCTCTCATATTATTGATTCAATTATTGTCACAATATCATCTGCATGATATATATTATTAAATCAATAATTAAGACGACAAAGTTATTCATATTATTATTTGCAATATTGACAATGTCTAAAAGTTCTGTCAAGGAGAGGTTTGGTCATCTAATTGCGCTCCAATAGGGAGAAATCCTCATTAGAAAGCCCCCTCTTTCCTGGGAACGACCTGGTTGTTAAATATTGTGAATTATAATATTAAAGATGAATAAGTTCGTGTTGATTAAAGATGAAATTGATAGTTCCATTATGTTAGAATTATTAGTGTTAGTGAAAATTGACATTTATTTCGATAATAATTGATGTCTGGAGGTTATATTGACCAATCGGGTAATTAACCAGATAAATGAGCAATTAATTGCTATTGATTCACGTGATTATAACTATTTGTTCACATGTGTGTACTATTGATTCACATTCATTTACTATTAGGGGAGTTGGTGCAAGATTGATAATACTTGCATGACTAAGTTAAAAATGGAGGTATAGATGGAGGTACTATATTGTAATTCATATTTTCACATGTCTAGAACTATTGATTCACATGATTTACTATTAGGGGAGGTGATGCAAGTTTGATAATACTTGCAGGACTAAATTAAAAATGAAGGAAAAGAGGAAGGTATTATACTGTAATATTTTGAGCCCCAAAACATGCAATTATCGAAACTATATTTTCCTATAAATAGAAGCTCATTCCTTCATTATTTTTCTCCAATTCACTAAAGCTATAGAGCAATTATTATAGTGAGAAATTAAGAGAGAAGAAGAAGTCTGCTACCTCACTTTATTTTATTATCAAGTCTTCTTTTTGAGGTAAGGGTATTATTCTTCTTTCGTATTCATGAAGAGAGTTATTTTCTTTTAATACTCGTAAGGGTTGTTATTCCATTCTTTATTATTATGTTGGAATAACTTGTCTATCTGAAGTCTGCATACATGGTGAAATTCTTCTATTATTCCATTCTTTATTATTACATTGGAATAACTTTTATGCATCGATGTCATCGCTGCACGATGAATTTTGTTGTTATTTCATTCTTTATTATTACATTTTGGAATATCACGTGCATGCGGATTATGCATGACCTAGTTTCGTTCTTTTTATTGTTACTTTTTGGAATATCTATCATATCATGTCGTGCGGATTTCGCATGACACAGTTTCCGCTTCTTTATTATTACATTTGAATATCTTTTATGCATGCGGATTATGCATGACCTAGTTCTTTTTTTATTATTCATTTGGAATAACTTTTCTCTATGTGGATTACTGCATGCATGGTGAATGATCCTTTATATTCATTCTTTACTAAATTATGGAAATGATCTGTCTATATGGATTACCGCATGGCGGGTGAAAATCCATTTGCAGTTTCATATATTCTATTATACTAATCTGGGATATCATTTTTTTTATACTAAATCATGAAATATCATTTTCTTTGGTATTTTTACATTACGAGTTACTATTCACCTGGTTACTATTCACTCTAGTATTATTCACTTTCGGGTATTCGGGGCACTTTTCATGTACTTATTAGTACTATTCACGAGTTACTATTCACGGGTTACTATTCACCCAATTACTATTCACTCTAGTATCATTCACTCGGGTATTCGGGACACTTTTTGTGTCAGGGTACTATTCACGGGGTACTATTCTTGAAGTACTATTCACGGGGTACTTTTCACCTGAAAAATTTATTTCTTTTCTGTCCAAATTATTTTTTGTACATGAATATTATTCTTGGATTTTACTCCACAAAGCAGTATCATGTTGACAATTTGGACGTTATTGATTCCTGGATAAATTAAATTATAAATCTTTAAAATTTATCCTTGAACTTGTTTTATTGAATTATTATGTCATTGTAATCATTCTCATGCTTATATTGTGATGAAAGTCATCTTTGGCTTACGTGCATAGATGGACTTGGTATGCTTATGACCAGGGATTATTCGGTATAATCATGACTGTAATGTGACGAATGATGTGGTAAAAGTCCTCATTGACCTGTAGTGCATTGATGGATAATTTTTGGTATAATTGTGACCAGGGATTATTCGGTATAGTCATGACAATTGCTGATTTAATGAATATCCTTGGTCGTGGTGTAGGTATGATTCGATGATTTGGTTTATTTTTTTAAGTTGAGTCTCAGCGATAAAGTTGATGAAAAACTTTTTAAATCATAGAAGATAGTAGATTTTATGCTCTACCTAACTCTTCTAATGGATTACTTATTTTCGCTGCAGTTGTTGATCTAAAACTTGTTGTCTATTATATTCTATCAGTTGTTATACTGTTGAAGGCTAAGGATAATTTATTACGCATTATCTTAGTCATAATATTTCTTCTTTGGGCTAGTTGAGCTCACCCTTTCTTTCATTGTTCTCTTCAGGAAATGAGAATATAGCTGGGACGAGTAGGGGAATGGAGTGATGGTCCAGGATAAATGGCTTTAGTAGTCCTCACTATTCTATGGAATAATGTGATAATAATTGTAATGAGGACACCATTGAGTGTGGATATTGTCTAGATGACAATATTCTTGTTTAAACTCTTAGCTATGTTTTGTTGTATTTTACACGACTGTTGTATAATTAAGTTTTATTTGAATTTATGTACCATGTATCTTGTGACTCAAGATGGGTGATGTAAACCTGTTTTGGGAGCGTCACAGTTGGTATCAAAGCTTATGGATATGATCCCTAGCTGAAATGTGAGATAAGAACTAGGCGGGGAGAGACGGGGAATTCCTTCGCTAGTATGACCTACCTAAGTTTACTTGTTATTTAATTGGTCGGTCAGAGTATAGGGATAATATGTGGCATGTCAATTAACCCTTGTTTTGTGACAGTGTTTGAAAATGGCATCTAAAAATGTTGAGATCAGCAATGAAGCACATGAGACCGTTGAGTCACCAATGATCAATACGCAAGATAATGTGCAATAGGGAGACAATAATCCTCAGGTAAATAACAACATTGATCAGATGATGAACGATGGGATGATTAGAGGCTTTATGTAATTCATGTAACATCAGGCAAGAGAGACTCCTGTTCAAAATGAAGATGGAAATAATGGCAACCCACGGTCGGTCACTGCTAAGCAGTTCAAGGAGCTGGGACCGCCAAAGTTTTTGGGAAAGCCAGAACCACTTAAGGCGGAGACGTGGTTAAAGCTGATCACTAAGATATTTGATGTCTTGGGATGCTTCGAGGAGAAAAAGGTTCCATTTGCCACCTTTATGTTGCGTGAAGAGGTAGATTATTAGTGGGAATCTATAAAACGTACCCAGCTTAACACACTCAAGATGTCTTGGGAGAAGTTCCAAGAGTTGTTCAACGAAAAGTACTTTCTCGAAAGTATTCGTCACATGAAGGAGGGGGAGTTTATCAAGTTGGAGAAAAACAATATGACCGTGTCGCAATACGAAGCTAAATTTGCAGAGTTATCCCGGTTTGCATCCCATTTGTTCGATAATGAGGAGCGAATGACGCGAATGTTTCTAAGAGGTTTGAAACCCGATATACGTCAATACCTCATTTCTCACAAATTGTGTTTGTATTTAGATGTAGTGAATAGGGCTGAGTTATTGGAGCGCGATAATGAGCCAGCCCAACAAAAGGATAACGACCAACAACATGATAATAATCGTACCGATGGCAACGGCCATCGGAACAATGATAACCATCGTGGGGGAAATTATCATGCCAAGAATAGTAACCACTTCGGTGGTAATCATGGCCTAGATAATAGGAGTGGAAATTTCAAGAAGAGAAGGTTCAACAACGATAGAAAGATAGCAAAACCAACTCCCGTTTTCAAGGAAGGAAAACGATCGTCAGTCGTATGTTTTAAATGCTGAGGGGAGGGACATATTAGTCCAAATTACGCGATGCAATCCAAAGCATGTTACAATTGTGGAAAAGAAGGTCACCTAGCCCAATTTTGTCATGCACCAAAGTTAAGTCCAGCTGGGACGGTGGCACCAAAGGCGGATACGGACAAAACAAAGTTGGTGGTTTCAAGAAGAGTGTTTTTCGTGACTTCTCAAAAACCGAGTAACCCGAATGAAGTTAGCATGGGTTAGTTAATTATAAATTCTTACGAAGTATATGCCTTATTAGATACCGGTTCTACCCATTCTTTTATCTCTCTTGCTTGCACTCAACGTTTAAATTTGACCCCAGAGAAGTTAGACTTTGACTTATTGGTTGAAACTTCGTTAGTAGAAATCTTCACTGTTTATAAATCTTGTTGATTGAAATCGACACTTTCACGTTACCTGTCGATCTTATCTCTTTGAAAATACTTGCCTTTGATGTGATTTTAGGAATCGATTGTTTAACTACTCATCATGCTTTTCATAAGGTTGTTAGCTTTCATATTCATAACCAACATATTATGCGAATTCAAGCAACCAAACCCTAAAGGCAATCATTGTCATACCAAGCCATAAGTAAAGAGCCCCGAGCCTTTATCTGGTGACTTCCAAGTCTTGGAATACACCGAAGCTAGAATATCCGTAGGGGACGTCGTGAATAACGGTGGCAAGTGGATAGATATCAATGTGACGTGTTATCCAAGTCTTGGATGAGGGTCACAGTTTTGAATGATATTTCTATTGTTAATAAATTTCCTGACGTATTCCTGAAGACTTCTTAGCTTACCGCTAGAACGTGAAATCGAATTTTGTATTGACCCCAGTACAAAACCCATTTCTAAAACCCTCAAATATTTCTTCAACTAAAATGAACGTAACATGCGCCAAAGACGTTGGCTCGAGCTGTTGAAGATTACGATCATACCATTCAATATCATTGTGGAAGAGAGAACATGGTAGCTGGCGCGTTGAGTAGAAGATCATATGCGTTTATGAGTGCGATGTTGTTAACACAAAAACCCATTTCGTATAACTTACAAATGATGAAGATAGAGTTAAAGACTCTAAGGACCCACGTGGTGATATCAAATATACGAGTAGAATCGACTTTAATCAATAAAGTTAAAGTCGTGCAAGCTACATACTTAGAGCTGATGAATGTGAAGAAGAAGGTTCAAGAGGGCGTTATTCTAGAAGCAAGAATCGATGAAGAGAGGAAATCTCAACCCTTGATTTTATTGGCCCATTTGAAATACTTGATCTAGTAGGAATTGTGGCCTATAGACTCATTTTACCGCCAAGTATGTCGCGTGTTCATAACGTTTTTCACGTAAATATGTGGATGACCCGAACCACGTTATTAAATTAGAACTAGACTAGATAGCAGAAGATTTAACGTATGAGGAGATACATGTTAAAACCTTGGATAAGAAGGATCATATTCAACACTCAAAGGTTATACCTCAAGAGTTAGAATCTGAAATGAAGTCAAGGTATCCTTATCTCTTTGGCATACCAGGTACGTACGTAACTTTCGAGGGCAAAATTTCATAAGGAGGGGAGATTGTGAGACCCCAAATTTAATGAATAAAGATTTAAATTTCTCGAAATATTTTTTTGAATATTATGGTGTGGATTTGATATAATGTTATAGTTATGGATAATATTTATAAATTTTGCAAAGTAAGCAAGTTGTTATATAATATTCGATTGGTCGGGGAATATTCGTTTTACTAGGGAATATTCGTACGACGACACAATCATTGGTGGACCCCACAACGGATGTATTGTCGTAGTAAGAAAATAACAGAATTATCTTTTTATAAAAATAACGGCGAAAATTTTACCGTTAAACTGTTGAACTACCCGAAAGTAAAAGTACAGTAATATGCGTGGTTGCATAGTAGCATACGATATTGATTATTGATGCTTACGTAAGAAGTCACTCAGTTATACTCAATTATTTCTACAATAATTGCTGCATCATATCTCTCATATTATTGATTCAATTATTGTCACAATATCATCTATATGATATATATTATTAAATCAATAATTGAGACGACAAAGTTATTCATATTATTATTTGCAATATTGACAATGTCTATATGTTCTGTCAATGAGAGGTTTGGTCATCTAATTGCGTGCCAATAGGGAGAAATCCTTATATTGATCCTTCGTATTATTTCTTTATGAAATTGATCCTTATATTATTGATCCTTCATATTATTGATCTTTAGGGAGAAATCCTTATATTATTGATCCTTCATATTAATTCTTTGTTAAATTGTGGAAATAATCTGTCTACGTGGATTACTGCATGGCGGGTGAAAATCCATTTGTAGTTTCGTATATTCTATTATACTAATCTGGGATATCATTTCTTTTGTACTCGTCATGAAATATCATTTTCTTTGGTATTTTTTTGTTACGAGTTATTATTCACAGGTTACTATTCACCTGGTTACTATTCACTCTAGTATTATTCACTCGGGTATTCGGGGCGCTTTTCATACCGGAGTACTATTTACGAGTTACTATTCACCCGATTACTATTCACTCTAATATCATTCACTTTGGTATTCGAGACACTTTTCGTGTCGGGGTACTATTCCCAAAGTACTATTCACGGAGTACTATTCACCCGAAAAATATATTTCTTTTATGTCCAAATTATTTTTGGTACATGAATATTATTCTTGAATTTTACTCCACAAAGCAGTATTATGTTGACAATTTGGACGTTAGGTATGATTATGACCATGGATTATTCGGTATAATCATGACTGTAATGTGACGAATGATGTGGTAAAAGTCCTCATTGGCCTCTAGTGCATTGATGGACAGTTTTTGGTATTATGACCAGGGATTATTCGGTATAGTCATGACCATTGATGATTTATTGAATATCCTTGACCGTGGTGCAGGGATGATTCGATGATGTGGTTTATTTTTTTAAGCTGAGTCTCAGCGATAAAGTTAATGAAAAACTTTTTAAATCATAGAAGATAGTAGATTTTATGCTCTACTTGACTCTTCTAATGGATTGCTTATTTCCACTGCAGTTGTTGATCTAAAACTTGTTGTCTATTGTATTCTATCAGTTGTTATACTGTTGAAGGCTAAGGATAATTTATTCTGCATTGTCTTAGTCATAATATTTCTTACTGAGCTAGTTGAGCTCACCCTTTCTTTCAATGTTCTCTTCAAGAAATGAGAATATAGCTGGGACGAGTCGGGGAATGGAGTAATGGTCCAGGATAAATGGCTTTAGTAGTCCTCACTATTCTACGGAATAATGTGATAATAATTGTAATGAGGACACCATTGAGTGTAGATATTGTCTAGATGACAATTTCTTGTTTAAACTCTCAGCTATGTTTTGTCGTATTTTACACGACTGTTGTATAATTAAGTTGTATTGGAATTTATGTACCATATATCTGGCAACTCAAGATGGGTGATGTATACCTATTTTGGGGGCGTCACATTCATATTCTTCTAGTTCACCAAAGAGTGTTAAGGTATCCATAGAAGAAATATTGACAGAATCTTGAAGGGAAGTAATTTTGGATGCAAACCTTTTGGGCATAGCCCGAAGTAGCTTATGATTGATTTCACTTTGTGGAATTGACTTTTCGAGAAACTTCAACGAATTTATGAGTACTAGGAATCGTGCTTGAGCCATTTGTAAACACTCAAAATTTTCTGCACACCTGTTACTAACATTGCAGGAGGGCAGATTTGTCTTTCGGAGATAACCCTGGAAGGCAGCTCACATCCATTCCAGATAATACCGGAAGTTCAGTCTCAAACTCGAAACACACACTGGGAGTATCAATTCCAACCTCGGAGATAACAACGAGTTTCATCCTTGGAGATAACCCCAAGGAATGTCGTTGCAGTTCCGGAGATAACCCCGAAAATACTTGTTTCAAATGCATGCAATCAACTTCAATCTCAGACCTCCTACCGAGGCACTCATTCCAAAGACCCGGAGCTAACATTGGGAAGACAGACAAACTTAAAGATGACCCTATGGAATTCAAACACTTGCAGCAGTCCAATCTCAGACGTAACCCTGAACAACGTCTGCTATTAGCCCAAACCCGAGATAACCCCGGTGAGGGGCAAAATCGTCATCTTGCCACCTCAACCCCTAGTGTGCCATCTCAACATTTCATACATACATTTCTACACAGTAATGTCCCATGAGCCAAGGAGTTCCAATCCCGAGTGACTATTACGTGTGGCAGCACACCAGATAGAATTTCAAGCTTGAAGACCATGGGCATGGTCCCCTCTTCCTGACTTCGTAAAACCTCTAATCCCATGTCATTGCGTAACTTTTGAATAAAACGGTCCGAAGAAGGTCTTGTACACCTCGTTCAGATGTTCAGATTAAAGTTCTGCAAGTTCGAGCGGACATCACAATGCACGAGTGCACGTACTTTGAGATGGCAGGACCCGCGGAGCCCGGGGCACCCCGGGCAGCAACAGGTGCATATGCGGATGCCGTATGTACACCTGTGGCTCCCCCCTCTATAAATAGAGGGCTTGGGGTGGCTATATTCAAGAGAAAAAAGACGAGGAAGCCCTGTCCAATTTGCTCTGTACACACCCCATATTGAGTGCTTTCTCATTTTAAACACCTGTTAGCTCACATATAGCTATATTTTACCAGCGGGAGCTGTGTGTTTATCCATCTAGAGTCATAGACGGCTACATTGGCAGCCCGCTGTAAGCCTTCTCACACTCTATAAAGCCTTTCTCTTTATCTTTGCACACACTATTCTTCACATTGAGAGTTGTGTTGTGTTTGTATTCCCGGACTTTGGTCCGTGGTTTTCATTTATGTCTGTATATATATACTTATATATGTATATATTTTTATATATGGACTAACATTATCGATTTATGCCTCGATTGAGCCTAGACTTATGTCTGGGGCGTTTACTTACTTATATATATACATACTTATATATATGAATTGTTGTCGGATTATATCCGATGAGCCTGGATTTTACATCCAGAGCATTTTCTTGCTTATATATATATATATATATATATATATATATAGTAACAAATCGCTGCAATGATAAACCGAGCCGGGATTGAGAAACATCATGTGCGTTTATCGCTTATATATATATATATATATATATATTTACATTTCTATCTGGCTTGGAGTTTACTTCGTGGCCTTTTACTGCTTTATTTACATTTCGTCTCGCCTGGAGTTTACTTCGTGGCGGTTGATCGTCTTTACTACTTTCTTTACATTTAGTCCCGCCTGGAGTTTACTTCGTGGCGGTTGATCACATTTACTGCTTTATTTACATTTTTGATCCCCCATGGAGGTGCTTCATGGTGGTTGATCATGTCTATAAATATATATTTACCGCTTTTATATATTTACATTTTCGATCCCCCATGGAGGTGCTTCATGGTGGTTGATCATGTCTGTATATATTTACAACTTTTATATATATAATTGCTTGCTGTTTTTCATATAAACTGCGGCATCATATGAGCCTAGGAATCATGTGATCACAGATTCAATCTATTGAATCTAGATTCGGTTCCCATGATGGACATTTTCAGTTATAAGCAACTTGTACATTATTCACAGTGTTTGAATTTCCTTAGATGGTTGTCATGCCCATGAGGAGTTCGGCAATGCTATAAATTATTTTCACGAAGATGCCTCACATCTCGAAAATAAAAGCAAACAAGCAGAACACTTAATAATAAAATGGAAGTATGAAAAGGTCTCAATTACTATTGAGCACAAGGTTTGAAAAACCTCTTTTACAAAACTTCCCTACCATATCATGTTTAAAACTAATTTTTTCATAAATTCAAACCCTTTGTATATAGGTGCGAATGAGGCCTCGCACTACTTTCAAATAAATTGCACATTGATCCACACACACACACACACACACATATTCATATAACAGTTTTTTGAAAAGTGGCGGTCACCGTGGAAACACGGATGTCGGGGGGTGCCTAACACCTTCCCTCCGCATAATCAAGCCCCCCGAACCCAAATGAATCTCGGTTTCACAGACCCGTTTAGTAGTGTCACATCACTGGGTCAATGTGCAAACCTTTTCTCGGTTGCGTTGGTGCAACCAGTTAAAAACATCAACTGGCGACTCTTACAGTCAAATCGTCGACATAATACATGTCGGACCTTTTTCACTTGTTTTTTTAAACAAATCTCACATAACATGAGAACACCAAAAAACAAGAACAAAAAAGGGACAAATAAAAATCCCGACGTCGATAGGTGGCGACTCTGCTGAGGACACCAGTAAGAGAGCTTAAGCTTAATTACTGAAGCTTTTCAAACTCATATATGCTTGTGTGTGAATGTTGCATTTACATTTATGATGAATGTGTACGAATGTATTTTACTTACTGCACTGCAATATATCTATCTGTGATATTAGTGCTTCGCACATGTCATCATTTTCATAAACGGTGAGACACGTTGTATGTGAATGTATGTTGTGTGGTTCCTCCACCAGGAGGCTTTCCTGTCGGTGTTTGATTACTGGACTCGTAGGGAGACTAATTCCAACGAGGCTCAGGAAAGGCACCACCCAGATTCGATCAAGTTGAAAGACCGGATTAACTTTCCGTCAAGTAGATTGCGATGATCTGGGAACCTTCATACCAAAAAGTTGCGAGAGTAACCCTAAGATAGGTCAGCCTCTGATAAACTAAACGCGGAGGAAAGTCTCTTCACGCTTTCCATTTTCTATTACTTGTAAAAGCATTTATTTGTAATTTTATTCCACGTTCATCCTTATGTAATGGAAAATATGAAGAATATTTGCACATACATGACATGCTATCAATTAACATCCGTTTTGCAGGATAATATTCCTAACATGGGTATATCACATAGTATGTAAACATTTACATTATCCCTAAGACTAAACTACATAAGTCTTTTGTAGGGAAACAATTGAGCCGGTTACTCGCTCAAAATCCACAAAAGCAATGAGCCTACAGCTAATCATGTATTCTTCTGACCAGTCTAATGTCGTTTCTTGAGAGGAATTTGACGGATTAAGTAAACAAATTACAGATTTGGTTGTTCTGCTTAAAGAATTGCATCAGTCTACTCAGGGCTCAAAAATGACTATACATATAAAATCCTCTACACAAGGGGGAACACAAGGTTTGGATAAAATAAATCCAGAACGTCAGTTGGATACGACCAACAAAGACCCTGTAAACACCCATCTCAAAGGAGATCCAGACGCCGGTGATATTAGGAAGAAGGTCCTTCAAATGGTAGAAACTATTTGTTCTCTCAAAGGGATTGGAACACATGAAAGTGTTTCATATGCTGACCTTTGCATATTTCCTAGTGTTCATTATCCAGAGAAATTCAAAACCCCTGACTTTGAAAAGTATGATGGATTAGGGGATCCTTACACACATTTGAAGGTGTTCATTGGAGAACTTGGATCTTATGCGAAAAACGAGAAGCTCAGAATGCAGCTGTTCCAGAAGAGTCTGACTGGAGAAGCCCATTCATGGTATACCAGATTAGACAACTCAAAGATCCATAGCTGGGAAGAGCTAGCTCATGCCTTCCTCACTCAGTATAGTTTTCAATCTCAGATGGCTCCTGACCGCTACCAGATTACAAAGGTCAAGAAATAGTCTAATGAGTCTTTCAAAGAGTACGCTCAAAGGTGGAGGCGCCTTGCTGCTCAAGTTATTCCTCCTATGACAGAGTCAGAAATGGTCATGACTTTCATAGACATACAAGAAGCTCCTTTCTATGAGAGAGCCTTAGCTGGTATTGGCAAACAATTTTCTGAAATAATCAACCACGGCGAGATGGCTGAGATGGGGTTGAAGTCATGAAAGATTCAAGACCTAGCCGCTCTTAAAGTTGTTGTTGAGCACATCCATTCCGGATCTTATAGAAACAACCCCCGGAGGGTCCATAAAAAGAAAGAGGATGATGTTTCCTTGATACTACAAGGTCAAAAAGGCAGTCAGGACATGCCTATACAGAGGAGAAACTACACCCCTTTCCAAGCACAGTCTTCAAACCCTCCATTGCCTAATGGTGGAGATGCAAAGCTCCCTAGAACGTTCACACCCTTAGGGGACTTGCTCGAGAATATTCTTTCTCTTCTGACTACTCAGAAGAAAATCACGCATCTTCTTCCACCAGCCAACCCTAATGGGAGGGGTTTCAATCCTACTCGGAAGTATGGTTATCATGCCGGAGAACCTGGACATGATACTCAAGATTGTTGGGCCTTGAAACACAAGATCCAAGATTTTATAGACAACGGTGAGATCGTGGTTACCAAACCAGATCAACCTCATGTGCAAGACAATCCTCTTCCTCAACATAAAGAAGAAGAGGTCAACATGATTAGTTGTAGCAATGGACAGAGTTCCAATTTTAATAGTGAATCATCCTAGACCATCAAAGATGGTGTTGATAGATGGGATTACGCAAAGTTCCAATTTGCTATGGAACGAAAGATGAAAGCTCTTTGTAAGAAAATTGAACAATTGGCAGAACTGGTGACCAATCAGCATCAAGTCACATGCCAATTAGTCAGCCAGGACCATGCATGTCTTCTTCCCTTTCTTATGAATGCTCCATCACCACCTTCAAAAAGCGAAGCTATGGAGGATAAGGTTACGAAGAGAGCAAATGCTAAAGCCCATCGGGATTTTGCCAATAAAAGGGAATTTATATACCTGGGCCAATCTATGGAGGAGATATTTCAGATGCTAATCAACGAAGGAAGAATCACCTCCATTCTACCTCCAATCAATCCCCATTCAAGACGATTCAACTCTGATGAAGTTTGTGAATATCATTCACATTCTCAAGGTCACAGCACAAAAGAATGTTGGGCACTCACCACCTTATTCAGAATCGAATTGACAGCGGTGTCCTGCAATTGGCAGACGATGACACTGTGCTACTCGAGAGTGGGAATACCTATCCTACCAAATGGAAGGGATTAGTAGTAGTTATATCCGCTGAGGCTGATGAGACTGTCAAACCATTTCCCATATAAGCAATTTAACTCAAAGGAGCTGGCAATCCTTTGAAAGTGGCTGCACCAGAGAAAATTTCTTTACCTTTCAGACCACAATATCTTGTTATCAGCTTACACAAAGTCTCATGGAATTATGGAGAAGCTGAAGGATCCACGTCTCATACTACTGCTACAGTGTCGAAGGAAAATCCACTGTATCTTTCTCAAAGGGTGATGAATCTCGCCATGAAAGCAAAGGGGAAGATTTCCATGCAAAAATTTGAAAAATTCCTCTGCACTATGGGCCATCAGTGGATGTGGACGAATTTTAACATCCGGGTTGATCACATTTTTAAAAAAAATGTGATATCCTTCACTGATGATGACATACCGCCCGAAGGGACCAATCATTGCAAGCCATTACACATTACAGTTTTGTCCTCCGGTTATATGTTAGCTGGAGTTTTGATAGATGGAGGTTCATCTCTGAACATCTGTCCTTATGCCACCTTGGTAAAGATGAATGTCAATCTCAAATGGATCCAAAGTAGCCATACGATTATCAAAGCTTTTGATGGATCCCAACGAAATTCTGTCGGAGAGATTGAGCTGCCAATTGAGATTTGTCCAAATACATTCAATGTATCCTTTCACATCCTCAAGATAGATTCAGGATAAAACCTGTTATTGGGGAGACCATGGATCCACATGGCTAGAAATCATGTCCTTCTACACTTTACCCCGTAAAATCGAACCTTTTGTAAATACTTTTATAATGAATAAAATAATATTATTTATTATTATTATGTGTTAGTAAGATGAATGTTGTTCTATAACCTGGAAACGTCGAAAAGTAGTAGTATTTTAACTACGTTAAGGAATTAAACTGTTTGAATTTCCAAGACGAAAATATAAGTTTTTCAAGAAATTTTCTAAAAAACACTATTCATCTATTTTCGCTTGGGAATTATTTTTGAACTTCCGAGAAATATGTAACATTATAATATCAAGGTGGGATGGATTATGTAATAATAATCTAAGTATGGAAAATGCAATATTTTGCATGCCCATGCGGACTTAATTAGAGAATGTTGGGAATATTAAGTGTTAAGAAGGAAGTGTATTGATCGTATATTATTGTACGAGGTATTGAATACAAGTATAATATGAAGTATTATACGAGTATGTACGAAGGATGGAATAATGTATATTACGAATTAATATACGAGTTAGAATACGAGAATTTTACTTATAGAAAATGTAATAAGGCTTTTAGCCAAATGAATTGGACTTGTAGATTGTTAGCAATTTGTAAAGTCCAATGGAATTAAGGTGCAAGCCCAAATGTTTGTTAATCAAAAGCCCAAAGTAAATTAATACAAGCCCAAAATGAATAAGCTAAGTTAGTTAACTTAAGCTTAGATAAGGATCCAATGGGTAAAGCATGATCCATGGAGCAAACCATTTTGGTGTGGGTTAGTGTGATGACCAAGAACTTTAAGTAATGACCAAGTAAAGGATAAATGTTGTGATTAACAAGTAATGAATAGTAAGGAGGTGAATTAAGGAGGTGGGATGGCATAAGGAGTAAACTACCCTAACCGTGTGTTTCCTATAAATAGAAGGAGCTTACTAGTCATTTGCTACTTGTTCAAAACACCAACAACTTCCAATACAAAGCAACTTAAGTGTTAGAGAGATTAAGCCAATAATAAGTCAAACTTTCTTTGTTAGATTTCCAAGAAGGAGAAAGCTAGTTATCAAAGGTAAATGATCTTATGATCTTATATCTTCCATCTCTATCATTGTAGGGTGATAAGAGAAGTGTAGTCTAATAAACATATGCTAAGAACATATAAGAATTGAATAATCAATGGAATTAAGGCGAATAAGTCATGAATAAGTAACTTGAACCTAAATAAGTTATGAACTTATGAAGAACAATGATGAACTTGTCATATGTGTACCTTATAAAGTTAGTATAATTGATAAGATGTAAGAATGTTGCGTAAAGGACTTAAATCTATAATAGGTCATAAGGAATGAAAACTTGTAAATTATAAGTTATTAAGTTATGAACTTATGAAGAATAAGACATAACATAACTTGAAAATAAGTTGCTGTAACATAAAATTTGAAATGTCTATAGAATGAATTGAATCCATTTGGATCGATGAACAAATCGTTAGTAACGAAGTTTTCAGAATTCACACGATTGGACGATAATCGTCGAATTCGTGAAATTCTCGGAATGGAAGTCAGATTTTGTGTTTGAACTCGAAAATGTTGGTTTTCAATGGAGGCAAGTCATATTTGGCATTATAGAGTTGCGGACTCAAAAATGACCGGATTCTGACTTAGAACGAAGAAACGAGAGTTGAACGTTCACGAACATTTAACGTTTTCATTAAAAATGAACCAATATGTGAATTTTGAGTAAACGAAGTTAAATAGATAAAATTCTTGCATGAACACGTAGAGTATGTAATTTGTGAACCGTAGGCTCTTGAAAGAGCCAATTCGGACTTATAACGTGAAGAAGTTATAGCTCCTGAAATCTCACACAAGTTAAAAATCATCAAAAGTTATCGGCATGAGTAGTTGCCGTTGCGCCGCCAACCCAAGATATAATGGTGGCGCTTCATGCGCCATATACAAATGCTATCATCCATCGCAGAGAGTCATGTCATGGCATTGAGAGAGAGATTTAATGTGGCTATGTGTCAGGACTCAACCATCATTCAATGAAACTTCGCTAACTCGCGCACATGACGAAGTTGTATAAGGATGATCGACGAGTAGCAATGCCAACCTTAGGAAGGCATAGTAAGGAAGGTTTACAAGTATGAAATGAATGGTAACTCATTAGTAATGAACTAAAGCTTGATTATAATATTGTTAGACATGTTTAAACCTTAACTATGATCAATTAAGATTAAAGTAAGTCAATTGTATGTGAATGTAAAAATGACATAACAAAAAGCCGAAACCAATAATAACAAATCTAAGTCGTAATTAGATTGAGAAGAAAGGTAAGATTCATTAGGAACCGTGTATGTTCATTCATGAACTAATGTGTTATGTGATCTTATTATTTATTGTAGAGACTTAAAGACTTAAACCTGAACGTGTTATAACTGTAGTAGATGCTGAAGGCAAGTATTCTAACCCTTGTTTCAGTTCAATCTGGACAAGCATTGTGGTTCATATATTCTTACCCATGAATTGATGTATGATGAAGTCAAAGCCAACTCTTTTGGCTAGACTTATATTATGTTTCTATCAAAGCATGGTCAATGTTTACCAAGTTATATTGGTGTGGTTTTCAAATGAAAACTGAGTATGCTAAAAATGTTTTGTCATCAAATGACAGGCATGTGAGGTTGCCACAATTTAAACGTACATAAGTTTAATGAATGTAGTGTTGATCAACATAGAGTACTAGACGTGCTCGTAAGTAATGTCGGACTTACGGACTTAGTGTCGGGATGTCCTTTTCAAATAAAGTATGAAATGCTTAAGGTCTTGGACCGGAATTAATGTTTTACTGAATATTGCTGTTGTAAAACGTTTTGAAGGAAAAGAAGTGCTATTTTAAATTATCAATAGTACTTCATAACTATTGTTCAGTTATTGAAGATATATGATTCCTATGTGTCAAGCATGTTGTTTATTAGAATTGTTGTACTTGTTGAGCTAGTAATGCTCACTCTTGTTTGAACCATATGAACAACTAAAGATCGAATCTGATCAAGGGCTCCTAAGCAAGGATAAGGGCAAGGCGAAGACGAATCCATAGAATACTTTTGTAATAGTATAGGGTGAATGATTGTAATATATTTGATATTATGACAAGAACAATGTAATGGTTATAAAGAACTTGGGGAAATGTTAATATTATTTTGAATATATAGAAGACATATTCGTTCTATTGATGCTTTTCAATTGAATGTATGTGTGAATGGTAGTACTGTGTAACACCATCTTTCGAGTTGAAAGATACCCGAATTTGGGGGCGTCACAGGTTGGTATCAAAGCATTAGGTTATAATACTTAAGGAGGGGGGGGGGATTAAAAACCTTAAGTCATAACCTTAAAAGGAGTCAAAAAATTAATAGAAGAAAATAACCTTATAAAATGCATTATGAATATGTTATATGTTTTTATTATTCTACTGACGTGTACTAATCAACTTAATTCTTTTGTGTAGATGTCAGGTGTAAATGGAATGCATTTAGATGTACAGACTATTAGTGAAGAATTGGTTAACAAGATAGAGGTTATACTGAATCCCATAGCAGAAGAGCCCGAAGTAGTTGTCATTGAGTCTGAAGACTCAGAGGATCCCGATCTCATGTTCGTGTTCGATAGCATGATGGAAGAAGAGGTGGAGGTAGTGTCCTTCAACCCAAAGAGCAATAGCAGCGAGAGATGGGCTCACAGGGAGTCAATGATGTCACTCTTTATGTCATTATTGGATAAAAATATCCATTACTGTTAGGAGGTTAAGGAGCTGAAGGAAGAGCTCCAAGCTATCATAGAGGATAAGACGGAGGTGGAGTCCGTGTGGGAGCAGTAGCACGATGAGAGAGTTTTGGCCAAGGATAAGGTCCATGAGCTAAAGCATGATGTTTTTGAGCTCAAGGAGGAGCTAAAGACCAAAAAGCAGAAGATAGGGAGAATGTCCTATATTCATAGGAGTTCTCATGCAGACTTCCAAAGCAGATGTAGTCGGTTATCCCATAGAGGCGAGGCGAACGCGCGCGCATACTATCGGTAGTGATATTATTGTCGGTCTTGCAAAGGCAGATTTTGATAATGCCTTAAGGCAGATGTGATCTAGTAGTGGATAGAGTAGTTTAGATATGTAAATATTTTGTATCTAGTAGTGACGTAAAACCCTCTTTTGTATAACAAAGGGTAGTCTTTTGTAAATCCCAATTTTTGAAAGCAATTGGGATAGTAATGTAACCAAATTTCTTATGTAATGTAACCGATGTAGTATTATACTACAATGAATGAATGAATATAAGTCTTTTATGGAACATATTGAGCAATGGATGTTGAAGTTATTGTTTAATATCGAATAATAACTAACTAATAAGGAAAGGAATAATAACGAAATGTGTTGTTTATTATATCAAAAAATGCCGCCGAGAAAGAGTACAACGAAACCAAGGCGCTAATGTAAATCAACCAGAGGAGAGGTCCGATTAACCCCATGCGAGAGTTTGTTAATCTTTTAATAGTAACATTTTAATAGAAATCGGGGCTAATATCCCCATCAAATCCGAGGAGTAGCGCGAGCTACTACCTTTAAGGATTTTAAGAGTGTTGGTCCACCGGAGTTCAAAGGAACTACGGACCCTATCGAAAGCCCAAACGTGGGTGAAAGAAATCAGAAGGCATTTGTGATGATAGCAAATGTCGATGAGGCTCGTAAGGTTGCCTTTGCAACCTACATGATGAAGGGAGAGGCCAACTTTTGGTGGGAAGCCAATCAAAGCTAGGGTCGGGATAGAGAATTTAACGTGGGTGAGGTTCAAGGAGATATTCTTGAGAACTATTTTCCCACAAGTATGCAGGGAGAATGGAGATGCGGTTTTGGATTTGAAACAAGGGGACATGACGGTTCCCCAATCGCCACCAAGTTTAATGAATCGGGCAAGGTTTGCTCCACACCAAGTGGACACCGAGGTTAAAAGGCGCACGACGGTTCGAAAGCGGGGCTTGAAACCTCGCTCTCTATAACCATATTTTTGTGTTCCAAAGTACTTCATTTGGGACCATTTTAGAAAGGAGATAATCGCCAAGGTGTGGTAGCGAGGCGTTGAGCCAAGTACCACAAAGATAAGAAGAACAAGGGAAAGTGGATGGGGAGTGAAGATAGAAGGAGCTAAAGTGGAAGTGGCGAGGGATGAAGAGGAAAGTGTTCAACTCTGGGAATACCGAGTGAAAACAAGGAGACCCAAAGAGAGAATGGAGGCTGCAAAGACTGTGGGAAGAATCACTTAAGAGTCTATCTCAAGGGGAAGGCCGTATGCTACAATTATGGATAAGAAGGGCACATCTTGCCTAACTGTCCAAGTCCGAAAAAGAACCACAGATGCTTTGTGTGTGGCTCAACTGACCACATGGAAAAGAGTTGCCCGAAAAAGGGAACGGACGGGAATCGGGGAACTAATAGCGGTAAGTTAGCAATTAGCGGTCCAACGCAGCCGGGTAGGCTGATGGGCCGTACCTTTAACATGACAGTCCAAGATGCAGTTGCATCAGGGGACGTCATCGCATGTATTATTCTGATCAACAACATAAATGCTTACATGTTGTTTGATTTGGGTGCTACTTATTCATTTATAGCATGTGATTTTGCTAAACGATTAGGATTACCTCCCGAAAAGTTGCCTATACCTTTAAATATTAAGGTAGCAAAAGAAGAAATAATTCCTATTGAAAATGTTCATAGAAGTTGTTGTGTAGATATACAAGGTTGTAAATTATCGGTAGATTTGTTACCGATAAAGTTAGGAGAATTTGATGTAATTCTCGGAATGGATTGGTTGGTAAACCATGGGGCAATTATAGATTATCGGAAGAAAAATGTGAACCTTAGAATGTTAAAACAACCACGTAGTAGTATTTTACGGGAATAGATCGTTTGGGACGTTCGTGTTGTTTAACCATGACACAAACTAGGAAATTATTGAGGAAGGGATGTGTAGGTTACCTGTGTCATGTTGTTGATACCTAGAGAGTGGTAGCAACCATGGAACAAATACCTATAGTTAGAGAATTCACCGATGTATTTCCAAGTGAATTACTGGGGTCTCCACCGGATAGGAGAGACCGAGTTTGTAATAGACATTGTGCCGTGAGCGGCACCAGTTTCCGAGGCACCATATCGTATGGCGCCAAAGGGAGATGAAGGAGTTGATGGTGCAGCGCATTACAAGAAGCAATTGGATGGGAAGTACATACAACCGAAAGTGTTTCACCCGTGGGGAGCACCCCAGATTTATTTGTCAAGAAGAAGGATGGATCGTTAAGACTTTGTATCGACTACTAGAGAGTTGAACAAGTTAACGATAAAGAATAAATACCCATTGCCCAGATCGATGATCTTTTTGATCAGTTGAAAGGGGCTAAGTATTTTTCTAAAATAGATTTGAGAACAATGTATCACCAGTTGAAGGTTAGGAAGGAGGATGTACCAAAGACAACATTCAAGACTCGTTATAGTCATTACGAGTTTCTGGTGATGTCATATTGGTTGACTAATGCACCAGCTGCATTTATGGATATGATGAACATAGTGTTCAAACAATATTTGGACAAGTTTGTCATGGTGTTTATCAATGATATTCTAGTCTATTCTAAGACACCAGAAGATCATGTTGAACACCTAAGAATAGTGTTAGAGACACTGAGGAAGGAGAAGTTGTATGCAAAGTTCACTAAGTGTGAATTTTGGTTTGAGAAGGTACAATTTTTAGGTCATGTCATTGACCATGAAGGGATTTTGGTAGATCCAGCGAAGGTGGAGGCCGTGATGAATTGGGAACAACCGAAGACGCCGACTCTGAGGTGCGGAGTTTATTAGGGTTAGCGGGATACTATCGGAGATTCATCCAGGATTTTTCGAAGATAGCTACTCTGTTGACTAACTTGACAAGGAAGACGATGAAATATGCGTGGACTGATAAATGCGAGGACAGTTTTCAAGAACTGAAGAAGAGGTTTAGTGAAGCACATGTTTTGTCACTACCAGATGACACATGAAATTTCGTAGTTTATAGCGATGCTTCGCATAAAGGACTTGGTTGCGTGCTCATGCAGCATGGCAAGGTCATTGCGTATGCATCAAGGCAGTTGAAGGATTATGAGAAAGTTTACCCTACTCATGATCTAGAACTGGCCGCAGTAGTTTTTGCCTTAAAGATATGGAGACATTATCTTTACGGAGAGAAATGTGAGATATACCCAGACCACAAGAGTCTAAAATATATCTTCACACAAAAGGAGTTGAATATGAGGCAGAGGAGATGGTTGGAGTTGATAAAGGATTACGACTGTGAAATCCTGTATCACCTCGAAAAAAGCCAATGTAGTTGTCGATGCCTTAAGTAGGAAGGGTCGAGAGAAGTTGTCTATGTTAACGGCTCAAACTGAGTTAATAACAGAGATGGCTAGGATGGAAATAGAAGTGAAGTTGCCGAGAGAATCGGAGCAGATGTTGTTTGCGACAGAGATTCAATCTACCATTGTAGAAAGAGTCAAGGAGGTGCAGCTCAAAACTGATGAGTGTGACCGGGTAACGGAGCGGCTAACCGATGAAAAAAATATGAAGTACAGTCTTGATAATGAGGGATTATTAAGATTTGAAGGAAGAATTTGGGTTCCAAATGAGACAAAATTAAAGGAGCAGGTATTGTAGGAGGCTCATAGTTCGAGGTTTTCGATTCATCCTGGTAGTACTAAGATGTATCAAGACCTTCGATAGAGTTTTTGGTGGCCAAACATGGAGAGAGAAATAGCTGAGTATGTGAGTAGGTGCTTGACTTGTCAGAAAGTTAAGGCCGAACATCAACGACCAAGTGGCTTGTTACAGTCATTGGAAATTTCAGAGTGAAAGTGGGAGAATATCACGATGGATTTTGTGGTGAGACTTCCGACTATAATGAAAGGGTATGACGCGATTTGGGTAATATTGGATCGATTGACGAAGTCGGCTCACTTTTTGCCAATTAAGGTCAAGTATAACTTAGACCAGTTAGCTAGACTTTATGTTAAGGAAATAATTTCCAGACATGGAGCACTAGTATCGATTGTATCAGATCATGATCCATGATTCACATCAAACTTTTGGAGGAGTCTACAAGAGCAGTTGGGAACGCAGTTGAAGATGAGTACTACGTATCATCCACAAACTGATGGACAAAGTGAGAGAACAATTCAGACATTAGAAGATATGTTGAGATCTTGCGTCATGGATTTTAAGGGTAGTTGGGATGATCATATACTATTAGTAGAGTTTGAGTATAACAATAGTTATCATGCAAGCATAGGTATCTTGCCTTACGAAGCTTTGTATGAAAGGAAATGCGTAAACACCATTGTATTGGGATGAGGTAGGAGAACGCCGAATGCTAGGGCCAGAATTGGTGCAAAAAACAAATGATATAGTGAAGTTGATACAAATGCGTTTAAGTAGCGACAAGATGATGATAAAAAAATTACTGATTCGCATCGAGAAAATAGAGAATTTGAAGTAGGCTCTTATATATTTCTAAAGGTATCTCCATGGAAAGGAAAGATACATTTTAGAAAGAAGGGAAAATTGAGTCCAAGGTTTATAGGACCATTTGAAGTGTTAAAACGGGTAGGTGAGGTAGCTTATATTGTAGCATTACCTCCAGACCTAGAACGAATACATAACGTGTTTCACGTATTCGTATTGCTTCCTTATAAGCCGGATTATAAACACGTGATAGAATATGAGCCTATTCATATCGAAAAAGACTTAACGTATGAAGAGTTGCCGATTCAAATCATCGATAGAAAAGAGCAAGTTTTGCGGAACAAAGTCATACCTTCCGTGAAGGTGTTATTGAAGAACCACGATGTTGAAGAAGCAACGTGGGAACTAGAAGAGAAGATGGAAAAGAATTACCCTCACTTGTTTGTGTAATTTTTTTTATATAGCAAGATTTTGGGGATAGAATCCTTATAATGGGGAGAGAGTAACCCCCCCGGAAAATCAAACCTTTTGTAAATACTTTTATAATGAATAAAATAATATTATTTGTTATTATTATGTGTTAGTAAGATGAATGTCGCTTTATAACCTAGAAACGTTAGAACATCGTAGTATTTTAACTATGTGAAGGAATTAAAGTGTTTGAATTTCCAAGACAAAATAAAAAAGTTTTTTCGAGAAATTTTTGAAAAACACTATTCATCGATTTTCGCTCGGAAATTATTTTTTGAACTTCCGAGAAATACGTAACGTTATAATATCAAGGTGAGATGGATTATGTAATAATAATCTAAGTATGGAAAATGCAATATTTAGCATGCGGACTTAGTTCGAGAACGTTAGGAATATTAAGCGTTAAGAAGAAGTGTATTGATCGTATAATACGTAATTATTGTATGAGGTATTGAATATAAGTATAATACAAAGTATTATACGAGTATGTATGAGAAGGATGGAATAACGTATATTACTAATTAATATACGAGAGTTAGAATATGAGAATTTTATATATAGAAAATGTAATAAGGCTTTTAGCCAAATGAAATGGACTTGTGGATTATGTAGCAATTTGTAAAGTCCAATGAACGATAAGTGCAAGCCCAAGTGTTTGTTAATCAAAAGCCCAAAGTAAATTAATGCAAGCCCAAAATGAATAAGCTAAGTTAATTAACTTAAGCTTAGATAAATGATCCAATGGGTAAAATTGATCCATGGAGCAAACCATTTTGATGTGGGTTAGTGTTGGTGACCAAGAACTTTGTGTGGAGGGCAAGAAAATGTTGTGATGACCAAGTAAAGGATAAGTGTTTACTTATTAGTGGGTAATGAATAGTAAGGAGGTAACTTAAGGAGGTGGGATGATTTAAGGACTAAAATGCCCTAACTTTGGCTTTCCTATAAATAGAAGGCTAGGATTAGTCATTTGTTGCTTGTTAATTTTCAACCAACAACTTTCCTTACAAAGTAACTTAAGTGTTAGAGAGAATAAGCACATATAAGTCAAACTTTCCATGTTAGATTTCAAAGAAGAAGAAGATCTAGTCATCAAAGGTAAATGATCTTATGATCTTATATCTTCCATCTCTATCATTGTAGGGTGATAAGAGAAGTGTATTCTAATAAATATGTATGCTAAGAACATATAAGAATTGAATAATCAATGGACTTAAGCCGAATAAGTCATGAATAAGTAACTTGAACCTAAATTAGTTATGAACTTATGAAGACCAATGATGAACTTGTCATATGTGTACCTTATAAAGTCAGTATGATTGATAAGATGTAAGAATGTTGCTTAAGGACTTAAATCTATAATAAGTCATAAGGAATGAAAACATATAAATTATAAGTTATTAAGTCATGAACTTATGAAGAATAAGCCATAACATAACTTGAAAATAAGTTATTGTAATATAAAATTTGAAATGTCTATAGAATGAATTGAATCCATTTGGATTGATGAACAAATTGTTAGTAACGAAGTTTTGCCGGAATTCACACGATTGGACGATAATCGTCGAATTCGTGAAATTCTCGGAATGGAAGTCGGATTTTGTGTTTGAACTCGAAAAAATGTTAGTTTTCGATGGAGGCAAGTCATATTTGGCATTATAGAGTTGCAGACTCAAAAATGACCGGATTCTAACTTAGAACAAAGAAACGAGCGTTGAACATTCACGAACGTTTTTCATTAAAAATGAACCAATAGGTGAATTTTGAGTAAACGAAGTCAAATAGATAAAATTCTTGCATGAACACGTAGAGTATGTAATTTGTGAATCATAGGCTCTTGAACGAGCCAATTCGGACTTATAACGAAGAAGTTACGAGTCCAAAAAGTTCACAAGTTAAAAATCATCAAAATTTATCTCGTGCATGAGAGTTGGCACTGCGGCCAACCCAAGGTATAATGGTGGTGTTGCGACCACTATATACATGATATCACCATACTACAGAGAGTCATGCATGGCGCGACACAAGAGGGTTTAATGTGGCGCCATGCCATCGCCAAGGCTGGGGCTCGACCATCAATTAACTAACTTCATACCGCAGAAATGAGATTGTATAAGGATGATCACCGTGGCATGCACAGCCAAACTTAGGGAAGGCATAGTGAAGAAGGTTTACAAGTATGAAATGAATGGTAACTCATTAGTAATGAACTAAAGCTTGATTATAATATTGTTAAAACATGTTTAAACCTTACGTATGATCAATTAAGGTTAAAGTATGTTAATTGTATGTGAATGTAAAAACGACATAACAAAAAGCCGGAACCAATAATAACAAATCTAAGTCGTAATTAGATTGAGAAGAAGGGTAAGATTCATTAGGAACCGTTTAAGTTCATTAATGACCTAATGTGTTATGTGATGTTAATATTTAATGTAGAGACTTAAAGACTTAAACGTGAACGTGTTATAACTGTAGCAGACGCTGAAGGCAAGTATTCTAACCATTGTTTCAGTTCAATCTGGACAAGCCTTGTGGTTCATGTATTCTTACGCATGAATTGATGTATGATGAAGTCAAAGCCAACTCTTTCGGCTAGACTTATATTATGTTTCTATCAAAGCATGGTCAATGTTTACCAAGTTATATTGGTGTGGTTTTCAAATGAAGACTGAGTATGCTAAAAATGTTTTGTCGTCAAACGACAGGCACGTGAGGTTGCCACAACTTAAACGTATATACGTTTAATGAATGTAGTGTTGATCAACATAGAGTACTATAGGCTGATCACCTAGACGTGCTCGTAAGAAATGTCGGACTTACGGACTTAGTGTCGGGATGTCCTTTTCAAATAAAGTATGAAATGCTCAAGGTCTTGGACCGGAATTGATGTTTTACTGAATATTGTTGTTGTAAAACGTTTTGAAGGAAAAGAAGTGCTATTTTGAATTATCGATAGTACTTCGTAACTATTGTTCAGTTATTGAAGATATATGATTCCTATGTTTCAAGCATGTTGTTTATTAGAATTGTTGTACTTGCTGAGCTAGTCATGCTCACTCTTCCTTGAACCATATGAACACAGCTAAGATCGAACGGACCGAAGGCTCTGGAAAAGATAAGGGCAAGGCGAAGACGAACCCGTAGAATACTTCTGTAATAGTATATGGTGAATGATTATAATATATTTGATATTATGACAAGAACAATGTAATGGTTATAAAGAACTTGGGGAAATGATAATATTATTTTGAATATATAGAAGACATATTCGTTCTATTGAGGCTTTTCAATTGAATGTATGTGTGAATGGTAGTGCTGTATGAGCACCATCTTGAGTCGGGTTGGAAGATACCCGAATTTGCAAGGGCTTGGTAAAGATCAGAAGGGTATTAAGCACCCAATTTAACTGTCCATTCACACTGGGACATCCAGACTAGGCTATTCTGCGAGTTCAAGTCATAGGAATCCTCATAAGCACAAACAGATTCCTCAAGCTTCCGCCACACGACGATTTTCTCCACCTGCACCTCATGAGGTGATACACTCTCCAGTAAATGTGTCAGCCCATGTTATAGCTATGTTGTTTCCCAAAACAGTACCATTGAAAGCAAAAGATGACCTGATTCCTGATCCCGAAGTGGAAGAAAGGCAACAGAAACGTAAACATGACATCGCCCTGATGATGTCAGGCACACGCATCATTGTCCATGATGAACATACAAACATATACACCCCAGACGATGATTGCCCAGATGTTATGGTCATCATTCGGGAAAAGGAGGACGATGACAACCCCTCCATCATCTGCAATCCATCGTGACTTTACCCTCGACAATTGGAGCAAAGACTCCATGACCTGGTCGATTGGGGGTAAAATGGGCGTAAAATCCTCCGCCTCAGATAACTTTAATTGCTTACTTTTCTCATGCGATATTAGCGCTTATTTTATCAAGACATGCTAACACTTTTGTATGATTAAACAGCTTCATATATTAAGTGAAAGCATATTTTGTTTCAGACTCGAATTTAGATGTGCATGTACTTGCCGATGAGGTGCCTTTTCTCCACAAGGACTGTAACTTTCATGAAAAGTTGGACTCAGACTTGATGGAAATCCAAGAGGGCATTGAGACACCTCAGGAGATTAAGGAATGGGTCAAAGACAAACCTAAACCTAATCTTGATCAAACCACTTCTTTCAATCTTGGAACCTTAGAAAGCCCTAAGCTAATCCAGATTGGTTCAGACCTAACCCCAAACCAACAGAATGACATGGTTGCACTGCTAACCCAATTCCAGGATGTGTTTGCATGGTCTCACGAAGACATGGTGGGTTTGTCTACAGACATTGTCCTTCATCGCCTTACCATTAAGGAGGGATTTAAGCCAGTCAGGCAAAAGCTCAAGCGATTGAAACCTGATTGGAGTTTAAAGGTTAAAGAAGAAATTGTGAAACAATTTCAAGCTGGCATTATCATGGTGTCCACATATCCGGAATGGATATCCAACATTGTTCTCGTGCCTAAACCAGGAGGAAAGGAGCGAGTTTGCGTGGATTACAGGGATCTGAACAAAGCTTGCCTAAAAGATAGCTTTCCCGTGCCCTTTATCCACATTCTCATTGACAATACTGCTTAATACGGCATGTACTCCTTTGCTTATTGCTTCACGAAGTATCATCAGATTATGGTCGCTGAGGAGGATCGTGAGAAAACTGCTTTCATCATGCCTTGGGGAACCTTCTGCTACAGACGGTTGTCATTCAGCCTCATCAATGCTGGGGAAACCTATCAGAAAGCCATGATGGCTCTTTTTTATGATTTAATGCATAAAGAGATAGAGATCTATGTGGATGA
The DNA here is from genome assembly GCA_020205605.1 of Panax ginseng. NCBI lineage: Eukaryota > Viridiplantae > Streptophyta > Magnoliopsida > Apiales > Araliaceae > Panax > Panax ginseng. The sequence goes on from CM035129.1 coordinate 110,552,795, forward strand.
CATCATTGTCATGTCCTGAAGGGAAGAAGACCACTTAGACCATCTTAGAAAGCTCTTCAACAGGTTGCATAAGTACAACTTAAAGTTGAATCCAGCCAAGTGCGCCTTTGGTGTTAAATCAAGTAAGTTGCTAGGTTTCCTAGTCAGCCACAAAGGGATTGAGCTGGATCCCACCAAAATCCAGGCCATCAAGGAAATGCCCATTTCTCAGACAGAGAATGAAATATGGGGATTTTTGGTAAGAATCAACTTTATTAATAGGTTTATTTCTCAACTCACAGCAACCTATGAGCCCATTTTCATATTGTTAAGGAAGAACTCCTCCATGAAGTGGAACGATGAGTGTTAGAAAGCCTTCCTTACAAACAAAGAACAGCTGGTTAACGCTCCTATTTTGGTTCCTCCCAGGGATGATGTTTTTAAGACCCCGAATTTTATGAAATTAAAGTGTTCAATTTTCTTATAATTATTATATTATTTCGTAAATGGTTAAATTGATAAAAGGTTAAAGTTAAGGGTGATATATGAAAATTTTGCAAAGTATGCAAGTTGTTATAAAATAATCGTTTGGTCGAGGAATATTCTTTTTGTCGAGGAATATTTGTACGACGGCACAATAATTGGTGGACCCCACAACGGAAGTATTGTCGTAGTTAGAAAATGACATAATTATCTTTTTTTATAAAATTAATCTGAAAAAGTGTTACCATTAAAACCGCTGAACTACCCGATAGTAAAAATACAAGAATACGCTGTGGTTGGTTGCAGTAGTAGCACTGGCGGTATTGATTATCGATGCATACGTAAGAAGTCACTTAGTTATACTCAATTATCGCTACAATAATTCACGATCATATCTCTCATATTATTGATTCAATTATTGTCACAAGATCATCCGCATAATATGTTATATTATTAAATCAATAATTGAGATGACAAAATTATTCATATTATTATTTGCAATATCGACAATGTCTAGTAAGTTCCGTCGAGGAGAGGTTATATAATCTAATCACTTGCGCCAATATGGAGAAATCCTTATTGAAAGCCCCTCTTTCCGGAACGACAATTCGCTTTGTTAAATATTGTGAATTATAATATTAATGATGAATAAGTTCGTGTTGATTAAAGATGAAATTGATAGTTCTATTGTGTTAGAATTATTAATGTTAGTGAAAATCGACATTTATTTTGATAATAATTGATGTCTAGAGGTTATATTGACCAATCGGGTAATTAACTGGATAAATGAACAATTAATTGTTATTAATTCACATGCTTATAACTATGTGTTCATATGTGTGTACTATTGATTCACATGATTTACTATTAGGGGAGTTGGTGCAAGATTGATAATACTTGCATGACTAAATTAAAAATGGAGGTATAGATGAAGTTACTATACTATAATTAATTTTTTCACATGTTTAGAACTATTGAGTCACATGATTTACTATTGATTCACATGATTTACTATTAGGGGAGGTGATGCAAGTTTGATAATACTTGCAGGACTAAATTAAAAATGAAGAAAAAGAGGAATGTATTATACTATAATATTTCGAGCCCCAAAATGTGCAATTATTGAAACTATATTTTCCTATAAATAGAAGCTCATTCTTCCTTTATTTCTCACCAATTCACTAAGTCTCACAAGAGCAATTATTATAGAGAAATAATAGACAGAAAGAAGAAGAGAAGTCTGCTACCTCACTATTCCATTATCTAGTTTTCTTCTAAGGTAAGGGTATTATTCTTTCAGATTCATGAAGAGAGTTATTTTCTTTTAATACTGTAAGGGTTGTTATTTCATTCTTTATTATTATGTTGAATAACTCCGTCCATGCCAAGTACCGCATACCCGTGAAATTCTTTTGTTATTCCATTCTTTATTATTCTGCTGGAATAACTCCGTTCTGCATGCGGCCTATCGCATGCCTAGTGAATTATGTTGTTATTCCATTCTTTATTATTCTCGTGGGAATATCATATCCGCATCTTGGATTACGCATGACCTAGTTCCGCTCCTTATTATTCTCGCTGAATATCCTATCTGTAAGGATTACGCATGACACGGTTCCATTCTTTATTATTCTCATTGGAATAACTCGTCTGCGTCTTTGCCTACCACATGCCCGTGAATTCTTCATTATTCCATTATATATTATTCTATTGGAATAACTTTGTTCTGCAAGCGCTCTATCGCATGCCCGGTGAATTCTTATGTTATTCCATTCTTTATTATTCTGCTGAATAATTCTTTCTGCAAGGATCTATCGCATGTCCGGTGAATTCTTCATTATTCCATTCTTTATTATTCGCTTGAATAACTTTTCTGCAAGTGCCTATCGCATGCCCGGTGAATTCTTCTCGTTATTCCATTCTTTATTATTCTCGCTGAATAACTCGTCTACGCGCATTACACCGCATGCATGGTGAATTCTTCTGTTATTCCATTCTTTATTATTCTGTTGGAATAACCTATCTATGTGGATTACCGCATGCATGGTGAATGATCCTTCATATTCATTCCTTATTAAATTATGGAAATGATCTGTCTACGTGGATTACCGCATGGATAGCGAAAATCCATTTGCAGTTTAATATATTCTATTATACTCAGTTGGTTAAAGTTTTGGTTTCTATACTCCATGAAATTAGTAGAATATCCTGGATATTTGCGCTTCATCCATTATCTTTTCATGGAAATATTATTTTGAGCATTCTTGAATTTTACTCCAAAAAGCAATATCATGTTGACAATTTGGACGTTATTGATTTCTAGATAAATTAAATTATAAATCTTTAAAATTTATCCTTGAACTTGTTTTATTGAATTATTATGTCATTGTCATCATCCTCATGCTTATATTGTGATTAAAGTCATCTTTGGCTTACGTGCATAGATGGACCTCGTATGATTATGACCAGGGATAATTCGGTATAATCATGACCATTGATGATTACATGAATATCCTTGGCCGTGGTGCAGGGATGTTGTGGTTTATTTATTGTCGAGTCTCAAATGATAAAAGTGATGAAAAACCTTTTAAATCATAGAAGATAGTAGATTTTATGTTCTACTTGACTCTTCTAATGGATTGCTTATTCCGCTGCAGTTGTTGATCTAAAACTTGTTGTCTATTATATTCTATCTGTTGTTATACTATTGAAGGCTAATAATAATTTATTCTGCATTATCTTAGTCATAATATTTCTTACTGGGCTAGTTGAGCTCACCCTTTGCTTTCATTGTTCTCTTCAGGAAATGAGAATATAGCTGGGACTAGTCGGGGAACGGAGTGACGGTCCAAATGATAGCATTAGTAGTCCTCACTATTTTGTTAAATAGTGTGATAATAAATGGAATGAGGACTCCATTGAGTGTGGATATTGTCTAGATGACAATATTCTTATTAAAACTCTTATATTATGTTTTGTTGTATCTTACACGACTGTTGCATATTAAGTTGTATTTGAATTTTGTACCATGTTTTTGGTGACTCAAGATGGGTGATGTATACCTATTTTGGGGGTGTCACAATGTTCCCCTATTCATGTACCTGTCCATTAATGACAATGATATTGGTTGTATGCTGGGGCAAAAAGACGATAGAGTCCAAGAACGAGCTATCTATTACCTCAGTAAAAGATTCAGCAGCAGTGAACACAAGTACACTTTGATTGAGAAGACTTGTTGTACTTTACCATGGGCTTCCATGAGGTTACAGCATTACCTCCATGGTCACACAACCCATTTCATATCCCGTATGGATCCTCTCAAGTATGTGTTCAGTAAGCCCATACTGAAATGTCGACTGTCCAGATGGCAGTTTATCCTACAACAATTTGACATCATCTACGTGATGCAAAAGTCTGTCAAAGGTCAAGGAATTGCGGATCAACTAGCCGCCGCACCCGTAAGGGATTACAAACCCTTGGAAACATATTTCCCCGATGAAGGGGTAATGGCAGTTCAGCAACACCATCAGTACAATGCATGTCGTACGTGGAAAATGTATTTTGATGGAGCTGTTAACACATAAAGCTTTGGAGCTGGAGCAGTTCTAGTATTCAGTACGGGGGAGAAGTATCCTGTCACCGTCAAATTGTAGTTTTTCAACACCAACAACACAACTAAGTATGAAGGCTGTATCTAGGGGCTAAAACTTGCCTGTTCAATGGGCATCAGATGGTTAACTATCTTTGGGGATTCAGAGTTGCTAATCCAACAATCCACATAAATCTATCAAACCAAAGAATTACATTTGTTGCCTTACCATCGACAAGTTTTACAGATGGCTTTAGAGTTCGAAGAAATCTCCTTTTCACACATTCCTCGCAATAGAAATGATTTTGCGAATGCACTAGCAACATTGGCCTCCTTGATTCACACACCTGACAAGGAAAACATGCCAAGCATCACATTTGCCCTGCAGAAGGCCCCGACTTATGGGAATTATGTTGGAGAAGTATAAGATGAGCTACCTCCCATCAACAACCCTTGGTATCAGCATATCAAGGAGTATCTACGAGATGGATCTACACCCGCTGAGGTAAGCCCGACTGAAAGAAGGTGGATCCATCGACTTGCTATGAAATTCTACCTGAGCGGAGAGGCACTCTAAAAAAGAGATGCAGGATTAGGTCTCCTCAGATGTTTGGACAATGACCAACCTCAGAGGCTCATGGATGTGATCCATGTTGGAGTATGTGGCCCACACATGAGCGAACCCCTACTTGTTAAGAAAATCCTTAGTGTTGGGCATTATTGGCTTACGCTCAAAGCTGATTGTGATGATCACATCAAGAGGTGCTATCAATGCCAAATTCATAGGAATGCTATCCACGCCCCTCCAAGGGAACTCCATAATATGAGTTCGCCATGGCCCTTCTTAATGTGGGGAATAGACGTGATCGGGCCCATCGAGTCCAAAGCCAGTAATGGACATCGATTCATATTCACCATGATCGACTACTTCACAAAATGGGTAGAAGCAGCCTCTTTCCCCAGGGTTACCAAAGAAGTCATCAGAAAGAATATCGTTTGTCGATAAGGACAACCAGAGTTCATTGTGTCAGGCAATGCTAAAAACCTCAACAATAAAATGATGGAGGAGTTATGCAATAAATTCCACATCAAACACCTTAACTTCGTCATCTACCGTCCAAAGATGAATGATGTTGTTGAAGCAGCTAATAAAAACATTAAGAAGATCATGCAGAAAATGTCTGCCAATCACAAAAGATGGCCTGACCTCTTGCCTCTGACTTTATTAGCCTACAGAACTTCAATTTGTACTTCCACTAGGGCAACCCCCTACTCATTAGCCTATGGAATGGAAGCAGTACTCCCCATAAAGGTGGAAATGGAATCCCTCAGAGTGTTGGTGGATGCTCAGTTGGATGAAGACCAACGGGTATAAGACAGGTATCACCAATTGTCTCTAATAAACGAAAGGCGAACCGCAACTATCTTCCATGGTCAATTATATCAGCAAAGGATCGTAAGATCCTACAACAGGAAAGTCCGACTACGATAGTTTAAACAACACGACATGGTTTTGATGAAGCTCATTGACAACCAAGATCAATCTAAGGGAAAATTCACTCCTAACTGGGAAGGCCCGTTTGTTGTCAAGGAGGTATTGACAAGAGGCGCTCTCAAACTATAGGAAATGGATGGCGATGAATTTCCACAGCTCATCAACTCGGACACCGTGAAACGGTACTATGTCTAAGGATATCATCAAGAAAACATCTTGGTTTTTGATCATCAAATCACCAGTCATTCAGATTTTCTAACCTTTTTTACATACTCTTCTGCCCCTCAGGGAAACATACACTTCAAACCAGTAGCCTGGTTTCACTTCATTTCAAACCTTTCACATAATTTCGGTTATCCCCCCAGGGATTGAACCTTTCACACCTGCAGTATATCTTGAAGACGGGATTAAACTTGTCTACGCTTATAGTTTGCCCTGAAGACGGGATCAAACTTTTTCCACACCTGCGGTTTGTCCTAATCATGGGATGAAACTTTTTTCTCCCCGCAGTATAGCCTGCACATGGGATTCATACTTCTTTTCGGCTATAATTCGTCTAGAGGTGCAAACTATGTCGACCTGATCTCCCTGATACCCGGGAGTACGTAGGCAACCATATTTTATTTGGCCCGGTTGCAATAAAAAAACAAAAACATTTCTGCCCTTTTTCTACAAAAACAACAAAAACACGTCTACACCTTTCTTCATCAATAAAGCATCTGCACCCATTTACACCCATTTCACATTTAGCGCTGAACCTCTTACATTGGGTTTGAACTACGTAGACCTGATCTCCTCTTTAATAGGAGTACGTAGGCAGCCATTTATGGTTCGGTCTAACCCCCTACCAGAACAAGCATATCAAGATAGGCACCATATGCTACAAGCATAACACAGCTGCTAAACCTTAAAAGTTCCATAAGCAAGCGAGGCCAACATTATTAGCAAACCAACAACAACACAGTCAATGCACTTTTTTTAGAAGATAATCCAAACAATAAGATTTCTACTTGGACAATACTAACTAAAAGATACTTTTATTTTACAAAGTGGAAAACAGCCACGATTAAGAGAAAACAATGTCACCGAGTAATTGTCCATAACTAAAAGAATAAAATATCTTGTCAGAACCGAAAGTATGCAGAGAGAAAGAACAAGACTAGAGAGGCACTTCCTAGACAATTCCAAGTTCCTTCTCAGCATTGAGGATAAGGTTAGGTCTTACCTCTACCTTAATCAGATGCCTGACTTTGTAAAAATTAAGAAGGCAACTAAGGGCAGCACATACCTCTGGAGAATTAATTATGGACAACTAAATTGGGACAGGATGAAAAAATCAAGACACAATTAATGTAAAGTCATAATCTAAAGAAAAATTGGACCAAATGAATAATGATACAAAAATCATTTAATAACATTAAAAGGGTGAAAAGAAAAACATCAAGGGCGTGTTTGAACTGCTTATAATTTTTCAACTCACTTGGATGATGTCCGAAGCTCTTGTTTCCGATCTCTCTTCCTTTTCGGACCCATTGATCGAGAACTGCATAACCAAAATGCTAGGGTCACCGATTGACGATATCCTTTTGTAGAGTGATTCGGGTAGTAACCCGCTTAGGGTTTGTGTTGTCTCAAGAAATGGCGTAAGGTTTTTCCATAAGCGAGGATTTTGGCGTGAACCCAAAGAAGCTAGAAAGATAATAAATAGAAAATGTCAAAATAGATAAGTTTAAACTTGAGAGAGCTTACAAGAAAGTAGTGATGGGTGTTTCTTGAAACAGTACGGAGAGCTTCATTGCTTAAGTGGCTTCATGCTTTTCATGATTCTAGCCTCCTTTTAGGGTTTCTTCGAGACAATTTATGGCTTATGTCCTGCTCCTCCTAGGGTTGATCCCGTATAATTCTGGAACAAATCCAAAGAGATGGAGAACTTACGAATGAAAATCTAGCCCCAAAATAGAAGAAAAAATGAGAGAAAAACTGAAAGAGACGAGGAAAATTGAAGAAAGGAATGAAAATGAACTCACGAGCACAGACAAAAGACTTTATCTTTTAATTTTAAGTATTCACTTAAGGCCAATTTTTTGCTCCGTGTTTTTGACCTACACAACATTTTTTAAAAAAAATGTTATCTATTTAAAACCACAAAAATACCCTTTTAAATAGATAACGTTTTTGCATATGTATCTACAACGTTTTTTTTAAAAACGTTGTGAAAAAGAATACCACAACGTTTTTATAAAAAAAACTTTGTGGTTTAAGTTTTGTCTATTTACTGTTTTGTAGTAGTGATTGAGTCCATCTCGAGTAAAGTTTTTAGAGTGCCATCATCTTTCCTTGGGATCACTGGTCCATTTTCTACCACCCACCATTCCCATGGGTCTCACTTAAGATATATCCTTATTCGAAATTTCCAGAAATTGTAGTTCTCTATCCGAAAGAGTAATGGAGGTCGGTTTGTTGATTGTCCTTCTTGATGAGCGTTTCCAACTTGTTCAATGTCAGAATCTTTCCCTATAATTCACCTTTAAGACCAAGATAAGTAGAGCCAAGATTTGATACAAAATGAAATTTAAGTTGTAACAACCCGATATTTTCTATATAAAAAACTCAGAAATTTTGTGTATAAATTTTATTTTATTTTAATTTATTTATTAAAATAAATATGGGAATATGTGCCAGGATAATGGGTATATGTATTTATGTGATAAATAAAAACATATATATTACATAAATTATTACAAATAATTTTTATGCTAGAATTATTGATCATTATAAATTATATTCTTATAATAATTAATTTTATGGTAGAAATATTTTTATTAATTATTTTCTATGAAAATATAATTATATATTATTTATTTAATATATGAAATTATTTTTGGAATTATTATAATAATTATTTTATCATAAGAATGTATGCTAGATTAATTAAGTTAATTATTTTAACTTAATTAATAATGTTATATGTGAAAGAGAATCAGATATGGAATCCAAACCGTAATTTTGGATTTTGATCAAGGAATGAGAATAATAATATAATATTAATTATATTTTGATTTTTCAGTGCTATAGATATGTACGGTATGTATGTATTGATAATGATCAGTCGATTATTGTATATCAGTAGAAGACCTAGTAGTACTGTTATTTGAACTCAAACCAGAGTAAAGATCTGTCAAAAATTGTGTTAATGTGATTATAATAAGTGTTAGAATTATAATCTAAGTTAGTAAACCCTAATTGTTGTTAGAAACCCTAATCTTGAAATTAGAAATCCTAATTTCTATATTTAGTAACCCTAATTAGTAATTTTATAACCTAATTACTTATGGTAAACCCTAATTGCTAAATTAGCAAGATTAATTATAATTAGTAAATTTTAAACCCAATGTTCCTGTATAATATAATCAGTAAACCTAATCTAATTAGGGATTTCTAAATTATAATTTTAGAAACTAAAATTTTACATTTTTCAAACCCTAATTACTAAATCTTACAAATACTATATGCTAAACCTTAAGGTTAAACCCTAAGGTTCAAACCCTAAGGGTTTGTCAAGATTACTTTGTTGCCATTAAAATTATAAGTCAAATGACCATTATACCCTTATGTGCATTATTGAAGCTAACATGTAGGTTTTGACCTTAGGTGAGTTGTTCACCAAATCCAACTACTCCATGTTCCTACAAACTCAGCAACTCAGCTATTTTCCAACAAAATTCATTGCATACTAGAATTATATAAAGATCTAAGGGAGAGAGAAAACCACATTTTTTGCTTATTTTTGTTCCAACACTTAACTAATCTCTCTCAACTTAAAACCCAAGAAATCCTTTGCTAAGATCAGTCACAAACCAAGCCCCACTATCACCTTTAACAAAACCAGAAGCCAGAAACAAGATTTAGCAAGAAAGGTATAAAACACTAGACTTAAAAATTTAATCTTTGATTCCATGTTAGATGTTAGTTTTTGTGTGTTAAATATGTTGTTAGTAGTGTATGATGATGATCTGGGTTGATAGATGTTAGATCCATAACATCTATAGGCTTAGATCTAGCATTTTACAAAATCTGGAAAATTTTGCTTTGTGTTCTGACAACCAAGTGTCAGGCCTTGTAGATCTCTGTTTGTGTTTCATTTTTGTGTTTTAAGTGTTTGATAATGTAGTCTGATATATGCTCTTTGATCTGGATCAAGATTCAGGCTTATACATGGTCTAGATTACAAATTATTGATGGTCAAAAGTCGTTGACCGACCATCACTAAAGCGCTTTCTAGGTAACCTTAAACCCGCCTGAATGTACCGACAACGTTTTCTAACGCCCAGATCTTTCTGTTGTTAGTCGTTTTGTTATTGTTGATGCTTCTAAATTGTAGTATGTAGGTTATACTACATGTTTATGCCTTTATATCACCTATACATCAAACTGGATGAAAGTAGTAACCGGTCAAAGTAGCTAAGAAGTTCATGTTTACGGTTTTCTGGAAAACCCAGAAAATCTATGAACACGGGTTTTGAGAAGATTTGACCAGCCTGTATCTAGAGATTGTGTTGTTGATTTATACTTTTTAAGTGTTAGATATCTTCATTTACATGTGTACTACAAGCTAGAACCATTAAATCAGCATAACATCAACCAGAAATCGGTTAAACCAAGGCACAAAGTAGTTATCAAGCACTGCCTGGGTTTCTGGGTAACCGAGAAAACCCTGGAAGGGCCTGACAGCCACTTTGGACCTCCTGATCTTATATTTGATGCATGTTATGACCATGTATGTTGTTGGATCTCGTAGTATGACATTAGTACTACAACACCCAACCATTATCATTCCCAGAAACACAATACACACTGATTTACACTTGGTCAAAGAAGGCAAGTCGAAACTATCTTATGAATGCTCAAGAATATGAAGAACACCTATAGCAACGGTTCTGTCGCTACAGGCGGTCTTTAGCGACAATTAATTTTTGAAAATTATATTTTTAATAAATAATTATAGAAAATTAGTTTTTAATTATTAAAAATACAAATTAAATTCCAAAAAATTATTTAAAAGTCTGAAAATTAGTTTTTAATAATTTTTAATATACTTCATAAATAATTAATATTTTTGAAATATTAAAGGTATTTAGTTTATTTAGTTATTATATTAAATAAATTATTTTAAAATAATTTTAATACTTGAAAAATCATTTAAAATTATATATATGGTATAAGAAAATATTTTAAGTTATTTTTAATGACTTTTAATATTTTGTGATGAAATTCATTAATAAATTAATATTAATGATAATTAAGTTATTTAATAAATGAATTAAATAAATAAATTAAAATTGATTTTATTATATTAAAAATTATTTTAAATAATAATAAGGTATTTAAAATATTTTTAAGTTATAAAATATAACATTCAATATTTAAAGGTAAATTTCATTAATTAATTATTATTAATGATATTAAAGTTATTTATAATTATATTAAATAATTTAGTTTAAAATGATTTTAATATTATAAAAATCATTTTAAGTGAAAATAAAGTGTTTAAAGATTTTAAGTTATAAAATATAACTTTTAATATTTAAAGGATAATGTTATTAATAATTTAATATTAATGATATTAAATTTATTTAATAATTATATTAAATAAATGGTTTAAAAATGGTTTTATTAATTTAAAAATCATTTAAAAAGGATATAAATGAATTAAAATATTATAAGTTATACTTAATGTCTTTTAATATTTTGAGAAATAGTACATTAATATTTTAATATTAATGGTAATTATTTAAAATAATTTTAAATATTTTAAAAATCATTTAAGGGTAATATAAATGTTTTAAAAATATATTTAGTTATTATAAATAACTTTAATATTTGGGCAATGGTTTCATTAATAGTTTAATATTAATTAAATATTAATGATAATAGAATTATTCAATATTTAAATCATTTAATAATGATTTCGGAGTTTGAAAATTTATGATAACTTATAATAAATGTGTAAAAATTGTTGAGAATAATATGACTGATAAATATAATTATTGAGAATCAGAATAGAGTCTTAGACTCGATTATTACCCGATAAAGCTGTCGGTACACCGATATGTTTCATAAATTGATCTAGACTTATATAATGTGATTAGATACGTTTTTGTTTATGATCCGATGACTGTTAAACATGTGTGGCAATGTGATTAGGTTATGTGCTAACTGCAATAAGCGGTATTATGTGTTACGATATGTTATTCTAATCAGTAAAATGATCTTATTACTAATAGGTTGTTATACAAAAGATAAAAACTAAGTTGCGTATTGTAAGCAGCAGACCAGGGAAGTTTCCTACCTTTGCATTTTCTTTATGCAATGGATATGAGTAAGAAAGTTTTCATAATTATAATGTTATTATGCTAGATTACTAAACACATTGTTATATCCGATCATTGTTTATTAACATGTTATTACATTATTATTCAGATATTTATTATATTCGTTAATTTCAAATTATGGTTATACAAGTGTCCTCACTTGGATAATCATTGTATTTAATCACATGTTGATATGTATATATATATATATATATACATATACCTATTGATTGCAAGTATGTATATAGTAAGTAAAAGTCGTCTAAGTTATTTGATCAGCTAAACACAGATCTAGAAATATCGTTGAATATGATAAAACCTTTTTGTATCCAATAAAATTGTTTTTGTTCAGATTCCCTACTAAGTATGAACATCCCGAATATGGGAAAACTTTTATGCGCCCAAGGCGGACATAGTGAACGATAATATCATTCTTGCATATAGTATTGATCAATACAGGGCATACAGGCTGATCACCCTCGTGCCCGTAAGTCATGATGGCTTGCTGATGAAGTTCTGCTAAACCTATTCAAAAATTGAAAACAATGTTCATAATATGTCACCTTAACCCTATTTATAGTCAGTACGTAGTTTCAAAAATTTGATAGAGAGTTGTTATGTTATTATTATCGGTTCAGATTACTTCACAACTACTAATTTGTTGTAAAAGGGTAGTACAAAGAAAACATTTAATCCTTTCAGCTAATATTTATAATTTTTATTACTTGCTGGGACTTAAATGCTCATCCTTGTCTAATTTAAATGTTTTCAGCTAAGTGTGAACAACTAGAAAGCTCGGCTAAGAACAAAGGGAAATGGAAGGTTGCAGAATAAGTTGATGCTATTTTATGTAATAGTTTAACTTTGTTATGATTAGGATGATATATATTATTATCATCATGTAATGAATGTTTAAAGGTTACGTACTTGGGAACTAGACTCTGATAATTATATAAATTAAGTTTGATATCTATATTATTGTTATTATTATTAATATTATTCCGCTCATAGAAATGGTATCGTGAAGCACCGAGTTCGGGTTTCAAATACCCGGATTTGGGGGCTTTACCGATTGGTATCAGAGTTTTAGGGTTAGAAACCTTAGGTGGGATAGACTTTAGGCTATAACCTTAGAACAGAGGGAAACGTTGAAAATATAAATAACTCATATAGAGTTTAAAAAGAGATGAATTGAATAAATTCGTCGTCAAACGAAATAAAAGATAACTTATATAAAACTATTATTTGATGTGTGTATATACTATATGCTAATCAGGATAATTTATGTGTGTAGATGTCTAATAGAAAAGGCTTGTTATATGCTTATATCATGGAGAAGGATCAAATCCATACACCCGAGCTAATATCGAAGCCAATAGCTGAAATAGAGGCTCACGATGAAAACAACTCTGACGAGGTGGTTATTTTGGAAAATGTAGTACCAGATCCGGAGATGGTGGAGCTGACAGATAGTGATTCAGACACTAAAGTTGAAGCTGATTAAGCATCAACGGAGGTGCAGAATCTGAGGAACAAGGTTTCTTCTTTGGAAAGGCTGTGGGAAATAGAAAAGCTACTAAATAGTAAATTGCGTCAGGCGTTAATCGAAACAATGGAAAAACAAGATAATCTTAAAATTCAAATTGATCAGATGGGAGCCACAAGCAACACATCGTGTGCAGCTTCAAGCAATAAGGGGAAAAGAAAGATAGAAGACCATGACTTAGGAAAATCCTATAAGAAGAAAGGGAAAAGAATATGTTACATTTCCGGCTATGAGGGACATACCACTCTGTATTGTCCCAACTATAAACCAGGTGCATGTTTTATCTGTAGGATAGAAGGTCATCATGCGAAAGGCTGTCCAAGAAAAAGGCATAGTAAATAGGTAGTATAGGTTCTGTTGTGTAAATATATTTAATGTAATATATATGATAAGTATGTTTGTGTAATGTAATGTTCCCAACTTTTGTATTAATCAAGGTTGTAAATCCCAACTTTTGTTGTCACAAAGGGATAACTAATGTTTAAGGCAGTATGTGTTATGATATGTAAAATATTCGCTAAATGAATATGAATCTAAGTTTGTGTGATGAAATGAGTTTCATATATTAAACTTATATGATAAGATTTAGAATGTAAAGAATAATTTATGGTTTTACTTAACCAGATAATGCCGCCAAGACGTCAAACTCGAAACCAAAGGGCATAAGAATCTGTCAACAACGTTGTGGGACAACAACAAGCAGACCCGATGCATCACTTTGCAAACATGGTAGCAGAAGCTATGCAACAAGGAATGCCAGCCACAGGGAACCAGCCGAATAATCGCCTGGCAAATTTCAAAGACTTTAAGGCTGTAGGACCGCCAGAATTTAGAGGTAAAACTGACCCTATTGAAGGGAAAACATGGGTTAAAGAAATTGAAAAGGCGTTTGTAATAGCTAGGGTAGCTGAGGGGAAAAAGACCACTTTTGCCACCTACATGATGAAGGGTGAGGAAAATTTTTGGTGGGAAGCGAATCAGACGAGGGCAGGAGAAGGTGTAGTTACATGGGATAGGTTTAAGACACTATTTTTCGAAAACTATTTTTCATCTAGTATGCAGGCTAGGATGGAGGTGAAATTTTTAGAGTTGAAGCAGGAGAATATGACTGTTGTGGAGTATGTCGCAAAGTTCAATGAGTTGGCTAGGTTTGCTTTGCATCAAGTTGATACGGAGGCAAGGAAAGCAAGAAGGTTTGAGCTGGGATTAAAACCCTGGCTCTACAACAAGGTGGCAGTGTTGCAGATCCCTAAATTTGCAGCACTCGTGGAGAAAGCTATTATTGTTGAGGAGGGGAGTGAGGCTATGAGCATCTACAATAAGTAGAGAAAGAAGAAGGGTAAGGTCGAAGGAGCTGGGAAGGTAGAAATTAATAGTGGAAGTAGAAGTGGTAGTAGTAAAAGGAAGGTGAACTATTTTGGCAATGTCCAGGTGAAACAAGAAGGTGTGAAGAAGTAGGTGGTACCGTGTAAGACTTGTAGAAAGAATCATTCGGGGGAATGTTTGAAAGGTAAGTTTGTTTGTTACAAGTGCGGGCAGGAGGGCCATATTTCTCCCAATTGTCCGAATCCAAGAATGAACAATGGGTGTTTTCTATGCGGGTCGACTGAACACAAGGTGAAGGATTGTCCGAAAAGGAGGATAGAGACATGGAGTGTGAATACTGACAAGGACAGCGGGACTCTGGCGATTATGGGACCAACGACATCAAGCAAGCCAACAAAATCAACAGCAAGGGTCTTCAACATGATGGTCCATGATACGGTGGCAGCTGGTAATGGAACTCCAGGTATTATTCGTATAACTTTTATATTTTTTTATATATATACCTGATTTTCATATATATATTAAATTATTTTATAAAGAAATTTTAAAGGAGGAATTTGAGTTCTTTTAGAAATCAAATTTCCGTTGAATCAGATAGACAAGTTTTACGTGAATAGTTAAAGATCAGTTCGATCAAAGTTGGTCGAGATCTACTTGCAATGATTGTGTATGCTATGTACCCTTGTATGTATAGGTTTTAAATTGGTGATTCCGGGGACGTAGTCTTTATAAGGAAGGGTGAATGTAACAACCTGATATTTTCTATATAAATAAATCAGAAATTTTGCGTATAAATTTTTATTTTTATTTTTTATTTTATTTATTAAAATAAATATGGGAATATGTACCAAGATAATGGGTATATGTATTTGTGTGATAAAAAAAAATATATTTATTACATAAATTATTACAAATAATTTTTATGTTAGAATTATTGATCATTATAAATTATATTCTTATAATAATTAATTTTATACTAGAAATATTTTTATTAATTATTTTCTATGAAAATATAATTACATATTATTTATTTAATATATGAAATGATATTTGGAATTTTATAATAATTATTTTATTATAAGAATGTATGCTAGATAAATTAAGTTAATTATTTTAACTTAATTAATTATGTTATATGTGAAAGATAAATCAGATATGGAATCCAAACCCTAATTTTGGATTTTGATCAAGGAATGAGAATAATAATATAATATTAATTATATTTTAATTTTTAGTGCTATAGATTTGTACGGTATGTACGTATTGATAATGATCGGTCAATATGGTATATCAGTAGAAGACCTAGCAGTACTGTTATTTGAACCTAAACCAGAGTAAAGATCGGTCAAAAATTATGTTAATGTGATTATAATAAGTGTTAGAATTATAATCTAAGTTAATAAACCCTAATTATTGTTAGAAACCCTAATCTTGAAATTAAAAACCCTAATTTCTATATTTAGTAACCCTAATTAGTAATTTTATAACCTAATTATTTATGGTAAACCCTAATTGCTAAATTAACAAGGTTAATTATAATTAGTTAATTTTAAATCCTAATGTTCATGTATAATATAATTAGTAAACCTAATCTAATTAGGGATTTCTAAATTACAATTTTAGAAACTAAAATTTTACATTTTTCAAACTTACAAATACTATATTCTAAACATTAGGGTTAAAACCTAAGAGTTATAACCTAAGGGTTAATCCCTAAGGGTTTGTCAAGATTACTTTGTTGTCATTAAAATTATAAGCCAAATGACCATTATACCCTTATGTGCATTATTGAAGCTAACATGTAGGTTTTGACCTTAGGTGAGTTGTTCACCAAATCCAACTACTCTATGTGCCTACAAACTCAGCAACTCAGCTATTTTCCAACCAAATTCATTGCATACTAGTATTATATAAAGATCTAAGAGAGAGAGAAAGCCACATTTTTTGCTTATTTTTGTTCCAACACTTAACTACTCTCTCTCAACTCAAAACCCAAGAAATCCTTTGATAAGATCAGTCACAAACCAAGCCCCATTATCACCTTTAACAAAATCAGAAGTCAGAAAAAAGATTTAGCTAGAAAGGTATAAAACACTAGACCTAAAAATTTAATCTTTGATTCCATGTTAGATGTTAGTTTTTGTAGTTTTTGTGTGTTAAATATGTTGTTAGTAGTGTATGATGATGATCTGGGTTGATAGATGTTAGATCCATAACATCTATAGGCTTAGATCTAGTATTTTACAAAATCTGGAAAATTTTGCTTTGTGTTTTGACAACCAAATGTCAGACCTTGTAGATCTCTATCTGTGTTTGGTTTTTATGTTTTAAGTGTTTGATATTGTAGTCTGATATATGCTCTGTGATCTGGATCAAGAATTAGGCTTATATATGTTCTAGATTGCAAATTATTGATGGTCAAAAGTCGTTGACCGGCCATGACTGGCCATTCTAGGTAACCCATAAACTGCCCAGAAATGACCTGACAACGTTTTCTAACGCCCAAATCTTTCTGTTGTTAGTCGTTTTGTTAATGTTGATGCATCTAAGTTGTAGTATGTAGGTTATACTACATGTTTATGCCTTTATATCACCTATACATCAAACTGGATGAAAGTAGTAACCGATCAAAGTAGCTAAGTAGTTCATGTTTACGATTTTCTGGGAAACCCAGAAAATCTATGAACACGGGTTTTGACAAGATTTGACCAGCCTGTATCTAGAGATTATGTTGTTGATTTATGCTTTTTAAGTGTTAGATATCTTCATTTACATGTGTACTACAAGCTAGAACCATTAAATCACCATAACATCAACCAGAAATCGGTTAAACCAAGGCACAAAGTAGCTATCAAGCACTGCCTGGGTTTCTGAGTAACCCAGAAAACCCAAGAAGGGCCTGACTGCCACTTTGGACCTCCTGATCTTATATTTGATGCATGTTATGACCATGTTTGTTGTTGGATCTCATAGTATTACATTAGTACTACAACACCCAACCATTATCATTCCCAGAAACACAATACACACTGATTTAGGTCAAAGAAGGCAATTCAAAACTGCCTTATGAATGCTCAAGAACATGAAAAACACCTATAACGATGGTTCTGTCAATATAGGCGGTCTTTAGCGACACTTAATTTCTAAAAATTATATTTTAATAAATAATTATAGAAAATTAGTTTTTAATTATTAAAAATATAAATTTAATTCCTAAAAATTATTTAAAACTCTGAAAATTAGTTTTTAATAATTTTAATATATTTTATAAATAATTAATATTTTTGAAATATTAAAAGTATTTAATTTATTTAATTATTATATTAAATAAATTATTCAAAAATGATTTTAATACTTGAAAATTATTTAAAATTATATTATGGAATAAGAAAATATTTTAAGTTATTTTAATAACTTTTAATATTCTCATGATGAAATTCATTAATAAATTAATATTAATGATATTTAAGTTATTTAATAAATAAATTAAAAATGATTTTATTATATTAAAAATCATTATAAATAATAAGGTATTGAAAAATATTTTAAGTTAAAAATATAACTTTCAATATTTAAAGGTAAATTTCATTAATTAATTATTATTAATGATATGAAAGCTATTTAATAATAATATTAAATAATTTAGTTTAAAAATGATTTTAATACTATAAAATCATTCTAAATGAAAATAAAGTGTATAAAGATATTTTAAGTTATAAAATATAACTTTTAATATTTAAAGGATAATTTCATTAATAATTTAATATTAATGATATTAAATTTATTTAATAATTATATTAAATAAATGGTTTAAAATTGGTTTTATTAATTTAAAAATCATTTAAAAGGATATAAATGAATTAAAATATTTTAAGTTATACTTAATGACTCTTAATATTTTGAGAAATAGTACATTAATATTTTAATATTAATGGTAAGTTATATGTAATAATGATTTCAGAGTTTGAAAATTTATGATAAATTATAATAAATGTTTAAAAATTATTTATAAGTCATTTAAAAATAATATGACTGATAATTACAGTTATTGGGCTTCAGAATTTAGTCTTGGACTCGATTATTACCCGATAAAGCTGTCGGTAACCCGATATGTTTCAGAAATTGATCTGGACTTAGATAATGTGGTTAGATACGTGTTTGTTTGTGATCCGATGACTGTTAAACATGTGTGGCAATGTGATTAGGTTATTTGCTGACTACAATAAATGGTATTATGTGTTACGATATGTTATTCTAATCAGTAAAATGATCTTATTGTTGATAGGTTGTTATACAAAAGATAAATACTAAGTTGCGTATTGTAAGCAACAGACCAGGCAAGTATCCTACATTTATATTTTCTTTATGCAATGGATATGAGTAAGAAAGTTTTCCGAATTATAATATTATTATGCTAGATTACTACCCTTATTGTTATATCCGATCATTATTTATCAATATGTTATTACATTATTATTCAAATATTTATTTTGTTCGTTAATTTCTAATTATGGTTATACAAGTGTCCCCACTTGGATAATCATTGTAGTTAATCACATATTGATATATATATATATATATATATATATATATATATATATATATATCTATATATACACCTATTGATTGCCAGTATGTATATAGTAAGTAAAAATCGGCTAAGTTATTTGATCAGCTAGACACAGATTTAGAAATACCGTTGATTATGATAAAACCTTTTTGTATCTAATCAAATTATTTTGGTTCGGATTCCCGACTAAGTATGAACATCCCGAACATAGGAAAACTTTTATGGGCCCAAGGTGGACAACGTGAACGATAACATCCTTCTTGCATGTAGTATTGATCAATACAAGGCATAACGGGGCTGATCACCCCCCGTGCCCATGAGTTATGACGGTTTGCGGATGAAGTTCTGCTAAACCTATTCGAAAATTGAAAATAATGTTCATAATATGTCATCTTAACCCTATTTATAGTCAGTACGTAGTTTCAAAAATTTGATAGAGAGTTGTTATGTTATTATTATAGGTTTAGATTACTTCACAACTATTGATTTGTTGTAGAAGAGTAGTACAAAGAAAATATTTAATCCTTTCAGCTAATATTTATAATTGTTATTACTTGTTGGGCACTCAAATGCTCATCCTTGGTTAATTTAAATGTTTTTTTCTAAGTGTGAACAACTAGAAGGCTCGGCTAAGAACAAAGGGAAAGGGAAGGTTACAGAATAAGTTGATGTTATTTTGTGTAATAGTTTAACTTTTTTATGATTAGGATGATATATATATTATTATCATCATGTAATGAATGTTTAATGGTTACGTACTTGGGAACTAGACTCTGATAATTATGTAAATTAAGTTTAACATCTATTATTGTTATTATTATTAGTATTATTCTGCTCATAGAAATGGTATCCTGAAGCACCGAGTTCGGGTTTCAAATACCCGAATTTGGGGGCTTTACATAAGTAGGCACACTTAGAATGGGGTTGAATAAGTGTATGAGCAAACTATGTCCAATTTTTCATTAACTAAAAATTCCTTTGAATATTTAATGCAGCAAGCTAGATTCTATATCTTTATAAATAGAAATGTTAAGACAATGTGTTGAATATATGATACACTTTCCAAGATATATAAATCCAAGACTTAACCTATTTTAGAATGTGATTATGAGAAATATAATTTACTAAATTAAGTTGATAATATTTGTGGATATTGAATGTAGGCAGTTGGATAGTTAACAGAATAATATAACACAAAAATGCAATCACATAAACACTAAAATTTTTACGTGGTTCAACTACTACCCTCTATAATATAAGTAGCCTAATCCACGTCCAATACCAACTAGTATTGGAGACTCACTTTTATTAAAACTCTTCCAATTACAATACAAGTTCCAACAACTTGAGCACATTTGCTCCTTGTGCACCTATGCTTTCAAACTTGATTGTAATAATACAATAATCCAAACCGAATCATAATTTAGAGAAGATGATTTGATAAGAAAATATAAGATACATAATAGAGGTCTAATGATCAAGCAATTTATGACTCACCAATGCAAGGCTCTAGTATGTAATGATATACAAGAAAATTATTACCAGAATATTTTATTCAAGATCACCTCAGCAGTAACTTCTTTAATCACAATCAATAGTAATCGAAAGAAACACAATTTCGTCGTATATATGTGAGTAGTTTCAATATGTTTTTCTTGCCCTTTCTTATCATTAGACTCAGTTCTTTTATAGGCAACCAAAAGATATTACCGTTGCTAAGAAGCAGTACTGTGATAGGAACGTTTGAAACACAGTGCATAAATCATGCAATTAACATGTCAATCATAATATGCTTAATACTTTTATTTGTCATATACCCACCGAGAAATCCTGTTTGTCCGTGATTTGAGATATCACGCTAAAATTTATCCTATATCAGTGTGATAGAGAAAGATTTATAGTCCAGATTGATTACTCATCACATGGAAGAACATATCTCTTACAACTTTCCAATATATATCATCCACTTAAATGCTGGGAGTCAGTATACTTGTTACCATAAGTTATCCACTGACTTATTACCATATAACTTACCATAAATTGGGACGGTGGGAATAACCAATAGATTCCTTAGATCATGGAGCAATATTATGACACATATACCATATTTGTGTTTACCGTGAATTGGGTTAGTGGAGATAAATAATGCATAATTTACGATATTCTACTCAATCACCATTTATCCCAAGCTACCATATATGGTTTTAACAGAATTAGATTCCTTAAGTTATGGTGAACGAGTTAAAGCCATTTCTTTTAAATATTCATATCACAAACTTAGTTTATCAATATTTAGCACCGTGATATGTGAGCACAAATATATATATATATATATATATATATATATATATATATATATATATATTTAAAAGAAATGGCATTAACTCGTTCACCATAACTTAAGGAATCTAAATGGCTTTAACTCGTTCATCAGCATTGTCCGTTGTCATCAGAGCTTCCTTCATATCATTTCACTGGCGATTTGGTATGGTTATTTGGTCTTTTATAATCAAAATTTGCTTAATCCACATGTGAGGTATGAATATTTCATTTTTTATGCGCTTTCGGTCTTTATTTACATGCATTAGCGATAATATACATGTTAAGTAGATAAAACTTGTGTTACAATCTTAGAAAAAGGTTTTAAAAGAGAAGACTTTTGCTTAACTTGTTATGAATTAGATTAATTCTGATAAGCGTCCGTGGAGCAAGAATCATGGGAATGATTAGAGAATTAAGACTATTCAATCCTTTTGATTAGGCACGACATCCTAGTCCAAAGCGCTTTTTGGAACAGACTTGACCTCATATGCATGTCTGCACTTTGCAGTTGCCCTGACTCTTAGTTGTGGGGTATAAAGATATAAAAAAATAATGACAATTAATGAGAAGATAAAAGATAGGTATTCATCCTAATGTCTCGAATCATGGCCTGGGTTACTCGAGTTATTAAGCCTGAGGGGTGTCTTTACACCTGGTGCCCTAAACCCATCTGGTTTGGGAGTCACTGGCCCAATGCTAGTTACATAGGTAACTTAATTAGTGCATAAGAAAATGAGCATTACGAGGAAGAAGAAGGCGAGACCTGAGAAGATCTTAATCCTGGTCTAGGTTACTCTAGAAATTAAGCCTGAGGGGTATCTTCACATCTGGTGCCATAAAGTCGTCTGGTTTAGGAGTCACAGGCCCAACGCTCACTACATGGGTAATTTAAGCCTATGAAAATGGACCTTGCACAAGCTCAGGCGAGGAGTCAATAGAGTAGACCACTTGAATTGTATCGAAGCGTGGCCTTTGTTACTCGAGTAAGTAAACCCAAAGGGGTGTCTTTACACCTAGTGCTCTAAAGTCGTTAGGTTTGGGAGTCATTAGTCCAAAACTTGTTAAATGTGTAACTCTAAATAGCCTAAGAAAATGAGACAAGTTAAGCGAGAGAGAAAAAAAAAGAAAATTTAGAAACTTAAAAGTTATAAAAATGAAACCCCTACTAAGAGTTGCGTCACTCATAGTGCGTGTGTCATATGAAGTCAATACTTCAAAGAATAACATCTAGAGTGAAGATGAAGTATCTCTGATAAAGGGAGATAAGTCTTTTGAATTCAATCCTACCCATGAACAATGACCATGGATGCTTAAAAATTTCCTTGTGATTTCATAAACTTTAACTTTAAATGCCTCATTCACAAGATTATAATAATCCTGATGGCCTAAGCCATCAAGCTTTTGTGTATTCTATTAATTGTTTCATGTGCAAGATAATGTTCACTCTCGACTTGGTCAACAAAGAGAGTTTCTTATTTGAATCATCAATGTACACACTCAAAATTTTGTATTCCTATTACTAACCCTGCAGGAGGGTAGAATCGTCTTTCGGAGATAACTCTGGAAGTCAGATCAGTTTCAACCCCAGAGATAACCCCGAAAGATCAGTTCCAATTCCAGAGACAACCCTGGGAGATCCAGTTTCAACCTCGGAGATAACCCCAAGGGATATTGTTTAAGTTACAAAGATAACCCTTGAAAACTCAGTTTTAACCCCGGAGATAACCCCAAGTGACTCAGTCTCAACCCCGAAGATAACCCCGGGAGGTTAAACCAATCTCAAAGATAACCCTAAGGACATTCAGAATCAATAACAGCCCAATCTCAAAGACAACCATGAGAAACGACTGCTACAACTACGCTAAAGCCGGAGATAACCCCGATGGGGTTAAAATCGTCATTTTGCCACCTCAACTTCACATCCTCGTCGCCTTACCACAGTTCAACTCAAACTACATACAAGGATGTCCCACAAGAATTATAGCTTAAATCCCGAGTGACAACTACACAAGGATAGATATTGAAGACTTGGAGATTTGGTCATGGACCCATCATCTCGTCTTCGTAAACCTCTAATCCCATGTTATTGTGTAGCTCTCGATAACAACATTATGGAAGGGTATAACACTCCTTTATCGGATGCCCAGATTAAAGGTTATGAAGGTTCGAGCGAACAACATGTAACCTGAGTGCATGTACTTCAAGACGATAAGACCCGCATGGCTTGGGGAAGCCCGAGCGCCCGCAGTAGACCCACCATATCAGTAGTGGACCCGCTGACCGCCGCATGTAGACCCATCATTTGTGGGCTCGCCATGCAAGTTAACCCAAGACCATCCGGGTCTTTAAATATAAGCTCTTGGCAGCTCATTTGAAAAAAAAGGAAGAAGAAATAAGAGAAAACTCTGTCCATTTCAGCCTGTAACCCCTACTAGAGTGCTCTAAACTAAGTGATTCTTCTTTCTAAACTCTTGTATGCAGTGGAAACTGAGTTTTCAGACCTCAAAAGCTATCTAAATTTTTTGGTTAGAAAACCGATCACTAAACATGCGCAAGTGTACGCAGTTTAATAAGTAATACAGTGATAAGGAAAGTGTCGTACCCACGAGGAACTATCACTAATATTTACCAAATACCGAATTTGTATCGTTTAAGTCTTATTTGAAGAGCAGAAATATAGATTTGTAGCTAATCTAGTATATCTAATTATCAAAGCAAGTAAATGGATAATGAAGGGTATTGAAGGTGCTACAAGCTAAGGTCATAACTTCACCCCACACTGGAATTTTGTCAAGCACCTGGTGTGCTATGCTTCATCAAACTTCCTACCCTTCTCTCTCTGGTCTTAGCGGTTATGACAGTTTGTCGACCGAGAACACAAAAGTGCTCATACACCTCTTCCGAGGCATGTACAAACATATCCTCTCTAGATCCACCCGAAGGAATATAACAGAAAAGAACATCCAAGCTAGGTGAAAATCCTACACAAGTCTATGTGAATTAACCATAACAAGGATTTAAAGCTTAAGTTCTCAATTAGGTCACACGTGGTGCACAAATATATGTCTATTCTACACACAACTTATACAATCGAAAAAAGTCAACAACTCATAATCACATGCCATATATTTAGGTGTAAATCTACAATCCCTCTTTCAACATCATATTGATTACCAAAATCATCACTAATATCTTAGAAAAAATCATTAAGCATGAATATATTAAACCAAACTATATGGTGCCAACCAAAGAGATAAGACATTCAATTCAAATAACAAAGGGGTCCATTATAACCTTAGAGATAGTAATTTGTTAATGGTTCTTGAACAAAATATTAGTAGCAATAAAGATAACATTTATGGGTTACAAAACTAAAGGAAACAAATGGATAAGAATAAACTCTGTCAAAGCTCTCCAGTCTCCAAGAATTCCATTTCATTCAAGCTTTCCAATCCATGTTGCTAATTGCTCTTGAGCTCCAAGAATTCCCAAGCATCTCCCTAATCCATGCTACTATATTTACAAGCATAACCTAAAAGAAAATGGGAAAGAAAATACAAAGGGGAAGGAGAGAACTCTATCCCAGAGTGGGATTCAATATATTTGTTAAGGAGGCTCACTCCCCCTTTTATATACCAGTACTTTTCCATCAGCTAGGTCATAACCAGCCCTTCTCTGCCTGGACACCAGAGGTGGCGTTGCGGCGTTGCTGAAGATTAAAAGCTTGGATCATTATTTGCGAAAATGAGTCAAGATAAGGAGATTCCGAAGTCGCTACTGCAACGACGACTTATAAAGGGATTAGGGCACCTGCAATATATGTCTTGATGTCATTGTTGACCTGGTTGGGGTCTTTGCGATGCGTTTAAGCTCGGCATAGGTGTCAGAAGCGCCAATGTTGGAAAATTAACTATTTTCCCCTATAAGTTGGAAAAGACCAAAAAAGCCCTATAACGCATAGGTTAAGCCAAATAATACTAAAATAATAGAAAAGCTACATATAATCAACGAAGATCAAGCAACTATTTAAGCAATAAAGGATCCGATTTGCGGGTATAAATTCCACTCATTAGAAGTCTTCTAGGCAGCCCATTGTAAGATATTTCAGATTTTTAAGCTTTCTATCACTTTTATATCTATATATATATACTAACCTTGAGAGTCTCTTCGAGTGGGTACGCTCGGATCGTTGATCCATGACTTTTTATCGCTTATATATATATATATATATATATATATATATACTCAATCGAGTTTTGAGTTCGATTATATATATATATATATATATATATATATATATTTCTGTCAAACCCAGAGTTTACTTCGTGGCCATTTATCTTTGATCACATGATTCCTAAGCTCACATGAAAGAGTAATATATATATAAGCTGGAAAAAGAACTACATTTGAATAAATCTTAACCATTCTAGCTTCAACAGTTCCAGTTTAGTCACTTTTGAACCGATCAAAGTTAGAAAAAGTTAAATTTAGGCAAATCTAGCCCACACACTAGAAGGTTAAATATTTATATTATGAAAGAAGTTAAAGCAGATATTTATATAAAAGCAGGAAATATATATATATAGGTATATATATATATATATATATATATATATAGACGATAGAGCCCCTGAACCTAACGTATCTCGATTTCTAAGACAAGTTAAACAGTGT
This sequence comes from Panax ginseng, assembly GCA_020205605.1. Lineage (NCBI taxonomy): Eukaryota > Viridiplantae > Streptophyta > Magnoliopsida > Apiales > Araliaceae > Panax > Panax ginseng. The sequence goes on from CM035129.1 coordinate 110,579,150, forward strand.
CCAACCATTGCGTCTTTGTGCGAACCTTTTTAAAAATTGGTTGAGTTGGTACAACCATTTCAAATCTACCAACTGGCGAATCTAAGTCAAATCGTCAACATTTATATGTTGGACCTTTTCAAATTTGTCCTTTCAGACAAAACTAACCCAAAATGAGAACACCAAAAGACAAGCACAGAAAGGGACACAAACAAATCCTGACGTCGACAGGTGGCAACTCTGCTGGGGATTCCAATAAGAGGTCCTAAGCCGCTATTCAAACTTTTCAAAACCTTTTAACTACTTATGTGTGAATACCGCATTTACATTAGATTGATGTATACTAATTCTTTATTTACTACACTTTAGTGCTTCACACCATATCTGCCTGTGATATTAGTGCTTCGCACATGTCATCATTTCAATATGGTGAGACGCGATGTATGTGAATGTATGTTGTGTGATTCCTCCACCAGGATGCAAACCTGTCGGTGTTTGATTACTAGACTCAAGGGAGACTAATACCTCGAGGCTCAGGAAAGGCACCACTCAGATTCACTCAAGTTCAAAGATCGGATTGACTTCCCATCTAGAAAATTGCGATGATCTGGGGACCTTCATGTTAAAAAGCCGCGAGAGTAGCCTAACATAGGTCAGCCTTTGATAAACTAAACACGAAGGGAAGTCTCTTCATATGTTCCCCTTTTAATTACCTATAATTTCAATTCCATGTAATTTCAATTCCATGTCAATCTCAATGTATTGGAAAATATAAAGGAATATGTAAATATGCATTCCTTTTTCATATCAAGACCTATCGTGCTATCCTTGTAGACACTCGAAATTTCTGTATTCCTGTTACTAACATTTCAGGAGGGCAGAATCGTCTTCCAGAGATAACCCTGGAAGTCAACTCAGCTCAATTCCAGAGATAACCCTGTGATACTCAGTTTTTTTTTCATCTCGGAGATAACCCTAAGATAGTGAGTTCCAGTCCCGAAGACAACCCCGGGAGATTCAGTTCCAACCCCGAGGAATGTAATTCAAGTTCAAGAGACAACCCCAGAATTCTTAGCTTTCCATCTCGGAGACAACCCCGAGATAATCAGTCTAGTCCAGGAGATAACCCCAGGAGATTCAGTTCCAACCTCAGTGACAACCCCGAGGAATGCAGTTGTATTTCCAGAGATAACCCCAGAAATGCTCGTTTTAACCCCCAGCAGTTAGCTTCAACCTCGGAGATAACCTCGAGGCACTCAGTCCCAACCCCAGAGATAACCCCGAGAGATAAGGCACACCTAAGAGACAACCTTGAGGACCTTCAAGATTACAAGAAATTTAATCTCAAAGATAACCTCGAAAGCAACGACTACTAAATCAAATTTCCCGGTCAAAGATAACCGGTGAGGGCAAAATCATAATTTTGCCACCTCGATCCTACATTTACGCCATCTCAACAACTATTCAACATACATTCTACACAGAAGTGTCATATAAGAACCACAGCTCAAATCTCGAGTGACTACTACACAAGACAGCACACCTGATAGAATTTAAAGTCCTGAAGTTCTAGGCATGGGCCCATCTTCCCGGCTTCATACAACCTCTTATCTTAATTCATTGTGTAGCTCTTGACAACAACATTCCAGAAAGGTATTATACACCTCAATTGGATGCTCAGATTGAAATTTATGAAGGTTTGAGCTGATAAGGCGTTACATGCGTGCACGTATTTTGAGATGGTGGGGCCCACAAAGTCTGGGGCACCCTGGGTAGCCGCAGGTGGACCTGCGGATGCCGTACGTACACCTGCAGCTCACCCTTTATAAATATAGGGCTTGGGGTGGCCATTTTTAAGAGAAAAAAGGCGTGGAAGCCCTGTCCATTTTGTTTTATACACACTTTAAACTGAGTGCTTTTTCTTTTTAAACACTTGTGAGCTTGTGCTTTGCCATATTTTATCGGTGGAAACCGAGTATTCATTCATTTAAAGCCATCTGAAGTCTTCTTGGTAGCCCACTATAAGACATTTCACATTTCTTAAAGTTTTTCTCCACTTTCTCTCACACACAATTATTCACGTTGAGAGTCGTGTTGTATGTCGTATGCGGATAGTAGGTCCACGGCTTTTTACTACTTTCATACATATATATATATATATATATATATATATATATATATATATATATATATATATCTCAAATTGAATTCGATTGAGCACGGATCGACATATCCAGTGCGTTTACAACTTATATATATATTTAAATTATGTCAGGCCTGGAGATCACTTCCTGGATATATATTTATATTTTTGTCCTGCCTTGAGTTTACTTCGTGGCAGTTGATCGCACACACACACACACACACACACACACACACACACACATATATATATATATATATATATATTTTACATTTCCTGTCCCGCTTGGAGTTTATGTGACAACCCTGAAAATCTGATTGTCCAGAATTTAAGATTAAGAATTAGTTATTAATAAAAGGAATTTTATTAATAATATTTTGTGCTATGTGTTTATTAATCATTTTAGAACCTATGATGATTATAATATGGGAGGATTCTGGCTACAAGCTAGATTGAACGAGTAAGAATTTTCAAGACGAAAATAAAATTTTTCCGGGAACAAAAATATTTCTAAGGAAAAAGACGAAATAGACACTATTCACCCGTCGAAACCCTAAGGGTTAGGGTTTGAATAACCTAAGCCTCTCTGAGAGTTCCTTATGTCGAAATGACATTCCTTCGAAAGATTTGACGATAATATATCGTGAAAAGTTAAGTAAGCTAATAAAAGTTTTTCTCGAAAAACGTACAGAAGTCGGACAAAATAAAAATGACGAAAAGTACTTTTATGTACTTTTCACTCCTTTTACTACGTTAGAGGAAAATGTGAAGGAAAACGCTTAACGTAGAAAAGTGTTTTTTAGTTTTTCGGAGATCCGAAGAATACGTAAAAGTTAATCAGTAAAGGAAAGACGAAATATCCAAAAAAATTTGGATTCCGAGAATCGTAGTTTTTGAATTGTCGAACGAATTTTGCATGACGGAAGCACGAAGCTTCCAAGAGAAGCTTTGCGAATAGTAAGGAGGTGGATTAAGGAGTTGAAAATAGTAAATCTAGGGGTGAAATGACTATTTTGCCCCTAGCTTTGAAAATTTATATAAGAAAGGTGTTAGTTGAATTTTTTTCAAAATCAACTAACACCTTGGAAGAGAGAGAGATTTCAGATGAGAAAGAAGAGGAAAAGGAGGAGGAAAAGCTTGTTCGTGAGAAAATTTTGACCGACGAAAGAAGATTAAAGGAGAAAGGTAATCAAAAACCTAGTCTCTTAGAATTTTTCTTTAAGTTTTCTATGTTTAAAACATAACTTAATGAGAATAAGAAGTAAAAGTTGTTAGGAATGATTTTATATAGTTGAAATCATGAGAAAATGAAGAAATAAGAATTTGAAGTCTATTTTATAAATTTCTTAAGGAAGTATAAGATTCGTAATGAATTTGAACGATTCTAATGAATCATATGAACGATTCGGTGAAATAAGTAAGAAATGGTGTTTTATAACATCGAATTCCAAGAAAAAGTTAAATCGTAATCAAAATATCGATTAAAAATGAAGAACGAACAAAGAATGTAACGCCCCGAAATCCAGTCTATTTTCGCATCCGGATTCCGTACATCACGATCCCATCTTTTTCCAAACATACATCATTATGTAGCTAAATATAACAACATACATCCTCAAATCCCAGGTTCTAAAACCTTATAACCTCTTTCATTATAACTAATGATAATTACATTATTCTTTACATCTTGTATGAGTGACTTTTTTTCGCCAGCAAGGATACATAATCATTCATTAAACTATTCTATAACATTCTATATTAAAAGTCTATGCTTGATCTTCACGCTCATTCATGTAATGAATGGTTCTTCTTCTGGATACTGATCAGCTTGATCTTTACGGGATCCTTAAGTTCTTCTAACATCGTTCGCTGAAAATGTTTTAAGACTTCAATAACCGAACAAAGGTTATGAAGCAGCTTGAATAATAGGAATAATCTTGATTCCTATAATTTTAAAACATTAGTCACATTCACTTTGAAATACTTTCATTATCTACTCTCTTTCATACACATTATGTCTGGCTAGAATCAATAGCACAGACTTATCAATAATGGTTCATGTATAAACATAACATTCTCTTATTGAACATTTCAATCACAGAACATTTCATCTCATAGAAACACCAAAGTGTTCACATTCTGGCATAAGGCCTCATACGTTCTACCACCTTGCACAAATATCACACATTCGAACATAGACAAAACTTCTCAAGTTCAACATCTGAGAAGTTTTAGAAACTAGCATTCATTTAAAATATGAATGAAGTTTGGAAACTTGCCTTACGCACAACTACAACTTATAGTTTACTCTGAATTTCTCATTCCAATTCCCATGTAGCACATAAGGAAATAACACATACACCAATTAGTCATATACTTGACTTTCACATTGGTTTACTTAACTTCACTTCTTAGGGTTCACGTTCTTACAATATAAGTTTACGCGACCAACTTCCTTTACTACCGGTTTACAACTTCATGACATACGGAGATGTCTTACTCAAACATTCATCATCTTTGATGATTTACATTCTTATCTTCTTCTTATACCTTTTTTAGGACTCAGCACACATCACGTTTCTGCTAGTATTCCATATGGTACTCTGAGTGGTTTACCAACAAACAAGTTCCCGTCTCATCTACACTGCCCACACATTAAGTTAGATCGGTTGCCAGTTTCGTATATACCTTCGCTATCTGAAGGAATTCTTTAGCCCAGCTCCCATATGTCAACCATTAAACTATAACGTTCGTTATGTTAATTTCTCATTCCTTATGGCTTCCTGGCAACTAAATGCCATACCTCAGGATTCATTCTCTATTGTCCAAGTCATACAGTCTTTTGTAAACTCAGAACGATCATTCCATATTCATTCTACGCATTTATAGCGTTAAGCATTTTACGTTACCTTATTCTTATCTTACAACGTCCGATTAATTCGACTCGGAATGTCAATCAAGTTATAAACATTAACTCGGCTTCTTTACGTTATACGTACTTGACCTTAATTCAGTGTCTTCACCGTTCACATGTTTAATCATTGGTCTGCATTATCCTACGGTCAAACCATACACGGGGTGTAGGTTCTACCCGTTTAATATTCATGTACACTTAACCTTCACGTCGGTTCAAGTGTTTAACTCTTACATTTCATTCTAACGTTCTCATCCGACTCACATTCTACTTTCATTAATATTCTTACCGTTCACTACGGCTTTCTTGATAATTCATATCTTACTTACTACCTTTGTCAACGTCTAAGTTATACAACCAATGTATACCTAGAATGTTCGCTCGACATGAATACGATTCACGAGAATCCTTTACGTATTCAACGTTTACGTTGTTCATCCCTTAATCTCTCATTCAAGCTTTACTTAAGGTTTTAATCGCTTTCATTCATTATTATCACCTGAACCCCATGTTCAATATTCTTTCTTAATGTCAAAGCCATACGATTCATTGTATGCTAAACTGATCATTCATCGCAACAATGTTACGTTCACAGCGTTTATACGCTTTACATTCATCTCTCATTACCATGTCATAACATCGAAATTTTATACATTATACTCGTTACTCAACGTCTAAGGAATCACAATCATAGCAATCCCTTACGTTCATTTTCTCACGACTACAGTCCCCGAATATTGGTTCCGTAACCCGCGTTCACATTCTTTATCTTTTAATATCATTTAATCTTTTTGTTCAACCTTCATTAAAGGATTAATACACTTGATTAAGTGTTACATTAGTTGAACTACATGATCATATCTATTTCTTGAACATCCCCCAGTAATTGAGCACTTAAAAGCTCATCATTTGGCTTTTCCTCCTGCAAGACTTGTCGCCACCGGCCCTTCCTTTACCTTACCTGCAAAGACCATTTAGCAGTTGTTAAACTCATCGAGGTGGCATTACAGCGCCACTCTCTTCTCTACTTCTCGTGCCACGGTGCCTCTTAGCGATGGTGATGGCTCGGGCCTTGCAGCAGGTCAATAGCCGCCTCCCAGAGGCTTGGTGGCGCCTGTAAGGCCACGAAAGCACAAAACCTGAAAATTTTTCTAAGTCTTAGAAATTGCTAAAGACGCTTACTTCCTGATTCCATAACTTATTCATTATAAGTCAGAACGAGGTCGTTCCAAGCCATTTTCTTCTTTATCTTATGTACTTCATTTACCCTTGGACAGAACTTCGTTCTGAATCCGTTAATGTGCCATTCGATTGGCTTAATCTTCACCTCGTTCGTTTTACGTTTTTAACGTTCTTCGTTTGTTCGTCCGTAATTCGGTCATCCGAACTTGGAACTCGTTCGTTCTTGAGTCCAAGACTCACATTTTATACGTTCTCTTACATTCTTATGAAACCCTACACGTTTGGGTTCATGTACTAACTTTTTAATTCTTGTTCGTCATTTATGAAATTTTTACCATAACTTCGTTATAGATCTGTTTTAATCTGTTCTTTATGAACGTTTCTACCGTTTCTAACCAAGCAATAAGCAACTAACTTATACGCGATGGGTTTAAACTTGTCCATCAATAAAAATTACAGTGCGATGGTTTTAAATTTGTCCATCAACAACATTCTTTGCGTTCTTCGCGTTCTTCGTTGGTTCTTCATTTTTAATCGATATTTTGATTACGATTTTACTTTTTCTTGGGATTCAATTTTATAAAACACCATTCCTTACTTATTTCACCGAATCGTTCATATGATACATTCGGATCGCTCTAATTCATTACGAATCTTATACTTCCTTAAGAAATTTATAAACTAAAACTTTAAATTTCTTATTTATTCTTTTATCAATGATTTCATCCATATGAAATCATTCCTAACATCATTTACTTCTTATTCTCATTAAGCTATGTTTCTAACATAAAAACTTAAAGAAAATTATCTAGAAGTTAGGTTTTTGGATTACCTTTCTTCTTTAATCTCCTTCCGTCGGACAAAGTTTGCTCACGAGCAAGCTTTTCCTCCTTCTTCTCCTTCTCATCAGACCTCTCTCTCTCTCTCTCAAGTGTTATAGGATTTTCAAAATCCTAAACAAATGAGTTAAGCTTCCTATTTATAGAAAACCAAGGCTAGGAGTATTTTAGTCATTTTACCCCAACCTCCTTACTTTTCACACCTCCTCAATAGACCTCCTTACTATTCACGAAGCTTCCCTTGGAAGCTTTGTGCTTCTGTCTTGCGGAATTCGTCCGATAGTTCAAAAACTGCAATTCTCAAAATCTAAATATTTTTGGATATTTCGTCTTTCCTTTACCGATTAACTTTTACGTATTCTTCGGATCTTTAAAAAACTGAAAAACACTTTTCCACGTTAAGCGTTTTCCTTCACGTTTTCCCCTAACATAGTTAAACGAATGAAAAGCACATAACAGTACTTTTCGTCATTTTTATTTCGTTCGATTTCTGCACGTTTTTTGAGAAAAACTTTTATCGGCTTACGTAACTTTTCATGATATATTATCGCCAAATCTTTCAACGGAATGTCATTTCTATGTACTGAACTCTCGAAAAGGCTTAGATTATTCAAACCCAAACCCTTAGGGTTTTGTCGGGTGAATAATGCCTATTTCGTCTTTTTCCCCAAAAATATTTTGTTCCCGGAAAAATTTTATTTTCGTCTTGAAAATTCCTACTCGTTCAGTCTAGCTCATAGCCAGAATCCTCCGGATTTATAATCATTCGAGGTTCTAGAATGATTAATAAACACATAACACAGAATAATATTAGTAAAAAATCATTTTATTAAAAACTAATTCTTTAAATCTTAAATTTTGGACAATTCGATTTTCCAGGTTGTCACAAAGAACGCGAAGAACAAGCGAAGAAGGCGAAGAACGTTATTGATGGACAAATTTAAAACAACTGTAGGATAATTGTTGTTGATGGACAAGTTTAAAACCATCGCGTATAAGTTAGGTGCTTATTGCTTGGTTAGGAATGGTAGAAACGTTCATGAAGAACGGATTAAAACTTAGCTATAACGAAGTTATGGCGAAAATTTCGTAAAAGACGAACGAAAATTAGAAAGTTAGTAAATGGATCCGAACGTGTGGGGTTTTATAAGAATGTAAGAGAACGTATAAAATATGAGTCGTGGACTCAAGAATGAACGAGTTCCAAGTTCGGATGACCAATTACGGATGAACGAATGAAGAACGTTAAAAACATAAAATGAATAAAGGACGAAGATTAAGACAATTGAATGGCATGTTAACGTATTCAGAACGAAGTTCTGTTCGGGGGTGGGTTGAAGTACCTAAGATATGGAAGAAAATTGCTTTGGAACGACCTCGTTCTGAGTTATAATGAATAAGTTATGAGATCGGGAAGTAAGCGTCTCAAAATGATTAAAGACTTAGAATTTTTTTTCGAAAGTTAGGGCTTGGCACCGCAGCGCCAGCCATGCCTTGTAAGGTGGCGTTGTTGCGCAGGACCAGGAAGGTCGACACTGCAAACTTGCACCGCAAAACAATAAAAAGTAAGGAAGGTGGCATGCATTTCAAATAAAGCGTAAGGACACGAGGAAAGGAAGGGGCCCGTAGCGCATGACCTTGCAAGCAAGGCAAAAACCACATAATGAGCTTTTAACTACTCAAATCCTGGGGGAAGTATAGCAAAAGCTAATAAACATATAGTTAATCGAATATAACACTTAAACAAGTGAATTAAACCTTTACTAAAGGTTGAACGGAAAGATTAAATGAGATTTAAAAGACAAAGAATGTCAACGTGGGTTACAAAACCAATATCCCGGGACCGTAGTCACGATAAACGAATGTGGGGGATTGCTATGATTGTAATTCCTTAGATGTTGAGTGATGAGGGTAATGAATAACATTTCGATGTTATGTTGTGGTAATGAGAGATAAATGTAAAATGTATAGACGCTGTGAATGCAATGCAGTTGTGATGAATGACTGGTCTTAGTATACAACAAACTGTATGGCTTTGACATTAAGGAAGAATAACGAATGGTATCAATAAAGCCATAGCAAACGGTAAGAAGATTAATGGAAGTCGATTTTGATTCAGATGGAGAATGTTAGAATGAAACGTAAGAGTTAAACACTTTAACCAAAGTGAAGGTTCTGTATGGTTTGACGGTAAAATAATGAAGACCAATGATTAAACCGTGAACGATAAAGAAGCTGAATTAAAGACAATGATGTTTAATGTAAAGAAGCTGAGTTAATGATTAACTTGAATGATCGTCCTGAGTATACAAAAAACTGTATGACTTAGATGATAAGAATGAATCTGAGGTATGGCATTTAGTTGCCAGAAAGCCATAAGGAATAAGAAATTGACTTAACGAACATTATAGTTTAATGGTTCGGATAAGATAAGATAAGTTTAGGTTGTGGTACAATTATATCCTTTAATGATTGACATATGGGAGCTGGGCTAAACAATTCCTTCAGAGAGCGAAGGTATATACGAAACTGGCAACCGATCTAACTCATTGTTATGGCAGTGTGGATGAGACGGGAACTTGTTTGTTGGTTGTTTTTGGGAAACCAATCAGAGTACCATATGGACTACTAGCAGAGACATGATGTGTGCTGAGTCCTAGAAGAGTTATAAGAAGAAGATAAGAATGAAAATCATCAAAGATGATGAACGTATGAGTAAGACATCTCCGTATGTCATACAGCCGTAAAGTGGTAAAGGAAGTTGTCGGGTAAACTTAGGTTGAAAGAACGCGAATCCTAAGAAGTTAAGTTAAGTCAACCAATACGTAAGTCAAGTATATGACTAATTGGTGTATGTGTTATTTCCTTATGTGTTTTATAGGGATTGGAATGAGCAGTTTAGCATAGGTTATAGTTGTGCCTAAGGCAAGTTTCCTAACTTCATTCATATTCTAAATGAATGCTAGTTTCTTAAACTTCTGAGATGTTGAACTTGAGAAGTTTTGTCTATGTGCGAATGTGCGATATTTGTACATGGTGGTAGAACATATGAGGCCTTGTGCCACAATGTAAACACTTTGATGTTTGTATGAGATGAACTATTCTGTGATTGAATGTTCAATAAGAGAATGTTTTGTTTATACATGAACCGTTATTGTTAAGTCAGTGCTATTGATTCTAGCCAGACATAATGTGTATGAAAGAGAGTAGAGAATGAAAGTATTTCAAAGTGAATGTGACTAATATTTTAAAATTATAGGAATCGAGATTATTCCTATTATTCAAGCTGCTTCATAATCTTTGTTCGGTTATTGAAGTTATAAAGGAATGTTTGAATTCTTAAAGTTGTTTGTTCAACTGTTATGACTTGGTGGGCAATTGAATGCTCACACTTGCTTTAAATGAAAAAAAATTTCAATAAAGATCAAGCTAATCGGTATCCAGAAGAAGCGCCGTTCATTAGATGAATTAGTGTGAAGATTAAGCGAAGACTTGTAATATGAAATGATAGAATTAAACTATAGACTAGTTTAATGAACAGTTATGTATCCTTGGGGCAGATGAAAGTTACTCGTGTATGATGGAAAAAATAATGTAATTATCATTATTTGTAATGAAAGAGGTTATAAGGTTTTAGAACCTGGGAATTGAGAATGTATGTTGTTATATTTCAGTATATAATGATGTATGGTTGGAAAGAAGTGGGACCATGACGTACGAAATCCAGGTGTGAAAATAGACCGAATTTTGGGGCGTTACAGTTTACTTCATGGCGGTTGATCATTTATATATATATATATATATATATATATAACTGTTTACAACTTTCATACATACTGCATCATCATGTGAGCCTAGGAATCATGTGACCACAGATTCAGTTCCTGAATCTAGATTCCATTCCCGTGATGGACATCTTCGGCTGTAACTAACTTATAAATTATTCACGGTGTTTGAATTTCCTTAGATGGCTTACATGCCCACAAGGAGTTCGTCACTACTTTGTACATTATTTTTACGAAGATGCCTCGTATCTCAAAAATAAAAGCAAACTAGTCGAACATATAATAAAATGGATGTATCAAAGGTCTCAATTACTATTGGGCACAAGGGTTTGAAAAACCTCTTTTTTCTAAACATCATTGCTATATCTTTGTTAAAACTGAACTTTTATGCAAAATTCAAACCCTTTTGTATATAGGTGCAAACGAGGCATAACACTACTTCCAGATAATTGCACATTGACCCACACACACACACATTTATATAGAAGTTTATATTGAGAAGTGGCGGTCCCCTTGGTAACACGGATGTCGGGGGGTGCCTAACACCTTCCCTCCGCATAATCAAGCCCCCGGACCATAACGAATCTCGATTTCACAGACTTGTTAAGCAGTGTTACATCACTAGGTCAATGTGCAAACCTTTTCTCAGTTAAGTTGGTGCAACCATTTAAAAATACCAACTGGAGACTCTTATAGTCCAATCATCGACATATACATTTCGGACCTTTTCAAACTTGTTTTTTCAAACAAATATCACCTAACATGAGAACACCAAAAAACAAGAACAGAAAGGGACAAATAAAAATCCAGACGTCGACAAGTGGCTATTAAAAGCTTTTCAAAACATTTTATCTGCTTGTGTGTGGATGTTGCATTTACATTTGAATGAATGTGTACTAATGGATTTACTTACTGCACTTAGTGCTTCGCAGTATATCTGCCTGTGATGTTAGTGCTTCGCACATGTCATCATTTCCATATGGTGAGTTGCGTTGTATGTTAATGTATATTGTGTGGTCCCTCCACTAGGAGGTTATACTATTGATTTTTGATTACTGGACTCGTAGGGAGACTAATTCCAACGAGGCTTAGGAAAGGCACCACCAAGATTCGCTCCAGTTGAAAAACCAGATTAACTTCCCGTCAAGTAAATTGTGATGATCTGGGAACCTTCATGCAAAAAAGCCGCGAGAGTAACCTAAGATAGGTCAGACTCTGATAAACCCAAAGCGGATGGAACTCTCTTCATACCTTCCCATTTCAATTACTTGTAATTTCAATCACTTGTAATTTTCTTTCCATGTCAATCTCAATGTTATGGAAAATATAAAGGAATATGTGTACATGTATTCCCTTTTTTATATAAGTTGACATGCGATCTTGTCAAAATTGACATCCGTTTTGCAGGATAATACTCCTAAAATGGACACATCAAATAGCATATAATTTTTCTACATTCCCTAAGACTAAACTGCATAAGTCTTTTTGCAGGGAAACAATTGGTCTTGTTACCTGTTCCAAGACCAAAAAGGCAACAAGCCTACAGCCAAGCATGGCTACATCTGGCCAGTCTAATCCTACTCCTTTCTCTCCTGAGGAGTTTGAAGGATTAAATAACCAAATTACAAAGTTGGTTATTCTACTCAAATAACTACACAAGTCCACTTAGGGTCCATAAATACCCATACATACAAAATCCTCTGCGCATGGAGGAACCTAGGGTCCTGACAAAGAAACTCCAGTACCTGAGTGTCAATTGGACAGAATCAACAAAACCCCTGAAATCACCCATCTCAAAGAAGATCCAGACACTGGTGATATCAGGAAGAAAGTTCTTTAAATGGAAGAGACCATTCAGTTTATCAAAGGGATTAGAGCACACGGGAGTGTTTCATATACAGACCTCTGCATATTCCCTGGTGTTCATTATCCAGAAAAGTTCAAGACTCCCGACTTTGAAAAATATGATGGGTTGGGGGATCTTTACACACATTTGAAGGTATTCATTGGAGAACTCAGACCTTATACCAAGGATGAAAAGTTCAGAATGCAGCTGTTCCAGAAAATTCTAACTGGAAAATCTAGATCATGGTACACCAGATTAGACAATGCCAAGATTCATACCTGGGAGGAGCTAGCTCACGCTTTCCTCAGCCAGTACAGTTTTCAGACTCAAATGGCTCCAGATCGATATCAAATTACCAAGGTCAAGAAACAAGTCAACGAGTTATTTAGAGAGTATGCCCAAAGGTAGAGGTGCCTTACTGCTCAAGTTTTTTCCATTTCTAACTGAGTCTGAACTAGGGATGACCTTCATAGACATTCAAGAAGCACCCTTCTATGAGAGGGTTTTAGCTGGCATAGGCACGTCATTCTCTAAAATGATCAAACATGGAGAAATGGCTGAGATGGGGTTGAAGTCAAGAAAGATTCAAGACCTTGCCGCTCTAAAAGCTGTTGCTGAGCACATCCAGTCTGGAAGTTATGGAAACAACACCAAGAGGGTCCATAAGAAGAAAGCGGAGGATGTTTCCTTGATACTATAAGGATAAAAAGGAAGTCAAAACATGCCTATTCAGAGGAGAAACTACTCCCCTTTCCTAGCACAATCTTCAAACCCTCTATTGCCAAAAGGTGGAGAAGTAAGATGCACTTGAGTGTTCACACCCTTAGGGGACTCACTCAAGAACATTCTCAATCTTCTGACAACTTAGAAGAAAATTACACATCTTCTTCCACCATCCAACCCGAGTGGAAAGAGTTTCAATGCTAACAGGAAGTGTGCTTATCATCCTGGAGCTCCAGGATATGACACCCAGGATTGCTGGGCCCTGAAGCATAAGATCTAGGATATAATTATAAATGGTGAGATTGTGGTCACTAAACCCGACCAACCCCATGTGCAAGACAACCCTCTCCCTCAACACAAGTAATAGGAGGTCAACATTATCAATTGGAGTAATGGACAGAGTTCAAATTACGGTGGTGGATCCTCTTAAACCAGCAAGGATGGTGATGACAAATGGGATTATGCATAGTTCCAGTTTATGATGGAACGGAAAATGAAGGCTTTTTGTGAGCAAGTTAACCAATTGGCAGAACTGGTGGTCCATCAGCACCAAATCACACGTCAATTATTTAGCCAATAGCATGCTAGCCTCCTTCCTTTTATCACAAATACTCCACCACATACTCCAGAAGGTGAAACCCTGGATGATAAAATTGTAAAAAGACCAAAAGCGAAAGCCCGTCGGGACTTTGCTAATAAAAGGGAATTCACCTATCAAGGCCACCGATGGAAGATATACTACAGATGCTGATCAATGAAGGAAGAGTCACAGCTCTACTACCCCCAATAATCCCACGCTCAAGACAGTTTGATTCCAATGGAGTATGTCTATATCACTCCCACTCTCGCGATCATTTAACTCTTGGAATACTGGAGTGGGACAAGGGGATTCTAAGTGTAAGATCGAAGTATGTAAGACATGTGGAAAGACTCATCTAGGAGTCTGTCTAAAAGGGATTATAAGTACCTTTAAACATTACGGTAGAGGAGTAGGGAATAACTTTCGTAATTATATTCATGGAAATGGCTTCATTAATAAGGAATATAAACAAATATCAGTAGATAAGAACCGATAATGTTGAGAAAATTTGAAGTAATTCTTGGTATGAATGGGTTGATTAATCATACAACTTTAATACATTATTAGAATAAAAGTATGAATCTTCGGTTTTCTAAAGTAACCAAAGGTAGTATTTTACGGTAATCAAATACCGCGAAACTCTTGTTGTCTAATCATTATGCAAGTTAGGAGGATGTTAAGGAAGAGGATGAGTCGTTACGGTTACGTATCGACTATTGTAATAGGAGTGAGGTGCTATGAGTCGATAGATACTCTTGTGAGGTGCTATGATTGAAAGTACCATTAGCGTCACAGAGTGTTCAAATATTATTTTGATGAGGGTGTTATAATGATCATTGGTGATATTCTAGTCTAATTTAAGACGTCAGAATACCACGTTGAACATTTGAAGATAGTGTGTGACACACTATGGAGAGAGAAGTTGGATACAAAATGCACTATGTGTGAATTGTAGCTTGAGAGATAGACAGATTTGTTATTGAGAAGTATGTTAGGAATGAGAAGTGAGAAAATAGTTTTCAGGAACTAAAAAGGGAAGGAAGTGAGGTACCTGTATTGTCTTTATCATATGATATTGGGAATTTTGTAGTGTATATCGATGTTTCGCATAGATGAAGAGATTGCTTGCTTATGTAGCATGGAAAAGTCATTAGGTATGCATCACGCCAGTTAAAGAATTATGAGGAGGCCTATCTTACTTATGGTCTAGAATTGGCACCTGTAGTTTTAGAAATAAAAATCGGAAGATAGTATTTATATGGGGAGAAATGTGAGATATACACGGACTCTAAGAGTTTGAAATATATCTCCACACAGAAGAAGTTGAATATGAAGTAGAGAAGGTGATTAGAATGGATAAGAGGTTATGAATGTGATAGGTTATATCATACATGGAAGGTAAACGTAGAAGCTGACGCATTAAGTAGGAATGGTAGGGAAAAGCTATGGATGTTAACGACTCAGAATGAGTTACTAACGGAGATGGCAAGCACGGAGCTAGAAGTTAAATTACGGAATGCAGTGGTAGAAATTTTATTCACAATGTAGACTTAATCCACGATAATGGAACGAGTTAAGTAAATACAACTAGGTAATAAGGACTGCAAGCGAGTGAAGAAGAGAATGCAGGATAAAAAGAAGATCATGTATAATCTTGTTTTGAAGGAGGAATTTGAGTTTCAAATAATTTTGAAGTTAAAGTTAGAATTAATCAGAGGAAGATAGCGTAATATGTTAATAAGTATTTAAACTTCCAACTCAATTTATTGATAGGAAGTGACAAGTCATGAAAAATAAGATAATACCTTCGTTGAAGGTGAAATGAAAGAACTACAATGTCGAAGAAGCATTGTGGGAACTTGAGCTTAAAATAAAGGAAAATGTTTCCTCAATGGTGTATGTATTATTAGCGTGATTCTGGGGACAGAATTCTTATAAGGGGGGAAGAGTGTAACGCCCCATAACTTTTGGATTTTTGAGAATTAAATTTTTATTTTGATTATGTGGATTAAATGAATTTAATTAATTAATTATGGGAGTAAGTTATTCGAAGGTCGTTCTATGACCTAGACATATCGGAATGTCGTAGTATTTTGGCTTCGTGGTAGAATTAAAGTGTTTGAATTTCCAAGATGAAAATAAAAGCTTTCCAAGAAATTTTCCGAAAAACACTAGTCACGCATTTCTGCTCGGGAATTATTTTTGAACTTCCGAGAAATACGTAATGATAGAATATCGAGGTCAGATGGAATATCCAATAATATTTCAGTTATGGCAAACACAGTTTTTTGCCTGTGGACTTAAAACCTAACGATTAGGGAAAATGAGTTCCGAGAAGGAATTTAAATGCATATAATGAATTAAAGCAATGATTGTATAATACGTAAGCATTGTATGAAGTAATGAATATGATTATAATACGAGGTATTATACGAGTATGTGTGAATGATGATATGTCGTATATTAAATAAGTATAGGAGTTAGAATACGAGATTAATACGTAAATTATACGTTATATGGCTTTAAGCCAAATGTATTGAATTTATTGAATTGTATAGGCTATTGTAAAGTCCAATGAGAATTGATAAGTCCCAAGTGTAGAAATGGGTAAGTCCAATAGGAATTAATGTGTAAGCCCAATGAAAGCTAATGGTAAAGCCCAAAGAATTGTTAATGCAAGCCCAAGTATAAGTTAAGCTAAAAGCCCAAAGTATGAACTTATGGGTTATTAGATGGTTTAAACCCATGGGTGATCCAAAGTAATGAGCAAGTAATTAATGTGATAAGCAAGTAAAGTGCTTATGTGTGGTGAACAAGTAAAAGTTATGATCAACAAGCAAAGGATAAGCTAGGTGATTAATAAGTAAACTTAAAGGCTAAGTTATGTGATTAGCAAGTATACTTAATGGTTAAGTATATGTGATGCCCAAGTATTGGATAGATGTTGTGATGGCCAAGCAAAGAGTGTGGTGGCCAAGTTAACTTAGTACTTAAGCTAGGAATAGTAAGGAGGTGATTAAGGAGGTGGGATTGACTTTGGACTAAAATGCCCTCACTTTGGTTTTCCTATAAATAGGAAGCTTGCTAGCTCAATTGTTGGTTGTTTATTTCATCCAACACTTTACAAATTATAAAGTGCTTATTGGTTAGAGGGAGAAAGCTACAAAAGCTATAAACAAGTTAGCCTTTGATAAATTAAGGAGCAAGAAGGAGATTAAAGATTAAGCAAGTGATCTTCATAGGTAAGAACTTAAACCATAATTTCTTTCTCTTCCATTGGTAGGGAAATGGGTAGTGGTAGAACATGTATGCTAAGGAATGATGGGAATGAGTAATCAAAGAGCTTAAGTCTTAATAAGTCGTATAAGGCATGAATAAGCTATTCATAATCATATAAGTTATGAAACAAGGAAGAACTTGTAGGAACTTGTTTTATGTTGAAATAATAAGGTTGTATGATAATAAGAAGTAAGGATGGTGGTTATGAATCCGGGAAATTCACCAAAAATTTCATCTGTGGAATTTTTACGGTCTTTGAAATCATGTGCCATGGCATGATCCGACAAAGCTTTAAATGTCATGCCTTGTATGTAGCACGATGTAAATAGCTATCTTTGGAAAGTGGGCGCCAAGAAGCGCCATCGATAGAAAAAGTCTCGCACCACAACGCTGAGACCGGGACTGGTCTTGCTAACTGGCAGCCCTTGCATAGGTCTTATATTAAGATGTCACGCTGCGGCGTGGGTACAGGGTAATTGTTGAATGACTTAGGTTTGAACTACAATTGTTCAGAGACCTAGAAGAGTAAAGTTTATACACTTAATAAGTGTACTAAATCTATTCCTATACTACCTATACTAATGTATATGGTATTGAAACTTAGGAATTGAATGCATGTTAGTAATTTATGAATGAAAAACACAAAGTGTTGTCAATAAACCCTAGTCGGGGAAACAACGTTGGTACTTCACCAATGATGATAGAGTCCGGTTAATGACGTAAGTTGATTAATAAACCGGGACAAAGGGTAATAAGTCGAGTTGACTTTA
This sequence comes from Panax ginseng, assembly GCA_020205605.1. Taxonomy (NCBI): domain Eukaryota; kingdom Viridiplantae; phylum Streptophyta; class Magnoliopsida; order Apiales; family Araliaceae; genus Panax; species Panax ginseng. The sequence continues at coordinate 110,597,190 of CM035129.1, forward strand.
TTAATGATATTAAGTTAATAAAGACATAGAAGAGAAAGAAGTTGGTAGGAACAATAATTGTTTGATAGCTAATTACAGTGTGCTATGTGAATATATCATGTAGATTCCGTAAAGGTTGTGGTCAATCGATTAAGTTATTTGAAGACGCTGGAAGGAAAGTTTTCTTAACGCTTGTCTAACCTTCAAGTTAGTCAAGTTTTATGTGATTCATTGTACTGAATTGCACGGCTGATTTGAAAGAAAGGGTCAATGCCAGATTTAACTCGGCTAGACTACTCGTAAGATATTGATTGATTGATATTCATATCTTTCCTTATAGAAATGTTAACGCTATCCTATGCCAAGTAATTGGTACGGATATGAAGGTAAGGTTTGTCTATGAACAAACAAAAGTATTTTTTATCGATTATTTGATGGGCACGCGAGTTTGCCAGATGTTAAACGTAAATACGTTTAACGAATGAGTGTTGATCAACATAGAGTACTATAGGCTGATCACCTAGAAGTGCTCGTAAGTAATGCGGATGTACATCCTTAGTGCTGTGATCTTATTGTGACAACCGAGATTTTGTAATTTAATTTTAATATTTATTGGATTGAATAAATATTTTTCGATGAACTAATTATTAGATTAAATAATTAATTGATGAAGTTATGGTAGATTAATTTAATTATATGTGTTATATTTATTAAATTATTGTGGAAATTTTTTTTTATTCGATGTATGTAATTATGTGAGCTTATTATATTTAAAGAAATATTTAATAAGCCTATTTTTATTTTAATTAATTTAATTATTAATTAGAGATTTAATAACTCGACATTATTAAATGAGAAATTTAATTACGTGACTATGTGAATTAATGAGAAATTATTATATCCTATTTAAAATAAATTAAATAAGATATTGATTTATTTTATAAAGGAGTGTGACATTATTTAAACTATATGATAAGGTTTTATTAAATTAAATTGTTTTTGAAACCTTTTAGTGCCAGCCAAACGAGGCCCTAAAGGGAGTTAATAGCAGTTACCCATGATCGGGTAACTGACCACTACCGCGTCAGTTCATTCTTTTATACGTCTTTCCTTTCATTCTTCTTCTTATTATTTTCTAAGTCTAGAAAAGCATAACAGAGAGAGATACAGAGAGAGAGTTTGAGAGTTCAAAAATTTGTTAAGAGAATTGTGAGAGTCATCTAAGAAGGAATTCATCTCCTATTAATTCACTCTACGCTTGGGTAATCTCTTCAACCCAATTACTTTTTACGTTATTTAGTTTTTATAAAATATGGCTCTCAAATTTATGTAAAATCTCCGTAGTTGGAGATTGTATTGATTATGTGGTTATATACGTGATCTTATGTCACCATAGCATGTTTTAATATATATTGTATATAATTCCATATCATCAATTTCATAATATTATAACTTGTTGTTTCAGAAAAAATCACAGAGTATGTTATATGGCCATATGGCCTTATACGTGATTTTAATATGTCAAACATAAATTGTTCTGTAAAATTTTCACTTGTATATGATTATGCATGCTAAAACGAACAAAATGAAACTTGAATGGTTGGATTTGGTTTTAACGAATCTGTAGTATTAAATTCTACATTTTGTTCAAAAAAAACCTTCAAGAACATCAAGAACAGTATAATTTGTATGTTTAAATTCTGTAATTATATGTTTTAATGGGTTAAAATAACTCTGTAAATGTTGGGTAATGATTATGTATGAATTCTAACATGTGGGTATGTGTAATTTGGTGAAATTAATGATTATGTAATGTTTATTTCGCTGAATTCTGTGTTATTCGCGAACTAGAAATTCAGAGACTAGAGTGTCATGCCGCGACGCCAACTCCGAGTACATTGCCCTTACTTATCAGAAGCGCCACCGCTTACTGCGGACAAAAGACCTACATACCCAGGGTATACAGCGTCAGCAGACACCAAGACCAAGATAACAATGGCGTGCAACGCCACTTAGCAGAATGTCCAGAAAATGTTTTTTTAAGAGTTCAAGTATAGAAATGTGATAGCAACTTAGTCTAACAAACATAAAAACTTATTAGACATATTATGAGGTGTTAAAATAAATTCTTAACATGTTTATAACACAATTACGTGTGAATTGAATGAATGAATGAATGCATAGTTAGCTTATTGTTCGTGAAATCTTAATTTTGGCAATAAGTGTAGTAATTGACTAAATATAGTCATGAAATTGAGTTAGACAAAGAAAAAGCTTGTGATGTTTAGTACGTTATAATTGACTTTTATTGTGAACGTAAATGATATGTAGGATTTAATTCAAGGAACGAGTTTAATTAACGTGTAATCTACACACGAGGCAAGTTTTCTAGCCCTACTTGTTATCATTTTATAAGTTGATAAATTCACCTCTCTACAATGAACAAGTTCTCATTATTGTTGATCAAGTCTGTTTTGTTATATCAAAGTTTATTAATCTTTCCAGCATGATGCTGCTATACAATACTTATTCTATTGCATACTTTATAAGATTTTATTCAAATTCAGTTATCAATTACTGTTAAAACCTTGTTAGACTAGCAAACCCTTAATGATTCGACTAGTCCATAGTTGATGAGCATTCTAAATTTCAAAACCCTTGATGATTTATCCAAACCAAACTTCTTTTGGTGCGGACTCGAATGTCAAACTGAGATGAACAACCCTGTAAAGGGGATTAATTATGCGTTAACATTAAGATATTGTGCACAGTATGGTACTAAGGGCTGATCCCCCTATGTACGAGAAGAAGAGTCCATAGTCTTATGACTATTAAAGTTTCAAGTATAAACACTTGACAACCTAGGACACAGTTCAAGGTCTTATGACCCTCAGAAGTTCTTTTGTTTCTTGTTATTCATTCCTGATTCAGAAGTTGAGTTTCCTATTTCAGAAGTTTTTGATTTATTCGTATGTTATTATTCATTTGTTATATTGTTATTCTTGTGGGCAATCGTGGTCACTCTTGCTTAATAATAACATTACAGTTAAGAACGAAAGAGCAGACGAGCCTTCCACTAGTAAAGGCAAAGGAAAGATTAGCAAGTAATGAAGACTGATTATTTATGTGGTTATGTAATGATAATTAGAATTGATGCTACTTAAGAATTATTTGTTTATGATTCCGTACAGATGTTTAAGGTTAGAGTAACCTGGGATTTTTATTATTATGCAGTTGATGTAACCCCATAAGGGGAGATTTATTTATTATTTCTATCTATTGCATGGTTTGAATTTATTTATGGGTAGATAGATAGGCGATATTTGTACAATGAATACCAAATCCTATAGAAATGGATGTACCGGATTTGGGGTGTCAAGAGTTGGTATCGGAAGTCATGAGTTCTGAACCTTAGGTGGGGAACAACCTTAGGTAGTAGCATTGTGGGAGATCGAGAACATAGTGGTGGTAAACTCTTATCGAGTTCTAAGAAATGAATTTCTAAATTCATTGAAGATAATAAAAGACTTTATGTGCTTATGTGTTAAATTATGTGTTCCACTAGCACGGGATTAGTAACTAAAACTTAAAATTTTGTTGTTAGGATGTCGGATGTTGGAGGAGCTAGTCGAAATGGGAGGAGGAACCCAGTACCTACTGGAGGAGGAGTCCGGGACATTCATGTTGTTAGGGAGCAGGTTGAGTGAGGAGAGCCATCTCCATTGATCAATGTTGTTGGTCGGGAGCATGAGCCTGAGACTGATCTAGAGGAGGATTCTGATGAGGAAGAGGAGGAAGAGGAGTTCCCATTGAAATCCATTGATGTTGAGATGTATGATGCACTTTATGATCGTAACATAGAGTTGCAGGACAATCGCTCGAGGCGAGGGAAAAGAGACATTATGCGTCTGAAAGTACCATCGAGTAGAAGGATGGGGAGATTGTGACTCTTCACACACGTTTAGGAAACGTGGAGTGGGAGAGGAGTGCCGTGCAAAGAAGGCTAAGCTTGGGGAGACATACTCTACACTTCACAATGCAATGGATACGGCCCTGGATCGAGTTATGAATTATCCAATCTAGTTTGAAGGTCTACCATCGTATATGCTTGATCGCAGGACGATGTCCCGTATTATGGAAGAGGAACGTGGCAAGGCTATCCAGCGCCTTAATAGGCAGTCATAGTATTAGTTTAATTATGTGAAAACTATTTGGTAGTTAATGATGTAAATTCTGATGTGTTATAAACAAAGGAATATTTTGATGTTTTAAATCATGTAGATTCTTTATCTCGGGATAGTTGATGTAAATAGCAGTGATGCTATCTTATGATGTTAAAACTTTTGAATTTGAATGAAAATGTCAGAGTTTATTTGAATTGATGTGTTAAGTGAATTATGATTAAATGTTTTAGTTAAGCCTTGAATGTTTAAGAGATTGAATAAAGACCTAATAAGCGTATGTTCTTAACAGAAATATGTCGCCTAGAAGAAGACAAAACCGTCAACAAGCACATGAGGAACCAATGAATAACAACGACGCCAATGTTAGCTCTGTTCAGCAATTGGTGAACCTACTAGCCGGAGAAATTAAAAATCAACCACAAGCTCCACCAAATACCTCGTTCCACCAAATACCTCGTTCAAGGACTTCAAGGCGGTGGGACCGCCAGAGTTTAAGGGATCCATAAACCCAATCGAAGCTTGATGAGTGAGTTTTATACCCATGAATTGGATACATTCGGGCTTAATTTATTGTTGTTCTCAAGTCTTTTAGAATAGTTTTTAATTGTTTGTGACTATTCATGCATGTTTTATGTTGTTTTTTCGGAATTGGGACAAAAGTTACTTGGATCGACATTTGGGGTGGCTAGATTCGCGTTTTCGGATTGCCATTTACACAGCAGTCACTTCAGAACTAATTTGAGTATTTCTCGGGACCTTATTTTGAAAACCTTAAAGAATGAAAGTTGTATATCTACGTCTCCTCTTTTTGAAACATCTTGAATCATCAAAATCAGAGTTCGGACGAAGAAGTTATTGCCATTTTCCCAAAGGACATTGGAGCGGAAAATATCAAAAATGTGGCCAGCGCCGGGGCACCCATTTCATGCCTATTTCAGGTAGCAAGGCGCTAGGGGACAACAGCAATTGTAGTGCCTTGTATTTGGGGCGTTGGGGAAGGTCCTGGCAAGGATTGGACGCATTTTGGGGCAAATTTTGACACCTTTTTGACTCCAAATTGGATTGGGTTTGTTCCTAAGCTAAAAAATGGACTTGTAACCTATAAATACATGATGTAAGGCATAAAATAAAGGGAGATTACATAGATTAGCTTAGATAAAACACTCTAATAGATTATAATATAAACCCTAGTTCTTAACTAGCCATTGAAGATTGAAGCAAATTGAAGAACACTGAAGATCAAGAGCAAGAGCAAGAGGGGATCATCAGATTTGCTGACAACAGATTCTATTCTCTTCTCTTATCATACTTTTATCTTTTAATATCTAATCAGTTGTGGATTCTTGGTTTTAATTCATTAATTATGAACTAACTCTTTTATTAAGATTTCAATTGAACCTTTTATGGCTATAAATTAGTTATTTGATTTATTCCAATTATTTGTGTCAAAGTGAGTTGTTTATCATGCCTTATGCTTATTGATTAATTATCTGATCAGTAATTACCTTGTTACTCTAGAAGGAATTAAAAAATGAATTCTAGGGTTAGAACTGGGCATGATATCATGTGACTTAGTTATTTGCAAAGTGAATAATTAGGTTTGTGAATTGAATTGAAATATATGTTCACCGCATGTAACACATAAGGAATTGGGATTGAAAAGAGTTTAATTCAATTGTTTTGCATAGGAATATAGCAAGATTAATCTGGATTAAATAGAAGGCAATTGATCACTTGGAAAAGGACTTTTGGCATTTGAGAATTCTTGTTAACAATTTAGTAGACATAAAAATTGGGATAATTGATTTAGAGTTCATAATTGGAGATATTGAAGTCTTAATCCTTATTTATCTAAATTCATTTAAATCTTAGTTTTGTTTATTTGATTATTTTAGAATAATTTCTTTTAATTGTTAATTTAGTTTTCTTAATTACAAAAATCACAATTTACAGTTGTTTAAATAAAATTGATTTGGTTAAGAGTTAGTATTTTGTAATTTTTATTAAATAATTCCTCATGGGAACGATACTCTACTTTCACTTTATTACTTGTTGACCGTGTATACTTTCACGTATTCATTGATTGCAAAGTCGATCAACAAGTTTTTGGCGCCGTTGTCGGGGAATTAATTTAATAATTTTTTACCAATATTAATTTCAATCAAATTAGTCTTAATTTAAACATTTTTATTTTTATTTTTATTTCTTTTCCTATATTTCTCTCTTTTCAGGTACCATGGATGACTTTGCGTATTAATGGACATACACGAACATGACTCAACCAAGGGAAACAGGGATTGATGGACTTAATACATTTTCTACATTGTCAGCACAGATTGAGACACTTTCGAGGAGTTTAGAAGCTTTTGAAGCTCAACGTCGTCAAAGTGTGGCGGTTACTTGTGATTATTGTGTTGGAAATCATATGAGTCATCAATGCGCCATCAGTTTCAAGCCGGTACAGTATAGTGGTGATTACCCCAACAATTATGTCTATCCCAACAACTATCATCAGGATTGGGGGTATCACACGGATTTTTCATGGAGTAACAACCAAGCTCAAGCGCCGAGACAACAAAATACATCCGAATTTCAAAATCAGACACAACAACCAGATCGGAAATCAAGTTTTGAAGAAGCCTTGGATAGATTTATTAAAGCTTCTGAAAAAAAGAACGAGGAAAATGAAAAAAAATTAATCAAATAGAGCTGAATATGCAAAGCCTAGGTGCGTCGATCAAGAATCTGGAAAATCAATTGGGGCAGATAGCACATGCGTTGAACAACCGTCCTCAATACACTTGGCCCTATGACATGGATTCCGAGACTGATGGAGAGCCCGAACAAAATCTGCAACTAGATGAGCCACAAGATGTTGAAAGAGAGGAAACAATTGGGAATCAAGAAAAGGAGATCGACGAAGATTTAACTGAAAGATTCAACGAAAATGAATCGATTTCCTTAGTATCCCATGTGCCTCCTCCACCAAAGTTCAATAATTCAAGCAGTTTTACAAAACCATGCCCAATTGGCGCGTCATATGTAAATCGGCAGAGCTCTTTGTGACATAAGAGCTAAATACAGGTTAATGGAGTCATGGTGGGATGAAAAGGAGAAGATAGAGGAAGATTCCATTATGTTTATTAAGCTTCAATGCCCCAATCGATCATAGACATAATGGAGAAAACACCTAGTTGTTGGGCGTTCTTAATAGGAACCTATCTCCAAAAGAGCATGCTAGGTGACTTTAATTCAAGGGTTTTTGCTAATCTAGAGCCTCCCAAAAGAGACATTGCTTTCTTGATGGATGGAGGATTCCTCAATTTTGTAGGGGGAATTGGATAGAGAATTGAAGAAGTCAGGCTGAGACTATAAAATAAGCGCTTATTGGGAGGCAACCCAAGTTTAATTTTTATTTTTAGTTTTTATTAGGTTTTATATGAGTAGTTTTGAATTTGCATTTATTTAGAATTTAATAAAACTGCTTCTATCATGGTTTTACAGGTTATTCAAGTCAAATTCAAATGTGGTGCCCAATTTCTTCAATGTGCCTAGCCTATTCTCCAAACTTAGTGGACAAGGAGGAAGATTGCTATATTTTCAGGGAAGTCCTCTGCTTTACTTTTTTATATTTCAGCCATTGAGGACAATGTCTAGTTTAAGTTTGGGGGTATTTTAGTGTCGTATTGCATATAGTTAGTTATCTGCATGGTACTTCATTTTGTTTATGTGTTAGCATTGTGTTCTTTTTAGGTTGCATATAATAAATGGTAGTTATTTGCTTATTCATATATGTGTTGCATTAGTATGTGTTCATGTAGTATAATTGCATTTTTTTGTATGAATCTATGTGATTGGTTGGTGTAGTCTTAGCTCGGTCTATGATAAGATTGGTTTTGCATGTTAATTTGAACAGTGTTGATAATTGATGATGAATTCTAATTTTAATCATGATGATAATCTGAGTCTGTCTTAAACTTATGTAACCGGTTAGCACTTAAAGTTTAACTATTTTAATCCACTTGGTTCAAGGGTTTCATAATTTGTTTCTGAGGGAAATTCTTGGTTAAAATTTAAGGAAATTAGTGAACTGGAATTAAAGGTTGGAACGACGTAAAAGCTTGAGTTTGGGAAAATCTATGGGATATATATATATACAAAAAAAAGAAAAAAATGAAGAAATGATGAAAAGAAAAAAATATATATAGAAAATCCAGAAAAAGAAAAAAAAAGAAAGAATAAACATCGTGGCATGCTTGTCTAGTTTTGTGGCCTTTGTTGCTTGAGTAAGTAAGCCCGAGGGCATTGTCTTTACACATAGTGACCTAAGGTCTTAATGGATTGGGAGTCGTTGGTTGAAAGCTCGTTAAGGTAGCACTAAAAAGCCTAAGGGAGTAAGACATTGCACAGCCATGAGAAAAAAAATGAATAAAACACGAGAAAGTGCAAAAATGCCCTCGTGGTTAAATAAAAGTATAAATAAATCTTGTATTTGCCCTGAGACATGGTAATTACTTAGTTTTAACCGGAGTTGTCCTGTTCACAAAAGCAATTGAATTGGAATTAAAATTTTCCTTCTAAGAAGTTTGTTATGTGATTATCTTGAATTGTGGTTAGTTAGAATGGTTAACAAGCATACACGCACAACATGGGTGATGACAGGTTTGGATTGACTAATTGGTTAGAGTTATGGACTTTCACTTGATTAGATATATTATTTGAGTATCATTGGTATCTTTGAGGCATGTGGCTATATATCATACTGATTTATTACTGGATTCGTAAGTATATTAGAAAGTAGATCATGCATATTCATTCATGTAGTTGAGTTAGTTTGTTTATTTTTAGTTATTTTGTGTTTTTGCTTGAGGACAAGCAAATGTTTAAGTTTGGGGGTATTTGATGAGTGAGTTTTATACCCATGAATTGGATACATTCGGGCTTAATTTATTATTGTTCTCAAGTCTTTTAGAATAGTTTTTAAGTGTTTGTGTCTATTCATGCATGTTTTATGTTGTTTTGTAGGAATTGGGACAAAAGTTACTTGGATCGACGTTTGGGGTGGCTAGATTCGCGTTTTGGTTTGCAATTTACACAGCAGCCACTTCAGAGCCAATTTGAGTATTGTTCAGGACCTTATTTTGTAAACCTTAAAGAATGAAAGTTGTAGATCTACGTCTCCTCTTTCCGGAACATCTAGAATCATCAAAATCGAAGTTCTGACGAAGATGTGATGGCCATTTTCCCAAAGGACGTCAGAGCAGAAAATTGCAGAAAAGTGGCCAGCACCGGGACGCCCATTTTATGCCTATTTGCAGTAGCCGGGGCTAGGGGGGACAACTTAGAAGTGCCCGTTATTTGAAGGCAATGAGGAAAAGGTCTGGCAAGGATTGGACGCGTTTTGGGGTGAATTTTGACACCTTTTTCACTCCAAATTGGATTGGGTTTGTTCCTAAGCTAAAAATCAGACTTGTAACCTATAAATACATGATGTAAGGCATAAAATAAAGGGAGATACATAGATTAGCTTAGATAAAACACTCTATTAGATTATAATATAAACCGTAGTTCTTAATTAGCCATTGAAGATTGAAGCAAATTGAAGAACACTGAAGATCAAGAGCAAGAGCAAGAGCAAGAGCAAGAGGGAGCATCGGTTTAGCGACAATGATTCTATTCTCTTCTCTTATCATACATTTATCTTTTAATGTCTATTCAGTTATGGATTCTTGGTTTTAATTCATTAATTATGAACTAATTCTTTTATTAAGATTTTAATTGAACCTTTTATGGATATAAATTAGTTATTTGATTTATTCCAATTATTTGTGTCAAAGTGAGTTGTTTATCTTGCCTTATGCTTATTGATTAATTATCTGATCGATCAATTACCTTGTTACTCTAGAAGGAATTGAAAGAGGAATTACAGGGTTAGAAGCGGGCATGATATCATGTGACTTAGTTATTTGCAAAGTGAATAATTAGGTTTGTGAATTGAATGGAAATATTTGTTCACCGCATGTAAAACATAAGGAATTGGGATTGAAAAGAGTTTAATTCAATTGTTTTGCATAGGAATATAACAAGATTAATCTGGATTGAATAGAAGGCAATTGATCACTTGGAAAAGGACTTTTGGCATTTGAGAATTCCTGTTAACAATTTAGTAGGCATAAATATTGGGATAATTGATTTAGAGTTCATAATTGGAGATATTGAAGTCTTAATCCTTATTTATCTGAATTCATTCAAATCTTAGTTTTGTTTATTTGATTTATTTTAGAATAATTTCTTTTAATTGTTAATTTAGTTTTCTTAATTGCAAAAATCACAATTTACAGTTGTTTAAATAAAATTGATTTGGTTAAGAGTTAGTATTTGGTAATTTTTATTAAATAATTCCTCGTGGGAACGATACTCCACTTTCACTTTATTACTTGTTGACCGTGTATACTTGCACGTATTCATTGATTGCGAAATCGATCAACAAAGCTCAGACCTGGGTGATGGAGATGGAGAAGGTGTTCGATGTCGCTAGAGTAAGGGAAGATCAGAAAACTGTGTATGCAACGTTTATGCTGAAGTCTGAAGCCAGTTATTGGTGGAAGGCAAACAAAGTACGGGGAGGTGAAGGTTTAATAACCTGAGAGAGAATTAAAGAGATGTTCTTCGAGATGTACTTTCAGACCAGTTCACAAAATCAGATGGAAGTTCAGTTTCTAGAGTTAAAACAAGGGAGTATGTCAGTAGCTGATTAGGCGGCAAGGTTCAACGAGTTGGCTAGGTTCGCCACATACCAAGTACATACCGATGAGAGGAAGGCAAGACGTTTGAAAGCGAGGATTTGAAGCCTAGTTGTATAGCAAAGTGTCAATGTTCCAACTGAACACTTTTGCTGGAGTGTTAGAGAAGGCCATACTCGCTGAGGGTGGGAGCGATGCGCTAATGAAATATAATCAAGATCAGAAGAAGAAAAAAAGTGAGAATGAAAGTAATAATAGGACTGGTGGGAGTAGCACTGGGGTAACCATAATCAGAAGAGGAAGTGGTCTGATAACTCGTCAGCTAGAAGTCAACAAGGAGGGCAGAAGAAGAAGATCGATGTGTGCCCAAGCTGCGGAAAAACTCATTTGGGAGTTTGCTTGAAAGGGAAGCGAGTGTGCTACAATTGTGGTCAAGAAGGCCACATAGCACCAAACTGTCCAAACCCGAAGAAGGGCGCCTGTTTCACTTGTGGCTCGAAGGACCATCTTGCAAGGGATTGTCCTAAGAAGGGATCGGGAAGGACGAGTTCAGGAGGAAATAGAGGGAATACCAGTGGAAGCACACTGACTATCGCAGGACCAACCGCAACCAATAGACCGATAACCAGAACATTCAACATGATAGTTCAGGATGCAGTGCAGTCTCGCGATGTGGTGTCAGGTATCATTCCGATAAATAAAGTTAATGCTTATGTGTTATTTGATTCGGGTGCTACTTGGTCATTTATATCCGATGACTTTGCTAAGAACTTACACTTGCTTAAGGACGAGTTAGAATACCCCATGAACATAGAAATTGCGAATAGAGAAATAATCCCTGTTAAGTATGTGCATAAGAACTATAGAGTGAATATTAAGGGTAATATCATGAACATAGATCTTATCCCTATTCGACTTGGAGAATTTAATGTTATTTTGGGTATGGACTGGCTATCCAATTACGGGGCGATAATTGACTGCCAGAAGAAGCGTATTAACCTTATGACTCTGTCAAAGGTTGTGTTTTATGGTAGTAAGTCGCCTAGACAAGCTTGTTGTCTAACGATGATGTAGGCCAGGAGGTTATTAAGGCAAAGTTGTGTAGGATATCTAGCTTACATAGTCGATAGTCGTAAAGAGAATCCGAAAATAGATGAGATACCAGTAGTGAGAGATTTCGCAGACGTATTTTTGGATGATTTGCCAGGACTTCCTCCATATAGAGTAGTTGAATTTGTGATTGATTTGAGTCCAGGAACGGCTCCAATATCGAAGGCACCGTACCGAATGGCACCGGTAGAGATGAAGGAACTGATGGTCCAACTACAAGAATTACTGGATAAGAAGTATATCCAACCAAGCGTATCACCGTGGGGAGCGCCGGTTTTATTTGTGAAGAAGAAGGATGGAACAATGCGACTCTGCATAGACTATAAAGAAATGAATATGGTCACGATTAAGAATAGATATCCATTACCGCGAATTGATAACTTGTTCGACTAGTTAAAGGGAGCAAGATACTTTTCAAACATAGACTTGAGAAGTGGTTATCATTAACTGAAGGTGAGACCAGAGGATGTACCGAAGACAGTGTTCAGAACACAATATGGTCACTATGAATTTCTGGTAATGTCATTTGGCCTAACAAATGCTCCTGCAACATTTATGGGCTTAATGAATGGAGTGTTCACGCTGTTTTTGGACAAATTCGTAGTGGTATTTATAGATGACATTTTGGTATATTCGAAAACCAAGGAAGAACATGAAGAACATTTGAGGGTGACATTAGAGACGTTGAGAAGAGAGAAGTTGTACGCTAAATTTTTGAAATGTGAATTCTGGATTGAAAGGGTACAATTTCTTGGACATGTGATCGATAGGGATAGAATTTCGGTGGATCCCTCCAAAGTCGAAGTTGTGATTAACTGGGATCAGCCGAAGACGCCGTCGGAAGTAAGAAGTTTTCTTGGATTGGCAGGTAATTACAGAAGATTCATTCAGGATTTTTCCAAGATCGCAACTCCGTTGATGAATTTGACTAGAAAATCGGTGAAATTTGTTTGGACGGAGAAGTGTGAGGAAAGATTTCAAGAATTAAAGAAGAGGTTGAGTACAACACCTATGTTATCTCTTCTAGATGACACATGAAATTTTGTGGTTTATATTGATGCATTGCATAAAGGACTTGGTTGTGTGCTTATGCAAAATGGCAGAGTCATTGCGTATATGTCACGACAACTGAAAGATTATGAGAAGGGGTATCTGACCCATGACTCAGAGTTAGTTGCAGTGGTTTTTACTTTGAAAATCTGGAGGCACTATCTCTACGGGGAGAAGTGTGAAATATATACAGACCACGAGAGTCTGAAATATATTTTTACATATAAAGACATGAATATGCGCCAAAGAAGGTGGTTGGCGTTAATTAAGGACTACAATTGTGAGATTCTATATCATCCAGGTAAGGCAAATGTAGTGGCCGACGCCTTAAGTAGAAAGGGTCGGGAGAAACTGATGTTGTTGACCATACAGGAGGAGTTAATTTTAGCAATGGAAAAGCTGGAATTAGAAGTAAAGTGTCCTATGTAGGTCGATGAGAAGCTATTTCAGATGCAATCTGGTACAACTCTACTAGACAAGGTTAAGGAGGCTCAACTTCATGATGACGAATGTCAATCGGTGAAAAAGAAGATATCCGAAGGAACCGAATCAAGATTCAAGATGGATAAGGAAGGAATACTGAGATTTGAGAATAGAATTTGGAATACCGCCGATGGCGAGATTAAGGAAGAAATTTTGAGCGAGGCTCACAACTCAAGATATTCGATTCACCCTGGTAGCACTAAGATGTATCAAGATCTTCGACAACATTTTTGGTGGCCAAATTTGAAACGAGAGGTTTCAGAATGTGTTGCCAAATGCTTGACATGTCAGAAAGTTAAAGCAGAACATTAGAGGTCGAGTGGGTTACTACAACCTTTAGAGATTCCATAATGGAAATGGGAACATATTACAATGGATTTAAGTGGTTGGCCTCTGAAACAACTTCGGAAAAACTATAACGTGATATGAGTTATTGTTAACCGATTGACGAAATTCGCACACTTCCTTCCGATCAAAATCAGATTCAACTTAGATCAGTTGGCCAGGTTATATGTGAAAGAAATTGTTTCAAGGCACGGAGTTTTGGTGTCAATTGTTTCTGATAGAGATCCACGTTTTACGTCAAACTTCTGGAAATGTCTACAGGAATGCATGGGTACACAGTTGCGAATGAGCACGGCATATCACCCTCAGACAGATGGACAGAGTGAAAGAACAATTCAGATATTGGAAGATATGTTAAGAGCTTGTGTAATGGACTTCAAAGGAATTTGGGATGATCATCTACCACTCGTACGGCTACAACAACAGTTACCACGCTAGTATTGGCATGCCACCTTATAAAGCGTTATACGACAGAAAATGCAGAACTCCGCTATATTGGGATGAAGTTGGTGAGAGACAATTACTAGGCCCAGAATTGGTACAACAAATAACAAAAATAGTCAAAGTGATCCGAACAAGATTGATAGCAGCTCAAGATAGACAGGAGAAATACGTTGATCTACACCGTAAAAATGTTGAGTTCGAGCCAGGTAGTTATGTGTTCTTAAAGGTCTCTCCCTAGAAGGGAAAAATCAGGTTCGAAAAGAAAGGGAAATTAAGCCCAAGATTCATTGGATCCTTTGAAGTTCTACGAAGGGTCGGAGAAATTGCTTATGAGGTAGCCTTACCTCTAGCTCTGAGAATGTCCAACGTTTTCCATGTCTCGATCCTACGACCCTCTGAGACCTGATTACAAACACGTGATTGAATATGAACCCCACATTTTGACAAAGACTTATCTTACGAAGAAATTCACCTTTCAGTTATTAAATCAAAAAAGAACAAGTTACGAAATAAAGTAATACCTTATGTTAAGGTAATTTGGAGGAACCACAATGCTGAAGAAGCTACGTGGGAACTCGAAGAGAATATGATGAAAAATTATCCTCATTTATTTACATAGATTGTTATAAGCGATTCTGGGGACAGAATCTTTGTAAGGGGGGGGGGGGGAATAACGGGACGAATTGTTGAGTTGTGATTCTAAGGACAGAATCCTTTTAAGAGGGGAAAGATATGACAACCGAGATTTTATAATTTAATTTTAATATTTATTGGATTGAATAAATATTTTTCGATGAACTAATTATTAGATTAAATAATTAATTGATGAAGTTGTGGTAGATTAATTTAATTATATGTGTTATATTTATTAAATTATTGTGGAGAATTTTATTATTTGATGTATGTAATTATGTGAGCTTATTGTATTAAAAGAAATATTTAATAAGCCTATTTTTTAGTTTAATTAATTTAATTATTAATTAGAGATTTAATAATTTGACATTATTAAATGAGAAATTTAATTATGTGACTATGTGAATTAATGAGAAATTATTATATTCTATTTAAAATAAACTAAATAAGATATTGATTTATTTTATACAGGAGTGTGACATTATTTAAACTATATGATAATGTTTTATTAAATTAAATGGTTTTTGAAACCTTTTATTGCCAGCCAAACGAGGCCCCAAAGGGAGTTAATAGCGATTACCATGATCGAATGGCCGGCCACCACTCTCTGCGTCGATTCATTCTTTTATACGTCTTTCCTTTCATTCTTCTTCTTATTATTTTCTAAGTCTAGAAAAGCATAACAGAGAGAGATACAGAGAGAGATTTTGAGAGTTCAGAAATATGTTAAGAGAATTGTGAGAGTTATCTGAGAAGGAATTTATCTCCTATTAATTCACTCTACGCTTGGGTAATCTCTTTAACCCAATTACTTTTTACATCATTTAGTTTTTATAAAATATGGCTCTCAAATTTCTGTAAAATCTCCGTAGTTGGAGATTGTATTGATTATGTGGTTATATACGTGATCTTATGTCACCATAGCATGTTTTAATATATATTGTATATAATTCCATATCATCAATTTCATAATATTATAACTTGTTGTTTCAAAAAAATTCACAGAGTATGTTATATGGCCATATGGCCTTATACGTGATTTTAATATGTCAAACATAAATTATTCTATAAAATTTCCACTTGTATATGAGTATGCATGCTAAAACGAACAAAACGTAACATGAATGGTTGGATTTGGTCTTATAACGAATCCGTAGTATTAAATTCTATGTTTTGTTCAAAAAAGAAACCTTTAAGAACATCAAGAACAGTATAATTTGCATGTTTTAATTCTATAATTATATGTTTTAATGGGTTAAAATCACTTTGTAAATGTTGAGTAATGATTATGTATGAATTCTAACATGTGGGGTATGTGTAATTTGGTGAAATTAATGATTATGTAATGTTTATTTCGCTGAATTCTGTGTTCTTCACGAACTAGAAATTCAGAGACTGGAGTGTCGCGTCAGTGCCAACTCCCAAGATACATTCCCATGGCCACATGAGAGACCTATGCCCTTGCGGCTACAAGACCAAGATAACAACAAGGTACCATGCAGCCACTTAGTAGAATGTCCAAAAAATGTTTTTTTAAGAGTTCAAGTATAGAAATGTGATAGCAACTTAGTTTAACAAACATAAAAACTTGTTAGACATATTATGAGGTGTTAAAATAAATTCTTAACATGTCCATAACACAATTATGTGTGAATTGAATGAATGAATGCATAGTTAGCTTATTGTTCGTGAAATCTTAATTTTGGCAATAAGTGTAGTAATTGACTAAGCATAGTCATGAAATTGAGTTAGACAAAGAAAAAGCTTATGATGTTTAGTACGTTATAATTGACTAGTATTTTGAACGTAAATGATATGTAGGATTTAATTCAAGGAACAAGTTTAATTAACGTGTAATCTACACACGATGCAAGTTTCCTAACCCTACTTGTTATCGTTTTATAAATTGATAAATTCACCTCTCTACATTGAAAAAGTTCTCATTATTATTGATCAAGTCTGTTTTGTTATATCAAAGTTTATTAATCTTTCAAGCATGATGCTGCTATACAATACTTATTCTATTGTATACTTTATGAGATTTTATTCAAATTCAGTTATCAATTACTGTTAAAACCTTGTTAGACTAGCAAACCCTTAATGATTCGACTAGTCCATAGTTGATGAGCGTTCTAAATTTCAAAACCCTTGATGATTTATCCAAACCAAACTTCCTTTGGTGCGGACTCGAATGTCAAACTGAGATAAACAACCTTGTAAAGCAAATTACTTATGCGTTAGCGTTAAGATATTGTGCACAGTATGGTACTAAGGGTTGATCCCCCGAAGTACGAGAAGAAGAGTCCATAGTCTTATGACTGTTATAGGTTTCAAGTATAAACACTTGACAACCTAGGACACAGTTCAAGGTCTTATGACCCTCAGAAGTTCTTTTGTTTCTTGTTATTCATTCCTGATTCAGAAGTTGAGTTTCCTATTTCAGAAGTCTTTGATTTATTCGCATGTTATTATTCATTTGTTATATTGTTATACTTGTGGTCAATCTTGCTCACTCTTACGTAATAATAACATTGCAGTTAAGAACGAAAGAGTAGACGAGCCTTCCACTAGTAAAGGCAAGGGCAAGATTAGCAAGTAATGAAGACTGATTATTTATGTGGTTATGTAATGATAATTATAATTGAGGCTACTTAAGAATTATTTGTTTATGATTCCGCACAGATATTTAAGGTTAGAGTGACCTGGGATTTTTATTATTATGCAGTTGATGTAACCCCATAAGGGGAGATTTATTTATTATTTCTATCTATTGCATGGTTTGCATTTATTTATGGGTAGATAGATGAGCGATATTTGTATGATGAACACCAAATCCTGTGGAAATGGAAGTCTGGGATTTGGGGTGTCACAGATATCCTTTTCAAGTATGAAAATAAAAGCTCTTTTGTTCATGGTCTGTCGAATTCCAGGTTCGTAATTCTAATCTATTTTATACTTTGGGAATTGATGATATGAATTGTTAAAGTATTATTGTTTTATAATACTTCATAACTATTTGTTCAGTTATGTATGAATTGTCATATAATTCACGAGTGTGGTATTACTGTTATCCTTTGATAAACTTGTTGAGCTGTTATGCTCACTTCTTGCGTGAATTATATGATTGTAGTTAAGGATGAACGTACTGAGAATGCTAAGAGCTAAGGGCAAAGCTAAGATGGATACTTAACCATCGTGTAGTAAATTAGTATGTTTGTATGTATTATACATTACGAACAACGAACAATGCAATCGGTTTATGAACCTGGGAAGGATTATACTTCGATTGTAATAAGAAGATAATGATTACATTCATTTGGTTGTATTTAAATGGAATGATTATATAGTTATGTGTATCGTGTAGCACCAGATGTCGGGTTGGAAGATACCCAAATTTGGGGGCGTCACATCCACCAATGATTGTGCCGTCGTACGAATATTCCCTGTTAAAACGAATATTCCCCGACCAATCGAATATTATATAACAACTTGTTTACTTTGAACAAATTTCACATATTACCCTTAACTTTAAACTTTTATTAATTTAACCATTTACTAAATAGAATAATTATAAGAAAATTAAATACTTTCATTTCATAAAATTTAAGGAACTCACAATCTCCCCTCCTTATAAAATTTCACCCTCGAAATTTCGTCGTATCGCACTGTATTCAAGAGATGAGAATACCTTGCTTTTTTTCTGGATTATACCTTCCCTTGTTATATCCTCTCATATCATGATTTTTCATTGCTCATCTCCCCGACTTCTTGATATCATTCTAGAATATATCTTCAAAACAAAAGTTAATTGACATATCACAACTTGTCAACTTATCAAGTAAACAAGTTCAGCTTAGGTAAGTCACACACTAGCGAAGTATATAACTCGTCTCCCCCCTCCTAGTTCTAGACTCTTATCTCCGCCAGCGACCATATCCCTAAGCTCTGATACCATTTGTGACGCACCCAAAATAGGTCCACACAACCCATTCTGAGTCGCCAGATATCATACTATAAAAATTAAATACAAACTTCATTTATACAATTATTGAACTGTCGTACAGAATACGACCATAGTTAAACTGTGAGTTTTAATACAAATGTATGTAACTCTCATGGTGCCTCGACCACAACCTTACAATGGTACTTTACATAAAAGTATTGTCAAAAACTGTTTTAGAAATTAAAATCTTTGGGAAGTGTTCAAGGAAACCTTCGTACCTGGGAGGCCATGCGTCTACATTATGATAAATATCATATGTCTACAGAATTATCCTTGGTTGACCCAATAGATCCCAAAGAAAAATGAGAAGATTACTATCATGTTCTTTCCAATGGTAAGTCTTCTCTTAACATATAACTATCTCCACTGTCTGCAATTGAAAATTATATTTCAACCAAACTCCAAGATCATATAGGTAGTGCTCGTAGATATACTCAGCAAGCGGATGTGCACAATCCTGTCTTATGATAACACGAGGTTGTATGACATTAGACATTTTGTATGATAGTGGCAAAACACCCTTCCAAAGTTGGGTTCACCTCACCCTATTCGGTTCACCAAAATTAAATATCAAATGACGTATACAATACGACACACTTATCTAAAGTTCTCAATAAAATTATTTCCATACTATTTAAGGAGAACCTCAATGACTATAGACACCGTTCTATTCTCCAGATTACCTCGCTCGACCCAATTTGCACTCTTATTACAGAAAGGAATTGTGAAGCAAAAAAAAATGAAAACACAACTAACCGATAAAGAATATCATGACTAAGGATAATTTACATCATCAATAGCCTTCATCGGTAATAAATCGAGATTTAGAACATATGGTAGATGATAAAACTTTTCAACCATAGTTGCGGCCGAACGAAAGCAATCCATTAGAAGAGTTAAATAGACCATCAGATCTATTATCTTCTCCATGTTAAAAGTCCACCAATAATGTTTTATCCCTGTAATATCAATCAACAATTCCTATCCACAATCATATGAATAACTCATAATCATAATTGTGATTCTAAATTCCTCTTCGCACCCAGGACGTAGATAATTTTCATCACCTATCTTCACCCGAAACATCAAAAATCATGGTTATACCAAATCACAATTCCTGCTCATAATCATACTAATAAATTCATCTTTGCACTACGGCCAAAGATATTCATTAACAATTCATCTTTGCACTACAAGCCAAAGACATATAACTATATTTTAGAAGAGTCAAGTAGAGCATGATATCTACTATCTTTTACGAATTAAAAGTGTATAATCAATATTTTATCGCTGAGACTCAGCTTAATAAATAATCCACATCATCGAATCATCCATGCACTACGACTAAGGATATTCATGTAATCATCAATGGTTATGATTATACCGAATAATCCCTGGTTATATTCATACCAATAACTGTCCATCAATGCACTACGGGCCAATGAGGACTTTTGTAAGACCCCAACATTTTATGAATAAAGATGAATTTTCTATAATTATCATTTTTGAATGTTAAAAGTACAGGAATACGCGTGGTTGCATAGTAGCACACGGTATTGATTATTGATGCTTACTTGAGAAGTAACTCAGTTTTGTTCAATTATTGCTTCAGTAATTGTTGCATAGTATCGCACGTTATTTGATTCAATTATTGTCAATATTTTATATATTATTAAATCAATAATTGAGATAACAAATTTGTTAATATTATTATTTGCATTATTAACGAGGTCTAAAAGTTCTGTCAAGGAGAGGTTTGGTCACCTAATTGCGCACCAATAGGGAGAAATCCTTATTGGAAAGCCCCCTCTTTCCTGGGAACGACCTGGTCGATTAATAGTGTGAATTATGATAATGATGATGAAGTTTTGTTTTATTAGTATTATTAATGTAATAAAAATGTAAAAAATTTTTATATAAAATGAAAACTTTTATAAAGTTATTCATTTTATTAGGCTAATAGTAAAATCTTTTATATAAAAGCAGAATACTTTTATAAAGTTATCTCATTATATTAGACAATAATTAGAATATATTATATTTTATTATGTATAGTGTTTGCATAATTACTGCATAGTGTTTGTATAGTAAAATCTTTTTAAGTAAAACATAATACTTTTATAAAGTTATTCATTTTATTAGATTATAAATAGAATATATTATATTTTATTGTAAACCAATACTGAAATCTGTTTAAAAGTAAATCAATCTGGACCGCTCATGGATTGGTTCTTATTCACCATTCTTCTATAAATAGAAGCTCATTCCTTCATTATTTCTTATGAATTCACTGAAACTCTAGAGAGAGAAAATATAGAGAGAATTCTTCTTCTATAATCTTGAGCGTATTTCTTTAGCGTTTAAGAAAGCTTTGAGCGTAGTGCAAGTTTCTTCAAGTATATCCCCACCCTACCGTCGGAGAACACTTCTTTATAAGGTAAGGGGTATTTTTTTTTCATATTCATGAAGAGAACTTCTATTATTCCAGTCTTTATTATTACATTTGAATAACTTTTGTATCATGACTACCCTATACTTGGTGAAATTCTTCTGTTATTCCATTATTTATTATTCTGCTGGAATAACTTGTCTATGCGAAGTACCGCATACATGGTGAAATTCTGTTGTTATTTCATTCTTTATTATTCTGTTGGAATATCCTGTCTGTGCGTTTTACGTCGGACCTGGTTCCGTTATTTATTATTCTGTTGGAATAACCTGTCTATGCGAAGTACCGCATGCATGGTGATTTATGTTGTTATTCCATTCTTTATTATTCTGTTGGAATATCCTGTCGATGCGTATTACGCCTGACCTAGTTCCGTTATTTATTATTCTGTTGGAATAACATGTCTATGCGAAATACCACATGAATGGTGATTCTTTTGTTATTCCATTTTTTATTATACTCAGTTGGTTAAAGTTTTGACTTTTATACTCCATGAAATTAGTGGAATATCCTTGATATTTGCGCTTTATCCAGTATCTTTTCATGGAAATATTCTTCTGAGCATTCTTGAGTTTTACCTCACAAAGCATTATCCTGTTGATAATTTGGACGTTATTTGTTCCTGGATAAATTAATTCTTGAACTTATTTTATTGAATTCTTATATCATTGTCATCATCCTCATGTTTATATTATGTTGAAAGTCATATGTGGCCTGTAGTGCATAGATGGACTTGGTATGATTATGACTAGGGATTATTCGGTATAATCGTGATCGTAATGTTACAATGATGTGGTAAAAGTCCTCATTGGCTCGTAGTGCATTGATGGACAGTTGTTGGCATGATCATGACCATTTATGAATACACGAATTTCCTTGGCCCGTAGTGCATGGATAATTTGTGGTTGTGATACTAATGAATATCCTTGGTCGTAGTGCAGGGATGATGTGGATTATTTATTAAGCTCAGTCTCAGCGATAAAAGTGATGAAAAACCTTTTTAAATCATAAAAGATAGTAGATTTTATTCTCTACTTGACTCTTTTAATGGATTGCTTGTTCATTATGATTAACCTTGATGTCTATTGTATTTTATCGGTTTAACATTGTTGAAGACTAATGATAATTTATTACGCATTATCTTAGTCATAATATTTCTTCTTTGGGCTAGTTGAGCTCACCCTTTCTTTCATTTGTTCTCTTTAGGAAATGAGAAGCGTGGTAGGGACTAGTCGGGGAATGGAGTGACGGTCTAGATGATAGTATTAGTAGTCCTCACTATTCTGTTAAATAATGCGACAATAAATGTAATGAAGACTTATTCTGAGAGTGGATATTGTCTAGAACACAATATTTGTATTAAAACTCACAGCTCTCTTGTTGTAAATTAAAGATTGTATTTGTATTCTTTACCATGTATTTGGCGACTCAGAATAGGTGATGTATACCTATTTTGGGGGCGTCACAACTTTTACCACATCATCTATAACATTACGGGTCATGATTACACCGAATGATCCCTGGTCTTAATCATACCAATAAACAGTTCATCTATGCACATAAGCCAAAGATACTTATCAATCAATAGTTCATCTTTGCACGTAAGCCAAAGATATACAACTGTAAAACCAATAATCAACAGTCCATCTTTGTACGTAAGCCAATGATATACAACTGTAAAACCAATAATCAATAATACATCTTTGCATGTAAACTAAAGATGACTTTCATCATAATATAAGCATGAGGATGATGACAATGATATAAGCATTAATCAAACGAAATCAAAGATAAAAATTAAAGACTTTAAATTTATCCAGAGTTAAAAAATATCCAAATTGTCAACATGATACTGCTTTATGGAGTAAAATTCAAGAATAATATTCATGTACCAAAAATAATTTGGACAAAAAAATATATATTTTGAATTAAATAGTACCCTGCAATAGTACCCTATGAATAATACTTCGGGAATAGTACCTCGTGAATAGTATCCCAGCATGAAAAGTACCCCAAATACTCGAGTGAATAATATTCAGGTGAATAATAATTTGGTTGAATAGTAACTCGTGAATAGTACTCCGACACGAAAAGTGCCCCGAATACTAGAGTGAATAGTAACTGGGTGAATAGTAACCTGTGAATAGTAACTCATAACAGAAAAATACCAAATAAAATGATATTTCATGACGAGTACAAAAGAAATGATATCCCGTATTAGTGTAATATAATATATGAAACTGCAAATGGATTTTTACCCGCCATGCAGTAATCCACGTAGACAGATTATTTCCAAAATTTAATAAGGAATGAATATAAAGGATCATTCACCATGCATGCGGTAATCCACATAGACAGGTTATTCCAACAGAATAATAAAGAATGGAATAACAGAAGAATTCACCATGCATGCGATAGACCACACAGACAGGTTATTCCCAACAGAATAATAAAGAATGGAACCAGGTCATGCGTAATCCGCACAGACAGGATATTCCAACAAAATAATAAAGAATGGAACTAGGTCATGCGTAATCCTCACAGATAGGATATTACAACAGAATAATAAAGAATGGAATAACATGAATTCACGGGCATCGATGAACATAGCATATGTGTTATTCCAACGAATAATAAAGAATGGAATAACGAAGAATTTCACCATGTATGCGGTACTTGATGCAGACGAGTTATTCAACATAATAACAAAGAATGGAATAACAACCCTTACGAGTATTGAAAGAAAATAACTCTCTTCATGAATACGAAAGAATAATACCCCTTACTATAATAATAATATCCCTTATTATAATAATAATATCCCTTACCTAAGAAGAAGACTAGATACTAGAATAGTGAAGTAGCAGACTTCGCTTCTTCTTTCTCTCTATAGCTTCTCTCTCTATAATTTCTCTATAATAATTGCTCTTATGAGACTTAGTGAATTGGTGAAAAATAATGAAGGAATGAGCTTCTATTTATGGGAAAATATACTTTTCATAATTGTACATTTTTGGGCTCGAAATATTATAGTATAATACCCTCATCTTTTCCTTCATTTTTAATTTAGTCATGCAAGTATTATCAAACTTGCACCACCTCCCCTAATAGTAAATCATTTGAATCAATAGTAAATCATGTGACTCAATAGTTCTAAACATGTGTAAAAATTAATTATAGTATAGTACCTTCAACTATACCTCTATTTTTAACTTAGTCATGCAAGTATTATCAAACATGCACCAACTCCCCTAATAGTAAATCATGTGAATCAATAGTACACACATGTGAACACATAGTTATAAGCATGTGAATTAATAGCAATTAATTGCTCATTTATCCGGTTAACTACCCGATTAGTCAATATAACCTCCATATATCAATTATTATTGAAATAAATGTCAATTTTCACTAACACTAATAATTCCAACACAATGGAACTATCAATTTCTTCTTTAATCAACACAAACTTATTCATCATTAATATTATAATTCAAAATATTTAACAACCAGGTCGTTCCCAGGAAGGAGGGGGCTTTCCGATAAGGATTTCTCATTATTTGCTCACAATTACGTGACCAAACCTCTCCCTGACAGAACTTCTAGACATTATCAATATTGTAAATAATAATATGAATAACTTTGTCGTCTCAATTATTGATTTAATAATATAACATATTATGCAGATGATACTGTGACAATAATTGAATCAATAATATGAGAGATATGATGCATCAATTATTGTAGCAATAATTGAGTATAACTGAGTGACTTTTCACGTAAGCATCAATAATCAATACAGGGTGCTACTATGCAACCACGCATATTACGGTACTTTTACTATCTGGTAGTTCAACAGTTTTAACAGTAACACTTTTGCCATTATAAAAAGATAATTCTATCATTTTCTTACTATGACAATACATCCGTTGTGGGTCCATTGATTGTGTAATAAATCGTCTGAATATTCCTGTTAAAACGAATATTCCCCGAGCCAATCGAATATTATATAACAACTTGCTTACTTTGAAAAAATTTCACATATTACCCTTAACTTTAACCTTTTATCAATTTAACCATTTACTAAATAGAATAATTATAAGAAAATTGAATACTTTTATTTCATAAAATCTGGGGTGTCACGTCTTTCTCTTCTATGTCTTACGTGGATTTACTTCATTAATAGAACTCGTTTCGAGTTAATCATCCTTCCTCACGGTTTACTAACATTATTACGTTATTAATCAAACTCGATCGTTAAGTAAACTTATTGCATATCATTCACGTTCACATAATATTTAACAACTTTTAGTTATAACTCTCAAAGTTATAGTCATCATCATTATTGAATACATTTCACTTTCTTATACTTTACGTTCTTCGTTTAATTATTCGTTAAACAACATTCAATTCCTAAAGTCATCAATATAAAAGTGATTTAGGAAAGGTCTTATTATGTTCATTAACCAATTATATGGCCCATACTTGTCTTGCAACCCATTGGGTTCACAAACAACTTGGTCAAAAAAAATCCACTACTGGCGGCATATATGTATCCTTTATCTAGTAGTGGCTGTATGTATTTCACTTTTCAATACCGCTCTCTTTGTGCATTCTTGTTGTGGCTGAAGTTATGCCTTCGAGTGGCCAATTTTGCATTACGACTCTCTGATGTCCTCCCTTTGCCCCACGCTTGGTTGCGCGATATATCTTGCCTTGACTAAGCGGCAATATGGCTGATCCTCAGCACGAAAAATTTTTGACAGACAATTTCTTGAGAGAGATTCCCGGGATCATAACTTCTTCGTTATAAGTCTGAATTGGATCGTTCAAAAGCCATTAGCTCACAAATTACATACTCTACGTGTTCATGTAAGAATTTTACAATTTCAAATCCATTAACTCAAAATTCACCTTTTAGTTTATTTTAACGAAAACGATAAACGTTCATGAACGTTCAATGCTCGTTTCTTCGTTCTAAGTCGGAATCCGATCATTCTCGAGTCCGAAACTCTATAATGCTAAATAAGACTTGTCTCCATTGAAAACCAATGTTTCCAAGCTCAATATCAAAATTTGACTTCCATTCCAAGAATTTTACGAATTCGACGATTATCATCCAAACTCGTGAATTCCGCTTTAACTTCATTTCTTAAGACTTGTTCTTCGCTTCAAATGGTTTCAATCCATCATATAAACATCTTGACATACATAATTCATTAACTTATAATCATGATAAGTTATTACTTGTTCTTTGTGAGTTTATAACTAATAAAAATATAAACTACTTATAACTTCCTTTCTTATGACTTATTATAGATTAAGTCTTTTAACCACCATTATTGCTTCTTATTATCATACAATCTTATTAAAGTAAACATATGAGAAGTTCATCTAAGTTCCTCATGAGTTTATAACTTAAATAAGTTTGAATTACTTATTCATGACTTATACGACTTAAGTCCATTAATTAATCATTCTTATCATTCCTTAGCATACATGCTCTACCACTACCCACTTCTCTAACAATGGAAGAGAAAGAGAATCATGGTTTAAGATTGATTACCCTTGAATATCACTTGGTTAATCTTTGATCTCCTTCTTGCTTCTTGAAATATGAAAGACTAACTTCCTAGCTTTTCTAGCTTATTTTCTTTAACAAATAAGCTCTCAACTTATTAGATGAAATGAACAACCAACAAAAATAAAATCCAAGCTTGCTATTTATAAGAAAGTCTAAGTTAGGGTATAATGGTCATAAGACCACTCCACCTCCTTACTAAACCTCCATACTATTCATTACTTAAACCCTAAGTTTACTTGCTCACCAAATAAGTTACTTGGCCATCACAATACTTAGCCATTAAGTTAACTTGTTAATCACATAAAAGCACTTTGCTTGCTCATCACACATAAGCACTTTACTTAGCCTTTAAGTTACTTAACTTATCCTTTGCTTAACCCTTAAGTCTACTTGCTCAACACACTTATTTCTTAGCCACCAAGATCACCCATATGATCATGGGTTGCCCCCATGGATCCTCCTAATCCATTGGATTATTACTTTGGGCTTTACATTCAATTAGCTTAATTAACTTATCTTATACATTGGGCTTGTAATTAAACAAACATTGGGCTTCACCAATTCCACCCTTATGCTTATAAAATTCCTAACAAATCCTACAAGTCCAATACATTTGGCTTAAAGTCTCACAACGTATAATTTACGTATTCATCTCGTATTCTCACTCGTATACTTATTCATATATGACATACCATTATTCATAACTACTCGTATAATACTTCGTATCATACTCGTATTCATTACTTCGTAAAATACTTATGTATTATACAATCATTGGTTTAAGTCATTACACGCATTTAAATTCCTTCTCAAAATTCATCTGCCCTAATCGATGGTTTTAAGTCCGCAGGCAAAAAATTATGTTTTCCATAACTAAAATATTATTGGATATTCCATCTCGTCTTAGAATTCTATCATTACGTATTTCTCGGAAGCTCAAAAATAATTCCCGAGCAGAAATGTGTGAATAGTGTTTTTAGGAAAATTTATTGGAAAGCTTTATTTTTGTCTTGGAAATTCAAACACTTAAATTCTATCACGTAGCCAAATACTATGACATTCCGACATATCTAGGTCATAGAACGAGCTTCAATTAGCTTGCTCCCATAAAAAATTAATTAAATTCCTTTAATCCACATAATCAAATAAAAATTTAATTCTCATAAAAATCTGATTTTTCTGGGGCGTTACACTCTTCCCCCCTTATAAGGATTCCGTCCTCATAATCACGCTACAATTACATAACCAAATGAGAAAAATTTTCCATCATTTTAATTTCAAGTTTCCATAATGCTTCTTCGGTGTTGTGGTCCTCCAATTCACCTTCACCGAAGGTATTATCTTATTTTTCATGACTTGTCACTTCCTATCAATAATTTGAGTTTGAAGTTAAATACTTATTAACATATTACGCTATCTTCCTCTATTAGTTCTTCTTTTAACTTTAAAATTATATGAAACTCAAATTTCTCCTTCAAAACGAGATGATACTTGATCTTCTCTTCATACTGCATCCACTTCTTCATTTGCTTGCATTCCTCATTACCTAGTTGTAGTTACTTAACTCGTTCAAGTATCATGGATTGATTCTACGTTGTGAATAACATTTCTACAACTTCATTCCACAATTTAACCTCTAATCTCTTATCCATTCTAATTACCTTCTCTACCTCATATTCAACTCCTTTTGTGTGAAGATATATTTCAGACTCCTACAGTCCGTGTATATCTCACACTTCTCCCCGTATACATACTATCTTCAGATTTTTAATTCAAAAACTACAACTGCCAATTATAGATCATAAGTAGGATAAACCTCCTCATAATCCTTTAACTGGTGTGATGCATACACAATAACTTTGCGATGCTACATGAGCATGCAATCTCGTCATCTATGAGAAACATTAAGATACACTACAAAATTCCCCGTATCATCTGATAAAGACAATACAGGTGCCTCAATTAACCTTCCTTTTTTAGTTCCTGAAAATTATTTTCTCACTTCTCATTCCCAACATACTTATCAACAACATATATGTACATCTTTTAAGCTAAAATTCATACTTAGTGAATTCCGTATCCAACTTCTCCCTCCATAGTGTTTCTCACACTATCTTCAAATGTTCAACGTGATTTTTTAACGTCTTGAATTAGACTAGAATATCACCAATGATCATTACAACACCCTCATCTAAATATTATTTGAACACTCTGTGACACTAATGGTATTTCAACCATAACACCTCGCAAGAGAACCTATCTGTTTACCACCTACTTGCTCGTTGCCTCTTACGGAAAATCTAGCTTCCGTACATTATTCCACCCAATTGACATGACCAGAAACTTGTCAAAACTATAACGAGTTCTGAATGTCGTCTTAGGTACCTCCTCCTTCTTCCTTACTTTCAACCGACTATACCCCGTACGCAAATCTATCTTATAAAAAATTATTTGCCCTCTTCAATTGATCAAATAGATCATCGATCCTAGGCCATGGGTATTTATTCTTAATCGCTAACTTACTCCCCTTACGATAGTCGATACGCAAATGTAACAAATCATCCTCTTCCTTAATATCCCCCTAACTTGTGTTATAGCTAGACAAATGAATCTCGGTTTCACAGACCCGTTTAGTAGTGTCACATTACTGGGTCAATGTGCAAACTTTTTTCAGTTGTGTTGGTGCAACCAGTTAAAAACACCAACTGGTGACTCTTACAGTCAAATCGTCGATATTACACATGTCGGACCTTTTTCACTTGTTTTTTCAAACAAATCTCACCTAACATGAGAACACTAAAGAACAAGTAACAAAAAGGGACAAATAAAAATCTCGACGTAGAAAAATGGCATTGTCCAATCCGGTGTGATGATAACTGGGACTGTATTCAATTTATTCTTCAATAGCTCGAATGCTAACTTACAACCTTCATCAAACTTACAAACTGAATCCTTTTCTAAAACACTGCACAATGGTTTTTCAATCTTAGAGAAGTCTTTTATAAATCTCATGTAGAACCCGACATGTCCCAAAAAACTGCATATTCCCATAAATGAGGTTGGTGGTGGAAGCTTTTCAATCATTCCAGCTTTGCATTGTCAACCTCTAATCCTTTTGCTAAAACCTTGTGACCCAAAATTATGTCTTCCTCAATCATGAAGTGGCACATTTCCCAGTTAAGTACCAGATTTGTTTATGTGCATCTCTTGAACACCATCACTAAGTTCTCCAAACATGCATCAAAATTGTCTCCATAGATAGAAAAGTCATCCATAAAGACTTCCACATTCTTCTCCACCGTATCCGAGAAGATGGCCATCATACACCGTTGGAAGGTAGCAGGTGCATTACATAAGCCGAAGGACATTCTCCTGAATGCTAATGTGTCGTATGGGCATATGAAAGTTATCTTCTCTTGATCTTTAAGAGCAATGACTATCTGATTATACCCTGAATACCCATCTAGTAAGCAATAAAATTCATGACCCGCCAATCTATCCAACATCTGGTCAATAAAAGGCAGAGGGAAATGGTCTTGTCGGGTTGTCTTATTCAATTTCCTGTAGTCCATTCAAACCCTCAAGCCAGTTGCTGTCCTCATCGGAATTAACTCGTTATTATAATTTTGAACCATGATCATTCCTCCTTTTTTCAGTAGACACTGCACCGGACTGACCCACTTACTTTTGAAAATTGGGTAGATGATATCGGCATCCAACCATTTCAGTATTTCTTTCTTCACAACTTCCTTCATAATTGGGTTCATCCATGAAGACTTCCACATTCTTCTCCAACATGTCCGAGAAGATGGCCATCATACACCATTGGAAGGTAGCATGTGCATTACACAAGTCGAAGGACATTCTCCTGAATGCGAATGTGTCATATGGGCATGTGAAAGTTGTCTTCTCTTGATCTTCAGGAGCAATGACTATCTGAGTATAGCCTGAATACCCATCTAGTAAGCAATAAAATTCATGATCCGCCAATCTATCCAACATCTGGTCAATAAAAGGCAAAGGGAAATGGTCTTTTGGGTTACCTTATTCAATTTCCTGAAGTCCATGCAAACCCTCCAGCCCGTTACTGTCCTCATCGGAATTAGCTCGTTGTCATCATTTTGTACCATGGTTATTCCTCCCTTTTTCGACACACACTGCACCGGACTGACCCACTTACTGTCAGAAATTCGGTAGATGATACCGGCGTCCAACCATTTCAGTATTTCTTTCTTCACAACTTCCTTCATAATTGGGTTGAGCTGTCTCTGTTGCTCCACTGTTGGCTTTGCATCCTCTTCCATTAGAATTTTGTACATGCAAAAGGATGGGCTGATTCCCTTGATATCCGCGATTGTCCATCCTATCACCGATTTATGTTCTCTAAACACCCTCAATAACTTACTTTCATGTAATTCGTTAAGCGTAACAGAAATAATAATAGGTAAAGTATTAGAATTGCCTAAATACGCATACCTGAGGTGTTTAGGTAGTGGCTTTAGCTCAAGGGCATGTATCTCCTCCAATGATGGTTTCATTCTTGTTGTGGATCTTTCCTCCATGTGCAATGGTTCAAATGGTGCTTTGAATCTGCTAACTCGTGGCAGGGAGTGTAACATCTGCAAATAATGCACAAACTCTGAATCATCTAAATCTTCATCTCCCAATAATGTCGTTTCCAATGGATCGTTAACCAAACTTTTTCCCATGTCTTCGCTGATTATCTGATTAATGATATCCATCTTGAAACAGTCTTCTTCATCCGTAGGGAATTTCATGGCCTTGAAAACATTAAACTTTACTTCTTGATCTTGGACCCTCATAGTTAGTTCACCTTTTTGTACATCGATGAATGTCCTATCCGTAGCCAAAAATGGTCTCCCTAGGATAATTGGGATGTTCCTATCTTCCTCAAAATCTAGAATTATGAAATCCACGGGGAATATAAATTTATCAACCTTGACCAAGATGTCCTCCACAATGCCTCTCGGGTACGTGACTGACCTATCTGCTAACTGCAATGAGATGTTCATAGGCTTTGGAGCAGGTAGACCTAATTCTGTATACACTGATAATGGCATAAAGTTTACACTTTGTTATCTGGTCTAATTGAATTTTCTGCACTTTTCCCATCTAGATGTTTTCCACTTCTCAAAGTGATTGCCTGACACTGTTCGTGATTTCCCATTGGATTTCTTTCAATGTCACTTGGTAGAGTCCCTTGTGGTTTATTGTTCAATGCTAATGCAATTTGCCCAATCTTATTTTCTAGATTCTTGATAGCTATCTCTTGCGATTTCATGGCCATTGCTTGATTTTTCATAGCTGCCTCGTTACTTGTTATATACTTTGACAACAACTCCTCTAAATCTGATTTCTTCTCTTAATGTTGAGCTGATTGTTGTTGATTTTGAAATCCTAGGGGATAAGATGGTCATGGAGCTTGCTGATGCTGATTATTACTACACGAAAAATTTAGGTGATTCCTATTCCCCGGATTGTATATATTCTGGTACATGTTCTGTGGAATCCTGTTATAGCTACCCACAAATTGCACTGATGCTGGGTTGATTGCACATTGATCTATAGGATGTTCACTCATGCACAATTCATAAATAACTACAACTTGTTGTGTCTGTACCCCTGACAAAACATCTAACTTCTTAGAGAGTGCTGAAATCTGCGCTGCTATTGCTGTCACTCCATCTAACTCTAACACTCCAGCTGCCTTCACCTGTGTCATTCTTATCGTGGGCCACTGGTAGTTGTTAGTTGTCATTGTCTCTATCAACTGATATGCCTCTTCATAACTTTTTGTCATAAATGCCCCACCCGAAGCTGCATCAATACTAGTCTAGAGTTTTCCATTTAACCCGTTGTAGAATGTGTTCACCTGCAACCACTTAGGCAATCCATGATGCAGGCACTTTCTGAGCAATTCCTTGTATCTCTCCCATGCCTCATACAGTGATTCCCCATTTTTTTGTTTAAACATAGTTATCTCAATCCTCCTTTTTGAAGTTTTTGCTGGTGGGAAAAATTTTGCAAGAAATTTCTGAGCGAGGTCTTCCCAAGTAGTTACTGATCCCGGTGGTAAAGAGTGTAACCAACTCTTCGCCTTGTCCCGTAAGGTGAATGGGAACAAGAGAAGCCTAACTACGTCGTCCGACACCCCATTATTCCTAAAAGTGTCACAAATCTCCAGACAGCTGAATCAGTGTTCGTTCAGATCATCATTTGCCAAACCCCCAAAATGAACTAAATTTTGAATCATCTAAATAGTCCCATGCTTGATTTCAAATGTGTTCGCAGCTATAGCAGGCTTGGTGATACTCGATTGCAGCTCAGTGACCTTAGGTGTAGCAAAGTCCCTCAACGCCTTCTGGTCTTTGGCAGCCATTGCTTCTTCTTTTTTAGAGTTTTGGAAGTCTTCTCTTGTTTCCTTGATCCACTTACTTAGCCTTTGAAACCATTTCTCAATGTCATCCTCAAAAGGTAGCAAGTCTGGATTTTTGGACCGTGTTTGCATAAACCAACTTCAAAAACTTGAAATAAGACGAACAAAACAAAAATAAAATAAAAATGTTTAAGTAAAACTAGACTAATTAAACTGATATCGTAATATATTAAAATCTATACTAATAATCCCCGGCAACGATGCCAAAAACTTATTTGGTAAAATCTAATTACACACAACACGCAAGTATACGTGGTCAACAAGTAATATAATAATAGGTAGAGTACTGTTCCCACAAAGAATTCAGTAAGAATTTAACCTTCACAATTACCAGTTTCCTATTAATCCCAATTTTATTAAACTATCCAAATTAATGATTAAACTTATACATTTTCAATTCTTCAAAAAACTAAAAACGCAAAACAATCAAAAATCGCAAAAATTGAATTTCTAAACAAGTATCGGAGAATTAGGCTTACAACTTCACCCTAAGCTTCACTCTGGTTATTATCCTTTGTTCTAGTTTAATTTATTATCCCAGTTTATTAATCAAGAACACTAAAGTAGAATTAACCACCTCTCGATGCACTAACACCATATTAACTTAAATCCACAATTAGGTTAGAATTAAGTTAAACACCTTAATAACTAACTCACTATATCTCTATGTGAATTACAATTAAAGAAGGTTTAAGTTCTAGTTCTCTACCTGATTACATGCGATGTTAAGCATATCTCTACCCTAACTTTCATCAAGATTATATTCATTCACAGAATTCAAGAACACATGTTATATTAACTAAGTCTAGACTCATACTTCATCTCTCGAATCCATACAAGTCCACACAGAATTGTTGATCAGGAAATTCATAAATTCAAACACAAATTAATATAGATAAACTTTATAATAGCTTAGTAAACTGAAAATCAAAGTTACATAACCATCATTTCACTTAAAGATCCATTATACGCCTAAAAAGTAATTTATCTCATCATAAATGAAATAAACACTAAATAAATTAAAGATATCATCCTTTCAATTACAAATAAACTAAAAGAAAAGAATAAATCTAGAACCACCCTTTTCTTCAGCTCAGTTAGCAATTGATACGAAAAATCCTTCAAAATCTTCTCTCCAATGCTTACTCTGAAAAATCTATATTCTTCTTCTCTGTTGATTGTCGTCTAATGGATATATCCTAATCTTGTTATTCTTCATTGGATATAACACTATGACTTGTACTCTGATTAGAAATCCTCACTAATACACGTCCCAAACCATCACAAATACTAACATAGCAGTCTTTGAAACCAACTAAATAACTGCTAAATCTGAACCCCCGCCCCGATGGGGGTGTTTCTTCACAATTAGCCCGCCTCAAGGGGCATAGCTCTTATCTTCAGAGTATTAGACCCCCCACCCCGGCGGGGCTGTAAGGCATAAACATGCCCGCCCCTGCGGACATACCTTCTACTAGTTGGTCATGTAATGCTTTGAACTTGTTAAAGTCTAACCACAATTTCACTCCTTTAATGCTCAATTACCACACCACCAAACCTACACACTAAATAACAATAAACAAGTAAAATAAGACATAAATGCAAGGAATTAACACCGATTAAGCTTGAATTAGGAATCGATTTGCGGGTATAAAACCCACTTATCATATATCATCAATAGTAATCTGGTCACTGTCAATGTTGAACCAGAGTATCCTATCTAGAGTGATATACCTCTCATCAGTTTTAATGAAAAAGTTGAGCATGTCAGCTTCCAAGCCCTTGAAGTGAGCAACACTCACTATCAACCCATCGGGGCTCTTGTTCTGAAACCCAGAGTTTCCGCCTAGGTAATGTCAGCTAGTCAAGAAATGATATACTTAGGTTTCCAACCAGGATAAGGGTTAGGAAAGAATCAGCAAGGAATCAAATGCCTAATTTAAATTCCCAGCTAGATAGGGAAGGCCGGACTAGGCTACTCTCTGGGTTAAATCACAGGAACCCACAAAAGCATACACCAGTTCTTTCATCTACAATGCTATTGCCTAAACCTACACATACGGATTCTGTACGGCCTCTAAGGATAATTCTTGTCTTTATGACGGGTATGATGTTTCCTAAGTCGATGCCGGTTAATGGGAAAGAAGTCCATATTCTAGACCTAGACATGGAGGAAAGGAATCAAAGGCGTAAATAAGACATTAAGAGATGGTTATCAAAGATGTACTTCCTAGCACACACCGAGGGTATGAACAAGGATATTTCAGATGATGACTGTTCAGATGTCATGGTTATCATTCAATAGGAGGAGGACGATAATCGCTCCTTCATCACAGCTGTCCATCAGGACTTGACCCTTGGCAATTGGAGCAGCATTCCTTGCATTTACTGAAAAGGGTAAAAAGGGCAGAAAATCCCTCTACCCTGTAGATAGTAATAACTGGTTACTTTTATTACATAGTATTAGAAATTGTTTTTATTATGTCATGCTAACACTCTTTATGATTAAACACTTTTATATATTAAGTGAAATCATTTTGTTTTAGGACTCTAAAGTTAGACTTGCCTAAACTTGATGATGGAGTGCCCATTCTTCACTAGGACTGC
The DNA here is from genome assembly GCA_020205605.1 of Panax ginseng. Taxonomy (NCBI): domain Eukaryota; kingdom Viridiplantae; phylum Streptophyta; class Magnoliopsida; order Apiales; family Araliaceae; genus Panax; species Panax ginseng. Next base: position 110,633,261 of record CM035129.1, read on the forward strand.
AACTTTAATGTAAAGTTGGACACTAACTTGATGGAGATTAAACAAGAGGACTATGAGGTGCCTGAGGAGATCAAAGAACTGGTCAAAGACAAACCCAAGCTAAACCTTGATCAAACCACCTCTTTCAACCTTGGAACCTTAGAAAACCCCAAAAATCCAGATTGGTACGGACCTTACTCCAAGCCAAAGGAATGACATGGTTATTCTATTGACCCAATTCCAGCATGTGTTTGAATGGTCTCATGAAGACATGATCGGTCTATCGACTGTCATCTTCATTCATCGCCTACCCATCAAAGAGGGATTCAAGCCAGTCAAACAAAAACTCAGGAGATTAAAACCTGAGTAAATTTTGAAAGTAAAGGATGAAATTGTGAAACAATTACAACCCAACATCATCATTGTATCAACATACCCTGAGTGGATATCTAACATAGTCCCTGTACCTAAACCCGGAGGGAAGGTGCGAGTATACATGGATTATAGGGATCTAAACAAAGATTGTCTCAAAGAAAACTTTCTCGTACCATTCATCCACATACTCATTGACAACACAACTTAATATGGCATGTACTCCTTTGTTGACTACTTTACTAGTTATCATCAAATCATGGTTGCTGAAGAGGACCTGCAGAAGACCACAATCATCACTCATTAGGGAACTTTTGCTACAAACATTTGTCATTCGGCCTCATTAATGCTGGGGCTACCTATCAGCGAGCCATGATGGCTCTTTTCCATGATATAATGCACAAAGAGATGGAAGTTTATGTGGATGACATCATTGTCAAGTCCTGAAGGGAAGAAGACCAAATAGATCATCTCAAAAAGCTCTTCATTAGGTTGCGTAAGTACAACTTGAAGTTAAATCCAGCCAAGTGCGCCTTCAATGTCAAGTCAGGCAAGTTGCTGGGATTCCTAGTGAGCCACAAAGGCATTGAGTTGGATCCTGTGAAAATCCAAACAGATTCAAGTTGATAAAAAGGGAAATACAGGGATTTTTGGGAAGAATCAACTTCATCAGCAGATTCATCTCCCAAGTCATAGCAACCTGTGAACCTACTTTAAGTTGTTAAGGAAGAACTCTTCCAAGAAATGGAATGAAGAGTGTCAAAAAGCCTTCCTTTTAATCAAAGAGTAACTAGTCAAAGCTATTATCTTGGTACCTCCTAGGGATGACGTTCCCCTATTTATGTACCTATCAATCAATGACAATGTTATAGGCTACATTTTGGGACAAAAAGATGTTAGAGGCCAAAAAAGAGCTATCTATTATCTCAGCAAAAGATTCAGCATCAGTGAGCATAAGTACAACTTGATTGAGAAAACTTGTTGTGCATTAGCATGGGCTTCCATGAGATTACAGCATTATCTCTATGGTCACATAACCCATCTCATATCCTTCATGGATCCTCTCAAGTATGTGTTCAACAAACCTATGTTGAATTGTCAATTGTCTAAATGGTAGTTGATCCTACGACAATTTGACATCATCTACGTGACTCAAAAGTCTATCAAATGTCAAGGAATTGTGGATCAACTGGCCATCACACCATCCGGAGATGTCAAACCCTTGGAAACATATTTCCTCGATGAAGGGGTAATGACAATTCAGCAACACCATCAGGATAATAAACCCCAATAATGGAATATGTATTTTGATGGAGCTATAAACATGGAAGGTGTTGGGAGCTGGAGTAGCTCTACTGTCTATTTCAGGAGAGCAGTATCCCATTTCCATCAAATTATAGTTTGCCAACACCAACAACACAACTTAGTATGAAGGCTGTATAATGGGGTTAAAGCTATCCCAATCCATGGGCGTCAAACTTCTAACTGTCTTTGGAGATTCCAAATTGGTAATCAGACAAACCACTGGGGTCTCTCACACCGAAGAATTACATTTTCTACCTTACCATCGGAAAGTTATCCAGATGGCTTCAGAGTTTGAAGAAATATCATTCCTCTAGATTTCTCAGAACATGAATGACTTTGCTGATGCACTAACAAATTTTGCCTCCTTGATCAACATACCCGAGAGAGGATGCATTCAAAATATCACATTTGTCTGCCAAAAGGCTCCAGCCTACGAGAATTACATTATAAAAGTATCGAATGAGGTGCCTCCCATCCAATACCCTTGGTATCAGTCTATGAAGGAGTATTTATGAGCTTGATCTACACCCGCTGAGGTGAGTCAAGTTGAAAGAAAGTGGATCCATAGAATGGCCATGAAATTCTACCTGAGAAGAGACGCACTCTAGAAAAGAGATGCAGGACTAGACCTTATAAGATGCCTAGACAAAGACCAAGCTCAAAGACTCATGGATGAAATCCATGGTGGAGTATGCGGCCCACACATAAGCGGCCCTCTACTTGTCAAGAAAATCTTAAAAACAAGGCATTACTGCCTTTCTCTTAAAGCTGAATGTGATGATTACGTCAAGAGATATTACCAATGCCAAATTTATGGAAATGCTATCCACACCCCCTCCAAGGGAGCTCCATAATATGAGTTCGCCCTGGCCCTTTTCAATGTGGGGAATGGACGTGATCGGGCCAATCGAACCCAAAGCCAGTAATGTTCATCGGTTTATCTTCACCATCATCGACTACTTCACCAAGTGGGTAGAAATAGCCTGTAACGCCCCCAAATTCAGGTACTTGAAACCCAAACTCAGTGCATTACGATACCATTTCTATGAGCGAAAATAATAATATTATCATAAATATCAAATTTAATGTACATATCAGAGTCTAATCCCAGGTACGCGACCGTAAAACATTTCATTACATGATAGATAATAAATATAATCATCTTATTTAAGTCTAACTACAACATAAGATAACTCAAACTTATTTGGGTAGCTTTCCTTTCCTTTTGTTCTTGGCAGAGCCCTCTGGTCGATCATACTTAACTGAAAAGATTTAAATTGAGCAAGGATGAGCATTTGAGTGCCCAACAAGTAATAAAAATTATAAATATTAGCTGAAAGGATTAAATGTTTTCTTTGTACTACCCTTCTACAATAAATCAAAAGTTGTGAAGTAATCTGGACCGATAATAATAACATAACAACTCTCTATCAAATTTTTGAAACTACGTACTGACTATAAATAGGGTTAAGGTGACATACTATGAACATTATTCTCAATTTTCGACAAGGTTTAATAGAACTTCATCTGTAAACCGTCATAACTTACGGACATGAGGGTGATCTGCCCAATGTGCCCTGTATTGATTAATACTACATGCAAGAACGATATTATCGTTCACTCTGGCCGCCTTGGGCGCATAAAAGTTTTCCCATGTTCGGGATGTTCATACATAATCTGGAATCCGAACCAAAGCAATTTGATTGGATACAAAAAGGTTTTATCATATTCAACGATATTTCTAAATCTGTGTCTAGCTGGGTCAAATAGCTTAGACGTATATATATATATATATATATATATATATATATATATATATATATATATATATATATATATATATATATGTGTGTGTGTGTGTGTGTGTGTGTGTGATTAAATACAATGATTATCCAAGTGGGGACACTTGTGTAACCATATTTAGGAATTAACGAATGAAATATATATATGAATTACCATATACTAACATGTTGATAAACAATGATCAGATATAGAATATATGACAATAGGGTTAATAATGTAGCATAATAATAATATAATTCTGAAACTTCTTACTAATGTCCATTGCATAAAGAAAATGCAAAGGTAGGATACTTGCTCAATAATAATTGGAGTAAGTATAGGAAACTTGCCTGGTCTGCTGCTTACAATATGTAACTTAGTTTTATCTTTTATACCGAAACCTATCATTAATAAGATCATTCTATCAATTAGAATCACATACTATAACACATAGCACTGCTTATTGCAGTCAGCACATAACCTAATCACATTGTCACACATATCCAACAGTCATTGAATCAATAACAAACATTAATACAGTCAAAACATCTAAGTGTAAATCAATTTCAAAGACATGTCGGTGTACCGACGGCTTATCGGGTACTTACCGAGTTTAAAACTATATTCAATACCCTTAATATTATTCTGGACAACCTAAGTATCAGTCATATTATTTTTCATAGCCTTATAACAATTTTCAAATAATTATTATAATTTATCATGAATTTTTAAATACCGGAATCATTATAATATGATTTAAACATCAAATAATTCTATTATCATTAATATTTAAATAATATTAAACTATTAATGAAACCATCGCCAAAATATTAAAGTTAGTTATAATAACTCGAAATATTATTAAAGTACTAATAATACCCTTAAATAATTTTTAAAATAATTAAAATCATATTTAAATAATTACCATTAATATTAAAATATTAATCTATTATCCCTCAAAATATTAAAAGTCATTAAGTATAACTTAAAAATATTTTTAATTCATTTATATCCTTTTTAAATGATTTTTAAATCAATAAAACTATTTTTAAACTATTTATTTAATATAATAATTAAATAAATTTAATATCAATAATATTAAATAATTAATATTTTTCATGACAAAATATCAAAAGTTATATTTTATAACTTCAAATATTTTATACCCTTTAAATCATATTTATATAATTTTTAAATCATTAATTCTATTTTTCATAATTTATTTAATATATTTATTAAATAACTTAAATATCATTAATATATTTAATTAATGAAATTCATCACAAAATATTAAAAATAACTTAAAATATTTTCTTATAACATAATGTAATTTTAAATAATTTTTCAAGTATTAAAATCATTTTTAAGTAATTTATTTAATATTATAATTAAATAAATTGAAGACCAATAATATTCAAAATAATAAATATTAATGAAATATATTCAAAATAATTAAACACTTATTTTTAGACTTAAAAATAATTTTTAGGAATTTATTTTGTATTTTTAATAATTAAAAACTATTTTTCTCTATTTTTAATCAATTTTCAAAAATTAATTAATTAAAATTAACTAAAGCCTTTGGCAACAGAAAACGTCACCTTAGGTGTTCTTGAGGCTCAAGAACATCAATGTCAGTGATCGACTAGTCATGTTTGACCAGTCATACATGTCAGGTTATAAGATTTCTAGGCATGTTATAACTTTGATCATGTACTACTAATGTAATACTATAAGACACAGCAACTAACAAGATTATACAACATAACAACAAGTAGATCTGTTCCTTCAAACTCACTGTCAGGGCTTTCTAGGTTTTCTGGGTTATCCATAAACCCAGTCACTCACGAGGGTCCAATTTGAAGCTCAAATTCTTATAGGTTCTGGTCATTAACAAGTTGATGTTATTGTTCAAGCTTATAGTATATATGACAAGGTACACATAACATTCATCAGATCAATCAAACTACAACATAATCGTAAGCTAGCATCCGGTCAAACATTATCAGAGAGGTTGTTCGTCCTCTTTTCTTGAAATTCCAGAAACGCAAAATCAGTACAAGTGGCCTACTTTGATCGTCAAATACTTTGATCATGCTTGTCATTTAGGTGATATAAAGTCATGCATTTGTAGTACATATTAGATACTATAACACGAATGCAACAACATGTACAAAACACATAAAACTTGCAAGATTTGAACCCTAGAAATATCTGTTAGACCGACCTGGGGAAATCCGGGTTACCTAGAAATATCCCGGTCAATGCCGGTCAACGATCTTTGACCGTTAACAACATGAATATGTGCATCATATGATCGTTATTTCAGTTGCAAAGCAAAGACAACATATCAGGCTATAGATTTAACACATAAAACAACAATAATCATGAACACAGAAGAATCTATGGCGTCTAACATTCATTGTCAGACAACATAAATTAAAATTCCCATATTCTTGAAAACTCCTATTTCGAGAATCTAAGTGTTATGAATCTGAGTTATAACAACCCAGATCACTAAATGACACCTTATAACATATCTTTAAATAATAAACAACAACCAATAACATGAATCACAAGGATTTCTAGATTTAGGGTTTTTATACCTTTCTATGAACCAAATCTTGATCTAATGCTTCTGATCTGGTACAAGTGTTAGTGGGGCTTGAATAATGACTGGTCTAGCAAGAAAATTTCGGATGTTTGAAGTTGAGAGGGTTTTGGTTAAGTGTTGTGATCAAATGTGGCTTGAATGTGACATTCTCTCTCATAATCTATATATAATTTGAATCTAGTGCACTTATGATGCAAGATGGCTGAGATTGAATGATTAAAGCTTACTTCTAGACCACATGGCTAGCTAGAGTTGGTCACCAACTCCTTACTAGGGCTAGATCTACACTCCACCTTATTAAAATAATCAAAAAGGTTATTTAGGACATTTGACTTATAAAGTGCATGACAACTTGGTAACTTCTCACACCCATTAGGGTTTAACCCTTAGGGTTTAACCCTAGGGTTTCATAAGCTCTAAATCTCGAATTGTGTATTAAGAGAAAATATAGAAATCTTAGTTTCTAAAAATGTTGATTAGGGTTCCTTAATTACACTAGGTTTCCTAATCACCTAGGTTGTGTAAATTAGTCATTATATTATATTAATTACTATTAACCTTGCTAAATTAATACTTAGGGTTTATAACTTAGCAATTAGGGTTCAAATTTAGTAATTAGGGTTTCTAAATATCAGTTAGGGTTTACCTAATTAACAGTAAACATAATAATAGTCATTAACTACATAACACATAACTTAACAAATCTTACAGTCATAACTGACTTCTGTACCATAGTTTATCAGTAATGTTAGGGTTTGTACTGTGTTACTATAACTGAACATTACACACATATCAGGCATATTTCTATGACTGAAATATAAATAATATTGTATTGTTATTCTCATTCTTTATTCAAAATCCAGACTTAGGGTTTTGAATTCATATCTGACATAACCTTCATACATACCATCATTAATTAAGTTAAAATAATTAGCCTAACTAATACATATCATAATAATCCTAATAATCATATCATATATACTATAATCATATTTTCATGGAAAATAAATAATAAATATTAAAAAATTAATTTATTATAAGAATATAATCTATTATGATCAATAAGTCTAAAAGAAATTATTTACATCTAATAAATATATTTATTTATTACATAGATACATATACTTTACTTTGCATATATTCATACCTTTATATATATATATATATATAATTTAAATTGCAAAATTTCTTATTAAAAATATTGTATTATTACATTCACCCTCCCTTATAAGGATTCCGTCCCCGGAATCACTACTTTAAAACCTATAAACGCTAAGGAAAATAGCATACACAGTCATTGCAAGTAGATCTCGATCATAATTGATCGAACCGATTTTTAACTATTCAGCATAAAGTTTATCTATCTGCTTAAACAGAAATTTGATTTCTAATAGAACTCAAATTCCTCCTTCAAAATTTCATTATAAAATAATTTACTATATATATATATATATATACGAAAATCATATATAAGAAAATACAATTGACTCGATTAATACCTGGAGTCGCATCCCTATCTACCACGGTATCTTGAACGGTCATGCTGAAGACTTTTGCGCTTGATTATGTTGGGTTGTTTGTTGAAGTTGGTCCCATTGTCGCCAGCGTCTCGTTACTTTTTTCCGTAATCACACTTCCTGCATCCCTTCTCCTTTTCGGACAGTCCTTCACCTTATGCTCTATTGATTCACACCGGAAACACCTTCTATTCATCCTAGGATTGGGGCAGTTGGGAGAGATATGTCCCTTTGCCCACACTTATAACACACTAACTTACCTTTAAGACACTCTCCCGAGTGATTCCTTCCGCAATTTCTACACTGCACAACCTTATTCTTTCCCCCGCCTATCCTAATTTCGGTATTCCCAAAATTATCTCCTTTCCTTTTTCCAGTCCTACTACCACTACTCCCTTCTCCGACTCTAGCTCGATTTGACTCCCACCAAAAATTCGCTCCTCCTTTCGTCGTATAGGTGGCAAAAGCTGTCTTTTGCCCCACCGTTACCCTAGATATTACAACTACTTCTACAGGGTCAGTTGACCCTCTAAATCCTGACGGTCATATGGCCTTAAAATCTTTAACATTCACAAATCGATTGTCTGGCGGATTTCCCGCGCCTGGCATTCCATTCTGCATATCTTGCACATTCGCAAAATTCTGCATCGGGTCTGGTTGTCCTCCAGCTTTCTTGACAGGTTCTTCTACCCTTTGGTTTCGTTTACAGCGGCATTATCTGATCATAATTGATCTTTTATTGACTTACCTTCTATAACGCGAAATTTTCTACTCAATAATCATTAATTCAAAATATTATATTTTGAAAACTTGGATACTATATTAATCAGTGTTCAGATAAATAATTACTATCTTTATACCAACTTATTTCATTAATCCAACATAGATTCATATTCATAACGCTTGACATACCATAGCACATACGGCTTTAAACATCCGGTATTCCCTTGTGACTAGAAAGTCGGGATTCACTGCCATAACTCATACAAAAGTTAAGAATATTACATTATACCTACATACCTATCATATACGCATCATATAATCATAGATATTCAACTAAAACTAATACTACTTATTTCTTATGCCTTCACTACGGATCAATTGCTTAGTATTTTATATATTTCCAATATCCTCAATAATCCATTCACACTTAACTATACCTAGTTCGTCAAACTTTACTACACATTACGAGTTTAAGAACTCACCACAGATATATGAGTTTAAGAACTCGAACTTATCCTTATATTCTTTAACTATACTCTACCTATCAGTTATACTATCGTTTCTTGGTCCGATACTACATTTTTCCAGTATAATCACCTCATCAGGGTTGCTTTCATTGTAAGCCTCTATTTCAGCTATCAGCTTTGATAGTGGCTTGGTTATGGAGGTTGACTCATTCTTTACGATCTGAGGGTATCCTAATCCTTTTCTATCTATCATCTATACACATAAATTATCCTGATTAGCATATAATATATACACACAACAAATAATAGTTTTATTTAAGTTATCTTTTATTTTTGTTTGACGATGAATTTATTCGATTCATCTCCTTTTAAACTCTACGTGAGTTATTTGTACTTTCGACGTTCTGCTCTAAGGTTATAGCTTAAGTTCTACCCCCACCTAAGGTTCTAACCCTAAAGCTTTGATACCAAACTGTGACTATCATGGTGCTTTCAACCATAACACCTCACAGTGGTACCTATCAACTTGCCACCGACTTGCTCGGCATCCCCTACGGAGAGTCTGGCTTTGGTGCATTCCACACAAGCAAGTCACCAACGAGAGGCTCGGGGCTCTTTGCAATTTCATGCTTACGGCTCTGATACCAAACTGTAACGCCCCCAAATTTAAGGCACTTGAAACCCGAACTCAGTGGATTATGATAACATTTCTATGAGTGGAAATAATAATATTATCATAAATATCAAATTTAATGTACATATCAGAGTCTAATCCAAGGTACGCGACCATAAAACATTTCATTACATGATAGATAATAAATATAATCATCTTATTTAAGTCTAACTACTACATAAGATAACTCAAACTTATTCGGGTAGCTTTCCTTTCCTTTTGTTCTTGGCAGAGCCCTCTGATCGATCATACTTAACTGAAAACATTTAAATTAAACAAGGATGAACATTTAAGTGCCTAGCCAGTAATAACAATTATAAATATTAGCTGAAAGGATTAAATGTTTTCTTTGTACTACCCTTCTACAACAATTCAAAAGTTGTGAAATAATCTGGACCGATAATAATAACATAACAACTCTCTCTCAAATTTTTGAAACTACGTACTGACTATTTACATACTATGAACATTATTCTCAATTTTCGAAAAGGTTTAACAGAACTTCATCTGTAAACCGTCATAACTTACGAACACGAGGGTGATTTGCCCAATGTGCCATTTATTGATCAATACTACATGCAAGAACAATATAATCGTTCACTCTGGCCGCCTTGGCCGCATAAAAGTTTTCCCATGTTCGGGATTGTTGGGTAAAATCTAATTATGCACAACACGCAAGTATACGTGGTCAACAAGTAATAAAGTGATGAGTAGAGTATCGTTCCCATAGAGATAAATTAGCAAATACCTTAACTTACAATTACCAATCTTTTATTAACCCTAATTTTATTAAACAAATCTAAATCAATAATTTAAGTTAACAAAACTAAAATTTAAAATAATTAAATTAACTCAAAATAACCGCGAATATCAAAATCTGAATTTCAAACAATTAATGGAGAATTAGACTTATGATTTTACCCTAAGCTTTACTTTGATTTTAATACCTTTATCCCAATTTAATGCACTATCCCAGTTTATTAATCAAGAACACGAACGTAGTATTAACCATCTCTCGATGCACTAATACCAAATTAACTTCTATCCACAATTAAGATAGAAATCCGTTAAGCACCTTAATCAACTAACCCACTATATCTCTATGTGAATTACAATTGAAGAAGGTTGAAGAATTAGTTCTCTATTCGATTACATGCGGCGTCAAGCATATCTCTACCTTAACACTCATCAAGTTTAAGCTACTAACAAAATCCTGAACACATGCTATATCAACTAGGTCTAGATTTGAATATCATCTCTCGATTCCATCTAACTCCACAAAGAATTGTTGATAAGGCAATTCATAGATTCAAGCACAAATTGATATTGATAAACTGGAGATAGCTTATTAAATTGGAAATCAAAGTTTACAAAATCATCGATTCACTTAAGGATCCATCACAAGCCTAAAAAGTGAATTAGTTCATAATAAATGAAATAAACACTGAATACATCATAGAAATCATTCTTCCAATTACAATAAATAATCTAACACAGAGAATATTAGAAACCTTTCAAAAAGACTAAGAATTGCAACCGACTTGAAAAACTCCTCGAAATACTCCTCCACACTTGCTATCAAAATATCAGCTTAGACCTTCGTAATAATGCTCTCTCTAATCTCCTCGTTGTTTTTGATAGTGTAATGGATATCTCATATAAAGCTCCAGCCGAATTTTCTATCCAATAGAGTTATAATGACATGAAAAAAGCTAAAATTTATACCCAAGAGGAATTATAACCGAAACAGGACACTCAACATTTTCCACCCCGAGCCCCGTGGGTTGTATCTTATGACGCTTTCCATGCCGTGAAACTTGCCTTCTATTTTACTCGAATGAAGACCTCAGCCGTGAAAAGTGGTAACTAAAAAATGCCATTTTGAAGCTTTGTTTCTATAACTAAATTGAAGACCCCATACATGGTATATATAATCAGAATGCCCCCAGAATGGGATGGCTTCAAGAAAATGGCAATGCTACTATGCTGAATTACTTCCAAATATGCTCCATTTGATTCCCATCACACCGAATATCACCAATTGTATGTAAAATACCTCAACCACCAATCTACACATGAAATAACACAAAACAAGTGAAACTAAACATGATCACAAGAAATTAGCAACAAATAAGCATGAATTGGATATTAAATCGCGTATATAAAATACACTTATCAAAATCCCTCAAACTTAAATCGTTCTAGTCCTCGAGCATAAATCAACTACATGTAATGCAATGATATGAATATGAATTCACTTGTATGCTATCAAATCCAACAATATCGCAGAATCAAAATTATCTTAACAGCCTCAGCGAAAAATAAGCAACTATACAATATCAACCATCAAAAACCAATATACAAATACGCTTTAATCCTCGAATCTCAAGCCATCACCACTGGTAAGTGTGTGTGTGTTTAACATCCATGATAACTGATACCGACTCAAATTCAATACATAACCAGTCTCTCAGAAGGAATCATGCAGTACAAACTTAAAAACTTCAAAAATAGATAGTTCCAACTAAAATCAAGCAATCACAAAACACAAGGGTTCACGCGGGGTACTTATGCTTTATTTTCATCTACGAGGGCTTTTTGCTCTTATTTCCCGTCTTATTCATTTTGTTTGGATATATAGATCACATAGCTATACAATGTCTTATTCCCTTAGGCTTTTCAATGCTACCTTAACGAGCTTTTGACCAACGACTCCCAGACCATTAAGACCTTAGGGCGCTAGGTGTAAAGACAATCCCCTCGGGCTTACTTGCTCAAGTAACAAAGTCCACAAAACTAGACAAGCACGCTACGGTGTTTATTCATACCTTTTTTTTTCATAAGCTTATATACCCCACATAACATCCCCCAAACTTAAGTTCTTGCTTAACTTTAGCCTTTACCAGCCATCCTTGTCATTTTATCATTCACTCTAATATTATCCTATAGAGACCATTTAGGTACCCGTTTGAACTTAACCAATTAACACAGATGTTTGTTAAACGTGTTATCCTTTTATACCAGTTTCAAACAACTCAAGGTTCGATTCATAAATGATCATTGTGTCATAGTTCTAATACTCAATACTGTATTTTTTACTTATTTGACAATCATATCATAGGCCCACAATAACATGAAACACAACATTGATAGACTTAAATAACACAATAATTACTAATTAACATTTTTTTTATAGATGTGAATAACAAAATGCGTTACACTATTATCTACTATGAAAACCCTAAGCTACCATGAATGCCCTAAGCTATCATGCAATCCTGAAAATAAAATGCAATACAGAAATTTAATTTGACCAAAATTAAAAATGAATCCTAAAAGCTACAATGCATGCAAACATGAATTTAAGATGTGAATAACAAAATGCGGATAAAAAATGCGTTACACTATTATCTACTATGCAACCCCTAAGCTACCATGAATACCCTAAGCTATCATGCAATATTGAAAATAAAATGCAATACAGAAATTTAATTTGACCAAAATTAAAAATGAATCCTAAAAGCTACAATGCATGCAAACATGAATTTAAATCCCCCAAACTTAAACAATACAATGTCCTCATTGGATAATTGATTAAAATAAGTACGTGAGGACTTCCCTGTCATTGCTTAAGCTTGAGGAGGTGGTTGTTGTCCTTCTTCATCGGAGTCACTCGGTGGGAACCTTGGCATTGGACCCGGCTGTTGATATGGAAATTGTGTCGTCAGGTTGAAACTTTGAAGAGTTGTGTTCAACGAGGCAAAAGATGTATGCATGGCGTCGAACATGTGCTCGTGCCTCATTGCCAATCGGCGCATTTCCCAACGAGTTGCCTTGGTGTGTGTATTCAGTTGATTTTGGAAATCAAGGAATTGAGATCTAGATATAGCCTCGGCCTGCGGTATCTCTTCGTATCCTTGATCGCCCATTACATCATCATCGTCCCCCGATGCCTCTATAGCATCCACATCATCTTTCGATGATGACAAAAAAATGAACCCCACTCCACGCGGATGTGACTCACCTCCTGCCCATACAGAATAATGCGCTATCATTCTTGAATCCAGCAGCACGAGCGGCATTTGAGTGGGCTCGTCATCAGACCATCTAACTCCTGCTTGATGGCACAACCCACATATGAGTGATGGGTGTGGCAAGCCTCTAGAAAAATTCCCATGTAGGCATCGGCGGATGGATAAGCAAATGATAGCCCCGACATCAATTATAAAATCTTGCACGATGGCGTACAATAGCAACGCCTTCTCTTTGGTGACGTTCGAGGTATGTTGGGATGGAAGTAATTTCCCGCAGAGAAAGGCATACCAGATTTTTCCATACCTGCTAAGGGTCTTGCTGGGGAACACGGTGCCGCCCTTCCGCCCTTTCGTCCATGACGTTCCCGGCTTTGTCATCTCCATGATTATGGCATCCCAGTCAGGATTAGAATCACGAAGGTGCGCATACTGGTGAGGCACCCGCAGTTGGTAGTATGTATTGATGGCGTCAGTACTAAACAGAACCAACCGTCCTCGCACAAATGCTTGAAATGGTTCCTTGTCCACCGCATTTACGTAAAACTCCTTGACAATGTTGGCAACTGCTGGTTCCAGCTCCTCGGTGAATTTTACCCATCCCTTTTGGTAAATTTACGGCATGACCTCCCCATCATTAGGATCCGGTGCTAACCCCCGCTCTGGTGTAAGGGCTTTGGGGAGCATGTAGTCATATCAGTCGGCGGCGGCGACACTTGCAAATTTTCGAGGATCGAAGGTGCGGATAGGTTGGGATGGTGGAGCCATTTCTCCCTATTGTTGGTTTTGCCCTAACTCTCCCCCAAACTTTTCAATAGTATCTCTCTACCTCATAATTATGCTCTCTTTTTGCCTTTTATGAAGTGTGGTGGAGGAGTTTGGAAGAGTTGTTGTGATATTTATAGATGGAGAGGGAAGACTAGCATTGGTGTAGTGAGGAGGTGGAGAAGAGTAATGGAATGTTGAGAATGTGGGGAAAGTGGGTAGTGGTTATGGAGTAATGAGGTAGTGGGGAAGTGTGAAAGTGGGGGGTTATTGGGAAGAATAGAAGACCAACCAACCGCCTATGCGTCATCAAAATTCCAGACACACGCCTTGAGAGGGGTAATGAACTAGGAATGCCATTGTGGGCTGGCTAGGCTCTGATTTCGATGTTGAGGACCCATCAAGCGGGGTTGTAGTGTTTTAGGGCCACTCTTGCCGGGCTTTTTATCCTTCTCGACTTTCATGTTTTGCTTCAATTGAGCTCACTTTGCTTCCATATACTCGCTTGATGATCCTTTTCCCAGCCTGAATGACATGAAACATGAAAATTAGTGAGTCTTTGATGTTATGTTATGTCGTGGAGAGATTAACGAGAATTTTATTTTATTCTTCGACCTAGTAAATTACTAAAACTATGATTAAACAAATACGAATGAAAAATATGAAAAAGAACTAAAAATTGGGTTGCCTCCCAATGAGCGCTTGATTTTAAGTCGTTTAGCCTGACTACTTCCTGCTTAAGTTGTGTCGGCCAATGTGATGGCGATCACATCAGTGTTAGCTTTGCCACCCTAGTAATTCTTTAGACGGTGTCCGTTGACTTTGAATGTTTCGAGTGGATTGAGACTGTAAATTTCAACTGCACCGTGAGGGAATACTTGCTTGACTGTGAATGGTCCCAACCATCTTGATTTAAGCTTTCTAGGGAACAAACGCAGCCTTGAGTTGAATAAAAGTACTGATTGGCCTGGCTCGATTTTTCGATGTAAAATTTTCTGGTCGTGCCATCTTTTGACTTTTTCTTTGTATATTTTGGCATTCTCATAGGCATAAAGGCGAAACTCGTTGAGTTCATTCAACTGAAGTAATCTCTTCTCTCCTACAGCTTTTTGATCAAAATTGAGTTTTTGCACTGCCCAGTATGCCTTATGCTGTAGTTCCACCGGTAAATGACACGCCTTCCCGTATAACAGTTGATATGGTGACATCCTGAGTGGCGTCTTGTATGCATTCCGGTAAGTCCATAGAGCATCGTCCAATCTAAGTGACCAATCTTTCAGACTCGGATTCACCACTTTCTCCAATATTTTTTTGACTTCTCTGTTTGATACCTCAGCTTGTCCACTGGTTTGAGGGTGATATGCTGTAGCTAACTTGTGGTTCACCCCATACTTGGCCAAAAGAGCAGTAAATGGTTTAATGCAAAAGTGACTACCTTCGTCACTTATAATTGCTCTTGGTGTGCCAAACCTAGTGAAGATGTTCTTTTGAAGGAATTTGAGGACCACCTTGGCATCGTTTGTTGGTAGAACGGCATCTTCAACCCACTTTGACACGTAGTCCACGGCGAGTAGAATGTTTGATTGTTCATGGACGATGAAAATGGTCCCATGAATCGATACCCCATATGTCAAAAATTTCCATTTCCAGAATCGTTTGTAAGGGCATCTCATTATGTTTCGAAATGTTGCCCACCCTTTAACATCTATCGCATTGTTTGACAAACTGGTGGGCATCTTTGAATAATGCGGGCCAATAAAAACCACATTACAGTACCTTCGTCGCTGTCCTCTCACTCCCATAATGCCCACCATACGCCGATGAGTGACACTCATGTAGAATATTCTTCACTTCGCTATATGGGATGCACCTTCGAATCACCTTGTCGGCACACTGCTTGAACAAATATGGATCATCCCACATGTACCATTTCACGTTGTGAAGAAATTTCTTTTTCTATTGCCTTGTGAGGTCAGGTGGTAAAATGTTGCTCACAACGAAATTTACGTAGTCCCCATACCACAGAATCTCCGCTGATATCCCAAATAGTTGATCATCCGGGAATGATTCATTGATTTCACATTTGTCGTCTTTTTCTTTCCCTTGGTTTTCCAACCTCGACAAGTGGTTGGCTACTTGGTTATCTGTCCCCTTCCTATCCTTTATTTCTAAATCGAATTCTTGCAGTAGGAGAATCCACCGGATAAGGCGTGGCTTGGCATCCTTTTTCGCTATCAAGTATCGAATCGCTGCATGATCTGTATAGACTATCACCTTAGTCCCAATCAAGTAAGCACGAAATTTGTCAAACGCATATACCATGGCAAACAACTCCTTTTCTGTGGTTGTGTAGTTCATTTGAGTTTCTGTAAGTGTTTTGCTTGCGTAGTATATAGCGTAAAACACCTTATCTCTCTTCTGACCCAAAATAGCCCCAACCGCGAAGTCGCTTGCATCACACATAAACTCGAATGGCATGCTCCAATCCGGTGCAACTATAACTATAATGAAAAGAGTCAATTTCCTTTTAATAAATCAAACGTTGTCTTGCATTCTTTATCAAAGCTGAATGTTACATCCTTCTGTAAAAGACTGCATAAGGGTTTCACAATTTTAGAGAAATCCTTTATAAACCTCCTGTAGAACCCAGTGTGTCCCAAGAAACTCTTAATACCCTTCACTGAGGTCGGTGGAGGCAATTTTTCAATCATTTCCAGCTTCACTTTATCGACTTCCAACCCTTGAGCCAATACCTTATGACCCAAAATTATGCCCTCTTCAACCATGAAGTGGCATTTTTCCCAATTTAGAACAAGATTCATGTCCGTGCATCTTTGAATCACCATAACCAGATTCTTCAAGCAATTATCAAAGCTATCCCCATAAACTGAAAAGTCATCCATGAAGACCTCAACATTTTTCTCTACCATATCCAAAAAAATTGCCATCATACATCTTTGGAAAGTTGCCGATGCGTTGCATAGCCCGAATGACATCCTCCTGAATGCAAATGTGCCGTAAGGGCATGTAAATGTGGTCTTTTCTTGATCCTCCAAAGCGATGACTATTTGGTTGTAGCCCTAATACCCATCCAACAAACAGTAATACTGATGTCCCGCCAATCTATCTAACATTTGGTAAATAAAGGACAGCAGAAAATGGTCTTTTTGGGTTGCCTTGTTCAATTTTCTGTAATCCATGCAAACCCGCCAACCCGTCACTGTTCTGGTTGGGATTAACTCATTGTCATCATTCTCGCACTCACCGCTATTCCTCCTTTTTTTTGTGAGACGATCGAATCGACTAACCCATTTGTTTGTTTGAAATCGAGTAAATGATGCCTGCGTCTAACCATTTCAAAATTTCCTTCTTTACCACTTCCTTCATAATTGGATTGAACCGTCGATGTTGTTCCACCGTTGGTTTTGCCTCATCTTCTATCAGGATCTTGTGCATGCAAAATGAAGGGTTGATTCCCTTTATGTCAGCAATTGTCCATCCAATGGCTGATTTGTGTTCTCGAAGCACCCTTAACAACTTTTTTTCCTGCAATTCAGTAAGTGCAGCTGAAATAATAACAGGTAAAGAATTTAAATTTCCTAAATACGCATACCTGAGGTGCTTAGGATGTGGCTTAAGTTCAAGCTTTGGTGGCTCTTCCAATGATGGTTTGAGTTTTTGTGCGGTTACCTCCTCTGTGTGCAGTGGTTCAAACGGTGTTCTGAATCTTGGTACTCATGACAATGAGTCTAGCAATTGAAGGTAATCCACCAATTCTGGATCATTGATCTATTCATCTCCCAATAATGTTGTTTCTAACGGATCGTTCACCAAACTTTTGCTCATGCCATCATTAATGATTTGTTCAATTAAATCCATTCAAAAACATTCTTCCTCATCCGTAAGAAATTTCATGGCCTTAAACACATTGAATTTCACTTCTTGATCTTGGACCCTCATAATGAGTTCTCCTTTTTGTACATCTATGAGTGTTCTCCTTGTAGCCAAAAATGGTCTACCTAGGATAATTGGGATGTTCTTGTCCTCCTCAAAATCCAGAATGATAAAGTCCGCGGGGAATATAAACTTATCCACTTTCACTAAGATGTCCTCTACTATGCCTCTCGGATACGTGAATGACCTATCCGCCAACTGTAGGGAGATGTTAGTAGGCCTTGGCTCGAGAAAACCCAATTCTAAGTATACTCACAACGGCATGAGGTTTACACTCACCCCCAAATCACATAGACACTTGCTGAAATGCATCTCACCAATCGTGCATGGAATAGTAAAGCTCTCCGGGTCTTTGAGTTTTAGTGGTAATTTCTGCTGTAATACCGCACTACACTCCTCTGTTAATGCCACAGTCTCAAAATCTTCCCATTTCTTTTTCCTTAATAGAATCCCTTTCATAAATTTTGCATAACTCGACATTTGTTCTAGGGTCTCTGCAAATGGTATGTTAATTTGAAGTTTCTTGAACACTTCCAAGAATTTTGAAAATTGCTTGTCTAGCTTTTGTTTTTGAACTCTTTGCTGGAATGGTGGGGGAGGATAAACAGCTGGTTTGTTATTTTCCATTTGTTTTTCGTTCCCTTGTTTTATCTCACCCACTGTATTTTCTGTCTCCGGTTCAATCTCCTTTGTAACCGAAAATTCTGGCTCTTGACCAATAAGTTGTTTTCCACTTCTCAACATAATGGCTTGACACTGCTTGTGATTACCCTTAGGATTTTTCTTGGTGTCACTTGGTAATGTCCCTTGTGGTCTATTATTCAATGCCAGCGCCATCTGACCCATCTGATTCTCTAGATTCTTGATCGACATCTCTTGTGCTTTCATAAGCAAGGTGTGATTTTTTATAGCCAACTTGGTGGTTGCCATGAATCTTTCCAACTTTTCCTCCAGATCGGGTTTCCTTTCTTGATATTGAATTGGTTGTTGCTGATTCTGGAAACCTGGAGGGTATGATTATCGTGAAGCTTGATTTTGCTGGTTGTTGCTCCATGAGAAATTCTAATGATTCCTATTTCCTTGATTGTATGTGTTCTGATATGTGTTTTGAGAAATTCTGTTGTAATTACCGATGTACTGCACAGCTGCTGGATAAATTGCACATTGCTCTGTTGGGTGTTCTCCTGCGCACAACTCACATACTATTGCCACTTGCGGTGTTTGCTGTGTTTGTTGTGTTTGTGCTGCTGCCACTTGCTCCAACTTCTTTGACATTGCAGCCATCTGTGCTTGCATCGATGTCATACTATCTACTTCCAATACCCCAGCTACCTTCGCCTGTGTCATTCTTGCTGTGGGCCACTGGTAGTTATTAGCTGACATGGTTTCAATCGACTCGTAGGCTTCTTCGTAACTCTTAGCCATGAACGCTCCGCCCGATGCTGCATCGATACTTGTCCTGAGATTCCCATGTAGTCCATTGTAAAAAGTGTTCATTTGTAACCATTGGGGCAATCCATGATGTGGGCATTTTCTGAGCAGTTATTTGTATCTCTCCCATGCCTCATCTAACGACTCCCCATGTTGCCGCTCAAACATTGTAATCTCATTCCTCATCTTCGCAGTTTTCATCGGTGGGAAGAATTTTGCGAGGAATTTCTGAGCTAAATCCTCCCATGTTGTTATCGAACCGGACGATAAAGAATACAACCAACTCTTCGCCTTGTCCCGTAGAGAGAATGGGAACAATCGAAGTCTCACTGCCTCATCCGAAACCCCATTAAACCTAAATGTGTCGCACATTTCCAGAAAGCTGACTAGATGCTCGTTCGGATCGTAGTTTGCAAATCCCCCAAACTGAACTGAATTCTGAATCATTTGTATCATCCCAGGCTTAATCTCGAACGTATTTGCTGCTATTACTGGCCTGGTGATGCTTGACTGCAGTTCAGTCACCTTGGGTGTTGCAAAGTCCCTCAACCATTTCCGATCTTCGACTGCCATTACTATTTCCTCTTCTTTCTCAGATGTTTCGAATTCTTGCCTCGTTTCTTTGATCCACTTACTCAACCTCTGAAACCTTTTCTCAATGTCGTCCTCAAAAGGCAGCAAGTCTGGATTTTGGGACCGAGTTCGCATAAACTACGTGCAATACCTGAAATAAGAAACAAAAAACAAATATCTAAGTAAAACTGGATTAATTAAACTAATATTGTAAAACACTTAGATTTATGCTAAAAATATCCCCGGCAACGGCTCCAAAAACTTGTTGGGTAAAATATAATTACGCACAACACGCAAGTATACGTGGTCAACAAGTAATAAAGTGATGAGTAGAGTATCATTCCCACATAGATAAATTAGCAAATACCTTAACTTACAATTACCAATCTTTTATTAACCCTAATGTTATTAAACAAATCCAAATCAATAATTTAAGTTAACAAAACTAAAATTTAGAATAATTAAATTAACTCAAAACAACCACGAATATCAAAATCTGAATTTCAAACAATTAATGGAGAATTAGACTTATGATTTCACTCTAAGTTTCACTTTGATTTTAATACTTTTATCCCAATTTAACGCACTATCCCAGTTTATTAATCAAGAACACGAACGTAGTATTAACCACCTCTCGATGCACTAATACCATATTAATTTCAATCCACAATTAAGATAAAAATCCGTTAAACACCTTAATCAACTAACCCATTATATCTCTATATGAATTACAATTGAAGAAAGTTGAAGAATAAGTTCTTTATCCGATTACATGCGGCGTCAAGCATATCTCTACCTTAACACTCATCAAGTTTAAGCAAATAACAAAATCCTGAACACATGCTATATCAACTAGGTCTAGATTTGAATATCCTCTCTCGATTCCATCCAACTCCACAAAGAATTGTTGATCAGGCAATTCATAGATTTAAGCACAAATTGATATAGATAAACTGGAGATAGCTTATTGAATTGGAAATCAAAGTTCACAAAATCATCAATTCACTTAAGGATCCATCACAAGCCTAAAAAGTGAATTAGCTCATAATAAACGAAATAAACACTGAATAAATCATAGAAATCATTCTTCCAATTACAATAAATAATATAACACAAAGAATATTAGAAATCACCCTTCACAAAGACTAAGAATTACAATCGACTTGAAAAACTCCATGAAATACTCCTCCACACTTGCTATCAAAAACTCAGCTTAGATCTTCGTAATAATGCTCTCTCTAATCTCCTCGTTGTTTTTGATAGAGTAATAGATAACTCCTATAAAGCTCCAGCCGAATTTTCTATCCAATAGAGTTATACTGACATGCAAAAAGCTAAAATTCGTACCCAAGAGGAATTATAACCGAAACAGGACACTCAACATTTTCCACCCTCAGCCCAAGCGGGTTTATATCTTAGAGCGCCAGTACCCTCGGTTTTGCCTTCGCTTTGCTCGAATGAAGACCCTACTTTGGCGAAACTTTTGTTTCTACTAATCGAATTGGAAGACCATGCTCAAGGGGTATATAACCGTCAATGCCTCATTTCGACGGGATGGCTTCAAGTAAATGGCAATCTTTGCTATCTTTGAATTACTTCCAAATATGCTCCATTTGATTCCCATCGCACCGAATATCACCAATTGTACGTAAAATACCTCAACCACCAATCTATAGATGAAATAACACAAAACAAGTGAAACTGAGCATGATCACAAGAAATTAGCAACAAATAAGTTGGAATTGGATATTAAATCACGTATATAAAATACCCTTATCAGGGATGTTCATACATAATCTGGAATCCGAACCAAAGCAATTTGATTGGATACAAAAAGGTTTTATCATATTCAACGATATTTCTGAATTTGTGTCTAGCTGGGTCAAATAACTTAGACGTATATATATATATATATATATATATATATATATATATATATATATATATATATATATATATATATATATATATATATATATATATATATCGAAGATGTGATTAAATATAATGATTATCCAAGTGGGGACACTTGTGTAACCATATTTAGGAATTAACGAACGGAATATATATCTGAATTACCATATACTAACATGTTGATAAACAATGATCGGATATAGAATATATGACAATAGGGTTAATAATCTAGCATAATAATAATATAATTCTGAAACTTCTTACTCATGTCCATTGCATAAAGAAAATGCAAAGGTAGGATACTTGCTCAATAATAATTGGAGTAAGTATAGGAAACTTGCCTTGTCTGCTGCTTACAGTACGTAACTTAGTTTTATCTTTTATACTGAAACCTATCATTAATAAGATCATCCTATCGATTAGAATAACATACTATAACACATAGCACTGCTTATTGCAGTTAGCACATAACCTAATCACATTGTCACACATATCCAACAGTCATTGAATCATAAACAAACATTAATACAGTCAAAACATCTAAGTCTAGATCATTTTCAAAGACATGTGGATATCGATTAAACTATTATCGATTTACTTAAGAGTTTAAAACTCTATTCAATACCCTTAATATATTATGGGCAACCTAAGTATCAGTCATATTATTTTTCATAGCCATATAACAATTTTCAAATAATTATTATAATTTATCATGAATTTTAAACACCTAATCATTATAAAATGATTTAAACATCAAATAATTTTATTATCATTAATATTTAAATAATATTAAACTATTAATGAAACCATCGTAAAACTATTAAAGTTAGTTATAATAACTCAGAATATTATTAAAGTACTAATAATACCCTTAAAATGATTTTTAAAATAATTAAAATTATTTTTAAATAATTACCATTAATATTAAAATATTAATCTATTATCTCTCAAAATATTAAAAGTCATTAAGTATAACTTAAGTTGCGGTTGAATCCTCAAAGAAAAATATCAATCCATAAGAGATGGAACTACATAGTCTCCCCAATACAAAGGATTACTGGCTACCATCTGTGGGGTAATCAACATTAGAGAGGAATGACAAAATCCTCTCCATAACCACATTCAGAAACTAGTCCCAAGACACTAAAATGTAGGGGAATACACAAATCAACGATCCATTCTAAAAGATCCTGAATCATATCATTGTCCATCCATTAAGGATGAGTTCAGAATACATCAAGATCACAAGCCCCAGAGAATAGGCAACTATCAAATAACTAACAAGGCATAACTAAAAGGGAATTGGATCAAAACATATTTCCTTGGCATATAATATTGTTTGTTATATAAAATTATGTCTTCTACATGACAAAAATGGCTAACCTAGTCTATGCAGGAAAATCAAAGCTAATCTATAAACCAGTGGAAAAGCGGGCCATCAAGTCTAACATGGCATCCCTCTCATTAGATAGAGGTAAATCTATGAGCTTCTGCCCTAGGGTATCTACATGGGCCAGGAGATCTATGGCCATCTGGATGGTACTACATTGCTCATCATTTAATGCACTTATCTCTGCAATAATGTTAGCACTATGAGATCTCAATACAGTACTATCTGTAGTGGCAACATCTCGGGTAGCTAGAGCATCATCCCGCTCAACAACAGTTGCATTCCTAGATGATCGAGCCTCATCCCTTTCAACAATAGTGGTATCCCTGTGAGCTAGAGAATCATCTCTCTCAACCAGAGTGGCATCTCTATCAAAAAGAGTTGTCAATATCAAGGCCCTAGCCTGATCCCTCTCAAATGTCATCAGATGTAAAATCTGCTCTAAATAATCTGCAGAATGTGAAGTCACAGCAGCAGGAATACTGGGGGAATCAACCAGAGCTACTAATAAACCAGTGAACAGCTAACCCTCAATGGGAGAAGTAATGTACTCCATAGGCTACCCATTATCAAGATCAATACCCGGCTCTAAGGATACAACCCTAGCCGATGTAATCTCTGCCTCCAACCATGCAGAATACTATGTAGAATGACCTGGATGGCAAGTCAAAAAATCATCCCTCTTATGTTGGGTCCAACATGTATAAATCCTGGACAAGTCCTCTGCTGACAGAAGTCGATATGGCAAACTATAACTCACTGCCCCGTCAAAAGAATGAATGTCCTGAAACTGGTCAAACTGTGCCATAGCAGCCAGTGGATGATAAGTGGTCACACCCCTCAAACCTGCCAGGGGAAGATAGTCCATGCCAACTGCATGAGTGATAAAGCTTTAGGGAGAGCTAAGCCCTAAACACGACAAAATATCAAATGCGTCCTCAATCCCTGACAAGAAAGTCGACCAAGAAGCTGTATCCGTACACTTCGCCAGCTGGATGGAGTATGACATGGCTATCTCATTGGAAAAACAATACCCATGGCGTCAGAAAGTGCCAATCGATCTCAAGTACGTCATAAACCACACGTACAACAAGACCGAACTGCCTATAAACACCCCCACAGGATGGGTATGGTAATACGTGATCGACCTCAAGGTCTCTGCCAGAATCATTGATAAGATGGTATGTCCCTCCCGGAGAGCTCTAATTACCATGATCACACTGATATCTAGGTGGTCCATGTATGAAGGCATGTGCAGATAAGCCACTATACACATCAAGAGTACATTTACTCGGGTAACACGCCAATCATCCTCTAAAATGGTGAAATCCTAGGAGTACCACATATTACTATCCAATGACCCAAATTTGTCAATCATAAAACTCAAGGACACTACATGCTCCAAGGAGATCTCGTCCAGGGTAACTCTAAACCTCAAACCTGTGAGGGTCATAAATTGTCGACTCATATCTTCGACAGCCATCCGAGCACAAGGCATATCCAACGGCAAATCTGTTAGACGCTCGTACTCCTCAAACTTAGGAGTCAACACCTAGTTAGAAAACTAGAATACCTTCCTATCAGTTACCCAACCCTCTACAAAACCCGATGGAACTTGAAACATCATGAAGGTCATAAAGTGATGCAACAACTAGTTAACTGTCACTCGATCTAGGGATGACAAACTGTCATACCAAAATCTCAAGTAAGATGTCACCAATACTTGAGGGGTATGCTCAATCTGGCTAACTGAAGATGAAGACATTTGTAAGGCCGTGTCATAAGACCATCAACGGGTCAATGCTAAAACTCATCTCTGGAAATGCATGTCCGTAAACATAATGCATGCATAATAAACAAAAGATGACAATATGATGTCGAGAATGGAAAACAGGATACATACATTCCTAAGTACATCATCATCTAAATAAATCAAATCTTTATACAACTGGAAAATATTAGGAAATGGGGCACAACCGCCTAACAACTAACAGAGGCCTATCAAAAGATATAACGAGAATGGGGCACAACCGCCCAATATCTAACAGAGGCCTATCAAAAGATATAGAGAGAAATGCATATATCAGAAGAAGTCAATAATGTTGATGACCACATCATCTAACCTATCCATCTGATGTAACTCTTCCTGAGTCATTGAATATCTGCCAGTAGGGATATTAGGCTGATAGAATGGAGGATCTGCACTGGCAAAACCATCTGGATATGGGCCACCTGAAAGGCCAGCCCCAGAGCTGGAAGGATCAAAAGTATTCGCCTCGAAAGGATCTTTGCCCAAATGCTGGATGTAGAAATGTGCCCAGTCCAATTGCTAGGTCAAACTATCAATCTGTGTCAGATGAGTAGGCTCTCAAACGTAGGAAATCCAATCCGCTATCATGACAGAGCCAGGAACCATATCCCCTATGAACTGTATGGCGCGGGTCTGGGCTCCAATGGTGCGAGGGAACCACCAGCGATAAAATGCCTCCTGAGTGCATGGTCCCTCTAGCAAAGTAAAGCCATTAACACCCACCAGTGGGACATCAATGATCGGCTTCAATAAAGGCCAATGCCGCCTGACAGGAGGATAGATCAGAATGCAAATCTCTCATGTAGTGCTCATAATAGCACTCTCTCCTAAATAGAGCTCCCAACCTCAGTCTGTAAAATGAGGAATCTGACGAGTGGACATCACATACTCGACACCAATCGGGAAACCACCCTCGAAGCCAACTGTCAAGTTGTCCTCAGAATAAGGAATACATGTAATGACATCAGATGTCAACAGCTCCAACTTTAAGCGCGGATGGGTGAAACCCTCAGCTACAAGAACCTCTGTCAAAGTGGAGTGATGTCATCACCGTCCCCATGGATATGTGTCTAAACCTAACAGGCTAATGGGACGAAAACATGGGAGCCTCTCATAGGCTCAAAACTGCCAATACAAGATTAAATATCTGTGGTCAGTCAAACTCTCAACCAAAACAAGGGAAATCAAAAGAGAAAATACTTACCAGTAGGAATGGGTAGAACCCTAGCCAAGCCTATGTCATGCCCTCTGAGCTTAGGCGCATTCCCCTTAGGAAGTAGGCAAAGGTTTAGGAACCCCAATCAAATTCTCCAATATGGTTCACCTTTCGAGTGGCGCTAACTAAAGCAAATGACACCGTTGAAGAGTTATCAGCCAAGAAATAACTCCTAAGGATGATCAGGAACAATCATCGAAGGATGCAATCCCTAACCCTCCGATCATCGAGCAATAGCTCAGTCAAAGCCCCACTCATGGCATCTACACTCAAAGGACTAGTACAGACTATCCTACCCTTGAACGCCATAATTGGGACTTCTAGCAAGGATCTGATAATAGTCAGGGAAATGTTAACCACAAAAGGCACTGACGCCCCAAAAAAAATCCATCCTAGTGATGAATCACCAATCCATCGATGTCATCATCACCTCGCAATCCAACAAATGGAGAGATTGGGTCTGGTGAAACTAACACTCAGACAAAGCCCTGAGGTAACCCCAGGGAGAACGATGGGGGAGGATGGAAAAGGATGCCTCAAAACATTAAGTATGCACAATCTCTCGGTACTCTGGGTGAAGAGTCTGGTACAGAGAATGTATGCTAAACTAGTTCCCTCGAGGCTGTGTCAAGCCGAGAACCTGCATCACAATGCAAATCAACATCAGAACCCTTGACCCCACAAATTGGAAAAGGAAGATCAACATGGCTTTTACCTCGTTCGCATAAAGATAGATCTAGGGGTGAGAACTTAAATCATCCAGAAGCTCTGGAATCGTCACATTTATAGTTAGAAGCTCCCTGTCGGGAATAAAAGTAGAAGGAGCGGGATCCGTAATGGGTACATCCTCTTCCTCGTCCTCAACATCTATTCTCTCAACTCAGATACGACGAATCACTTACTCCGTCAACCGACAAGGCAGTTGGGCTGGGCAAGGCTGAGGCATATCTGAAGCTTTCCTCCTCACACCTAAAGAGGTCCTATGGGAGATACTCAGCTGGTTTGGAACCATATATCTGGACAAAAGTCTCAAAATCACCTCAGAAAGGGTGTGGTAAATTCTAACCTGGAGCTCATTAAATAAATTTTATGTTTATATGTATGCATGCATTTCTTTATCATACGTCTATAGTAGAGTTGAAAATGCATGTTCAATCAATGCTTAGACTAGTGAATTTTTTTTTGCCAGAGTCTCCTTCGTAAAAAGGATTATCCACATGCTCGAAGGCATGACTAGGTCGCCATTCAGTAACACACCAACTAAAAGTCATAAACATCCTATATGTATGAAAAATATCAAAGTCATAATCCATAAGGGTAGCCTAATTACCAGGATTACTTTGCTTCAAAACCTTTGCTCATTTCTCCTCAAATAAGATGAAAAATAGCACAAAAAGGTTCCAAGTTGACTGTTTAAAAAGTTAATTTTTTTTACATCAATATGTTCAACATGGTAAAATACTAACATTTACTGTGTTAAATAATTTTTACCAAGTCATATGAGCATGCATATTCACTACTATGTGTTTTGAAGCATTTCATGTGATAACTCACTTTCTAACGGACAAAACTTGAAAAGAAGACATGTATACGTTACCAGGATAGTGTAGAACACGTGTACGATGACAAATTTTGTAGAAAATAGCTCAAACTCAGTAAATCTGAAGAAGAACTCTCAGATTCTCTAAGAGGCTTCAAGTTACAAATGACTTGTAAAGGAAAAGAAAGGATATATAAACCCATGGGTCCCCCCCGGCTCGATCAAATTTGAGTTGTAAAGGAGGTCCTACAAGCTAAATTTAAAGTCAAATTAGGAAAAAAGACGCTACGCGATTAAGCGGAAAAGCCTGAAATCTGGATTTTCAGAGACCAAACTATGGGTCTACATATCAATCATTGGTATTCACCCAAACATAGGGTCATAAAGCCGATGATCAAAGCTACCCTTGGCAATACCTGGCGAATGTCCAATTCCATCAACCTGGGCTGTGAGTGCAATCAAAATTATACATCTCATCAGAAAATCAATCCTAGTGGGGATTTTATACATCCTTAGCCGTTGAGAACCATTTAAATGAGGGTCAAACAGCTTTGACATCATTAGCCATTGACAATAAATCCAGTGAAGCATCAGAGATGGTCCGATAATTTTAGCCGTTGAAAACCATTTCAACGAGGGTCAAATAGCCTTGACATCATTAGCCATTGGCAGTAAATCCAGCGAAACATCGGAGATGGTTTGATGATTTTAGCCATTAAAAACAATTTCAACGAGGGTCAAGCAGCCTTAACATCATTAGTTGTTGGCAATAAATCCAACGAAGCATCGGAGATGGTCTGATGATTTTAGCCGTTGAAAACCATTTCAACGAGGGTCAAGCAGCCTTGACATCATTAGTCGTTGGCAGTAAATCCAGCAAAGCATCGGAGATGGTTCAATGATTTTAGTCTTTGAAAATGATTTAAATGAGGGTCAAGTAGCCTTGATATCATTAGTTATTGACAGTAAATCCAGCGAAGCATCGAAGATGGTCTGATAATCTTAGCCATTGAACGCTATTTCAACGAGGGTCAAGAAGCCCTAACATAACCAGTCGTTGGCAGTAACTCTAGTGAAGAACCAGAGGTGGTCCGATGGTGTTAGCTGTAAAAGGACAATTCAACGGGGGTCGGGAAGCCCTGACAGTACAAACCGTTGGCAGTAACTCCAATGAAGCTTCATAAAGACCTAACGATGCACGTTGTAGAAAACTATCCTCATCGGGAAGATCGAAGATGGAATCTGTTATACAGATCCTTAGCAATCAAAGCACAATTCCCAAGGAGTCACTCAAACATGAAAAGAACATCTCCAGTGGGAAGCCTGCAATGAGGATTAAGGACTTTGATGATAACCCCAATGTCAACATCCTATAGTCTCAACTATGGAGCAACCTCCATTCCAAATATTTTGAGAACGTCTTTACAACTTGTCAACAAATCAGGCTCAAATAGCACTGATGGACAGTTCAAAATCACTGACAATAACCCCAGCATTACATCAGGAGATTCTTGTGATAAGAGCTTTGGAATTTATCGGTCGAATAGATATCCAAGAAGATCCCGTTAGAACATGGTCCAACAAGCAACACTCATCATACATTCACATCATGCTGCATTACATTGCATCATGATTATCTTGTCACATTTTAAATGTCTAGCGATCTTTATCCTATCCATGTCATTACATTGTATAAATATGATTAAGAGGGGCATCTATAGACACTCAAAATTATACATTCTTGTTACTAACCATACAGGAGGGCAAAATCGTCTTCCAAAGATAACCTTAGAAGTCAAATCAGTTTCAATCTCGGAGACAACCCCAGGATACTAAGTTTTCAATCTTAGATATAACCCCAAGAAATTCAGTTAAAACCTCGGAGATAACCCCTAGGAATGCAGTCCAAGTTCCCGAGATCACCTCGAAAAAGTCAGTTTCAACCCAGAAGACAACCCTCGGGACAACCCCGAGACACTCAATTCCAACCCCGAAGATAACCCCAGGAGGTTAAGTACACCTCGGAGATAACCTTGAGGACATTCAGCATTCATAGCAGCCCAATCTTAGAGATAACCCTAAGCAACGACTGCTACATCTACGCAAAAGATGAAGATAACCCCGGTGGGGGAAAAATCATCATTTTCCACCTCAATGCTACATTTACGTCGTCTCAACACATTTCAATCCACACTTCATAAAAAAGTGTCACACAAGAACCATAGCTCAAATCCCGAGTGATATCTACACACGACAGTATAACGGATAGACTTTAAAGACTTGCAGATCGGGTCATGGACCAATCTTCCCAGCTTCGTACAACCTCTAATCCCATGTCATTGTGTAGCTCTCTGTAAAATCTTCCTAGAAAGGTAAAACACTCCTTTCTCGAAAGCCTGTATTTAAAGTTATGAAGGTTTAAACGGATAGCTCGTATCCAAAGTGCACATACTTCAAGATAACGGGACCCGTATGGCCCGGGGCACCCTGGACAGTCGCGGGTAAACCCACGGTCGTCGGGTCTTTAAATATGAGCTCTTAGCAGCTCATTTAAAAAAGATAAAATGAGAAAAAGAGAGAAAACTATGTCCATTTCAACCTGTAAACACTTCTAGAGTGCTCTAAACTGAGTGATTCTTCTTTCTAAACACCTGTAAGCTCGTGTTTTACAACATACTGAAGTTTAACCGGTGGAAATCAAGTTTTTTGTTGTCAAAAGCTATCTGAAGTCTTCTTGGCAGCCTACTGTAAGATGTTTTAGGTTTTTAAGCTTTTTATTACTTCTATACATATATATCTACTAACGTTGAGAGTCGTGCTGTGTGGGTATGCCCGGATCGTCGATCCGTGGCTGTTTATTGCTTATATATATATATATTTTCATTTCAATCAGGCCTAGAGTTTACTTCCTAGCCATTTATTGCCTTTATATATGTATATATATGCATACATATATATATATATATAGATTTACATTTCAAAATCCTGCTTGGAGTTTACTTCGTGGCAGTTGATCGATACTTGTATATATTTTTCTTGCTTTTATATAAATATCTGCTTTATTTGCTTTCATAATGTAGATATTTAATTGCTTAGCCTGCGGGCTAGATTTGCCTAAATTTGGTTACTTTTGACTTTAACCGGTTCATAGTGACTAAACTAGAACCGTTGAAGCTGGAATGGTTTAGATTTTCTCAAATCTAGTTCTTTTTCTAGCTTTCACACATATTTCTTTTTCATGTGAGCCTAGGAAGCATGTGATCACAGATTCAGCTACAGAATCTAGATTCGGTTCCTGTGATGGACATTTTGCAGCCGCGGACAGCTTGTAAATTATCCACGGTGTCTGAATATCCTTAGATGGCTCTTATGATGTAACGCCCCGAAATATGGTCTATCTTCACACCCGAAATTTCGTACGTCACGATCCCATCTTCTTCCAAACACACATCATTATATACTTAAATATAACAACACATATTCTAAATTCCCAGGTTCTAAAACCTTATAACTCCTTTTATTACAAATATCGATAATTACATTATCCTTTACATCTTACACGAATGAGTTTCATCCGCCACTAAGGATACATAACAGTTCATTAAACTAATCTAAAGTTCATTTAACTTATTTTATATTACAAGTCTTCGCTCGATCTTCTCGCTCATCCACATTCTGAATGGTACTTCATCTAGATACCGTCAGCTTGATCTTTATGGAATCCTTAAGTTCTTCTAACATCGTACGCTGGAAATGTTTTTCATTTAAAGCAAGTGTGAGCATTCAATTGCCCAGCAAGTCATAACAGTTGAACAAACATCTTCAAGAGTTCAAACATTCTTTCAAGACTTCAATAACCGAACAAAGAATATGAATCATCTTGAATAATAGGAATAATCTTGATTCCTATCATTTTAAAATATTAGTTACATTCATTTTAAAATACTTTCATTCTTCTACCTTTTCCATACACATTCTGTCAGGCTAGAATCATTAGCACAGATTTAATAATAACTGATCATGTATAAATAGAGCATTCTCTTATTGAACAGTTAAATCACAGAATAATTCATCTCATAGAAACACCGAAGTGTTCATATTGTGGCACAAGGCCTCATATGTTCTACCACCTTGCACAAATATTGCACATTAACATATAGACGAAACTTCTCAAGTTTAACATCTGAGAAGTTTAAGAAACTAGCATTCATTTAGAATATGAATGAAGTTAGGAAACTTGCCTTTTACATGACAAATTCGACTTACCATTTGAATCTGCTCATTCCAGCTTCTATGTAGCACATAAGAAAAAACAACACATACACTAATTAGTCCCAGTATATTTGACTTATGCATTAGTTTGCTTAACTTTACTTCTTAGGGTTCGCGTTTCAGCAACCTATGTTTACGCCGACCACTTTGATTACTGTTTCTCTGCCTTCATGACATACAGAGATGTCTTTACTTATACATTCATCATCTTTGATGTTTTACATTTTATCTTCTTCTTATAACTTCTCTAGGACTCAAAGACACATCGCTTTCTCTGCTAGTAGTCCATATGGTACTCTGGTGGTTTCCCATGAAACAACCAACAAACAAGTTCCGTGCCTCGCCTATAATCCGCCCATAACAATGAGTTAGATCGGTTGCCAGTTTTGTATATACCTTCATTCTATGAAGGAATTGTTTAGCCCAGCTCCCACATGTCAACCATCAAAGGTTACGTTTGCACCACAACCAAACTTATCTTAACTTATCCGAACTATTAAACTATAATCTTCGTTAAGTTAATTTCTCATTCCTTATGGCTTCCTGGCAACTAAATGCCACACCTTAGTATTCATTCGTATACGACTCACCTTAGGCTTTCATTACTCTTATTATCGTTCATTATAGCTTTTTCGATAATTCATGTCTTACTTACTACCTTTGTCAACGTCTAGGTCATACAACCAGGGTATACTTAGAACGTTCGTCTGATGCGAATACGATTCACGAGGATCGTTTACGTATTCAACGTTCATATTGCTCGTCTTTTAATCTCTCATTAAACCTTTACTCAAGGTTTTCATCGCTTTAGATCGTTATCTATCCCATGAACCTCATGTTCATTATTCTTTCTTAATGTTGAAGTCATACTGTTCGTTGTATGCTACGACCGATCGTTTATCGCAACAGCGTTGCGTTCACAGCGTCTATACGCTTTACACTTATCTCTCACTATTATGACATAACATCAAAATGTTATTCATTACCCTGGTAGCTCAACATCTAAGGAATCACAACCATAGCAATCCTCCACGTTCGTTTATAGTAACTACGGTCCCCGGATATCGGTTCCGTAATCCGCATTTACATTCTATATCTTTTACTCTCATTTAATCTTTTCGTTCAACCTTCATTAAAGGTTTAATTCACTTGTTAAAGTGTTATATTAGTTGAACATTATGTTCTTTATCTTCCTGTACATTTCCCCCAAGAGTAGAGCAGTTAAAAGTTCTTCTCTCTCGCTTTTTTCCCTACAATCGCGCTTACTTGCACCACTCTCCTTTATCTCTCGTACATGGCGTTAGTTTGCGATTTTCGGCTCCTGATCTGCTGTCGCTTCTGAGTGCCACCTTACAAGGCATGGCTAGCGCCGCGGCGCCAAGCCCTAACCCTAGAAAATTTCTCTAAGTGTTAAATTCAATTTGAGACACTTACTTCCCGCTTTCATAACTTATTCGTTATAACTCGGAATGAGGTCATTCCAAAGCCATTCTCTTCCTTATCTTATGTAATTCAATACCCCTACACAGAACTTCGTTCTGAATCCATTAATATGCCATTTGATTGGCTTGACCTTCACCCTTCATTCATTTTACGTTTTTAACGCTCTACGTTCATTTGCCCGTAATTCGGTCATCCGAACTCGGAATTTGTTCGTTCTTAAGTCCATGACTCATGTTTTCAATGTTCTCTTATATTCTTATGAAACCCTACACATTCTAGTTCATTTACTAACTTTCTAATTCTCGTTTGTCTTTAACAAAATTTATGCCATAACTTCGTTATAGCTAAGTCTTAATCCATTCTTCATGAACGTTTCTACCGTTCCTAACCAAGAAATTTGTATCTAAATTATACGCGATGTTTTTAAACTTGTCCCTCAACAACAATTATCCTACGATGGTTTTAAATTTGTCCATCAACAACGTTCTTCGCATGTTCTTTGTGTTCTTCGTTCGTTCTTCATTTAATCGATATTTTGGATTACGATTTCACTTTTTATTTGAATTTGATGTTATACAACATCATTCCTTATTTATTTCACCTACTTATTCATATAATCCACTCAGATCGTTCTAATTCATTACAAATCTTATACTTCCTTAAGAAATTTATAAACTAAACTTTTAATTCTTATTTCTTCATTTTCTTACGATTTCAACCATATGAAATCATTCCTAACGTCATTTACTTCTTATTCTTATTAATCTAAGTTTTGAACATAAAACTTAAGAAAAGTTAACTTAGGAGTTAGGTTTTAATACATTTCCTCTTTATTTTTCTTCCGCTAGACAAAATCGGCGATTTGCTAGCTTTTCTATTTCACGAACACTTTCGATCCGATCATTCAATCTCATGCTCTTCCTTTTCCCTCTTCATCTGAACCCTTTCTCTCTCTCTCTGTGTGTGTGTGTGTGTGTAAGGTGTAGGATTTTCAAAATCCCAAATAAATGAATTAAGCTTCCTATTTATAGAATTTCCAAGCTAAGGGTATTTTAGTCATTTCACCCCCTTAACCTCCTTACTATTCACACCTCCATATTATTCGTCTTTTTCCCCAGAAATATTTTTGTTCGCAGAAAAGTTTCATTTTTGTCTTGAAAATAATTACTCGTTCAGTCTAGTTTGTAGCCAGAATCCTCCCGACTTATAATCATCCTATGTTCTAGAACGATTAATAAACACATAGCACATAATATTATTAATAAAAATTCATTTTATTAATAACTAATTCTTTAAACTTAAATTCTGGACAAGCCGAATTTCTGGGTCATTAGATATGCCCACAAGGAGTTTGGCATTGCTATGTATCTTATTTTCTCGAAGATGTCTCGAATCTCAAAAATAAAAGCAATCAAGCCGAACATATAATTAAATGGATGTATCCAAGGCCTCAATTACTATTGAGCATAAGGGTTTGAAAAACCTGTTTTACAAAATATCACTGCTATATCTTGTTAAAATTGAACTTTTATACAAAAGTTAAAACCCTTATATATAGGTTCAAACGAGGCATATCACTACTTCCAAACAACTGCACATATGTGACGCCCCCAAAATAGGTCCACACGACCCATTCTGAGTCTCCAGATATCACACTATAAAAATCATTTACAAACTTCATTTATACAACTGTTGAAATGTCGTGTAGAATACGACCACAGTTAAACTGTGAGTTTTAATACAAATGTATGTAGCTCTGATGGTGCATCGACCACAACCTTACAATGGTACTTTACATAAAACTATAGTCAATAACTGTTTTAGAAATTAAAATCTTTGGAAAATACTCAAGGAAACCTTCGTACTTGGGAGGCCATGCGTCTAGGTTATGATAGATATCATATGTCCACAGAATTATCCTTGGTTGACCCAATAGTCGCTAAAGAAAATCAAGAAGATTACTATCAGTGGTGAGTCTTCTCTTGACATATAACTATCTCCACTATCTACAATTGAAAATTATATTTCAACTAAACTCCAAGATCATATAGGTAGTGCTCGTAGATATACTCAATAAGTGGATGTGCACAACCCTGTGTTATGATAACACGAGGTTGTATGTCATTAGACATGTTGTATGATAGTGGCAAAACACCCTTCTAAAGTTGGGTTCACCTCACCCTATTCGGTTCACCAAAATTAAATATCAAATGACGTATACAATACGACACACTTATCTAAAATTCTCAACAAAATTATTTTCATTCTATTTAAGGAGGACCTCAACAGCTATAGACCACCGTTCTATTCTCCTGTTACCCCCGCTCGACCTAGCTACACTCTTATTACCTGAAAGGAATTATGAAACAAAAAGGGTGAGCACAACTAGCCCAGTAAAGAATATCATGACTAAAGATAATTTACATCATCAATAGCCTTCGTCAGTAATAAATCAGAGATTTAGAACATATGGTAGGAGATAAAACTTTTCAACCATAGTTGCAGCGGAACGAGCAATCCATTAGAAGAGTTAAATAGACCATCAGATCTATTATCTTCTCCATGTTAAAAGTCCACCAATAATGTTTTATTCCTGTAATATCAATCAACAATTCCTGTCCACAATCATATGAATAACTCATAATCATAATTGTGATTCTAAATTCCTCTTCGCACCTGGGATTTAGATAATTTTCATCACCTATCTTCACCAAAACATCAAAAATCATGGTTATACCAAATCACAATTCTCGCTCATAATCATACTAATAAATTCATCTTTGCACTCTACTGACCAAAGATATTCATTAACAATTCATCTTTGCACTACAGGCCAAAGACATACAACTGTATTTTAGAAGAGTCAAGTAGAGCATGATATGTACTATCGTTTACGAATTAAAAGTGTATAATCAATATTTTATCGTTGAGACTCAGCTTAATAAATAATCCACATCATCGAATCATCCCTGCATTACGGCCAAGGATATTCATGTAATCATCAATGGTCATGATTATACCGAATAATCCCTGGTTATAATCATACCAATAACTGTTCATCAATGCACTACGGGCCAATGAGGACTTTTACCACATCATCTATAACATTACGGGTCATGATTATACCAAATGATCCCTGGTCATAATCATACAAATAAACATTTCATCTATGCACATAAGCCAAAGATATTCATCAATTAATAGTTCATATTTGCACGTAAGCCAAAGATATACAACTGTAAAACTAATAATCAACAATCCATCTTTGCACGTAAGCCAAAGATGACTTTTATCATAATATAAGCATGAGGACGATGAAAATGATATAATCATTAATCAAAGGAAATCAAGGATAAATATTAAAGACTTTAAATTTATCCAAATATTATCAATCACTTAATAAACTCATCACTTAATATTATTAATATTATAACAATATTTTAATCACTTCTTAAACTTATAAATAATTTATTTCAATTGTTTACACTTTACGAAATAATGCATTTTAATCATTCAAAAATGTCATACTCATACGATTTTATCACCAATGATTAAATCCCTCATCAAAAATATGCATGTACCCTATATAGGATTTCCAAGCCATAAAATCCTATTTACCAATTTTTCAACTTCACATAACATATTTAATTCATATGTTCATAATTAAACCATTTTCATCAAAAATAACAAATCAATCCTAAAACGTTTTCTTTTATGGGATTTAGCAGAATATAGTCCCATATTGAACATATATTTTTCTCAGAATTTTTAAAATTCATTTACTATTGTTCATATGGCCAAAACTGCCGAATATTTAGACATTTATCATAAAATATACTTTTGTCCAAAATTTCTGAAATTTGCAGGGTATACTCCTGTTATATACATGTACTCCCAATAAAAATTTCACCAATTTTGGAGTTAACCACAAGGAGTTATAAGAGTTTACTTTTAAAATAGTCTTTTCCCATAAAATCCATAACTCTAAATCTATACATCCAAAAATCACCATCTTTGGACAAAATATAGAGAACTCATCAAATTATCATTTCAAATTTTTCCAGAATTTTTGAGGGTCAAAAAAATTACAAAACTAAAAATGGATTTTCACTCGCCATGCGGTAATCCACGTAGACAGATCATTTCCACAATTTAATAAGGAATGAATACAAATGATCATTCACCATGCATGTGGTAATCCACATGTACAAAGTTATTCCAATGTAATAATAAAGAATGGAATAATGTAAAAATTCACCATGCATGCGATAGACCACACAGATAGGTTATTCCCAACAGAATAATAAAGAATGGAACCAGGTCATGCGTAATCCGCACAAACATGATATTCCAACAGAATAATGAAGAGTGGAATAACAACAGAATTCACCATGCATGCGATAGACCGCACAGACAGGTTATTCCAATAGACTAATAAAGAATGGAACCAGGTCATGCGTAATACGCATAGACAGGATATTCTGATAGAATAATAAAGAATGGAACTAGGTCATGCGTAATCCGCACAGATTGGATATTCCGACAGAATAATAAAGAATGGAATAATAGAAGAATTTCACCATCTATGCGGTACTTCGCATAGACATGTTATTCCAACACAATAATAAGAAATGGAATAACAGAAGCTCTCATCATGAATACGAAAGGAATAATACCCCTTACTTTAATAAGAATATCCCTTACCTTAGAAGAAACTTGATATTGGAATAGTGAGGTAGCAGACTTCTCTTCTTCTTTTTCTCTATAATTTCTCTCTATAATAATTGCTCTAAAGCTTTAGTGAATTGGTGAGAAATGATGGAAGAATGAGCTTCTATTTATAGGAAAATATAGTTTTGATAATTGCACCTTTTGGGGCTCAAAATATTACAGTACAATACCTTTAACTTTTCTTTCATTTTTAATTTAGTCCTGCAAGTATTATCAAACTTGCACCACCTCCCCTAATAGTAAATCATGTGAATTAATAGTACAATCATGTGACTCAGTAGTTATAATCATGTGAAAATATGAATTACAATATAGTACCTCCATCTATACCTCTATTTTTAACTTAGTCATGCAAGTATTATCAATCTTGCACCAACTCCCCTAATAGTACAAGAATGTGGATCAATAGTACATACATGTGAATAAATAGTTATAATCATGTGAATTAATAGCAATTAATTGCTCATTTATTCGATTAATTACCCGATTGGTCAATATAACCTCCAGACATCAATTATTATTGAAATAAATGTCGATTTTCACTAACACTAACAATCCCAACACAATGGAAATATTTTTCTCAAAAATTTCATTTTTGAAATTTCGAAGTTTGACTTTTTCCAAAAAAAGTCAACTGTTGATTTTTTTTGACCAAAAAGTAAACCACGAAAATTTTTGTGTTTATAGTCTATTTCTACTAATTTCATCGTTCCGGACTCAAATATCACGTCCGCGTCTCCAAATTCAATTTCGAACTCAAATTCGATTTTTAATAACATTCATTATTAATATTATAACTCACAATATTTAACAACCAGGTCGTTCCAAGGAAAGAGGGGGCTTTGCGATAAGGATTTCTCCTTATTGGCGCGTAATTAGGTTACCAAACCTCTCCTTGACAGAACTTCTAGACATTGTCAATATTACAAATAATAATATGAATAACTCTGCCATCTCAATTATTAATTTAATAATATAAAATATTATGCAGATGATACTGTGACAATAATTGAATCAATAATATGAGAGATATGATGTAGCAATTACTGTAGCAATAATTGAGTATAACTGAGTAACTTCTCACGTAAACATCAATAATCAATACAGTGTGCTACTATGCAACCAAGCGTATTGTTGTACTTTTATCACCTATTATTTTATGAAAACTTTCTTACTTTGAAAATTTTTTACATATCACCCTTAACTTTAAAATTTTATCAATTTAACTATTTACCAAAATAGAAAAATTGAATACCTTTATTTCATAAAATTCGGGGTCTCACAACATAGGCCTAACTCTCTCACACACACATACACCTATAAAAGTTTAATGAAAAGTGGCGGTAACTGTGTTATCACGAAAGTCAGGGGTGCCAAACACCTTCCCTCCACTTAATCAAGCTCCCGGACCCTAACGAATTTTAGTTTCTCAGACCAGTTAGACGGTGTCAAACCATCAGGTCTTTGTGCAAATCTTTTCTCGATTCAGTTAGTGCAACCATTTAAAAATATCAACAGGCGACTCTCACAGTCAAATCGTCGACATATACATGTCGGACCTTTTAAAACTTATTTTTTCAAACAAATCTCACCTAAAATGAGAACACCAAAAGACAAGAACAGAAAGGGACAAATAAAAATCCTTACATCGACAATTATGTATAATAAGGAAGTTATTATATGGGAAAGAATACGAGTATAATAAAAGGTATTGTACAAGTATATGCGAAAGATAATATAATGTATAAGATAAATGTTATACGAACTAGCATACGAGAAGAATACGAGAATTATACGGTAAGAGCACAAACCATTATTATTGGACTAGTGGAATTTGAATGAAAACTTTGGCAAGCCCAAGTGAAAGATATTTGAGGCCCAATGATAAACTTAATCAAGACCCAAAGGTAATTTAATTTAATCCCAAGGTTAGGCCCAAATTAAAATAAACATAAACCCAAACCAAGAGCCGAACCCATACATCAAACCGTTGGGTCACTGGATGGGTAAAACCCATGGGGCAACAATCCATGTGGGACTGATAAGTAGGATTTATACCTACTTATTAATTTCTAACATACCAGAATTTTGCTCAACTTAAGTAGTTTTAGTATGTTTTTATTTCTTTTTGTGTTTGTTTTGTAGTTTGCTTAAAAGAAACTCCTAAGGCATTAAATTGGCATGGCAAGGCATGGTGATAGCATAGAAGCATGGCAAGGTGGATTTGTGTTAAAATGAAAATGGCAATTGAGATCAAGCATTTGGGAGGACAGCTAGAGGGGCTTTGATGTGGTCAAATGAAGAAGAAAGAATTGAAGAAAAGAAGAAGAAGCAAGTAGTAAGCAACAACAACACGAGAGCAAAAACACCAAAGAAGATGAGAATCCAAAGCACCAAAGACATTTGGCCAGCACCTAATAATAGGCTGAGCACGGCGCACTCGCGCCATGAGGCCATCAAACGTAGACAAGGCATGGCGTGCTTTCGCTACCATTTTACCACAGAGACTTCTAAGGCCTTGCTGAGTATCGACAAATCGCGATGTCCAAAGGTCCGCCTGCTTAATTTGTATTACTTGCTTTGCCATGCTCGCCATAAGTTATACTTGAATTAAAATGCTGACTTTTTATTTTGTATTGCTGGAGCGTGATTTCTATTATAAGGTGTATTTGGTGGTTTAAAAAGAGGTATTCTATTAGTTAGACTTTACTATATTAGGGTTTTCATATTCTAGAGAGAATCCATAACATTTATCTATTATTTTGGGCTTCTCTCTTTAGATTGTTTGTTTATAAATACTGGGTTTTATTTTGATGATGAATGTGGACCTGAAATAGCTTGGAATCACATTGTGAAGTAGGGTTTTATCAAATTTGATTTCTCATTTCCCTTAAAATCTCTTTGCTCTCTTTGTTTATTTCTATGTTTGGCTTAAATCCCATAATGGGTGTTGATTCAGCAATGAACTAACTTCCATTATGGGATTCTAACGAAGTTTATTGCATAGTTCAGTCTTGTATGCCTATTTATGATTGTTTGTATGGTTATCTATGGATTGACTAACATGGTTGCACTTAAATATTGAATGCTTGATCACCATTCACCCTAATTACTTGTATGGAATTGGAAAAGGAAGTATAAGTACATATTAAGCCATGTTAGCATGTGTTCATGAGATTTACATATGTTAGGTTTCATGATACGTGATCTGGATAAACAAATACCAGTTCACCATGTGTAGTTGTTAAGAGGCCTTCTTCTTAAATCAGTATTGCTTGTAATTCACATAGACATATAGTGGGTTAGGTAATATTGATGCTCATATGAATTCTATCATTTTGTGCATTTTGTGTGATTTGGATATGGTACATCGAAAGATGGCCATGTTTCACTTTCGTGCTCTCAACTAGCTGTCTATTGTAATCAATCAAACATAGCAAGAGGCGTACATTCTAGATAAGGCTTTAAATGACATTAGGATCCCATTTCTCTCCACTTTGATTCTCTTAATTTAGTAATTAGTAATTTTTGTGTTGAGAATTAATTTAGGTTTCCCTTTGCTTGTTAGATGATCGTTTGAGCAACTAGAAATAGTGATAAGGTTGTTGCATGCAAGTGTAGATTTATTCACCTTTCTCCGTGGGATCGATACTTTCTTACTCTATACTACTTCTTCACCCATGTATACTTGCATGAGTTAGAGTCTGTTTTGTTAACCGAAATAAGTACAACAAGTTTTTTGCGCCGTTACCAAGGAAAGGTGTTTATTTTTATCATTGTCATCATCAACTAAAGCTAGATTTATTTGACTTGAACAGTTTTATTCTTATCTAAATTCTATTTTACTTTTGTTTGCGTTTTGAAGTACTTGTGTATAGTTTATGCGCACACGATCTTCAAATCCTGAGTTGATTCCTGTACAGGATAATATCAATGATAGAGCTTGGAAAGCAAGTGCATGTCAGAATAAATAAGTAAATACTGAGACATCATCAACCAACATGGCAGAAGAGCATAGAGAAGAACATAGAGCCTTGAGGGATTACTTTATGCCCAAAATTAATGAGTTGCAGTCGAGCATTGTAAGGCCAACTATAGTAGCAAATACCTTTAAAATTAAGCCAGGCACGATACA
Organism: Panax ginseng; assembly: GCA_020205605.1. Classification (NCBI taxonomy): domain Eukaryota; kingdom Viridiplantae; phylum Streptophyta; class Magnoliopsida; order Apiales; family Araliaceae; genus Panax; species Panax ginseng. The sequence goes on from CM035129.1 coordinate 110,675,898, forward strand.
GATGGTGCAGAATTCAGTTCAATTTGGAGGTGCTGCTATAGATGACCCCAATGAGCATTTGTTCAGTTTCATCGAGATATGTGATACTTTTAAGTACAATGGGGTGTCAGAAGATGTAATCAGGCTCAGACTATTTCCATTTTCTTTGAGGGATAAGGCAAGAAGTTGGCTCCATTAATTACCATCGTGGTCAATCAGCACATGGGATGACTTAGCATAGAAGTCCTTAGCCAAATTTTTCCCTATGGCTAAGACAACAAAAATGAGAAATGCGATTTCCCAGTTTGAACAGCAACATGGTGAATCACTATATGAAGCATGGGAATGCTACAAGGAAATGCCCTCATTATGGAATGCTTGATTGGATGGTTATAAATACCTTTTACAATGGAATGGGTTGGCAGTCTAGGCCAATAGTAGATGCTGCTGCAAGAGGAGCCTTATGGGCTAAAGCTATGAAGAAGTGTATAATCTTATTGAGACTATAGCAATAAACAATTTTTAGAATCCTACGGCCAGGATGCTACAACCAGAAGTTGAGGGAATGTTAGAGGTGGTTGCCATTACAGCATTGTCAGCTCAAATGGCAGCCATGACAAAGAAGATTAAATCATTGGCGGAGAACAAAGTAAAGAAGATTGCTTATGTTTGTGAGATTTGTGTGGGGTCACATCAAACAGACCAATGTGCTATTAGTTTAGAACCAGTGCAATTTATGAGCAACTGCCAAAAGAATCAGAATCAGTACCAAAATTCTTACAATCCCAACAACCGAAACCATTCCAATTTTAGTTGGAACAACAACCAGAGCATACAACAACATCAACCACAACATCAATTTCAATCTTAACCCCAATACCAACCACATCAATCTAACCAGCAATATGCACCCAAACCTCCTTACCCTCTTGGATTTCAACAACAACAGCAACACCATCCACTACATGCTCCACAACCAAAAAAGAAGTCAGAAATGGAGGAGATGATGCTGAAGTACATGGCTAAAAAGGAAGTATTGATAAAGAGCCAGGTTGTGGCTATCAAGAACATGGAAACTCAAATGGGTTAAATGGCCAATATGTTGAATAGTATACCACAAGGGACTTTGCCAAGTACGACTGAAACCAATCCAAGAAGGGAAGGAAAGGAGCAATGTCAAGCAATCACACTGAGAACAGGGAAGCATATTGCAGATTTACAAGCCGGCGCGCCCGCTTTAACGCCCGAGAAAATGGGATTTTTATGAAAATTAAATTTTTATTTGATTATGTGAATTAAATGAATTTAATTGATTTATTTTGTGAGTAAGCTATGTGAAGGTCGTTCTATAACCTAGGATGTGTTTATATGGTTAGTAATCTAGCTACGTGCTAGAATTAATTATTTAGAATTTCCAAGACGAAAATAAATGTTTTTCGAGAAATTTCCGTAAAAACGCTATTCATCCGTTTCTGTTTGGGGAATTATTTTGAAATTCTGAGAAACGTGTAATGATAGAATATCGAGATGAGATGAAATATCTGATAATATTTCATTTATGGCTAATGAAGTTTTCGCCTGCGGACTTAAAACCTAAGGGTTGAGTATATTAATTTCTGAGAAGGAAATAAAACGTGTAGAAGGATATGCGTTATTGTTAATGTGTGTATTATACTAGTATGATACTATTTACTATCTATGTATAATACGATGAGTTAATACGAAGTACAATAAGATTATCGTACGAGTATTATATGGAGATAATACATGAATTATACGTATATAATACGATTAGTATTATGGAATTAAGTTAAGACTTAATGATAATTCATTTGAGTTGGATTATGTTTAGTCCAATCAATTGTATAGGCAAGCCCAATGAATTAATGTGTTAAGCCTAAGTCAAGGCACAATATTAGATTAAATTAAGCCTAATGCAAGGAAACCGAACCATGGATCGAACGGTGGGTCACCGAATGTGTAAAACCTATGGGGCAACCCATTGGGATGACCCATGGGCAAGGTGGGCCGGCCACTTGGTGTGCAAGACAAGATAATCACTTGGTCAACAAGTATTTTACTTGGTGACAAAATGTTGAATAGTAAGGAAGTGGGATATCTGACCAAAAAGCCCTTCCTATTGTTTTCCTATAAATAGGAAGCCTATGTTGGCCATTTGATGTTTTTCCAAGACTCAACCAACATATTTGAGAGAGAAAAAGAGCTAGACTTAAACCATTCTTCTACCTTGAAGCTTCTTCCTTACAAGTTTATCAAGATCACAAAGATCGTTAAGGTAATATTCCTTAATAGTATTTCCATCTCTTTTAGTTTTCTTTTAGTATGGAGAATCATAAATGGGTGGTGTATGTCTATTATGGTGGAATAAGTATGACATATTATAGATTCAATCCCTATAAGTCATGGAATCATAGAAATCATAAGGTTTGATATAGCTTAAAATTATGAAAATATTGATTGTTAAGATTGATTGTTGATAAACAATTAAACTCCATCAATTCATAAATATGTGCATCTTGCTTGGTTAGGATGTACATATGAAGTCCATGGAGTATTCCATGTGATTTGGCTTAGAGAACGTTAGTAACAAAGTTATGCCGAATTTCACAAAAATAGACGTTAAACGTCGAAAACATTAAAATTTCGGATTGATAGTCAATAGTTGCCGTGAGACTTGAAAACATTGTTTTTCAATGTCAGCATGTGGGATATGGTATTTAAGAGTCGTGGACTCATGAATCATCGGATTTTGACTTAAAACGAAGAAAACGAGCATTGAACGCTCATTAACGTTTACGAACGCTTAGAAAATGAACTTAATAGTGAATTTTGAGTTAACGGATTCAAAAGTGTTGAATTCTTATATGAACGCGTAGAGTATGTCATTTATGACGTGTAGGATTTTGAACGGACCAAATCGGACTTATAACGAAGAAGTTATGGCTCCGAGAATCTCACCAAAATTTTATCTGTTAAAAATTTTCTGGTGCTGAGGACTGGCGCCGCGGCGCAAGACAGTTCTTAAATTGTTGCGCCGTAGCGCCTTTACAGTGTATTTGGCTACTGGAAAGTGGCGCCACAACATCACATGTATAAGGAAGTCTCGTCAGCTATGGCAGACCGGGACTGGAATGCTATTAGCTCGCGCCCTTGCGGCCGATCTTGTATTGAGGTGTCACGTCGCGGCGTGGGTGCAAGGTAATGGTTGAATGACTTAGGTTTGTACTGCAATTGTTCAGAGACCTAGAAGAGTAAAGTTTATGCACTTCATAAGTGTACTAAAACTAATTCTATATTACCTATACTAAGGTATATGGTATTGAAACTTAGGAATTAAATGTATGTTAGTAAGTTATGAATGAAGATCATAAAGTGTTATAAGTCAAGTTGATGATAGAGTCCGGTTAATAACGGAAGTTGATTAATAAGCAAGAACGAAGGGTAATAAGTCAAGTTGACTTTACTATTGATATTAAGTTAACAAAGACATAGAAGAGAAAGAAGTTGGTAGGAATAATGTGAATAATTGTTTGATAGCTAATTACAGTGTGCAATGTGAATATATCATGTAGATGCTGTAAAGGTTGTGGTCAGTCGATTAAGTTATTTGAAGACATTGAAAGGCTAGTATTCTTAACGCTTGTCTAACCTTTAAGTTAGTCAAGTTTTATGTGATTCAATGTATTGAATTGCATGACTAATTTTAAAGAAAGGGTCAATGCCAGATTTAACTCGGCTAGACTACTCGTAAGATATAGATTGATTGATATTCATATCTTTCTATATAGAAATATTAACGCTATCCTATGCAAAGTAATTTGTACGGATGTGAAGGTAAGGTTTGTCTATGAACAAACAAAAGTATTTTTCATCGATTATTTGATGGGCACGCGTGTTTACCAAATGTTAAACCTAAATACGTTTAACGAATGAGTGTTGATTAACATAGAGTACTATAGGCTGATCACCTAGAAGTGCTCGTAAGTAATGAGGATGTACAACCTTAGTGCTGTGATATCCTTTTCAAGTATGAAAATAGAAAGCTACTGTTCATGGTCTATCGACCGGTTCAGAATTCCTAATCTACTTTATACTTTGGGAATTGATGTTATGAAATGTTAAAGTATTATTGTTTCATAATACTTCATAACTATTTGTTCAGTTATATATGAATTGCTATATAATTCACGAATGTGGTATTAATGTTATCCTTTGTTAAACTTGTTGAGCTTGTTATGCTCACTTCTTGCGTGAATTATAGGATTGCAGTTAAGGATGAACGTACTGAGAATGCAAAGAGAGATAAGGGAAAGGCTAAGATGGATACTTAACCATCATGTAATAGATTAGTATGTTGTATGTATTATACATTACGAACAACAAACGATGTAATCGGTTTATGAACCTGGGAAGGATTATACTTTGATTGTAATAAAAAGATAGTAATTGCATTCATTATGTTGTATTTCAATGGAATGATTATATAGTTATGAGTATCGTGTTTCACCAGATGTCGGATTGGAAGATACCTAAATTTGGGGGCGTCACAGGTTGGTATCAAAGCATTAGGTTATAAAACTTAAGGGGGGAAGAACCTTCGGCTAAAAACCGTGTAAGGAAGGTAAAGTCCGAAGAATGAAATTAAAGTTAAATGAATTAATAAGGTATTGAGGAAACTCAGTACCGAAAAGAATTTAAAAGATAGAAATTAATCTTAAATGAATTAAATGTGATTTGTGCTTATAATATTGGGTATTATGTAATAATCAACGTGTTATGTGTAATGTTGATATCGATCAATAGCGTGATGTATAGAGACATTCATGTTGTGAGTGAAGAGTCGGTGAACCAAGTGGAGGTAGTACCGATGCCAGTGGCGGAAGTACCGTTAGTGGTTCTGGAAGACTCTGATATTGAGGAGTACATCTCTGAGGAGGATTACTCTGAGGAAACAATGGGCATAGTGTCATATCTAAATATGATGATAGATGTGGAAGAGGAGATGGAGGTAACATCGATTAACACGGTGATACCTACTCAGGAGCAAACACCTCCAGATGCAATGAGATCATTGTATCTGGCAGTGTTGGATAGGAATGTGCATCTGCGCACGGTGGTGCAGACGCAGAATGAGGAGATAATCACCCTATATGAGGCGAAGGAATCTGCAGAGGCGGATTTTAAGTCAGAGCACGATGAGAAAGTGCTTATGACGGATAAGGCACGGGACTATAAGGAAGAGGTCTTAGAGCTTCGAAAGAAACTAGTTGAAAAAGACCAAAAAATAGCTAGGATGTCGTACATTCACGAATGCGCTCATGAGGATTTCAAGCTAAAAATTTCTTGTTATTCCATTGAGTCCGGACAGACTAGACACACCATAAGTCGAGATATTGTGTCGATTCTGGTAAATCAGAAATACGAGAATGTCGTTCGACAATGTTAGTAGATTGTTAGACCTTTGTAGTATATATGGTAGTGACGTAAAACCCTCTTCTATATAATTAAAGGGTAGTCTTTTTGTAAATCCCAATTTTTGTAGAAGTCAATTGCGGGATAGTATGTAATAGCTTTTTGGCTAAGGGAACATGATGTAAATAGTTTTGACTATGTAAGCATATTAATATAATGAAGTTTTATTTAATGTGCTTGTTGTGGTATGAGTTGTTATTTGAGTATGATAACCAAGCAGTTAAATAGATAATAACGAAACTTTATTTAATCAGAGGGGTCCTAACAACCCTATGCAAGTGTTTGTTAATTTATTAATGGCTGCATTTATTCAAGTTGGGGGAGGGATTCCTATAGCTCTTAGGGTAGTAAGAACAACTACCTTTAAGGAATTTAAGACTGTGGGTCCTCCTGAGTTCTGAGGAACGACGGACCCACTAGAGGCCCATACATGGGTAAAAGAGATTGAGAAGGCGTTTGTGATTACAAACATAGGTGAGCTGCAAAAGACTTCTTTTGTGACTTACATGATGAAGGGGGAAGCCAACTACTAGTGGGAGGCACACCAGGGTGGGGCTAGAATAGAAGCAATTACTTGGGAACAGTTTAAGAAGGTGTTCTTTGAGAACTACTTCTCTACTAGTATGCAAGGTAGGATGGAGATTAAGTTCTTAGAACTTAAGCAGGGGGGATATGACAGTTCCCCGTTTGCCGCCAAATTCAATGAATTGGCAAGATTTGCTCCACATCAGGTGGACACGGAAGAGAGAAAGACACGTAGGTTTGAGCAGGGCTTAAAGCCCTGGCTATACAATAGAATATCATTTTTTCAGAGTGCTTCCTACGGGACCATTCTGGAGAAGGCGGTAATAGCTGAAGGTGGTGGTGAGGCATTATCTCAGTACCACAGAGAGCGGAAGAATGAGAGTAAGTTAGAAGGATGTAGTAAGGCTGAAGTTTCTAGCAGAAGTGGAAACTTGCCTAAGAGAAAGGGCTTCAACCCTGGGAATACTGGGGTAAAGCAGGGAGATCCTAAGCGTAGGACGGAGGCATAAAAGACATGCGGAAAGACTCACATGGGAGTCAGTTTAAAGGGGAAATCAGTTTGCTATAACTATGGGCAGGAGGGGCATTTGTCACCCAACTGACCTAACCCTAAGAAGAACCAGGGGTGTTTTGTTTGTGGGTCATTGGACCACATGGCAAGAAATTGCCCGAAGAAGGGTTTAGAGGGAAATAAGGGTTTTGGTAGTGGTAAATTAGCCATTACTGGACCAACACCATCGGTGGGTAAACCCTCAGCTTGTACGTTTAATATGACTATCCAAGATGTGGTTGCATCAATGGATGTGGTAACAGGTATCATTTCGGTCAATGAGATAAATGTTTATGTGCTATTTGACTCTGGTGCTACTTGTTCTTTTATAGCATGTGAATTTGCTAAGCAATTAGGTTTAATCCCTGAAAAGTTAGCAATACCTTTAGACGTTAAGCTAGCAAACATAGAAATAATCCCCATTGAACATATTCAAAAGGATTGTTACGTAGATATTAGAGGGAATAAGTTATCGGTAGATTTGGTACCGATAAGGTTAAAAGAATTCGATGTAATTCTTGGTATGGATTGGTTGGTTAACCATAAGGAGATAATAGATTGTCATAGGAAAAGTGTAAACCTTTGGCTTTCTAAGAAAACCAAGGTAGTTTTCTTGAGAGTAAATCACCTAGACGCTTTCTTGTTGTCATCGATGACACTGAGCTAGGAAGATGTTGAGAAAATGGTGTGTAGGTTATCTATGCCATGTTGTGGATACCCAAAGAGTGGGAACATCCTTGGACCAGATACCTATAGTGCAAGAGTTTTCGGATGTATTTTCGGAGGAGTTACCGGGTATTCCACCGGACAGGGAGGTTGAGTTTGTAATTGATCTGTTACTAGGTACGACACTAGTTTCAAGGGCACCATATCGAATGGCACCAGTTGAGATGAAGGAGTTAATGATTCAATTGCAAGAACTATTAGAGGGAAAGTACATTCAACCGAGTGTTTCTCCTTGGGGAGCACCGGTATTGTTTGTAAAGAAAAAGGATGGGTCGTTAAGACTTTGTATCGACTATCGAGAGTTGAACAAGTTAACGATTAAGAATAAATACCCGTTGCCCAGGATCGATGATCTATTTGATCAGTTGAAAGGGGAAAAGTATTTTTCTAAGATAGATTTGCGCACGGGGTATCATCAGTTAAAGGTGAGGAAGGAGGATGTACCTAAAACAATGTTCAGAACTTGTTATGGTCATTATGAGTTTCTGGTGATGTCATTTGGGTTGACTAATGCGCCAGCCGCATTTATGGATATGATGAACAGAGTGTTCAAACAGTATTTAGACAAGTTCGTCGTAGTGTTCATTGATGATATTCTAGTCTATTCAAAGACGCCAGAAGATCATGCAGAACATTTAAGGATGGTGTTGGAAACACTAAGGAAGGAAAAGGTGTATGCGAAATTCACAAAGTGTGAATTTTTGCTTGAATTAGTGCAGTTTCTAGGACATGTTATTGATAAATATGGCATTTCCATAGATCTATCAAAAGTAGAAGCAGTTAATGAGTGGGAGCAATCAAAAATGCCAACGGAGGTTCGGAGTTTTCTGAGGTTAGCGGGGTACTATAGAAGGTTCATTCCGAACTTTTTAAAAATAGTTACTCCATTGACGAATCTGACAAGAAAGTCGGTGAAGTATGTGTGGACTGAAAAATGTGAGAACAGTTTTCAGGAACTGAAGAAGAGGTTAAGTGAGGCACATGTATTGTCCTTACCAGACGATACATGGAACTTTGTAGTATATAGTGATGCTTCATATAAAGGATTGGGTTGCGTGCTCATGCAGCATGGCAAAGTCATTGCGTATGTGTCACGTCAATTGAAGGATTATGAGAAGGCCTATCCTACTCATGATCTGGAGTTGGCAGCTGTAGTTTTTGCCTTGAAGATATGGAGGCATTATCTATATGGTGAGAGATGTGAGATATATACGGACCACAAAAGTCTGAAATATATCTTTACACAGAAGGAGTTGAACATGAGACAGAAAAGGTGGTTAGAGTTAATAAAAGATTATGACTGTGATATTTTATATCATCCGGGAAAGGCAAATGTAGTAGCTGATGCACTAAGTAGGAAGGGTAGAGAGAAACTGTCAATGTTAACAACTCAGGATGAGTTGATAACAGTGATGGAAAGAATGGAGTTAGAAGTTAAGTTACCGGAGGAAGCGGTGGAAATGTTATTTTCCATAGAAACCCAACCGACCATAGTGGAACGGATTAGGGGAGTACAAATAAGCAACGAGGAATCCAAGCATATGAAAAAAAGGATAGAAGATGAAGAGAAGACTAAGTATAACCTCGATAAGGAGGGATTACTTCGTTTTAAAGGAAGAATTTTGGTTCCAAATGATTCTGAATTAAAGGAAGAAATAATGATGGAGGCTCATAGTTCTAGGTACTCGATACATCTCGGTAGTACGGAGATGTATCAAGACCTTCGTCAGAACTTTTGGTGGCTGAACATGAAAAGGGAGATATCAGAATATGTTAATAGGTGCTTAACTTGTCAAAAAGTTAAGGCTGAACACCAACGACCTAGCGGTTTGTTGCAACCGTTAGAAATTCTAGAGTGGAAATGGGAGCACATCACAGTGGACTTTGTGGTGGGACTACCAACAACCAGAAAAGGATACGATGCTATTTAGGTGATAGTGGATCGATTGACGAAATCGGTTCATTTTCTACCAATAGGAGTTAGGTATAACCTAGATAAATTAGCTAAGCTGTATGTCAAGGAAATTATTTCCAGACATGGAGTACCTGGTTTGATTGTGTCAGATCGTGATCCACGATTCACATCGAACTTTTGGAGGAGTTTGCAAGAGCAAATGGAAACGCAGTTAAGATTGAGTACGACGTATCATCCTCAGACGGATGGTCAAAGTGAATGGATAATTCAAACGCTAGAAGATATGTTAAGATCTTGCGTTATGGATTTCTAAGGGAGTTGGGATGAATATCTACCGTTGGTGGAATTTTTGTACAACAATAGTTTTTACGCTAGTATAGGCATGCCGCCTTACGAAGCGTTGTATGGAAGGAAGTGCCGAACTCAATTGTGTTGGGATGAGGTGGGTGAACGTCGAATGTTGGGACCTAAGATGGTACAGCAAACGGCGGACATGGTGAAGATAATACGTGCTCGATTAGTTGCGGCTCAAGATAGGCAGAGGAAGTATGCAGATCCTCATTTAGAAAAGAGAGAATTCGATGTAGGATCTTTTGTCTTTCTGAAAGTATCGCCTTGGAAGGGGATGATACATTTTGGAAAGAAAGGGAAGTTAAGTCAAAGGTTTGTAGGACCTTTTGAGATTTTAAGAAAGGTAGGAGAGGTGGCTTATGAAGTAGCCTTACCTCCAGAGATGGAACGCATTCATAATGTGTTTCACGTATCTGTGTTACGTCCTTATAAACCAGACTATAAACACGTAATAGAGTATGAATCTATCCAGATAGAGAAAGATTTATCCTATGAGAAACTTCCAATTCAAATTATTGATAGGAAGGAACAAGTATTAAGAGATAAGGTCATACCTTCAGTAAAGGTGTTATGGAGAAACCACAATGCTGAAGAAGAAACGTGGGAACTTGAAAGTAAAATGAAGGAAGATTTTTCTCATTTGTCTATGTAATTATAAGCTAGATTTGGGGTATAGAATCCTTATAAGGGGGAGAGAATGTAACGCCCGATAAAATTGGATTTTTATGACAATTAAATTTTTATTTGATAATGTGAATTAAATGAATTTAATTGATTTATTTTGTGAGTAAGCTATGTGAAGGTCGTTCTATGACCTAGGATGTGTTTATATGGTTAGTAATCTGGCTACATTCTAGAATTAATTGTTTAGAATTTCCAAGACGAAAACAAATGCTTTCCGAGAAATTTCCGTAAAAACACTATTCATCCGTTTCTATTTGAGGAATTATTTTGAAATTCTGAGAAACACGTAATGATAGAATATTGAGATGAGATGAAATATCTGATAATATTTCATTTATGGTAAACGAAGTTTTTGCCTGCGTACTTAAAACCTAAGGGTTGAGTATATTGATTTCCGAGAAGAAAATGAAACACGTAGAAGGAATTGCGTTATTGTTAATGTGTGTATTATACTAGAATGAACTACTTAGTATCTATGTATAATATGATGAGTTAATACAGAGAACAATACGATTATCGTACGAGTATTATACGGAGAGAATACATGAATTATACGTTTGTAATACGATTAGTATTATGGAATTAAGTTAAGACTTAATGATAATTCATTTGAGTTGGATTATGTTTAGTCCAATCAATTGTATAGGCAAGCCCAATGAATTAATGTGTTAAGCCTAAGTCAAGGCCTAATATTACATTACATTAAGCCCAATGCAAGGAAACCGAAGCGGGAATCGAACCGGTGGGTCACCAAATGGGTAAAACCCATGGGGCAACCCATGGGGATGACCCATGGGCAAGGTGGGCCGGCCACTTGGTGTGCAAGGCAAGATAATCACTTGGTCACCAAGTATTTTACTTGGTGACAAAGTGTTGAATAGTAAGGAAGTGGGATATTTGACGAAAAAGCCCTTCCTTTTGTTTTCCTATAAATAGGAAGCCTATGTTGGCCATTTGATGTTTTTCCAAGACTCAACCAACATATTTGAGAGAGAAAAAGATCTAGACTTAAACCATTCTTCTACCTTGAAGCTTCTTCCTTAGAAGTTTATCAAGATCACAAAGATCGTTAAGATAATATTCCTTAATAGTAGTTCCATCTCTTTTGGTTTTCTTTTAGTATGGAGAATCATAAATGGGTGGTGTATGTCTAGTATGGTGGAATAAGGATGGCTTATTATAGATTCAATCTCTATAAGTCATGGAATCATAGAAATCATAAGGTTTGATATAGCTTAAAATCATGAAATTATTGATTGTTGAGATTGATTGTTGATAAACAATTGAACTCCATCAATACGTAAATATGTGCATCATGCTTGGTTAGGATGTAGATATGAAGTCCATGGAGTATTCAATGTGATTTGTCTTAGAGAACGTTAGTAACGAAGTTATGCCGAATTTCACGAAAATAGACGTTAAACGTCGAAAATGTTGAAATTCTGGATTGATAGTCAAAAGTTGTCGTGAGACTTGAAAACATTGTTTTTCAATGTCAACACATGGGATATGGTATTTAAGAGTCACGGACTCAAGAATCGTCGGATTTCGACTTAAAACAAAGAAAACAAGCATTGAACGCTCATTAACGTTTATGAACGCTTAGAAAATGAACTTAATAGTGAATTTTGAGTTAACGGATTCAAAAGTGTTGAATTCTTACATGAACACGTAGAGTATGTCATTTATGACGTGTAGGCTTTTGAACAGACCAAATCAGACTTATAACAAAGAAGTTATGGCTCCGAGAATCTCACCAAAATTTTATCTGTTAAAATTTTTTGGTCTTTGGTCGGTATACGGCTGCCGCGACACGTGCTTAAATTGTCAGCTCTACAGTCACCGCTTGATGTAGTTGGCTACTAGAAAGTGGCATCGCAGTGCCACTTGTATAGGAAGTCTCATGCCAAGTCACCTGAGACCGGGACCTCAAATATTTATGGCTAACTGCACCGCGCAGCCGCCAGTCTTGTATTGAGGGGTCACGCCGCGACGTTGGTGCAGTGTAATGGTTGAATGACTTAGGTTTGAACTACAATTGTTCTGAGACCTAGAAGAGTAAAGTTTATGCACTTCATAAGTGTACTAAAACTATTCCTAAATTACCTATACTAAGGTATATGGTATTGAAACTTAGGAATTGAATGTATGTTAGTAAGTTATGAATGAAGATCACAAAGTGTTATCAATGAACCCTAGTCGGGAAATAACGTTAGTACTTCACTATTGATGATAGAGTTCGGTTAATAACAGAAGTTGATTAATAAGCCGGAACGAAGGGTAATAATCCAAGTTGACTTTACTATTGATATTAAGTTAACAAAGACATTGAAGAGAAAGAAGTTGGTAGGAACAATTTGAATAATTGTTTGATAGCTAATTACAGTGTGCTATGTGAATATATCATGTAGATGCTGTAAAGGCTATGGTCAGTCGATTAAGTTATTTGAAGACATTGAAAGGCAAATAATCTTAACGCTTGTCTAACCTTTAAGTTAGTCAAGTTTTATGTGATTCAATGTACTGAATTGCACGACTGATTTTAAAGAAAGGGTCAATGCCAGATTTAACTCGGCTAGACTACTCGTAAGATATAGATTGATTGATATTCATATCTTTCTATATATAAATGTTAACGCTATCCTATGCAAAGTAATTTGTACGGATGTGAAGGTAAGGTTTGTCTATGAACAAACAAAAGTAGTTTTCATATATTATTTGATGGGCACGCGAGTTTGCCAATTGTTAAACGTAAATACGTTTAACGAATGAGTGTTGATCAACATAGAGTACTATAGGTTGATCACCTAGAAGTGCTCGTAAGTAATGCAGATCTGCATCCTTAGTGATGTGATATCCTTAAGAAGCTATTGTTCATGGTCTATCGACTGGTTCAGAATTCCAAATCTACTCTATACTTTGGGAATTGATGTTATAAAATGTTAAAGTATTATTGTTTCATAATACTTCATAACTATTTGTTCAGTTATGTATGAATTGCTATATAATTCACGAATGTGGTATTACTGTTATCCTTTGTTAAACTTGTTGAGCTTGTTATGCTCACTTCTTGCTTGAATTATAGGATTGCAGTTAAGGATGAATGTACTGAGAATGCTAAGAGAGATAAGGGAAAGGCTAAGATGGATACTTAACCATCGTGTAATAGATTAGTATGTTGTATGTATTATACATTACGAACAACAAACGATGTAATCGGTTTATGAACCTGGGAAGGATTATACTTTGATTATAATAAGAAGATAGTAATTACATTCATTAAGTTGTATTTCAATGGAATGATTGTATAGTTATGAGTACCGTGTTGCACCAGATGTCGGGTTGGAAGATACCCGAATTTGGGGGCGTCACACCCACGCCCAATATAGAAGGGGAGCCAGCGTGGTCGTGCTAAGAGGAAATTGGTTCTAATGATGGTTTGTCAAAAGAAGGTTTTAAACAGAGGGTAGTGGAGAAGGTTCATGAAGAGTTACTTGAGAAACCCATAACCAAACCACCACATGTTTACCCTCCTATTCCATATCCACAAAGATTGCAAAAGCAATGAGAAGATAAAAAATTTACCAAGTTTTTGGAAGTATTCAAGAAACTACAAATAAATATACCCTTCGCAGAGGCATTAGAGTAGATGTCGAGCTACGCAAAGTTCATGAAGGGAATTCTTTCAAGGAAGAAATGATTAGAGGACTTTGAGATAGTAGCCTTGATAGAAGAGTGTAGCGCAATGCTACAACATAAGCTACCTCCAAAGCTTAAGGACCCTGACAGTTTCACAATACCATGCTCCATTGGAAAGATGCGTTTCAACAAATGCCTATGTGACTTAGGGGAGAGCATAAATTTGATGCTTCTGTCAGTATTCAATAAATTGGGATTGCTGGCTCCAAAGCTGATGAATATATCACTACAACTTGTTGTTGGGAAAAATCTATATACGCACAACACACAAGTATACGTGGTCAACAAGTAATAGAGTGATGAGTAGAGTATCGTTCCCACAAAGACTATTTAGCAATAATCTTAACTTACAATTACCAATTTCCTATTAATCCTAATTTTATTAAACCAATTAACTCAATAATTAAAATTAAAGACTCTAAATTAAAGAATAATTGAACTATCACAAAACAATCACAAATATCAAAATCTGAAATTTCAAACAATTAATGGAGAATTAGACTTATGACTACACCCTAAGCTTCACTCTGATTTTAACACCTTAATTCCAATTCAACTCTCTATCCCAATTTATTAATCAAGAACACGAATGTAGTATTAACCACCTCTCGATGCACTAATAACGTATTAACTTAAATCCACAATTAAGATAGAAACAAGTTAAACACCTTAATAACCTAAATCACTATATCTCTTTGTGAATTACAATTAAATATGGTTTAAGATTAAGTTCTCTATCCGATTACATGTGATGTCAAGCATATCTCTACCTTAACATTCATCAAGATTCTGCTATTCACAAAATTTATGAACACATGCTATATTAATTAGGTCTAGATTTGAATATCCTCTCTCGATTCCATACAAATCCACAAAGAATTGTTGATCAGGCAATTCATAAATTCATGCTCAAATCAATATAAATAAACTGGAAATAGATTATTAAAATGGAAATCAAAGTTTACAAAATCATCGTTTCGCTTAAAGATCCATCATAAGCCTAACAAGTGAATTAGTTCATATTAAATGAAATAAACACTGAATAAATCATAGAAAACATTCTGTCAATTATAAATAATAGCCTAAGACGAAGATTATTAAAAAACACCCTTCTCGTAGCCTAGAATCGCAATCGTCTCGAAAATCTCCTCGAAATACTCCTCCACGGCTTGCTATGAAAAACAGAGCTCAATCTTCGTAATATTCCTTGTTGTGTTGTTTAATTTGTTGTTAATTGATTAGTAGATATCCAACACACAATCTCCAGTCGAAATTCCATCTCTCTAGAGTTCCATTTCCATGCAATAAGCTAGAATCCATGCCCACAAAGAATTTCAATCACAACAGGACACAACCAAACTCGACACCCCCCACTCGGCGGGGGTTCATGTATATATATATATGCCCGTGAATACCTTCTGATAATCGATTAAGAAGACCTCCTCTTACCCCAACGAAGTGTATAAAGCAAATATATGCACATCGGCAGCCTCTATTCTGTCAAAAGATTTGTTGCACTTCAAGATTTCTTCCAACTTTATACCAATTAACTCCATATCACACTGAATAGCTCCAAATACACGTTAAATGCTACAACCACTGTCCTACACATGCAATAACATAAAACGAGTAAAAATGAACATGATCACAAGAATTTAGCAACAAATAAGCATGAAATGGACATTGAATCGCGTATATAAAATCCACTTATCAAAATCCCCCAAACTTAAACCATGGTAGTCCTCGAGCATAAAACAACTACTTGCAATGCAATGCAATGAGATGTAATGAATATGACCTCACTTATAAGCTTTCAAATCCAACAATATCGCAGAATCAAGATTATCTTAACGGCCTCAGCGAAAACAAGCAACTATACAATGTTAACAACCAAAAACCAATCTACAATTCCATTTTAATCCTCAAATCTCAAGCCATCATTATTGGTATAGTGTGTGTGTGTGTGATCAACATCCATGATAACTGATACGGACTCAAATTCAATACATACTCAATCTCTTAGAAGGAATCATACAGTGCAAACTTAAAAATTTCAAAAATTAGACAGTTCCAACTAAAACTAAACAATCACAAATCGTAGGAGTTCAAGCAGGGTACTTATACTTTATTTTCATATACTTCTTTTTTTTGCTTTTTTTGTTTTATTCATTTTTTTATATATATTTTCCTATATACATACATGACTGTGCAATGTCTCATCCCATTAGGTTGACAGTGCTACCCCCTAGCGAGCTTTCGAGCAACGACTCCCATACCATAAGAGACCTTAGGGCGCTTGGTGTAAAAACAATCCCCTCGGGCGTACTTGCTCAAGTAACAAAGGCCCCAAAACCAGACTTGTCACGAAATATATATATATACTCTTTTTTTTTTCTTTTTTTTAGATAAAGCTTATATACCCCACATATCACCCCCCAAACTTAGGTTCTTGCCTAATTTTTGCCTTTACTGTCTATCCTTGTCGTTTTCTCATTTACTCTACCATTATCCTTTAGAGACTATTTATGTATCAATTTGAACTGACTAGTCAACAACAATGTTATTATTCATGCTAACCTTTTCTATACCAATTTCAAACAAGCTCAAGATTCAATTCATAATAGAAATTGTATCACAGTTCTAGTAATCAACGCTATATTCGTTAACTTGTTATCAATCTCATCATTGGCCCACAAATAATATAAACTACAACATTGATGGACTTACTCAAACACAATATTTAACTAACTAAATTTATAATTTTTTTTAACAAAATGCACTATTTACAAACTAAAACAATGCAAAGATAAAGATAACCTAACTACTATGTATGCATCTAAGCTAGTATGCAATTCTTCTTACATTAATATACAACATTGAAATTAAAATGACAAAATGCAAACCTAAGCCTAAGTACTCCAAATGCATGAAAACACGAATTTAAATCCCCCAAACTTAAGTCATACAATGTCCTCATTGGATGAATAATCAAAATAAGTACGTGAGGACTTCCCTACTATCGCTTAAGTCTGAGGAGGTGGTTGTTGCTTATCTTCGTTAGAATCACTTGGTGGAAACCTCGGCATTGGTCTGGGCTGCTGATACGGAAATTTAGCCGCCAGGTTGAAGTTCTAAAGGGTTGTGTTGAGTGCGGAAAAAGATGCATTCATAGCATCAAACATGTGATCTTGCCTCATTGCCAATCGCCGCATTTCCAGTCGTGCTGCTTTGTTATGCGCATTCATTTGATTTTGAAAATCAAGGAACTGAAGACTGGATATGGACTCTGCCTGCGGTACCTGCTCGGCCCCTTGATCGCCCATGGCTTTATCATCATCCCCCAAAGTCTCTGTAGCATCAACGTCTTCTTCCGAATCTGACAGAAAAATAAAACCCAGACCAGGCGGATGTGACTCGCCACCTGCCCATACGGAATACCGCGCTATCATCCTAGAATCTAACAACGCAAGCTGTATTTGTGTGGTCTCGTCGTCGGACCATCTTACCCTTGCATTATGACACAACCCACAAATGAGTGATGGGTGTGGCAAGCCGCCTGAAAAATTTCCACGTAGACACCGGTGGATGGAGAAATAGATAATGGCCCCGACGTCGATAATGAAATCTTGCATAACGGCGTACAACAGTAACGCCTTCTCTTTTGTGACATCCAAGGTATGTTGGGATGAAAGCAATTTTGCACATAGGAATGCGTACCAGATTTTTCCATACCAGCTAAGGTCCTTGCTATGGAACACGGTGCCTCCTTTCTAACCTTTCATCCAAGATGTTCTCGGCTTTGTCATCTCCGTGATTATAGCATCATAGTCAGGATCAGAATTTCGTAAATGAGCATAATGGCAGTGGCGAGGTATCCGCAGTTGGTAGTAGGTGTTGATTGTATCAGCACTGAATGGAACCAACTGACCTTGAACAAACGCGTGGAATGGTTCTTTGTCCTTAGCTTTTGCATAGAATTCTTTGACAATGTTTACCACAGCGGGTTCCGGCTCTTCTGTGAATTTGGTCCACCCCTTTTGATAAATTTGAGGCATCATCTCCCTATCGTTAGGATCCGGTGCCAACGCCCGCTCCGGTGTAAGGGCTTTGGTGAGCATGTATGCATCTGGTCATCTGCTGACGGCGGCACAAGACTCATTGAATTTCCAAAGAACCAAAGGTGAGGGTTGGTTGGGATGGCCGTGAACTCTCTCCCCTTTGGCATTTAGAAGATGATTGCGAAGCCATGATTTCTCTCTAGTGCTTGACTTGCCTTAGCTCTCCCCCAAACTTTTCAATTTGTTGCACTCTAGCTCTCAAGTATCCTCTATGAATCCTCTATATCAATTGTTTTGAGAGATGTGATATGAGATGTAGTGCTATATATAGAGGTGGAAGAATGGCTACTATTTGTGGAGTGAGGAGGTGGGGTAATTATGGGAGTTAAGGAAGTAGTGGGAAGTAGAAGTGATGGTAGTGGGTAAGTGGGAAAGTGTTGTTGGGAATAGGAAGGAGCATGCGTGTAACTGCCAATTGTCTGATGGTTTCCAGGACCCCCGCCCCGGCGGGGGGTATTGTGCTTGGAAGGCCCACCCCGGCGGGCTATGCTTTTGTCATCTGAGTTTAGGGACCTCACCATGGGGTGTAGTAGTTGAGGCCTTTGGTGGTAACACTTGCTTATCAAAACAATCTGATACCCCACCTTGGGTGGGGGTTATAGTCTGAGAGGGCTTTGCCCGGCCACGGCATATAATTCTTGTCAGGCTCTCTTGTTTTCTTATTTTGCTTCATTGCAACTCACTTAATGCTCCATTTTCCATCCTGCAAGATTTAACACATGAGAATTAGTGAGTTATTGATAACATGATGTATTATAGAGTGATTGATGAGACTTTTATTGTATGCTACTACCTAGTAATTGAATAAAAACTATATTTTAACAAATATGAATGGAAAATACGATAAAGAAACTAAAGATTGGGTTGCCTCCCAATTAGCGTTTGATTTTAAGTCGTTCAGCCTAACTACTTCTTGCTCATGTTGTGTCGGTCAATGTGATGGTGATCACGTCGGTGTTGGCTTCTCCACCCCAATAATGCTTTAAACGGTGTCCGTTTACTTTGAACGTATCTAGTGGATTACGACTGTAGAGTTCAACTACGCCATGAGAGAAAACCCGTTTGATAGTGAATGGTCCCGACCATCTCGATTTAAGCTTTTCGGGGAACAATCGCAGCCGTGAGTTGAATAATAGTACTGATTGACCCGGCTCGAATGTTCGATGCATAATTTTCTGGTCGTGCCATCTTTTTACCTTTTCTTTGTATAGTTTGGAATTCTCATAGGCGTGAAGGCAAAATTTGTTGAGTTCATTCAATTGAAGTAGTCTCTTCTCCCCTACAGCTACTTGATCAAAATTGAGTTTTTGCACCGCCCAATATGCCTTATCTCAGTGGCTCGACCAAAGAAGTGGCATTCCTTCCGTCATGATGAATTGATATGGCGACATCCCGATTGGTGTCTTGTATGCAGTCTGGTATGCCCATAATGCATCGTCCAATCTAAGCAACCAATCTTTCCGACTCAGATTCACCACTTTGTCCAATATCTTCTTAACTTCTCTGTTTGATACCTCAGCCTGTCCACTTATTTGTGAGTGATATGTTGTAGCTACCTTGTGGTTGACCCCATACTTGGCCAAAAGAGCAGTAAAGCACTTATTGCAGAAGTGACTACCTTCGTCACTAATTATTGCTCTCGGTGTGCCAAACCTTGTGAAAATATTTTTCTGTAGAAATTTGAGGACCACCTTGGCATCGTTGGATGGTAGTGCTGCTGCTTCAACCCACTTCAATACGTAATCCACTGCGAGTAGAATATACTGATTGTTCAATGATGATGGGAATGGTCCCATGAAATTGATACCCCATACATCAAAGATTTCCACTTCAAGAATCATTTGTAAAGGCATCTCATTCCGTTTTGACATGTTGCCCAGCCTTTGGCACCTATTGCATTGTTTGACAAAATGGTGGGCATCCTTGAATAATGTAGGCCAATAAAAGCCCGATTGCAACACCTTTGCTGCTGTCCTCTAACTCCCATAATGTCTGACATACGCAGATGAATGACACTCATGCAGAATGTTCTTCACCTCACTATAGGGGACGCACCGTCGAATCATTTTGTCGGCGCACTGCTCGAACAAATATGGTTAGTCCCACATGTACCATTTTACGTCATGAAGAAACTTCCTTTTCTGTTGTCTTGTGAGGTCAGGTGGTAGAATGTTGCTCACAAGAAAATTTGCATAATCCCCATACCATGGAATCTCTGCAGAAATCCCAAACAGTTGCTCATCTGGGAATGACTCATTAATTTCACATCTGTCATTTTTTGCTTTCCCTTGATTTTCCAACCTAGACAAGTGATCGGCTACTTGGTTCTCCATCGCCTTTCTATCCTTTATTTCTAAGTCAAACTCTTGAAGTAGGAGAATCCATCGGATAAGGAGTAGCTTAGCATCCTTTTTCGCTATCAAGTACCGAATTTCCGCACAGTCCGTGTAGACTATCAGCTTAGTCCCGATCAAGTAAGCCCAAAATTTGTCAAACGCATACACCACTATAACCAATTCCTTTTTTGTGGTTATGTAATTCATTTGAGTCTTTGTAAGTGTTTTTCTTGCATAATATATGGCGTGAAACACCTTGTCTCATCGTTGGCCCAAAACAGCCCCAACCGCATAGTCACTTGCATCACACATAAGCTCGAATTGCATGCTCTAATCCAGTGCGACTATCACGTGGGTTGTATTTAATTTTTTCTTTAATAAGTCAAAAGCTGTCTTGCATTCTTCATCAAAATTGAAAATATCATCCTTCTCTAAAAGACTACATAAAGATTTCATAATTTTAGAAAAGTCTTTTATGAACCTCCTGTAGAACCCTGCATGTCCCAGGAAACTCCTAATACCCTTAACTAAGCTCGGAGGAGGCAGTTTCTCTATTATTTCCAGCTTTTCTTTGTCAACCTCCAATCCTTGAGCCGATACCTTATGGCCCAAAATTATGCCCTCTTCAACCATGAAGTGGCATTTTTCCCAATTAAGTACGAGGTTCGTATCCTTACATCGCTGCAACACCATGACCAGATTCTTTAAGCAAATGTCAAAGTTGTCCCCATAGACCGAAAAGTCATCCATGAAGACTTCAAATTTTTTCTCCACCATATCTGAAAAAATGGCCATCATACACCGTTGGAAGGTTACAGGTGCATTGCATAACCCGAATGACATCCTCCTTAATGCAAATGTGACGTAAGGGCACGTGAATGTCGTCTTTTCTTGATCTTCCGGAGCGATGACTATCTGGTTATAGCCCGAGTACCCATCCAATAAACAGTAATATGAATGTCCCGCCAGTCTATCCAACATTTGATCAAAAAAGGGCAGCGGGAAATGGTCTTTTCGGGTTGCCTTGTTCAATTTTCTATAATCTATGAAAACCCTCCAACTTGTCACTGTTCTAGTCGGTATTAACTCGTTGTCCTCATTCTGCACCACCATCATTCCTCCCTTTTTCGGCATGCACTGAACTGGACTAACCCACTTACTGTCGGAAATTGGATAGATGTGAACACAAAAGAAAGATAAGTTGATTTAAGGTGAATTATGACTTTAATTAAACTTAAAGTAACATCTTAAAGGATGATTAAAACCTTAAGTTCAACAATTAAAAGTTAACAAAAGGTTAGGAAAACATAAACACAAAATAAGTTTAATAATACGATAAACCGTACGCACGTCGAATGAATGCTTGAGATTAATGATAATGTAAGTACTTAAACATTGAACAACTAAGGTTGCTTATAAAAATAAATTGTTATAAAGTCGTAATGAACGTTAACTAATCTAACAAAAGTTAGTAAAGTTAACCAAGCGGATAGTTTACTGAGAAGAAGGAGAAGATAGGTTAATGACAATACTTATTGATTGTTTATGACCTAATATGGTATGCTAAGTGAGTATGTTATATAGAATCTTTAAAGATTCACAAGGAAAATGAATTAATAGTAGACGACGCTGAAGGAAAGTTTTCTAAACTCTTGTCTATACTTATTTTCGGACAAGCTCTATATAATTCATATATTATATGCATGAGTTGATTTGACAAAGAAGTCGAAGCCATTTAACTCAGCTAGACCAAACTCAGAGTATTTTGTTGATTTCCTTACAATCTATCAAGATATTATTAATATTGCTACTTTTTGCCAACTATTTTGGTACGGATTCCAAGAAAGACTGAGTATGAATAAAAAAATGTTTTGTCATAAAGCGACTGGCACGAGTGTTTGCCAAAACTTAAACGTAGATGCATTTAATGTAGTAGTGTTGTACAACATAGAGTACTATAGGCTGATCACCTAGACGTGCTAGTAAGAAAAGTCGGACTTACGGACTTAGTGTCGGGTTGTCCTTTTTAAAGAAAGAAAGAATGAAATGCTCAAGGTCTTTGATCAAACTTAGGGTTTAACTGATGATGTTCATTGTTAAACATTTTAAAGAAAAGAGAAGTGCTATTTTGAATTGTTTATAGTACTTCATAACTATTGATTCAAGTATAGAAGATATATTCATGTGATTCATGCATGTTTCTCGACTATAATTGTTATACTTGTTAAGCTAGTTATGCTCACCCTTGCTTAAACCATATAATTGAGCTAAAAATGAACTGATCGAGGGATCCGGTAAGGACAAAGGGAAGACCAAGGCTTACAAATAGTTATCCTTGTAATAGACTAGTATTAATTTTGTATTAATTCGATACTATGACAAAGAACATAGGTAATGGTTAGAAAGAACCTGGGAAGGGAATTATTACTATTTAATAAAGAGTAGACATATGTAGCACCATCTATCGGGTTGGAAGATACCCGGATTTGGGGGCGTCATAGGTTGGTATCAGAGACGTAGGTTATAAAACTTAAGGGGGGAAAATAACCTTAGGCCATAACCTTAAGAAGAGTTGAAGAAGCTAGAGGTAATTAAACTCACGTTGAGTTCTTAAGTGGTAAATTTAGGAAATTCATTACAATGAGAATTAAAAGATGAAGTTAACCCTAAAATGCATTAAATGTGATATATGTTTATAATATTCCATTGTTGAGTACTAATCAGGATATTATGTTTTATTGTAGATGTCAGGAGATAACATGATGTATAGAGATATGTATGTGGTTAGCGAGGAGTCAGTGAACCATATTTCGATTTTACCGACACCCGTAGCCGAAGTGCCAATAGTGGTGGTAGATGAGTCAGAGGATTCAGAGAACGTAAGGTTTACATCATTGTTCTATGGAATGTCCAAGGAGGAGGTGGAGGTAGTATCGTTTAATACGGTAATGCCTATAGAGGAAATGACACCGGGAGAGTTAATAAAGGCGTTGTTCATAACTGTGTTGGATAGGAATATCTATTTAGGTAAAGAGGTAAAGGAATTGAAGGAGGAGATCCATGACATCTTGGAAGATAAGAGGGACATGGAGACATTTTTGGAGGTTGAACACGACAAGAAAGTTTTGGCTAAGGGAAAAGTCCGAGAGCTAAAACATGAAGCCTTCGAGCTTAGGGAGGAGCCAAAGGCCAAGAAGAAGAAGATTGGGAAGATGTCCTATATTCATAGGAGTTCTCAGAAGGATTATCAGCGACAAGTTGCTGAGTATCTCGTGGAGACAGGGCAGACTCGGTATACGACCAGTCGGGATGTGGTGGCCAGTCTTGCCAATGCAGATTATGCAAATGCCATTAGGTAGATGTAATCTATTTAATAACTAGAATAGGTTTAGATATGTAAATATTGTGTATCCATGTAGTGACGTAAAACCCTCTTTTGTTTAATCAGAGGATAGTCTTTTGTAAATCCCAAATTTTGGAAAGTAATTGCGGGAAAGTAATGTAATTAGCTAAGGCTATGTAATGGTGAATGATGTAGTATTATATTACAAAGAAGAAAGAATATCAATATAAGCACTTTATTGAACATGTTTTGCAATGAGGTTGAGTTATTGTCAAAAATGAATAATGGCTAATTAATAAGAAAAACATAATAATGAACTATTATTCATTTTAACATAAAGTTGCCTCCAAGAAGAAGACAACGAAATTCAGACGCTAATGAAGATCAACCAGAAGGGGGACCGAGTAACCCGATGCAAAAGTTTGTTAACTTATTAACAGTTTCCTTTAATAGAAATGGTGCAAATATACCTGTTAATCCCGTGGTAGTACGTGCTACTACGTTTAAAGATTTTAGGAGTGTAGGTCCGCCAGAGTTCAAAGGAACTACGGACCCAATAGAAGCCCAAACTTGGGTGAAGGAGATTGATAAGGCATTTGTTATTACAAATGTTGAAGAGGGGCAGAAGACTTCTTTTCCACCTATATGATGAAGGGAGAAGCCCACTTCTGGTGGGAGGTAAATCAGGTTAGGGCTGGAGTTGAAATGGTTACGTGGACATGGTTCAAGGAGATATTTTTCGAGAACTATTTCCCTACTATTATGTAGGATAGGATGGAGATGAAGTTCTTGGAAATGAAACAAGGGGATATGACTGTTCCACAATATGCTACCAAGTTCAATGAACTGACGAGATTTTCTCCACATCAGGTGGATACAGAGATGAGAAAGGCGAGGAGATTCGAGCAGGGCTTGAAACCCTGGCTTTATAGTTGGATATTAGTGTTTCAAAGCAATTCCTTTGGAACCATTCTGGAGAAAGCAATAAGTGTTGAGGGTGGTAGCGAGGCTTTAAGCCAATACCACAGAGAGAAGAAGAATAAGAGTAAAGTAGATGGGGGAGTGAAAACTGAGGGAGCCAACGGGAGTGGCTACGGACAGAAAAGGAAGGTTTTTAACTTTGGGAATACCAGAGTAAAACAAGGATATCCTAAGAAGAGGATGGAGGCATGTAAGAACTGTGGGAAGACTCATTTAGGAGTCTTTCTCAAAGGTAAAGCTGTGTGCTACAACTGTGGACAAGAAGGGCATATTTTGCCTAACTGTCCAAGTCCAAAGAAAAACCATGGATGCTTCATATGAGGATCAACTGATGACATGGCGAAGAACTGCCTAAAAAAGAGGATGGATGGTAATAAGAGCGCTAATAGTGGTAAGTTAGCTATTAGTGGTTTAGCTCAGTCGAGTAGGATGATGGCCCGCACCTTTAATATGACGGTCCAGGATGCAGTTGCATCGGGAGATGTAGTTACAGGTATTGTCCCAATCAACAATATAAATGCTTATGCGTTGTTTAATTTGGGTGCTACTTATTCTTTTATAGCATGTGAATTTGCTAGACGGTTAGGATTACTCCCTGAAAGGTTGCCTATACCTTTAAATATTAAGGTAGCAAATGAAGAAATAATTCTTGTTGAATATATTCATAGGCATTGTTGTTTAGAAATAAGATGTTATAAATTGTCGGTAGATTTAATACCGAGAAAGTTGGGAGAATTCGATGTAATTCTCGAGATGGATTGGTTGTTTAACCATTGGTGTAATTATAGATTTTCAAAAGAAATGTGTAAACCTTCAAACTTTAAAGTAGCCTAAGGTAGTGTTTTATAATAGTAATTCGCCAGGACGTTCGTGTTGTCTTACCATGACACAAACTAGGAAATTACTGAAGAAGGGATGTGTGGGTTATTTGTTTCATGTTGTAAATACTACGAGAATGGGAGAAACAATGGAACAAATAGATATAGTAAAAGAATTTGTGGATGTATTTCCAAGAGAATTACCAAGTCTTCTATCGGATAGGGAGATCGGATTCGTAATAGATATTGTGCCAGGAGCGACACCAGTTTCAAGGGCACCGTATCGTATGTCGCCAATAGAAATGAAGGAGTTTATGGTTCAACTACAAGAACTGTTAGATAGGAAATACATTCAACCGAGTGTTTCTTCATGGGGAGCACCGATACTATTTGTAAAGAAGAAGGATGGATCGTTGAGACTTTGTATCGACTATTGAGAGTTGCACAAGTTCACGATAAAGAATAAATACCTATTGCACATGATCAATGATCTTTTTAATTAATTAAAATGGGCAAAGTATTTTTCTAAGATAGATTTATTAATGGGGTATCATCAGTTAAAAAGTCAGGAAGGAGGATCTAACTAAGATGGCATTCAGGACTCGTTACAGCCATTATAAGTTTCTAGTAATGTTGTTTGGGTTGACGAATGCACCAGCTGCATTCATGGATAAGATGAACATAGTGTTCAAACAATATTTGGACAAGTTCATTGTAGTGTTTATCAATAATATTCTAGTCTATTCTAAGACGCCAGAAGATCATACTGAACACCTAAGATTAGTGTTGGAGACACTAAGGAATGAGAAGTTATATGCAAAATTCACTAACTACGAATTTTGGCTTGAAAGAGTGTAGTTTTTGGGGCACGTTATTTGTGACGCCCCCAAAATAGGTATACATCACCCATCTTGAGTCGCCAAA
The DNA here is from genome assembly GCA_020205605.1 of Panax ginseng. Lineage (NCBI taxonomy): Eukaryota > Viridiplantae > Streptophyta > Magnoliopsida > Apiales > Araliaceae > Panax > Panax ginseng. The sequence continues at coordinate 110,702,340 of CM035129.1, forward strand.
TACATGGTACAAAATTCAAATACAACTTAATTATATAACAGTCGTGTAACATACGATAAAACATATGCTGTGAGTTTTAATACAAATATTGTCATCTAGACAATATCCACACTCAATTGAGTCCTCGTTACATTTATTATCACACTATTTAACAGAATAGTGAGGACTATTAATGCTATTATCTGGACCGTCACTCCGTTCCCCGACTAGTCCCTGCAACATTCTCATTTCCTAAAGAGAACAATGAAAGTAAAAGGGTGAGCTCAACTAGCCCAGTAAGAAATATTATGACTAAGATAATACAGAATAAATTATCATTAGCCTTCAACAGTGTTAAACTAATACCATATAACAAACATCAAGTTTAACTGCAGCGGAGCAAGCAATCCATTAAAAGAGTCAAGTAGAGAATAAAATCTACTATCTTTTATGATTTAAAAGGTTTTTCATCACTTTTATCATTGGGACTCGACAATAAATAATCCACATCATCCCCGCACTACTGCCAAGGATATTCATTAGTATCACAACCACAAATTATCCATGCACTATGGGCCAAGGATATTCGTGTATTCCTCAATGGTCATGATCTTGCCAACAAGCATCCCATCAATGCACTACAAACGCCAATGAGGACTTTTACCACATCATTTGTAACATTACTACTATGATTATCTGGAATTAATCCTCAGTAATAATCATACCAAGTCAATCTATGCACTACAGGCCATAAATGACTTTCAATATAATATAAACATGAGGATGATGACAATGATATAAGAATTCAATAAATCAAGTTCAAGAATTAATTTATCCAGGAACTAAAAATGTCCAAATTGTCAACATGATACTTCTTTGTAGAGTAAAATTAAAGAATGCTCAAAAGAATATTTCCATGAAAAGATACTGGATGAAGCGCAAATATCAATGATATTCCACTAATTTCATGGAGTATAGAAGTCAAAACTTTAACCAACTGAGTATAATAAAGAATGGAATAACAAAAAAAATCACCAGGCATGCGATAAACTTGCATGCATGAAAGTTATTCCAATGAATAATAAATAACGGAACCAGTCATGCGTAACGCACGATAGGATATTCAATGTAATAATAAATAACGGAACCAGTCAAAGTAAATTGCATGCAAGCGGGATGTTCCAACAAAATAATAAATAACGGAACCAAGTCATGCGTAAATGCACAGACAGGATGTTCAAATAGAATAATAAAGAATGAAATAACAGAAGAATTTCACCATGTATACGGTGCTTATGTACAAAGTTATTCCAACATAATGATAAAGAATGGAATAATGAAGTTCTCTTCGTGAATACTGAAAGAAATAATACCCTTACCTTAGAAACAACCGGATATAGGAGTAGTGAAGTAGCGAATATTTTTCTTCTTTCTCTCTCTATAGTTTCTCTCTCAGAGTTTTAGTGAATTAAGTAAGAAATAATAAAAGAATGAGCTTCTATTTATAGGAGAATGGACTGAATAGTAACTAATTCCTGAACAGTCCAGATTGATTTACTTTTAAATGGACGGTCCAGATTGATTTACTATAAAATATTCTAAGAAAACAAAATCTTTTAAATAAAATATAATATATTCTAATTATAATCTAATAAAACGAATAACTTTATAAAAGTATTCTATTTTATATAAAAAGATTTTACAATGCAAAACAATATGCATAATAGAATATAATATATTCTATTTATAGTCTAATAAAACGAATAACTTTATAAAAGTATTCTGTTTTATATAAAAAGCTTTTCTATTTTATTACATTAATAATACTAATAAAACAAAACTTCATCATCATTATTATAATTCACACTACTAATCGATCAGGTCGTTCCCAGGAAAGAGGGGGCTTTCCAATAAGGATTTCTCTCTATTGGCGCGTAATTAGGTGACCAAACCTCTCTTTGGAAGAACTTCTAGACATCGTTAATATTGAAAATAATAATATTAATAACTTCATCGTCTCAATTATTGATTTAATAAAATATAGACAATAATTGAATCAATTAACATGAGATACTATACAACAATTACTGAAGTAATAATTGAACAAAACTGAGTGACTTCTCACGTAAGCATCAATAATCAATACTGTGTGCTACTATGCAACCACGCGTATTCCTGTACTTTTAACACCGGGTGTTTCAACAGTTGACGATAAAACTTCCGCCGTTAATTTCATAAAATATTTTTGTCGTTTTCTCAATCCGACAAATAATTTCTTTATGGGGTCCACCAATGATTGTGCAGTCGTTCGAATATTCCCTGTTAAAACGAATAATCCCCGACTAATCGAATATTATATAATAACTTATCGTACATTGCAAAATTTATAACTATTACCCACAACTATAACATTATATCAAATTCATTCCATAATATTCAAAATAATAATTATAGAAAATTCATCTTTATTCATAAAAGTTGGGGTCTTACAATCTCCCTTCTTATGAAATTTAGCCCTCGAAATTAGGGTACGTACACCGGTATGTCAAGAGGTAAGGATACCTTGATTTCATTTGATTCTAACTCCTGTGTCATTTCCTCAACATCGTGGTTCCTCCATAAAACTTTGACTTGAGGTATAACCTTGGAGCGTAGAATATGTTCCTTCTTATCTAAGATTTGAACAGGAACCTCTTCATACGTTAAATCTTCCGCTATTTCGTTCGGTTCTAACTCAATAATGTGGTTTGGGTCTTTCACATATTTACGTAACATGGATATATGAAAAACGTTATAAACACGAGACATACTTAGCGGTAATGCGAGTCTATAGGCTACAGTCCCTACTCGATCGAGGATTAAAAATGGGCCAATGAATCGGGGATTGAGCTTTCCTCTCTTTCCAAATCTCGTAACTCCTTTGCATGGAGCAACACCTAACAACACATGATCTCCAATATCGAATTCCACGTCCTTTCGATGAAAATCAGCATAACTCTTTTGTCGGTCTTGTGAGGTTTTTATATGTTGTCAGATCGTTTGAATCTTTTCCGTAGTCATACGTACCAACTCCGGTCCCAACAATGTTGCTTCACCCACCTCATCCCAGCATACTGGAGAACGACACTTTCTTCCATACAACGCCTCGAATGAAGCCATGCCAATACTTGTTTGATAACTGTTGTTGTAAGAAAACTCCACCAATGGTAAGAACTTGTCCCAACTTCCCTTGAAGTCAAGGACACAAAGTCTTAATAAATCTCCAACAGTTTGAATAGTCCTCTCTGAATGTCCGTCCGTCTGAGGATGATATGCCGAACTAAATCGTAAATCCGTGCCCATAGCTTTTTATAAACTAACCCAAAATCGTGAATTGAATCATGGGTCTCGATCAGTAACTATGGATACTGGCATACCATGCAGTCTTATAATCTCGTTTATGTACATACGAGCAAGACGTTTAAGTGTATAAGTTTCTCGTATTGGTAAGAAATGAGCAGACTTGGTCAATCTATCAACAATGTCCCAAATTGCATCTATGCCTTGAGAAACCATGGGAAGACCAGTAACGAAATCCATGGTAATGTGCTCCCACTTCCATTATGGAATTTTTAGTGGTTGCAATGGACCTTTTGGTACTTGATGCTCTTCCTTGACTCGTTGACAAGTTAAACACCTTGAGATAAACAGCGCTATCTCTCTCTTCATATTGCCCCACCAAAATGTATTTCGAAGATCATGATACATTTTGGTACCCCCAGGATGGATTGCAAACGGTGTGTTGTGCGCCTCCATCATGATTTTATACTTTAACTCAGGATCGTTAGGAACACAAAGTCTGGAGTTGACTCAAAGTATTCCTTCTTCATCGATTCTTGCTTCCGGCATAGCACCTTCTTGTACTTTCTTCCTCATATGCATCAGCTCCAGCTCTGTAGCTTCAGCAGCTTTAACTTTATCGATTAAAGTTGGCTCTACTTGTATATTTGCCATCATCACGTGGGTCCCTGGAGTCTTTATCTCTATTTCCATCCTTTGTAAGTCATACAAAATGGGTCTCTGCGTTGATAATATCGCACTCGTACCCACATATGATCTTCTACTCAATGTGTCAGCTACCACGTTTGCTTTTTCAGGATGGTATTGGATGGCATGATCATAATCTTTCAATAGTTCAAGCCAATGTCGCTGTCGCATGTTGAGTTCCTTTTGAGTGAAGAAATATTTGAGGCTTTTATGATCTGTAAAGATCTCCACTTTCTCCCCATACAAGTAATGCCTCCAAATTTTAAGTGCGAAGACAACAGCTACCAACTCTAGATCATGAGTAGGATAATCCCCTCATATTCTTTGAGTTGTCGAGAGGCATAGGCTATGACTTTCCCATGTTACATGAGAACACATCCTAATCCTTTGCCTGAAGCATCACTGTAGATGAAAATTCCCTCTGAGCCAGATGGTATTGTCAGAACAGGTTCTGAAATGAGTCTTCTCTTGAGTTCTTGAAAACTCTTCTCACATTCCTCGTTCCAACCGAATTGTTTATCTTTCCAAGTCAGCTGAGTTAAGGGAGTAGCGATTCGAAAAAACCCTTCTACGAATCTCCGATAATAACCAGCTAAGCCGAAAAAGCTACGTGCTTGATCATCGATTTAGGTTGCTCCCGACTTTGAATAGCTTCAATCTTTCTTTGGGTCAACAAATATTCCATGACTTGATACCACATGCCCAAGGAATGCTACTTCCTCAAGCCAGAACTCGCATTTCTTCAACTTGGCATAAAGCTTATATTCACGAAGCTTTTGAAGTATCAGCCTCAAGTGTTGCTCATGATCTTCACGAATTTTGGAATAAATAAGGATGTCATCAATAAAGACGACCACAAACTGATCCAAATATTCCTTGAATACTCGGTTCATCATATCCATGAAGGCATCAGGAGCATTAGTTAATCCAAAAGACATGACTAGGAATTCATAATGCCCGTACCGAGTTCTGAAATCCATCTTTGGAATGTCATTGGTTCTAATTTTCAATTTGTGATATCCGGAACGAAGATCAATCTTTGAAAACAATTCGACGCCTTGCAACTAGTCAAACAGGTCATCAATGTGAGGCAATAGATATCTATTTTTGATAGTGATGGTTCAACTCCCGATAATTAATACAAAGTCGCATACTCCCATCTTTCTTCTTCACGAATAGAACAGGAGCACCCCAAGGAGACATACTAGGACGAATGAAACCGATGTCTAACAATTTCCGCAGTTGGGTCTTTAACTCCCTAAGTTCAATAGGAGCCATTCGATATGGGGCTTTGGAAATGGGTTTTGTACCGGGTTCAAGGTCGATACAAAATTCAATTTCACGTTCTGGGGGTAGGCCAGGAAGTTCTTCAAGGAATACGTCAGGAAATTCATTAACAATAGAAATATCATTCAAAACTGACGTATTTTTGTTTAGAACCGTGACATGAGCTAAGAAAGCTTAACATCCATTTTTCAATAAACGAATAGCTTTATGGCTTGAGATGACAATGATTGATTTTAATGGTTTGGTTGAATTGAATTACATAATAGGTTGGTTAGGAATATGAAAGCTAACAACCTTACGAAAACAATCAATTTTTGCATGATGAGTAGTTAACCAATCAATCCCTAGAATTACGTCAAATGCAAGTATTTTCAATGAAATAAGATCGACATGTAATGTGAGGGTACCGATTTGAACCAAACAAGACTTATAAATAGTGGATGTAATGAAGGTTTCTCCCACTGGAGTTTCAACAGATAAGTCAAAGTCTAATTTCTCCAGAGTCAAATTTAAACATTGAGCGCAAGTAGGAGAAATAAAAGAATTGGTATAACCGGTATCAAATAAGGTATAAACTTCGGTAGAGTTTATGATAAGCTTACCTATGATGACCTCATTCGGGTTCCTTGCTTTCTGGGAGGTCACGATAAACGCTCTCCCTTGCACTACTGGCTTTGACTTTTTTGGGATGTCCTTTGGTGCCTCCATCCTAGCTGAACTTGTCTTCGGTGAACGACAAAATCGGTCTAGGTGACCTTCTCTTCCATAATTATAACATGCTTTGGACGGCATCGTGCAGTTTGGACTGATGTGTCCCTCCCCTCCGCATTTGAAGTATATGATAGGTGGTCATTCTCCTTCCTTAAAAACGGGTGCTGGTGCTGACATCTTTCCATCACTGTTGAATCTCATCTTCTTGAAATGTCCATTCTTATTGTTTTAGCCATGATTACCACCGAAGTAGTTACCATTTTTGGCATGTTGATTCCCTCCACGCTTATTGTCACCGCTTTGATGACTGTTATCACTAGTATTATCATTTTGCCGGCTGCTCTCTTTTGGTTAGGTTGACTCATTATCGCGCTCCAATAACTGAGCCCTATTAACAACATCTGAATACAAAACACATTTTATGATAGATAAGATATTGACGTATCTCGAGTTTCAAACATCTTAGAAACATTCGCGTCATTCTCTCCTCATTATCAACCAAATGGGACGCAAACCGGGAAAACTCGGCAAACTTGGCTCCTCAGAGCATCCCAAGACATCAAATATCTTGCAGATCTACTTTATCCACGTCTTCACCTTAAGTGGTTTTGGCTCCCTAAAAAACATTAATGGTCCCAGTTCCTTGAACTACTTAGCGGTAACCGTCAGAGAGTTGCCAGTGTTTCCACCTGCATTTTGGACAGGAGCCGCTCTTGCCTGTTGTTGCATGAATTGCATAAAGCCTCTGAACATTCCATCGTTCATCATTTGGTCAGTGTTGTTATTTGTATGAGGATTGTCGCCTTCCTGATGCACATTATCTTGATTATTGATCTGTGGAGACTCAACGGTCTCCTATGCTCCATTGATTTTCTCAACATTCTCGGATGTCATTTTCAAATACTGCCACAAAACAAGGGTTAATTAACATATCACATATTATCCCTATACTCTAACCGACCAATTAAATACCAAATAAACTTAGGTAGGTCATACTAGCGAAGGAACTCCCCGTCTCTCCCCTACTAGTTCTTGTCTCACATCTCAGCCAGGGATTATATCCGTAAACTTTGATACCAACTGTGACGTCCCAAAAATAGGTATACATCATCCATCTTGAGTCGTGTAACATACGACAAAACATATGCTGTGAGTTTTAATACAAATATTATCATCTAGACAATATCCACACTCAATTGGGTGCTCATTACATTTATTATCACATAATTTAACAGAATAGTGAGGACTACTAATGCTATTATCTGGACCGTCACTCTGTTCCCCTACTAGTCCCTTTAACGTTCTCATTTCCTGAAGAGAACAATGAAAGTAAAAGGGTGAGCTCAACTAGCCAGTAAGAAATATTATGACTAAGATAATACAGAATAAATTATCGTTAGCCTTCAATAGTGTTAAACTGATACCATATAATAAACATCAAGTTTAACTGCAGCGGAGCAAGCAATCGAATAAAAGAGTCAAGTATCGAATAAAATATACTATCTTTTATGATGTAAAAGGTTTTTCATCACTTTTATCGCTTGGACTCAGCTTAATAAATAATCCACATCATCCCTGCACTACGGCCAAGGATATTCATTAGTATCACAACCACAAATTATCCATGCACTACGGGCCAAGGATATTCGTGTATTCATCAATGGTCATGACCATGCCAACAACTGTCCATCAATGCACTACGGGCCAATGAGGACATTTACCATATCATTTATAACATTACGGTCATGATTATACCGATTAATCCCTGGTCATAATCATACCAAGTCCATATATACACTAAAGGCCATAGATGACTTTCAACATAATATAAACATGAGGATGATGACAATGATATAAGAATTCAATAAAACAAGTTTAAGAATTAATTTATCGAGGAACTAATAATGTCCAAATTGTCAACATGATACTTCTTTGTAGATTAAAATTCAAGAATGCTCAGACGAATATTTCCATGAAAAGATACTGGATGAAGCGCAAATATGAAGGATATTCCAATAATTTCATGGAGTATAGAAGTTAAAACTTTAACCAACTGAGTATAATAAAGAATGGAATAACAAAAGAAATCACCAGGCATGCGATAGACCACACAGACAGTTTATTCCAACAGAATAATAAATAACAGAACCAGGTCATGCGTAAACGCATTGAGAGGAAATTCCAACAGAATATTAAATAACGGAACCAGGTCAGGCAAAATTCGCACCAATAGGATGTTCCAACAGAATAATAAATAACAGAACTAGGTCATGCGTAAACGCACAGACAGGATGTTCCAACAGAATAATAAAGAATGGAATAACAGAAGAATTTCACCATGTATGCGGTACTTCGCACAGACGGGTTATTCCAACATAATGATAAAGAATGGAATAACAGAAGAATTTCACCAAATATAGGGTAGACCGAATATACAGGTTATTCCGACAGAATAAAAAAAGGGAATAACAGAAGTTCTCTTCATGAATACGAAGGAAATAATACCCCTTACCTTAGAACAACTGGATATAGGAGTAGTGAAGTAGCAGAATACTTTTCTTCTTTCTCTCTATAGTTTCTCTCTCTAGAGTTTCAGTGAATTCGTAAGAAATAATGAAGGAATGAGCTTCTATTTATAGGAGAATGGACTGAATAGTAACTAATTCCTGAACGGTCCAGATTGATTTACTTTTAAACGGACGGTTCAGATTGGTTTACTATAAAATATTCTAATAAAAAAAAATCTTTTAAATAAAATATAATATATTCTATTTATAGTCTAATAAAACGAATAACTTTATAAAAGTATTATGTTTTATATAAAAAAATTTACTATGCAAAATACTATGCATAATAAAATATAATATATTCTATTTATAGTCTAATAAAACGAATAACTTTATAATAGTATTACATTTTATATAAAAGCTTTTCATTTTTATTATATTAATAATACTAATAAAACAAAACTTCATCATCATTATTATAATTCACACTATTAATCGACCGTGTCGTTCTGGAAAGAGGGGCTTTCGATAAGGATTTCTCCCTATTGGCGCACAATTAGGTGACCAAACCTCTCCTTGGCAGAACTTCTAGACATCGTTAATATTGCAAATAATAATATTAATAACTTCATCGTCTCAATTATTGATTTAATAAAATATCGACAATAATTGAATCAATTAACATGAGATACTATGCAACAATTATTGAAGCAATAATTGAACAAAACTGAGTGACTTCTCACATAAGCATCAATAATCAATACCATGTACTATTATGCAACCACGCGTATTCCTGTACTTTTAACACCAGGTGTTTCAACAGTTAACGATAAAAACATCTGTCGTTATTTTCATAAAATATTTTTATCATTTTCTCAATCTGACAATAATTCTGTTGTGGAGTCTACCAATGATTGTGCTTCCGTATTTAATATTCCCCGTTAAAAACGAATATTCCCCTAATTAATCGAATATTATATAACAACTTGCGTACGTTGCAAAATTTATAACTATTACTCACAACTATAACATTATATCAAATTCATTCCATAATATTCAAAAATGATAATTATAGAAAATTTATCTTTATTCATAAAAGTTGGGGTCTTACATTATTGATAGAAATGGAATTTCAGTTGATCCAGCAAAGGTTAAAGCAATGATTAATTGGGAACAACCAAAACACCGATAGAGGTACGGAGTTTCCTAGGGTTAGCGGGATACTATCGAAGATTTATCCAGAATTTTTCTAAGATAGCTACTCCATTGACTAATTTGACAAGGAAGACAGTGAAGTACGTGTGGACGGAGAAGTGTGAAAATAGTTTTTAAGAACTAAAGAAAAAGTTTAGTGAAGCACCTATATTATCTCTACCCGATGATACATGGAATTTTTTAGTTTGTAGCGATGCTTCACATAGAGGACTAGGTCTCGTGCTCATACAACATGGCAAGGTCACTGCTATGCATCACAACTGTTAAAAGATTATGAGAAAGTTTTTCATACTCAAGATCTGGAACTGGTAGCGGTGGTATTCGACTTAGAAATTTGGAGGCATTACTTATATGGGGAGAAATGTGAGATATACACAGACCATAAAACTCTATAATATATCTTCACATAAAAAGACTTAAATATGAGACAAAGAAGATAGTTGGAGTTGATAAAAAATTACGATTGCGATATCTTGTATCATCCGGGAAAAGCAAATGTGGTGGCCGATGCCTTAAGTAGAAAGGGTTGGGAAAGGTTGTCTATGTTAACAACTTAAACTGAGTTTGTAAGACCCCAAATTTTATGACTAAAGATTAATTTTCTCAAAAAAAAAATTTTTGAATATTATAGTGTGAATTTAATATAATGTTATAGTTATGGGTAATATTTATAAATTTTGCAAAGTATGCAAGTTGTTATAAAATATTCGATTGGTCGGGGAATATTCATTTTAACAGGAAATATTCGTACAATGGTACAATCATTGGTGGACCCCACAATGGAATTACCGTCAAAGTTAGAAACCGACAGAAGTAACTTTTTATGAAAATAACGGTGGAAGTTTTACCGTTAACTGTTGAAATACCCTGTGGTAAAAGTACAGTAATACACATTGTTGCATAGTAGCACACGATATTGATTATTAATGCTTACGTGAGAAGTCACTCAGTTTTGTTCAATTATTGCTACAGTAATTTTTGCATAGTATCTCGCGTTATTTGATTCAATTATTGTCGATATTTTATATATTACTAAATCAATAATTGAGACGATACAATTATTCATATTAATATTTGCAATATTGACGATGTCTAGAAAGTTCTGTCGAGGAGAGGTTTGGTCACCTAATTGTGCGCCAATAGGGAAAAATCCTTATTGGAAAGCCCCATCTTTCCTGGGAACGATCTGGTTGTTAAATATTGCAAATTATAATAATGACGAGAAATGTTGTTAAAAATAGTGAAAGAATTTTATAAAGTATTTGATGTAAATTTTGTGTATTATTTGGATCCCCACTTACCTATTTTTCAAAATAGTCAGGAGAAAGTTATCTTAGTTTTCATTTTATATATATATATATATATATATATATATATATATATATATATATATATATATATATATACATAATAGTATATATATATATATAGGTTTGAAAAAGTTGTCTCGGGAAGGAATAAAATGAATTCACGGGGGAGTATTGTGTTGTTATTATTATTATAGATATATATTATATAAGTTTTGTTTTTTTAGATTATAAATAGAATATATTACATTTTATTTAAATTTTTATTTTATTAGAATATTTTATTGCATTGTCTCAGTATAAGAATCAAAATTTTCAAAAATCACCAATTCGCTGCTGTCAGCTACTTGATTGTCTTGTGCATCCGTGATTTTCTAAATTCAAATAGTATCTTTCCATTCTCCTATAAATAGGATGCTTAGTTAGAATTTAAAATCACACCAGAATCAGAGAATTCTTCTTCTATAATATTGAGCGTATTTCTTTCGAGTTTTAGAAAGCTTTGAGCGTAGAAAATAGTGAAAGTTTTCTTTAAGAATATCCCCGCTATATCAGTTGGAATACTCTTCTTTTTATGGTAAGGGATATTATTTTTGTTCAGTATTCATAAGGAATAATATTTTCTTCCATACTCCGTAGTATGTGAGTAATATTATTTCGTCTCATATTCCTAATTATACCCTCATTCTATTAAAGTATTACTTCTATACTCCGTGAAATTAGTAGAATATCCTTGATCTTTGCTTCATCCAGTATCTTTTTATGAAAATATTATTCTGAGCTTTCTTGACAATTATTTATCTTTTCATGTCAAAATACTATTCATGAGTTACTATTTATGGGTTACTATTCACCCAGTTACTATTCACTTGGGTATTCAGGAAACTTTTTATACCGGAGTACTATTCACGAGTTATTATTCACAGGTTACTATTCACCCGGTTACTATTCACTCAAATATTATTCACTCGGGTATTTGGAGCACTTTTTATGCCGGGGTACTATTCACGAAGTACTATTCATAGGGTACTGTTCACGGGGTACTATTCACCCAAAAAATATATTTCTTTTCTGTCCAAATTATTTTTGATACATGAATATTATTCTTGAATTTTACTCCACAAATTATTATCGTGTTGACAATTTGGATATTTTTAAACTCTGGATAAATTTAAAGTCTTCAATATTTATCCTTGATTTCGTTTGATTAATGCTTATATCATTGTCATCATCCTCATGCTTATATTGTGATAAAAATCATATTTGGCTTACGTGCATAGATGGACTGTTGATTTGTATGATTATGACCAGGGATCATTCTGTATAATCATGACCCGTAATGTAACAAATGATGTCGTAAAAGTCCTCATTGGCCCGTAGTGCATTGATGGACAGTTGTTGGTATGATTATGACCAGGGATTATTCGGTATAATCATGATCATTGATGATTACATGAATGTCCTTGGCACGTAGTGTAGGGATGATTCGATGATGTGGTTTATTTATTAAGCTGAGTATCAGCGATAAAGTTGATGAAAAACTTTTTAAATCATAGAAGATAGTAGATATCATGCTCTACTTGAATCTTCTAATGGATTGCTTCTTCCGTTGCAGTTAAACTTGATGTTTATTGTATTTTATCAGTTTAACACTGTTGAAGGCTAATGATAATTTATTCTGCATTATCTTAGTCATAATATTTCTTATTGGGCTAGTTGAGCTCACCCTTTTGCTTTCATTGTTCTCCTTAGGAAATGAGAACGTAGTCGGGACTAGTCGGAGAATGGAGTGACGGTCCGAGATGGTTATTTTAGTAGTCCTAACTACTTAGTATGATAATAAGTGTAATGAGGATTGAATTTGAGTTTGGATATTGTCTATGAGACAATATTCATGTAAAAACTCAACTATGTTTGGTCATATTTTTACACGACAGTTATATTAAAGAAGTTTATATTTGATTTCTGTACCAAGTATTTGGCGACTCAAGATAGATAGATGTTATTTTGGGGGCGTCACAGTTGGTATCAAAGCTTAGGGATATGATCCCTGGCTGAGATGTGAGACCAGAACTAAGAGGGGAAAGACGGGTAATCCTTCACTAGTATAACCTACCTAAGTTATTTGTTATTTAATTGGTCGGTCAGAGTATAGGGGTATATAGTGGTATGTCAATTAACCCTTGTTTTGTGACAGTGTTTGAGAATGGCATCTAAAAATGTTGAGATAAGCAATAAAGCACATGAGACCGTTGAGTCACCGATGATCAATAACCAGGATAATGTGCATTAGGAAGGCAATAATCCTCGTGTAAACAACAACATTGACAAAATGACTAACGATGGTACGTTTAAGAGTTTTCTAGAATTTATGCAAAACCAAACGAGAGAGACTCCTGTTCAAAATGTAGGTGGAAACACTGGCAACTCACGGCTGGTCACCGCTAAGCAGTTCAAGGAGTTGGGACCATTGAAGTTTTTGGGAAAGCCAGAACCACTTAAGGCAGAGACGTGGATAAAGCAGATCACCAAGATATTTAATGTCTTGGAATTCTCAGAGGAGCAAAAGGTTCCCTTCGCCACCTTTATATTACGTGAAGAAGTAGATTACTGGTGGGAGTCTGTAAAACATACTCATCTTTCCGCATTAAAGATGTCTTGGTAGAAGTTCCAAGAATTGTTCAATGACACGTACTTTCCTGAAAGTATTCATCACGTGAAGGAGGTGGAATTCATCAAGGTGGAGCAAAACAATATGACCGTGTCGCAATACGAGGCAAAGTTTGCGGAGTTATCCCGGTTTGCATCCCATTTGGTTGATAATGAGGAGCGAATGACATGAATGTTTCTGCGAGGTTTGAAACCCGAAATACGTCAATACCTCATTTCTCACAAACTTTGTTTGTATTTAGATGTTGTGAATAGGGCTCAATTATTAGAACGCGATTATGAGTCAGCCCAACCAAATGGCAACGACCAACAACACGATAATAATAGTACCGGTGGCAACGGCCATCGGAACAATGATAACCATCGTGGAGGAAATTATCATGCTAGAAATGGTAACCACTTTGGTGGTAATCATGGCCAAGATAATAGGAAAGGTGAACTATGTGAAAACAACTTCAAGAAGAGAAGGTTCAATAATGATGGAAAGACAGCAGCACCAGCACATGTTTGAAAGGAAGAAGAATGACCACCGATCGTATGTTTCAAATACGGACAGGATGGACACATCCATCCAAACTGTATGCAGCAACCCAAAGCGTGTTTTAATTGCGAAAGAGAAGGTCACCTAGCTCGATTTTATCATGTAGTGAAGTCAAGTCCAGCTGGGATAGTTACACCAAAGGATGTCCCAGACAAGTCAAAGCTGGTAGTTTAAGTTAGAGCGTTTGTCGAGGAACCCGAACAAAGTTATCATGGGTAAGTTAATCATAAACTCTTGCAAAGTCTATGCCTTATTCGATACCGGTTCTACCTACTCTTTTATTTCTTCTACTTGCGATCAACGTTTAAATTTGACTCTAGGGAAATTAGACTTTGACTTAGATATTTTCTATACAAATAAATTAGAAATTTTGCGTATAAATTTTTTTTTTATTTTAAATATGGGGAATATATGCCAAGATAATGTGTGTATGTATTTATGTGATATATTTATTACATGAATGATTTTAAATAATTTTATTTTAAAATTTTTGATTATTATAAACTATATTATTATAATAATTAATTTTATAGTAGAAATATTTTTATTAATTATTTTCCATGAAAATATAATTATATATTATTTATATAATATATGAAATGATTTTTAGAATTATTATAATAATTATTTTATTATATGAATTTTAGTCATGATTATTAAGTTAATTATTTTAACTTAATTAATAATGTTAAGTATGTTAAGAGATAAATCGATATGGAATCCAAACCCTAATTTTGGATTTTGATCAAGGAATGAGAATAATAATATAATATTATTTATATTTTGGTTTTTCATTGCTATAATTATATAATTGTATGTATGTGATTTGATAATGATTGGTCAGTTATGGTGTATTATGTCAAACCCTAGTTTTACTGTGGGAAACCCTAATTTGAAACTCAATTGTGAGTTTAAGACTATTATATAACTGTGTTATATGATTTTTTTTGATTGATTAGGTCAACCCTAATTAACATTTAGATTTATTAATTTCTTGAAATCCTATTTATTAATTATAAACCCTAATTGCTAGATTAGCAAGAATAATTATAATTATTATATAATACTCTAATGTTCATGTATGATTAGAACCCTAATCAAATTAAGAAAACCCTAATTACAAATTTTAGGAACTAATTTTATTTTATTTTAAACCCTAAATGAAAACTTCGTAACCTAATTATACATTAGGTGAGACAATTAAATAACCTAAGGGTTATGGTAATAAGGAAATGTTAGTATTTAATATGTATACTAACTTAAGTGGATAATCTTGTTATTTCAAGTGACTAATAATTTTAAACCTATTTCTAGTAAACCTAATTAGGTTATGAGCTAAAGTCACATGTATAAGTAATTACATTTCATAAGATTGGGAATGGAAACCCTAAATAAACAATTTGGGTAGCATATATTAAAATTGTTAGACTATGTTCATTACATGGCCCAAAACAATTAAAGGAGAAGCCCAAAAGAAATAAAATGCAAACCAATACTTAGCCCACTTGATTAAGGGTATTTTAGACTTTTGATTAATCAAATTTGTGCATTAAAATAAAAGCAAAATGGAGGAGATAATGGGGCAAGGGGGACCGGCCAATTAGGCCATTTTAGGCAACAAATTATGCTAATCAAGTTCCTTAAATAGTAAGTCTTACACACAAGTACATATGTGTACATCTCTCATTGGTTGCAAATCTATTAAGCACCCTTAATCACATGATTAGGCTAATTGAAGAGATAAGGTGTAGTCTTTTATCCATGGGATAATAAAAGTATGGGGGATAATAGTTAATCACCCATATTCATTTGCTAGATCATTTTCATTTCTCTTATTCTCCTTCTTCTTCTTTTTCTCCCAAGCTAGCAACATACAAGAGAGAGAGAGAGAGTTTTTTTGTTTTTGAGAGAGAGAGAGAGGTGTGTTAGTTGCTTAATGCACCCTAAGATTATACATTACTTTGGAAGATCAAGAAGGATAGCAAATAAAACTAGGTGAGGTTCTCATCCATTCTTTTTCTTATTCTTCTTCTATTTTGTGTTATAGCATGATTTGTTGGAGTTATGGATTAATACTCAAGATACCCTAGTTCTACATATCATCATGTATGGAACTAAGTATCTTGAGTGTTAGATCAAAGGCTTAGAGGAAGAAAATGAGCATATGTTCTCCAAGGGGTGAAACCCTTGTTTTTCTTCCACTAAATCTTGTATAACTCAAGTTTTACAACTTGGATTTGTGATCCGTCGAAGGGGGGTGCTAGATACATGAGTTATCTAGTAAACCCAAGTGGTAGAACACAAATCTAGCAAGTATTGAAGCCATGGGGACTGTTTTCCCCAAAATAGTCCACATAGTATATTGAGGTTTTGAAACCCTAAAATAGCTACTGTTCCCATTTTTTGAGGTCGTTTCGGTGAGTTGCAAGTCTTTTAAAAATCTGGGAAAAATCACAGAGGTACCTTAAGAAGTTATCTACGTGTAGGAAAAAGAACGGACGCGTTTCGATTTATAGGTTGTGCGTAATGGCTATTTCCGTAAAGGACTCCTAAATATTAACACTCAATATCTCACTTTGTGTATACACTGGAAAATTCAAAAATTTTACACATGAGGTTCATATATGTTATGAGAGTATACCTAAAATTTCAGATTTTTCTAAGCAAAAACTCGATTTATGAAAAAATGAAGCAAGATCCAAGTGTTTTGGGCACTTTAAAAATAGTAAATCATTTTCTAAAATTCCAGAAAAATTTGGGAATCATGGTTGGGACATATACTTGTCCAAATCCGAAAATGAGAATTTTTGGAATCAGTTTGTATTTTTCTAAAAATGATTAAGTTATGAATAAAAGGAAATAAATAGTTAAATGATGTTTTAAATAAGAAAAATGTGATTTTAATGCTTGAATACTCCTAATATATAATATTATGACTATTTTAGGGCATTTTGGTAATTTATAATAAGAAATATTATTTATGACCTTTTATGGATATTAAATAAATGGTTTTATAAAGGGTGAACAATTAAAATAAATTGTTTATTGATCTAATAAATTATTAAAATATTATTATGATATTAATAATATTAGAATATGATATTGTTAAGTAAATAAAAATATTAAGATTAAAACTTCATTAAAATATTATTAAATGGTTAATCATATTTGATTTAAAATATTAATAAATGATTAAAGTATTATTAAATGATTAATAATATTAGATTAAAATATTAATCTTAGATTAAAATATTATTAAAAGATTAATAATATTAAATTAAAGTATTATTAAATGATTAAAATATTATTAAGTAAATAATAATATTCGAGATTAAATAAAATGTTATTAATGTAATAACATTAGTAAAGGAATAAAATATTATTAAATGATTAATAATATTAGTAAATAAATAAAATATTAATACGATTGGTAAATGACTAAAAAGTATTATTAATTGATTAATGATACTAAAGCATAAATAAGATATTTATTAAAGTAATAATATTAATGCATGATTAAAATATTATTAAGAGGATTAATAATATTAGTAAAAGTATTAAAATATTATTAAGATGTTAATAATATTAGTAAGCGAATAAAAGTGTTATTAGTGAACTAGTAATACTAAGAGGGAATTAAATATTATCAAGATTAATAATATTAAGTGAATTAAATATTTTAAGTTATACTTAATGACGTTTAATATTTTAAGAAATAGTACATTAATATTTTAATATTAATGGTAATTATTTAAAAATGATTTTAAATGTTTTAAAAATCATTTAAGGGTAATATAAATGTTTTAAAAATATTTTGAGTTATTATAAATAACTTTAATATTTTGGCAATGGTTTCATTAATAGTTTAATAATAATTAAATGATAATAGAATTATTTGATATTTGAATCATTTAATAATGATTTTGATTGTTTGAAAATTCATGATAAATTAATAAATGTTTATTAAGTTATTTAAAATAATATGACTGATATTTATAGATATTGAGTTCGGAATAGAGTCTTAGACTCGATAATTACCCGATAAAGTTGTCGGTACACCGACATATTTTAGAAATTGATCTGGACTTAGATATTTTGACTGTATTAATGTTTGTTTGTGATGCAATAACTGTTGAACATGTGTGATAATGTGATTAGGTTATGTGCTGATAATGAAGTGCAGTACTATATGTTATAGTATATTGTTCTAATAGAATGAATGATCTAATTAATGATAGATCGTCGTGATATAAAATAAAACTAAAGTTGCGTATTATAAGCGGTATCGTCGAAATGAAGTATCCTACCTTTGCATTTTCTTTATGCAATGGACATGAGTAAGAATGTTTCAGAATTATATTATTACTGTACATATTATTAACCCTATATTATATACGCTCATTGATTATCAACATGTTAGTATATGGTAATTCAGATATATATTCTGTTCGTTAATTTCTATAAATGGTTATACAAGTGTCCCCACTTGGATAATCATTGCATTTAACCACATGTTGATACACCTTTTAATTACTAATTACCCATATATATATATATATATATATATTATATATATATATATATATATATTGAATTATAGATTATTGTTGAATAAGATAAAACCTACCTATTATCCAACCGAATTGCTTTGGTTTGGAACCCTGACAAGTATGAACATCCCATTCATGGGGGAAAATTTATGTGCCCAAGGCAGCCAGAGTGAACGATAATATCGTTCTTGTAATGTAGTATTGATCAATACAGGGTACAACGGGCTGATCACCCTCCGTGCCCGTAAGTTATGATGGTTTGCGGATGAAGTTCTGCTAAACCTATTCAAAAATAAAAATAATGTTCATAGTATGTCCCCTTAACCCTATATATATAGTCAATACGTAGTTTTAAAATTTGAAAAGAGGGTTGTTATGTTAATATTATTATCGGTTCAGATTACTTCACAACTATTGATTTGTTGTAGAAGGATAGTATAAAGAAAACATTTAAATTCTTTCAGCTTATATATATATATATATATATATATATATATATATATAATTACTATTACTTGTTGGGCACTCAAATGCTCATCCTTGCTTAATTTAAATGTTTTCATTAAGTGTGAACAAGTAGAAGGCTCCTTAATAAGAATAAAGGGAAAGGAAAGGTTGCGAAATGAATTCAATGCCATTTTATGTAATAGTTATCTTTATTAAGACAAGTATGATATATTTACCTATCACGTATTGTGAGGAATGTATTAAAGGTTGCGTGCTTGGGATTTAGACTTTGATAAATATGTAAATTAAGTTGGTATCTATATTATTGTTATTATTATTAGTATTATTCCGCTCATAGAAATGGTATCGTAAAGCACCGAGTTCGGTTTCAAGTACCTGGATTTGGGGGCTTTATAAGTTGGTATCAAAGTCAGAGGTTATAAACATTAGGAATGTGAAACCTAGGTTATAACCTTAGTAGAAAATTTTATATAGAGTATGTTAGCTAGGTGATGGGTTGAGGAGATCCATCAAGTTTTAGTTATCTTGAATAAAATATCCTTTCATTTTATCAATGAATATATTTTATTGTGGTACTGATGTTGATTTGATTGTTTATTGTGGTCATAAAATGGCTGATGAGAATCAAGATTGCTATTCAGTGAACCAAGAGACGAGGGACTCTAGTGAGGAGTCCATGGAGCATGAGATGATAAGAGATTTGTTGGCCAGGAATGATGAGCTAAAGGTTAGGGCTGAGCGAGTGGAGGCGCAGAACCACACCCTCCAGATTTCAGAGCGAGCAGATCAAGGGACGTTGTTTACCGAGCACAGGCTGAGAGTTAAGCCGAGTTGCGAGGAGGTTGGAGCGAGAGAGAGCTACAGACTAGGGCAGGTTGAGAGTTGAGATGGAAGCTAAAGATGTGAGGATATATACTTTGGAGCAAGCTTTAGACATCGCCTTTATCTTGATTCGATGAGTGGATGGAGCGCCCTCCAGTGAGAGAGAGAAGCAGGAGTTGATTTGTATTCATGCTCGATATAGTCCCACTTTTTGTTTCTATTAGAGACTGTTAGTTGCTGTAAATCCTTATGCCTTGATGTATGCATAAGATGGCAATTAGACCCCAACTTTTATTTTGATAGAGGGGTAGATGGTAGCGAATCCTCACTTTTTGTCCATTAGAGGATAGTTGGTAATGGGCAGTTTATGCCTTAAGCGTTTATAGAAGTATGCTAGATGTTAGTCAGTCTATATTAAAACAGTGGTATATGAATATAAATACATTATTATGATAGGTGTTTGAAAAAATTTAAAAAAAAAAAAAAAAATTTGATCCTTAGTGAAGGCGTAAGAAATAAGTGGTATTAGTATTAGTTGAATATGTATAATTCTATGTTGTGTATATATGATAAGTATATCATATAAAGTAATACTCTCAACTTCTGTATAAGTTGTGGCAGCGATTCCCGACTTTTAAGTCACAAAGGGATAACGGATGTTTAAGTAGTATGTGTTATAGAATGTCAAGTGTTATGAATATGAATCTATGATGGATTAATGAAATAAGTTGGTATAAAGATAGTAATCAATTATCCGAAACCTTTGGTTAATGATGAAACCAAAGTTTTTGAAATCTAATATTTTGAATACATGATTATTCGAGTAGAAAATTTCGTGTTATGTAAATACTTCTAAGATATAGAAGGTAAGTTGATGAAAGATAAATTATGACTAATCGAGATAATGCCGCCAAGAAGTCAAAAAATCAAAACCAAAGAACGAAGAACACATCGATAAAGTTGGGACAAACCGGACCCGACCGAATCTAGAATTTTGCGAATATGGTCGCTCAAGATATGCAGAATGGAATACTAGCCGTGGGAAATCAGCTAGAAAATCGATTAGCGAACTTCAAAGACTTCAAGGCAGTCGGAACGCCAGGATTTAGAGGATCAACTGACCCTGTGGAAGCATTTGTGATAGCTGGGGTAACAGAGGGACAAAAGACAACTTTTGCCACCTATACAATGAAAGGGGGGACGAATTTTTGGTGGGAGGCAAATCAAACTAGAGCCGGAAAAGGGAGTAGTGGTAGTAGGACTGGAAAAAGGAAAGGAGATAATTTTGGAATACCGAGATTAGGCTAGGAGGTGGAAAGAAACAGGCTATGCAGTGTAGAAATTGCGGAAAGAATCACTCGGGAGAGTGTCTTAAAGGTAAGTTTGCGTGTTATAAGTGTGGGCAGAAGGGACATATCTCTCCCAACTGCCCCAATCCGAGAATGTATAGTGGATGTTTTATTTGTGAATCAATGGAGCATAAGGTGAAAGACTGTCCAAGAAGGATAAGGGAGGCAAGAAATGTGAATAAGGGAAAAGGCAGCAGGACATTGGCAACAACGGGACCAACTTCAACAAACGAAATAATAGAACCAACCACAGGAGTCTTCAGTATGACAGTTCAAGATACGGTGGCGTGAAGGATGCAACTCGGTATAGTATTCTAATCAAATTTTATTTTCTTATATATGATTTTCTTATATATATAATAAATTATTTTATAAAGAAATTTTGAAGAAGGAATTTGAGTTCTTTTAGAAATCAAATTTTCGTTTAATCGATATAAACAAGCTTTTACGTGAATAGATTAAAGATCGAGTGCGATCATTTATGATCAAGATCTACTTGCAATGATTGTATATACTACGTGTACACTTGTATGTATAAGTTTTAAAATGGTGATCCGGGGGATGGAATCTTTATAAGGAGGTGAATGTAACAACCCGATATTTTCTATACAAATAAATTAGAAATTTTAAGTATAAATTTTTTTTTTTTTTTTTAAATATGGGGAATATGTGCCAAGATAATGTGTGTGTATGTATTTATGTGATATATTTATTACATGAATGATTTTAAATAATTTTATTTTAAAATTATTGATTGTTATAAACTATATTATTATAATAATTAATTTTATAGTAGAAATGTTTTTATTAATTATTTTCCATGAAAATATAATCATATATTATTTATATAATATATGAAATGATTTTTTTTTTATTATAATAATTATTTTATTATATGAATTTTAGTACGATTATTAAGTTAATTATTTTAACTTAATTAATAATATTAAGTATAATGATATAAATCAAATATGGAATCCAAACCCTAATTTTGGATTTTGGACAAGGAATGAGAATAATAATATAATATTATTTATATTTTAGTTTTTCAGTGCTATAATTATATACTGTATATATGTGGACTGACAATGATTGGTCAGTTATGGTGTATTATGTCAAACCCTAGTTTTACTCTGGGAAACCCTAATTTGAAACTCAATTGTGAGTTTAAGACTATTATATAACTGTGTTATATGATTATTTTTTTTGATTGATTAGGTCAACCCTAATTAACATTTAGATTTATTAATTTCTTGAAATCCTATTTATTAATTATAAACCCTAATTGCTAGATTAGCAAGGATAATTATAATTATTATATAATACCCTAATGTTCATGTATGATTAGAACCCTAATCAAATTTTAGGAACTAATTTTATTTTATTTTAAACCCTAAATGAAAGCTTCGTAACTTAATTATACATTAGGTGAGACAATTAAATAACCTAAGGGTTATGGTAATAAGAAAATGTTAGTATTTAATATGTATACTAACTTAAGTGGATAATCTTGTTATGTCAAGTGACTAATAATTTTAAACCTATTTCTAGTAAACCTAATTAGGTTATGAGCTAAAGTCACATGTATAAGTAATTACATTTCATAAGATTGGGAATGGAAACCCTAAATAAACAATTTGGGTAACATATATTAAAATTGTTAGACTATGTTCATTACATGACCCAAAACAATTAAAGGAGAAGCCCAAAAGAAATAAAATGCAAACCAATACTTAGCCCACATGATTAAGGGTATTTTAGACTTTTGATTAATCAAATTTGTGCATTAAAATAAAAGCAAAATGGAGGAGATAATGGGGCAACGGGGACTAGCCAATTAGGCCATTTTAGAAAACAAATTATGCTAATCAATTTCCTTAAATAGTAAGTCTTACACACAAGTACATGTTTGTCAAGCTCCCATTGGTTGCAAATCTATTAAGCACTCTTAATCACATGATTAGGCTAATTGAAGAGATAAGGTGTAGTCTTTTATCCATGGGATAATAAAAGTATGGGGGATAATAGTTAATCACCCATTCATTTGCTAGATCATTTTCATTTCTCTTATTCTCCTTCTTCTTCTTTTTCTCCCAAGCTAGCAACATACAAGAGAGAGAGAGAGAGAGAGTTTTGGTTTTGTGAGAGAGGGAGAGGTGTGCTAGTTGCTTAATGCACCCTAAGATTATACATTACTTTGGAAGATCAAGAAGGATAGCAAATAAAACTAGTTGAGGTTCTCATCCATTCTTTTTCTTATTCTTCTTCTATTTTGTGTTATAGCATGATTTGTTGGAGTTATGGATTAATACTCAAGATACCCTAGTTCTACATATCATCATGTATGGAACTAAGTACCTTGAGTGTTAGATCAAAGGCTTAGAGGAAGAAAATGAGCATATGTTATCCAAGGGGTGAAACCTTGTTTTTCTTCCACTAAATCTTCTATAACTCAAGTTTTACAACTTGGATTTGTGATTCGTCGAAGGGGGGAGCTAGATACATGAGTTATCTAGTAAACTCAAGTGGTAGAAAACAAATCTAGTAAGTATTGAAGCCATGGGGACTGTTTTCCCCAAAATAGTCCACATAGTGTATTGAGGTTTTGAAACCCTAAAATAGTTACTGTTCCCGTTTTTCTTGGGACTGTTTCGGACGGTTGCATGTCTTTTAAAAATCTGGAAAATATCCAAGAGGTACCTTGAGAAGTTGTAGGAAAAAGAACGGGCGCGTTTCGATTTATAGGTTGTGCGTAATGGCTATTTCCGTAAAGGACTCCTAAATATTAACACCCAAATATCTCACTGTGTATACACTGGAAAATTCCAAAATTTATACAGTAGGTTCATATATGTTATGAGAGTATACCCTGAAAATATCAGATTTTTCTGAGCAAAACTCGATTTATGAAAAATGAAGCAAGATCCGAGTGTTTTGGGCACTTTAAAAATAGTAAATCATTTCCTAAAATTCCAGAAAAATTTGGGAATTATTGTTGGGTCATATACTATCCAAATACAGAAAAGATGAAGTTTTGGAATTAGTTTGGTATTTTTGCTAAAAATGATGAAGTTATGAATAAAAGGAAATAAATAGTTAAATGATGTTTTAAATAAGAAAAATGTGATTTTAATGCTTGAATACTCCTAATATATAATATTATGACTATTTTAGGGCATTTTGATAATTTATAATAAGAAATATTATTTATGACCTTTTATGGATATTAAATAAATGGTTTTATAAAGGGTGAACAATTAAAATAAATTGTTTATTGATCTAATAAATTATTAAAATATTATTTTATGATATTAATAATATTAGAATATGATATTGTTAAGTAAATAAAAATATTAAGATTAAAACTTTATTAAAATATTATTAAATGGTTAATCTTATTTGATTATTAAATGATTAATAATATTAGATTAAAATATTAATAAATGATTAAAATATTATTAAAAGATTAATAATATTATTAAAAGTAATAATAATATTAAAATATTATTAAGTAAATAATAATAAATGAGATTAAATAAAATATTAATGTAATAACATTAGTAATAAAATATTATTAAATGATTAATAATATTAGTAAATAAATAAAATATTAATACTGATTGGTAAATGACTAAAAGTATTATTAATTGATTAATGATACTAAATATAAGTAAAATATTATTAAAGTAATAAATTAATATGATTAAAATATAATTAAGAGGATTAATAATATTAGTAAAGTATTAAAATATTATTAAGATGTTAATAATATTAGTAAGCGAATAAAAGTGTTAATAGTGAACTAATAATACTAAAGGTGAATTAAATATTATCAAGATTAATAATATTAAGTGAATTAAAAATATTTTAAATTATACTTAATGACGTTTAATATTTTAAGAAATTATACATTAATATTTTAATATTAATGGTAATTATTTAAAAATGATTTTAAATGTTTTAAAAATCATTTAAGGGTAATATAAATGTTACAAAAATATTTTGAGTTATTATAAATAACTTTAATCTTTTGGCAATGGTTTCATTAATAGTTTAATAATAATTAAATGATAATGGAATTTTTTAATGTTTAAATCATTTGATAATGATTCTGGTGTTTGAAAATTCATGATAAATTAGTAAATATTT
This sequence comes from Panax ginseng, assembly GCA_020205605.1. Classification (NCBI taxonomy): domain Eukaryota; kingdom Viridiplantae; phylum Streptophyta; class Magnoliopsida; order Apiales; family Araliaceae; genus Panax; species Panax ginseng. Next base: position 110,727,921 of record CM035129.1, read on the forward strand.
ATTAAGTCATTTAAAATAATATGACTGATACTTACGGATATTGAATGTTGGAATAGAGTCTTGGACTCGAAAATTACACGATTAAGCTATCGGTACACCGACATATTTCAGAAATTGATCTGGACTTAGATATTTTGACTGTATTAATGTTTGTTTGTGATGTAATAAGACGCTCTTCTAGAACCGCGGACTTTGACTTTTCTCGGGGACAACCTTTTGAGTCACCATCCCTCTGGACTTGGTTTCGCTTATAAATCAATCTCGAGCGATATGTCCTTCCTTTCCATAATTATAACATACCTTGAACTTTTGTGGACAGTTTGGGCTGATGTGTCCCTCTTTTCCACATTTATAACATACGACCGGTGGTAGTTCTCTTCCTTTCGAAACAGTTGATGCTGGTGCTAACGTCTTCATATTGTCATTATTGAATCTCCTATTTTTGAAATTTCCACTTGACTCGCCTCTCCTATTATCATGGCCACGATTACCACCAGAGTGGTTACCGCTTTTGTCTGAATTTTTCCCTCCCTGCTAGTTATCATTGCTCTAATGACTGCTGTCACCGGTATGACCCTGGTTGTGGTCCCTCGGTTGAACATACATCTCGCTTTAATAATTGAGCACTGTTAACAACATCTGAATATAGAGAAAATTTGTGAGAAATAAGATATTGACGTATGTCGGGTTTCAAACCTCTCAGAAACATCCGCGTCATCGTTCCTCATTCTCCACGAAATGAGGTGCAAACTCGATAACTCCGCTAACTTCGCCTCGTCTTTGGGACACCGCCATTTGTTCTCGTTCTAGTCTAATAAACTCCACCTCCTTCATATATTGAATACTTTCGGAAAGTACTTGTCATTTGATCAGCTTCTGAAATGTCTCCCAAGACATCTTGAGTCTTGGTAGCTAGAGTGCGCTTCACAGATTCCCACTAGTAATCTGCCTCACCACGGAACATAAAGGTGGTGAATGGAACCTTTTGTTCCTCCGTGCATCCCAAGACATAAAATATCTTTGTAATTTGGTTAACCCACATTTCTGCTTTGATCGGATCCGGCTTTCCCCAAAACTTCGGCGATCCCAAATTCCTAAGCTCAGTGGTGTTGTTTACAGGAGGAACATTGCCATCTTGTTGCACGTTCTCCTAGTTTGTGAGTAAAGGTGTTTCCACGGTCTCATTCACTCCATCATTAATATTTTCAGCTGTCATTCTTAAATACTACCACAAAACAAGGGTTAATTAAAGAAATTGACATGCAACATAATAACCCTATACTCTAACCAACCAACAAATAAGCTTAGGTAGGACATACTAGCGAAGGATTTACTCGTCTCTCCCCACCTAGTTCTATTCCCCGATCTCCGCAAGAGACCATATCCCTAAGCTCTAATACCAACTGTGACGCCCTCAAAATAGGTATACATCACCCATTCTGAGATGCCAAATAAATGGTACAGAAATAACTACAACTTTATTAATACAATTGTCGTGCAAAATACGACAACACATAAACTGTGAGTTTAAATACAAATATTGTCTTCTAGAAAATATCCCCACTCAAATAAGTCCTCTTGTAATCGTTTCCAAAAATTATATGTGAAACGTGGATCTCTGTTTGATACAATAGACACAGGTACACCGTGTCTTGACATAATCTCTTTCACGTACAGTTTTGCTAACCGATCTAGGGTAAACTGAATCTTGATTGGCAAAAGGTGTGCCAACTTCGTTAGTCGATCAACAATCACCCAAATGGCGTCATAACCTTGTTGATTCATTGGAAGACCTACCATAAAATCCATTATGATATGCTCCCATTTCCATTCTGGTATCTCCAACGGTTGTAACAATCTGCTTGGCCTTTGATGTTCAGCTTTGACTTTCTGACACGTTAAACATTTTGCCACACACTCAGCCACATCCCTATTCATATTCGGCCACCAAAAATGATGCTTAAGATCCTGGTACATCTTTGTACTCCTAAGGTGAATCGAATATCATGAGTTGTGAGCTTCATTAAGAATTTCTTCTTTAACCTCTGGTACTGGCGGAACCTAAATTCTCCCTTTGAATCGAAGTATCCCTTCCAAATTAATTTTGAATTTGTTTTCCTCACCTTCAGATATCTTCTGTTTTATCTTTTTGTAGTCTTCATCCTGAAGTTGTGCATTTCTCACCTTATCCACCAACGTTGAACTATTTCCCAACTGGAATAACTTTTCATCAGATTCTGTCAGATATTTAATTTCCAGCTCCATCTTAGTCATTTTTGACACTAGCTTTTCTTGAGTAGTTAACATCATTAACTCCTCATGTCCCTTCCAACTTAAGGCATCGGCAACAACATTTGCCTTTCTGGGATGATAGAAAATTTCGCAATCGTAATTTTTGATAAGTTCCAACCATCTTCTTTGTCTCATATTCAAATCTTTTTGTGTAAAGATATACTTCAGACTTTTATGGTCAGTATATATCTCAGACCTCTCTCCATAAAGTAATATCTCCAAATCTTTAGGGTAAATACCACTGCTGCCAACTCTAAGTCATGAGTTGGATACCCCTTATAGTAATCTTTCAACTGTCGTGATGCATACGCACTAACTCTGTCGTTTTGCATAAGCACACAGCCTAGTCCTTTATGCGATGCGTCACTATACACCAAAAAATTCTATGTATCATCAGGAAATAACAACGCAGGTGCTGAACTCAATCTCTTCTTCAATTCTCGAAAACACTCCTCGCATTTCTCTGTCCAAACAAACTTAACCGCTTTCCTAGTTAAATTTGTCAACGGAGTCGCGATTTTGGAAAAGTCTTGAATAAAATGCCTGTAATAACCTGCCAATCCTAAGAAACTCCTCACTTCTGACGGTGTCTTCGGCTGATCCCAGTTTATTACAGCTTCCACCTTTGATGGATCTACCGAAATTCCATCCTTATCAATAACGTGCCCGAGAAACTGTACACGTTCCAACCAAAATTCACACTTTGAGAACTTAGCGTGCAACTTCTCTTTTCTCAATGTCTCCAACGTCAATCTCAAGTGTTCAACATGTTCCTCTTTTGTTTTGGAATATACCAATATGTCATCAATAAACACCACCACAAATTTGTCTAAGAATGGTTTAAACACCCTGTTCCTCAAGTCCATGAACGCTGTAGGTGCCTTGGTTAAACCAAAAGACATAACCAGAAACTCATAATGACCATACCTAGTTCTGAACACTATTTTTGGTACATCCTCCGGCCTCACCTTTAACTGATGATAACTACTTCTCAAGTCTATCTTAGAGAAATATCTCGCTCCCTTCAACTGATCAAACATGTCATCGATTCTAGGTAATGGATACTTATTTTTAATAGTGACCTTATTCAATTCTCTGTAAACAATGCAGAGCCGCATCGATCCGCCATTCTTCTTGACAAACACCGGTGCTCCCCATGGAGATACACTCGGCTGAATATACTTCTTATCTAGCAATTCTTGCAATTTCACCATCAACTCCTTCATCTCTACCGGGGCCATTCTGTATGGTGCCTTAGATATCGGGCCCGTTCCTGGTAGTAAGTCAATCACGAACTCAATTTTTTGATCCGGCGGAAGACCCGACAAATCGTCTGGAAATACGTCTGCAAAATCTCTTATGATCGGTATCTCTTCTAACTTCGCACTCTTCTTCTGTGTATCGACGATGTAGGCTAAGTATCCTACACATCCTTGTCTCAACAACTTCTTGGCTTACATCACCGTCAGACAACTTGCTTGTCGAGGTGACTTGCTACCAAAGAATGGAGTCATAAGGTTAACACACTTCCTTTGGCAATCAATTACGGCTCCGTAATTGAATAACCAATCCATTCCCAGTATAACATCAAATTCACCAAGTCTAATTGGTATCAAATCTACCATCTTCTCATAACCTTTTATAACCACTCTACAATTCCTATATATGAATTTAACAAGAATCACTTCCCTGTTCGCAATCTTTATACTTAAGGGAAATTCTAATTCTTTCTGAGGCGAATCTAAATTCTGAGCAAATTCATCAGATATAAATGAACAAGTAGCACCCGAATCAAATAGTACATAAGCATTAATACCATTAATCGGAATGATACCTGACACCACATCTTTAGAATGTACAGCATCCTGCACGGTCATATTGAAAGTCTTCGCAGTAGGTCGGCTTGATTATGCTGGTCCAGTGATAGTCAATGCACCACCACAATTGTTGTTTCCTTTTTCGCCACTTGCACTTCCCGCTGGCTTCTTAGGGCAATCACGAGCCATGTGATCCTTTAAACTGCAGGTAAAACATGCTCCTTTCTTTGGACTAAAACAGTTTGGTGAAATGTGTCCCTCCTGACCACAGTTGAAACACACTCGCTTTCCCTTCAGACATACCACAGTACGGTTCTTCCCGTAAGTTGCGCAGGCTTCAAACTTTTTCTTCTGTTGATTTCCTTGTTGTCCTTCCGCAGTCGAATTGTCGCTCCATTTCCTCTTCTGATTATTACTTCCAACGTTACTTCCACCAGCCTTATTCTTATTCTCATTCTTCCTCTTCTTCTGTTCTTGGTTGTACTTGGTCAAAACATCGCTTCCACCTTCCGCGATAATTGCCTTCTCCAGTACAGCCGCAAATGTGTTCAGCTGGAACATTGAAACCTTGCTGTAAAGCAAGGGCTTCAATCCTTGTTTAAACCTTCTCGCTTTACGCTCATCAGTATTGACTTGATATGTGGCAAACCTTGCCAACTCGTTAAATTTCGTAGCATATTCTGGCACCGTCATAGTTCCCTGCTTCAACTCCAAAAATTGTAGTTCCAACTGATTCCGAGAACTCGCTAAAAAATACATTTCGAAAAATATTTCCTTAAATCTATCCCATGCTATCACTCCTTGTCCTCCACGAACCTTATTTGTTTGCCACCAATAGCTAGCTTCAGACTTCAAATGAACGCTATGAACGCAGATCTTCGATCTTCTTCATTAACTCTAGCAACGTCAAACACCTTCTCCATTTCCATGATCCAGGTTTGGGCTTCCACTGGATTCATAGACCCTTGAAATTCTGGCGGTCCAACCGCTTTGAATTCCTTAAAAGTCGTGACTTGAGCTTGCGGTTGATTCGCAAGTGCACCCGTCAACAGAGCTACCAACTGCTGAACCGGATTAGCATTGGTCTCATTGTTATTATTCGTAGACCCCTCAGGAAGTGCTTGTTGACGTGGTTGTCTTCTTCTACGAGGCATTTTATGTTAAAATATACGCTTATTAGCTCATTACTCAACTTCTTGGGTATTTAAAGTTTAACTTAAACATTCCAAGATTAAAGTTTTAACACATAACATTTCAAATAAACTTTAATATTTTATTCATTCATAAAGTTTGTAGAACATACTCAAAATAGTATAACCGCTATAAACATTCACTTTCCTGAACTAGACAAGTTTCAGGATTACATAGTCATACTATCCCTTTATTTATCTTAAAATAAGGGATTCACAATTTTTTTATTCATATAATTTAACCGTATATTATTATCTATCTTATTCTATCTAGACATATTAAGACTTCGTAAAGCTTCCCGACGTTCCTCCTCCATGATACGATATGTCGTTCTGCGATCCATCACGAACCACGGCGAATTCTCAAACTGAGGTGGATAATAGTAGACTTGATCCTGGGCCCTATCAATCGCCGAATTAAAAGCATAATCCATCTCTTTCATTTTGGCTTTCTTCACTTGAACCTTAGCCTCAGCACGATCTGGACGTTGAGTCGCTTTCATCCACACATCCTCTGCTCTTGCACGCTTAGCTGATTCCTCCTTGAAATTATCTTTCAATTTCTCCATGTCAGTCTTCATCTTCTCATGCACTGCCAACAGGTCTTCATGTTGACCCTTTGTATGAACCAGATCCCACTCCGTGTTTCCAAGTTTCGAATCAAGTTCTTGAATATCTACATCCTTCTGCTCCATCGAAGCGTGATGCATCTCAACCATTTCTTTCAGCTCCTCGACCTCATCCTGTAATTCTACATTACGGTCATACAAAACATCATACATCTCAACTGATATGGAGTTTGGTGGAAACTCCTCAGGATCCTCTTCCTCATCATCCTCCTCTACCTCCTCAAAAATATTCTCCACAGGATTGGTCACAGGCTCATCCTTCTGGATCAACTGCTCCCATACTACATGAATATCTCGGGGTTCATCATCTATAGGTACCTGAGGTATCACCTCTCTAGCTGGACTGGATCCTTATTCGTTAGGCATCCTGACAACAAAATATTTTAAGTTTTTACTTACTATTTTTCGATACTCGCGAGCACATAAGTTTTTAACACATAGCACATAATTTCTTTTATTATTTAGCTTCAATGGATACCTTAATCCATTCCTTAAAACTCGATAAGAGTTAAACACCTCTATATTTTCTGTTTCCTTAAAGGTTACTTCTTAAGGTTTTCCCCCTAAGGTTCATAACCTACAGCTTTGATACCAACCTGTGACACCTCCATATCCAGGTACTTCATTCCCATAGGATTTGGTGCTCACTTATCAAAAACTATTACATCTAACTACCCATAATAAAGGATAAAGAAATAATTAAAATAACTTGAACAATATTCTCTCCCATTAAAGGGTTACATCATCATCTCGAATTAAATCCCAGGTAATCTAATCTTAAAATTATTACATTAGTTTGAGGAATACATTATAAAATAAAACAAGTCTTGAAACATAAAATATTTAAATAATTTCTCTTATGTCTTCAGCACTTGGACAATTTGCCCTTTCCTTTACTAGTAGACGGCTCATCAACTTTCTCCACTTTAGCTGCAGTGTTAATTGCAAGAGTGAGCAAACAAATGCTCACTGATATAGAACGTAGCAATGATAATAACATGAGAGTGAACAAAAAAAATTGAACAATAAGGAACTTGTTCTACAAATCAAAATAGGAAACAAGTTTGAACTTAAATTATTTGTGGGTCTTAAGACCACAAACTATGTCCCCGGTACTTAGGTATTATTACCCAACCTTAACAGTCATTTAGACTATACGAACCCTTCTTAACGTACTTAGGGGGATAAGCCCTTTGTACCATGTATTGTGCATAAACATCTAAACGTTACACGTAAAAATCCCCTATGTTAGGGTTGTTCGTCTCAGTTTGGATTTAGAATTTCCGCACTAAAGAAAGTTTAGTTTTGAACTAGCTTATCAGTGTTTCTAGAATTTTAGAACACTATTCGAATATAGATTAATTCATTCAATAAAGGTTTGCTTAATACTTGAAGGTTTAATACAACGATAAAGCTTTGAACAAGGTTATCAAAGTCAAAGATTGAATAACAATAATATATAATTGAGTAAACATGATATACATGCAAAGCGCTATAGAAGAGTTAAAACAATCTCCCTTGAATCAAGTAATGAATTAGGTTACATAAGCTTGTACAAACATACGCAAGATAGATTAAGTTTGCTCAACTTCATAACGAATGTTAGGAACTTGCACAATAATAATTTAGGAATGGGAACTTGCATTCAATACGAAAGGAATGAAGTTAGAAAGCTTTGCTCAATGTAAAGAGTTAAGGTTTAAGAAATTGCTCCATAATAACAAGGTAGAGTTAGAAAACTTGCCTTGATTGTAAGCTACATAAACGTAAAATAATCTCCAAGTACCCTACATACACCATTGAAATCGCTACAACAATTAATTGCATGAATATTAGTTTTCGGGTTTAAACCATCATTTAGGTCATAACCTTAACTTAGTATCTAACCATGTAGGTTAACACACTTAACGAATCTGAAATCTCATTACGAGCCAACATAACTCAATCGTTCATCTCTAACTTTTAAAATCACCACTTTTAGTTTCATTATGTAACTCAATTAACAATCACTTCAAAATCTTTTATACTTTGTATTATAACGCATGACAATATGCTATTATAGTTTATATTATGCCTCAACATCAATAACATGCTCACTAAACTAATATAAGTCCATTATGCCCGACCAAAATAAGCGAGACCTCACTTTATCAGGTGATTCAAGGTGTGCATTGCTGCTTGCCACACTTAGGCTTGGAACTTTCTTGGCTATTGCTTGCGTTTTAGCCTTAACCTTAGCTTAAATTATTGTGCATGGCAATGTATGTGACGCAGAGATTTAATATGATGAAATGATAAGCGATGGCCATTTGCCACTACCAAACAAAAATTTCACCCATCAAACGGTGATAACAACATGTAAAATAAATATACAACTATCACAAACATGATTGCTAACATATTCAACCACTTAGCACCATTTAACAACAACTAGAACTATTTTAATTTCTCAATTTTCATGTTTTTCATATAAAACTCCATTTTTGATAGTCTATCCAAAAATCATCACTGTGAATTCATTATTTGACCAAATCATTCCATTTAAATTATATTATGTTCGTATCTCAATGAACTACCATATGCAAGCGTCAATTTACAGTTTTATATGCAAATTGACCACTAAAATTGATACTTTCTAAGGCCATTTTTCAAATATGAACACTGATATTCATTTTCTTTCTACACACCAATTGCTCACGAATTTGATAACTGATACATCACTCATACATGACGACAACATATTCTATAATATAACCCATATTATATACACAACGTTTGTGCCACAAACCCACAAAATCAATTTACAGAGAACTGAGATAAAACTAAAATTAGGGGGTTTAGGAGTGAATTATACCGTAATCCTCTTGATTATAGACTAGCGCAAGATGTTGAGTCTCTTCCTTCTCTTGGCAAACTCACGGAGATTATTCTCTCAATTCCTCACTCTCAATACTCTGTAATCCTCTCTCCCTCTGTTATCTAGCAAGCCTTAAAAAATAATACGCGTAGGAAATATATAAGCTAGCCACTCCCATGTTCCCTTACGATAGAAAAATAAAAAGACTCGTCAATTGGAATAATGCCAAAGGCCATAAGGCCTTGTTTGGCTAACCAACTTTCCCCAAACTAAATTATTTTAATAACATTTATATTATATAGTTTTATGTCACACTTTTAGTTGATTAATTTAAATAACTTAGTTTAGTTAATTTAAATAACTTATAATACTAAAAATAAAAATCTTATTATCGTTAATAAATAATTATATATCTAATTTAATTAATAAATTAGACACATCACTGTATTTAATTTATTTATTTCCTTTAAATTAAACAATTCATTTAAATTAACTAATTTCTTAAATATTAAGTAATTAATTTAATTTAATTATCTCCTTAAATTAAATCCAACAAATAAAATTATCATTACTCCATTCAATTAACATTAATTAATTTAGCTACTAAATTAATTCATGACAATTCATCAAATATTTATTTTCCTTAATAAATAAATTATTTTAATTATTTATTTAATTCCATAAATATTTAAATTAAATTACAAATTTCTCGATCATTAAATCCTTCTCTCCTTAAAATGATTTTGTCCCCAGAATCACAACTCGAAAAAATTTATCTGTTACAAAAATAACGGCGAAAGTTTTACTGTTAATCGTTGAAATACCCGATGATAAAAGTACGATGTCTACGTGGTTGTTGAGTAGCACATTGTATTGATTATTGATGCTTACGTGAGAAGTCACTTTCGGTTTTGTTTAATTATTGCTACAATGAATTCTTTGCGTAGTATCTCACGTTATTTGATTCAATTATTGTCGATATTTTATATATTATTAAATCAATAATTGAGATGATACAGATATTCATATTAATATTTGCAATATTGACGATGCCTAGAAAGTTCTGTCGAGGAGAGGTTTGGTCACCTAATTGCGCGCCAATAGGGAGAATTCCTTATTGGAAAGCCCTCTCTTTCCTGGGAACGATCTGGTTGTTAAATATTGCAAATTATAATAATGATGAGAAATGTTATTAAAAATAGTGAAGGAATTTTATGAAGTATTTGATGTAAATTTTATGTATTATTTGGATCCCCACTTACCTATTTTTCAAAATAGTCGGAGAAAGTTATCTTAGTTTTCGTTATATATATATATATATATATATATATATATATATATATATATATATATATATATATATATATATATATGTTAATGAAAGGTGGTGTGACGCCCCCAAATCCGTGTAACATCGATTACAGGACATGGTGCTTACGATACAACATACATTATCATCTATCTAAGTAACTCTAATAATAATAATATTAACTATTACATACTTATTCAAAATAAAGTCTCAAGTCTTTACAACCTTTAAAAAAACTAAAACTTAAACTTAGCGTTTATCGCTACATCACATCATATGCAGAAATATAATTATTACATAAATAACTCTCATCATTTCATCTTAGACTTTCCTTTGTCCTTGCGAGAGCCCTCGGCATTATCATCACTTTAATTAAAAGGTTTAAGCAAGAATGAGCACAAATTGCCCAAAGAAGTATATAAAGTAGTTTGAGAACATACATCGAAAAGTAAAAGCATTAGTATGAATATTTCTCAACAGTTGAAATAAATATCAAGAGATAAACTGGAATATCAAGATAAGAGTTCTGGAATTCTCAATAGCATACTAAGGGGTGTTAGATACCCTGAATATTAATTTATTTCATCAAAAACCATCAGACGGTTTAACAATCAAATAGATTATAGATTATACTCCGGAATATATGTCTACATTGTGCACAAGTATAAAGTTTAAACGATAAGCATAAATGAGACTATATGCCTCGACATCGGTTGTTCATCTTAGTATTCATTCGGGACCTCACCAAAGCAATTTGGATAGGCAAACATTCAATAGCTTCAAAGGATTTGAATTGTTCAAACAATATACTATTTTTGCATCAATAATATCTAGCTGAATCGAAAGCTAGAAAGCATGCTTGAATATAGGTCATTAAGGGTATACGAACTTTAAAATATAGCAGTTGCAATAGGAACTGAATAATCATCAATAACATTTCGCATCACAATTGAAGTTATAGAACTTTATAATAATGGAGCTTGCACGAATGATTAATTAGTCACAAGCCCAAACTTACCCTCGCTGCAATCAACTGAATAAGAGTTGAATAAATTCATAATGAAAAATAGGGTAAGAAACTTGTCATTACGCCTTCTACAATTATCGCTACTATCTACTCTCCTTCACGTAACCTATTCACATGTGTCACGTTAAGTAATTTAGTTCTCGAACACCATTTTGAGGTGTAATGATTCCCTTTTATTTTAATAAAAAGATTAAACTCACACGTATTCAAATACAATTCAATTACCTAACATGTTGATATGAATATGCCACATGGTTAAATAAAAGAAACTATGAAACATAAATTTGTGACATTTTTCGGACCAAAACTCTACCAAAAATCTGCATAAATTATGCTTAAGTGTCTCAAGTCGGAAAATCTCATTTTCCATAATTATGACATCACATATACAATTAAATTCATTTATCCATACAACATTATTAATATAAAAAATACCAAATTAGTCCCAAAAATATTTCTTTTCTGAGATTTTATAGAATATAATCCGACATTGAACATATAATTTTCCCGGAATTTTTAAAAATCATCTATTATTTTTAAATAGTCCATAATAGCCAAATATTCTCCAATTTTTCATAAATCGAGATTAGCTCCAACAATTTTGAAATTTTCGGGGTTAACTACTGTTATACACATGTACTTTCAGTAAAAATTTCGTAATTTTTGGACTTATACAAAAAGAGTTATTAGGTATTTTCTCAAAAAGTGTCCTTAGTAGTAAAATCCATAACTCTCAAACCGTATGGCCAAAAATTCCCAACTTTTTACAGGACCTTCATATCTTCTTATATTAATACTACAAATTTTTCCAGAATTTTTAAAGTACAACACAATGGACGAAAATTCCCCCGAAACAGACTTATCCAAACAGTTCCAAGAAAGACATCAAAATTTCGTTTCTTGCAGCCACTTTTGTGATTTATTCCCACTAATCTAAAGATGATATGACCATGATACATGGACACAATAAAATTCATACATCAAGGTATTTTACAAAAATATAACATTCATAAAAATAGCATGCTAAGGCCACAAACCGACTGCATAGAAAAGCGTGCCAGCACTAGTTTTATACTTACAAAAAATCTGGAAATTCCAAATTTTCTGCAGTTTATATTATGAACATGCTTGCTTACTATTTTCATAACTTGATGATTATAACTCCTATTCAAACATTATTTAGGCCAGATTAGAGTTCATACTACATAATATTTTATAAAATTATTACATACGCTAATCGAGTCATATAAACCATGATTCTGAGGGTCCAAAAAAACCCAAAAATCACAGATTTCACATTCAACCAATTTTGAACAATTTTGTGATTTTGATTCTAGCATGCATGGGCTTAACTCCTACTATTCAGATCACTTCTACCAACATCCATAAACATGCTACAACAAACCAACTTAGCATAGCCTTACGAAATCGACATAAACAATTTACCGTGGCTATTTATGTTTTTTTCTCACTATTTTTCTTCAAGAACATGAAAAAGAGAGTTTTATGGCCTACCTTTTTGGATGAATTTCCCTTGTGTTAATTTGACTATCCCTCTTCCTTGCTTGTTTAGACTCTCCAAAATCTAGAGTTTGCCACCCTCTCAAGCCCTTTCCTCTCTCACTCTCAACTTTACTCACGATAGAATTTTTTTACAATAAGGAAGAAAAATTGGATAGAGAGTATATGTAGAACATGATAATCAATTGATATATTATTTTTTTCATCCATTTCATCTCCAATATAATTATATGTAATAAGTATATTGTATAAATTCAATTTAATATGGGGTGGGGGTTAGAGAAAAGAAGGGTCTTGGATTGTAAAGAGTTGTAACTCCCTCCCATCATTACTTATAATACTAATGCTCCCTCCTTGTCCTAATTTGGTTATCACGTGGGCCCCACTACCGTTGTTTTTCTATTAAAATAATACTAGAATCCATTTAATCGTTTAATACATTATTTTGACCATTTTACCCTTCAGTGTCCTAACGTTATAACCTTATAGCGATTCTTACTAAAGTCGACATTTCAACGCCATGGGACTATCCATTTAGTCAAATTCACTCGAAATTCATAGTTGATTTTTTCCTCGAAAAAAGTCAATCGTTAACTTTGACCAAAAAGTCAATCAGACACTTTTTCGTGATTACAATCTATCCTCGACTAATTTCAACGTTAGGACTCGAATACGCATCTCAAGCGTCTCTAAATTCCGCCCAAACTCCAAATTTCATGATTTAATACCATCCCACGTAATAAATAGAATAATTCCCACTTAATCAATTTAAATAGTTAAATAAAACTAAACCAACCATTTAAATACATCTCATCACATATCTTAAAATAACACATATATGTACAACACATATACATCTAATAAATGAAATCACCCAAAAGTTTCATATAAATTCGGTTATTAATAATTCTTAAATTACATAAAAAAAAATTCTCGGATATTACATTCACCCTCCCTTAAAAGGATTCCGTCCCCGAAATCATTACACATCAAACAAAAAGATTAGGGTAATTTTTCATCATTTTCTCCTCGAGTTCCCACATAGCCTCATCGGCATTGTGGTTCCTCCATACTACCTTAACAGAAGGTATTATCTTATTTCTTAACAGTTGTTCTATTCTATCGATTATTTGCAATGGGACCTCTTCATAGGTTAAGTCCTTTTCAAACTGAATAGGTTCATACTCTATGACATGCTTGTAATCCTGCTTATAGGGTCATAGGACTGAAACGTGGAACACGTTGTGTATATGTTCTAACTCCAGAGGTAAAGCTATTTCATAAGCTACCTCACCCACTCGCCTCAACACTTCGAAGTGTCCTATGAATCTGGGACTAAGTTTTCCCTTCTTCCCAAATCTCATTTTCCCTTTCCAAGGCGATACTTTCAAAAACACATAAGTGTCGATGTCAAAATCTCGTTGTTGCCGATGTTGATCTGCATATTTTTTCTGTCGATCCTGAGCCGTCACTAGCCTCGCTCGTATTGTTTTGATCACATCTGCAGTTTGTTGCACCAATTCTGGCGCTAGCAATTGTCGTTCTCCCAGTTCATCCTAGCACAATGGCATTCTGCATTTCCTTCCATATAATACTTCATAAGGTGGCATACCGATGCTCGCGTGATAACTGTTATTGTATGCAAATTCCACCAACGGTAGGTGGTCATCCCAACCCCCTTTAAAATCCATAACGCATGCTCTCAGCATGTCCTCTAACATTTGAATAGTTCTCTCACTCTGCCCATCTGTTTGAGGATGATACGCCGTGCTCAACCTCAGTTGCATTCCCATGCATTCTTGAAAACTTCTCCAGAAATTTGCTGTGAACCGCGGATCGCAATTTGACACAATTGATACAGGTACCCCGTGTCTGGAAACAATCTCTTTTATGTAAAGCTTTACCAACTGATCCAAGGTATATCTGATCTTGATTGGCAAGAAATGCGCTGACTTGGTCAATCGATCAACGATCACCCATACTGCATCATAACCCTTCTGCGTAGTTGGAAGTCCTACCACGAAGTCCATCGTGATATGCTCCCACTTCCATTCTGGAATTTCTAAAGGTTGAAGTAACCCGCTCGGTTTCTGATGTTCCGCCTTAACTCGTTAGTATGTTAAACACTTGCTGACGCACTCTGCAACTTTTCTTTTCATATTGGGCCACCAATAATGTTGGTGGAGATCCTGATACATCTTTGTGCTTCCCGGGTGAATTGAGTAACTTGAGCTATGAACTTCCTGCAAGATTTCTTCCTTTAATTCAGACACCACTGGCACCCAAATTCTCTTCTCAAATCTTAATAGTCCATCACCCCCCATACTGAATTTAAGCTCTTCTCCATCTGAAATTCTTTTCCTCACCTTCATACATTCCTCATCGCTATCTTGTGCTTCCTTGATTTTGTCCAATAGAGTCGGTTGAGCCCCCATTGCGAATAATTTCCCCTCTGGATCTCTTGGACTTTTTATCTCGAGTTCCAATATAGCCATCTCCTTAATTAACTCCTCTTGAGCTGTTAGCATTGCCAATCTACCACTGCCCTTTCTGTTTAGCGCATCTGCTACCACGTTAGCTTTCCCCGAATGATACAAGATGTCGCAATCGTAATCCTTTATAAGTTCCAACCATCTTCTTTGACTTTTCAACTCCTTCCGTGAAGATATATTTCACTTTTATGGTCCGTGTATATTTCACACCTTACACCATATAAATAGTGCCTCCATATCTTTAAGGCAAATACTACTGCCGCCAATTCCAGGTCATGGGTAGGATATCCCTTCTCGTAATCCTTCAATTGATGCGATGCGTATGCAATAACTTTACCATGTTGCATAAGCACACAGCCAAGTCCTTTGTGTGACGCATCACTAAAAATCATGAAGTCACCTGTATCGTTAGGTAAAGACAACATCGGTGCTTCACTCAGTCTTTTCTTGAGTTCCTTAAAACTCTCTTCACACTTCTCCGTGCAGACAAATTTTACCGACTTCTTCGTTAAATTTGTCAACGCTCCCGCTTATCTTTGAAAAATCTTGGATAAACCGTCAGTAATAGCCCCGCCAAATCTAAGAAACTTTTACTTGATGGGAATGATGACTTTGGTTGTTCCCAATTACGAACCGCTTCAACCTTTGTTGGATCCACGTAAATTCCGCCTTTGTCGATCACGTGACCTAGAAATTGAACTTTCTCCGACCAGAATTCACACTTCGAGAATTTTGCGTATAACTTATCCTTCCTCAACGCCTCCAACACTAACCTTAAATGTTTAGTATGATCTTCTTGAGTCTTAGAATAGATCAGGATATCATCTATAAACACAACTATGAATTTATCTAAGTATTGCTTGAATACCCGATTCATCATATCCATAAATGCTGCTAGCGCATTTGTTAACCCGAATGACATCACCAGGAATTCGTAGTGACCGTAACGTGTCCTGAACGCTGTCGTAGGTATATCCTCCTTCCTTACCTTTAACTGGTGATATCCCGTCCTCAAGTCGATCTTGGAAAAATATTTTGCTCCCTTCAGTTGATCGAACAGATCATCTATCCTAGGTAACAGATACTTGTTCTTTATTGTCATCTTATTCAACTCTCGATAGTCGATACATAGTCTCATCGATCCATCCTTCTTTTTCACAAATAAAACTGGTGCTCCCCAAGGAGACACACTCGGTTGAATATACTTCCTATCCAATAACTCCTGCAATTGTACCATCAGCTCCTTCATTTCTGCCGGTGCCATTCTGTAAGGGGCTTTTGAAATTGGTGTCGTTCCCGGTACTAAATCTATAATGAATTCGACCTCCCAATCTGGCGGAAGTCCTGGAAATTCCTCCGGAAATACATCCGGAAATTCGTTCACCACTGGTATCTGTCCCATCTCTATCCTTGCTTTCTGTGTGTCGACGATATGGGCCAGATGTCCTACACATCCCTTTCTTAGTAACTTCCTCGCTTGCATCATCGTTAGACAACTTGAGTGTCTCAGCGACCTACTTCCATAGAATGTTACCTTAGACTTATTTGGAGTCTTAAGGTTTATACACTTCTTTTGGCAATCTATCATCGCTCCATGGTTAAATAACCAATCCATTCCTAGAATTACATCAAATTCTCCTAGTTGAATTGGAATTAAATCCATGGGTAACTTATATCCCCTGATGTCTACAACACAATTTCTATAGACATAGCTAAAGGGAATCATTTCCTTGTTAGCAACTTCTATGTTCATAGGATATTTTAATTCTTCGTGGGGTAAGTTTAATCGTTGGGAGAATTCTTGCGATACGAAGGAACAAGTAGCACCCGAATCAAATAATATGTAAGCAGATATATCATTGATCTAATGATACTCGAAACCACGTCCTCGGATGCGACCGCATCCTCGAACCGGCATATTGAAAGTCCTTGCTATTGAGTTGATTCCATTAATCGTGAGTGGTCCCTTTAATTTCGTCCTCAGATTCCCACCAATTCTTGCCTTATGATCCAATGCTCCATAGTCATCCATTTCTCTTAGGTGCGAGCAATTGGGAGAGATGTGCCCCTCCGCCCATGAATTGAAACATACATTCTTTCCTTTTAGACATGCCCCCGAGTGGTTCCTCCCACACTCCTTGCATGCCTCAGTTCTCTTCTTTGCTTCCCCTGGTTTTCCCCAAGAGTTTCCCGATTTAAAATTGTTACTGCTACTGTTGTTATTGTTCCACTTTCTCTTGTTTGCACCATTGTTGCTGCCACCTTCCCCGCT
Organism: Panax ginseng; assembly: GCA_020205605.1. Taxonomy (NCBI): domain Eukaryota; kingdom Viridiplantae; phylum Streptophyta; class Magnoliopsida; order Apiales; family Araliaceae; genus Panax; species Panax ginseng. Next base: position 110,745,327 of record CM035129.1, read on the forward strand.
ATTCCCTCTTTCATTCTTCTTCTTTTTTTCCTTGTTAAATTTCATCTGGGCCTCACTTCCACCCTCAGCGATTATAGCTTTCTCCGTGAGAGAGTCGCTGCTATTCGCTTTGTAACACCGAGAGTCTGCTATATAGCCATGGTTTGAGACCCTGCTCAAACCTCCTCGTTTTTCTCTCCTCAGTGTCTACCTGGTGAGGCGCAAACCTTGCCAGCTCATTGAATTTTGCGGCATATTGAGGTACCATCATGTCTTCTTGCTTCAGCTCCAGGAATCGCATCTCCATGCGATTCTGCATACTAACCGGAAAATAGTTCTCGAAAAAGATTTTCTTCAACCCTTCCCAAGGTATCACGCCTTCTCCAAATTTCGGTCCGGTTTGCCTCCCACCGTGGTTAGCTTCACCTTCAAAGATGTAAGTTACGAAGATTGTTTTCTGATCATCACCTTCTCGGGCAATAGCGAACGCCTTTTCGATTCCCTTGACCCAAGTTTGAGCTTCGATGGGTTCAATGGTTCCTTTGAACTCAGGGGGGTCCCACGCTCTTGAAGTCCTTGAAGTGTGCCACTTGGGCCACTGGAGAGTTATTGGCATTTGGGGTTCGATTCTGAAGTGCCCCCACTAACATGTCTACAAACTTCTGCATAGGATTCTTGTGGATCCCAAAGATTATCGCTCAACCCCTCTGGTGTTTGATTTAACGCCTTCCTCTAGCCATCTATCTGCTTAAAATGAACTTAATGATATTATCTTATCACTTACTCTCTGTAATATATCATTCATAAGAAGAGAACTTAATCATCACATCACATACTTAAATAAAACATATTTATTTACAAACACACCAAAGGTATTTCATCGCCTCATGGCGTTAAGCCATTTACATCACTGGAAACCAACATACTTGGTAAAAATAAAAACCAAGCTTTTTATTCATAGATAAGCGTTATAAATGCTAATAGTAAAAGTTCATTATAATAAACTAAAAGCCCCGCCTAATGGCATCCTCATGCTCCTCATCCGCTATCTCCAAAGATTACCCTTCTCGCTTATAACACGTCTGGGCAGGTTGCTCCTCACTTGAAAAGTGATTCACCCTATGTTGGAACCTTCCATGTGCTGACTTAAATGCATACTTCATCTTATCTATCTTAACCTTCTTATCTCTCACCTCTCCTTCTAACTCGCCAGCTAGCTTTTCACTCAAACACGGTCTCTCTCTCTTCTCCCGTAATGTGGTGATGATCCGCTTGTTAGTTTGAAGACTCAGATCCTCGGACTCTAATCCATTAATGGTATGTCCCAAGTGGGTCCTAATAGCTTCTTTCTCATCCTTTAGCCTATCCTCTTTCTGGTCTGATGCCCACAGCTTGTTAGCCAGATCCCCGTTCCTAACTATAAGGTGGTGCACCAATGACCCAAGCAATGCTGCAGCTTGTTGCTCCCCCTGATACAGCTCCTCCAACTCATGGACCTTGTCGTCCAACTCCGTAATCCTATTCGTCAACTCATCCAATAAAGTATCCTCATGTGCTTCTTCCGAGTCCTCCTCGGGCTCTTCTTCTTCTTCAGGATACTCCTCTGGGTCTGAGTCAGCTACTGCCTCAACTATAGGCTCAGGTACAGCTATCACCAACTGCTCACTCACAACGTGAATATCTCTAACCTCCTATTCTCCTGACATCCTTCAAACAAGAAAAATAACTCAGTTAGTATTTTAAAATAGATGTTTTTGTTTTAGAAAAATAGATTTGACACAACCCCTAGAACTCTACATGAGTTCATCTCCTTATTTCATCCACTAACTTCCCTAAGGTTATAGTCTAAGGGTTCCCACCCAAAGTTTATAACCTATGGCTTTGATACCAACCTGATGACGCCCCCAAATCCGTGTAACATCGATTACAGGACATGGTGCTCACGATACAACATACATCATCATCTATCTAAGTAACTCTAATAATAATAATATTAACTATTACATACTTATTCAAAATAAAGTCTCAAGTCTTTACAACCTTTAAAAAAACTAAAACTTAAACTTAGCGTTTATCGCTACATCACATCATATGCAGAAATATAATTATTACATAAATAACTCTCATCATTTCATCTTAGACTTTCCTTTGTCCTTGCCTCGAGCCCTCAAATATATCAAATTTTAATCGAAAGGGTTAAGCAAGAATGATCACAAATTTCCCAAATAAGTATATAAAGTAGTTTGAGAACATACATCGTAAATAAAAGCATTAGTATGAATATTTCTCAACAGTTGAAATAAATATCAAGAGATAAACTGGAATATCAAGATAAGAGTTTTGGAATTCTCAATAGCATACTAAGGGGTGTTAGATACCCTGAACATTACTTTGTTTCATCAAAAACCATCAGACGGTTTAACAATCAAATAGATTGTAAATGGTCTCTGCAAGTACTCCAGGTGATCAACCTATCATACCCTATATTGTGCACAAGTATAAAGTTTAAATGCATAAGCGTAAATGGGACTATATGCCCGACATTAGTTACCCCATTATCTGGGTTGTTCATCTTAGTATTCATGCGGGACCTCACCAAAGAAATTTGGATTGGCAAACATTCAATAGCTTCAAAGGATTTGAATTGTTCAAAAAATATACTATTTTTGCATCAATAACATCTAGCTGAAACGAAAGCTAGAAAGCATGCTTGAATATAGTTCATTAAGGGTATACGAACTTTAAAGTATAGCAGTTGCAATAGGAACTGAATAATCATCAATAACATTTCGCATCACAATTGAAATTATATAACTTTATAATAAAGGAGCTTGCACGAATGATTAATTAATCACAAGCCCAAACTTACCCTCGCTGCAATCAATTGAATAAGAGTTGAATAAATTCATAATGAAAAATAGGGTAAGAAACTTGTCTGTTACGTCTTCTACAATTACTGCTATCTACTCTCCCTTCACGTAACCTATTCACATGTGTCATGTTAAGTAATTTGGTTCTCGAACACCATTTTGAGGTGTAATGGTTCCCTTTTATTTTAATAAAAAGATTAAAATCACACGTATTCAAATACAATTCAATTACCTAACATGTTGCTATGAATAGGCCACATGGTTAAATAAAAGAAACTATGAAACATAAATTTGTGACATTTTTCGGACCAAAAATCTGCATAAATTATGCTTAAGGGTCTCAAGTCGAAAAATCTCATTTTCCATAACTATGACATCACATATACAATTAAATTCATTTATCCATATAGCATTATTAATATAAAAAATACCAAATCAGTCCCAAAAATATTTCTTTTCTGCGATTTTGTAGAATATAGTCCCACATTGAACATATAATTTTCCCGGAATTTTTAGAATTCATCTACTATTTTTAAATAATCCATAATAGCCAAATATTCTCCGATTTTTCATTAATCGAGATTAGCTCCAACAATTTTGAAATTTTCGGGTTTACTACTGTTATACACATGTACTTCCAGTAAAAATTTCGTAATTTTTGGACTTATACACAAAGAGTTATTCGGGTATTTTCTCAAAAGGTGCCCTTAGCCGTAAAATCCATAACTCTCAAACCGTATGGCCAAAAATTCTCAAATTTTTACAGGACCTTCATATCTTCATATATTAATACTACAAATATTTCCAGAATTTGTAAAGTACAACACAAAGGGACGAAAATTCCCCGAAACAGACTCGATCCAAATAGTTCCAAGAAAGACATCAAAATTTCGCTTTCTTGCGCATGCACTTTTACGATTTTATTCTAAATCTAAAGATGATATAACCATGATACTTGGACACAATAAACTTCATACATCAAGGTATTTTACAAAATATAACATTCATAAAAATAGCATTCTAAAACCACAAACCGATTGCATAGAAAAGCGTGCACAAAGACTAGTTTTATACTTACAAAAATCTGAAATTCCAGATTTTCTCGCTTTTATATTATGAACATGATTGCTTACTATTTTCATAACTTGATGATTATAACTCCGATTCAAACGAAATTTAGGCCAGATTAGAGTTCATACTATATACTATTTTATAAAATTATTACATACGCTAATCGAGTCATATAAACCATGATTCCGAGGGTCCAAAAAACCCAAAAATCACAGATTTCACATTCAACCAACTTTGAAAAATTTTGTGATTTTGATTCTAGCATGCATGGGCTTGACTCCTACTATTCGCATCACTTCTACCAACATCCATAAACATGCTACAACAAACCAACTTAGCATAGCCTTACGAAATCGACATAAACAATTTACACATATACTATACATGTTTTTTCTCACTATTTTTCTTCAAGAACATGAAAAAGAGTTTCATGGCCTACCTTTTTGGATGAATTTCCTTGTGTTAATTTGATTATCCTCTTCCTTGCTTGTTTAGACTCCCCAAAATCTAGAATTCGCCACCCTCTCAAGCCTCTCCTCTCTCACTCTCAACTTTAGTCACGATAGGATTTTTTTTACAAAAGGAAGAAAATTGGATAGAGAGTATATGTAGAACATGATAATCAATTGATATATTATTTTTTCATCCATTTCATCTCCAATATAATTATATGTAATAAGTATATTGTATAAATTCAATTTAATATGGGGTGGGGGTAGTAGAAAAGAAGGGTCTTGGATTGTAAAGAGTTGTAACCCCTCCTCCCATCATTACCTTATAATACTAATGCTCCTCCTTGTCCTAATTTGGTTATCACATGGGCCCCACTTACCGCTATTAAAATAATACTAGAATCCATTTAATCGCTTAATACATTATTTTAACCATTTTACCTTCAGATCCGAACGCTATAACCTTATAGCGATTCTTACTAAAGTCGACGTCCAACGCCATGGGACTATCCGCTTAGTCAAATTCACCTCTGAAATTCATAGTTGACTTTTTCCTCAAAAAGTCAATCGGTTATCTTCTGACCAAAAAGTCAACTGTGACATTTTTTCGTGATTACAATCTATCCTGACTAATTTTTATGTTCCGGACTCGAATATGCAGTCCGCGTCTCTAAATTTCGCTCCGAACTCCAGCTCATGATTTAATACCATCCCACGTAATAAATAGAATAATTCCCCACTTAATCAATTTAAATAGTTAAATAAAACTAAACCAACCATTTAAATACATCTCATCACATATCTTGAAATAACAAATATATGTACAACACATATACATCTAATAAATGAAATAACCTAATAGTTTCATATAAATTCGGTTATTAATAATTCTTAAATTACATAAAAAAAAATTTCTCAGATATTACAGGTTGGGGGGGGGGGGATTTTTGGTTGCACGGGAAGGAGTACTATTATGTATTATATATATATATATATATATATATATATATATATATATATATATAGGTTTGAAAAAGTTGTCTGGGGAAGGAATAAAATGAATTCACGGGGGAGTACTGTGTTGTTATTATTATTATATATATATATATATTATATAAGTTTTGTTTTATTAGATTATAAATAGAATATATTATATTTTGTTTAAAGTTTTTATTTTATTAGAATATTTTATTGCATAGTGCTACATAGTAAATCAAAAATTTTTAGAAATCAGCCGAATTCGCGTGGCGCCCGTGATTGTACTGTGCATCCGTGATTTTCTAAATTCAAATAGTATCTTTCCATTCTCTTACAAATAGGATGCTTAGTTAGAATTGAAAATAACACCAGAATTAGAGAATTCTTCTTCTATAATATTGAGCGTATTTCTTTTGAGTTTTAGGAAGCTTTGAGCTTAGAAAATAGTGAAAGTTTTCTTCAAGAATATCCCCGCTATACCAGTTGGAATACTCTTCTTTTTAAAGTAAGGGATATTATTTTTGTTCAGTATTCATAAGGAATAGTATTTTCTTCCATACTCCGTAGTATGTGAGTAATATTATTTCGTCTCTATTCCTGATTATACCCTCATTCTGTTAAAGTATTGCTTCTATACTCCGTGAAATTAGTAGAATATCCTTGATATTTGTGCTTCATCTAGTATCTTTTCATAAAAATATTATTATCAGCTTTCTTAATAATTATTGATCTTTTCATGCCGGAATACTATTCATGAGTTATTATTTACGAGTTACTATTCATTTAGTTACTATTCACTCAGGTATTCGGGGCACTTTTTATGCCGGAGTACTAGTCACAAGTTATTATTCACAGGTTACTATTCACCCAGTTAATATTCACTCAAATATTATTCACTCGGGTATTTGGGGCACTTTTCATAACGGGGTACTATTCATGAGGTACTATTCCCGAAGTACTATTTATAGGGTACTATTCACGGGGTACTATTTACCCGAAAAATATATTTCTTTTCTGTCCAAATTATTTTTGATATATGAATATTATTCTTGAATTTTACTCCACAAAGTAGTATCATGTTGACAATTTGGATATTTTTAAACTCTGGATAAATTTAAAGTCTTCAATATTTATCGTTGATTTCGTTTGATTAATGCTTATATCATTGTCATCATCCTTATGCTTATATTGTGATAAAAGTCATCTGTCTTACGTGCATAGATGGACTGTTGATTGGTATGATTATGACCAGAGATCATTCGGTATAATCATGACCCGTAATGTAACAAATGATGTGGTAAAAGTCCTCATTAGCTCGTAGTGCATTTATGGACAGTTGTTGATATGATTATGACCAGAGATTATTCGGTATAATTATGACCAATGATGATTACATGAATATCCTTGGCCCGTAGTGCATGGATGATTCATTGATGTAGTTTATTTATTAAGCTGAGTATCAACGATAAAGTGGATGAAAAACTTTTTAAATCATAGAAGATAGTAGATATCATGCTCTACTTGACTCTTCTAATGGATTGCTTGTTCCACTGCAGTTAAACTTGATGTTTATTGTATTTTATCAGTTTAACACTGTTGAAGGCTAATGCTAATTTATTCTGCATTATCTTAGTCATAATATTTCTTATTGGGCTAGTTGAGCTCACCCTTTTGCTTTCATTGTTCTCCTTAGGAAATAAAAATGTAGTCGGGACTAGTCGGGGAATGGAGTGACGGTCCGAGATGGTTATTTTAGTAGTCCTCACTACTTAGTGTGATAATAAGTGTAATGAGGATTGAATTTGAGTCTGGATATTGTCTATGAGATAATATTCATTTAAAAACTCAGCTATGTTTTATCGTATTTTTACATGACAGTTGTATTAAAGAAGTTTATATTTGATTTCTATACAAAGTATTTGGCGACTCAAGATAGGTGATGTATACCTATTTTTGGGGTGTCACAGAGTTAATAACAAAGACGGCTAGAATGGAGTTAGAAGTAAGGTTACCGAGTGAACCGAGTAATAAATTATTTACAATAGTGACTCGACTAAGTACAACTCAGAAATGATGATTGTGATCAGATGAAAAAAGATTAGTTGATGGAGAAGAGATAAAGTATAGTCTTGATAAGGAGGGGTTATTAACATTTGAAGGAAGAATTTGGGTTCCGTGTGAAACAGAATTGAAGGAGGAAATATTATATGAGGCTCATGGTTTAAGGTACTCGATTCATCCTGGTAGTACTAAGATGTATCAAGACCTTCGACAGAATTTTTGGTGGCCGTACATGAAGAGGGAGATAGCAGAATATGTAAGTAGGTGCTTAACTTGTCAAAAAGTTAAGGCAGAACATCAACGACCAAGTGGCTTGTTACAGTCATTAGAAATTCTAGAATGGAAGCGGGAGCATATCATAATGGACTTTGTGGTGGGACTTCCGACTACACCGAAAGGAAACAACGCTATTTGGGTAATAGTGGATCGTTTGACAAAGTTGGCTCACTTTATGCCAAAAAGAGTCAAATTTAATTTAGATCAGTTAGCTAAAATCTATGTTAAAGAAATTATTTTAAGACATGGGGTACCAGTGTCGATAGTGTCGTATCATGATCCATGATTCACATCAAATTTCTGGAGAAGTCTACAAGAATACTTTGGGACACAATTGAAGTTAAGTACAACTTATCATCCACAGACAGATGGGCAAAGCGAAAGAATAATTCAGACGTTAGAAGATATGCTAAGATCTTACATCATGGATTTCAAAGGTAGTTGGGATGATCATTTATCGTTAGTAGAGTTTGTTTATAACAATAGTTATCATGCAAGCATAGGCATGCCGCCTTACGAGAAATTATATAGGCGGAAGTGTAGAACACCACTACGTTGGGATGAGGTAGGAGAACACCGAATGCTAGGATCTGAAATGGTACAGCAAACCTTAGGTATAGTTAAGTTGATACAAATGTAACTGGTAGCAGCTCAAGACAGACAGAAAAAGTATGCAGATCCTCATCGAATGAAAAGAGAGTTTGAAGTTGGTTCGTATGTGTTTCTAAAGGTATCTCCCTAGAAAGGAAATATATGTTTTGGGAAGAAGGGAAAATTAAGTCTAAGGTTTATAGGACCTTTTGAGATATTGAAAAGGATAGGAGAGGTAGCTTATGTGGTAGCATTACCTCCAAAGTTAAAACGCATATACAATGTGTTTCATGTATCTATGATATGTCCTTATAAGCCAGATTATAAGCACGTAATAGAATATGAGCCTATTCATGTTGAGAGGGATTTGACGTATGTAGAAATGCATATTCAAATCATTAATATAAAAGAGCAAGTTCTAAAGAATAAAGTAATACCTTCGGTGAAGGTAGTATGGAGAAATCACGATGCCGAGGAAGCAACGTGGAAACTTGAAGAAAAGATTAATAAAAAGTACCCTCAATTGTTTGACTAACTTAAATCGAGATTCTAGGGACAAAATCCTTATAAGGGGGGAATAATGTAACAACCGAGAAAATTGGATTATAATGTAAAATAATTTTATTTGAATGTATATTGAATAAAATTATATTATTTGTTATTTATAATGAGTAAGCAAAATAAAGGTTATTCTATAACCTAAAAGAGAGGTATGATAGTAGTATTCTAGCTAAGGGCTAGAAATAAAGTGTGCAAATTTTCAAGACAAAAATAAAAGCTTTCCGAGAAATTCTCCGAAAAATACTATTCATTCATTTCTGCTCGGGAATTACTTGTGAACTTCTGGGAAATACGTAATGATAGAATATTAAGGAAAGATGGATTATCTAATAATAATTTAGTTATGGCAAACGTAGTTTTTTTCCTGCGTACTCAAATTCAAGAATGTTAGGGAAAATGAAGATTTAAATACTTAACTGTTATGTATAATAAGGAAGTTATTATACGGGAAAGAATACGAGTATAATACAAGATATTGTACAAGTATATATGAAAGATAATATAACTTATAAGATAAATTTTATACGAACTAGCATACGAGAAGAATACGAGAATTATACGGTAAGAGCATAATCTATTATTATTGGACTAGTGAAATTTGAATGTAAACTTTGGCAAGCTCAAGTGAAAGATGTTTGAGGTGCAATGACAAACCTAATCAAGGCCCAAAGGTAATTTAATTTAAGCCCAAGGTTAGGCCCAAATTAAATTAAACTTAAACCCAAACCAAGAATCGAACCGTTGGGTCACCAGATGGGTAAACCCTATGGGACAACCCATGTGGGCCTCCCATGGTGAGTCATGGCTGGTCAAAAAGGAGGTGAGATAGCTTCCTTTAGAAGTTTGGTTGTGGAGGTGGGACCAATTAACCATTTTGCCCCCACTTTGCAATTCTATAAATAAGAGGGAGTTTTCTTCATTTGTTTGTTGTTTGATTTCACCAAAACTTAGGGCAATATTATTGAGAGATAAAGAGAGCTTTTACAAGTGATAAAAGGGAAGAAAGAGTTAGCTAAAACTCAAGAACGCCAAGAACACAAGAGGTAAAAATGTTAAACCACTTATCTTACTTCTCCTTTCTAGTTTGTTTTAGTAGAGAAATGCAATTAGTGGTGTATGTATTATAAGGAGTAACAAGGATGGATATTAGTGGACTTAAACATTAATAACCATGTTACAAGTTGAATCATAACCAAATAAGTAAGAAATAATGAAGAAAATATGAGAACTTAATACATGTTGTTGATGGACAAGTTTAAAACCATCATGCGTGGGATTAGATGCTATATGCTTGGTTAGGATAATAGATGGTTGAATAATGGAATAAATCCATTTTGAACAGAGTAAAAATCTCGAGTAATGAAGTTATGGAAAAATTTACAAGATTAGACGATAATCGTCGAAATAGTAAAATTTTTGGAATGATAGTCAAAAGTCGTTATTTAACTCAGAAACCTTAATTTTCAATGGCGTATCATAGAACTTTGAATTTAAGTGTTGTGGATTCAAGAATGGTTGAATTCTGACTTTAAACGAAGAAATAAGCTATGAACGTTCACGAAAGTTTAAGGAACGCGTAATAGAAAATTTAAACAGTAAATTTAGTGTTAATGGATTCAAAAATTTATTATGTCCAAATGAAATCAAAGTATATGAGATATGTGAGATAACGACTTTTGAATGAACTAATTCTAAGTTATAGCGAACAAGTTACGAGCTCAGAAAATAATTGACTGAAGAAACTGAAAAAAAATTCAAAGTATTATGGAGAAATGCAGTCACCGTCCAAAGGAAGGAAATGGGGCACTTCGCAGAGCCCCAGATAATTTAGTCTCAACCACTAGACATATGTGCTATGTCACCCCCAAAATAAGTATACATCACCCATCTTGAGTCGCCAAATACATGGTAAATAAATACAAATACAACTTAATAATACAACTGTTGTGTAAAATACGACAAAATATAAACTGAGAGTTTTAATAAGAGTATTGTCATCTAGACAATATCCACACTCAATGGAGTCCTCATTACATTTATTGTCACACTATTTAACGTAATAATAGGAGGACTACTAATGCTATCATCTGGACCATCACCCGCTCCCCAGACTCGTCCCCAACCTATATTCTCATTTTTTGAAGAGAACAATGAAAGAAAGGGTGAGCTCAACTAGCCCAGTAAGAAATATTATGACTAAGATAATGCAGAATAAATTATTGTTAGTCTTTAACAATGTTAAACTGATAAAATACAGTAGACATCAAGTTTAACTGCAACGGAATAAGCAATCCATTAGAAAAGTCAAGTAGAGCATGATATCTACTATCTTCTATGATTTAAAATATTTTCATCAATTTTTATCGCTGAGACTCAGCTTAAAAATAAACCACATCATCCTTGCACCACGGCCAAGGATATTCATGTAATCATCAATGGTCTTGATTATACCGAATAATCCCTAGTCATAATCATACCAACAACTGTCCACTAATGAACTACAGGCCAATGAGGACTTTTACCACATCATTCGTTACATTACAGTCATGATTATACCGAATAATCCCTGCTCATAATCATACCAAGTCCATCTCTGCACGTAAGCTAAAGATGACTTTCATCACAATATAAGCATGAGGATGATGACAATAATATAAGCATTAATCAAACGAAAACAAGGATAAATATTAAAGACTTTAAATTTTTCCAAATATTAACCATCACTTAAATAACTCATAATTTAATATTGTTAATATTATAACAATATTTTAATCACTTCTTAAACTTATAAACAATTTAATTTAATTATTTACACTTAACCAAATAATGCATTTAATCATTCAAAAATGCCATACTCATAAGATTTCATCACCAATGATCAAATCACTCATCAAAAATCTGCATATACATTATATAGGATTTTCAAGCCCTAAAATCCTATTTACCAATTCTTCAACTTCACATAACATATTTAACTCATATGTTTTTAACTAAACCATTTTCATGAAAAATTACCAAATTAACTTATTATTTTTCTATCCATTGTCCAAACATATATACATATATTTCATACATAACAAGTATTTTTTTATAATTTTTCAACTCCCTTAAGTATTTTTCAAAAATCAATTTCTAATTAATTCCTTAAGAAATTAGCTACCTCAAGTTTAACTCCAGAAATTCTCAAATCTTTGCAGGATCTTACACATGTTAACGTGAGCTTCCAGTTTAAATTTCATGATCATCGCAGTTATAGAACTCCGGTTATAGCGTTTTTCATCAGAAAAACCTAAATATTGAAATAGTCCTAACTTGCTCATTTTAAGTTGGAATGAGCTCATTTTTGGATAGGAGGTACCTTATACCCTATATTTTCATGTCCCAAAAGGCCCAGATTTTTCTCATAAATTAAGTGGCCGAAAATGCCCTTTTAAATTTCTGGGCAGTAGCTTTTTGGTACTTTGCAATTTTTGACTCTTTTGCTAAAATCAGTCCATACGAAAATCTACAACACCTTTTCCAGTGATTCCACTGGGATAAGTTAGAAAATTCATAGATCTAACTCTAAAACTTGGCCACACTCAAAAATTCGAAATATAATAGGAGATGTGGTCAATTGGATTTCATGTTCCATTTTTACCAAAATCTGATTTTCAACCCTTTGTGATTTCTAAGAAACTTTCATGTTTTCACATAATAACGAACATAACTCATCATAACACTTACTAATACTACATATACCCATGATTTTCATCAGTCCAATGCTTATATTATGACTTTCCAGAATTTTTGAGGGTCAAAAAAATTACAAAACTGCAAATGGATTTTTTCCCGCCATGCGGTAATCCACGTAGACAGATCATTTCTATAATTTAACAAGGAATGAATATAAAGGATCATTCACCGTGCATGTGGTAATCCATATAGACAGGTTATTCCAACAGAATAATAAGGAATGGAATAACACAAGAATTTCATCATGTATGCGGTAGTTCGCATATATAGGTTATTCCAACAAAATAATAAGGAATGGAATAACAATAGTTCTCTTCATGAATATGAAAGAAATAATACCCCTTATCTTAGAAGAAACTGGATATTGGAAAAGTGAGGTAGCTGACTTCTCTTCTTCTTTCTCTTTATAATTTCTCTCTCTAGAGTTTCAGTGAATTCGTAAGAAATAATGAAGGAATGAGCTTCTATTTATAAGAGAATGGACTGGATAGTAACTAAGTCAAGGCAGGCGGGCTAGTCAGGCAGACAAGAAAGACAGGTCAAGGTTGCTCAAAGATCAAGGACGGCATGAACGGTCTAGATTAATTTACTTTTAAATGGACGGTCCATATTGATTTACTATTAAAACTTAAAGCAACGGTCCATACTGATTCACTATTAAAACTTTAAATCAGCGATCCATATTGATTTACTATTAAAACTTTAAACCAGCGATCCATATTGATTTACTATTAAAACTTTAAACCAACGATCCATATCGATTTACTATTATAATTTCAACCAACGGTCTGAAAAATTAGCACATCTCCTCATGGAATAATATTGTACCCAAAAATGATTTGGAACGAAAAGAAATATATTTTTCGGGTGAATAGTACCCCGTGAATAGTACCCCGACATGAAAAGTGTCCCAAATACCCGAGTGAACAATACTAGAGTGAATAGTAATCAGGTGAATAGTAACTTGTGAATAGTACTCCGACACAAAAAGTGTCCCGAATACCCGATTGAACAATATAACCTCCAGACATCAATTATTATCGAAATAAATGTCAATTTTCACTAACACTAATAATTTCAACACAATGGAACTATCAAATTCATCTTTAATCAACACGAACTTATTCATCATTAATATTATAACTCACAATATTTAACAACCAGGTCGTTTCCAGGAAAGAGGGGGCTTTCTGATAAGGATTTCTCCTTATTGGCGCGCAATTAGATGACCAAACCTCTCCTTAACAGAACTTCTAGACATTGTAAATATTGCAATTTAATAATATGAATAAATTTGTCGTCTCAATTATTGATTTAATAATATAACATATTATGTAGATGATACTATAGCAATAATAGAATCAATAATATGAGAGATATGATGCAACAATTACTATAGCAATAATTGAGTATAACTGAGTGACTTCTCACGTAAGCATCAATAATCAATACCATGTGCTACTATGCAACCACGCGTATTACTGTACTTTTACTACTGGATAGTTCAACAGTTTTAACGGTAACACTTTCGTCATATTCTTATAAAAAAGATAATTATGTCGTTTTCTTACTACGACAATACTTATGGTGTGGGTTCACCAATGATTGTGTCGTCGTACTAATATTCTCTATTAAAACGAATATTCCCCGACCAACCGAATATTATATAACCACTTGCTTACTTTGCAAAATTTATAAATATTACCCACAACTATAATATTATATCAAATCCACACCATAATATTCAAAAAATATTTTGAGAAATTTAAATCTTTATTCATAAAATCTGGGGGTCTCACATGTGCTAAAGTGCAACAAATAACATAGGACACGGCGCCACAATGCCTATCCTAGACCAAAGGCAGAGAAGAATATATGTGAACTCAAAAGAAAGATAAGTTGATTGAAGGTGAATTATGATCTTAATTAAACTTAAAGTAACATCTTAAAGGATGATTAAAACCTTAAGTTCAATAATTAAAAGTTAACAAAAGGTTACAAAAATGTAAACACAAAGTAAGTTTAATAATACGGTAAACCGTACGCACGTCGAATGAATGCTTGAGATTAATGATAATGTAAGTACTTAAACATTGAACAACTAAGGTTGCTTATAAAAATAAAATGTTATAAAGTCGTAATGAACGTTAACTAATATAACGAATGTTAGTAAAGTTAACCAAGCGAATATTTAGACTGAGAAGAAGGAGAGGATAGGTTAGTAACAATACTTATTGATTGTTTATGACCTAACATGGTATGCTATGTGATTATGTTATATAGAATCTTTAAAGACTCATAAGGAAAGTGAATTAACAGTAGACGACGCTGAAGGAAAGTTTTCTAAACTCTTGTCTATTATTATTCTTGGACAAGCTCTATATAATTCATGTATTATATACATGAGTTCATTTGACAAAGAAGTCGAAGTCATTTAACTCGGCTAGACCAAACTTAGAGTATTTTGTGGATTTCCTTATAATCTATCAAGATATTATTGATACTGTTATCTTGTGCCAACTATTTTGGTACGAATTCCAAGAAAGACTGAGTATGAATAAACAAATGTTTTGTCATAAAGCGATTGGCATAGGAGTTTACCAAAACTTAAACATAGATACGTTTAATATAGTAGTGTTGTGGCACCCCCAAATTCGGGTACATCATTCCCATAGGATTTGGTGCTCACTATCCAAAACAATTACTTCTAACTACCCATAATCAAAGATAACTATGTAATTTAAACAGCAGAAATAATAATCTGTCCCTTTATAGGGTTACATCAACGTAAATCAAATCTCAGGTAATCTAACCTTAAACTATTACATAAGTTTGCGGAATACATCTAAAAATAAATTATGTCCCATAACATAAGTTCAATAAATAAAACTAAACATGTCTTCATCGTTTGGACATCTTGCCCTTGCCTTTGCTAGAAGACGACTCATCATTTTTCTCAACTTTAGCTGCAGTGTTTAAATGCAAGAGTGAGCAAACAATTGGTCACTAATATAAAGAATGATAATAGCAACAACATAATGTTAAGCATTGAATACTGAATAATAGAGAACTTGTTCTACGAATTAAGAATAGAAAACAAGCTCAGGATTTATATCTGAGGGTCTTTAAGACCACGAACTATGTCCCGAGGTTATTAAGTATTTCTACTTCAACCTTTAATAGTCATTAGACTATACAGACCTTAACTTTCGTACTTAGGGGTATCAGCCCTTTGAACCATGTATTGTGCACAATCATCAAAATGCTAACGCGTACATAATCCCCTATATTAGGGTTGTTCATCTCAGTTTGACTTTAGAATTTCCACACTAAAGAAAGTTTAGTTTGGAATAGATTAACAATGATTCTAGAATTTTAGAACACTCATCAATTATGGATTAATCCAACCAATAAAGGTTTATTTGTCATTCGAAGGTTCAACACAATAATACAACATTGAACAACAATAATTAAGTCAAAGATTAAAAATCAACAATATATACAATTGAATAGACATGGTATATACAAAGTATTACATCCAAAAGAGTTAGGAAATCCCATTTGGAACAATGAACTTGAACAATTTATACTTTGAATGGCAAGAACAAAAATTAGGAACTTGCTCAATAAAAGATTAAAGTTTTAGAAATATGCATAACGATGTCAAGTTATGAATATGAAACTTGCTCAATGTAAAAGAATTAGAATACAAGAGCTTGCATAATGAAAAGTTAGGATTAAAGAACTTGCCTCGTGTGTAAACTGCACAATTACTATAAATATTCGCCAAATACCCTACAAATACAATTTAAGATCACAATACCAATTAGTTATATTAACAATAACTTCATTAGTTTACTTTTAATTTTTAGTTAAGTCTACAATCTTTAGCTTAAGACCTGATTATCCTAATCATTTACGTACCATGAATCTGAACTCCTAATTATATAACAGTACCCGATATGGTAATTGCAAAACAACTTCAATTCTCAGGACATCTCATCACATACCTTCACAACTTATTAATTCATAATCTATAGTTTCAACGTTGTGATTACAATATGTTATTATGTCTTATAACATGTTTTAGGTTCCTCTACAATCATTGAAGTAGGTTAAGTTAACATTCTCCAAGCCATGTTTTTAACAATTCAATAATGGGTCTGACTGACCACTGGCGCGGTCGCGCCATGGCTTACCTCTGAGTCCAATGACGCTGCAAGGCCGACACGAGAATCGCTTTTCGTAAACACGAATATAGTCTCTGTTCTAAGCCAAAAATCCCAACTTCTTCACCCAACACCCAATTAACCAAACCCAAATGTTTATAAGCTTTATAAACTCAAAACCAAATGTTTATAAAGCAATTCTAACATCACAAACCACATTCTAGAGGATTAAAAATTATGCTTTGCTAGTTTCTTCAATTTTAACACATTTAGTAGTTTCAATCACCAAACCTTCGATTCTTAACCAAATTAAGCCATTTCAATTGTGTGGTTTTCATTTCTTGACATACTAATATAATTCATAACCAATTTGCAGATTATAATTAGAATTGAACGTCTATTTAGGCCTCAAATAAGCCACTTTATAAACCTAAAACACTGTTAACTAAATTTTCTTCTACAATCCAATTCCACGAATTTGATTACTCAATACGGCTTCTATATAATAATTGACAGATTACACATGTATATAATCAACACCTCAAACCCTATACCAATAAAAATTCTAATTCACAAAAAATAGATATTGAAAAATAAAATTGGAATTAGGATAGATTATACCTTAGTCCCTTGTTGTAAATTAGCAAAGACGGTGACAAGGTTTCCAACAATCTTTCTTCTTTCTCTTGACAAGCTACACAAAATTCTCTCTTTTCTCTATTTTTCTCCCTCTCTCTCTGTATTTTTCTCCTATAAGCTATGAAGCACAATACGCATATAAAACACAGTTTGCGTAAAAATGATAAACGTGGTTTATCACAACAAAGGTCTCAGTTGTTATATTAACCAAAAGCCACAAGGCTTTATTTTCCTTGCACACTAAAACCACCACTCAAATTATTTTTATATTTTCTTATCATATAGTTTTCTTGTCACTTTTATTTAGTTAATTTAAATTAACATTTGCCTTATAATTGGAATTTCTATAATGATTTATAATTTTATTTAACAAACTAATAAATATCTAATTTAATTATTAAATCAAATTAGAACTACGCCATAATTATTTAATAATTCATTTGATTTTAATTACCTCTTTAAATATTAAACAATTCATTTAATTTAATTATTTCATTAAATTAAATCTTCAAATAATAAAATTACCATTTACTAATTTAGTTAACATACACACTTAACTAAACTATATACACCACAATTTCATCGATTATTTATTTATTTCAATAAATAAATTAACTAAAATATTTATTTAATTTAATAAATATTTAAAATTAATTACAAAATTCTCATTCGTTACATCATTCCCTCCTTAAAAGGATTTTGTCCCCAGAATTACAACTCAATAAATTCACTCGTTACATTCTTCTCTCCTTAATAAGATTTTGTCCCCAGAATTGCTATATAAAATTAAGCAAATAACTGAGGACATTTTTTCATCATAACATCTTCAAGTTCCCACGTAGCTTCTTCAGTATTGTGGTTTCTCCAAATTACCTTAACAAAAGATATCACTTTATTCCTTAGTACTTGCTCTTTCATGTCAATAATCTGAAGAGGAACTTCTTCATAAGTCAGGTCTTTTTCAAAGTGTAATGGTTCATATTCGATAACATGTTTATAATCGGGCTTATATGCTCTTAATACCGAGATATGGAAAATTTTATGAATATGTTCTAATTCCGGAGGTAAAGCTACCTCATATGCCACTTCACTAACTCGTCGTAGCACTTCAAAAGGTCCTATAAACCTAGGGCTTAGTTTCCACTTTTTACTAAACCTGATTTTCCCTTTCCAGGGAGAGACTTTTAAGAAAACAAAATTACCGACCTCAAATCCTCGATTTTATCAATTTTAATCGGCATATTTCTTCTGCCTATCCTATGCAGCTATAAATTTTGCCCGAATCACCTTAATGACCTCGACAGTTTGTTGCACCAATTCTGGACCTAATAGTTGTCGTTCACCTACTTCGTCCCAGTATAACGGAGTTCTGCTTTTCCTTTCGTACATCGCTTCGTAAGGCGGCATACAATTATTCGCATGATAATTGTTATCATAGGCAAATTCAACTAATGGTAGATGGTCATCCCAATTCCCTTTAAAATCCATAATAAATGCTCTAAGCATATCCTTTAATGTCTGAAATATCCTCTAACTTTGTCCTTCAGTTTGAGGATGATACACTATGCTCATTCTCAACTGCGTCCCCAAACATTCCTCTAGTCGTTTCCAGAAATTTGATGTAAAATGTGGATCTCTATCTGATACAATGGACACTGGAACATCGTGTCTTGTAACAATTTCCTTCACGTACATTTTTGCAAACCGATCTAGGTTAAATCTAATTTTTATTCGCAAAAAGTGTGCCGACTTCGTCAATCGATCGACAATCACCCGATGCAATCTTGCTGAGTCGTTGCACAAAATCCATTGTGATATGTTCCCATTTCCATTCTGGTATTTCTAACAGTTGCAGCAATCCGCTTTGCCTTTGATGTTCAACTTTAACTTTCTGACACGTTAAGCATTTCGCCACACACTCAGCAACATCCTTTTTCATACTCGACCTGGTACATTTGTGTACTTCCGGGGTGAATCGAATATCGTGAGTTATGAGCCTCGCTTAAAATTTCTTCTTTAATTTCTGGTACTGGGGAACCCAATTTCTCCCTTCAAAATGAAGTAACCCTTCTGAATCAACTTTAAATCTGTCTTCATCACCTTTAGACACTTTCTGTCTTATCTTTTCACAATTTTTATCCTGAAGTTGTGCATTCTTCACCTTATCCGCCAAAATTGAACTACTTCCCATCTGGAACAATTTTTCATCTTATTCGGTAGAACATTTAATTTCCAACTCCATCTTGGCCATTTTTGCTACAAGCTTCTCTTGAGCAGTTAACACATTAATTTCTCTCGACCCTTTCTACTTAAAGCATCAGCAACAATATTTGCCTTTTCGGGATGATAAAGAATCTCGCAGTCGTAGTCTTTAATCATCTCCAACGATCTTCTCTGTCGCATGTTCAAATGTTTCTGTGTAAATATATACTTCAGACTTTTATGGTCTATATATATCTCACACCTCTCTCCATAAATATAGTGTCTCCAAATCTTCAGAGCAAACACCACTTCAGCCAACTCCAAATCATGAGTCGAATATCCTTTCTCGTAATCCTTTAATTAACGTGATGCATACGCAATAACTCTGTCGTTCTGCATAATCACACAACCTAGTCCTTTATGCGATGTGTCACTATACACCACAAAATTCCCGGTATTATCAGGCAATGATAACACAGCTGCTGAACTCAATCTTTTCTTCAATTCTTAAAAACTCTCCTCACACTTCTCCACCCAAACAAATGTAACTACCTTCCTAGTTAAATTCATCAATGGAGATGCGATCTTGGAAAAGGCTTGAATAAAACGCCTATAGTAACCTGCCAATCCCAAGAAAATTCTTACTTCTGACCGTGTCTTCAGCTGATCCCAGTTTATTACAGCTTCAACTTTCGATGTATCTACCAAGATTTCGTCCTTGTCAATAACGTGCCCAAGAAACTGTACACGTTCTAACTAAAACTCACATTTCGAGAATTTAGCATACAACTTCTCTCTCCTCAATGTCTTCAACATCATCCTTAAATGTTCCACATGTTCATCCTTGGTCTTAGAATACACCAATATATCATCAATAAACACCACCATAAATTTTTCTAAGAATGTTTAAACACCATGTTCATCAAATCTATGAATGCTACAGGTGCATTGGTTAAACTAAATGACATAACCAGAAACTCACAATGACAATACAGAGTTCTGAATGTCATTTTTGGTACATCCTCCTTTCTTACTTTTAACTGATGATACCCACTTCTTAAATCTATCTTTAAAAAGTACCTCTCTCCCTTCAGTTGATCGAACAAGTCATCGATCATTGGTAATGGGTACTTATTTTTAATCGTGACCTTATAAAATTCTTGATAATCAATGTAGAGCCGCCTTGATCCATCTTTCTTCTTAACAAACAACATCGACGCTCCCCATGGCGATACACTCGGCTGAATATACTTCTTCTCTAGTAATTCTTGCAACTGTACCATCAACTCCTTCATCTCTATTGGGGCCATTCTATATGGGGCTTTAGATATCGGGGTCGTTCTTGGTGCTAAATCAATCACGAACTCGATTTCTCGATCTAGCAGGAGTTCAGGCAAATCGTCTAGAAATACGTCCATAAAATCTCTTCTAGCTTCTCACTCTTCTTCTGTGTATCGACTATGTAGGCTAGGTATCCTACACATCCTTGTCTTAGTAACTTCTTGGCTTGCATCACCGTCAGACAACTTTCTTGTCGAGGTGACTTTTTACCAAGTTCAACAAAAAAATTTTGAGGTCGGCCTTTGTTTCTTCCCGCCATTTTTCCAACCGTGAAACAAATGGGTGCTAACAGCTCTTGGAACCACAATCTCCTTACCTCCAAATATCCACTTCAATTTAGCCTCTAGGAAACCCTTCACAATCTCATCAACTGGGCTGTTAATAATAAAATGTTTTTCATCACCAAACCTTTTCATATTTTTCCTGATGCCAGATTCCATATTCCTTTGCATATCTCTTGAATCTTCAAGTACTAGCTTTATACGTTAACAAAATCCAATGGATCTTGGCAAAAAGAATGTCCAATATCCTTATTTTCCACGATACTTGGCAAAATCATCTGCTCCAAAAATTTCCTTTGAGCAGTTTGTAGGTCTTTCTGAATGTCAAGTCTAGAAAGCTTGGTAAGAGAGCTTTCTTAATACACATTTGCAAGGACGTAGATACCAAAAGCTATCATAAACACAGAAACAGAAAGAAGCTTCTAACAGTATCTAATCAGATACCATGGGACCTAGGCTATGTTTGTTTGCAAAGATTACCTTTAACGGAGTCATAAGGTTAACACATTTCTTTTGACAATCAATTACTGCCCCGTAATTGAATAATCAGTCCATTCCCAATATAACATCGAATTCCCACAGTTTAATTGGTATCAAATTTACCATCATCTCGTGACCTTTTATATCCATCTTAAAATTCTTATATATAAACCTAACAGGAACCACTTCACTATTCGCAATTTCTATGCTTAAAGGGAAATCTAATTCTTCCTGAGGTAAATCTAAGTTCTGAGAAAAATCATCGGATATAAATGAACAAGTAGAACCCAAATCAAATAGCACATAAGCATTAATACCATTAATAAGAATGATACCTGACACGACATCCTTTGACTGCACAGCATCTTGCATGGTCATATTGAAAGTTCTGGCAGTAGGTCGGTTTGATTGCACTGGCTCAGTGATAGTTAGCGTACCACCATTGTTGCTTCCATTACCTCCACTTGCTCCTCTAACTATCTTCTTAGGGAAATCACGAACCATATGATCCTTCGACCCGTAAGTGAAACGTGCTCCTCCCTTCTTCGGACTAAAACAATTTGTTACAATGTGACCTTCCTGGCCATAGTTGAAACACACCTGCTTACCCTTCAGACACACCCCCTTGTGGTTCTTTGCGCAGGTAGCATAAGCTTCAAACTTCTTCTTTTGTTAACTTCCTTATTGTTCTCCCGTATTTGAGTTTTCACTCCATTTCATTTTCTGGTTGTTACTTCCACTATTGCTTCCTCCAGCCTTGCTTTCATTCTCATTCTTTCTCTTCCTTTGTTCTTGATTATATTTAGTTAAGGCATCACTTCCACCTTTTGCGATAATTGCCTTTTCCAATACTACTGCAAAATATATTTAGGTGAAACATCGAAACCTTGCTATATAACCAGGGCTTCAATCCTTGTTCGAATCTTCTCTCCTTACGCTCATCGGTATTGACTTGGTACGGAGCAAACATTGCCAACTCATTAATCTTTGCTGCATACTGACATGGTTCTTTGCTTCAATTTTAAGAATTAAACTTCCATTTGATTATGGGAACTCGTTGGAAAGTACATTTCGAATAACATTTCCTTAAACCTATCCCATGCTATTACTCCCTGTCCCCATTCGCCTGTCACCAATAGCTAGCTTCGGACTTCAACATAAACGTCGCAAAAATGGTTTTCTGATCATCATTGACTATAGCAACATCAAAAACCTTCTCCATTTCCATGATTCAGGTTTTGGCCTCAACTGGATTCATAGACCCTTGAAACTCTGGCGGTCCAACTGCTTTGAAGTCTTTGAAAGTCGTAGCTTTAGCTTGTAGCTGATTCTCAAGTGCTCTCGTTAACAAAGCCACCAACCGCTGAACCTGGTTAGTGTTGGCCTCATTATTTTTATTAGTAGACCCCTCGGGAGGTGGTTGTTGACATGGTTGTCTTCTTCTGTGAGGCATCTTCTGTTAAAATATACGCTTATTAGATCATAACTCAATTTTGTGAATATTTTAAAGTTTAACTTTAAACATTCTAAGATTAAATCTTAACACATAACATTTCAATAAACTTTGATATTTTTATTAATTCATAACTTTTCAAAACATAGTAAGGATAACAATCTCTGCTATCAACATCCACTTTCCTGAACTTGACAAGTTTCAAGATTACATACTCATCTTAACACTTTATTTATCTCAAAATAAGGGATTTATAATTTATTTAATCACATACTTAATAATATATTATTATTATTATTCCTATCTTGGCATATTAAGACTTCGAGAGGCTTTTCTATGCTCTTCCTCCATAATACAATACATCATTCTATGATCCATCATGTACCACGACAAGTCTTCAAATTGAGGTGGGTAATAAAAGACTCGATCATGGCCCCTATCAAATCGCATAATGAAAGGCCTAATCCATTTCATTCATCTTAGCCTTCTTCGCTTGAACCTTGGCTTCAGCACGATCTGCACGCTGTGTAGCCTTCATCCAGGCATCTTCTGCTCTCGCACGCTTAGCTGACTCATCCTTCAAGTCATCTTTCAGCTTTTCCACTTTAGTCTTCATCTTCTCATTCCCAGCCAACAGCTCCTCTTGATGTCCCTTTATGTGAACTAGATTCCACTCTGTGTTTTCAAGTCGTGAGTCAAGTTCCTGAATCTCCGCATCCTTCTGCCTTATAGTAGCATGACGCATGTCAGCCAACTCCTTTAACTCCTCAATCTTATCTTGTAATTCTATATTACGGTCATACAGTGCATCATACATCTCAGCAGATATAGTGTTTGGTGGAAACTCCACAGGATCCTCTTCCTCATCACCTCTAACTCCTCAGAGTCCTCCTCCTCAGGACCAGAAATAGGCTTATCCTTAGTAGCCAACAGAGAAGGCTCTAAGGCTTTGATACCAACCTGTGGCACCCCCAAATTTGGGTACTTCATTCCCTTAGGATTTGGTGCTCACTATCCAAAACAATTACTTCTAACTACCCATAATCAAAGATAACTATGTAATTTTAATAGTTGAAATAATAATCTATCCCTTTATAGGGTTACATGAACGTAAATCAAATCTCAGGTAATCTAACCTTAAACTATTAAATAAGTCTGCGGAATACATCACAAAATAAATTAAGTCTCATAACATAAGTTCAGTAAATAAAACTAAATAGGTCTTCATCATTTGGACATCTTGCCCTTGCCTTTGCTAGAAGACGGCTCATCAATTTGCTCAACTTTAGCTATAGTGTTTAAATGCAAGAGTGAGCAAACAATTGCTCACTAATATAAAGAATGATAATAGCAACAACATAAGGTTAAGCATTGAATATTGAATAATAGAGAACTTGTTCTACGAATCAAGAATAGAAAACAAGCTTAGGATTTGAAGGTCTTTAAGACCATGAACTATGTCCCGAGGTTATTAAGTATTTCTACTCTAACCTTTAACAGTCATTAGACTATACAGACCTTAACTTTCGTACTTAGGGGTATCAACCCTTCGTACCATATATTGTGCACAATCATCTAGGCGCTAACGCGTACATAATCCCCTATATTAGGGTTGTTCATCTCAGTTTGACTTTAGAATTTCCACACTAAAGAAAGTGTAGTTTGGAATAACTTAACAGTGATTCTAGAATTTTTTAACACTCATCAATTATGTATTAATCCAACCAATAAAGGTTTATTTGCCATTCGAAGGTTTAACACAATAATACAACATTGAACAACAATAATTAAGTCAAAGATTGAATATCAACAATATATATAATAGAATAGACATGGTATATACAAAGTATTACATCCAAAAGAGTTAAGAAATCTCATTTAGAACAATGAACTTGAACAATTTATACTTTGAATGGAAAGAACAAAAATTTAGGAACTTGCTCAATAAAAGATTAAAGTTTTAGAAACATGCATAACGATGTAAAGTTAGGAATATGAAACTTGCTCAATGTAAAAGTAGATCTTGCATAAAGAAAAGTTGGGGTTAAAGAACTTGCCTCGTGTGTAAGCTACACAATTACTACAAATATTTGTCAAATACCCTACATACACCATTAAGATCACAGTACCAATTAGTTATATTAACACTAACTTCATTGGTTTACTTTTCATTTTTAGTTAAGTCTATAATCTTTAGCTTAAGACCTGATTATCCTAATCATTTACGTACCATGAATCTGAACTCCTAATTATATAACAGTACCTGATATGGTGATTGCAAAACAACTTCAATTCTCATGACATCTCATCATGGACCTACATAACTTATTAATTCATAATCTATAGTTTCAACGTTGTGATTACAATATGTTATTACGTCTTATAACATGTTTTAGGTTCGTCTACAATCATTAAAGTAGGTTAAGTTAACATTCTCCAAGCCATACTGATAACAATTCAATCTTTGGGTCTTCTATGACCCATTTGCATGCCGCATAGCCATGGCTACCCTTGAGTCCAAAGGCATGCATGCCAAAGGCAGCGCTACGAAGGCCGACACCGAATCGCTTCCGAAAACACAAATATAGTCTCTACTCTAAGCCAAAAATCCCAATTTCTTCACCCAACACCCAATTAACCAAACCCAAATGTTTATAAGCTTTATAAACTCAAAACAAAATATTTATAAAGTAATTCTAACATCACAAACCACATTCTAGAGGATTAAAAATCACGTTTTTGCTATTTTCTTCAATTTCAACACATTTAGTAGTTTCAATCACCAAACCTTCAATTCTTAACCAAATTAAGCCATTTCAATTGCGTTGTTTTCGTTTCTTAACATACTAACACAATTCATAACCAATTTTCAGATTATAATCAGAATTGAACATCTATTTTCTAAATTTTGTACACCTAAAACACTACTAACTAAATTTTCTTCTACAACCCAATTCCATGAATTTGATTACTCAATACGGCTTCTATATAACAATTAACAGATTACACATGTACATAATCAACACCTCAAACCCTATTCCAATAAAAATTCTAATTTACATAAAATTGATATTGAAAAATAAAATCGGAATTAGGATAGATTATACCTTAATCCCTTGTTGTAAATTAGCAAAGATGGTGACAAGGTTTTCAACAATCCTTCTTCTTTTTCTTGACAAGCTACACAGTATTCTCTCTTCTCTCTATTTTTCTCCCTCTCTCTGTGTATTTTTCTCCTCTAAGCCATGAAGCACAATACGCATATAAAACACAGTCTGCGTAAAACTCACAGCAAAGGTCTCAGCTGTTATATTAACCAAAAGCCACAAGGCTTTGTTTGCCTTGCACACTAAAACCCCCACTCAAATTATTTTTATATTTTCTTATCGTATAGTTTTCTTGTCACGCTTTTATTTAGTTAATTTAATTAATTTTATAATTTAAATTAACATTTGCCTTATAATTTGAATTTCTACAATGATTTATAATTTTATTTAACAAACTAATAAATATCTAATTTAATTATTAAATCAAATTAGAACTACACCATAATTATTTAATAATTCATTTAATTTTAATTATCTCCTTAAATATTAAATAATTCATTTAATTTAATTATTTCATTAAATTAAATCTTCAAATAATAAAATTACCATTCTCTAATTTAGTTAACATACACACTTAACTAAATTATATACACCCCAATTTCATCAACTATTTATTTATTTCAATACATAAATTAACTAAAATATTTATTTAATTTAATAAATATTTAAAATTAATTACAAAATTCTCGTTCGTTATAAGTGTTGTATAACATAGAGTACTATAGGCTAATCACCTAGACGTGCTCGTAAAAAAATGTTGGACTTACGAACTTAGTGTCAGGTTGTCCTTTTTAAATAAAGAAAGAATGAAATGCTCAAGGTCTTTGACCAAACTTAGAGTTTAGCTGATGATGTTCATCGTTAAAAATTTTAAAGAAAAGAGAAGTGCTATTTTGAATTATTTATAGTACTTCATAACTATTGATTCAATTATAGAAGATATATTCATATAATTCATGCATGTTGTTCGACTATAATTGTTATACTTGTTGAGCTAGTTATGCTCACCCTTGCTTGAACTATATGATTGCAGCTAAAAATGAATGGATCAAAGGATCCGGTAACGATAAAGGGAAGACCAAAGCGGACAAATAGTTATCTTTGTAATAGACTAGTATTACTTTTGTATTAATTTGATACTATGACAAAGAACATATGTAATGGTTACAAAGAACATGGGAAGAGAATTATTACTATGTAATAAAGAGTAGACATATTCACTTTATTGAGGTATTTCAACTGAATGTATGTGTGAATAGTAGCACCGTGTAGCACCATCTATCGGGTTGGAAGATACCCGGATTTGTGGTCATCACAACATACCTCATCATCATCATCTATGATGAATCCATACCTCGTAGGTATCTTTAGTACTATTCCAGACTTACAATTCATTTGTGATATAATAGGTCTATCTACAGGTTCCCATTATTTGACCTATAGTGCTTTGTAGTTCTTGAACTCTTCAGGATCTATTATCCTCTCACTAGCCCCTTCAATGATAAACACATTTATCTGAGAAGGTAGTATGTGTCACAGAACAAACACCTTTTGCTAAGTAGGATTATAGAACATATACCCTTAACATACTTTAAGATTTTCCACAAATCTACACTTGTAAAATCTTGTCCCAAGCTTATCCTTTGAAACCTTTTTACATAAGTTGGACCCTTTATATTAACATACTTAAGATTAGGAATCCTCCCTGTCCATAACTCTTATGGAGTTTTGGGGTCAAATTTTAAGGTTAACTCTTCCGTAGATATTTAGCCATTTCCAGAATATTACCCAGAAGGATACTGGAATGTCGGTAAAAATCATTACGGACCACACCATATCTAAAGTGATATGATTTTTCCTTTCAGATATATCAATCAATTATTGTGTATCACTAGGCGTCTATTTTGAGAAAACCATTTGACGTGATATAGAAACTTATTGCACAAGTATTCATTCTTCAATCCGATTGAAGAATTCTAATACTTTAAAATTAGTTTCACTTTTGAATTCTTTGAACCTTTCAAATAATTCAGACTTGTATTTCATCAAATACAAATATTCAACTCTTTGAATGATCACCTCCTTTTCATATACTAGTTTATTCAATTTGCAAAATAATCTTCATATAAGTCAAGTACATAAAATCCATTAAGTAATATTCCAGTTCTATACAAAAAATTATTATTATAAATAGAACAACAATTGTTCTTAAATATAATACCAAAAAAATTTGTTGTCCAATAACAAAATGGAAATAATGTTTTTAATGAAAACTGGAATACAATAACAACTTATTCACTTAATAGACTTTCCCATAGGTTGTGATAAACTATAAGTTCATATGGCTAATACAGCAATCTTTGCTTCATTTCCTACACATATGATTACTTATCTTTGTTTAGCTTTCTACTTTTGCTTGGTCCCTTCATAAATCTATATTTATGAGAACCAAAATCAGTATCCAATACCTAAGTAGAACCTTGACTTAAAGAAAAATTTATTTCAATCATAAACAAAACTATATTTGTAACCGAAGCTTCACAAAGCTTCTTTAGTTAGCCTCTGTAAGATGCTTCTCACAATTTCTTTTCCAGTGTTCAGGCTTATTGCAATGGAAGCAAACTCCTTTGTTATCCGTATCAGTTTGGCTAATATTATCCTTTGTTTTTACCTTTCTATTAACCTTCTTTGAATTGTTCTTCTTTTCAAAAGATACTTTGGCCCCTACCAGTAAGATTTGGTCTTTTTGGTTGTAATGTGACTCTCAACATTTTCAACATGTTAACCAAATTAACAAAGCTGATATCTAACTTGTTTATATGAAAAATTCAGAACAATTATGAGAAGGAGTCCGAGAGTGAATACAAGATCAAATCTTGGCTCAACTCTCTAGCCATTACAAAACCAGTTGTCCTAATTGTCCAATCAAATTGATCATCTTTAGGACATGTGTTTGTACTGTAGTGCCTTCAGTCATTCTAGATCGGAAGACCTCCTTAGATATCTGATATCTATCAGTTCTACTTTCCTCACAATTCAACTACTTGAAATGCATGAGTATAGTATGAGCATCCGTAGTTTTATATTGACGTTGAAGCTCGTTACTTATGGATGTGAGCATGATGCATTGAGCCAATTGTGCATCATCTTGTCACTTTCTAAAAGTAGCAATCTCTTCCTCAGAGGCATTGTCTGCAACCATTTTAGGGATAGATGTATTAAGGACATAAGATAGCTTTTCAGCCGTGAAAACTATTCTCAAATTCCTTAACTAATCTGTTTAATTCGGTCCGGTTAAATAACATCTAATATGCTCCGCAGTGATAATAATTTAGACATTGTAAAATTCTGTAAATGAATTTGTAATTACCAACATTGTAGCGTACATTCTTTTATTAATTACCAAAATAAATTAGGTCTTGTTTAAAATTGGTATCTTCCACTATTTTTTTCAAACTATATTACCCTCAATATATATAGTTCGGCAATATATAATTAACGATATGCTAGTGAGAATAAGGATCTCATTTCAAATGTATATAGCCTTGTGTGTGCACAACAAACTATATATAAATAAATAGGTAGACAACTCTTGTCAATTACATCAACTATGTAACTCCTTATATTTTACCTCGTAGATCATAATGGTCAAGTGTGTGCACATCTGAACTAAAACAATCTAAGTTAAGTCATACCTAGCACTTCCATATATTCAAAAGAAAAATATTGTCCTTGTTTATGCACAACAAAATAACATCATTCAGTCTATTTATAAGCATTAAATGTGATAAAACAACATCTTAAATATTTAATACTTGCCTTGTGTATTCACAACAAACTCATATTAAATATTTAATACTCTATTGTTTTATCATGTTAGAAGGCGACATTTTATATTCTAAATATCTTTGAACGTTACAACTTAATATAAATTCTTTGAGGGGTTTGTTATTATTTTTTCTCATCTTTAAATCAATATTATTATCAAATGATGATAATAATATTGATGGTTTAGGTGTTATTTAATATGTGATTATGTAGCTAAATGTTAGATGATTTATTGTATGATATGATATGCTAATTGAAAGATCAATCCTATAAATAATAGGTCTTTCATAAGAGATTAAATTAGATTGCGTAGCAGTAATAGATGGACAGGGCAAGTTTCCTAACTCAAACTCGAGTTATTATGGTTCAAGGATGTTAGTGGTTTAATTATTGACAATTATTCCACATCTATGATTATTGTTATTTGCACTTGTATATGGTTATCGGGTATGAAAGGCTGATCACCTTCATTACCAAAGTAATTGTTCATAGTCATTGTTGGCCACTCAGGATTATTGATTCAATCATTCATGTATTGAAATTTGATTCACGCTCTTTCACAATCATTATATTGTTGAAAATTTGAAAGCTTATTCTTTCTTTCAATCATGATATATCTTTATTGTATTTAAACTTGCTGAGCAAAGTAGTTGCTCGCCCTTTCTATATCATGATAATATTTTAGTAAAGCCTGAGTGTTCGAGGAAGGATAAAGTCAAAGACAAAGTTGGAGAACAATTCCATATGAACTTTAACTATTATATTTATGTAAAATGGTAATGTAAGCCTTTTAAATTATTAAGGTATGTATTGAGTTAAGGTTGTAAGATATTAGGAAATGATGAAGAACCTTTTGTATTAAAACAATTATGTTTATAATTTCGCATTAGTTTATAGAATATGTATGAAGATGATGTATCGTGACGCACAAGTTCTGAGGTTTAAAGGACCCAGATTTGGGGGCGCTACAGTTGTTATCAAAGTTATAGGTTATAAACTTTGGGTAGGAGTACCTTAGGCAATAACTGCAGAGATGAGGATAAGGAATAAACTCAAAAAGAGTTTAAAGTGCTAAGAAATTAATTTGAGGAAATTCATTATTAATATTAGAAGAAGATAAAGAAGATTCAAAGAAGAATCTTGAAGAGTGTTGGTCGGAAAACCGATCACTAAACACGCGCAAGTATACGCGGTCTAACAAGTAATACAGTGAGAAGGAAAGTGTTGAACCCACGAGGAACCATCACTAATATTTATCAAATACCAACTTTGTATCGCTTAAGTCTTATTTGAACAAAAATTAATGGAAGTGTGATTAATCTAAGTATAATTAATTATCAGAGCAATTAAATGGATAATGAATGGTAATCGAAGGAATTACAAACTAAGGTTACAACTTCACCCCACACAGGCATTTTGTCGAACACCTGGCGTACTATGCTTCATCAAACTTCCTACCCTTCTCTCTTTGGTCTTAATGGTCACGACAATTTCTCGACCGAGAACACACAGGTGCTCATACACCTCTGTCGAGATATGCACAAACATATCCTTTCCAGATCCACCCGATAGGGAATAGAACAGAAAAGAACTTCCAAGCTAGATACAATCCTACACATGTTTATGCGAATTAATCATAACAAGGATTTAAATATAAGTTCTCACATAGGTCGTACGTGGCGCACATATATATGTCTATTCTACGTAAAACTTATGCAGCCGAAACCCATAATCACATGTCAATATATTTAGGTGTAAATCAACAATCCTTATTTCAATATCATTTAATTACCAAAATCATCACTAATGTCTTAGCGAGAATCATTAAGCATGAATATATTAAATAAAACCATATGGTGCCAACCAAAGAGACAAGACAGTCAATTTAAATAACAAAGGGTTCCATTATAACCTTAGAGCCAATACTCAGTTCATAGCTTTTGAACAAAATACAAGTAGCAATAAAGACAACATTAATGGATTACAAAATCAGAGGAAATAAATGGATAAGAGGAAACTTTGTCAAAGCCCTTCAGTCTCCAATCATTCTGCTCAAATCAAGCTTTCCAATCTATGTAGCTCACTGCTCTTGTAGCTCCAAGAAAATCCCAGACTTCTCCCTAATCTATATTTACAGACATTAACTAAGAACTAGAGAGAGAAAGTATAAAAAAAGAGAGAGAACTAAGCTATTCTATCCTAAGCTATATTATGATCTATAATGTCTGATATCTCAAATATGCAAAGGCATCTTGGCTTATATATATGTTTCCTTCTTTAGCTAGGTCAAAAGAAAGCCTTCTCTGCCTGGGCACCGGAGCTCGCGTTGCGGCACGAACAGTAAGGCTTAGGGTGGCGCTGCGATGTCATGTCATCCACAAAAAGATGAGAAAGGTCGCATTCAGCACGAATGTGATCCATGAAAAGAACGTGGTCTTTGCAGTTGCCAATGATGACATCAGCAAGGACCCGGTGATCATGCCACGGCGCGAGATATAGACTGGGCATTGGCGCAGCGGTGCCAATGTATGAAATTTATCTGTTTTGTCCCCTTAAACCTAGTAAAGTCCTGTAAAGCCCTGCAATATGTCAGTTAAGCATAATAACACTATAATCATATAAAACTATATAAAATCTATGAAATCATGCAACTATTTAAGCCATAAAGTATCTGATTCGCGGGTATAAATTCCACTCATCAAATACCCCCAAACTTAAGTCTTTGTTTGTCCTTGAGCAAAGTGTTTAACAAAAAAATAACAGTAGTAAATTAACACGCGAAAGAAATATAAAACTATATACTAGCATCGTGGCTACAAATCTCAATCATAGCTATTCCCAAAGAACAAGGAAAACACAGACATGAGTAAGGGTTCATTCTATTTCAAGCATAAGATTGTATTCGATCCATTCTATGTGTGTATGTGTAGAGACCAACCGTCCTAACTAATCATAGCTCAAATAAGTTTGCACAGTCGATTGTTAATACCAATATGCAAACTCTACAACTCAAACATTCAACAAGCATTAAGAATAAGACACAAGTGCAGGAAATGATCAAAATACTCTAGCATGAAGACAGTAAAATCTGACTCAGACACTCCTTAATTACCTTAGGTAAATCAGAACTACCCATTAATGAGCTTTTGATCAGTGACTCCCAAGCCAAATGACTTTAGCGCACTAGGTGTAGAACACCCTTATGAATCTAATAACTCGAGCAGTAAATGCCACATAATCAACATAAGCCAAATTAGATTATTCGAACTCTGAAGATTATTCGGCAAGTGCATTTTATGCTCCATCTCAACATCGGTCCTGCGTTTATGGGTGAGTGCATTTTACGATCCATCTCGAACCACCGCAAGACTTTCGATATTCAATCTTCTAATCTTTTTTTATTCTTTTGTTACTTTTTTTTATATGTGTGTCAACATGCCAGAATCCAAGATCCAAAAATGTATAAACGTCTAAGTCTTTTATTACCTTAAACAAATGAAAGTTTATAAGAGTGAACAAACTCTCACAGCAATAAACACGCGAACTAAATTCAAAAAAGAACTAGTTAACACAGTTGGTCGGTTCTTGCTAGAAGGATGGATCAATAATAGTCTCAACTTATCAACTAAACAAACCCTTAGTTCATACATGCTTGACATGACTCTAAGAGAGACATAATCATTTAGCGCTTGTCATTAGCCACAATCAAAAATTAATAATGTATATAAAACCCTTGCATGATAACAGCTCAAAATAGGGTAAAAAGGCCATTAACATGGCACAAGCATATAAATCTGTATAAGCCCCAAAAAGATGGCTGTAAACCACAAACATGCTAATTATAATCAAAGCATTAATAAATAATAACAAAAAATAGTTCATAGCATTCATAATAATAAATATCCAACACATAATCCCACAGTTCAAAATGACTGCACCACAATACTGAAAAACAAAAGCAAAGAACTAAATATGCAACCTAACATGGCAGTAGACAGAAATAAAAAGATAATGCCCTCATTGCTAAACATATATCAATCTATACAAAAGGGCTTCCCTGAAGTTTGGTCACTAAGCAGCGTCATCGTCCTCTTCAGCATCGACGGACGGTGATGGTGGAGGGTATGGTGGGAAAACAGGAGGCTTTAGGAACTAGTATGGCATGAAATCAGCGTTCTCAGCATAATAATTGGTGTATATACTCTGCATCGTGTTTACCAGCTCGACCTGGTACTACATATCTATGTCCTGCCTCTAGGCCACTGCTGTATTGTGCCTCTGCTACCTCGGAGCCTCGGCGTTGTGCTTTTAATGCAGCAAGGTGAGGGATTCCATGATGTCTTCTAGTAGTCCATCTACAGCTGGGCCGACGTCTGGAGGCTACGAGGGCTCGGGCCCTGCTGTAGGAGGTGGCACAGTAGGTGGCCTGTATCATTCACCTCTAACATATTATAGCGTGTGATGGTCTAATGGTCAATGACTGCCATGGGTGGCAAGGCTATCTCCTCTGGCCCGCACTGAATACCTGCTTACTTGCACAGGCAGGTGATTAATGATGGATGTGGAAGTCCTGCAGTGACGGTACTCTTGATCGCCTTCAGAATTAACTCGTGAATAAGAACTCCAATATCCACATGCAGACCCATGACAATGGCGAATAACAGAATCACCCTATCCTTACTCACGTCGCTCAAGTGATGGGTCGGGATCATGTTGGCACAAATAAAGTTGAACCATGCCTTCCCATAGCGACTGAGTGCTGAAGACGGGAAACTGGTCTTTTCACCCTTATAGTCATTAGTCTTCCATGTAGTCCCGGGCTTTTAGAGCCTCCTAATTATATCCTCGAGGTCATAGCTGCGGATTCTCGGCTCCATATAATCCCTACCCTCATAGTTGGGTGCCGCAAACAGTGTATTGATGGCTTAGCTTCCAAAAGCCACTGACTTTCCCCTAACTTGGACAACAGCAGGACCATCGGGATTGGCATTTGTATAAAACTCCCGAACCACAGATACAATAGATGATCCGGGTGGTTTTGTGAAATGCACCCAGTTGCGTTCAAGTATCATGGTCGTTAGCTCACCATCCTTTTTATCCGGCCTGAACCCCCGCTCAAGAATTAAATTTCATGCGGTGAAGGAGCTTTTGTACCTTTTCCAGGCCTCCTCATTGATGAACTTGGTGTTGTCCCAAGCCGTTGGTGGTGTTGCGGATAATGATCCTCCCATGCTAAGGTGTTGCCTTTTTAAAGCCATGTCAGAATTTCAGTTGGTTTTGTTCAACAACAGTCCCTAAGCAGTGTCACTATCTGTAGAAACAACCGTTCAAGCAATGCACAACAAATCCCCAATGAAACCCACTAATTCTAAGCCAAAACAATTAAATTTCTCTTTTAGGCAAATTATCGAACACCTTGTGTGCGCTCTGAAAACCCAACTAGACAAACCATGCTTAAAAGAGCTCTAACCAAATTTTTGGCAGTGGAAATCACACCAATACACAGCAAGAAATGTACAAATCCAAACAATTAACCCACAATAGTTTCTGATTGACTGAAATCAAAAATTACCTTGAGGGAGAAAAACCCTAGGTTAGAAATGTGTAGCAGTCAACCTTCGTGTGCTGTAATTGATTGGTGCCCCTCTCGTGTTGATTGAAACTATAGTGAATTGGAGGGGGCATAAAATGTGTGGGGATATATGAGAAGTGGGATTGAATTGACAAGAGGCTGGTAGGCGTAGGCAAAGGGAAGGCTTCTGTACAAAAGAGGGGAAAACTTTAGAGCAGTAGCCGAGTTCTACCTACTTAGGGCAACAAAAATTCGCTTGTGGCACCACGGCGCGGGCAATCCTTCTTTGCTAGGTGCTGCGATACGAGTTAGTAGTAGGTGGGGCTCGTTGGAGTCTTGCTTGGCGTGGCCTAACCTTTGTTCCTTGGCTTATTTAATTGATGAGGAAAATTCTAGATTTTGAACATGGCGTTGCGGCGCGAGTTGTGGTCTATATGCTAGCGTTGCGGTGCCAGCTTTGTATCTGAGTTTTTCCTGCACAAACTAAGCCATGAATTAGCCACCATATTGACAACTATAAATACCTATAATAATCCACATGATAACTATCTTAGCTGTAACACTATATATACCATAGCAACACCAAAGAAAGACATACTGCATGCATTATATGGCCACAAAAACATGCATATTAGGGTATAATTAAATAGGCAACAATGTTAACAAATTAAAGAGAAAAGACTAAATATAAATTAGACATAAGTAAGAAAAATAGATAGAATTTGATACTGATATGGGGGTGCCTCCCCACCAAGCGCTTATTTTAAAGTCGTCGACTTGACTGTACCGATGCCGCTCAATCCGACTCATAATCAAAAATGACCATTTCATGCCGCCTATTTGTTAATTACTTTAAATATTTGGCTAACATGGATGATTGGACAATCATTCACCACTGGACTTATGCATCGGCACGAAGAATCATTCACCACTGGAATTATCCACTAATTAACCTTTGTCATCAAGTTGAAAGCATTCCTTGTGCACTAGTGGGCCCTCCAGAGTTTCCACAGTCGTGAGCGTGGTTTTTGGTTGTTGATCAGTCTTAACTATAGAACCATTGTTGATCCTCTTTTCTCTAACTTTAGACTCCACCGGTTGGATAATTTGCACCATGATGTCTCCCTCAACAACTTTTTGATACTCATCGCCTTCTTCTTGTTTATCCACCGTGCAATGCTCTATTGCTTCATCGTCGAGATCAATTATGATCGATAGATTGCCTTGCGGTGGATTTGTGATGGCATTGACAAGTTGTCCCAATTAATTTTCAAGGCTTTGCAATGCGGCTTCTTGGCTTGCCATCCAAACCTCATTTCTTTCAATAAAGTTGGTGAGAAGCTCTTCAAGCTTGTTCTCTTCTTGTCATGTTGAGTACTTAGAAAAACTCCCATTGGGTCGAGACGTCACCTCATATTGCGGCAGAGACTGGTAGTTAAACTACTTTGGATAGGAGTAATTCAGATCATGATATTACTCTTGACTGTAGTCCCAAGAGTTTGGATAACCCTAACAGTTTGGATGATAGGAGATCGGTTCAATGTCAGCTCGTTCCTGACAGTAGGCATTCTAAGTGGACTGACACTCAATATTATCAAAAAACCTCAAGACATTTGCAATTTGAACTTGAAATTGATCGAGTCCTTCTTCCGAGCTTGGTTGTGTCGTCCTCTCATAAGGCCATTGATAACAATGATCGTCCATAACCTGTAAACTTAAAAACAAAAAAGGAAGATCAAACAAATAAAGGAAATATATATATATATATATACGTTCAAATTAAGACTATATTGATTAAATCAATATTGGACAATATTAGAATAATAGTTCCCTGGCAACGGTGCCAAAAACTTGTTGGTCAGAAAACCGATCACTAAACACGTGTAAGTATACACGGTCTAACAAGTAATACAGTGGTAAGGAAAGTGTCGAACTCACGAGGAACCATAACTAATATTTACCAAATACCGACTTTGTATTGCTTAAGTCTTATTCGAACAACAATTAATGGAAGTGTGATTAATCTAAGTATAATTAATTATCAGAGCAAGTAAATGGATAACAAATGGTAATCGAAGGAATTTCAAGCTAAGGTTACATCTTCACCCCCACACAGGCATTCTGTCGAACACCTGGCGTGCTATGCTTCATCAAACTTCATACCCTTCTCTCTTTAGTCTTAATGGTCACAAAAATTTCTCGACCAAGAACACACAGGTGCTCATACACCTCTGTCGAGATATGCACAAACATATCATTTCCAGATCTACCCGATAGGGAATAGAACAGAAAAGATCATCCAAGCTAGATACAATCCTACACATGTCTATGCGAATTAATCATAAACAAGGATTTAAATATAAGTTCTCGAATACGTCGCACGTGGCGCACAGATATATGACTATTCTACGCACAACTTATGCAGTCGAAACCCATAATCACGTGTCAATATATTTAGGTGTAAATATACAATCCTTCTTTCAATATCATGTAAATTACCAAAATCATCACTAATATCTTAGCGAGAATCATTAAGCATGAATATATTAAACCAGACCATATGGTGCCAACCAAAGAGATAAGACAGTCAATTTAAATAACAAAGGGATTCATTATAACCTTAGAGCCAATACTCAGTTCATAGATATTAAACAGAGTACAAGTAGCAATAAAGATAACATTAATGAATTACAAAATTAGATTAAATAAATGGATAAGAGGAAACTTTGTCAAAGCCCGTCAATCTCCAAGCATTCTTCTCAAATCAAGTTTTCCAATCCGTGTAGCTCACTGCTCTTGTAGCTCCAAAAAAATCCCAGACTTCTCCCTAATCTATATTTACAGACATTAACTAAGAACTAGAGAGAGAAAGTACAAAAAAAGAGAGAGAACTAAGTTATTCTATCTAAAGCTATATTATGATCTATAATATCTGATATCTGAGATATGCAGAGGCTTCTTGGCTTATATATCTGTTTCCTTATTTAGCTAGGTCAAAAGTAAGCCTTCACTGCTTGGGAACCGGAGCTCGTGCTATGGCGCGGGCAGTAAGGCTTAGGGTGGCGCTGCGGTGCCACGTCATCCACAAAAAGACCGGAGGTCACGCTGCAGCACGAGTCCATGAAGGAATTGTGGTGCTGCAGCGCCATGATGACATCAGCAAGGACCAGGGGCTCGCGCTGTGGCGCGAGATATAGACTGGGCATTGGCGCTGCGGTGCCAGTGTATGGAATTTGTTTGTTTTGTCCCCTTAAACCTAGAAAAGTCCTGTAAAGCCCTGTAATACGTTGGTTAAGCACAATAACACTATAATCATTTAAAACTATATAAAATCTATGAAATCAGGCAACTATTAGTATCTGATTCATGGGTATATAAAGATGAAAAGTGATAATAAATAGATGATGTCTATAAAATGAAAAGTGTAAATAAAATCATAATATAGTATGATTAAAGAGAAAAATAAGAAGATTGTAGAATAAAATAATCGTAAGTATAACGAGAAATAATTGTAAAATAAGATCACAATGTGATCAGATTGAATTGTTGAATAACATATGATATATTAAACGATTAAGAAGATATAGCCTGACGCTATAAAGAGAATGTACTATGAAATTATAAGATGTAAATTGATCAGGTAAGAGTGATAAATATTGAGATACAGATTAAAGAGAATTTGTATTGAGAAAAGAGAAAGCTAGGATTATGAGGGATTTCAACTGAGGACCTATGTGATAGCTGAGTTGTACAAGCCTTTTTATGGGTAGGGGTTTTATGCTTGGTCTAACGACTACTCGATTTATCACATTGATCATCATTGAAATATTGGTGTTGCTCTATCGATATACATATGGAGAGAAGGTGATTCTTTTCTCATATTTATATTTGATAGCTAGAGAATCTAAGGTTAAGTGTGAGTTCTTAAAACTCATACTTATGGTAAATTTATGACTCAAAATCGTATGGTATATTTTTGAACCCCTAAGCATATAGACAGTCCCTGATTGATTCTTGGTCTACATATTAATAGGACAAGTTCTTATTCTCATATTATTGTGGAAAGTTCCTGAACTCATAACATGTGGTATGTTTGATGAACTATACTGGGGTATATGAAGGTTATGGACTGTGAACTGAAGATTTTTAGTGTAGTAAGTTTTAAGGATGATAGAAATAGATATACTAATTAAGCAATGGAGTATTGTAGAAAATTGGAATTGATAGAGGAAGCATAAGTATTTCAAATCATCTAGCTATGCTAAATTTTGAATTTATTGACATCGTGCTAATAAAAGTATTTTTTTAAAAATATTGGGTCAGATTATTGAACCAATGAGTTTTAAAAGTTATATTATTTATATGTATACTCTAATTGTTTCTTCTAGATAAAAATAATTTTAAAATATCAAAATGTATCGTATATATCATTAATGCATCATGAAATCTGGTGCAGAGATGATAAAAACGATGGAGTCATCAATGCAGATTAACCTAGTGTTGGATGTGATCTAAGGATCGTCAGCCCACTATGATATGATGTAGTATGATAAAGTCACAAAATGACATAATCTTCAAATGAACTGTAAATACAGTGCGATATCATGACGTCATAAAATATTTTTAGAATTTTGAAACAAATAAAGAAAAGTCAATGCCAATTAAAGTGGCTAGACAAATATTTCGATTGATGTTCGAATTATTGATATATGTTTAAGCTATTTGATTCAGCTAAACAAATATTTATGAAAATTCAAGTATTTCTTTGAGAATTTATCCCGAACCAAATTGGTTTGGTGCAGAATCTTATGCTAAGTCGGAGGAGAACAACCCCAAAAACTGGGGATATACCGGTTGGATAATATATTCCAATATTTAAATGCATGTAGTCGTTCTGAGAACTAAGGTACAATAGATTAATCACCTAACGTACCTGCATAGGTAGTTTACCTTCTTCGTGATTGTAAACATACCTAGTACAACATGTTTTTAGATTTTGTTGCAGTGAATACCGTTAAACCTGAGAGTTCATGGTCTATATGACCCCTCAGCATAAATAAAAAATTTTAAATACTTAGAGAGAAGTGGTAGAATGTGATAATAGAAGAAATCCTCATAGAAGGAAATAGTATGCATTCATTGTTTGAAAATGAAATAACATGTGATTAGATAATGGTTAAATTAAAAACCTAGTTTTTGATCAATAGATTGAGCAGAGATTAGTAGGCAGTAATTTTGAGGACGAAATTCTTAGAGTAATGGATGAACGTGATAACACAAATTTTTAAAAAATATTAAAATAAGAATTAAACAAATAAAATTCTTATTAGATGATATGTTAGGTGAGATTGTATTGCATAAGGGAATATGAACTATGCAATATGTGATTTTGGTGTATAATAAATATATTAGTATTATATATTTATTATATGTACGCATAATTGTAGGAGCAATTTATTAAAGGAAATAAGATGGGTAAGATTAA
This sequence comes from Panax ginseng, assembly GCA_020205605.1. Taxonomy (NCBI): domain Eukaryota; kingdom Viridiplantae; phylum Streptophyta; class Magnoliopsida; order Apiales; family Araliaceae; genus Panax; species Panax ginseng. The sequence continues at coordinate 110,786,458 of CM035129.1, forward strand.
AATAAATAATTTATAATATTAAATTATTCTTAATGTGGTAAATTGGTGGCATTAATTATACTTAAGGTATAACTACCATTTTATTAAAGAAATCATATATTACATTATTGGATGTAATGTATGTATATTTTAATGTAGTAAGTATATTATTATATTTATTGCGATTAAATTATTGAAAGCAATTTATAGAAGGGAAAAGAAAATAATTTGAATTCTCGATAATTGTTGAAATAGGAATTGAGTAAATAAATTTGTATTTTACGATTGTGGTGATAAATATATTTATATATATTTATTACGAAAATAAATTGATAAGATACAATTTATATACTTTAAAAGAACATAGTTAGTATACAAGAATTATTAAATACTTTAAATAAATAATATTAAAATAAATTCTAGCATTGAATTATTTGAATAAAGAAAAGATATTATTTTAATTATAATATCTTATTTTCCTAATAAATTTCCATTTATAAGGTAAATATATTAAGTTATACTTACTATATGTAAATAAATTGACATAAACAATTTATAATGTGAGGGATTAAATTTATTATTTATTTTCAAGTATGATGTGAGTTCATGTGCATTAAATGGGATATTTATGAGGTAATATATATATATATATATATATATATATATATATATATATATATATATATATATATATATATATATATATATATATATATATATGTATGTATTACGCATGGGAATAAAATTGTTGAGAACAATGTATAATGAATTGTAAGAGGTGGTTTAAGTATATAATATTTATATATACTTTACCCAATGATATTGGACTAAATTCTTATATGAATTATTTTAAGAAAGAAAGGATAATATATTTTTATAATATATTAAGAAAGTAAATAAATTCTTAATTGAATTTACATTAATGATGTAAGGATATTATATTTATTATAATATCTTGATATGTAAATAAGCGTATTTGCATAACAAATTATGTGTAGCATATTTATTTTACAATTATAAAATAAATATGTAATTTATATATGTTATGCTTTATATAATTTATATATCAAAGATGGGTTATATAACTTATAAAATTTCAAAAGGGTAAAATAATTTAAGTAGATTTATGTAGTAACTTATTTTATTAAATTAAGTTACTAAGGTTGGGTAATTAAATTACTCAATAGAAGGATTAAAATAATAATTGAATTAATTATTTAATTTAGCAAATGAAATAAATTAAAAGTGGGATTAAAGGGGGGAATTACCCGGCCTCTATGGTGAAGAAAAGAGTGCACATGCTCAATTATTAACTTCCTCATAAAATCAAAAGTTGGAAAAATGGAGAGAGTGTATCCGTGACGCCCCCAAAATAGGTATACATCACCCATCTTGAGTCGCCAAATACATTGTACAAAATTCGAATACAATTTAATAATACAACTGTCGTGTAAAATACGACTAAACATAAACTGAGAGTTCTAATATGAATATTGTCATCTAGACAGTATTCAAACTGAAATGGAGTCCTCAATACATTTATTATCACACTATTTCACAGAATAGTGAGGACTACTAATGCTATCATCTGGACCGTCACTCTGTTCCCTTACTAGTCCCAGTTATATTCTCATTTCCTGAATAGAACAATGAAAGCAAAGGGTGAGCTCAACTAGCCCAGTAAGAAATATTATGACTAAGATAATGCAGAATAAATTATTGTTAGCCTTCAACAGTGTTAAACCGATAAAATATAATAAACATCAAGTTTAACTGCAGCGAAACAAATAATTCATTAGAAGAGTCAAGTAGAGCATGATATCTACTATCTTCTATGATTTAAAAAGTTTTTCATCACTTTTATCGCTGAGACTCTGCTTAATAAATAATCCACATCATCAAATCACCCATGTACTACGGCCAAGGATATTCTTTAGTATCACAACCACAAGTTATCCATGCACTACGTGCCAAGGATATTCGTGTATTCATCAATGGTAATGATCATGCCAACAATTTTCCATCAATGCACTACGGACCAATGAGGACTTTTACCACATCATTTGTAATATTACGGTCATGATTATACTGAATAATCCCCGGTCATAATCATACCAAGTCCATCTATGCACTTTCTGAATACGATGACTTTCAACATAATATAAACATGAGGATGATGACAATGATATAAGAATTCAATAAAACAAGTTCAAGGATAAATTTTTAAAGATTTATAATTTAATTTATCCAGAAATCAATAACGTCTTAATTGTCAATATGATACTGCTTTGTGGAGTAAAATTCGAGAATAATATTGTACCAAAAATAATTTGGACCGAAAATGAATCAATTTTTATCATGAATAGTACCCCGGGTGAATAGTACTTGAGTAAATAGTACCCTGTGAATAGTACTTTAGGAATAGTAACCCCGTGAATAGTACTCCAGCATGAAAAAGTTAAAACTTATCAAGAATGCTCAGAATAATATTTACATGAAAAGATACTGGATGAAGCGCAAATATCAAGGATATTCTACTAATTTCATGGAGTTTAGAAGTCAAAACTTTAACAAAACGAGTATAGAATTCGAAATTTGAAACAAAATAATATTACTTACATACTACAGAGTATATAAGAAATTATTATTTCAAGCGAATATTGAACAAAAATAACATCCCTTACCTTGAAAAGAAGAGTATTCCAACTGGTATAGCGGGGATATTCTTGAAGAAAATTTTCACTATTTTTTACGCTCAAAGCTTTCTAAAACTCTAAAGAAATACGCTCAATATTATAGAAGAAGAATTCTCTGATTCTGGTGTGATTTTCAATTCTAACTAAGCATCCTATTTATTGGAGAATGGAAGGATACTATTTGATTTAGAAAATCACGGACGCACAGTGTTTGAAATTAAACGAATTCACAGGCTGAAATCCTGAAATTCACGGATGACTAAAACTCCAAGTAAAACAATAACTAAAAATATAATATATATATATATATATATATATATATATATATTATCATACTTATAACACACATTATTTTGAAAAATGGGTAAATGGAGGTCCAAATAATACGCCAATATTTACAACCAATACCTCATAAAAATCACCTCAATATTTTTAACAACATTAATCATCATTATTATAATTCACAATATTTAACAACCAGGTCGTTCCCAGGAAAGAAGGGGCTTTCTAATAAGGATTTCTTCATATTGGCACGCAATTAGGTGACCAAACCTCTCCTTGACAGAACTTCTAGACATCGTCAATATTGCAAATAATGTAAAATCCCAAATTTTACGAATAAAGATTTAATTTTCTCAAAATATTTATTTTAATATTATGGTATGGATTTTGAGATAATGTTATAGTTGTGGGTAATATTTATAAATTTTGCAAAGTACGCAAGTTGTTATATAATATTCGATTGGTCGGGGAATATTCATTTTAATAGGAAATATTAAATACGACGACCACGATCGTCATAGTGGACTCCTACGGAATTATTGTCGGATTGAGAAAACGATAAAAATATTTTATGAAAATAATGGTAAAAGTTTTACCGTTAACTGTTGAAACACCCGGTGTTAAAAGTATAGAAATACGCGTGGTTGCATAATAGCACGCGATATTAATTATTGATGCTTACGTGAGAAGTCACTCAGTTTTGTTCAATTATTGCTTCAGTAATTGTTGCATAGTATCTCACGTTATTTGATTCAATTATTGTCGATATTTTATATATTATTAAATCAATAATTGAGATGACATAGTTATAAATATTATTATTTGCAATATTAATGATGTCTAGAAGTTCTGCCAAAGAGAGGTTTGGTCACATAATTGAGCGCTAATAGGGAGAAATCCTTATTCGAAAGCCCCCTCTTTCTTGGGAACGACCTGGTCGATTAATATTGTGAATTATAATAATGATAATAAATGTTGTTAAATATATTGAGGTGTCTTTTTATGAAGTCAAGGAAGTTTATATATATATATATATAAATTTTGTTTTATTAGTATTATTAATGTAATAAAACAAAAAAGTTTTTTATATAAAGCATAATACTTTTAAAAAGTTATTTATTTTATTAGACTAAAAATAGAATATATTATATTCTATTTATGCATAGTATTTTGCATAGTAAAATCTTTTTATATAAAAAAGCAGAATACTTTTATAAAGTTATTTATTTTATTAGACTATAAATAGAATATATTATATTTTATTATGCATAGTGTTTGAATAGTGCTGCGATAGTATTTAGCATAGTAAAATCTTTTATATAAAATGTAATACTTTTATAAACTTATTTGTTTTATTAGACAATAATTATAATATATTATATTTTATTATACATAGTGCCTGCATGGTGTTTTGCATAGTAAAGTCTTTTTATATAAAACAAAATACTTTTATAAAGTTATTTGTTTTATTAGACTATAAATAGAATATATTATATTTTATTTAAAAGATTTTATTTTATTAGAATATTTTTATTAATCTTTATATAGTAAATCAATATGGACCGTCCATTTAAAAGTAAATCAATCTGGACCGTTCATGAATTAGTTAGTATTTAGTCCATTCTCCTATAAATAGAAGCTCATTCCTTCATTATTTCTTACGAATTCACTGAAACTCTAGAGAGAGAAACTATAGAGAGAAAGAAAAAAAGTATTCTGCTACTTCACTACTCCTATATCCAGTTTCTTCTAAGGTAAGGGATATTATTTGTTGTACCCGTAAGGGGTATTATTTCTTTTGTATTCACGAAGAGAACATCTGTTATTCCATTCTTTATTATTCTGTTGGAATAACCTGTATACGCGGACTACCCTATATATGGTGAAATTCTTCTATTATTCCATTCTTTATCATTATGTTGGAATAACCTGTCTATGCGAAGTACCGCATACATGGTGAAATTCCTTTGTTATTTCATTCTTTATCATTATGTTGGAATAACTTGTCTATGCGAAGTACCGCATACATGGTGAAATTCTTCTGTTATTCCATTCTTTATTATTCTGTTGGAACATCCTGTCTGTGCGTTTACGCATGACTTGGTTCCGTTATTTATTATTTAGTTGGAACATCCAGTCGGTGCAAATTTTGCTTAACCTGGTTCAGTTATTTATTATTCTATTGGAATATCCTGTTTGTGCGTTTACGCATGACCTGATTCCGTTATTTATTATTCTGTTGGAATAACCTATCTGTGCGGTCTATCGCATGCCTAGTGATTTCTTTTGTTATTCCATTCTTTATTATACTCAGTTGGTTAAAGTTTTGGCTTTTATACTCCATGAAATTAGTGGATTATCCTTGATATTTGCGCTTCATCCACTATCTTTTCATGGAAATATTCTTCTGAGCATTCTTGAGTTTTACCCCACAAAGCAATATCATGTTGACAATTTGGACGTTATTGGTTCCTGGATAAATTAATTCTTGAACTTGTTTTATTGAATTCTTATATCATTGTCATCATCCTCATGTTTATTTTATGTTGAATGTCATCTGTGGCCTGTAGTGCATAGATGGACTTTGTATGATTATGACCAGGGATTATTCGGTATAATCATGACCGTGATGTTACAAATGATGTGGTAAAAGTCAACATTGGCCCGTAGTGCATTGATGTTGTTGGCATGATCATGACCATTGATGAATACACGAATATCCTTGGCCCGTAGTGCATGGATAATTTGTGGTTGTGATACTAATGAATATCTTTGGTCGTATTACAGCGATGATGTGGATTATTTATTAAGCTGAGTCCTAGTGATAAAAGTGATGAAAAACCTTTTAAATCATAAAAGATAGTCGATTTTATTCTCTACTTGACTCTTTTAATGGATTGATTGTTCCGCTGTAGTTAAACTTGATGTTTGTTATATTGTATCAGTTTAACACTATTGAAGGCTAACGATAATTTATTTTGTATTATCTTAGTCATAATATTTTTTACTGGGCTAGTTGAGCTCACCCTTTTACTCTCATTGTTCTCTTCAGGAAATGAGAATGTAGCAGGGACTAGTCGGGGAACGGAGTGACGGTCCAGATAATAAAATTAGTAGTCCTCACTATTCTATTAAATAGTGTGATAATAAATGTAATGAGGACTCAATTGAGTGTGGATATTGTCTAAATGACAATATTTGTATTAAAACCCACAGCATATGTTTTGTCGTATTTTACACGACTGTTTTATAATTAAGTTGAATTTGAATTTTGTACCATGTATTTGGTGACTCAAGATAGGTGATGTATACCTATTTTTGGGGCGTCACAGTTGGTATCAAAGCTTAGGGATATGATCCATGGCTGAGATGTGAGACAAGAACTAAGAGGGGAGAGACGGGGAATTCCTTCGCTATTATGACCTACCTAAGTTTATCTGGTATTTAATTGGTCAGTCAAAGTATAGGGATAATATGTGATATGTTAATTAACTCTTTTTTGTGGCAGTGTTTGAAAATGGCAACAGAAAATGTTCACAATGGAGTGAATGAGACCGTTGAGACACCTTTAATCACTAGTCAGGTTAATGTGGTGTCAGACGGAGAAGAAATTAGAGATATCTATGTGGTGAGTGAAGAACTAATAGTTGCACCCGAGCTAGTTGTAGAGGTAGCAGCTGAGAGTGAGGAAGAAGAGGAAGAAGAAGTACCTGAGGAGAATTTATTAAAAGAATTTTATGATCGAAATTTAGAATTGGAAAATCGTGTTCATGAGTTAGAAGAGCAGGCTGAAGAATTGTAGGCGGTCGTGGAGCAAAAGGATGCAACAATTTCAAGCTTGTGTTACCCGATATGTGATGCTTGAACAAAAGCACTCTTTGGCAGAGTATAAGATGATAAAGCTAGAATCTGAGCTGAAAGAAGAAACAACTGAACGAGTGAGAATGAGTGATGCATGGGTAAAAGTCGCACGACGCGTTGATATTGTGGAAAGAGATGTCCGATCTAAGAAGGCTAAAATAGATGATATGTATTTCTCTTTTTGGACAAAGAATGAGAGAACCCAACATCAAGTTTTGAATTACCACAACACATTGCGAATAACCTCAATTTGATATGGATCAAAGATTAATGATTCGTATCATGAAACAGAGTTCGATGAAGCAGTTGAGGGTGGAATATGCCCTATAGAAAAGTCAATTTCAACGGTAATGATGACACCAAATGTTGGGCTTCGGCACAAAAACGCACAGCGGAAATTAAAATTTTAAAGCAATTTCCGAAACCCTAAAATAGGATCCATGTGAAAATCAATTAATTCAGAGGTTTAGAGATTATACCAGATATAAAAAAAATGAGAATCAAACCGATCGCTACCTCGAATCTCCAACGAATACAAACCGATTGCGCTTCTACGGTATCCACATCGAATGCCGCATTTAACCGTCGAACGATTACGAAATAAGAAGGACTTATGATACTAGCCACCAAAAGGAATGGATTTTCTGAAACTGTTTTCTCTCTAGTCTCTCTCTAAGAGCGGCTAGGGTTTTTCAATTATAATATGTTACCCTAAGTAGCTGCTATATATCATATATATAGTAGTTAAAAGGAATCAGATTAAATCAAAACCTAATTTCATAAAATCCGAATTTATATATATATATCTCTTAATTAAGTCTTACTTAATTAATATACATATATACAAATTATCCTTTTAATTTAAATTCATGATTTAAATACTATTAATCATATTAATATATTTAAATCCTAAAAATTTAAATTAATTCCCTTTAAATAACGTTCTATGTGTGTGACCTTATAGGTTATTATTACGTTGGCAATAATTTTAAAATCATATTATAAAATTATAAGCGGTGAAAGCGGCATCTAGTAATGCATCACCGCTACCCAAGTAATAATAAGATCGATAATTCGATGCAACCTTTTAAATGACCAATGTTTCAATGTAATTTAATCCTTTTAACCTTAATATCCTAGATTAAACTCTTTAGTCATGGAATGTGTCATACTCTTCATAATTTAATCTGAGTTTTCTTGATCAATGAGTAGACTATATGAAACAAATCACTATTTGAGCATGGCCATGCATTTCATAGTCATACTCAATCAAGAGGCCTATGGATATCACCCATAATATATGGGATGGTTAAATTCCATCTAGATCACTCATATTTCTCACGATTAATGATGAACCCAATAATCACCTTTATAGTCCACCCTATTAAAGGTGACATTTGATGATATTAAAGTACATAAATTCTCGTGTAGTAATATAGCGATTTCAGGTCAGAGGACCATTACATCATTGTCACTATGAGAATTGCTAATGACACTTCGCATAATGCTCCATATAGAATTCTCATGGTGGGTCTGTCCAAAGACATCGTTCTCAACATGTACCTATGCATTGACTTAATATCTCATATATTGATGACCAATGAGATTTGGTCATCAGTCAATCCACATACTAGTCTCAATGCATCATTGTTGTCCCATTAACAATGATACTCGACTAGGGACATTTAAGAACACTGATACTAATGGTAATATATAATCTCATGTTCAAGTCACATACTTGAAACTATATAATTTGTATCACTATTCTAAGGAATTTTATGTTAACAATTATATTACGCAGTAAATAAAACCATAATAAAATCATATATTTATTCAATCAAATATAATATCAAAACGTTAAGCAATTATATCAAATAATTGGCCTCTAGGGCATAAACTCTAACACCAAATGCTTCCCCAGACAAGTCAAAGCCAGGTAGTTCAAGGGAGAGCGGTTTTCATGACTTCCCAACAAGTGAGGAACCCAAATGAAGTTATCACGGGTTAGTTAATTATAAATTCTTACGAAAGTCTATACCTTATTAGATATCGGTTCTACCCATTCTTTTATCTCTCTTGCTTGCGCTCAACGTTTAAATTTGACTCTGGAGAGAATAGATTTTAACTTATCGATTGAAACTTAGTTAGGAGTAACCTTCGTTACCTCCACTGTTTATAAATCTTATTTGATTCAAATCGACACTTTCACGTTACCTGTCAATTTTATTTCCTTGAAAATACTTGCCTTTGATGTGATTTTAGGAATCGATTGGTTAACTACTCATCATGCTTTTCGTAAGGTTGTTAGCTTTTATATTCCTAACCAACCTTTTATGTGAATTCAAGAAACAAAACCACTAAAAGTTAATCACTGTTATATCAAGCTATAAGTAAAGAGCCCTGATCCTTTCGTTGTTGACTTCCTTGTGTGGAATGCACCGAAGCCAGACTTTCTGTAGGGGACGTCGTGAATAACGATGGCAAGTTGATAAGTATCAATGTGACGTACTATCCAAGTCATGGATGATAGTCACAGTTTTGAATGATATTTCTATTGTTAATAAATTTCCTGGCATATTCTTGAAGACTTCTTAGCCTACCCCTAGAGCGTGAAATCGAATTTTGTATTGACCCCAGTACAAAACCCATTTCTAAAACCCTTAATTATTTCTTCAACTAAAATGAACGTAACATGCGCCAAAGACGTTGGCTCGAGCTGTTAAAGATTATGACTATACTATTCAATATCATTATAGAAGAGCGAACGTGGTAGCTGACGCGTTGAGTAGAAGATCGTATGCGTTTACGAGTGCGATGTTGTTAACACAAAAACCCATTTCGTATAACTTACAAATGATGAAGATAAAATTAAAGACTCTAGAGACCCACGTGAAGATAACGAATATACTAGTAGAATCAACTTTAATCGATAAAGTTAAAGACGCTCAAGCTACATACTCAAAGCTGCTGAATATGAAGAAGAAGGTTCAAGAGGGCGTTATTCTAGAAGCGAGAATCGATGAAGAGAGGAAACCTCAACCCTCAATTTAATTGGCCCATTTGAAATTCTCGATCAAGTAGGAATTTTGGCCTATAGACTCGCTTTACCGCCAAGTATGTCTCGTGTTCATAACATTTTTCATATATCCATGTTACGTAAATATGTGAAAGACCCTAACCACATTATTGAGTTAGAACCAGACGAAATAGCGGAAGATTTAATGTATAAAGAGGTTCCTGTTAAAATCATGGTTAAGAAGGATCGTATTCAACACTCAAAGGTTATACCTCAAGAGTTAGAATCTGAAATGAAGTCGAGGTATCCTCATTTATTCGGCATACTAGGTACGTATGTAAATTTTGAGGGCAAAATTTCATAAGGAGGGGAGATTGTAAAATCCCAAATTTTACGAATAAAGATTTAATTTTCTCGAAATATATTTTTTTAATATTATGGTATGGATTTTGAGATAATGTTATAGTTGTGGGTAATATTTATAAATTTTACAAAGTACGCAAGTTGTTATATAATATTCGATTGGTCGGGGAATATTCATTTTAATAGGGAATATTCGTAATGCGGCATGTACGATCGTTAGTGGACCCCCACAATGGAATTATTATCGGATTAAGAAAATGAAAAAATATTTTATGAAAATAACGGCGGAAGTTTTACTGTTAATCTGTTGAAACACCCCAGTTAAAAGAAATGCAGAATACGCATGGTTGCATAGTAGCACATGGTATTGATTATTGATGCTTACGTGAGAAGTCACTCAGTTTTGTTCAATTATTGCTTCAGTAATTGTTGCATAGTATCTCACATTATTTGATTCAATTATTGTCGATATTTTATATATTATTAAATCAATAATTGGGATGACAGAGTTATTAATATTATTATTTGTAATATTAACGATGTCTAGAAGTTCTGCTAAGGAGAGGTTTGGTCACTTAATTGCGCGCCAATAGGGAAAAATCCTTATTGGAAAGCCATGTCTTTCCTGGGAACCACCTGGTCGATTAATATTGTAAATTATAATAATGATGATAAATGTTGTTAAATATATTGAGGTGTCTTTTTATGAAGTCACGGAAGTTTATATATATAAATTTTGTTTTGTTAGTATTATTAATGTAATAAAACAGAAAAGCTTTTTATAAAAAAACAGAATACTTTTATAAAGTTATTTGTTTTATTAGACTATAAATAGAATATATTATATTCTATTATGCCTAATGTTTTGCATAGTAAAATCTTTTTATATAAAATAGAATACTTTTATAAAGTTATTTGTTTTATTAGACTATAAATAGAATATATTATATTTTATTATGCATATAACTTGCATAGTGTTTTTGCATAGTAAAATCTTTTTTATATAAAATAGAATACTTTTATAAAGTTATTTGTTTTATTAAACAATAATTAAAATATATTATATTTTATTATGTATATTGTTTGCATAGTACTGCGATAGTATTTTGCATAGTAAAATCTTTTTATATAAAATGAATACTTTTATAAAGTTATTTGTTTTATTAGACTATAAATAGAATATATTATATTTTATTTAAAAGATTTTGTTTTATTATAATATTTTATTAATAATTTATAGTAAATCAATATGGACCGCCTATTTAAAAGTAAATCAATCTGACCGTTCATGAATTAGTTACTATTCACTCCATTCTCCTATAAATAGAAGCTCATTCATTCACTATTTCTTAAGAATTCACTTTGAAACTCTAGAGAAAACTATAGAGAGAAAGAAGAAAAGTATTCTCGCTACTTCACTACTCCTATATCCAGCTTTCTTCTAAGGTAAGGGCTATTATTTGTTTGCAATTAAGAAATATTATTTTGTATTCATGAAGAGAATTTACATTATTCCATTCTTTATTATTCTCATTGGAATAACTTTGTATCTGTGGACTACCCTATACATGGTGAAATTCTTCTGTTATTTCATTCTTTATCATTATATTGGAATAAGTTGTCTATGCGAAGTACCGCATACATGGTGAAATTCTTCTATTATTTCATTCATTTACATTATGTTGGAATAACCTGTCTATGCGAAGTACCGCATACATGGTGAAATTCTTCTGTTATTCCATTCTTTATTATTCTCATTGGAACATCCATGTCATGCGTTTCTGCATGACCGTTTCAGTTATTTATTATTCTGTTGGAACATCCTGTCAGTGCGAATTTTGCTTGACCTGGTTCCGTTATTTATTATTCTATTGGAATATCCTATCTGTGCGTTTACGCTAGACCTGGTTTCGTTATTTATTATTCTGTTGGAATAACCTGTCTGTGCGGTCTATCGCATGCCTGGTGATTTCTTTTGTTATTTCATTCTTTATTATACTCAGTTTGTTAAAGTTTTGGCTTTTATACTCCATGAAATTAGTGGAATATCCTTGATATTTGTGCTTCATCCAATATCTTTTCATGGAAATATTCTTCTGAGCATTCTTGAGTTTTATCCCACAAAGCAATATCATGTTGACAATTTGGACGTTATTGGTTCCTGGATAAATTAATTCTTGAACTTGTTTTATTTAAATCTTATATCATTGTCATCATCCTCATGTTTATTTTATGTTGAAAGTCATCCGTGGCCTGTAGTGCATAGATGGACTTGGTATGATTATGACCAGGGATTATTCGGTATAATCATGACCGTAATATTTCAAATGATATGGTAAAAGTCCTCATTGGCCCGTAATGCATTGATGGACAATTGTTGGCATGATCATGACCATTGATGAATACACGAATATCCTTGGCCCGTAGTGCTTGGATAAATTGTGGTTGTGATACTAATGAATATCCTTTGCCGTAGTGCAGGGATGATGTGGATTATTTATTAAGCTGAGTTCCAGCGATAAAAGTGATGAAAAACCTTTTAAATCATAAAAGATAGTAGATTTTATTCTCTACTTGACTCTTTTAATGGATTTCTTGTTCCACTGCAGTTAAACTTGATGTTTGTTATATTGTATCAGTTTAACACTGTTGAAGGCTAATGATAATTTATTCTTTATTATCTTAGTCATAATATTTCTTACTGGGCTAGTTGAGCTCACCCTTTTACTTTCATTGTTCTCTTGAGAAATGAGAACGTAAGCGAGAACTAGTCGGGAAACAAGAGTGATTGGTCCGAGATAATAGCATTAGTAATCCTCATAATTCTGTTAAATAGTGTGATAATAAATGTAATGAGGACTCAATTGAGTGTGGATATTGTCTAGATGACAATATTTGTATTAAAACTCACAACATATGTTTTGTGCATATTTTACACATTAATCGTTGTATAATTAAGTTGTATTTGAATTTTATACCATGTATTTGGCGACTCAAGATAGGTGATGTATACCTATTTTGGGGGCATCACAAATAAGAATATTAATAACTTTGTCGTCTCAATTATTGATTTACTAATATATAAAATATCGACAATAATTGAATAAAATAACGTGAGATACTATGCAGCAATTACTGAAGCAATAATTGAACAAAACTGAGTGACTTCTCACGTAAGCATCAATAATTAATATCGTATGCTACTATACAACCACACGTTTTACTGTACTTTTAACACCAGGTGTTTCAACAGTTAACGGTAAAACTTTTGCCGTTATTTTTATAAAAAGATATTTTTATCGTTTTTTCAATCCGACAACAATTCCGTTATGGGGTCCACCAATGATTGTGTCGTCGTACGAATATTCCCAGTTAAAACGAATATTCCCTGAACAATCGAATACAATATAAAAACTTGCGTACTTTTTAAATTTTAAAAATATTACCCACAACTATAACATTATATTCAATTCACTCCATAATATTCAAAAATGATATTTATAAAAATTTCATCTTTATTCATAAAAGTTGGGGTCTTACAGTATCCGCCCAAAACAATAAGGAATAGAGTATGTGTTTATTTTTTTTAGCTCACCCACTCCATGGTCAAGTGTCCCTATAAGGCTAGGTTTTGAAATTTTGTTAGATTTGTAAATCCTTGCAAGCAATGGCTAAGAGAAAGAGGATGAGATTGTTGGAAGATTTTGTAAATATACAAGGGTTATGTACATACACTATTATTAATTATATAATCTCCTATATCTTTAACAAATAAAGAATTTTACTCCATTCTCTTCATTAGCTCCAAAAGAAAAAGATGAGAAAGAGTAAGAAAGCAAAGGACAGAGGGAGAGAACCCAAAGAGGGTGGTCGGTAGCCATGAAAAGAGGAGAGAGAGAGGGTTTGATCTTCCATTTTAATTTAATTCATTAGCTACTTTGGGAAGAAAAGGAAAGGAAAGAGGATCTCAAATCAAGGTATAAAAATCAAACTCTGAATATCTAGTTTATGTATTTTATTTGATTTATTTTTGATGAAATATCAATCTATGTTTTTTGAACTCTAAACCCATAGATCTACAAGTTTCAGAGTGCTTTATGAGTAGATCTAACCATTTTGGGAAGTGAAAAGCTTAAACAAGAAAGGAAGTCAAAAACTATTTTGGATCAGTTTGGTCCAGGGGTAGTTTCGCCCATTTTTATTGCTCGAAATATTCTAGGTTTTTGGGATATTACAGTACACTGAATAAGCTTTCCACAGACTTTAGAACGAACTAATTCTAACTTTCCAGCAAGAAGTTATGATATTTCAAAGGAGGCGTGTCGAATTTGTCCAAAACTGGAGAAACGATTCGGGTCAGCCCCTTCCACGAAATTTCTGGACTGATGTGTTCAGAATTTGGAAAAACTTCAGTAGGTCAATGTAACAATCCAGAATTTTTATTGTGATTTCAAATATTTATTGAATTAAATAAATATTTTAATTGATGTGTTTATTGTTAAGTAAATATTTGTTTGATTTAATTATATATTAGTTAAATAAATAAATCATGAGTTGTGGGAAATTAATTCACTTAAGGTAATATATTAATTAAGCTGATAATTGGTAACTTGGTATGTTGAAGCTAATTAAAATAAGAGTGATGAATTAATTATTATGAGATAATATTCTAATTTAATTTAATAATTAAATTAGAGAGTTAATGAGGATTAAATGAATTATTATAATGTTTTTTTAATTTGATTAATTAAAGTGATGTGTTAATTTATTAAACAAAATTATAATGAAAATTATAATTTGTGGTAATTGGGTTATGTGGCGAACTAATTTAATAAGTTGTTGTTAGTTTTAATTTAATTAAATTTGAATACAGGAGTTTAATTAAATAAAGTGAGACAATAAGCTATATTATAAATGAGTTCTGAAAATAAATTAAAAGAGTTTTAATTTGGTTTTTATCAAACAATGGCTTAGAGCTTTTGAAATTCTTATTTTAATCTTGTTTTCTTTTGCCAAACAAGACTTAAGGAATGATTAAGTCATTATTTATAATTGATTTTACCAAACAAGGCCTTATGGTTTTTAAATTTAAAATAAAGCATAACATATATATTAAGTATAGAATTATTACTATGCCAGTTTATTTTAATACGTAATATGTTGGCGTCTGTTTATTTTACATTAAGAATATTGGCTTAAGCCTAAAAACAGAAGAGAGAAAGAACAGAGAAGAAAGTAGAGAGAGAAGGAAAAAGAGAAGGGTTTTGTGAGTTTGAGATAATCAATGGGGTTGCTATCATCTGTGTTGCTCAAACAAGTGATTTGAGGTAGTAATTTAACCCTTTTGCTCTTAATTCTTATGTTTTTGAGTTTTCATAAAAATTTCTTTATAAATTAGTTTAGAGTATAATTGTTGAAAATATGGTGTTATATGTGTTAATTGGTGTTGATAACATATTTTATATCATTCATTCATTAATTAAAGTAGTCAATTTCATGAAAATATGCATAGTATTGAAGAATTGAATTACAGTGATATATATGGCTTATTCTAGAACTAAAATTGATGTTCAATTCATGTGTTAAACTGTAAATTGTTGTTGATTGTGATAATACATGAGGAAATGAAAACATTATGAGTTAAATTAGTTGTTTTGGTTGAAAAACGAATTCACAATGATGAATTCCGCTATGAATGTCAAATGAAGAAGAAATAATAAAAATAGTAATATTAAAGGTTGTAATCTTGATGATTAGGTTGTTATATAGTTAAAAACATGTTAGAAATCTTAAATTGTATTTCTGTGAAGTTTATATAACTTATATGTGTGAAAAGTGGTTGTTAAAATTTTGATTGTAAGCAAAGTTGGCTTTCTGTTATATACAAATCGCGAACTACAGATTCTAGGTCTGCGCACCAGTGCGGTCGCGCTAGTGCCAAAGCTTAACATGGCGCGACTGCGCTAACCCATGACAGAAATTGTTTTATTTTTTTTGTTATTTCAGTCCATAGCATGCAATCGTAACTAAATCTTATGAACATAAAAAGGTGTTAATCATATTATATGATGTAATAACATATTGTAGATGCATTGTAATACCAAATATGAAGATTTTAAGTTTTTAATTAACAAGTTATATAACGATTGAAACTCGATGTTTGTAAAAGTTAGAGATAAGAATTGAATGCTATAGCTTTACGTTATATGTGCGTGAGTTTTCAGATTCGTGTTGTGTGGTTCATCAATAGGGTTAGACCTTAAGTTAAAGGTTGTAACTTAAACAGAACGAAATTTATAAGGTTAATGTTAGTGTAACTAATGAGTGTTGTCAATACATATGGTATGTGTAGGATTTGTGGTGAACGTGAGTAGTGATTGTTTAACCTACGTATGAGGAAAGTTTCCTAACTTCATTCTCTTTATAATGAATGCAAGTTTCATAAATCTATTTACGTTTTGTTGTCGAGCAAGTATTTATCTTTATCATGATTATGATTACGCAAGTTTCCCTAAACCTTATTCATTTATGTAAAGTAAGATCCTTATCTTATCTTGTCATCATTATTATGCAAGTTTTCTTTATCCTATCTTACTTACTTCACGCAAATTCGTTAACTTAACTCTTAACTTGAGAAGGTTTTCTATCGTTATTTTGTTTCTTATTACGTAAGTTCCTAATTTCTACTATTCTTATGTTGAGCAAGCTTTATTCCTTAACTTGTTATTAATCACGCGAGTTTATTAACTTAGTTCTTTTACTGAGTAAGATTGTAGCCTTAGCTTATTGTTGTTCAAGTAAGGTTGTTATAATAACCAATGCTTATGCTTTTTAGTTCATTTCTAAAGCATGATTTTAGTGTATAATGTTGATTCACTTATGATTCATGAATATTCCATATCATATTATTATGAAACACTTGAAATGACATCAAATTTTATTGATTCAACTAATCCTTAGTTGATGTTCATTGAACCATAAATTACCCTTGAAACCTATCCAAACCAAACTTCCTTTGGTGCTAACTCGTATGTTAAAACTGAGATGAACAACCCTATTATACGGGATTTATTACGCGTAAGCGTTTAGATGTTTGTGCACAATACTTGGTACGAAGGGTTGATCACCCTAAGTATAGGGAGTCCCTACAGTCTTATGACTGTTTAGGTTTAAGTTGAAAATATACTTATAACCTTGGACATAGTTCATGGTCTTGTGACCCTCAGATATATTTCAAATTCTGATTTCTGTTCTTGATTATCAATGATAGAGAATATTGTCCAGTTCTATTGAGCCTATTCATTGGCAGTTATTATGTTGTTATTATTCATTATCATTTCAAGTGAGCATTTGTTTTGCTCACTCTTGCCTACATAACCATTGCAGCTAAAGTTGAGAAGGTTAATGAACCAACCACTAGCAAAGGGAAAGGAAAAATTAACAAGTGATGAAGACTTGTATATTTATTGAATTTTATGTTGACAGACCTTTGTATTAACTATTGTGATGTAATTATTTACTTTTCCACATTTGATGAATGTTTAAGGTTAGATAACGTGGGAGTTTATTGGTTTTAGCTATGTAACCCTTTAATGGGAAGATTTATTGTTTAAATTTTATTCTGTTTGGGTAGTTAGAAAATGTATCGTGACGCCCCCAAAATAGGTATACATCACCCATCTTGGGTCGCCAAATAGGTGGTACAAAATTTTTAAATACAACATCATTTATACAATTCGATAAAAGCGTAGCTGAGAGTTTTTACATGAATATTGTCTCATAGACAATATCCAAACTCAAATGGAGTCCTCATTATATTTATTAACACACTATTTCAAAGAATAGTGATGACTACTATAGCCACCATCCTGGACCATCACTCCATTCCCTGACTCGTCCCAGCTATATTCTAATTTCCTGAAGAGAACAATGAAAGCAAAGGGTGAGCTCAACTAGCCCAGTAAAGAATATTATGACTAAGATAATGCAAAATAAATTATCGTTAGCCTTCAAAAGAGTTAAACTGATAGAATACAATAGACAACAAGTTTAACTGCAGTGGAATAAACAATCAATTAAAAGAGTCAAGTAGAGCATGATATCTATTATCTACTATGATTTAAAAGTTTATCATCAATTTTATCGTTGAGACTCAGCTTAATAAATAATCCACATCACTAAATTATCCATGCACTATGGGCCAAGGATAATCGTGTTATCACCAATGGTCATGATAATGCCAACAACTGTCCATCAAAGCGCTACGGGCCAATGAGGACTTTTACCACATCATTTGTAACATTACAGGTCATGATTATACCGAATAATCCCTAGTCATAATCATACCAATCAACAGTTCATCTATGCACTACGGGCCAAAGATGACTTTCATCACACTATAAGCATGAGGATGATGAAAATGATATAAGAATTCAATTAAATGAGAGCAAGGATATATTTTAAAGATTTATAATTTAATTTATTCAAAATTCAATAATGTCCAAATTGTCAACATGATACTACTTTGTGGAGTAAAATTCAAGAATAATATTGTATCAAAAATAATTTAGACCGAAAAGAAATTAATTTTTTTGTCATGAATAGTACCCCGGGTGAATAGTACCCCATGAATAGTACTTCAGGAATAGTACCCCATGAATAGTACCCCGACATGAATAGATCAAATATTATCAAGAATGTTCAGAATAATATTTTCATGAAAAGATACTAGATGAAACACAAATTTCAAGGATATTCTACTAATTTCAAGGAGTATAGAAGCATTACTTTAACAAAACGAGTGTAGAATTCAGAATATGAAACAAAATAATATTACTTAAATACTACAGAGTATGAAAAAAAATATTATTTCTTACAAATACTGATCAAAAATAATATCCCTTACCTTAAAAGGAAAGTATTTCTGATTGGTAGGACGGGGATATCCTTGAAGAAAACTTATACTATTTTCTACGCTCAAAGCTTCCTTAAACTCAAAAGAAATACGCTCCATATTATAGTAGAAGAATTTTCTGATTCTGGTGCGATTTTTCAGTTCTAAACTAAGCATCCTATTTATAAGAGAATGAAAGGATACTATTTGAACGCATAGTAGAAAAGGTTCACGGACGAATTCACGGGCGCATAACGAAATTTTCTAATTTTACTATACAGACACTATGCAAACACTATGCATAATAAAATATAATATATTCTATTTTTCATAAAAAACAAAACTTATTATAATATAATAATAATAATAATAATAATAATAATAATAATAATAATAATACATTCCCTCGTGACCAGGTAATCTCTCCCCCTGTGAAATTTGAAATATATATATATATATATATATATTGTAGACACTCAAAATTTTTTGCACAACTGTTACTAACATTGTAGGAGGGCAGAATCATCTTTCGAAGATAACACCAGGAACATCATTTCTAACCTCGGAGATAACCCCGAGTTTCGTCCTTGGCGATAACCCCAAGGAATGTTGTTGCAGTTTCGGTGATAACCCCGAAAATGCTTGTTTCAAATACATGCGATCAGCTTTAATCAGACCTCCTGCCGAGGCACTCATACCTCAGACCCGAAGCTAACACTGAGCAGACATGCATC
Source organism: Panax ginseng (assembly GCA_020205605.1). Classification (NCBI taxonomy): domain Eukaryota; kingdom Viridiplantae; phylum Streptophyta; class Magnoliopsida; order Apiales; family Araliaceae; genus Panax; species Panax ginseng. The sequence continues at coordinate 110,806,282 of CM035129.1, forward strand.
CATAAGATGACATTGCGGTATTCAACACTTGCAGCAGTCCAATCTCAGATGTAACCCAAAGCAACGTCTGCTTTTAACTCAAATCGGCGATAACCCCGATGAGGAGTCATACGTCATCTTGCTACCTCAACACATGTGCATCGTCTCAATGCTTCATACATACATACATACATACAACAATGTCCTTCAAGAACCAGGAGTTCCAATCTTGAGTGACTATTACGCGTGGCAACACACCGGATAGAATTTGAAGCTTGAAGACCATGGGCATGGTCCCCTCTTCCTCACTTTGTACAACCTCTATTCCATGTCATTGCGTAACTCTCGACACAAGTAGTCCGAAGAAGGTCGTATATACCTTGTTCGGATGCTCAGATTGAAGTTCTGCAAGTTTGAGCGGATATTACGATTGCGGGTGCGTGCTTGAGATAACGGGACCATGAACCCCGGCGGCTTAGCTACATGGCAGTACACTGCATACTAGCGACTCTATAAATATAGAGCTTGGGCTAGCAATTTAAAAAAAAAAGAAAATGTGAGGAAGCCCTGTCCAATTTGCTTTGTACACACCTTATATTGAGTGCTTGCTCTTTTTAAACACCTGTTAGCCCACATACAGTTATAAATTTACCGGCGGGAGCTGAGTGTGTGTCCATATAGAGTCATAGAAGTCTGCATTGGTAGCCCATTGTAAGCCTTCTTACACTCTATAAAGCCTTTCTCCTCATATTTACACACACTATTCTACACATTGAGAGTCGTGTTGTGTGCGTATGCCCGGACTTCGGTCCGTGGTTTTCATTTCTGTATATATATACTTATATATATGTATATATTTTTATATGGACTAACATTATCGAGTTATGCCTCGATTGAGCCTGAACTTATGTCTAGAGCGTTTATTTGCTTTTATATATATATATATATAAATTGTTGTCAGACTCTTTCTGATGAGCCTGGATTTTACATCCAATGCATTTAATTGCTTATATATATATATACTTATATATATAATTGTTGTCGGACATATCCGATGAGCCTGGATTTAATATCCGGTGCATTTACTGCTTATATATATATATTTACATTTACATCAGGCACGGAGTTTACTTACGTGGCCTTTTACATTTCTTTACATTTTGTCTGTCTCTGGAGCTTACTTACGTGGCGATGAGATAACTTTTACGACTTTATTTACATTCAAGTCCCTTTGGAGTTTACTTACGTGGCGCTTGATAGCATTCTTTGCTTTATTTACATTTCGATCCCCATGGAGTTGCTTCGTGGTGGCTAATCATGCACACACACACACACACACACACACATATATATATATATATATATATATATATATATATATATTTACCGCTTTTTATATATATAGCGCTTTACGCTTTCCATACAAATTGCGGTATCATGTGAGCCTAGGAATCATGTGATCACAGATTGATCTCTGAATCTAGATTGGATTCCATGATGGACTTTTTTCGGTATGGCGACTTGTACATTATTTATAATGTACGAATTTCCTTTGATGGTTTATTATGCCCATAAGGAGTTCTAAGATCTGCTCAGATATTGTTTTCTCGAAGATGCCTCGCATCTCAAAAAATAAAAGAAAACAAGCTGAACATTTAACAATAAAATGGAAGTATGAAAAGGTCTCAATTCCTATTGAGCATAGGGTTTGAAAAACCTCTTTTACAAAACTTCATTGCTATATCTTGGTTAAAACTAAATTTTTCTATAAATTCAAACCTTGTGTATATAGGTGCGAACGAGGCCTCGCATTACTTTCAAATAATTACACATTGATCCACACACACACACATTCATATAACAGTTTATTTGAGAAGTGGCAGTCATCGTGGCAACACGGATGTCGGGGGGGTGACTAACACCTTCCCTCCGCATAATCAAGCCACCAAACCCTAATGAATCTCGGTTTCACAGACCCATTTAGCAGTGTCACATCACTGGGTCAATGTGCAAACCTTTTCAATTGTGTTGGTGCAACCATTTAAAAATACCAACTGGCGACTCTTAAAGTCAAATCGTCGACATTACACATGTCGGACCTTTTTCACTTGTTTTTTCAAACAAATCTCACATTAACATGAGAACACCAAAGAACAAGTAACGAAAAAGGACACTAAAAATCCCAACGTCGACAAGTGGCGAAACCTCTGGGGACTCCAGTAAGAGGGCTTAAGTTGATTCTACTCGTATATTCGCTATCTTCACGTGGGTCTCTAGAGTCTTTAACTCTATCTTCATCATTTGTAAGTTATACGAAATTGGTTTTTGTGTTAACAATGTCGCACTCGTAAACGTATACAATCTTCTACTCAACGCGTAAGCTACCACGTTCGCTCTTCCACAATGATTGAATGGTATAGTCATAATCTTCAACAGCTCGAGCCAACATCTTTGGCGCATTATTCGTTCGTTTTGGTTGAAGAAATATTTAAGGGTTGAAAAAATGGGTTTTGTATTGGGGTCAATACAAAATTCGATTTCACGCTCTAGGGGTAGGCTAAGAAGTCTTCAAGAATACGTCAAGAAATTTATTAACAATAGAAATATCCTTCAAAACTATGACTCTCATCCCAAGACTTGGATAGCACATGTAATGAAGGTTTCTCCTAACGGAGTTTCAACCAATAAGTCAAAGTCTAACTTCTCCGGAGTCAAATTTAAACGTTTAGCGCAAGCAAGAGAGATAAAATAATGGGTAGAACCGGTATCTAATAATGTATAGACTTCGCAAGAATTTATAATTAACTAACCCATGCTAACTTCGTTTGGGTTACTCGCTTTTTGAGAAGTCACGAAAAATGCTCTTCCTAAAACAACCGACTTTATTTTGTTCGTATCCTCCTTTGGTGCCACCGTCCCAGCTGGACTTGACTTTGATGCATCCCTTTGTTCCACGACCTCCTGTTGTTCTTCACCCTGCTCTTCTAACTCGCGAATATGATCGCACAGTTCTATATTTTGATCATAAAATTCTCCTTAATTCATTACTTAAAACTTTATATGAGTTCATCTCTTGATTTTCAGATTTCATTTTCTAACACTGCCATAAAACAAGGGTTAATTGACATATCACATATTATCCCTATACTCTGACCGACCAATTAAATACCAAATAAACTTAGGTAGGTCATACTAGCGAAGGAATTCCCCATCTATCCCCTCCTAGTTCTTGTCTCACATCTCAGCCAGGGATCATATCCCTAAGCTTTGATACCAACTGTGACGCCCCCAAAACAAGTATACATCACCCATCTTGAGTCGCCAAATACATGGTACAAAATTCAAATACAACTTAATTATACAACGATCGTGTAAAATACGACAAAACATAATCTAAGAGTTTTAATAAGAATATTGTCATCTAGATAATATCCACACTCAATGGAGTCCTCATTATATTTATTGTCACACTATTTAATGTAATAATAGTGAGGACTACTAATGCTATCATCCTCGACCGGCTCACTCCGCTCCCCGACTAAATCCTAGCTATATTCTCATTTCACAGAAGAAACGGTGAAAGAAAGGGTGAGCTCAACTAGCCCGATGAAGAAATATTATGACTAAGATAATGCGAATAAATTATCATTAGCCTTCAAATAATGTTAAACCGATAAAATACAATGAGACATCAAGTTTAAGCTCAAGCGGAAAAAGCAATCCATTAGAAGAGTCAAGTAGAGCATGATATCTACTATCTTCTATGATTTAAAATGTTTTCATCAACTTTTATCATTGAGACTCAGCTTAATAAATAAACCACATCATCGAGTCATCACTGCACTACGACCAAGGATATTCATTAAATCATCAATGGTCATGACTATACCGAATAATCCCTGGTCATAATCATACCAAAATCTGTCCATCAATGCACTACCGGCCAATGAGGACTTTTACGACATCATTCGTTACATTACGGTCATGATTATACAGAATAATCCCTAGTCATAATCATACCAAGTCCATCTATGCACGTAAGCCAAAGATGACTTTCATCACAATATAAACATGATGATGATGACAATGATATAAGCAATAATCAAACGAAATCAATGATAAATATTAAAGACTTTAAATTTATCCAAATATTATCAATTACTTAATAAATTCATAATCTAATATTATTAATATTATAATAATATTTTAATCACTTCTTAAACTTATAAACAATTTATTTCAATTGTTTACACTTTACCAAATAATGCATTTTAATCATTCAAAAATGGCATACTCATAAGATTTCATCACCAATGATCAAATCCCTCATCAAAAATCTGCATATACCCTATATAGGATTCCCAAGTCATAAAATCCTATTTTCCAATTTTGTTACTTCACATAACATATTTAATTTATTTACTCATAACTAGTTCATTTTTATGAAAAATACCAAATCAGTCCCAAAAATATTTCTTTTCTTGGATTTAGCAGAATATAGTCCCATATTGACCATATAATTTTCTCGATACTCCTGTTATATATATGTACTCCCAATAAAAATTTCACCAATTTTGGAGTTAACCACAAAGAGTTATAAGGGTTTACTTTTAAAATAGTCTTTTCCCATAAAATCCATAACTCTTAATCTATATATCCAAAAATTGCCATTTTTGGACACAATCTAAAAAACTCATTAAATTATCATTTCAAATTTTTTCAGAATTTTTGAGGGTCAGAAAAATTACAAAACTACCCCTGGCAGAAACCCCTTTTAAATAAAAATATTATTCATATGAATACAAAGGATCATTCACCATGCATGCGGTAATCCACATAGACAGGTTATTCCAACAAAATAATAAAGAATAGAATAACAGAAGAATTCACCATGCATGCGATAGACCGCACAGACAAGTTATTCTCAATAGAATAATAAAGAATGGAACCAGGTCATGCGTAAATCGCACAGAGAGGATATTCCAAAAGAATAATAAAGAATGGAACCAGATCATGCGTAAACTACACAGACAGGATATTCCAATAGAATAATAAAGAATGGAATAACAAATAATCCACCATGCATGCGATAGACTACACAGACAGGTTATTCCAACAAAATAATAAAGAATGGAACTAGGTCTAGCGTAATCCGCACAGACATGGTATTCCAATAGAATAATAAAGACTGGAATAACAGAAGAATTTCACCATGTATGCGGTACTTCACATAGACAGGTTATTCCAACATAATAATAAAGAATGGAATAACAGAAGCTCTCTTCATGAGTACGAAAGAAATAATACCCCTTACCTTAGAAGGAACTGGATATTGGAATAGTGAGGTAGCAGACTTCTCTTCTTCTTTCTTTCTATAATTTCTCTCTATAATAATTGCTCTATAGCTTTAGTGAATTGGTGAGAAATGAAGGAAGAATGAGCTTCTATTTATAGGAAAATATAGTTTGGATAATTGCACGTTTTGGGGCTCGAAATATTACAGTATAATACCTTTAACTTTTCTTTTATTTTTAATTCAGTCCTACAAGTATTATCAAACTTGTACCACCTCCCCTAATAGTAAATCATGTGAATCAATAGTTCTAGACATGTGAAAATACAAATTACAATATAGTACCTTTATCTATACCTCCATTTTTAACTTAGTCATGCAAGTATTATCAATCTTGCACCAACTCCCCTAAAAGTAAATGAATGTGACTCAATAGTACACACATTTGAACAAATAGTTATATAAGCATGTGAATTAGTAGTAATTAATTGCTCATTTATCCGATTAATTACCTGATTTATCAATATAACCCCCAAACATCAATTATCATCAGAATAGATGTCGATTTCCACTAACATTAATAATTCCAACACAATAGAACTATCAATTTCATCTTTAATCAACACGAACTTATTCATCATTAATATTATAATTCACAATATTTAACAATCAGGTCGTTCCCAGGAAAGATGGGCTTTCCGATAAAGATTTCTCCTTATTGGTGCGCAATTAGGTGACCAAACCTCTCCTTGACAGAAGTTCTAGACATTGTCAATATTGCAAATAATAATATGAATAACTTTGCCGCCTCAATTATTGATTTAACAATATATCATATTATGCGATGATGATCTTGACAATAATTGAATTAACAATATGAGAGATATGATGCGGTAATTCTTTGTAGCAATAATTGAGTATAATCGAGTGACTTCTTACGTAAGCATCAATAATCAATCTGCAAATTGCTACTTATGCAACCACGCCAGACATTCTTGTACTTTTACTACCGGGTAGTTCAATAGTTTTAACGGTAACACTTTCGTCGTTATGATAATTCTGTCGTTTTCTAACTACGACAATACTTCAGTTGTGGGGTCCACCAATGATTGTGTCATCGTACGGATATTCCCCGATAAAAAGAATATTTTATAACAACTTGCATACTTTGAAAAATTTATAAATACTACCCACAACTATAACATTATATCAAATCCACACCATAATATACAAAAAAAAATATTTCGAGAAAATTAAATCTTTATTCATAAAATTTGCGGTCTCACATGAAAGGCGAATCGCGACAATCTTCCATGGTCAATTATATCAAGAAAGGATCGCCAGATCCTACAACAAAAAAGTCCAGCTACGGCAGTTCAAACAACTTGACTTAGTTTTGAAGAAGATCATTGACAACCAAGATCAATCTAAGGTAAAATTCCCTCCTAACTGGGAAGGCCCATTTATTGTCAAGGAGGTATTGACAGGAGGCGCTCTCAGACTACAGGAAATGGATTGTGATGAATTTCCACAGCTTATAAACTCGAACACCGTGAAATGGTACTATGTCTGAAGTGACCATCAAGAAAACATCTTGGTATTGATCATCTAATCATCAGTCATTCCGATTTTGAACCCTCTCTTTTTACATACTCTTCTGCCCCTCAAGGAAACCTACAATTCAAACTAGCAGCCTGGTTTCACTTCATATCAAACTTTTCATACCTGCAATTTATCTTGAAGACGGGATTAAACTTTTCATACCTGCGGTTTATCCTGAAGACTGGATTAAACTTTTCATACCTGCAGTTTATCCTGAGGACGGTATTAAACTTTCTACGCTTGCAATTTGTCCTGAAGACGGGATCAAACTTTTTCCACATCTGCAGTTTGTCCCCATTATGAGATCAAACTTTCTTCTCCCAGCAGTATAGCCTGCATATGGGATTCACACTTCTCTTTGGCTGAAATTCATCCTAAGGAACGAACTACGTCGACCTGATCTCCTAGACACACGGGAGTACGTAGGCAACCATATTCTATATGGCCCGATCGCAATAAAAAAACATTTACTGCGACGCCTTCAAATCCGTTACCCGACCCCAGTTTGGTGTTCACGATCCACAATATAATAGCATCTAACTACCCATTCCATATGTGAATAGTAATACATACCACATTAATATATGTTGTTAAAACATTAATCCCAGGTCTGCTAACCTTAACATTACAAACATACCCCCTTAAATATACAAAAAGGGTTTACATTACAACCATATAATTAATACTATTTATAAAACTAATTTATTATGATGCCTTTGCCTTTATTCTTCTTCACAGCACCGTCTACAACTTTGTCCCTAGCTGAAAATTTTTATTTATAGCAAGGGTGAGCAACAAGTTTGCTCCGCAAGTTAAGACATATGATAAAGATATAAAAATCAAAATCAAACCTTCTCACATTCTACGCAACAATGATTCGATAATGAAAGAGTACAACGCTTTCAAAGGTTTCTACCATATTCAAGTGAATAATCAAGAATTATTTCTACGATATAGCAAAGTGGAATGTTTTCCAGATTTATGCTGAGTGATCCATTGGATCTTGAACTTCTCTTCTCGAGTAACTATCAAAGTTAAACTTTGATATACCCAGGTGTATCAGATAACCATAAAGATTAAATCATACCCCTCTGCAAGTATATAAAGTGATCAGCTTTAGTATACCCTATATTATGCATAATACTTAAGTCACGCGCAAGGATCGAATATACGATCATAAATGTTCCCTTTGTATAAAAGGTTGTTCTTCTCAGTCTCAGAATCAAGATTTTGATTTAACAACGAAATACTGTGATTTCAAATTCTATTTACTTCTCGATCTAGGCGAAATAATTGGCATCTATCTATCAATAATAATTGAATTCTCTTCTCGAACCTATCAAGTTCTAACAAATATTCGTCTAGCCAGAATAATTAGCTAAGACATTTCTTAGTATAATTTGACAATAAACAGGAACTATTTGTACTGTCAATTCTAGCTTCTACGGATATGAATATCCAACAACGGTTATTCTACAAATGTATATTTACGAATCGGTAATTCAATTTGAATTATTAATCATGCACTAATCTGCGAATAATCAACAATAAATTCCACGGATGTGGTGTAATTAGCAATAATTAACCACTATAATAATTGAATGAATTTAACTTTCGAGGTTGAGTTAGAAAACTTGCCTCTTAATTGATTACATAACTACACAATATAATTTCTTTGCGTTAAATAAGACCTATAATCAATAATGTCGGTCTCACAATTAAGCACAAATCATTTATAACACACAACACTTTAGTTTACAGTCAAATTTCTCCTGAGGTACATCAACACATAGTTACATCGGTGTTTATAACCTATATAAACACATAACAAGTCTAACTATTTTGATGCAGTTGGACTTGGTCCATTCTAAATTATTCGGTCACCTTATCCCAAATAATTAACACGTCATTGTCAAGCAAAAATCGGTTTCTAAGCTTCAATATTAATTTAGATAAATCAATTATCATTTATAATATTTTTCGAAGCTTTTAATAATTATCAAGCAATTATTATAATTTATAATATTTTTTCAAACATCGAATCATTTTTAAATGATTTAATTATCAAATAATCTTATCATTATTAATATTTAATAATATAAAAATATTAATAACATACTTGTCAAAATATTAAAGTTATTTTTAATAACTTAAAATATTTTAAATCATCAATATTCTACTTAAATGATTTTAAAATAATTAAAATCATTTTTAAATCATCACCATTAATATATAAATATTAATGAAATTATCATCTAAATATTAAAAGTCATTAATTATAACTTAAAATATTTTTAAATCATTTTTCTCATTTTTAAATGATTTTTAAATCAATAAAATCATTTTTAAGTTATTTATTTAATATAATAATTAAATAAATCTAACATCATTAATATTAATTTATTAATGAGAATTCTCCAAAAATATTGAAAATTATATTTTATAATTTAAAATATTTTCTAACACTTTATTCTTATTTAAAATGATTTTTAAATAATTAAAATCATTTTAACTTATTTATTTAATTTAATAATCAAATAAATCTAATATCATTAATATTAATTATTAATAAAATTTTCCAAAAATATTAAAAGTTATATTTTATAACTCAAAATATTTTGAAATACATTAATCTTATTTAAAATGATTTTTCATAATATTAAATCATTTTTTCTAATTTATTTAATATACTAATTAAATAAATTAAATATCATTTTATTCAAGTAATTAATATTATTGATGAAAAATATTCCAATTGGTCATAAATTATTTTTCATAATTTAAAATAATTTTTAAAACCATTTTTAATACTTTTAATAATTTATTTCTAATTTTTAATCATTTTTCGAAAAAACAGAAAATAGAAAATAAATAAACCGTCGTTGTAGGTCTTTAGCGACAAAAAGCGTCGCTGTTGGTGTTCTTGAGCTCAAGAACACGGATGACTTTCGATTATCAAGTCGCCTGTTTGACCAATCATAAAATCGAATCTATTCTTGTTCTAGGCTAGGTTAAAACTCAATCGTGAAGTAGAAATGTAACTCTACAATACCCAATCAGAATCATGGTCATAAAACAAACAAAAAATTAGATCTAGCCTCTTAAAGTCACTGTCAAATCATATTTGGTTTCCTCAGAAACCCAGAACTTCGACTGACTACTTTTATGCTTGATTTTATATACGTTCCATTCATGTTTTAAGTGATCTCAATGTTCAACGTTAGAGTCCATATGTCAACCAACGATAATACAACAACAGATCAAATGAACAACAACAAGATCTCAAGTTATAGCTTGGTCAAAAGCTGTCAGAAAAACGTGTTCTTCACTTTTCAGGAAATTCCAGAAATTCTCATCCGTGGCCTACTTTGACCAGTTGATATGTTCAACCTATTGATGTTTTAGGAGATCTAAATACCCGGATCTGTAGTCCACATAACCAGCTACACTTCTGATACAACACAACAACATAAAACCAAAACCCGACGGATCCGGAAGCTTGAAATCTTGTCGACGCTTCTTAAACTTTAAAATTTGCCCGCAATTTCGTCTGCGATCTACGTCGGTCAATGATGTTTGTCCTTAAATAAAATGAAATCTAGCTATTAACTGACCCTGATTTCACTTGCAGATCCAAGACAACATGTCAGGCTACAACTTACAACTTTAAAACATTACAAAGCATGAACACAATAAGATCTACGCTCACTGACATTTCTTGTCAGACCAACATTCAAACTCAAGAACAGATTTTGAAAACTTGAATTTTTACCCACTTTGATGCTATTGATCCATCATGGATCAACATAGATCAACTAAAAATAACTTCTAACATAAATTTAAACACATAAACACAAAAAGTTTCTAAGTAACAAAGATCAAAAATCAAATTTAGGTTATACCTTATAGCTTTCCAATTCTTGATCTATACTCTCCAATATGTTATGGGTTGATCAAAGGGCTAAAAATATGACTGATCTACTTCTAATTTTCAGAGGTTGAGGTTAGAGAGGGAGTTGGTGAGAGCAAGAATAAAAATGAGCAAGTATTATGATTTTTCTCTCTCTAAATCTCTTATATATTGCTAGATTCATGTAAGATCTGATGTTGGCTGTCAAATGAAGTGTTAAATGGCTGATATAAAAATGTCAAGAAGTCAAATTAGTTGGTAACCTACTAAAGGTAAAGCCAATTTCACAAGTTAGCTTATTAAAAATGTAAAAAGGGTATTATTGGCATTTGTAAAATATAATTAAATGGTATTCTTGTCATTGTCCAAACCCTTAGGGTTTGACCCTAAGGTCCTAACCCTTAGGTTTTAAAAATCTAACTTCTAGGATTTTCAAAATTAGGGTTTTCATAATAGAAAATAAAATTTCTAAATTACAATTAGGGTTTGTAAAAAAAGAAATTAAGATGCTAAAATATAATTAGGGTTTTCTAATCATATTTAAGTTTAATTAAACACATTATGCTTGCTAATTAGGGTTAGGGTTTCGTAATTTAGGGTTTACGATCCCCAGTTTTGAAATTAGGGTTTTTCGACTATCGATTAGGGTTTCTAACTGTGCGTTAGGGTTTCTAATCCCGAGATTAGGGTTTCTAATCTCTTATTAGGGTTTATTAATATTAAACCTTATCCAGTCAATCATTGGTCAACATTTCTATACAGTCCAAACACATACTCATCAAAATAATTATTTTAATTGAATTTTCTACTGAATCCCTATCCAGCAATTAGGGTTAGGGTTTCTAAAGCTTTTAAACACAACTCTACTCTATTTACGTGCAAGCCCTGTACACGAAAATATAGTGAATGGATCTCCAATCCCTGCCAGAAAAGAAGACCAAGATGCAGCATTTGTACACTCCGCAGGCTGGAAGGAGTACGACATCGCTATATCATGGGTGAAACAATATCCATGCCGTCTGAATGTTCCAATCCATCCCAAGTGTGACATAAACCACATGCACAGCATGACCGAGCTGCCTATGAACACTCCTACCGGATAAGTGCAGCAATATGTGGCTGACCTCAGAGTCTCTGCCAAAATCATCGGTAGGATGGTGTGACCCTCCCTAAGAGCTCTCACTGCCATAATGACGCCGATGTCCAACTCATCCATGTACTGGTGGCATGTAGGCGATGACAATACGATCGCTGAAGTACATCCTCTCGCCAACGCCACCGATCCTCCGGTTGTCAGTGAAATCCGGAATGTCGTGCATAACTATCCTCAGAGCCAAATCAGTCAAACAGAAAACGCTGGGATATCACGTGGCCGTATATAATCTCATCCTATACCACCCTACGCCTCAAGTCGGGAGGGTCATGAACCGCCTACTCATGTCTCCATTAGCCATATATATATGCAAGGTCCGTCCAAATGACAAAGATCGTCGTCGTGTATACCCTCCGTAGTAGAGTCAACTCTCGGTCCCAAGTGAAAAACATGTATGTCCTGGTACCAAAGGTTTCTATCATACCATCTATGAACCACTGTGGGAACCTAAAACATCAACAAGGTCATAGTGTCTTTGCGAGAAAATGATCTACAACACTCACGTCTGGTGGTGACATACTATCATACCATGAAGCAAGATACCAGATGCCACCAAAATGGTGGGGTATGATCAATACTGACTAACTGTCAAGAATACATCTCATGCAGCCGTGTGTCATAAGACCATCCAGGGGTCAATGTTGAATATCTATGGATATATATACATATGCATAACATAATAACATGCATGATACAATAGATGGCAATATGATATAGGAAATGGAAAACTGTACATACATTCCTAAGTATATCATCATCTAATACATCTCTATACAGCTAAAATATAGGGAAAATGGCGCGAAGCTACCAAACATCTCAACAGAGGCCTATCAAAAGATATAGCAAGAATGGGGTGAAGCTACCCAGCAGCTAACAGAGGCCTATCAAAAGAGATAACGAGAACTCATCAGAAGAAGTTAATGGTGTCGATGTCCACATCATCAATCCTATCCAACTGATGTAACTCCTCCTGAGTAACTAGATCTCTATCTGCTGGATGTCGAGCCCTATACAAGGAGGATCTCAGACCGCAGAAGCCATATGGGTCACCCGAGGGGCCAGCGCTAGAGCTGGAAGGATCAAAAGTATCTGCCTCTGAAGGATCTCTACCCAAATGCCGGATGAAGAAATGTGCCCAGTCCAACTTCCGGGTCAAGCTATCAATCTGTGTCACATGATTCGGATCTCGGACACAGGCTAGCCAATCCGTTATCATCACGGATCCTGGAACCATATCCCCATAAACTGTGTGGCGCGGGTCTGAGCTCCAATGGTATGAGGGAACCACCAATGCTGGAACATCTCCTAAGTATATGGGCCCTCTGATAATTTGTAACTATTAATCCCCATTGGGATATTAGTGATGGGTGACTGCGAAACAGGCCAATAACGCCTGGCAGGAGGCAAGATCGGCATGCGAATCTCTCCTGTAGTGCTCTTGATAGCACGCTCTCCTAAATAGAGCTCCCATCCTCCATCTGTGAAGAAAGGAATCCTCCGGGTGGACATAACGTACTCAACTCCAGTCGGGTATCCGTCCTCAAACCCAACACTCAAATGCTCCCCCGAATAGGGAACCCATGTAATGACATCCGCTGTCAACAACTCCAGCTGTAGGCGGCAATGGGTGAAACCCTCAGCAACAGGGACCTCCGCCAGTATGGAATAATGCCATCTCTGTCCTCGTGGATAGGTATCTAAACCTAACACGCTCACAGAACGCAAACATGGAAGCCTCTCATAGGCCCAAAATTGCCAACACAAAGGCAAACATCTGCTGTTAGTCAACACTTTTAACCTGTACATGGAAAAAGACAAGAGAAATACTCACCAGTAGAAACGGGTAAAATCCTAACCACGCCTCTGTTAAGCCTTGCGATCGCATGTGCATTCCCTTGAGGAAGTAGACAAAGGTGTAGGAACCCCAATCATAATCTCCTATACGGTTTTGAGTGGCGCTGATCAAAGCGAAGGACACCATAAAAGAGTTATCTTCTATGAAGCATCCCCTAATGATCATCAGGAATAATCGCCAAAGAATACGATCCCTGACTCTCACATCATCGGGTATAGGCTCACTCAATAGCTCGCTCATAGCATCTACGCTCATAGGACCTGTATGTACAGTCCTGCCCTTGAGCGCCTCCGCCGGAACTCCTAATAAGGATCTGACGACAGTAGGGGTAATATCCATCGTGCAAGGCACCGGGTCACCTTCAAATTCCATACCTGTGATAAATCGCCAATCAATCGGTGTCATCATCACCTCACAGTCCAATAAATGGAGTGACTGAGTCTGGTGAAACCACCGCTCAGACAATGCCCTGAGGTAACCCCAGGGACAACGACAGGGAAGAATGGAAAAGAACCTCCCGAATCCCCAGCCATGGATAATCTCTCTATAGTCATCATGTAGGGCCTGATACATAGAGTGGATGCTGAACCAGTTCCTTCGAGGCTGTGTAAAGCTGGGAACCTACATCAAATGCAGATCAACATCAGAATCCTTTACTCCTCGTCAATAGGAAACAAGGAAGATTAAAATCTGACTTCATACCTCGTTTGCGTGCAGGTATACTGAAGGATGCCGACTCAAGTCACCCAGAAGATCTGGGTTTGCCACTTTAATTCCTGGCAACTCCCTATGGGGAACACGTGTAGCAGGAGCAGGAACCTCAATTGGTACATCCTCCTCTTCGTCCTCGACATCCGACACTTCAACCCGGATAGGATGAATGACCACCTCCACCAAACGACAAGGCTGTCTAACAGAACAGGGTCGAGGTACTTCAGAAGCCCTCCTCCGTACACCAGAAGTGGTCCTGCGGGAACTACTCGGCTGATCCGGATCCATAATATCTGGACAACAAGTCTCTAAATCACCTCAGAAAGGGTGTGAAACTGGAAAAAATACATGCATATGTTACCAGGACAGTGAAGAACACTTGTACGGTGATAGAATATGCAGAAAGTTGCCAAAACTCAATAGGACTGAAAAAGAGCTCTCAGATATCCTCCATCGCGCAGCTTGAAAATAACTTATGAAAGCAACCCGCATGCTTTGTATAGCCACGGTTGGCCGCAGGTCCACTTGAGGCTGCTGCAGGTGTACCTACGGCACTCTTCTATGGGTCCCACACCTCCGGCTCGCTCCAGTTAGAGTTACAAAGGAGGTCCCACAAGTTGAAAAGGCCAAGTTAGGAATAAAAATCCTACGCGATTGAGCGGAATAGCTTGGAATCCTGGTTTTCATGAGCCAAATTCTGGCTCCACATTGGTATTCGCCTGCATACAAGGTATACGATACCAGTGGTCTCAACTTTCATAAATCATGCTCGGCAATACCTCACAAAGGTCCAATGCCGTCAATGAACGTCAGGTAGTCCTAACGTATCCCCGGCGAGGGTTATAACGCCAAAGTCACGAACCGATGACATATCCTCGGCAGGGGCCACGATGTAATATTTTCAAACATCCACATATCCCCGACGGGGGTTACCACGTAATGAAACCATTGACACATACATCAATGAAGGTCAAGCAACCTTGAAATACGTCCCGACGAGGGTTACAACGCAATGCAACCATTGATACACACATCAATGAATGTTAAGCAGCCTTGACAATGCACCCAACAGGGATCTATCTGGTGATACACACATCAACGAAGTTCAGGAAACCTTGACAAGTTCATACTATTGGCATTAATTCTGATAGGATGGTGGGATATGTTATACACATCCTCAAATAGACAAAGCTTTATCCCCACAAATCTCTTATACACAAGAGGCACCTCTATGGAGAATTAAGTCTGTGTCTAGGATTCACGACTTTGGTGATAGCCCCAATGTCAACATCCTTGAAGACTTGGATCGCATGTCCAAGGCATCAGTGATTGTCATCCCAACAGGATTAACTGATAATCATGCATCATACATTTGCATCATGTTGCTGCACATAACATCATATTTATCTTGTTGCATTTCAAGTGTCTATGATTCTTTATCCTATCCATGTCTCGCGTTGCATGAATATGATAAAGAGGGTCATCTATAGACACTCGAAATTTTCTGCACAACTGTTACTAACATTGCAGGATGGCAGAATTGTCTTTCGGAGATAACCCTGGAAGACAGTTCACATCCATTTCGGATACTACCAGAAAATCAATCTTAACCCCGGACCATAGACCGGGAGTATCAATCTCAAACCCTAGAACACACACCGGGAACATCATTTCCAACCTCAGAGATAACCCCGAGTTTCGTTCTTGGCGATAACCCCAAGGAATGTTGTTGCAGTTCCAACGATAACCCCAGAAATGCTTGATTCAAATACATGCAATCAGCTTCAATTAGACCTCCTGCCAAGGCACTCATACCTCAGACCAAAAGCTAACATCGGGTAGACAGGCATCCACAAGATGACATTGTGACATTCAACACTTGTAGCAGTCCAATCTCAGATGTAGCCCTGAGCAACGTCTGCTTTCAACTCAAATCGGCGATAACCCCGATGAGGAGTCATACGTCATCTTGCTACCTCAACACCTGTGCGTCGTCTCAATGCTTCATACATACATACAACAATGTCCTTCAAGAACCAGGAGTTCCAATCTCGAGTGACTATTACGCGTGGCAGCACACCGGATAGAATTTGAAGCTTGAAGACCATGGGCATGGTCCCCTCTTCCTGAATTTGTACAACCTTTATTCCATGTCATTGCATAACTCTCGACATAAGTAGTTTGAAGAAGGTCGTATATACCTCATTTGGATACTCGAATTGAAGTTCTGCAAGTTCGAGCGGACATTACAACGCACGAGTGCACGTACTTTGAGACAACCAGACCATGCTGAACCCCAGGCGTTGGTGCAATTACTTGGCCTTAGGTACATATTCTATAGGCAGCAACTCTATAAATATAGAGCTTGGGCTAGCCATTTTAAAAAAAGAAAAGGCGAGGAAGCCCTGTTCAATTTGCTTTGTACACACCCTATATTGAGTGCTTGCTCTTTTTAAACACCTGTTAGCCCACATATAGTTATAAATTTACCGGCGGGAGCTGAGTGTTCGTCCATATAGAGTCATAGAAGTTTGCATTGGAATCCCACTGTAAGCCTTCTTACACTCTATAAAGCCTTTCTCTTCATATTTGCACACACTATTCTACACATTGAGAGTCGTGTTGTGTGCGTATGCCCGGACTTCGATCCATGGTTTTCATTTCTTTATATATATATACTTATATATATGTATATATTTTTATATGGACTAACATTATCGAGTTATGCCTCGATTGAGCCTGAACTTATGTCCATGCTATTTATTTACATATATATATATATATATATATATATATATATATATATATATATATATATATATATATACATATATATATAAATTATTGTCGACTACGTGTGATGAGCCTCGGATTTTATATCTCAGTGCGTTTAATTGCTTTTATATATATACTTATATATATTTGTTGTCGGACATATTCGATGAGCCTGGATTTTATATCCGGTGCATTTACTGCTTTTATATATATATATATATATATATATATATATATATATATATTTGTCGTGCCTAGAGTTTACTTTGTGGCCTTTTACGACTTTCTTTACATTTCATCCTCACTGAGTTAACTTCGTGATAGTTGATAGCTTTTACAACTTTATTTACATTCAAGTCCTTTGGAGTTTACTTTGGTGGCGGTTGATAGCATTTATCGCTTTATTTACATTTCTCGATCCCCATGGAGTTGCTTTTATGGTGGTGATCATCATGCACACATACACACACACACATTTATATATATATATATATATATATATATATATATATATATATATATATATATATATATATACAACTGCTACTACTTTCCATACAAATTGCGTTATCATGTGAGCCTAGGAATCATGTGATCACTGATTCATCCATCTTGAATCTAGATTCGGTTCCGTGATGGACTTTTTTCCAGTTGTAAGCAGCTTGTACATTATTTATAGTGTACGAATTTCCTTGGATGGCTGACATGCCCATAAGGAGTTCGGCACTGTTGTATATTATTTTCTCGAAGATGCCTCACATCTCGAAAAATAAAAGCAAACAAGCCAAACATTTAACAATAAAATGGAAGTATGAAAAGGTCTCAATTCCTATTGAGCACAAGGTTTGAAAAACCTCTTTTATTTTATTATTGATTATCCTATTACTGATTATCCTTATAATTTTTTATTATTTTATTTTACTGATTAATTACGAGGATAATCAGTAATTAAGAAAAATTATTTTTGTTGGCCGCTGCTCCCTCTAGCGGCCAGTCAAAACATGGTCATTTTGACTGGCCGCTAGAGGGAGTAGCGGCCAACAAAAAAAAAATTGGTTGGCTGCTAGAGGGAGTTGTGGTTGGGCCCTCATCTCAGTCATTCACTCTAATTTTGGACGGCTGGATGAGCGTTAGTTGAAACAGTCTCTCTGGCTAATGTATTCTATGGATCATTTCCATATATATATATATATATATATATATATATATATATATATAACTAAGATAACTTTCTACCAACAGTTTTGAAAAATGGGTAAGTGGAGGTCCATATAATAAACAAAATTTACAACAAATACTCCATAAAAATCTCCTCTAAATAACTTAACTCACTTGACTTCATGAAACACATTTTTAATAACATTCATCATGAATATCATAACTCACAATATTAACAACCAGATCATTCCCAGGAAATAGGGGCCTTTCCGATAAGGATTTCTCCCTATTGGCGCTTAATTAGGTGACCAAACCCCTTTCCTCGACAGAACTTTCTAGACATCGCCAATAATGAAAATAATAATATGAATAACTTTGTTATCTCAATTATTGATTTAATAATATAAAATGTTATGAAAATAATTGAATCAATAACGTGAGATACTATGCAGCAATTACTGTAGCAATAATTGAGTATAACTGAGTGACTTCTCACGTAAGCATCAATAATCAATATAGTGTGCTACATGCAACCACATGTATTATTGTACTTTTATCAACGGGAATTTCAACAGTTAACGGTAAAACTTTTGCCGTTATTTTTATAAAAATATATTTCTGTCGTTTTCTAACTCCGACAATAATTCTGTTGTGGGGTCCACCAATGATTGTGTCGTCGTACGAATATTCCCTGATAAAATGAATATTCCCCGACCAATCAAATATTGTATGACAACTTGTTTTCTTTGCAAAATTTTTAAATATTATCCAGAACTATAACATTATATCAAATCTACACCATAATATTCAAAATGATATTTAGAGAAAATTATTCTTTATTAGTAAAAGTTGGGGCCTTACAACCTCCCCTTCTTATGAAGTTTCGTCCTCAAAATTGGTGTACGTACTTGGTATGTCGAAGAGGTGAGGATACCTTGATTTCATTTCAGATTCTAACTCCCAGGTCATTTCCTCAAAATCATGGTTTCTCCACAAAACTTTGAGTAGAGGTATAACCTTGGAGCATAGAATATGTTCCTTCTTATCCAAGATTTTAACAGGTACCTCTTCATATGTTAAATATTTCGCTATCTTGTTTGGTTCTAAATTAATAATATTGTATGACCCCGAATTTTATGAAATGAAAGTATTCAATTTTCTTATAATTATTATTCAATTTAGTAAATGGTTAAATTGGTAAAAAGTTAAAGTTAAGGGTGATATCTGAAAAATTTTCAAAGTAATAAAGTTATCATAAAATAATCGGTGATAAAAGTACAGTAATACACGTGGTTGCATAGTAGCACACGGTATTGATTATTGATTATTCACTCAGTTTTATTCAATTATTGCCACAGTAATTGTTGCATAGTATCTCACATTATTGATTCAATTATTGTCATAATATTTTATATTATTAAATTAATAATTGAGACGACAAAGTTATTCATATTATTATTTGCAATATTGACGATCTCTAAAAAGTTTTGTCGAGGAAAGGGGTTTGGTCACCTAATTGCGCGCCAATAGGGAGAAATTCTTATCGTAAAGCCCCCTTTTTCTGGGAATGATCTGGTTGTTAAATATTGTGAGTTATAATATTAATGATGAATGTTATTAAAAATCAAATTTGATTTCAGAGTTGAATTATGAGACGCGGACGAGATATTTGAGTCCAGGACGATGAAATTAGTAAGAATAGACTATAAACACAAAAATTTTCGAAGTTGACTTTTTGGTCAAAAAGTCAACAATCGACTCTTTTAGAAAAAGTAAAACTTCGAAAATTCAAAGATGAAATTGTTGATAAAAATATTTCCATTGTGTTAGGATTATTAGTGTTAGTGAAAATCGACATTTATTTCATTAATAGTTGATTTCTGGATGTTCAATTGACAACTCAGGTAATTAATCGGATAAATAAGCAATTAATTGCTATTAATTCACATGCTTATAACTATTTGTTCACATATATGTACTATTAATTCACATGCATGTACTATTAGGGGAGGTGGTGCAAGATTGATAATACTTGCATGACTAAATTAAAAATAGAGGTATAGATGAAGGTTCTATACTGTAACTATTATTTTCACATGTATAGAACTATTTATTCACATGAATGTACTATTGAGTCACATGCATGTACTATTAGGGGAGCTGGTGCAAGTTTGATAATACTTGTAGGACTAAATTAAGTATGGAGGAAAAGATGAAGGTACTATACTTTAATAATTTGAGTCCCAAAACGTGCAATTATCGAAACTATGTTTTCCTATAAATAGAAGCTCGTTCTTCTTTCATTCTCACCAATTCACTAAGACTCACAAGAACAATTATAGAGAGAGAAGCTATAGAGAGAAAGAAGAAGAGAAGTCTGCTACTTCACTATTCCAGTATCCAGTCTTCTTCTGAGGTAAGGGGTATTATTTCCTTCGTATTCATAAGGGATGTTATTTATTTCTTATTCGGAAGGGATATTATTTTTGTTCAGTGTTCGTAAGAAATAATATTTTCTTCCATACTATGTAGCATGTGAGTAATATTATTTCGTTTCGTATCCCTAATTCTACACTCATTTTGTTGAAGTATTGCTTCTATATTCTATGAAATTAGTAGAATATCCTTGATATGTGCGCTTCATCAAACATCTTTTCATGGAAATATTATTCTGAGCATTCTTGATAATTATTGATTTTTTCATACCGGAATACTATTCACGAGTTACTATTTATGGGTTACTATTCATCCCGATTACTACTCACTCGAGTATTATTCACTCAGATATTCGGGGCACTTTTCATGCCAGAGTACTATTCACGAGTTACTATTCATGGGTTACTATTCACCCAGTTACTATTCACTCGAATATTATTCACTCAGGTATTTGGGGCACTTTTTATGTCGGGGTGCTATTCACGAGGTACTATTCTCGAAGTACTATTCACCCAAAAAATTTATTTCTTTTTCGTCCAAATTATTTTTGATACATAAATATTATTCTTGAATTTTACTCCACAAAGCAGTATCATGTTGAAAATTTGGATATTTTTAAACTCTGGATAAATTTAAAGTATATAATATTTATCCTTGATTTCGTTTGATTAATGCTTATATCATTGTCATCATCCTCATGCTTATATTGTGATGAAAGTCATCTTTGGCTTATGTGCATAAATGGACTGTTGATTGGTATGATCATGACCATGCGTTCTCTTCGGCCAAGGGTGCAAAGATGAACTATTGTTTGGCATGATCATGACCATTGATGAAAACACGAATATCCTTGGCCCGTAGTGCATGGTTAATTCGTGGTCGTGATACTAATGAATATCCTTAGCCGTAGTGCAAGGATGATTCGATGATGTAGATTATTTATTAAGTTGTGCCTCAGCGATAAAATTGATGATAAACTTTTTAAATCATTGAAGATAGTAGATATTATGCTCTACTTAACTCTTCTAATGGATTGCTTGTTCCGCTGCAATTGTTTATCTAAAACTTGTTGTCTATTGTATTCTATCAGTTGTTATACTGTTGAAGGTTAATGATAATTTATTCTGCATTATCTTAGCCATAATATTTCTTACTGGGCTAGTTGAGCCCACCCTTTTCTTTCACTGTTCTCTTCAGGAAATGAGAATATAGTTGGGACTAGTCGGGGAATGAAGTGATGGTCCGAGATGGTGGCTATAGTAGTCCTCACTATTTTTATAAAATAATATGATAATAATTGTAATGAGAACTCCACTGAGTGTGGATATTGTCTAGAAGGAAATATTCTTGTTTAAACTCTCAGCTATGTTTTGTCGTATTTTTCACGACAGTTGTATAAATTAAGTTGTAGTTGTATTCTGTACCAAGTATTTGGTGACCCAAGATGTGTGATGTATACCTGTTTTGGGGACGTCACAAATGTGGTTTGGGTCTTCCACATATTTACGTAATATGGATATGTGAAAAACGTTATGAATATGACACATACTTGGCAGTAAGGCGAGTCTATAAGCCACAGTTCCTACTCAATCGAGGATTTCAAATGGTCCAATGAATCAAGGATTGAGCTTCCCTCTCTTTCCAAATCTTGTAACTCTTTTCCATGGAGCAACATGTAACAACACATGATCTCCAACATTGAATTCCAGTTCCTTTCGATGAAGATCAACATAATTCTTTTGTCGATCTTGTGAGGTTTTTATACGTTGTCGGATCATTTAAATCTTTTTCGTTGTCATGCGTACCAATTCCTATCCCAACAACGTTGCTTCACCTACCTCATCTCAGCATACTGAAGAACGACACTTTTGTTCATACAACACCTCGAATGGAGCCATGCCAATACGTTCTTGATAACTGTTATTATAGGAGAATTCCACCAAAGGCAAGAACTTGTCCCAACTTCCTTTGAAGTAAAGGACATAGAGTCTTAATAGATCTTCAACAGTTTGAATAGTCCTCTCTGACTGCTCGTCCATTAAAGGATGATATGTCGAACGGAATCGTAAATCCGTGCACATAGCTTTCTACAAACTGACCAAAAACTGTGAAGTGAATCTTGTGTCTCGGTCAGAAACTATGGATACTGGCATACCATGTATTCTTACAATCTCATTTATGTACATACGATTAAGACGTTTAAGTGAATAAGTATCTCATAAAGGTAAGAAATTAGCAGACTTTGTTAATCTATCAACAATGACCCAAATTGCATCTATGCCTTGAGAAACCTTGGGAAGACCAGTAACGAAATCCATGGTAACGTGTCCCACTTCCATTCTAGAATTTCAAATGGTTGCAATGGACCTTTTTGGCACTTGATGCTCCACCTTGATACGTTGACAAGTTAGACACCTTAAGATAAACTCTGCTATCTCTCTCTTCATATTTCTCCACCAAAATATATGTTAAAGATCATGATACATTTTTGTACTCCAAGGATGGATTGCAAATGGTGTGTTGTGCATCTCCATCATGATTTTATACTTTAAATCAGGGTCGTTAGGAACACAAAGTCTGGAGTTGACTCAAATTATTCCTTCTTTATCGATTCTTTCTTCTGAAATAGCACCTTCTTGCACTTTCTTCTTCATACACATTAGCTCCAGGTCCGTAGTTTGAACAACTTTAACTTTATCGATTAAAGTCAGTTCTACTTGTATATTTGCCATCATCACATGGGTCCCTGGAGTCTTTAACTCTATCTCCATCCTTTGTAAGTCATACCAAATGGGCCTTTGCGTTGACAATATCGCACTCGTACCCGCATATCATCTTCTACTCAACACAAAAGCTACCTTGTTCACTTTTCCAAGATAGTATTGAATGGTATGATCGTAATCTTTCAATAGATCGAGCCAACGTCGTTGCTGCATGTTGAGTTCCTTTTGGGTGAAGAAATATTTGAGGCTTTTATGATCCGTATAGATCTCTAATTTCTCCCCATACAGGTAATGCCTCTAGATTTTAAGTGCGAAAACGACAACTACCAACTCTAGATCATGAGTAGGATAATTCCTCTCATATTCTTTGAGTTGTCGTGAGGCATAGGCTATGACTTTCCCATGTTGCATGAGAACACATCCTAACCCTCTGCCTGAAGCATCGCTATAGATGACAAATCCTTCCTTAACTAGATGGTATTGTCGAGCAAAAAGCAAAATGAGTCTCCTCTTGAGTTCTTGAAAACTCTTCTCACATTCCTCGCTCCAACCGAATTTTGTATCTTTTTAAGTAAGCTGAGTTAATGGAGTAGCGATTTGAGAAAACCCTTCTACGAATCTCTGATATTAACTAACTAAGCCGAGAAAGCTACGATTTTGGCCATCGACGTAGGTTTCTCCTGAATTTTGTATTGCTTCAATCTTCGCCAATTGATGATATTCCGTGATTTGTTATCACGTACCCAAGAAATACTACTTCCTTAAGCTAGAACTCGCATTTCTTCAAATTAGCATATAATTTGTTTTCACGAAGCTTTTCGAGTATCATCCTCAAGTGTTGCTTATGATCTTCATGGCTTTTGGAGTATACGAGGATGTCATCAGTAAAGACAACAACAAATGATCAAAATATTCCTTGAATACTCGGTTCATCATATTCATAAAGGCAACAAGAGCATTAGTCAATCTAAAAGATATGACTAGGAATTCGTAATGCCCGTACCGAGTTCGGAAAGCAGTCTTTGGAATGTCATCAGTTTTAATCTTTCACTGATGATATCCAGAATGAAGATCGATCTTTGAAAAGAATTTAGCGCCTTGCAACTGGTCAAACAAGTCATCAATACAAGGCAACGGGTACCTATTTTTGTTGGTGACGTGATTCAACTCCTGATAGTCAATGCAAAGTCGCATACTTCTGTCTGTCTTCTTTACGAATAGAACAGGAGCACCCCAAGGAGACGTACTAGGACGAATGAAATCGATGTCTAACAATTCCTGTAGTTGGGTTTTTAACTCTCGAAGTTTAATATGAGCCATTCGATATGGGGCTTCAGAAATGAGTTTTGTACTAGGTTCAAGGTCAATACCAAACTCGATTTCACGCTCAGGGGGTAGGCCAAGAAATTTTTTAGGGAATACGTCAGGAAATTTATTAACAATAGAAATATCATTCAAATCTGACGTATTTTTGTTTAAATCCGTGACATGGGCTAAGAAAGCTTGACATCCATTTTTCAATAAACGAATGGCTTTATGGCTTGATATGACAGTGATTAACTTTAGTGGTTTGTTTGCTTGAATTCACATAATAGGTTGGTTAGGAATATGAAAGCTAACAACCTTACGAAAATAATCAATTTTAACATGATGAGTAGTTAACCAATCAATCCCTAAAATCACATCAAATGCAAGTATTTTCAAAGAGATAAGATCGACAAGTAATGTAAGGGTGCCAATTTCAATCAAACAAGATTTATAAACAGTGGATGTAATGAATGTTTCTTCCAACAGAGTTTCAACAGATAAGTCAATGTCTAATTTCTCCGGAATTAAATTTAAACGTTAAGCGCAATTAGGAGAAATAAAAGAATGGATAGAACTGGTATCAAATAAGGTATAGACTTTGCAAGAGTTTATAATTAGCTTACCCGTGATAACCTCATTCGAGTTCCTCGCTTTTTTGGGAGGTCACGACAAACGCTCTCTCTTGAACTATTGGCTTTGACTTCTCTGGGACAGCCTTTGGTGCCTCCATCCTAGCTGGACTTGACTTCACTACATGACAAAATCAGGCTAGGTGACCTTCTCTTCCGCAATTATAACATACTTTGGACTACATCATGCAGTTTGGACTGATGTGTCCCTCCCCTCCGCATTTGAAGCATACGATCAATGGTCATTCTCCTTCCTTGAAAACAGGTGCTGGTGTTGTTGTCTTTCCATCATTGTTGAACCTTCTCTTCTTGAAATTTCCACTTCTATTATCTTAGCCATGATTACCACCAAAGTGGTTACCATTTCTGGCATGTTGATTCCCTCCATGTTTGTTGTCACCACTTCGATGACTGCTACCACTGGTATTATCATTTTGTCTACTGATATCTCTTGGTTCGGTTGACTCATTATCGCACTCCAATAACTGAGCCCTATTCACAACATGTAAATACAAGCAAAGTTTATGAGCAATGAGGTATTGACGTATTTCAGGTTTCAAACCTCGTAGAAACATTCGCATCATTCTCTCTTCATTATCAACCAAATGGGATGCAAACCGGGACAACTCAGCAAACTTAGCCTCGTACTGCGACACGATCATATTGTTCTGCTCCAACTTGATAAAGTCCACCTTCTTCATCTGACTAATACTTTCGGGAAAGTACTTGTATTTGACCAATTCTTGGAACTTCTCCCAAGACATCTCCAGTGCGGCAGGTTGAGTACCTTTTAAAGATTCCCACCAATAATCTGCCTCTCCTCGCAACATGAAGGTGGCAAATGAAACTTTTTGCTCCTTGGAGCATCCCAAGACATCAAATATCTTGGTGATCTACTTTATCCACGTATTTGCCTGAAGTGGTTTTGGCTTTTCCAAAAACTCTGGTGGTCCCAGCTCCTTTAACTTCTTAGAAATGACCATTCGTGAGTTTCCAGTGTTTCCACCTATATTTTGCATAGGTGTTTCTCTCGCCTAATATTGCATGAATTGCAGAAAGCCTCTGAACATCCCATCGTTCATCATTTGATCAGTGTTGTTGTTTACATGAGGATTGTTGGCTTCCTGATGCACATTATCCTAGTTATTGATCATCGGTGACTTAATGGTGTCATGTGCTTCATTTCTTATCTAAACATTCTCGGATGTAATTTTCAAACACTGCCACAAAACAAGGGTTAATTGACTTGCCACCTATTATCCCTATATTCTGACCGACCAATTAAATAACAAATAAGCTTAGGTAGGTCATACTTGCGAAGCATTTACCTGTCTCTCCCCTCCTAGTTCTAGTCTCACATCTCAGCCAGGGATCATATCCCTAAGCTTTGATACCAACTTTTATGCCCCCAAAATAGGTATACATCATCCATCTTGGGTCGCCAAATACATGGTATAAAATTTAAATACAACTTCATTTATACAATATGACAAAAGCGTAGCTGAGAGTTTTTACATGAATATTGTCTCATAGACAATATCCAAACTCAAATGGAGTTCTCATTACATTTATTAACACACTATTTCATAGAATAATGAGGACTACTATAGCCACCATCCTGGACCATTACTCCATTCCCCAACTCATCCCAGCTATATTCTCATTTCTTGAAGAGAACAACGAAAGCAAAGGGTGAGCTCAACTAGCCAAGTAAAGAATATTATGACTAAGATAATGCAGAATAAATTATCATTAGCTTTCAGAAGTGTTAAACTAATAGAATACAATAGACAACAAGTTTAACTGCAGCGGAATAAATAATCCATTAGAAGAGTCAAGTAGAGCATGATAACTACTATCTTCTATGATTTAAAAGTTTATCATCAATTTTATCGCTGAGACTCAGCTTAATAAATAATCCACATTAGTGAATTATCCATGCACTATGGCCCAATGATATTCTTTAGTATCACATCCACATATTATCCATGCACTACGGGCCAAAGATATTCGTGTTATCACCAATGGTCATGATCATGCTAGCAACTGTCCATCAATACAGTACGGGCCAATGAGGACTTTTATCACTTCATTTGTAACATTACAGGTCATGATTATAATCACTAATCCCTTGTCATAATCATACCAATCAAAAGTCCATCTATGCACTTTGGGCCAAAGATGACTTTCATCACAATATAAGCATGAGGATGATGACAATAATATAATAATTCAATTAAATGAGAGCAAAGATAAATTTTAGAGATTTATAATTTAATTTATCCAAAATTCAATAATGTCCAAAATGTCAACCTGATACTGCTTTGTGGAGTAAAATTCAAGAATTGTATCAAAAATGATTTGGACCGAAAAGAAATTAATTTTTTTGTCATGAATAGTACCCCGGGTAAATAGTACCCCAGTGAATAGTACCCCATGAATAGTACTTCAAGAATAGTACCCCATGAATAGTACCCCGACATGAATAGATCAAAAATTATCAAGAATGTTCAGAATAATATTTCTGTGAAAAGATACTAGATGAAACACAAATTTCAAGGATATTCTACTAATTTCAAGGAGTATAGAAGCACTACTTTAACAAAATGAGTGTAGAATTTGGAATATTAAAAGAAATAATTATACTTACATTCTACAGAGTATGGAAGAAAATATTATTTCTTACAAATACTGATCAAAAATAATATCCCTTACCTTAAAAAGAGAGTATTTCTGACTAGTAGGGCGACGATATTCTTAAAAAAATTTATATTGTTTTCTATGCTCAAAGCTTTCTTAAACTCAAAAGAAATACGCTAATATTATAGAAGAAGAATTCTCTGATTCTGGTGTGATTTTCAATTCTAAACTAAGCATCCTATTTATAGGAGAATGGAATGATACTATTTGAACGCGTAGTAGAAAAGGTTCACGGGCGAATTCACGGGCGCAGAACAAAATTTTCTAATTTTAATATGCAAACTCTATATAGACACTATGCATAATAATATATAATATATTCTATTTTTCATAAAAAATAAAACTTTTTATAATATATATATATATATATATATAATCAAGATCAGTCCTACTCCTGCAATTGACTAAAATCCGAACCCCATTTTTTTTTTTTTTTTAAAACAACTAAAAAAAAGTTTAATATTTTATGGAACAAGAATTTTTACATAATATAGTGTTTTGGGTGTGATTTGGATACATATAACAAAACATGTGTGTACAGGAAAAAGTTCGGGAAAAGGTTCGTATTTTTATAAAGTTCGGGATCCCGGACTGGATCCGGACTATATATAATAATAATAATAATAATAATAATAATAATAATAATAATAATAATAATAATAATAATACACTCCCTCTTGACCAGGTAATCTTATATATATATAATACTTATATATATATATATAACAAAACTAAGATAACTTTTTACCGACAGTTTTGAAAAATGGATAAGTGGGGGTCCATATAATAAACAAAATTTACAACAAATACTTCATAAAAATCCCCTCTAATTATCTCATCTCACTTGGCTTCACGAAACACATTTTTAATAACATTCATCATTAATATCATAACTCACAATATTAACAACCAGATTATTTCCATGAAAGAGGGGGCTTTTCGATAAGGATTTCTCCCTATTGGCACGCAATTAGGTGACCAAACCCCTTTCCTCGACCAAACTTTCTAGACATTGTCCATAATGCAAATAATAATAGGAATAACTTTGTCATCTCAATTATTGATTTAATAATATAAACTATTGTGACAATAATTGAATCAATAACGTGAGATACTATATATCAATTACTGAGTATAACTAAGTGACTTCTCACGTAAGTATCAATAATCAATACCATGTGCTACTATGCAACCACGTGTATTACTGTACTTTTATCACCAGGTATTTCAACAGTTAACGGTAAAACTTTTACCGTTATTTTTGTAAAAAGATATTTCTATCGTTTTCTAACTCCGACAATAATTCTGTTGTGGGGTCCACCAATGATTGTGCTGTCGTACAAATATTCCCTGTTAAAATGAATATTCCCCGACCAATTGAATATTTTATAACAACTTGGTTACTTTATAAAATATATAACAAAACTAAGATAACTTTCTACCAACAATTTTTAAAAATGGATAAGTGGGGGTCCATATAATAGACAAAATTTATAACAAATACTTCATAAAAATCCCCTCTAATTATCTCATCTAACTTGGCTTCACGAAACACATTTTTAATAACATTCATCATTAATATCATAACTCACAATATTAACAACCAGATCATTTCCAGGAAAGAGAGGGCTTTCCGATAAGGATTTCTCTCTATTGGCACGCAATTAGGTGACCAAACCCCTTTCCTCGACCAAACTTTCTAGACATTGTCCATAATGCAAATAATAATAGGAATAACTTTGTCATCTCAATTATTGATTTAATAATATAAACTATTGTGACAATAATTGAATCAATAACGTGAGATACTATACAGCAATACTGAGTATAACTGAGTGACTTCTCACGTAAGTATCAATAATCAATACCATGTGCTACTATGCAACCACGCGTATTACTGTACTTTTATCACCATGTATTTCAACAGTTAATGGTAAAACTTTTACCGTTATTTTTATAAAAAGATATTTCTATCATTTTCTAACTCCGACAATATTTCTGTTGTGGGGTCCACCAATGATTGTGTTGTCGTACGAATATTCCCTGTTAAAACGAATATTCCCCGACCAATTGAATATTTCATAACAACTTGGTTACTTTATAAAATTTATAAATATTACCCACGACTATAATATTATATCAAATCCATATCATAATATTCAAAAATATATTTTGAGAAAAATTAATCTTTATTAATGAAAGTTGGGGTCTTACACGTAGTGCATGGATAATTCAGTTACTTGGATTATTTATTGAGATGAGCCTCAACGATAAAATTGATGATAAACTTTTAAATCATATAAGATAGTAGATATCATGCTCTACTTGATTCTTCTAATGGATCGTTTGTTCCCCTGTAGTTAAACTTGTTGTCTATTGTATTTTATCAGTTTAACACTGTTGAAGGCTAACGATAATTTATTCTGTATTATCTTAGTCATAATATTCTTTACTGGGCTAGTTGAGCTCTGTAGCGCCCCCAAATCTTGGTCCTAAATTACCATAAATCTGGTACACTAGTTCTAACTATTGCGGAAGATGTAAACATAAATTGTTTATACATTAAACATTACACACTATCTCCAAGGTCGAGAACCTTTACTTAAACCCTGAATCAATATCCTATTTAACATACAATGTTATTATAATAAATTACTGTTATAAATCTAGCTGCACACATAGTCCCAAGCTGAACCTGGCTTTACTTTTCCTTGTATCCGACGCATTCGCCTTAATCTGCAATGTTTATCATGATATAGCAAGGGTGAGCAACAAGTTTGGCCAGCAAGTTTAAGTTCAATAAATTAAGGATATATCATGATTGAAAGATTTTGAATAATAGCTGGCTAACATTCAACAATATAATTGTGAACTAGCATGGACAATTTTCATAGCTGAACGAACATTGAACATGAACATATCAATTATATCTGAATCGAATGGTAATGAAGGTGATCAGCCTTTCATACCTGATGAACACATGTAATTTGCACAAAGAACAATTCAACAATTTAAAGATGTGATGTAATCAACAATGATTAATCACAAGTTAAAAGAATAGTTCAAGAAAACTTGCCTACACCGTTTGATTATCGTTACAAAACATAACTTAGCTTTATCCAAAGACCTAATATAGATAATACCGATCTCCAAATATTAGAATAATATCATCACAGTATAAAATAACCTAAACACATTACCACATAATCCTTTCTGTCTATACAACACATAAGACCTAGTATCAAGTCAAACTATTGCAGTCTGAGTTGAGTTCTAAGACTATTACGACATCCCATTTACCCAATCGGATAACTATCGAGCCTAATATCCATAAGACTCTTTCTAAACGCAACACAATTAACTTAGACAAATAATTATTCAGTTAAAATAATTTTCATAGGCTCATAATAATTTTCAAGTAATTATTATCATTTATTATAATTTTCAATCATTAATATCATATTTATATGATTTAAATACCACTTAATTCTATTATCATTAATATTTATTTAATATTAAATATTAATGAAATTCTTAACATAATATTATAATATATTTATAATATCTCCTAGTATTTTAATACTTTATTATTACCTTTAAATGATTTTAAATTAATTAAGACCATTTTTAAATAATTGCCATTAACATTAAATATTAATGTTTTTCATGACAAAATATCAAAAGTTATATTTTATAACTTAAAATATTTTTATAACACTTAAATCATTTTATATAATTTTAAAAGAATTAATTCTAATTTTCTATAATTTATTTAATTCATTTATTAAATAAATCAATTACCATTAATATTATTAATTAATAAAATTCATCACATAATATTAAAAGTCATTAAAAATAACTTAAATTTTTTTATATACCATAATATAATTTTAAATGATTTTTCAAGTATTAAAATAATTTTTAAGTAATTTATTTAATATTATAATTAAATAAATTAAATACCATTAATATTCCAAAAATATTAAATATTAATGAAATATATTCAAAATAATTTAAAACCTATTTTAAGACTTTAAAATAATTTTTAGGAATTTATTGTGAATTTTTAATAATTAAAAACTATTTTTCTCTATTTATTAAATAAAATAATTAATTTCCGTAAATAAACTGTCACTAAAGGGCCCTATAGGGACAGAACTGTCGCTATAGGTGTTCTTCATCAATCCCAGAAATTCAAAGTCAGTTGCTAAGTTACCAGGTTTGACCACCATTTGATTCATGATCCTATGATCTTCTGGGTTTGCTAATGTGTTATACATGTAGTATTAATGTCATACTACACACACAAACTGATTTCAGGGTTATAACATAACACAACAGAGAGATATAGACCTCCAAAAATCATGTCAGACATGTTCTTAATTTTCTAGGTTACCCAGAAATGAAGAACAACCAAGGTACCTACTTTTCAATCCTGGTAACATGCATTATGTGCTTGATTTGTGTGATATAAAGGTTCAATCCTATAGTCGTGATGTCAGGGTACAACAACATGTTAATATATCAGTCTAAAAATATCACAAGTAATAGATCTAGGTCGGTCAAATCAAGATACCAAGAACCGCTTTGAAGATTTCTAGGTTGCCTTAATCTTCATCCCATGATGATGGTCAACGCTGGTTTGACACTCATAACTTCAATTCCGTTTATGATTTTGGTAAGCTAAAGGCTTAGATGTATAGCCTACATGTCAGTCTACAAGATCAATACACTAACATATCATAACAACTTAAACACAACAAGATCTAAGGCTTTGAAAAGCTTGTTAGAAATTCTGGGTATTCTGGAAATTTTCTGGGTTTTCCAGAAATCAACTTTGTGCTCGAACAGTCTACTTTGACCATCCACTATATTCAATCTATTTCTGATTTAAGGGATCTAAAGGTATGTATCCATAGTCCATATAACAGACTACAATTTGGTTACAACAACATCATCAAACTACTTAAAATCTGTCAGATTCTTGCCTTGAAAAACATTGTCAGACACTGATAAAGAGCTTTCTGGGTTACCCAGAAACTCTTGGTCATGCTCGGTCAACTAAGTTTGACCAACAATAACTTGTAATATGGACATGGTATGACCATGATTCCACTTCCAGATTATAGTCCTCATGACATACTATAACTACAAACATTTAGAACACCCAAAACATAAATAGACTGAGATCTATGAGGTCTGACATTCAACTGTCAGACCATATTTTCCAGTTTTTCAGATTTTTGAAAACTTCAAATTTATGCATCTAGATGTTATAGATCTAGGAAGTAACAACCCAGATCACTAATATATACTACAAACAGCATATTAAAATACTTAATCATAACATCTAACATAAAACACATGGATCTTCAAGTTTAGGGTTTATACCTCCTTTTTGAGCTTGATCTTAATTCTGATCATCATGATCTGTTCTTGGCTTGCTAAATATTATTCTAGGAACTGATCCATTACTAAAATTCGTGGGTTTAGAGAGAGAGGTTTTGTGGAGTGTTTATGAACAAATGGGGCTAAATGATGAACTTTCCTCTCTCTCTCCCAGTCTCTATATAATATGGTACAATGCATATGGCTGATCATGTGATCAAATTTTTGCTGATTAAAAATGATTACTAGACCACATGGCTAGCTAGAGTTGGTCAGCAACCACTTACTAGGGCTTGATCTACACTCCGCCTCATTAAAATATTCAAAAGGGTAGTTTGGACATTTGACTTGTAAAGTTAATGGCAACTTGGTAACTTATCACAACCCTTAGGTTTTAACCCTCACGGTTTGACCCTCAGGGTTTAACCCTAAGGTTATACAATTTAAATTTCTAAGCTTTTCTAATTAGTTTTTAAAAATAAAAAATTAAGATTTGTAAATTATAATTAGGGTTTCCTAATTATATTCAAGCTTGCTAATTAGGATTAATATTTCCTAATTAAAAATTGCTAATTTAGCAATTAGGTTCCATAATTGTACATTAGGGTTTTCAGCTGAACAATTAGGGTTTTCTAATAATCAATTTGGGCTATCCCTAATTAAATAAATGACATTAAAACCTTTATACTTATCTCCAAGCTTCCCAATTAGGGTTTTAATATTTCGAATTAGGGTTTCAGATTCTCGATTTTGAAATTAGGGTTTCTAGAGCCAGTACTAGGGTTTCTTATCGATCGTTAGGGTTTTCTAACTGAACATCGAGGTTCTTAATATATTATTAGGGTTTGTGACTGATATAATTTATTTGGTCAACCTTTAACCCTTAACCACATACTGTACACATATATGACCATATACACAGAACATATACACTTATACCCTTAACACTGTAAACCTTTATCAAAAGTTTTTAAATTCACAAAATTCATTCCCAAAAATGTCAAATCCATACAACAACACCGACCAAATGATGAACGACGGAATGTTTAGGAGCTTTCTTCAATTCATGCAACATTAGGCGAGAGAGACTCCTATTAAAAATACAGGTGGAAACACTGACAATTCATGGATGGTCACTGCTAAGCAATTCAAAGAGTTGGGACCACCAATGTTTTTGGGAAAGCCAGAACCACGTAAGGCAGAGACGTGGAGTAAGCAGATCACCAATATATTTGATATCTTGGGATACTCCGAGGAGAAAAAGGTTCCCTTTTCCACCTTCATGTTGCGAGGAGAGGCATATCATTGGTGGGAATGTGTAAAATGTACTCAGCCTGCCACACTAAAGATGTCTTGGGAGAAGTTCCAAGAAATTTTCAACGACAAGTACTTTCTCGAAAGTATTCGTTACATGAATGAGGTGGAATTCATCAAGCTGGAGCAAAACAATATGACCATATCGCAGTACGAAGCTAAGTTTACCGATTTATCCCGGTTTGCATCCCATTTGGTAGATAATAAGGAGCGTATAACGCAAATGTTTCTAAGAGTTTGAAACCTATAATATGCCAATACCTCCTTTCTCAAAAACTTTGCTTGTATTCTGATGTTGTGAATAGAGCTCAGTTATTGGAACGCGATAATGAGTCAACCCAACCAAGAGATAGCAGCTGACAAAATGATAATACCAGTGGTAGCAGTCATCGAAGCGGTGACAACAAACGTGGAGAAAATCAACAAGCCAGAAATGGTAACCACTTCGGTGGTAATCATGGCCAAGATAATAGAAGTGAAAATTTCACGAAGAGAAGGTTCAATAATGATGAAAAGACAGCAGCACCAGCACCCGTTGTTAAGGAAGTAGAATGACCACTGGTCGTATACTGCAAATACAGAGGGGAGGGACACATCAGTCCAAACTGTACGCAACAATCCAAAGTGTGTTACAATTACGGAAGAGAAGGTCACCTAGCCCAATTTTTTCGTGTAGTGAAGTCAAGTCCAACTGGGATGGAGACACCAAAGGTCATCCCAAACAAGTCAAAGTCGGTAGTTCAAGGGAGAGCGTTTGTCGTGACCTCCCAAAAAGCGAGGAACCCGAACGAGGTTATCAAAGGTAAGCTAATCATAAACTCTTGCGAAGTCTATACCTTATTTGATACCGGTTCTACCCATTATTTTATTTCTCCTACTTGCGCTCAACGTTTAAATTTAATTTTGAAGAAATTAGACTTTGACTTATCAGTTGAAACTCCGTTGAGAGAAACTTCCATTACATCCACTGTTTATAAATCTTGTTTGATTCAAATCGGCACCCGCTCATTACCTGTCAATCTTATTTCATTGAAAATACTTGAATTTAGTGTGATTTTTCGGTTTAATTGGTTAACTATTCATCATGCAAAAATTGATTATTTTTGTAAGGTTGTTAGCTTCCATATTCCTAACCAACCTATTATGCGAATTCAAGTAACCAAACCACTAAAGTCAATTACTGTCATATCAAGCCATAAAGCTATTCGTTTATTGAAAAACAGATGTCAATCTTTCTTAGCCCATGTCACGGATTTAAACAAAAATACCTCAGATTTGAATGATATTTTTATTGTTAATAAATTTCTTGACGTATTCCCTGAAGAAGTTCCTAGTCTACCCAAGAGCGTGAAATCAAGTTTTGAATTGACCTTGAACCCGGTACAAGACCCATTTCCAAAGCCCCATATCGAATGGCTCTTATTAAACTCCAGGAGTTAAAAACTTAACTGCAAGAATTATTAGGCATCAGTTTCATTCGTCCTAGTACGTCTCCTAAGGGTGCTTGTAAGACTCCAACTTTTTATAAATGAAATTGAATTTCCTCTATTTATTATTTTGAAATAGTAAAGATTGATTTGATTAATGTGGTTAGTTATGGGTAAAATGCGCAAATATCTTAAATAAATAAGTGGTTATAAAATATTCATTGTTATCGAGGAATATTCATTTGGTCGTGGAATATTCTTACTGTTGGGGAATATTCGTACGACGGCACAACCTTGTGTGGGCCCCATAACGGAAAGTGATTGGATGAAGAAAACGAAAAGTATGAGTTTTTATAAATAACGGCGTAGTTGTTACCGTTAACACTGTTGGAATACCCAGTGGTTTAAACACAGTAGCACATGGTATTGCACCAATTATCGATTCTTACGTAAGAAGGCACTACTCAATAATTGTTACAATAATTACTATTTCATATTTTATTTTATTGATTCAATAATTGCTACGTTGATATTTTATATTATTGTTGTTTCAATAATTGTCATTACACAATATTTCCCATTATCAGATCAATAATTCATATTATTTGAATAATATTATTAGATAACATTATTAGCAATGTCTAGAAAGTTCTGTCGAGGAAAGGGGTTAGAGTCATCTAATTGCGGCAAAGATGAGAGAAATCCTTATCGAAAGCCCCTCTTTCCGAAAGCGATTCGTTGTCAAGTATTATGATTCTATAATATTATTTATGAATAATTAATTATTGATTTATATGATAAGGAAAATATTTATTTAAGTGGATATAAATGGAGGAATTTTTAGAAAAGTGACAATTGTTAAAAATTGATATTTTTTCTTTTCTGATAAAATAATTCGTTATATT
Organism: Panax ginseng; assembly: GCA_020205605.1. Taxonomy (NCBI): domain Eukaryota; kingdom Viridiplantae; phylum Streptophyta; class Magnoliopsida; order Apiales; family Araliaceae; genus Panax; species Panax ginseng. The sequence continues at coordinate 110,843,548 of CM035129.1, forward strand.
ACAGTAATATAATAATGGTGGTATTTTTATAATGAATGTGTGATATATGAATAAATGAGGAGGAATAGTATTTTTGTTATAATAAATGCTAAAAACATGTTAAACATATTGGTGGACCCCATTTTTGACTGAAATTTGATTATAGCTTGTAAAATCGTCCGTCTGTGGATTTCGGTCAATTTCTGTTTAGAATTTGGAAAAACTTAAACTTACAAAGTTGTAGAGAATTGAATTTCCTATGGAATGGACATAAGATTTGAATTTTTCTTATAAAAGGGCTATTTATTATGAATTATTGAAGTTCCAGAATAATTGATTGTTTGGAGTTTTAAATGATTTTAATAAGAAAAACGTTTTTGTGATTTTTGGTGGGTTGTGTGGCTGATATTTTGACCAAAGAAGTGTGCGTAGGAAATTTAAAAAAATATATTAATATTTTATTAAATTTTTTGCTTTGGTATTCTAAGCATTTTCATATAAATAGGGTGCTTAGGTTAGAATTAAAAATCACACCAGAATCTGAAGTTTTCTCTCTCTATATTATCGAGTGAATTTTGTGAGTATTTAGATACTTTGAGTGTTGCTATACGGTGCAAGTTTCCTTCAGCGTTATATATGATATTCCAGCCATAAGTACTATTCTTTTGAGGTAAGGGATGCTATTTTTTTTAAATGATATTATTTCTTTCAATATCATTATGCCTGAATATTGTTAAGATTTTTCTTGTGAAATTCTTGTCTTTTTGTGTTGGGATTACTATCACGAATACGACACTATTCACAGAAAAATTATATTTTCGTTCTTTGTCCCAGATGTCCATTTTTGTTACTATCTTTGATTGTATCCATGTTTTGATCATTATTCTTGAATTTTACTCCACCATAGTATATTATGCGGTATTTTTTGAACATGGATAAATCGAAGTACAAATTCCTAATATTTGTTCTTTTGTCTCACTGGATTCGTTTTCTTTAAAATATTTTTCATCATCCTCAGTCCTGAATGATGATATAACTGAATATCTTTGGCCTATAGTGCAAAGATGAATGATTTCTGATGAACATCTTTGGCCGTAGTGCAAGATGAACAGTGTTGAGATGAACCCTGACCCATCGATGAATATCTTTGGCCTGTAGTGCAAAGATGAATATTTGATTCAAAATGTATAGTGATTGATATTATAGGATAAAATATTGGTGATGGACTTCAAAATCATAGAAGATAGTAGATTTCATTCTCTACTTCACTCTTCTAAATGAATTGTTATTTCCGTTGCGAATATTGATTTAAAACTTGTTGTCTATTATATTCTATCAGATTTTTCCCTGTTGAGGACTAATGATAATTTTTTCTATATTATCTTAGTGATAATATTCTTTACTGGGCTACTTGAGCTCACCCTTTTCCTTTTTGTTCCATTTTTCTTCTCATGAGGCGAGAATGTAGCGAGTACTAGTCGGGGTATGGAATGATGGTTCTAGAAAGTTGTTTTAGTGGTCCTCACTATTTTTGTAAATTAATATATCGATAATTGTAATGAGGACTTATTTGAGTCTAGATATTGTCTAGAAGACAATATTTGTATTTAAACTCACAATTTATGTGTTGTCGTATTTTGCACGACAATTGTATTATTAAAGTTGTAGTTGTTCCTGTACCATGTATTTGGCCACTCAGAATGGGTGATGTATACCTATTTTGGGGGCATCACAGTGCTCATGTTCTATTCGTAAAGAAGAAAGATGGGAGTATGCGACTTTGTATTAATTATCGGGAGTTGAATCATGTCACCGTCAAAAATAGGTACCCGTTGCCTCGCATTGATGACATGTTTGACCAGTTGCAAGGCTCTAAATTCTTTTCAAAGATCGATCTTCGTTCCGGATATCACCAGTTAAAGATTAAAACTGATGACATTCCAAAGACTGCTTTCAGAACTCGGTACGGGCATTACGAATTCCTAGTCATGTCTTTTAAATTAACTAATGCTCCAGCTGACTTCATAGATATGATGAACCAAGTATTCAAGGAATATTTAGATCATTTTATGGTTATCTTTATTGATGGCATCCTCATATACTCCAAAAGTCGTGAAGATCATGAGCAAAACTCGAGGCTAATACTTCAAAAGCTTCGTGAAAATAAGCTATACGCCAAGTTGAAGAAATTCGAGTTCTGGCTTAAGGAAGTAGCATTCCTTGGGCACATGATATCGATTCACAGAATATCTGTTGACCCAGCAAAGATTGAAGCAATACAAAGCTGGGAGCAACCTAAGTCAGTGACCGAAGTACGTAGCTTTCTGGGCTTAGCTAGTTATTATTGGAGATTCGTGGAAGGATTTTCTCGAATCGCTACTCCATTAACTCAGCTGACTCGAAAAGATACAAAATTCGGTTGGAGCGAGGAATGTGAGAAGAGTTTTCAAGAACTCAAGAGGAGACTCATTTCAGCACCTGTTCTGATAATACCATATGGTTTGGAGGGATTTATCATCTACAGTGATGCTTCAGGCAGAGGGTTAGGATGTGTTCTCAATCAACATGGGAAAGTCATAGCCTGTGCCTCACGAAAACTCAAAGAATATGAGAGGAATTATCCTACTTATGATCTAGAGTTGATATCTGGAGGCATTACCTGTATGGGGAGAAAGTGGAGATCTATACGGATCATAAAAGCCATAAATATTTTTTCACTCATAAGTAACTCAACATGCGGCAATGACATTGGCTTGAGCTGTTGAAGGATTACGATCATACCATTCAATACCATCCTGGAAAAGCAAACGTGGTAGCTGACGCGTTGAGTAGAAGATCATATGCGTGTATGAGTGAGATATTTTGTGATTCGATATCACGTGTACTATTCCTGCTGGGGTACTATTCACGAGTTACTAATTATGGGTTACTATTCACCCGATTACTATTCACTCAAATATTATTCACTCGTGTATTCGGGATACTTTTCGTGCCAGAGTACTATTCGTGGGTTACTATTCACCTAGTTACTTTTCACTCTAGTATTATTCACTCGGGTATTCGGGGCACTTTTCATGTCGGAGTACTATTCACGGGGTACTATTCCTGAAGTACTATTCACAGGGTACTATTCATGGGGTACTATTCATCGAAAAATTTATTTCTTTTCTATCCAAATTATTTTTGATACATGGATATTATTCTTGAATTTTACTCCACAAAGCAGTATCATATTGACAATTTGGATATTTCTAAACTCTGGATAAATTTAAAGTCTTTAATATTTATCCTTGATTCTGTTTGATTGATGCTTATATCATCGTCATCATCCTCATGCTTATATTGTAACGAAAGTCATCTTTGGCCCATAGTGCATAGATGGACTGTTGATTATTGGTTTTACGGTTTTATATCTTTGGCTTATATGCAAAGATGGACTGTTGATTATTGATTTTACAATTGTATATCTTTGGCTTACGTGCAAAGATGAACTGTTGATTGATAGCTTTGGTTCGTAGTGCAAAGATGGACAGGTGTATGACATGATCATGACCACTTGTGATACTAACAAATATCCTTGGCCCGTAGTGCATGGATAATTCGATGATGTAATTGGTAGGATCATGACAATTAGTTACCAATTGTATGTGTTTGGCCGTAGTGCACTGACAGACAATTGATTGGTATGATAATGACCATTAGTTTTATAGTTGAATATCTTTGGCCCGTAGTGCAAAGATAGACAACTAATTGGTAAGATCATTGTTATTACATTTGAATATCTTTAGCCTTTGGGGTAAGGATATTGAGTAAACGTTCTGTTAAGCCTTTGTGGCAAGGAGAAACTGTTGATTTACATGATTATAAATATGAATTGTGAATTTAACTATAATCTTTAGTGGTTCAGGTGAAGACAAGTGATGAAAATTCTCTTTGTCTTGGGTACAACAAAGAACTGTTGATCAGTATTATAGGAATGAAATATTAACGATGAACTTTTAATTTGGAGGAGATAGTGGACATTTATGTTCTACTTGAGTCTTCTAATGGATTGTTGATTCCGCTACAATTATGGTTGAAAGCTGTTATCATCTACCATATGTTCAAAATCTCTGATTTATTACTGATGAAGGCTATTGATAAATTAATTATCTTAGCCATAATATTCTCTACTGGGCTATTTGTGCTCACCCTTTTGCTTCATAATTCCTTTTAGGTAATAAGAGTGTAGCTGGGTCGAGTGGGGATAACAAGGGAATAGTGTGATGGTCCGAGATTGTCGAAGTTTCTCAATACATTATAAAATGGCATGACATGCAATATAGAATTGTATTGAGGTCCTAAGATACGTGTGTCATATTTTATACATCACTTAATAATTGATTTTGGTGAACAACAATTGGGTGATGAGAACCCGACTTTGAAAGCATCAAAAGTGCACCTCATTAGAATGAACAAGATAGTAATCTTCTCCTTCTTCTTGAAGGTCTTGAAATATTTGCTGCTGTATTTTATATGGCATTGTAATAATTTGAGTTTGGATACTGTCTACGAGATAATTTTATATTAAAACTCACATCTTATGTGTTGTCGTACTCTACACGATAGTTCAACAGTTGTATAAATGAAGTTTGTATTTTATTTTTGTAATGTGATATCTGGCGACTCAGAATAGGTCGTGTGGACCTATTTTGGGGGCGTTAGAAATGGTATCAGAGCTTAGGGATATGGTCTCTGGCGGAGATCCGCGATTAGAACTAGGAGGGGAGAGACGAATAATATCCTTTGCTAGTGTGTGTCATACCTAAGCTTAATTTTCTTACCTAAGTTGACAAATTGCGATATGTCAATTAACCTTTGTTTTGAAGATGTAGTCTAGAATGATATCTGAAATACAGGAGATGAGCAATGGGAAAATTATGATACATAGGAAATAACCGAGAATGTACAATTCGAAAAGAAAGCAAGGTATTCTGATCTCTTCGAACTACCAGGTACGTAAATTTTGAGGGCAAAATTTCATAAGGAGGGCAGATTGTGAGACCCTAAATTTTATGAAATGAAAGTATTCAATTTTCTTATAATTATTATTTTATTTAGTAAATAGTTAAATTGATAAAAGGTTAAAGTAAAGGGTGATATGTAAATTTTTTTTGCAAAGTAAGCAAGTTGATATAAAATATTTGTTGTGTCGGGGAATATTCTTTTTGTAAGGGAATATTTGCTCGATGACATAATCATTAGTGGACCCCACAACTGAAGTTTTGTCGTAGTTAGAAAATGACAGAAATATCTTTTTATAAAAATAACGGCGAAAGTTTTACCGTTAAACTGTTGAACTACCAGGTGGTAAAAGTACAGTAATACACGTGGTTGCATAGTAGCACACGGTAATTATTATTAATGCTTACGTAAGAAGCCACTCAGTTTACTCAATTATTGCTACAGTAATTGTTGCATAGTATCTCACAATATTTGATTCAATTATTGTCACAGTATAATCTGCATAATATTTTATATTATTAAATCAATAATTGAGATGACAAAGTTATTCATATTATTATTAGCAATATTGACGATGTCTAGAAAGTTCTATCGAGAAGAGGTTTGGTCACCTAATTGATTGAGCGCCAATAAGGAGAAATCCTTATCGGAAAGCCCCCTCTTTCTTGGGAATGATCTGGTTGTTAAATATTGTGAGTTATATTATTAATGATGAATAATTGTTGAAGTATTAAGAATGTGTTTATTGAAAATAAGTGATTTACAAAAGTTAGAGGTGAATAATGTAAACTTGGAAAACTTTATAGGTACCAAAGTGTAATAAGTTAAATTAATCTGGACCATTGGTGGTGGTTTTAATAGTAAATCAATCTGAACCATCAGTGGTGGTTTTAATAGTAAATTAATTTGGACCATCAGTAGTGGTTTTAAAAGTAAATCAATCTGAACCGTCGGTGGTGCTTTTAAAAGTAAATCAATTTGGATCGTCGGTGGTGGTTTTAATAGTAAATTAATCTGGACCGTCGGTGGTGGTTTTAATAGTAATCAATATGGACCGTCCATTCTAATAGTAAATCAATTTGGACCATTCATGAATTAGTTACTATTTAGTCTATTCTCCTATAAATAGAAGCTTAATTCTTCTTTTATTCTCACCAATTCACCGAGATTCAAAAGATAAGCTATAGAGAGAGAAACTATAGAGAGCAACAAGAAGAGTATTCTGCTACTTCACTATTGCAGTATCCAGTCTTCTACTAAGGTAAGGGACGTTATTTTCATTTGGTAAGGGGTAATATTTATTTCGTATTCATAAGGAATACTATTTTTTGTATTCATCCTTTAATATGTCAGAATAACCTGTCTACGCGGATTACGTACCGTATGACAAGTGAAAATTCATTTGCAGTTTCGTATGTTATTTCTTTTCATATTCTTAAATTTAAACTTACTATGGTAAGTATTGCTTCTATAATCCTTGAAATTAGTAGAATATCCTTGAGTTTTGCGCTTCATCCAGTATCGTTTTATTGGAATATTGATATGAACTTTCTTATTAAATATGAATATTTTCACCCGGGGTAGTATTCACGGGTTACTATTCACCCGATTACTATTCACTATAATATTATTCACTCGGGTATTCGGGGCACTTTTCATGCCGGGGTACTATTCACGAGTTACTATTCACCCAATTACTATTCACTTAAATATTATTCACTCGAGTATTCGGGGTACTTTTTGTGTCAGAGTACTATTCACGGGTTACTATTCACCCAGTTACTATTCACTCTAGTATCATTCACTCGGGTATTCGAGACACTTTTTATGTCAGAGTACTATTCATGGGATACTATTCCCGAAGTACTATTCACGGGGTACTATTCACCGAAAAATTTATTTCTTTTTTGTCCAAATTATTTTTGATACACGGATATTATTCTTGAATTTTACTCCACAAAGCAGCATCATATTGACAATTTGGATATTTTTAAACTCTGGATAAATTTAAAGTCTTTGATATTTATCCTTGATTCTGTTTGATTGATGCTTATATCATTGTCATCATCCTCATGCTTATATTGTAACGAAAGTCATCTTTGGCCCATAGTGCATAGATGGACTGTTAATTATTGGTTTTATGGTTGTATATCTTTGGCTTGCGTGCTAAGATGGACTGTTGATTATTGATTTTACAATTGTATATCTTTGGCTTACGTGCAAAGATGAACTATTGATTGATAGCTTTGGCCCATAGTGCAAAGATGGACAGGTGTATGACATGATCATGACCACTGGTGATACTAGCAAATATCCTTGGCCCGTAGTGCATGGATAATTCGATGATGTAATTGGCAGGATTATGACAATTAGTTAACAGTTGTATGTCTTTGGCCGTAGTGCATTGATAGACAATTGATTGGTATGATCATGACCATTAGTTTTATAGTTCAATATCTTTGGCCCGTAGTGCAAAGATAGACAACTGATTGGTATGATCATTGTTATTACATTTGAATATCTTTAGCCTTTGGGGTAAGGATATTGAGTAAATATTCTGTTAAGCCTTTGTGGCAAAGAGAAAGTATTGATTTACATGATTATAAATATGAATTATGAATTTAACTATAATCTTTAGTGGTTCAGGTGAAGACAAGTGATGAAAATTCTCTTTGTCCTGGGTACAACAAAGAACTGTTGATCAGTATTATAGGAATGAAATATTAACGATGAACTTTTAATTTGGAGGAGATAGTAGACATTTATGTTCTACTTGACTCTTCTAATGGATTGTTGATTCCGTTACGATTATGGTTGAAAGCTGTTATCATCTACCATATGTTTTAAATCTCTAATTTATTACTGATGAAGCCTATGGATAAATTAATTATCTTAGTCATAATATTCTTTACTGGGCTATTTGTGCTCACCCTTTTTCTTTATAATTCCTTTCAGGTAATAAGAGTGTAACTGGGTCGAGCGGGGATAACAGGGGAATAGTGTGATGGTCCGAGATTGTCAAAGTTTCTCAATACATTATAAAATGGCATGACATGCAATATAGAATTGTATTGAGGTCCTATGATATGTGTGTCATATTTTATACGTCACTTAATAATTGATTTTGGTGAACAACAATAGGGTGATGAGAACTCGACTTTGAAAGCGTCAAAAGTGCACCTCATTAGAATGAACAAGATAGTAATCTTCTCATTCTTCTTTGGGGTCTTGAAATATTTGTTGCTATATTTTATATGGCATTGTAATAATTTGAGTTTGGATACTATCTACGAGACAATATTATATTAAAACTCACAGTTTATGTGTTGTCGTACTCTACACGATAGTTCAACAGTTGTATAAATGAAGTTTGTATTTAATTTCTATAATGTGATATCTGACGACTCATAATGGGTTGTGTGGACCTTATTTGGGGGCATGACATCTTTGGTTAAAACATCAGCCACACAACCCACCAAAAATCACAAAAACGTTTTTCTTATTAAAATCATTTAAAACTCCAAACAATCAATTATTCTTGAACTTCAATAATTCATAATAAATAGCCCTTTATCAGAAAAATTCGAATCTTATGTCCATTCCATAGGAAATTCAATTTTCTACAACTTTGTAAGTTTAAGTTTTTCCAAATTCCAAATGAAAATTGAATCAAAAATCCATAAACCAGATTTATTTTATAAAGCTATAATCAAATTTCAAAAAAATGGGGCCCACTAACATGTTTAACATGTTTTTAACAATTATTGTAACAAAAAATACTCTTCCTCCTAATTTATTCATATATCACACATTCATTGTAAAAATATCACCATTATTATATTATTAAATTATAATAATATATTTAAATGAATTATTTTATTAGAAAAGATAAAATATCAATTTTCAACAGTTGTCACTTTTTTAAAAATTCCTCCATTTATATCCACATAAATAAATATTTTCCTTATCATATAAATCAATAATTAATTATTCACATATAATATTATAGAATCACAATAATGACAACCAGGTGGTTCCCAAGAAAGAGGGGGCTTTCCGATAAGGATTTCTCCTTACTGGCGCGCAATTAGGTGACCAAACCTCTCCTTAGACATAACTTCCTTAGACATTGCCAATAATGCTATCTGATAATATTATTCAAATAATATGAATTATTGATCTGATAATGGAAAATACTGTGCAGTGACAATTATTGAAACAACAATAATATAAAATATCAACGTAGAAATTATTGAATCAATAAAATATTAAACAGTAATTACTGTAACAATTATTGAGTAGTGCCTTCTCACATAAGAATCAATAATTGGTGCAATACCGTATACTACTGTGCAACACCGTGTATTACTGTGTTTTAACCACCGGGTATTACAACAGCGTTAACGGTAACAACTACGTCATTATTTATAAAAAACTTATACTTGTCGTTTTCTTCATCCAATCGCTTTCTGTTATGTGGCCCACACAAGGTTGTGTCGTCGTACGAATATTCCCCGACAGTAAGAATATTCCACGACCAAACGAATATTCGCCGACAACAATGAATATTTTATAACCACTTGCTTATTTAAGATATTTGTGAATTTTAACCATAACTTACCACATTAATCAAATCAACCCTTACTATTTCAAAATAATAAATAGAGGAAATTTAATTTCATTTATAATAAGTTGGGGTCTTACAACCTCCCCACCTTATGAAATTTCATCCACGAAATTAACGTACGTACCTGGTATTTCGAAAAGGTGAGGATACCTCGCTTTCATTTCCGTTTCCAACTCCTAGGTTATTTCCTCAATAGCATGGTTCCTCCACAAAACTTTAACTTGTGGTATGACCTTTGTGCGTAGGACATACTCCTTCATATCCAAGATCTTGATAAGTACCTCCACGTACGTTAATACTTCGGCTATTTCGTCTGGTTATAACTCAATAACGTGGTTCGGGTCTTTCACATATTTACAAAGCACAGATATGTGAAAAACATTATGAGCACGAGACATACTTTGAGGTAACGCGAGTCTATAGGCCACATTTCTTACTCGGTCAAGAATCTGAAATGGACCAATAAATCGTGGATTGAGCTTTCCTCTTTTCCCAAATCTTATAACTCCCTTCCATGGAGCAACACGCAATAATATATGATCCCCAATACTAAATTCCACGTCCTTTCGATGAAGATCCGCATAATTCTTTTATCGATCCTGTGCCGTTTGTATATGTTGTCGAATCATTTGGATCTTTTCTATAGTCATACGTACCAACTCTGGTCCCAACAATGTTGCTTCACCCACCTCATCCCAACAATGTTGCTGGGGCGGGCATCATTTGCCTTTACACCCGCCAGAATGGGGTCATCATCAAGCTAGAGCGGAGAAGGGAGCGGTCACGGCTGGGGTGTCGATCCTGAAGTTGTCCTGCTTTGATTAAACTTCTTCTTGGGCATGGTTTCTAGTAATTGCATGACAATGGAAGTCTAATTGAATGGATTTTCGGCTGGAGCTTGTATGCTAGATATCTATTACACTATCAACAACAACTTGAACATAACAACGGGGCATATTACGAAGATCTAATCTGAGTTTTGGAGAGCAAGCGTGGAGGAGTATTTCGAGGGAATTTTCAAGACGATTACGGTTGTAGGCTACGTGAAGGGTGTTTTTTAATATTCGTCATCTTAGGCTATTATTTGTAATCAAAAGAATGATTTCTATGATTTATTCAGTGCTTATTTCGTTTGACATGAACTAATTCACTTTTTAAGCTTATGATGGATCTTTAAGTGAATCAATGATTTTGTAAACTTTAAGTTCCAATTTAATAATCTATCGCCAGTATATCTATACTGATTTGAGATTGAATCTATGAATTGCCTGATCAACAGTTCTTTGTGGAATTGGATGGAATCGAGAGTGGATTTTTAAATCTAGACCTAATTAATATATCATGTGTTCATGATTTTGTGAATAGCTTAATCTTGATGAATGTTAAGGTAGATATATGCTTGACATCGCATGTAATCGGATAGAGAACTTATTCTTAAACTTTCTTCAATTGTAATTCACATAGAGATAAGACCCCAAATAATTAATAAATGAAATTTAATTTCTAATTATTATTTTGAAATAGTAAGGGTTGATGTGATTAATGTGGATAGTTATGGGTAAAATACGCAAATATTTCAAAATAAGCAAGTGGTTATAAAATATTCATTGTTGTTTCTGGGAATATTCGTTTGGTCGTGGAATATTCAGACTGCTTTGAATATTCGTGACGACGACGCACAAGCAGCCATGTGTGTGGGCCCCATAACTAAAAGCGATTGAGGAAGAAAAACGACAAATATAAGTTGTTTAAAAATAACTACAGAAGTTGTTACCGCTATAATCGTTGAATACCCTATGGTTAAAACACAAGAATACGCTATTGTCAGCAAGAGAAGACACCAGATTGCACCAATTATCGACTTTTACGTAAGAAGGCACTACTCAATAATGGTTACAAAGAATTATCGCTCAAGAGATTTTTTTATCGGTTCAATAATTGTCATATTGATATTTTATATTGTCGTTGTTTCAATAATTGTCATTACACAAGATTTTTCATTATCGGCAATAATTCATATTATCCTAATAATATTATTAGATAACATTATTGGCAATGTCTAGAAAGTTCTGCTCTAAGGAGAGGTTTGGTCACCTAATCATGCCAAGAAGGAGAAATTTTTATCGAAAGCCCTCTTCCTCGAACCGCCTCGTCACAATATTGTGATTCTCGTAATATTATTTGTGAATAATTAATTATTGATTCATATGATGAGGAAAATATTGATTTTATGTGGATATAGATGGAGAAAATTTTTAATGTGACAATTGTTGAAAATTGAAATTTTATCTTTTTCTCGATAAAATAATTCATTTAAATATATATATTATTATATTTTAATAATATAATAATGGTGATATTTTTACAACGAATGTGGAATATATGAGTATACGAGGAGAAAGAGTATTTTTGTTGCAATAAATGTTTAAAACATGTTAAACATGCTCTGCGGACCCCATTTATCGATCGAAATTTGATTATAAATTTCTAAAATCGCCTGCTTGTGGATTTCTTTTACAATTTTGCTTGAATTTGGAAAACTTTTCTTCTCGCAAAGTTGTAGAGAATTGAATTTCCTATAAAAACTCAAGAGATTTGAATTTTTCACAAAAGGGCTATTTATTGTGAATTATTGAAGTTCAAGTTCAAAATAATTGATTTTTGGAAGTTTAAATTATTTTAAATAATAAAAACGTTTTTAATAAGGTAGGTGTGCCCACTAGCATGGAAAAAAGAGCTGAGATCAGATTGTCCAAGGTGTGCGTGAAGATTATATATATATATATATATATATATATATATTTAATAAATTTTCGCTTTTTCTGTTCTAAGCATTTTCCTATAAATAGGTGCTTAGGTTAGAATTGAAAATCACACCGTAAACCCAAGTTTTCTCTCTATATTATCGAAATTATTCTTGTGAGTATTTTGAGTATACTTTGAGTATTGCTATACTATGAAAGTTCGTTATAGCCTATATCCAAAGATTCCAGCTAAGTACCGCCTTTCCGAGGTAAGGATATTATTTTTTTTTCGTAATGATATTATTTCTTCAATATCATTATGTCAAATATTGATCCAAGTTTTTATCAAATTTGGAACTTTTGGTGTCTGAGTTACTATTCACGATACTGCACACTATTCACGATACTAGATTATTCACTTAATACTACACTATTCATCTAAAAATGAAAATTTTTCTTTTCGTCTAAAATATCTATTGTGGATACTAGCTTTGATTGTATCCATGTTTTGATCATTCTTGAATTTTACACCACTATGATTATTTTTGAGGTATTTTTGACGTGGATAAAACAAAGTACTAATCCTTAATCCTTAATCCTTGTCATTTTGATTCACCGATTCGCTTTTTTAAAAAAATTTTTCATCATCCTCGCCTTAAATGATGATATTATGGAATATCTTTGGCCCGTAGAAAGCAAAGATGAATGATTTCTGATGAATATCTTTGGCCTTGAGTGCAAAAAAAGATGAATGATTTTCTCGATGAATATCTTTGGCCCGTAAAAAGATGAACAGTGTTTAGATGAACACGACTAATCGGGTGAATGTCCTCGGCCTCAGTGCAAGGATGAATATATGATTCCGTATATATATCGATTGATGTTACAGGATAAAAATATTGATGATGGACCGTTAAATTCATAGATATTAGTAGATTTCATCCTCTACGTAACTCTTCTATGAATTAATATTTTCCATCATGCGAGTATTGATTTAAAACTTGTTGTCTATTGTATTCTATTAGATTTTTTTTTCTCGTCGTGAAGACTAACGATAATTTGTTCTCAGATTATCTTAGTCATAATATTCTTTATCGGGCTAGTTGAGCTCACCCTTTCCTCCTTTTTGTTCCATTTTTCTTCTCGTGAGGCGCAGAAAGCAATAGTACGTAGCCTGGGGTATGGAATGATGGTTTTAGAGAGTTGTTTAGTAGTCCTCACCATTTTTGTAAAATAATGTATCAATAATTATGATGAGGATTTATTTGTATGTGGATATTGTTTAGATGGCAATATCTCAGATTTAAACTCACGCTTTATTGTTGTAATAATAAAGTTGTAGTTGTTTCGCACTGCATATTGACAACTCGTAATGGGTGATGTATACCTATTTTGGGGGTGTCACAATGGTATCGTAGCTTAGGATATGATCTCCAAGAGATCGGGAATAGAACTAGAGGGGAGAGACGAGTAAATCCTTCGCTAAGTGTGTCCTACCTAAGCTTATTTGTTAGTTGGTCAAGATATAAGGATATTATGTGATATATTGATTTGCTTAATTAACCCTTGTTTTATGACAAGATTTGAGAATGTCGATCGAGAATATTAACAATGGAAATGAGACCGTGGAGACGCCTCAGACTCACCAACGAGGAGAACGTGCAACAGATCGGTAATGTTCCTCCCGTGAACAACACCACGGAAAGCAGATGATGAACGAGGGATGTTTAGAAGCTTTTTGCGCTCATGCAAAATCGCATTTAGGGAGACTCGTGTTCAAAACATAGGAGGAAATGATAGCAATTACACGTTGTCACAAACCAAGCAAGCTCAAAAGAGTCAGGACCACCGTAATTTAAGGGAAAGCCCGATCCGATCATGGCGGAAAACATGGGTCAAGCAAATTACCAAGATATTCGATGTCTTGGGATGCACGGAGGAACAGAAGGTTCCATTCGCCACCTTTATGTTCCGTGGCGAGGCGTATCATCGGTGGGAGTCTGTGAAGCGCACTCCATCCAAATTACACTCAAAGATGTCTTGGGAGACGCTTTCAGAACTATTTAATGACAAATACTTTCCCGAAAGTGTTCGGCTATATGAAGGAAGTGGAGTTTATTAGACCGGAGCAGTAACAACATACGATGACGTGTCTCAAAGACGAGGCGAAGTTTGCAGAGTTATCCAGTTCAGACCTCATTTGGTGGAGAATGAGGAACGATGACGCGGATGTTTCGAGAGGTTTGAAACCCAAGATACGCCAAGATCTCATCTCTCATAAATTTTCTTTTATTCAGATGTTGTTAATAGGGCTCAATTGTTAGAGCGAGATAACGAGTACGGCCAACCGAGGTACCACAATCAGATCATACCGAGATAAGTAATAACAAAAAAACAATAACCAAAGTGAGAAAGAAAAAGACGACAAAATGGTAACCACTCCGTGGTGGTAATCATGGCCATGAAAATAGAAGAAGCGAAGTTAGAGGAGATTTTAAAAGAGGAGATTCAACAACGACTATGTGAAGACGACAAAGGCCAAAGAAGAATCGGTTCCAAGGAGGAGAACGACCACCCCATTATATGCTATAAATGCGGAAAGAGGGACATATCACCAAACCGCCCACAACAGCCTGTGTATGCTATAATTGTGGAAAGGAAGGACATATCGCCGAGATTGCACGGTAGAATAAAACCTAGTTCAATGGGATTGGTGACTCAAAAGATCGTCCCTAAAAAGTCAAAGTCAACTGCCTCGAAGAGCGCTTGTTGTGACCGGTCAAAATGCGAGGAACCCAAACGAGGTGATCACGGTAAGCTATTTATAAATTCTTGTGAAGTTTATACTTTACTAGATACCGGCATACCCATTCATTTATCTCTCCTACTTGTGCTCAACGCTTAAATTTGACTCCGAAAATTTAGACTTCGACCTATCTCGTGGAAACTCCGCTAGAGAAACTTTCATCACATCCACTCGCTTATAAATCTTGTCTAATCCAAGTTGGCACCCTTATCTTACCCGCTGACCTTATCTCTTTAAAGATACTTGCTTTTGATGTGATTTTAGGGATTGATTGGTTAACTACTCATCATGCCAAAATTGATTGTTTTCGTAAGGTTGTTAGTTTTCATATTCCTAATCAACCCGTTGTTCAATTCGTGCAACTAAACCATTAAAATCAATCACCGCTATATCTAATCATAAAGCGATTCGCTTATTGAAAAACGGATGTCAAGCTTTCTTAGCCCATGTTATGGATTTGAATAAAGACACGCCAAAATTGAATAATATTCCGTTGTTATTAACTTTCCCGACGATTTCAAGAACTTCCCTTGCCTACCCCGTAACGTGAAGTTGAATTCTTTATCGACCTTGAACCCGGTACAAAGCCCATTTCTAAAACCCCATATCGAATGGCTCCTATTGAACTTCAGAGTTAAAGGTCCAACTACAGAAATTGTTGGACATCGGCTTCATTCGCCCCTAGACATCTCCTCGGGGTGCTCCTGCTTTATTCAGAAAGAAGAAAGACGGAGTATGCGACTTTTGTATTGACTATCGAATTGAACCATGTCACCATCAAGAATAGGTATCCTCTACCTCGTATTGATGACTTGTTTGACCAAATAAGTAAGGAGCACAATTCTTTTCAAAATCGATCTTCGCTCGATATCATCACCAAAATTAGAATCGAGGATATTCCAAAGACCGCCTTCGTAACTCCTGGTATGGGGCATTATGAATTTTAGTTATGTCTTTCGATTGACTAATGCTCCTCGCGGCTTTCATGGATATGATGAATCGAGTATTCAAAGAATATTTGATAAATTCGTTGTTGTCTTTATTGATGACATCCTCATATATTCCAAAAGCCGTGAAGATCATGAGCACCATTTGAAGCTAGTACTCCAAAGGCTTCGTGAAAACAAGCTATATGCTAAGTTGAAGAAATGCGAGTTCGCTTGAGGAAGTAGCATTCCTTGGGCACGTGGTGTCAAAACATGGAGTATCCGCTGACCCGCCAAGATCAAGCAATACAAAGTTGGGAGCAACCAAGCTTGCGATCAAGTACGAGCTTTTTGGGTTTAGCCAAGTTATTATCGAGATTCGTGGAAGGGTTTTCTCGAATCGCTACTCCGCTAACTCATCCGACTCGAAAGGATACAAAATTCATATGGAGCGAGGAATGCGAGAAGAGTTTCCAAGAGCTTAAGAGGAGACTCATTTCGCACTGCTCTAACAATACCATCCGGTACGGATGGATTTGTTATCTACAAATGATGCTTCGCAGCAAAGGGTTAGGATGTGTTCTCATGCAACATGGGAAAGTCATAGCCTATGCCTCATGACAACTTAAAGAATATGAGAGGAATTATCCTACTCATGATCTAGAGTTGGCAGCAAATAAGCTTTTCGCTTAAAGATCCGGAGGCACTATCTATATGGGGAGAAAGTGGAGATATATCGCACCATAAAAGCCTTAAATATTTCTTCACTCAAAAGAACTCAACACGCGGCAAATGACGCTGGCTCGAGCTATTGAAAGACTACGACCACACTATTCAATACCATCCCGAAAAGCGAACGTGGTAGCCGACGCTAAGTAAGAAGAAGATCATATGCAGAACGAAAAGCGATGATGTCAAGTATACGACAGAGCCAACTTTAATAGAAAAAGTTAAGGTTGCTCAAGCCACCGAATCTTGAGCCGATGCATATGAAGAAGAAAGTACAAGAAGGTGCTATTCCTAAGCGAGAATCGATGAAGAAGGAATACTTCGAGTCCACCTGCACTTTGTGTTCCTAACGATTCTCGATTTGAAGTACAAGATCATGATGGAGGCACACAATACACCATTTGCAATCCATCCTCGAAGTACTAAATGTATCGTGATCTTCGACATACATTTTGGTGGAACAATATGAAGAGAGAGATTGCAAAGTTTATCTCAACATGTTTAACTTGTCAACGTAAAAGGCTGAGCATCAAGTGCCTAAGGGACCATTGCAACCACTTGAGATTCCAAATGGAAGTGGGAACACATTACCATGGATTTCAAGTTACGGGTCTTCCCACTCGCTTTCTCAAGGCATAAATGCTATTTGGGTTATTGTTGATAGATTAACCAAGTCTCGCACATTTCTTGCCGATACGGAGACTTATTCTCTTGAACGCCTTGCTAGTATGTATGTAAATGAGATTGTGAGGTTGCATGGCATGCCAAGATTCTATAGTTTCGGATCGTGACCCAAGATTCACTTCAAGATTTTGGGTTAGCTTGCAAAAAGCTATGGGTACGGATTTATTTATCTGGCCGCATACCATCCTCAAACCGACGGACAATCGAGAGGACTATTCAAACTCTTGAAGATTTATTAAGACTCTGTCCTAGACTTCAAGGGCGCTTGGGATAAGTATTTACCATCGGTGGAATTCTCCTACAACAACAGCTTATCGTGCAAGTATAGGTGTGGCTCCATATGAAGCATTATATGGACGAAAAGTGTCGCTTCTCCAATATGTTGGGATGAGGTGGGTGAAGCAACATTGTTGGGACCCGAAAGTTAGTACGTATGACTCACCGAAAAGATCCAAATGATTCGACAACGATATAAAACCAAGCACAAGATCGACAAAAGAGTTATGCGGATCTTCATCGAAAGGACGGGAATTTAGTATAGGGGATCATGTATTGTTGCGAAGTTGCTCCATGGAAGGGAGTTACAAGATTTGGGAAGAAAGGAAAGCTCAATCCACGATTTATCGGTCCATTTCAAATTCTTGACCGAGTAGGAAATGTAGCCTATAGACTCGCTGCTACCTCCAAGTATGTCTCAGTTCATAATGTGTTTCACATATCCGTATTTCAGAAATATGTGAAAGACCCGAACCACGCTATTGAAGTTAGAACCCGACGAGATAGTCAAGACTTAACGTATGAGGAGGTACCGCCAAGATCTTGGATAGAAGGAGCATGTCCTACGACGAAGGTCATACCACAAGTTAAAGTCTTGTGGAGGAACCATGCTATAGAAGAAATGACCGGAATTGAAACGAAAATGAAAGCGAGGTATCCTCACCTTTTCAAACACTGTGTATCGTATGTCAATTTCGAGGACGAAATTTCATAAGGAGGGAGGTTGTAAGACCCCAAATAATTAATAAATGAAATTTAATTTCCTCTAATTATTATTTTGAAATAGTAAGGGTTGATGTGATTAATGTGGATAGTTATGGGTAAAATACGCAAATATTTCAAAATAAGCAAGTGGTTATAAAATATTCATTGTTGTTTGGAATATTCGTTTGTCGTGGAATATTCAGATCGCTTTGGGAATATTCGTATTTACGGCACAAGAACATGTGTGGGCCCCATAACTGAAAGCGATTGGAGGAAGAAAACGACAAATATAAGTTGTTTAAAAAATAATCTACAGAAGTTGTTACCGCTTACAATCGTTGAATACCCTGTGGTTAAAACACAAGAATACGCTGTTGTCGCACAAGAAGAAGATACCAGATTGCACCAATTATCGACTCTACGTAAGAAGGCACTACTCAATAATGGTTACAAAGAATTATCGCTCAAAGATTTTATTGGTTCAATAATTGTCATGCTTGATATTTTATATTGTCATTGTTTCAATAATTGTCATTACACAAGATTTTTCATTATCGGCAATAATTCATATTATCCTAATAATATTATTAGATAACATTATTGGCAATGTCTAGAAAGTTCTCGCTAAGGAGAGGTTTGGTCACCTAATCATGCCCAAGAAGGAGAAATTTTATCGAAAGCCCCTCTTCCTCGAACCGCCTCGTCATTAATATTGTGATTCTCGTAATATTATTTGTGAATAATTAATTATTGATTCATATGATGAGGAAAATATTGATTTTATGTGGATATAGATGGAGAAAATTTTTAATGTGACAATTGTTGAAAATTGAAATTTTATCTTTTTCTCGATAAAATAATTCATTTAAATATATATATTATTATATTTTAATAATATAATAATGGTGATATTTTTACAACGAATGTGGGATATATGAGTATACGAGGAGGAAGAGTATTTTTGTTGCAATAAATGTTTAAAACATGTTAAACATGCTCATGGACCCCATTTATCGACCGAAATTTGATTATAAATCTAAAATCGCCTCGCTTGTGGATTTCGTCAATTTCTGCTTGAATTTGGAAAACTTTCTTCTGCAAAGTTGTAGAGAATTGAATTTCCTATAATAGCACAAGAGATTTGAATTTTCTGACAAAAGGGCTATTTATTGTGAATTATTGAAGTTCCGAAGCTCCGAAATAATTGATTTTTGGAAGTTTAAATTATTTTAAATAATAAAAACGTTTTTAAATAAGGTAGGTGTGCCCACTAGCATGGAAAAAGAGCTGAGATCAGATTGTCCAAGGTGTGCGTGAAGATTATATATATATATATATATATAATATTTTAATAAATTTTCTGCTTGGTGTTCTAAGCATTTTCCTATAAATAGGTGCTTAGGTTAGAATTGAAAATCACACCGTAAACTCAAGTTTTCTCTCTCTATATTATCGAGCGATTCTTGTGAGTATTTTGAGTATACTTTGAGTATTGCTATACTATGAAAGTTCGTTATAGCCTATATCCAAAGATTCCAGCTAAGTACCGCCTTTCCGAGGTAAGGGATATTATTTTTTTCGTAATGATATTATTTCTTCAATATCATTATGTCAAATATTGATCCAAAGTTTTTATCAAATTTGGAACTTTTGGTGTCGAGTTACTATTCACGATACTAGACTATTCACGATACTTGATTATTCACTTAATACGGCACTATTCATCTAAAAATGAAAATTTTTCTTTTCGTCTAAAATATCTATTGTGGATACTAGCTTTGATTGTATCCATGTTTTGATCATTCTTGAATTTTACACCACTATGATTATTTTTTTGAGGTATTTTTGGACGTGATAAAACAAAGTACTAATCCTTAATCCTTAATCCTTGTCATTTTGATTCACCGGATTCGCTTTTAAAAAATATTTTTCATCATCCTCGCCTTAAATGATGATATTATGGAATATCTTTGGGCCCAGAGTGCAATGAATGATTTTCGATGAATATCTTTTTCGATGAATAATCTTTCGATGAATATCTTGGCCAGTAAAAAAAGATGAATGTGTGTTTAGATGAACATGACTAATCGGGTGAATGTCCTCGGCTCAGAAAAGGATGAAATATATGATTCCGTATATATATCGATTGATGTTACAGGATAAAAATATTGATGATGGACCGTTAAATTCATAGATATTAGTAGATTTCATCCTCTACGTAACTCTTCTATGAATTAATATTTTCCGTCATGAGTATTGATTTAAAACTTGTTGTCTATTGTATTCTATTAGATTTTTTTTCCTGTCAAGACTAACGATAATTTGTTCTCAGATTATCTTAGTCATAATATTCTTTATCGGGCTAGTTGAGCTCACCCTTTTCCTTTTTTTTCCATTTTTCTTCTCGTGAGGCGAGAATGTAAATGAAAGTACGAGCCTGGGTATGGAATGATGGTTTTAGAGAGTTGTTTAGTAGTCCTCACCATTTTGTAAAATAATGTATCAATAATTATGATGAGGATTTATTTGTATGTGGATATTGTTTAGATGGCAATATCTCAGATTTAAACTCACGCTTTATTGTTGTAATAATAAAGTTGTAGTTGTTTCGCACTGCGTATTGACAACTCGTAATGGGTGATGTATACCTATTTTGGGGAAAACCGCAAAGATGAGGAATGAGATAACGATGTTGAGCAACAACATGGGGAGTCGCTATATGTGGTATGGAGGAGATATAAAGAATTGCTTAGAAAATGCCCACATCATGGATTACCCAAGTGGCTGCAAATGAACACATTTTACAACGGACTACATGGGAATCTCAGAACTAGTATTGATGCAGCATCGGGCGGAGCATTCATGGCCAAGAGTTACGAGGAAGCATATGATTTGATTGAAACCATGGCGGCTAACAACTACCAGTGGCCCACAGCGAGAATGACACAGGCAAAGGCAGCTGGGGTTTTAGAAGTGGATGGTGTGATAGCTATACAAGCACAGATTATAGCACTTTTGAAGAAGTTGGATTCTATGATAGGGGCACAGGCACAACAAGTACAACAACTGGCAATAATATGTGAGTTGTGCGCGGGAGAGCACCCAACGGATCAATGTGCTATAAATCCAGCATCTGTGCAGTTTGTGGGAAATTATAACAGAATTTCACAGAACACACACCAGAACACATATAATTAAGGAAATAGGAATCATCCAAATGTTTCATAGAGCAATAACCAGCAGCAACAAGCTCCAAGATCATCATATCCACCAGGATTTCAGAACCATCAACAACCAGCTCAACATAAAGAAAGGAAATCAGATTTAGAGGAGTTGGTGACAAAATACAGAACTAGCAATGAGGTGGCTATGAAAAATCAAGCAATGACTATGAAATCACAAGAGATGGCGATCAAGAATCTAGAGAATCAGATAGGACAAATGGCGTTGGCATTGAATAATAGACCACAAGGGACATTACCAAGTGACACCGAGAGAAATCCTAGGGGTAATCACGAGCAGTGTCAAGCTATTATGTTGAGAAGTGGGAAACAGCTTGATGGTCAAGAGACAGAAATTTCGGCTACAAAGGAGGTTGAAATAGAGAAAGAAAATACAGAGGATGAGGTAAAATAGGGGGACAAAAAACAAATGAAAAAGAACAGACTAGTTAGTGAACCAGTTGTCTATCCTCAAACCAGTCATGCCAGCAATAGCAGCCAACACCTTTGAGATAAATTCGGGCACTATTCAAATGGTGTAGAATTCGGTACAGTTTGGGGGTGCTACTACAGATGATCCTAATGAACACCTGTTGAGCTTCATTGAAATATGCGACACTTTAAGATATAACGGGGTGACAAAGGATGCAATCAGACTTAGACTGTTTCCATTTTCATTGCGAGATAAAGCAAGAAATTGGCTCAACTCTTTACCTTCGGGATCTGTCACCACATGGGATGACCTAGCACAAAAATTCTTAGCCAAGTTTTTCCTAATGGCTAAGACTGCAAAGATGAGGACAACAATTTCCCAGTTTGAGCAGCAACAGGGTGATTCTCTATACGAAGCCTGGGAGATATATAAGGAGATGCTAAGGAAGTGTCCACACCATGGTATGCCAGATTGGATGGTTATCAACACATTTTATAATGGATTGGGATGGCAGTCAAGGCCTATTGTAGATGCAGCTGCAGGAGGAGCTTTGTGGGCGAAGAGCTATGAAGAGGCTTATAACCTCATTGAGACAATGGCAGCTAATGATTTCCAAAATCCTACAGCCATGATGCCACAGACCAAAGTTGCAGGTTTGTTAGAAGTGGATGTTATCACTCAATTGTCAGCACAGATGGCATCCATGGCGAAGAAAATTGATTTGTTGACAGAGACCTAGGCGAAGACAGTTGCCTTTATATGTGAGATTTGTGCAGGGTCACATTCAACGGACGAATGTGCTATCAGTTCGGAGTTTGTACAATATATGAGCAATTATAGGAAGGATCAAGGACAATTTCAGAACACATACAACTCCAACAACTGCAACCATCCAAACTTCAGTTGGTCAAATAATCAAGGAAATCAACAAAGTCAGTTTCAACCACATAACCAATTTTAGTCACAGTCAGCTCAGAAACAGTTTACACCAAGACCACCTTATCCACCTAGATTTTCTCAACAACAACATCATACTCCAGCTGCACCTCAGCAAGAAAAGAAATCAGAAATTGAGGAGATGATGATGAATTACATGGAAAATATAGAGGTGATGATTAAAAGCCAAGCAGTGGCTATTAAAAATCTGGAAACTCAAATGGGTCAGATGGAGAGCATGCTTAATAACAGACCCTAGGGTTCATTGCCAAGTACCATAGAGGCAAATCCAAGAAGAAAAAGGGAAGGAACAATGTCAGGCGATCACACTTAGGTCTGGGAAATAGGTTGCAAGAAATCAGCATGGCGGGATCGCGCCGTGTTTACAAGGGGAGGACGCGTGGCCGGGCGAGTCAGAAAATTTGTCTGTTGAGAAATTAAATGCTGAAGATTCTGGGCAACAGCAGGAAGAGGATAATAAAGCAGGTTCAGTTGAGAAGCCCGGGAATAAAATACCACTAGTTCACCCTTTGGTTCCTTATCTACAGAGATTCTATAAGCAGAGGGAAGAGAAGCAGTTTAGCAAGTTTTTGGAGGTCTTTAAAAAGCTGCAGATTAACATACCTTTCGTTGAGGCATTGGAACAGATGCCTAGTTATGCAAAAGTTATGAAGGGTATCTTGTCAAGGAAGAAGAGATTAGATGATTTTGAGACAGTGGCCTTGACGAAGGAATGCAGTGCAGTGCTTCAATGCAAATTACCTCCAAAGCTGAAGGATCCGAGCAGTTTCATAATTCCATGCACAATCGAAAAGATGAACTTCAACAAATGTTTGTGTGATCTTGGGGCAAGTATTAATTTGATGCCCTTGTCAGTATTCAATCAGTTGGGATTGTTGGCTCCAAGGCCGATAAATATTTCTTTACAGCTAGCTGACAGATCTATCACTTATCTACGGGGGATTGTTGAAGATGTATTGGTAAAAGTGGATAAATTTATCTTTTTAGCTGATTTCATCATTTTAGATTATGAAGAAGATAGGAGTATACCAATCATACTTGGAAGACCATTTCTAGCCACATGAAGGACCTTGATATACGTTCAGAAAGGGGAGCTCACAATGCGTGTTAATGATCAGGAAGTCACTTTCAAAGTATTCAAGGCAATGAAATTTTCAACAGATGAAGAGGAATGCTTCAGGGTTAATTTGGTGGACAAGGTCTTAAATGATGAAGTACAGAGTTTGATGGATCATGAACCATTTAGAAGTGTTATTGCTAGAAATTCAGAATTAGAGGGTGAGGAATTTGAAGAACTTGTGCATTTTCTTGATACTACTCCACAATTCAGAAAATTCAAAACTCCTGTTGAGCCATTGAAGAAAGATGGAGAGACGTTAGTGAAATTGAAGCCATCTCTTGAGACACCTCCAGAACTTGAATTGAAACCACTTCCAGGCATTTTTAAATAAAGATTCAAAGCTACCTGTGATTATTTCTTCTGTACTAACATATTTTTAGGAAGAAAAACTACTACGAGTTCTTAGAGAGTTTAAGTCAGCTATTGGATGGACTATAGCAGATATAAAAGGGATCAACCCTTCTTTTTGTATGCATAAGATCCTGTTGGAAGATGATAGCAAGTCGTTGGTGGAGCAAAAAAGAAGACTTAATCCAATCATGAAGGAAGTGGTCAAGAAAGAAGTATTGAAATGGCTGGATTCAAACATAGTTTATCTGATTTCAGATAGTTCATGGGTGAGCCCAATGCAATGTGTACCGAAGAAGGGTGGTATAACTGTGGTTTCTAATGAGAATAATGAGTTGATTCCAACAAGAACAGTGACGGGGTGGAGAGTCTGCATGGAATACCACAGGCTTAACAAAGCTACAAGGAAAGATCACTTCCCACTACCATTTATCGATTAGATGTTGGATAGACTAGCTCGTCATGAGTATTATTGCCTTCTGGAAGGATATTCAGGCTATAATCAGATTATTATAGCTCTAGAGGACTAAGAAAAGATAACCTTTACATATCCATACAGTACTTTTGCTTTCAAAAGGATGTCTTTCAGTTTGTGCAATGCTCCAGCCACCTTTCCGAGATGTATGATGGCTATTTTTTTGGATATGGTGGAACAGAATGTGGAGGTATTCATGCATGATTTCTCAGTATTTGGGGATTCTTTTGATTTATGTCTTGATAATTTGGTGATGGTTTTGAGAAGATTTGTTGAAACAAATTTGGTATTGAATTGGGAAAAGTGCCATTTTATGGTACAAGAAGGAATAATTCAGGGACACAAGGTGTCAAAGAGGGGACTTGAGGTGGATAGAGCTAAATTAGAGACTATTGAGAATTTGTTGGCACCTACTTCAGTAAAAGGTGTTCGAAGTTTTTTGGGACATACATGCTTTTACCACAGATTCATTAAAGACTTCTCCAAGATAACTAAACCACTTTGCAGTTTATTGGAGAAGGATGCACAATTTAAATTTGATTTGGATTGCATGTCTGCATTTGAGCACTTGAAAGGGAAGTTAACTTCAGCACCAGTCATTACAGCACCAGATTGGGATTTGCCATTCGAATTGATGTGTGATGCCAGTGATTATGATGTGGTGGTTGTTTTGGGTCAGCAGAAGGAAAAGATTTTTTATGTGATATACTATGTTAGCAAGACCCTTACTGATGCGCAGTTGAACTACACCACCATAGAGAGAATTACTAGCAGTTGTGTATGCTTTTGATAAATTCCGAGCATATCTGATTAGTATGAGAGTGATAGTGTACACGGATCATGCGGCAATTTGACACTTAGTGGCAAAGAAGGATGCAAAGCCTCGATTGATTAGATGGATATTATTGTTGCATGAGTTTGATTTAGAGATCAAGGATAGAAAGGGAACTAAGAACTAAGTGGTAGACCACTTATCTCGACTCGAGAATTCGGAAAGGGAGACAGATGACAAGGTCGTGATTAATGAATCATTTCCAGATGAACAGTTATTTGTGGTAAAAGGGGAAGTGTCATGGTTTGCAGACTATGCAAACTACTTGGTGAGTAAGATGGTACCTTCTGACCTGGTTGGTCATCAAAAGAAGAAATTCTTGCATGATTTTAAATGATTTATATGGGATGAACCATATTTGTTCAAACAATGCGCTGATCAGATGATAAGGAGGTGTATCCCATATAGTGAGACAGAGGGGATTTTGCAGGATTATCATGCGTCTGTATATGGTGTTCACTACGGTGGAGAGCGAATAACGGCTAGAGTGCTACAAGCAGGATTCTACTGGCCAACAATTTTCAAGGATGCTTACAGTTTTGTCCAGAGATGTGATAGATGTCAAAGAGTCGGGAACATATCGAAAAGGAATAAAATGCCATTGAACACAATCCTCAAAGTGGAAATTTTTAATGTGTGGGGGATAGATTTCATGGGTCCTTTCGTTTCTTCATGTGGAAATCTTTACATCTTGCTAGCAGTGGATTATGTGTCAAAGTGGGTGGAAGTGGAAGCTCTTCCAACAAATGATGCCAAAGTAGTCCTCAAATTTTTGCAGAAGAGTATTTTCACGAGGTTTGGGACTCCAAGGGCTATCATTAGTGATAAAGGCAGTCATTTTTGTAATAGGCAGTTCACCGCTCTATTGGCTAAGTATGGGGTGAATCATCGCATTGCTACAACTTATCATCCTCAAACAAATGGCCAAGAAGAAGTTTCAAATCGTGAAGTCAAAAGAATTCTGGAAAAAGTTATGAATCCCACAAGAAAAGATTGGTCCTTAAAGCTTGATGATGCTG
Organism: Panax ginseng; assembly: GCA_020205605.1. Lineage (NCBI taxonomy): Eukaryota > Viridiplantae > Streptophyta > Magnoliopsida > Apiales > Araliaceae > Panax > Panax ginseng. The sequence continues at coordinate 110,870,433 of CM035129.1, forward strand.
TTTGAGCATATAGGACTGCGTAAAAGACTCTGTTGGGTATGTCGCCTTTTCAGCTAGTTTATGGCAAAGCCTTTCACCTTCCTATGGAGCTAAAGCATAAGGCATATTGGGCGATTCCGAAGCTAAATTTTGACTTAAAAGCTGCAGGAGAGAAATGCCTACTCCAACTCAATGAGTTGGATGAATTCAGACTACAGACGTATGAAAACTCAAACTATACAAGGAAAAGGTGAAGAAATGGCATGATCGCAAGATTTTAGAGAGAGTATTTGAGCGGGGACAAAGAGTTTTGCTATTCAATTCTAGACTTAAACTTTTTCCTATGAAGCTCAATCAAGGTGGTCAGGGCCATTCACAGTGAAGACAATTTTTCCACATGGTGCAGTAGAAGTGCTCGATAAGTTCCCGGACAACCCGTTTAAAGTGAATGGACAGTGGCTGAAGCATTACTTTGGTGGCGTGGTTGACAGACAGAAAGTCACCTCAATTCTTTCTTCGACATGATTGAATCAGAGATAGTCAAGCTAATTGACTATAACTTAGCGCTGGATGGGAGGCACCCCATTACTTCTATCTCTACCTCTTGTTTAATTCTATTTTAAATTCTATTTGATGTATCATTTGCATGATTAGATGTTATAGTTTAGTTAGTGTGAAATTATTATCATGTGAAATTAGTTAGTGTGTAATCATTAGTTCGTGTGTGATTTTGAAGAATTGTTTTCTAATATTGATAATTGTTGATTGCACAGGTGTATTAGAGTGGAGTAATCAGTGTTTTAATAATTTGGAGATGCAGAATGATATTGCAGAATGCAATCAAGCGTGCTTTAATGCTTATGATAGCAAGATAAAACCATGCTACTTGCATGCTATAAGTCTGTCATGAGAAAAGACAGATCGTGCGCCCATGCCATGTCTCCATTGAAAACACGTGCGGCCGCGCTAGAAACCGGATTTTGAAAAAGAAATTGGGTTTTAAAGACGTGTTTTGACCCATATTTTCCATCATTTGAAATAACAGAGATTCGTATCTCCTTGTTCTCCACTAAACGCACGACTCCTTCTTTCCAAACCGTTCCAAATTGAAGGTTTAATGTCTCATCTCCACTACGTGATTATCGCATCAGATCTTCTACCCACTATCAACATCTACACTGATAAAACTAGGGTTTCAGTGGGTTTGTGTAATATAAGTTTGGGGGTATTCAGTTCATCAGCTATCACTCACGATTTTACCAAGCAAGTTCTCTTCTTCTAATTTAGTTTCAAATGAGTCCTAAGCGTGCTCGATCTCGCACCCCTGAATCATTCTCCGCAAGCAACCAAAGCGGGGATAATGTTGATTTTTCAAAATTCATCAACTTGGATGCTCAAGTGGAATACTACCGAATTGTGGGAAAGTCATGTGTATGCGAGAGAGGATTCAAGCCCGACGCGCAGGATGGACAGTTAGTGCAGATGATTAGAGAAAAGTGTTGACATGGTGTGTGCTTTAAGCCATTGGCTTCACTTATAGCTATTATACGGGAGTTTTATGCAAATGCGTGGGAAACGATAAATGGGTTTTCTTTTGTTCGTGGGATTCAAGTGGACTACAGACCGAGAGATATTCGTCAAGTGTTCAATTTACCTTCAATTTACCTCCGGTTGGACGAACGAATTGGGTGGAGGCAAAACATTTGGAGATAGATTTAGACGTTATTATCATAGATTTGTGTATTCCAGGGACTCAGTGGACATGCACTCCGGGCACTAATCACCCTAAGATATTTCTGGCTTCCACTCTTAATGCAAAGGCCTGGAATCTCTTTGTGTGTGCCAAAATCATGCCATCTTCTCATCAGCATGAGATTACAATTGAGCGAGCAGTTATATTATGGAGGATTATTGTGGGAAAGGATATCGACATAGGTTACCTGATGAATCAGAACATGCTGAGATACATGCGGGGAAGTACCACGGGGAGTATTCAACATGCTTCAATAGTAACTCATTCATGTGCAAAGGCAAGAGTTAGGTGGACGGATGAGCTGTTGCAGTACCCAAGCTAGGACATTACGCATGCTACAATAGCAAGATTTAAAGATTGGCAAGGGGGTACTCCGCATCCAAGAGGAAAGGGTTTTATTCTTCATCCTGCATCATCTAAGCTATCATCGCAGCCCTCCAAGATGGATGAAGCAGGCACGTCAACCCAAGTCACTGCTGCTACTGGGGATCGACAGCTCCGAAGGTTGGAGCGGAATGTCGACGCTATGTATGATAATTTTGCAATGTTTGCTACGGGTTTTACGAGGTCGCTAGCGGAGGCGTTTTCACAGCAGGAGACTATGCTCGAGCGGCCACAGTTTGGGACAGCCGTGCCATTTACACCACCAAATTCACCACCCGAAGAGGGTGGTGCAACTGATCAATAGGGGAGTTCTTCTAACCCTATACCTTCATTCATTGGGACAATGAATATTTTAATTTTGGGGGTAGTAGGGTAGTTGCATGTAGTGTTTGCATGTTAGTTTAAATTTTGCATATTTATGTGTTAGTTAATAATTGTAGAAATTTTTTCTGTTTTTAGTCATTATTATTATTTGTGTTAGTATATGTTTAGTTGCATTTTATGTTTAGTTGCATGTCTCACAATTCTAGCTATGTGGAATTTATGTCTAGCCAATGATGAATTTGAATCTTGAAGGATTATTGAGTATTTTGGATAACATGAGCGTAGATATAATGTTTTACATGATGTAATCCATGGATGATGTTTAGATTCTTTCGGTTTGCACTGACGTGTTCATTAATGCTTGTAGGCATATGAGTTGTGTTGTATTACTTGATAGGAAATGCGATTTTAAAAATAGAATTATGTGGAAAATGAACTTAGACTATGAAAAACATTGATAATCAAGTTTTGGGAACACATGGGTATGCTATAAAAAAAAAGTAATAACGTGGCTGGTCTTATTTCGGGGCCTTTGTTACTTGAGTAAGTATGCTCGTAGGGGTGTCTTAACACCTAGCGCCCTAAGGTCTTTTATGGTCTGGGAGTCGTTGGTTGAAAGCTCGCTAAGGGGTAGCATTGTTAGCCTAATGGAATGAGGCATTGCACAGTCATATGACAAAAAACAATAAAAAAATAATAGCAATAAACACCGCAAGAAAGAGCAAAAATTGCCCTCGTGAATAGAAATAAAGAAGTTTAAACCCATTGTTGAACCTTAATTTGTATTGATATGTTAGAGTAGTCTTTGTTGCATTAGTATACATGAATCTTGATTTAGACTGTAATTTTCTGTTTAGAGCAGTTTAACATATCTATTCTTTGCTTTAATCAAGTTTGGTGAACACAACACAAATCATCTTTATAGCATATATGAATTATTTGAGTGTATGATATTATATCTATGGCTTAGTTTCAAATTTCATTTTTGAATCTGGATAATTCGCTGAGGCATATTGGACTGGAATTCTATGCTAGCTGAAAAAATGTGAGACTCATTTGCATCGTAATCAAATTGCATAGCATGTAGTTGCATTTCATTGTTTAATGTTGTATGCATTGCTTGAGGGCAAGCAATAGTTTAAGTTTGGGGGTATTTGATAAGTAGGTTTTATACCTACTTATTGGATATCAATTCATGAGAACTATGCTCATCTCGAGTACATTTTAGTATGTTTTTAGTGCATTTTGTTTGAGTTTGCATTACTTGTAATTAGAACTCCACTGGTGTGAAAATAAAGGAAATGGCATAGCTCAGCAGTGGCATGTGTTATGAGAATAACAAAAGAATGGCATGTGAAACGAATGGAGATACGAAACTGAGCAGTGATGGAAGAACAAGCAACAAGCATGTGGAACGATAGGAAACAACAGCAGAAAACAAGTATGCAGGACACAGAAGCTATGCGTCTGCGCGGCTGAACAAGCTGGAAATCGCGCGCCCGCGCCATCAACCTACAGAAGCTAGGAACGTATACACGCGCGCCCACGCCCGTTTTGTATGGGAACCTCGCACGACCGCGCAAGTCATCTGAAGCTATTATCTGACTTTATTTTAAATTTGAAATTTGAAGTGTTTGAGTTCACAAAAACTACTCTGGTTGGTACTAGACGCAATTATTATTGTTTTTATTAGTTTTTAGACTAGAGAACGAGGGTTCTAAGCTTTGAGCGGATTTCCAAAGAGGATTTGAGCATGGACTTAATATTTTCTACATCTTCTTTAGAATTCAATCATTGAACAATATTTCATTTCATTTTGTTGGAAATTATTGGAGATTTGAACAATGTTTTGGAACATAAACTGCAATTGGGTTTGATCAATTCTATCTTTTCCTTCAATTGCCTTAATTATTTTCCATGTTTTGCTATAATCCCATAATGGCTTTCGATTCAGAAATGAACTAAATTCCATTATGGGATTCTAATGGATTTTGATATGTAGTCTAAAATTGATGGCCTGATTGCTTGATTGTTTATTTATCATTGGAATTTCTATTATGATTGATTGGATTGCATGAATGTTTGATCACCATTCATTTTATGTACTTGTATGAAATTGAAAAATGACATGCGAGTATGATTGTAATCATGATAGCATGCGTGTATGAGGTTGAAATGTTTAGCTTTATATTTCGTGAATCAGATAGAAATATATTGTTTCACCGTCTGTAGTAACATAAGAGCTTGTGCTTCAATTCAATATTGTTACAATTTCACATAGAAATATAGTGATTTTGGTTTTATTGATGATTACATGATTTCTATTGTATGTGGAGGTTATGTAAGTAGGGCATAATGCATTGAAAAATGATTATGTCTACTTTTGTGCTCTTGGCTAATTTTCCATGATACGTGTATAATCTTGCATGATGGTAATGTTTAGATGAAATATGAAATGAAGTTAGAATCTCATTATTTCCAAATTTGATTTATTGTTCCATTAGTATTATTTTATTCATTATTTGAGTTATATTAGTTTAAAATTGTAAGCCTTCGTTTAAGGGTATTAAAAATAGTGATACAATTGATGCATAATAATTTAAATTTGAAACCATTCCCCGTGGATCGATACTGTTCTTATTATGTACTACTTGTTGACCCATGTATACTTGCATGAGTTAGAGTCCTTTTATTAAAACTAAAAAGGAGGCAATAAGTGACGGTCCGAGATGGTTATTTTAGTAGTCTTCACTACTTAGTCTGATAATAAGTGTAATGAGGATTGAATTTGAGTTTGGATATTGTCTATGAGACAATATTCATGTAAAAAACTCAGCTATGTTTTGTCGTATTTTTACACGACAGTTGTGTTAAAGAAGTTTGTATTTGATTTATGTACCATGTATTTGGCGACTCAAGATGGGTGATGCCTGTTTTGAGGGCGTCACAATCCACACCACACACCCTAACACACACTCCACACACACATACACTCCACACCCCACACCCCACACCCCACACACACCCTCACACACACTCCACACACACACACACACACACACACAATATATATATATATATATATATATATATATATATATATATATATATACACTTTATAACTTTCCACCGATTATTTTGAAAAATGAGTAAGTGGGGGTCCATATTATAAGCAAAGTTTATAACAAATACTTCATAAAATACCCATCCATTTATCTCAATTCACTTGGCTTCTCAAAATACATTTTTAATAACATTCATCATTAATATTATAACTCACAATATTAACAACCAGATCATTCCCAGGAAAGAGGGGGCTTTTCGATAAGGACTTCTCCTTATTGGCGCACAATTAGGTGACCAAACCTCTTTCCTCGACATAACTTTCTAGACATCGTCAATAATGCAAATAATAATATGAATAACTTTGTCGTCTCAATTATTAATATAATAATATAAAATATTGTGATAATAATTGAATTAATAATGTGAGATATTATGCAGCAATTATTGTTGCAATTATTGAAATAAACTGAGTGACTTCTCACGTAAGCATCAATAATCAAAGATCTTTATGACAATACCGTAAAGCTACTATGCAACCAATGCCAGACACAATAATTTTATCAACGGGTATTTCAACAGTTAACAATAAAACTTTCGCCTTTATTTTTATAAAAAGATATTTTTGTCATTTTCTTACTCTGATAGTAAATCCATTGTGGGGTCCACCAATGATTGTGCCGTCGTATGAATATTCCCTTATAAAACGAATATTCCCCGACCAAACGAATATTTTATGACAACTTTGCTTACTTTGTAAAATTTATAAATATTACCCACAACTATAACATTATATCAAATACACACCATATTATTCAAAAAGATATTCTGAGAAAATTAAATCTTTGTTCATAAATACACACCAATGAAAATTTTCACTATATATATATATATAGTGAAAATTTGAATATTCGTAAAACAAAAAATAAAGCGAATGTGCTAGCAAGATAGAATATTTATAAATGAGACAACGGTCTGTGTTGACTCATGAATGGACAAAATGATATAAAAATTATTTAAATTAAAGAAATAATATAGGAAATTGAGTTTTACTATAAAAACTATATATTAGTCGTTTAAACCCTGAATTTGCGAGTAAAGATAAAAGATATTTCTGAAATGGAATAAAAATGGTTTAAACTTCAAGATGTAAAATATTTACATCTTAAAATGTGTGAGACCTTTATTATTTATATTAAGAAGTTATTTGATTGGTATTAAATGATTAATAATATTAGAAGGTAATTAAAATATTATTAAATGATTAATAATATTAGTAAGGGATTATAATATTATTCAATGATTAATAATATTTGAAAGCTTACCAAGATAATATTAAATGATTAATATATAATATTAGTAGGATTATAATATTATTAAATGATTAATAATATTTGAAAGTGGCCAGGAGATTATTAAATGATTAATAATATTATATGAGAGTTTTTAGATGAATAAGGTTATTGAATCAATATTATTATTGAATGTCCATAATAATATTGATGGTTTAAGGTGTTATTATATATGTGATTATATAGCTAAATGTTAGATGATTTATTGTATGATATGATATGCTGATTGAAAGATCAATCTTATAAATGATAGGTCTTTCATAAGAGATTAAATTAGATTGCGTAACAGTAATCGACGAACAAGGCAAGTTTCCTAACTCAAACTCGAGTTATTCTGTTTCAAACATGATAGTGGTTTAATAATTGACAATTATTCCACATATATGATTATTGTTATTCGCACTTAGTGCAAGTTGCATATGTTTATCGGGTATGAAAGGTTGATCACCTTCATTACTAAAGTAATTCTACATGGTCATTGTTGGCCACTTAGTGTTATCGATTCAATCATTCATGTATTGAAATTTGATTCATGCCCTTTCATAATAATTAAATTGTTGAAAATTCGAAAGATTATTCTTTCTTTCAATCATGATATATCTTTATTGTATTTAAACTTGTTGAACAAAGTAGTTGCTCACCCTTGCTATATCATGATAATATTTTAGTTAAGCCTGAGTGTTCGAGGAAGGATAATGTCAAAGACAAAGTTGAAGAACAGTCCCATATGAACTTTAACTATTACATTTATATAAAATGATAATGTAGACCTTTTGAATTATTAACGTATGTATTGAGTTAAGGTTGTAGGACCTTGGGAAATGATGAAGAACCTTTTGTATTAAACAAATTATGTTTATAATTCCGCATTAGTTTATAGACTATGTATGAAGATGATGTATCGTGACGGACCAGTTTTGAGGTTCAAGGGACCCGAATTTGGGGGAACTACAGTAACCATGTTTCACGGAAGTCGGGAGGGTTCCTAACACCTTCCCCTCGCATAAGCAAGCCCCCGAATTCTATGAATCTAAAGTTTTATACCAATTAAATGGAGTCACATATTGGGCCATATTATAAAAAGTTTCAAAACTCAAATTAGTTGATACATCTATTTAAATTCATATCAACTGACGGCTCTATCGAATTCATCCAAATCAATCTTTTCAAATTGTCGACATATATGTTGGTCTTTTCTCAAAATCTCAACCTTTAAGAAAGATAAAAAAAAGCAACAAAAAAGAAAGGGGAAACAAAAAAGGAAAAAAAACTGGCGTCGACAGGTGGTGACTCTGCTGGGGACTATAGAGGGCTAAAGCCGCATTTTAGTCTTTTCAATTTCCTTTTTATCTGCATGTGTGTGAATGTTGTTCTTTACATTGAATGGATGTGAATGAATATTTTATTTACAACGCTTTATATTAGTGTTTTTCACAATGTCATCATGCATGCGGTGAGGCGTGATGAATGTATGTTGAGTGATTCCTCCACCAGGAGGCTAACCCATCAGTGAATGATTACTAGACTCAAGAGGATAATAATCCCGTGAGGCTCAGGAAAGGCGCCACTCAGATTCGCTCTAATTGAAGGATCGGATTAATTTCCCATCTTGTAAATTGTGATGATCTGGGAGCCTTCATGTCAAAAAGCCCATGATAGTAAACCTAAGATAGGTCTGCCTCTGATAAACCAAACGTGAAATAAAGACTCTTCATACCTTTCCTCTTTCAATAAATGTCAAATGTTGATTTCCTATAAAATATTAAATGTAAATTACATGTCAAATATCAAATCTTGTCATTTTATTCTGTCTTCAAAACAACTAACCTTTGTTTTGCCAGAAAACATTAAAAAAACCCTAAAAATTGACACATTGCACATCATGTATACTGTTAGTATTTATTAAGACTAAACTATATACCTCTTTTTGTAGGTAAGATTGGTCTTACGACCAGATCAAAGTCTAAAAGGCACAAAGCATATTCATAGACATGGCTGAAGGTGCCAAATCTACCCTTGTAACTCGAGAGGAGTTCGAGGGACTTAGAAATCAGATAGCAGAGTTGGCTATCCTATTGAAAGAACAGAGTACAAATACTCAAGGTCAACAGATACCCACCCAACCAGAGTCCTCTACACAAATTATTGACAAGAAGGTGGAAATATAGATACCTGAGCTTCACTCCAGTGAAAAAACCAACAAAACCCCTGAAATCACAAGTCTCATGGAAGACCGAGAAACTAGTGACATTAGAAAGAAAGTCCAGCAAATAGAAGAGACTATCCGGTCAATCAAAGGGACTGTAACATATGGGAGTGTCAACTATTCAGATCTTTTCATCTTCCTAGGGGCTCGTTATCCAGATAAATTCCAAGTCCCAGATTTTGAAAAGTACAATGAGTTAGGAGATCCATATACCCATCTAAAAGTGAATATTTGAGAACTCGGATCCTATACGAAGGACGACAAGCTGAGAATGCAGTTATTCCAAAAAAGTCTAACTGGGGAATCCATAGTATGGTACGCTCAACTTGACAACTCCAAAATCCACAGTTAAGAAGAACTGACTTATGCTTTCCTAAATCAATACAGTTTTCAGTCACAAATGGCACCTGATAGATATCAAGTGACCAATGTCAAAAAGCAGAATACTGAATCTTTTCGGAAATATTCCCAAAGATGGAGATGTATGGCAGCATAAGTCATTTGTGACGCCCCAAAAATAGGTCCACACAACCCATTCTGAGTCGCCAAATACATGGTATAGAAAACCAAATACAAACATCAATAATACAACTGTCCTGCAAAATACGATAACACATATGCTGTGAGTTTTAATAAAATATTGTCTTGTAGATAATATCCAAACTCAAATAAAGTCTTCATTACAATTATTGATACACTATTTTATAAAATAGTAAGGACTGCTATAATAACAACCTTGAACCATCACTCCATACCCCTACTAGTCCTAGCTATATTCTCACCCCCTGAGAAGAAAATGGAACAAAAAGCAAAATGATGAGCTCAACTAGCCTAGTAAAGAATATTATCACTAAGATAATGCAGAATAAATTATCCTTAGTCCTCAACAGGGAAAACTGATAGAATACAATAGACAATAAGTTTTAGATCAACAACTGCAGTGAAAATAATAATCCATTAGAAGAGTCAAGTAGAGTATGATGTCTACTATCTTCCATAATTTAAAAGTCCATCATCAATATTTTATTCCTGTAACACCAATCAATAAATATTTCACATCAACAAATTATCCATGCACTACGGGCCAATGATATTCATTTGTATCACTAGTGGTTATGATCATGCCAAACACCTGTCCATCTTTGCACTACGAGCCAAAGATATCAATTAACAACTCATCTTTGCACTACGGGCCAAACATATTCATCAATCAACAGTTCATATTTGCACTACGGGCCAAAGATAATTTTTAACATAATTTATGTCAAAGAATTATGATAATGATATTAAGAATGAATCAAGTGAGACCATAACATGGATTCAATTTCAAAAATAAGGGTCACAATAGATAATTTGGACAAAGAGAAAAAAAATATCCGTGAACAGTACTCGTGAATAGTACCGTATGTATAAACAATACCGTATGAACAGTGCCCGTGAAGAGTACCTAGACATGAAAAGTTTCAAATTTAATAAGAAAGTTCAGATCAATATTCCAGTGAAATGATATTAGATGAAGCGCAATTTCTAATCATTTCAGGAATTATAAAAGCAATACTTACCATAGTAAGATTAAATTTAGGAATACGAGATGAAATAATATCACTTATGTAATATAGAGTATGAAAGAAAATGATATCCCTTAATATTATTTACTAGTATTGAAAGAAAATAACCTCCTTTACGAAAAAGAATAATATCATTTACCTTAGTAGAAACTGGATTTGATGGAATTATTGGATATTATTATGAGAAAATCTTGCACAAAAAACTATACTCAAAGTATCCTTATACTCACAAGAAATACGCTCAATATTATAGAGAGAGAATTTTCTGATTATGGTGTGAGTTTCATTGTTTACCTAAGCAACCTATTTATAGTAAAGTGGTAGCACACCACTTCTGACAAATCTTACATACGGATGATTAATTTTGAAAACATTCAGCACACCTTTTGAAAACAAGGAGTTCAAATTCAGAATGAGTACTCCCCCATTTATTCACATGTCTAAAACATTTAACAGTTATTAAAAAAATCCAAATCCAATTTACTCTCTTCCACCTCATTTTATTCTTATACCATAATAATATTACCATTTAAATTATAAAAATTGTACTATTATATTATCACATTATACAATTATAATGTAATATTATAATAATATGTAAATATATTAACAGAGAAGATAATTATATTTTCATAAAAAAATAACAACTTTTGACAATTGTCTCATTCTAAAATTCCTCCATTTATATAAAAATTTAAAGAAATATTTACTTACCATATTCATTAATTATTTATAATTCTTCAATAATTATTTCTAATTAATATTATAGATCCACAATATTGATAACCAGATCGTTCCCAGGAAAGAGGGGGCTTTCCTATAAGAATTTCTTCTTAATGGCGCGCAATTAAATAACCTAACCCCTTTCCTCGACGGAACTTTATAGACATTATCAATAATGTTATCCAATAATATTAATTCAATAATATGAGTTACTGTGTCATGACAATTATTGAATCAATAATGCAAAATACTATTCAATTATCATTGTTGCAATTATTGCATCAATAATATGAAAGACTGTGCAATTTTACTGTATCAATTATTGATTGACTTCTTAAGTAACAATCAATAATTAGAGATACTGTCCAATACCGTGTGCCACTGTGAAACCATGTGTTTTACTATACTTTTATCACCAGGTATTTCAATAGTTTTAACGGTAAAAGTTTTGTCGTTATTTTTATAAAAATGTTATTTCTGCCGCTTTCTATATCCGACAGTTATTCTGTTATGTGGTCCACCAATGATTGCCCTATCATACGAATATTCCTGACAAAAAGAATATCCCCCGAGCAAAATGAATATTACCCGTCAAAACGAATATTTTATGACCACTTGCTTATTTTGCAAAATTTGCACATTTCACCCATAACTACAACATTATATCAATCAAGACCTTATTATTCAAAAATAATATATAGAGAAATTAAATCTTTATTCATAAAAAGTTGGGGTCTTACAACCTCCCCTCCTTATAAAATTTCATCCTCGAAATTGGTGTACATACCTGGTATGTCGAAGAGGTAAGGATACCTTGTTTTCATTTCCAATTCTAACTCCCATGTAATTTCCTCAATATCATGGTTTCTCCATAAAACTTTTACTTGAGGTATAACCTTTGAGCGTAAAATATGTTCTTTCTTATCCAAGATTTTAACAGGTACCTCTTCATACGTTAAATCTTCCGCTATCTCGTCTAGTTCAAAATTAATAATGTGGTTCGGGTCGTCCACATATTTACATAACATCGATACATGAAAAATATTATGAACATGCGATATACTTAGCGGTAAGACGAGTCTATAGGCCATAGTTCCTACTTGATCGAGGATTTCAATTGGGCCAATTAAATTGAGGGTTGAGATTTCCTCTCTTCGTCGATTCTTACTTTTAGAATAACGCCTTTTTGCACCTTCTTATTCATATTCATCAGTCCTGGGTCTGTAGCTTGATTAGCTTTAACTCTATCGATTAAAGTAAATTCTAATCGTATATTTGCTATATTCACTTAGGTTCTTGGAGTCTTTAACTCTATCTCCATCATTTATAAGTCATACGAAATGGGTCTTTGTGTTAACAATGTCGCACTCGTAACCGCATACGATCTTCTACTCACAGGTCAACTACCACGTTCACTTTTCCATGATGGTATTGAATGGTATGGTCGTAATCTTTCAACAACTCGAGCCAACGTCTTTGGTACATGTTACATTCATTTTGGGTGAAAAAATATTTAAGGGTTTTGTATCGGGGTCAGGCTCAATACAAAATTTTATTTCACACTCTGGGGGTAGGCCAGGAAGCTCTTCAGGAAATACGTCAGGAAATTCACTAACAACAGAAATGTCATTCAAGTCTTACGTATTTTTGTTTAAATCCATAACACGGGCTAAGAAAGCTTGATATCCATTTTTCAATAAACGAATGGCTTTAAGGCTTGATATGACAGTGTTTGACTTTAGTGATTTGGTTTCTTGAATTCGCATAACAAGCTGGTTAGGAATATGAAAGCTAACAACCTTACAAAAATAATCAAGTTTAGCATGGTGAGAAATTAACCAGTTGATTCCTAAAATCACATCAAATGCAAGTATTTTCAAAGAGATGAGATCAAAAGGTAATGTGATGGTTCCAACTTGAATCAAGCAAGATTTATAAACCGTGGATGTAATGAAAGTTTCTCCTAATGGAGTTTCAATAGATAAGTCAAAGTCTAATTTCTCAAGGGTCCAGTTCAAACGTTGAGCACAAGCAGGAGAAATAAAAGAATGGGTAGAACCGATATCTAATAAGTTATAAGCCTCACAAGAGTTTATAATTAGATTACCCGTGATAACTTCGTTCAGTTCCTCGTCACGAAAAATGCTCTCCCTTAAACTATCGACTTTGTTTTGTCCGTAGCAGCCTTTGGTGCCACCGTCCCAGTTGGACTTAACTTCGCTACCGGACAAAATTAGGCTATATGACCATCTTTTACACAACTAAAACACACCTTGGAAGGCTGTGAACAGTTTGGAATTATGTGTTCTTCCTCTCCGCATCTGTATCATCTAACTGGCAGTTATTCTCCTCCCCTAAATTTTTTTGCTGGAGTTGGTGCTGCTGCCGACGTCTTCCCGTCATTGTTGAATCTTCTCTTTTTGAAATTTCCACTTGGCTCACCTCTCCTACTATCTTGGCCATGAATACCACCGAAGTGGTTACCATTTCTGGGATGATAATTCCCTCCACGATGGTTATCATTGTTCCGATGGTCGTTGCCACCGGTACGATTATTATTGTGTTATTGGTCGTTATCTTTTGGTTGAGCTGACTTATAATCCCACTCCAATAACTGAGACTTATTCACTACATTTGAATATAAGTAAAGTTTATGAGAGATAAGATGTTGATAAATTTTAGGTTTCAAACCTCTCAAAAATATTCACGTCATTTTCTCTTCATTATCTACCAAATGGGATGCAAACTGGGATAACTCGGCAAACTTAGCCTCGTATTGTGATACGATCATATTGTTTTGCTCCAGCTTGATGAATTCCACCTCCTTCATGTGACGGATACTTTCAGGAAAGTATTTGTCGTTGAACAATTCCTGGAACTTCTCCCAAGACATCTTTAGTGCGGATAGTTGAGTACATTTTACAGATTCCCACCAGTAATCTGCCTTTTCTAAAAACATAAAGGTGGCAAAGGGAATCTTTTGCTCCTCTGAGAATTCCAAGACATCAAATATCTTGGTCATTTGCTTAATCCACGTCTCTGCCTTAAGTGGTTCTGACTTTCCCAAAAACTCTGGCGGTCCCAACTCCTTGAATTGCTTGGCAGTGACAAGCCGTGAGTTACCATTGTTTCCACCTGCATTTTAAACAGGAGTCTCTCTCTTCTGGTTTTGCATGAATTATAGAAAGCTCCTAAGCATCCCATCATTCATCATTTGGTTGGTGTTTTTGTTTACAAGAGGATTATTTCCTTCCTGAGGCACATTATCCTAGTTGTTGATTGCCGGTGTCTCAACGGTCTCATAAGCTCCATTGCTCATCTCAAAATTTTCATATGTCATTCTCAAATACTGCCACAAAATAAGGGTTAATTAAAGAAATTGACATTCCACATATTAACCCTATATTCTAACCCACCAATAACAAATAAGCTTAGGTAGGACACTAGTGAAGGATTTACTCGTCTCTCCCCTCCTAGTTCTAATCCCTAATCTCCACGAGAGATCATATCCATAAGCTCTGATACCAAGTTTGATGCCCCCAAAATAGGTCCACACAACCTATTCTAAGTCGCCAAATACATGGTACAGAAAACCAAATACAAACTTCAATAATACAACTATCGTGCAAAATACGACAACACATATGCTGTGAGTTTTAATACAATATTATCTTATAGACAATATCTAAACTCAAATAAAGTCCTCATTATAATTATTGATACACTATTTTATAAAATAGTGAGGACTATTATAATAACTACCTTAAACCATCACTCCACACCCCTACTAGTCCCAACTATATTCTCGCCTCCTGAGAAGAAAATGGAACAAAAAGGAAAAGGATGAGCTCAAATATCCCAGTTAGGAATATTATGACTAAGATAATGCAGAATAAATAATCCTTAGTCCTCAACAGGGAAAAAACTAATAGAATACAATAGACAACAAGTTTTAGATCAAATACTGCAGCGAAAATAATAATCCATTAGAAAATTCAAGTAGAGTATGATGTCTACTATCTTCCATGATTTAAAAGTCTATCATTAATATTTTATCCCTTTAACACCAATAAATAAATATTTCATATCAACGAATTATCCATGCACTACAGGCTAAGGATATTCGTTTGTATACCAGTGTTCATGACCATGCCAAACACTTGTCCATCTTTGCACTACGAGCCAAAGATATCAATCAACAACTCATCTTTGCACTACGGCCCAAAGATATTCATCAATCAACAGTTCATCTTTGCACTACAGGCTAAAGATAACTTTTAACATAATTTAAGTCTAAGAATTATGATAATGATATTAAGAATGAATCAAGTGAGACCATAACATGGATTCAATTTCAAGAATAAGGGTCACAACAGATAACTTGGACAAAGAGAAAAAAAAATTCGTGAACAACACTCGTGAATAGTACTATATGAATAGTACCGTATGTATGAACAGTGCCCATGAACAGTACCCAGACATGAAAATTTTCAAATTTAATAAGAGAGTTCAGATCAATATTCTAGTGAAATCATATTAGATGAAGCACAATTTCCAATCATTTTAGAACTTATAGAAGCAATACTTACCATAGTAAGTTTAAATTTAAAAATACGAGATGAAATAATATCGCTTACGTAATATAGAATATGAAAGAAAATGATATCCCTTAATATCATTTACGAGTATTGAAAGAAAATAACCTCCTTTACGAAAAAGAATAATATACTTTACCTTAGTAGAAACTGGATTTGATGGAAATATCGAATATTATTCTGAGAAAATCTTGCACAAAAAACTATACTCAAAGTATCCTTATACTCACAAGAAATACGCTCAATATTATAGAGAGAATTTTCTGGTTATGGTGTGAGTTTCATTGTTTAACTAAGCAACCTATTTATAGTAAAGTGGTAGCACACCACTTCTGACAAATCTTACATATGGATGATTAATTTTGAAAACATTCAGCACACCTTTTGAAAACAAGGAGTTAAAATTCAGAAGGAGGACTCCCTCATTTATTCACATGTCTAAAACATTTAATAATTATTAAAAAAAATCCAAATCCAATTTGCTCTCTTCCACCTCATTTTATTCTTATACCATAATAATATTTCCATTGAAATTATAAAAATTATACTATTATATTATCACATTATACTCTTACGATGTAATATTATAATAGTATATAATTATATTAACAGAGAAGATAATTATGGTTTCATAAAAAAATAACAACTTTCGACAATTGTCTCATTCTAAAATTCCTCCATTTATATCAAAATTTAAAGAAATATTTACTTACCATATTCGTCAATTATTTACAATTCTTCAATAATTATTTCTAATTAATGTTATAGATCCACAATATTGATAACCAGATCGTTCCCAGGAAAGAGGGGGCTTTTCTATAAAAATTTCTTCTTATTGGCGCACAATTAAATAACCTAGCCCTTTTCCTCGACAGAACTTTCTAGACATTGTCAATAATACTATCCAATAATATTAATTCAATAATATGACTTACTGTGTCATGACAATTATTAAATCAATAATGCAAAATACTATTCAATTATCAATGTAGCAATTATTGAATCAATAATATGAAAGACTGTGCAATTTTAATGTATCAATTATTGAGTGACTTCTTACATAAGAATCGAGAATCGAGATACTGTGTAAATACCGCAGCTATTGTGCAACCACGCCAGACATCAGATTTTTTATCACCGTATTTCAATCGCTTTAACGATAAAAGTTTTATCGTTATTTTTATAAAAAGGTTATTTCTGTCGCTTTCTATATCCGACAGTTATTCCGTTATGTGGTCCACCAATGATTGCACCGTTGTACGAATATTCCCGACAAAAAGAAAATCCCCCGACCAAAACAAATATTCCCCGGCAAAACGAATATTTTATGACCACTTGCTTACTTTGCAAAATTTGCACATTTCACCCATAACTACAGCATTATATCAACCAACACGTTATTATTCAAAAATAATATATAGAGAAATTAAATCTTTATTCATAAAAAGTTGGGGTCTTACATCATTCCACTCATGACATAGACTGAAATGGTGATGACATTCATTGATATACAAGAAGCTCCATATTATAAAAGTGTCCTAGCTGGAATAGGAAAACCATTCTTAGAGATTATTAAACATGGAGAAATAACTGAAATGGGGTTGAAATTGAGAAAAAATCAGAGACCTCATTGCTTTAGAGGCAGTTGATGAGCACATCGAAACTGGAAATTATGGGACTAACCCTAGGAGAACCCATAAGAAGAAGGAAGAAGATGTATCCTTGATACTTCAGGGTTAAACTCGGTGAGGCAGTCAAAACCCGCCAATTCAAAAGCAGAATAATTCCTCCCCATTCTTCACATCTGTAAACCCTCCAAATACCCTATTTTAGAAAGTAGGAGAGGTTAAACGCAGACAAACTTTTACACCCTTAGAGGATTCATTGGAAAACATATTAAAGCTTCTGACTAACCAAAAGAAGATCACTCAACTCCTTCCACCTGTAAATCCAAATGAGAAAAGTTTTGACCCAAGCAAAAAGTGTGCTTATCATTCTAGTTCCCCGGGCCAAGATACACAAGAGTGTTGCTCTTTGAAACATAAGATCCCAGACATGATAGATAATGTTGAGATTGTGGTGACAACACCTGAACAACCACATGTCCAAGATAATCCTCTGCCTCAACACAATGAGGAAGGAGTGAACATGATCAGCATGGGAAGTGGAGAAGGTTCAAACTAAATTAAATACATTGGAGAATCATAAATTGACCTCACAATGATAAGTTATTCTAAAGGAAAACCTTCAATAAAGCAGGAGCTAAAATCCATCAAAAAACATATTGATCAATTAGAAGAATTGATGGTATATCAACATCAAGTAACCAAACAGTTGATAAGCCAGATCAGCCAAAAGAAAACAAACTTTTCTCCACCTACAATCCTCCTGATTGCAATGAGGGGTCATTATAGATTCCAAGAGCATGAAACATGAGCACATAAAGTTGCAAGGGAAGAGAGATTCTAAGCTTGTAGGGCGTTTTCAGCTAAAAGAAAGTTTACTCCTTCGAATCAACCAATGGAGGAAATTTTATAGATGTTGATCAATAAAGGAAAGATCATAGAACTGTTGCCCCCAATGGACCCCCCCGATCAAGGAGGTTCGATGCCACTAAGATATGTCAATACCACTCCAACACCCATGGTC
Organism: Panax ginseng; assembly: GCA_020205605.1. NCBI lineage: Eukaryota > Viridiplantae > Streptophyta > Magnoliopsida > Apiales > Araliaceae > Panax > Panax ginseng. Next base: position 110,889,029 of record CM035129.1, read on the forward strand.
ATGACACATAAGGGTGTTGGACACTTCATCACCTAATCCAAAATCCAATTGATAATGGTGATTTATAAATGGTAAACAGGGACAATACCGGGTATGAATAAGAGGAGATATTTCCTCCTAGAACACAAAAATGGAGGGAAGTTATAGCAGACATTTCCTCTGAAGGAGACATGCATGCGGCACCTTTGTAATTCAAGGAATGGGGGATAAAATAGGAAAGAATCCTATGGAGATAGTTGCACCAGAACCATTGATTTTCCGTATCTACCCCAATATCCCATTATCAGTTTGAAAAAAGTCCCATGGAACTATGGGGAGAGTGTAGGATCAACATCAAATTGTACCGCTATATTACCATAGGATAATATGTTGTTTTTACCACAACGTGTGATAAAGACCATTATCAAAACCCCAAGCAAAGTACCCTAGAATAATGTTGTAGAATTCCTCAGCAAAATGGGGGCATAATGAAGCAAAATAGTGCAATATTTAAAAGAAATACCCAAGCAAATCTCCATCCTAGATTTGATCATATCCTCAGAAAATCGTGGTAAAACTCGGGTGCAAGAACTAGAAGAAGCACACCTGCCAAGAACGGTGGACACTAAAAATTTTTAGCACTTGATAGATCACATTCTTAACAGTAATGTAATATCCTTCACTAATGATAACATACTAGCAAAAGGAACTGGTCATTGTAAGTCATTGCATATAGCAGTGATATCCTTAGTATATGTGATAGGGGTGTATTGATAGATGGAAGATCATCCATGAACATATGCCCTTATGATACTCTGGAAAGGATAAAAATCAACCCAAACAGAATCTAGAACAACCATGTCATCATAAGAGCCTTTAATAGATCTCGATGGGATACTGTGGGAGAAATAGAACTTCCGGTGGAAATTATCCCATATACATTCCACATCTCATTCCAAGTGTTAAACATCACCACGGGATACAACTTACTATTGGGAAGACCATGGATTCCTACGGCGAGAACCGTCCCATCCACACTCAATCAGTAGTTTCAATACATCATCAATGACAATTAGTTTGATTAGCCTCAATGAAGTAGTTGAGCCTGATAGCTTTTAAGCATTCGAAGTGAGTAACACTCACTATTGACCTATCGGGGCACTGATCTTAAAACCAAGAATCTCTCCCAAAGTAATGAATGTCGGTTAAGAGATGATATCCTTAGGTTTCTAGCCAGTTAAAGGTTTAGGAAAGAATCAACAAGGAATTAAGAATCTAATTCAAATACCTAGCCAAGTAGGGAAAGTTGGATTAGGCTACTACTCTAAATCTAAACACTGAAAACCTCATAAGCATATGTTGGTTCATCTATCCACTATCTTGTTACCGAATTTCACTGAGGCAAGCTTTAAGAAACTTGTAAGAAAGATTTTTGCCTATTTATGCTGCTTGCCGATCCCAAAGGTCAATGCAGCTGGTGATGAAAATGAAGCGCCCCTTTCCACCAAGGAAGAAAAGATACAAAATGAGCAATTCCTCGAGGAGGTTTAAAGTCAAATTGCTTTGATGTTTTACCTAGCACCTACATAGGGTGAGGCTATCATTGGCAAGAAAATTAACCAGGCAGAAGTTCTGGCCATCATCAAGGAAAAGGAAAATAACAACCCCTTCATCACGGAAGTCAATAGTGACCTTACTCTGGATAATTAGAGCAGTACTCCTTGCATCACTCGTAAAGGGTATAAAGGGTAGAGAGTCCATTTATCCTGAAGTGTAGATATTATCAAACTGCTTACTTTTGTTGCATAGGGCTAGTAGTTTACTTTGGTTATGCTTTTTACTGATGCTTTATATTGTCAAACAGTTGTATATATTAAGTAAAACCATTTTACTTTTAGAACTCCAAAGTTGGGTTTGTTTAATCTTGCTGATGAATTGCCAAGTCAGAGCAGCGCCTACAACTTTGATAAACTGGACTTTGACTTGATGGGAATTGATCAAGAGGAGATAGATAACATTGAGGTGCCTGAGGAGATCAAAGGATGGATCGAAGATGAACCCAAACCAAACCTCGAACAAACTACCACTATCAATATCAAAACCTTAGAAAATTCTAAGAACTGTAAATTGGGAATGACCATACCCCAAGCCAAAAGAAAGACCCGATTAAGCTATTGACCCAGTTCCAAGATGTGTTTGCATGGTCGCATGAAGACATGATAGGATTATCCACTGATATTGAAATCTATCGATTTCCCATCAAAGAGGGGTTCAAACAATGTAAACAGAAACTCAAGAGACTGAAGTCCAACTGGAATCTGAAAGTCACAGAAGAAATTATTAGGAAATTCAAAGGAGGCATTATCATGGTATCAACATACCCTAAATGGTTGTCTAATATGGTTCTTTTGCCTAAGCCCGGAGGGAAGATACAAATATGTGTGGATTACAAGGACCTGAACAAGGCCACTCTAAAATATGACTTATGACGCCCCCAAATCCTGCTAACTTCCACCCCGATAGATGGTGCTTCACGGTGCTACTAACTACACATACTTTCAATTCGAAAGACATCATTAACATGCAAATGTTTTGTAAATATTACATAATAATAAATCATTTTCCAAGTTCTGTTTTAACCATTACATTCGTTCCTACATCATAGTACTAAATCATTACAAAAGTAATACTATACTATTACAAGATATCTACTTATTCGTCTTAGCCTTTCCCTTGTCCTTACCAGATCTTTTGATCCGTTCATTCTTAGCTGCAATCATATAATTCAAGCAAGAATGAGCATAACAAGCTCAACAAGTTTAAAATTTACGTTAAAAATACAAAATAAAAAATTATGTGATTTATCTTTTAAAACTGAACAAATAGTTATGAAGTACTATAATTAAAATATCACTTTTCTTTCCTTTAAACATTTAATGATGATAAACACCAGTTAAATTCTGAGTTTGGTCAAAGACCATAAACATTCCACTCTTTCATTCTTTGAAAAGGCCAACCTGGCACTAAGTTTGTAAGTTTGATATTTCTTACGAGCACGTTTAGGTGATCAGCCTATAGTACTCTATGTTGTATAACACTACTCCATTAAACGTGTTTACGTTTAAGTTTTGGCAAACTCCCGTATCAGTCGATTTACAACTTCAAACCTTTTCTTTATTCATACTCAGGCTTACCTTTGAATATGTACCAAAGTAATTGGCATAGGATATCATTATCAATAATATTTTGAAAGATTGTAAACAAATAAACAAAATACTTTAAGTCTGGTCTAGACAAAACAAATGGCATCGACTCTTTCTGTAAATAATTCATGCATATCATACATGAATCACAAAGTTTATCTAACACAGAGTATAGACAAGGGTCTATAAACTTTCCTCAAGCATCTTCTAGTATTAATTCACTTTTTTTTTCGTCTTTATAGGTTCTACATGATATAATAACATAGCATACAAAATTAGGTCACATAACAATCAATATGTATTGTCATTAACCTATCATCTCCTTCTTCTTGGTATACACTATTTGAGTTGTTATATTAATAACATTCGTTAGGATATTTAACGTTTATCACGGCTTTATAAAATTTTATTGTTATAAGTTACAATATCTATTCAATGTTCAAGTAATTATAACCTATGTAATCTCAAACATTCATTTAATGCGAATATGGTTTCCCATATTACCGAATACAAGGTCCCGTATAGCAAAACCTACTTTGAATTTCCATTTTCATAACATTTAGTTAACTTTTAATTATTAAACTTAAGGTCTTATTCATCATTTAAGATGTTACTTTAAGTTTAATTAATCTTCATTAATCAACCCTAATCATTATCTATCTTTTTATGCTCTTAAAAGTAATTCTCTAGCTTTTGTTTCCTTTGTTATTAGATGCGCTGCAGCGCACATTAAAAATATGTGGCCTCATCCGGGCGCTGTGGTGCCTGCCCCTTTTCTTTGAATTTTTTTTCTTAAGTGTTGGAAAATTTCACACCGCTTCCTTCCCAAATTCATAAATTTATTAATTCTTTATGATTCCACTTATTATGCTTTCATTAGTAGTTTTAGTCAATTATTATCCATCCTTATTATCTCAGATAATAAATACTCCACCAATAATCACTTCTATCAAAAATCAAATTGAAAAGATGAAGATTAAGGGTTTAAAGGTTATTACCTCTCTTGTTCTTGGCATTCTTAATTGTTTGATCAATTATCTAGCTTCTCTTCCTTCTTCCTAAGCAATTCACTCTCTCAATATATGTTGATTGAAATTTTGTAACCAAATAATGAAGCTTAAGCCTTCCTTTTATAGAATTCATAAAGTGGGGGCAAAATGGTCATTAAGTCCCACCTCCTTACTATTTCACCTCCTTAACCAAGTTTCCTTAAGAAGCTTGGCCACCTTTGGCCAACCACATGGGGTTGTGGGGCCCCAATGGATTCTTACCGACCCAGTGATCCATTGGTTTGATCCTGGGATTCGATTCTTGGTTCAGGTTTAGGTTTAATTCAATTTGGGCCTAACCTTGGCCTTGATTACATTTGTGATTGGGCCTAATTCATTATTCATTTGGGCTTGCCAATAGTCCAAGTTCATTAACCAATAGTCAACATTGACTTTGGTTGACCAAGACTTTGACTTTATATATTCCTATTGTATAATTTTCGTATTCTTCTCGTCTACACTTCGTATAGTATTCATATTATACGTTGTATCATTCTTCGTATTATACTTATACATACATTATATTATACTCGTATTCTTTTCCGTATAATAACTTTCTTATTATACTTAATCATTCTTTATTTAAATTTTTTACTTTCCCTAACATTCTCGATTTGAGTACGCATGTGAAAAACTGCATTTGCCATAATTAAATTATTATTGGATAATCCATCTTTCCTTATAATTCTATCATTAGTATTTCCCAAAAATTTAAAAATAATTCCCAAGTAGAAATGGATGAATAGAGTTTTTTAGAAAATTTCTCGGAAAACTCTTATTTTTGTCTAGGAAATTCATACACTTTATTTCTAGCACGTAGCCAAATCGAACATTCATTCTAGGTCATAGAACGACCTTTAACTTGCTTACTGCATATAATAAACATATAATTTCATTTTATTTAATATAACCAAATAAATTTAATTTACATTAAAGTTCAATTTTCTCAATCGTTACATTCTTCCCCCCTTATAAGGATTATGTCCCCAGAATCTCGATACAAGTTAATCAAATAGATGAGGATAATTCTTCTTTATTTTCTCTTCGAGTTCCCATGTTGTTTATTTGGCATTGTGGTTCCTCCATACTACCTTCATCGAAGGTATTACTTTACTTCGCAAGACTTTCTTTTTTCTATCAATAATTTGAATTGGAATTTCTTCATATGTTAAGTCTTTATCAACCTGAATAGGTTCATACTCTATTACTTGCTTATAATATGGCTTAAAAGAGCATAATACATAAACATAAAACACATTGTGTATATGTTTTAACTCTAGAGGTAGTGCTATCACATATGCTACCTCTCCTACTCTCTTCAATATCTCAAAAGGTCCTATAAACCTCGGATTTAACTTTCCCTTCTTTCCGAAGCGTATCTTTCCTTTCCGAGGAAATACCATCAGAAATGCATACGAACCTACTTCAAACTCTCGCTTCTTTCGATGCGGATCTGCATACCTTTTATGTCTGTCTTGAGTTGTCATAAGTCATGTTCGTATCAACTTAACTACATCTATCGTTTGGTGCACCATTTCAGGTCCGAGCGTCCGGCATTCACATACTTTATCCCAATACAGTGGAGTTCTGCACTTTCTTCTAAATAACGCTTCATAAGGCAACATGCCTATACTTACGGGATAACTGTTATTATAAGCAAACTCTACTAATAGTAGATGATCATCCCAGCTCCCTTTAAAATCCATAATGCAAGATCTTAACATATCTTCTAGTCTTTAAATTTTTCTTTCACTTTGTCCATCCTTCTATGAATGATACACCATACTTAACATTAGTTGCATTCCCATTTGTTCTTGCAAACTCCTCCAAAAATTGGATGTGAATCGTGGATCACGATCTAACACAATTGAAATTGGCACTCCATGACTTGAAACAATTTCCTTAACATAAAGTTTAGCTAACTGTTCCAGGTTAAACCTGACTCGTATCGGCAAAAAGTGAGCCAACTTCGTCAAACGATCTACTATTACCCAAATAGCGTCGTACCCTTTCAGCATAATTGGAAGTCCTACCACAAAATCCATCGTGATATGCTCCTACTTCCATTCCAGAATTTCCAATGACTGTAACAAGCCACAAAGTTATTGATGTTCTGCCTTAACTTTTTGACAAGTAAAACACCTACTCACATACTCTGCTATTTCTCTCTTCATGTTCGGCCACCACAAGTTCTGTCAAAGGTCTTGATACATCTTAGTATTACCAGGATGAATCGAGTACCTTGAACTATGGGCCTCTTTTAATATTTCTTCCTTCAATTTTGTTTCACACGGAACCCAAATTCTTTCTTCAAATCTTAATAACCCCTCGTTATCAAGACTATACTTTGTCTCTTTTGCATCTGCTCACACCCATCATCCCTGATTTGTAATTTCTTGACTCTCTCCATAATTGTAGGTCGAGTCTCCATCGTAAACAATTTCTTCCCCGATTCACTTGGTAACATCACCTCTAACTCCATTTTAGTCATCTTTGTTATTAACTCATTCTGAGCTGTTAACATTGATAGCTTCTCCCGACCCTTTCTACTTAAAGCATCGGCCACTACATTTTCATTCCTTGGATGATACAAGATATCACAGTCTTAATCCTTTATCAACTCTAGCCATCTTCTTTGTCTCATATTTAAATCTCAAATTTCTCAATTTATAAGTAATGCCTCCAAATCTTTTAAGCAAAAACCACCGCTGCCAGTTCTAGGTCATGAGTAGGATAACCTTTCTTATAATCCTTTAACTATCGTGATGTATACGCAATGACCTTGCCATGTTGCATGAGCATGCAACCCCCAGTCCTCTATGCGAAGCATCGCTATAAACTATAAAATTTCCCGTATCATCTCCTAAAGATAACACATGTACTTAAGTCAATCTTTTCTTCAGTTCTTGAAAGCTATCTTCACACTTCTCACTCCATACCTATTTCACTATTGTTCAAATCAAATTTGTCAACGGAGTAGCTATCTTAGAAAAATCCTTGATGAATCTTTGATAGTATCCTGCTAACCCTAGTAAACTCTATACCTCCATCAGTATCTTCAGTTGTCTCCGATTAATCATTGCTTCCACCTTCGTCGGATCTACTGAAATCCCGTCTTTGTTAATAACGTGCCCCAAAAACTGCACTCTTTTAAGCAAAAATTCACACTTAGTGAATTTCACATACAACTTGTCCTTCCTTAGTGTCTCCAACACTAATCTTAAATGTTTGGCATAATCTTCTGACGTCTTTGAATAGACTAGAATATAATCAATAAATACTATAAAGAACTTGTCAAAATATTATTTGAACACTCTGTTCATCCTATCCAAGAATGCGGCTGGTGCATTCGTCAACCCAAACGACATTACCAGAAACTCATAATGACCATAACGAGTTTTGAATGCCGTCTTAGGTACATCCTCCTTCTTTACTTTCAACTAATGATACCCCATTCACAAATCTATCTTGGAAATATACTTTTCCCCTCTTAACTAATCAAATAGATCATCAATCATGGGCAATGGGTATTTATTCTTTATCGTCAGCTTGTTCAATTCTCGATAGTAGATACAAAGTCTCAACGATCCGTCCTTCTTTTTTACAAACAATATCGGTGCTCCCCACGGAGAGACACTCAGTTGAATTTACTTCTTGTCTAATAGTTCTTATAACTGAATCATTAACTCTTTCATCTCTACTGGGGCCATACAGTACAGTTCCCTAGAAATTGGTGTCGTTCCAGGCACAACGTCTATTATAAATTCAATCTCTGTATCCGGTGGAAAACCTGGTAATTCGTCCAAAAATACATTCGCGAATTCTTTTACTATAGGTATATGTTCCAATGTTGCTCCCACTCACTTGGTATCAACAACATGACCCAAGTAACATCCACATCCCTTCTTCAATAATTTTCTAGCTTGTGTCATAGTAAGACAACAAGAACGTCCCGACAACTTACTACCATAAAATACTACCTTGGACTGCTTCAAAGTCTGAAGGTTTACACTTTTCCTTTGACAATCTATAATTGCACTATGGTTAAACAACCAATCCATCCCGAGAATTACATTGAATTCTACAAACTTTATCTGTATTAGATCTACCGATAATTTGTTACCTCTTATTTCTACATAACAGCTCCTATGAATATATTCAATTGGAATTGTCTCTTCGTTTGCTACCATACTGTTTAAAGGTATTGGCAATCTTTCAAGGAGTAACCCTAACCGTCTAGCAAATTCACAAGCTATAAAAGAACAACTAGCACCCGAAACAACACATAAGCATTTATATCATTAATTGGGATAATACTTGCAACTACATCTCCTGATGTAACTGCATCTTGGAATGTCATATTAAATGTGTGGGTCATTAGTCTACTCGACGGTGCAGGACCACTAATACTTAACTTAATGCTATTATTTCTTTTATTACTATCCGACCCCTTCTTCAGACAATTCTTCACCATGTGGTCAGTTGACCCACATACGAAACATATTTGGTTCTTCTTCGGACTCAGACAGTTAGGAGAAATATGCCTTTCCTGCCCACAGTTATAGTAATCTGCTTTACCCTTGTGACAGACTCCTAAATGAGCATTCCCACAGTTCTTACACGCCTCAATCCTCCTCTTAGGATCTCCATGTTTCACTCTGATATTCCCAGGATTAAAACCCTTCCACTTCTGTCCACTGCCACTTCCGTTGGCTCCCTATATTGACTCCACCATCACCTTTATTCTTATTCTTCTTCTCTTTGTTGTATTAGCTTAAAGCCTTGCTACCAGCCTCCGCTAGTATCGCCTTCTCTAGAATAGTTAAAAAAGAATTACTCTAAAACACTAATATCCTGATATAGAGTCAGGGTTTCAAGGCCTACTCAAATATATACGCCTTCCTTACCTCAATATCCATCTGATGTGGTGTGAATCTTGCCAGTTCATTGAATTTGGCAGCATATTGGGGAACAGTCATGTCCCCTTGCTTCAGTTGTAGAAGCTTTATATACATCTTACTCTGCATAGTCGTGGGGAAATAGTTCTCCAATATATCTCCTTGAACCGTGTCCACGTCACAACCTCGGCTTCAGCCTTACCATGGTTTGCCTCCCACCAAAAGTTGGTTTCTCCCTTCATCATATAGGTAGAAAAAGAAGTCTTTTACTCCTCTCTAAAATTTGAAATTACAAATGCCTTCTCTATTTCTTTCACCCAAGTTTGGGCTTCTATAGGGTTCGTAGTTCCTTTGAACTCAGGCGAACCTACACTCTTAAAATCCTTAAATGTAGTATAACGTACTATAGCAGGATTAACGGGTATATTTGCCCCATTTCTATTAAATGCAGTTGTTAATAAATTAACAAACTCCTGCATTGGGTTAACCGGTCACCCTTCTTGTTGGTTATCATTATCAGATTCAGCTTCATGGTTTCATTGTCTTCTTCTTGGTGGCATTTTTCTATTTAAATAAATAAAGTTTCATTATTGTTTATTTATTTCAGTTGGTTATAATTCAACAATCAATAATAACTTAAACTCATTATAATTTTTTTTAATAAACTTCCTTATGTTAAAATTCTTTCTTTCTTGTAGTATAATACTATAACATTCATTGTTACATAGCTTCAACTATTTACATTACTTTCCCGCGATTGATTTTCAAAAGTTGGGAAATTATAAAAGAGTTCCCTTTGATTATACAAGAGAGGGTTTTACCTTACTACATAGATACAAAATAATAACATATCTATACATGCTCTAGTTACTACCCTAGACTAAACCTGCCTAACGGCATTGGTGTACTTCTTATCCGTATAGCTAGCCACAACATCTTTGCAAATGGTGTTCCTAGTTTGGCCAGCCTCCACTGGATACCTAGTTATTTGCCGCTGGTAATCCTCATGAGCACTCCTATGTATGTAGGACATTCGTGTTATCTTTTGCTTCTTGTTCTACAGCTCCTCCTTGAGTTCCAGAGCCTTATGTTTCAGCTCTCGGACTTTGTCTTTAGCCAAAACATTCTCATCATGCTGATATGTTAGAACAGTCTTTGTTGCATAAGTATATACGAGTCTTGATTTAGATTGTAATTTTTTGTTTTGAGTAGTTTAACATGTGTATTCTTTGCTTAAATAAAGTTTTGGTGAACACAACACACACACACACACAGCATCTCTATAACATATATGAATTATTTGAGTGTATGAGATTATGCCTATAGTTTGGTTTGAATTTGTATTCTTGAATCTGGATAATTCGCTGAGGTATTTTGGACAGAAATTCTGTTATAGCTGGAACAATGTGAGACTCGTTTGCATCATGATTTAGTTGCATAGCATGTTCCGTGTTTTATGTTGTATGCATTGCTTGAGGGCAAGCAATAGTTCAAGTTTGGGGGTATTTGATAAGTGGGTTTTATACCTACTTATTGGATATTAATTCACACGAACTATGCCCATCTCAAGTACATTTTAGCGTGTTTTTAGTTGCATTTAAAGTAATATTTTTGCATTGCATGTCTTTGAGAACTCCTTTGGTGTAAAAGTCACGAGGAAATGACATAGCTTATAGCGATAATTCGATGGCATGAGGCTAATGGAAGCATGGCCTTGAGGACAATTGGAGATGTGCAACTAAGGATGGATGAAGGATGAGTGGCATGGCAAAGAATCGAGCGGCGAGGACAAAGCGATGGGCCCTTTCTGAACCAGAATCAAATTGCGAGCCGCGCAGCGGTAGCGCGCTTCATAAACAAACACACGCCCTAGCGATCACGAACTTAAGCGGAATTTACACTCATGGCCCCATACGACTCATTACAAAGGAACACGCGTGCCTTAACAACATCTGAGGTTCTTTGATTTATTTTATTTTAATTTTTAAATTGTAAGAGCGGGGGGTTCAATTAGGGCTAATATATTAGACATATTTTGATTATGAAAAACATATTCCACCCCTTGGGGGATCAAGTATCTATTGTTGCTTTCTCTCTTTAATTTTCAATATTAGATTATAGTAGATTAGAACCCTAGAAGAGCTAAGATTTGGGGATTGAAGCAATTGAAGATCCTTGAAAGTTCAGAAGTGAAACAAGAGAAGAATCTCAGATTTGCTATTCTTAATCCCTAACTCTCTTTACTTCTATTTGTATCTTTCAATGTATATTCAATTGTGGATCATGGATTCAAATTCAACTATGAGTTAAACTCTATTTTGGGATTGCAATGGAATCTATTGCCTAGTTTATTTTGACATACTTCATTGTTAGTCTTATTAATTGTTATGAGATTGTCTACTAAGATTCATTCTTATTTGCTTAGTTGATTGGCTATCAATCATTATGATAATCTATATGAACTTGAAAAACAAAGTATAGGTTTAGATCTGATCTTGATATCTTGTGTTTGTATGTACAAAAAACTGAGCAAATAAGCATGAATCTTAATAGACAATCTTATAACAATTAATAAGACTAATAATGAATGTCAAAATAAACTAGGCAATGAGATTCCATTGCAATCCCAAAATAGGTTTAACTCATGATTAATTTGAATCCATGATCCACATTGAATATATATTGAAAGATACAAATAGAGTAAATAGTTAAATTAAGAAAGATGCTTTAAATGAGAGTTCTTCTGTTTCATTGAAATTTCAAATTAAAGGTAAAAGGGGTAAATCGTTTTATCCTCAGAATATGTCTACATGTGGCCTCGTGTCTCCTTTCACCAAAATAATAAATGCGTTTTGGCGCATACCATGATGGGGCACTCAAATCAAAGTAGCGAAATGAAAGCGTGCGTCTGTGGTGGCCTGTTTAAGCATGACCTTGGCCGTATGACATCTTCCAACTTCATGCTTAGTTGCACATCAGAGATGGGCATGCCTCACCAGTGAATTTGATATCCAATAAGTAGGTATAAAACCCACTATTCACATGCTTGACCTCCCAGAAGGTATCCATGTCCTCCTTATCATTTCAGACATCCTTAACTTCTTCTTTTAGCTCCCGTACCTCCCTACTCAGCTAAATATTCCTATGTAACACAAACATGAACAATACGTTCATCGACTCTGTCGGTGTCATCTCCTCTGTAGGTATCACCATATTAAACGATGCCACCTCTACTTCCTCCTTGGACATTCCATCAAACAAGGATGTAAATCCTAAGTTTTTAAAATCCTCCTCCTTCAAATCAGTCTCTTCCACAACTACTATAGGTACCTCTGCTATCAGCATTGGTACTAGATCTAACATGTTCATAAATTCCCAGCTAACAATATGTATATCCCTATACATAGAGCTATCACCTGACATCTACAATAAAACATAATATCCTAATTAGTACATAACATCAAAATATTATAATCACAGATTACATTTAATTTGTTTAAGGTTAGTTTCCTCTTTTTAATTATTTTTGTAATGAATTTCCTCAATTCATCACTTAGGAACTCGACTTAAGTTTATTAACTTCTAATTTCTCTGACTTTTCTTAAGGTTATAGCTTAAGGTTCCCCCCCCCCCCCTTAAGTTTTATAACCTACAGCTTTGATACCAACTTGTGACTCCCCCAAATCTGGGTATCTTCCACCCCGATAGATGGTGCTACATGGTGCTACTTACTACACATACATTCAATTTGAAAGACGTCATTGACATGCACATGTTTACTAAATATTAAATAATAATAAATCCTTTCCCATGTTATTTATTAACCATTACATTCGTTCCTTCATCATAGTTCTAAATCATTACAAAAGTAATACTATGCTATTATAAGATATCTACTTATCCATCTTAGCCTTTCCCTTGTCCTTACCAGATCCTTCAATCCTATCATTCTTAGCTGCAATAATATAATTCAAGCAAGAATGAGCATAACAAGCTCAGCAAGTTTAAAATTTATGTTACAAAAATAAAATCAAGAATAATATGATTTATCTTCTATAACTGAACAAATAGTTATGAAGTACTATAAATAATTAAAATAGCACTTTTCTTTCCTTTAAAACATTTAATGATAATAAACACCAATTAAATTCTGAGTTTGGTCAAACAGCACGAACATTTCACTCTTTCTTTCTTTAAAAAGGACAATCTGACACTAAGTCCGTAAGTCTGATATTTCTTACGAGCACGTCTAGGTGATCAGCATATAGTACTCTATGTTGTACAACACTACTCCATTAAACATGTTTATGTTTAAGTTTTGGAAAAATCCCTTGCCAGCCGATTTACGACTTAAAACCTTTTGTTTATTAATACTCAGGCTTACCTTTGAATCTGTACCAAAGTAATTGGCATAGGATAGCATTATCAATAATATTTTGAAAGACTGTAAAGAAATCAACAAAATATTTGAAGTATGGTCTAGCCGAAGCAAATGGCATCGACGCTTTCTTTAAACAATTCATGCATATCATACATAAATCACAAAGCTTGTTTAACATAGAGTATAAACAAGGGTTTAGAAAACTTGCCTCAAGCATCTTCTAGGTTTTTATAGGTTCTACATGATATAATCACATAGCATACAAAATTAGGTCACATAACAATCAATATGTATTATCATTAACCTATTTTCTACTTCTTCTCAGTATAAACTATCCAAGCTATTAAATTAATAACATTCGTTAGGTTATTTAACGTTCATCATAACTTTATAAAATCTTATTGTTATAAGTTACCATATATGTTCAACGTTCAAGTAATTACAACTTATGTAATCTCAAACATTCATTTAATGCGAATACGGTTTCCCGTATTACCAAATACAAGGTCCTATATAACAAAACCTACTTTGTGTTTAAATTTTCATAACCTTTAGTTAACTTTTAATTGTTAAACTTAAGGTCTTATTCATCATTTAAGATGTTACTTTAAGTTTAATTAAGGTTCATTAATCAACCCTAATCATTCTCTATCTTTTTATGCTCATAAAATCTCTTCTATAGCTTTTGTTCTGGCACGGCGTTGCGGCGTCGTTGTGAGATCCCGAATTTTATGAAATGAAAGTATTCAATTTTCTTATAATTATTATTCTATTTAGTAAATGGTTAAATTGATAAAAGGTTAAAGTTAAGGGTGATATGTGAAATTTTTGCAAAGTAAGCAAGTTGTTATAAAATATTATATTGGTCGGGGAATATTCGTTTTAACAGGGAATATTCGTACGACGGCACAATCATTGGTGGACCCCACAACGAAAGTATTGTCGTAGTTAGAAAATGATAGAAATATCTTTTAATAAAATAACGACGAAAGTTTTACCGTTAAACTGTTGTACTACCCGGTGGTAAAAGTACAGTAATACACGTGGTTGCATAGTAGCACACGATATTGATTATTGATGCTTACATGAGAAGTCACTCAGTTATACTTAATTATTGCTACAGTAATTGCTACATAATATCTCTCATATTATTGATTAAATTATTGTCACAATATCATCTACATAATATTATTAAATTAATAATTCAGACGACAATGTTATTCATATTATTATTTGCAATATTAACGATGTCTAGAAAGTTCTGTCGAGGATAAGTTTGGTAACCTAATTGCGCGCCAATAGGGAAAAATCCTTATTGGAAAGCCCCCTATTTCCTAGGAATGATCTGGTTGTTAAATATTGTGAGTTATAATATTAATGATGAATAAGTTCGTGTTGATTAAAGATGAAATTGATAGTTCCATTTTGTTGGGATTATTAGTGTTTGTTGGAATCAACATTTATTTCAATAATAATTGATTTCTAGAGGTTATATTGACCAATCACGTAATTAATCGGATAAATGAGCAATTAATTGCTATTAATTCACATGCTTATAACTATTTGTTCACATGTATGTACTATGCATTCACATGCATGTACTATTAGGGGAGGTGGTACAAGATTGATAATACTTGCATGACTAAATTAAAAATAGAGGTATAGATGAAGGTACCATACTGTAACTATTTTTTTTCACATCTATAAAACTATTGATTCACATGACTGAACTATTGATTCACATGATGTACTATTAGGGGAGGTGGTACAAGTTTGATAATACTTGTAGGACTAAATTAAAAATGGAGGAAAAGATGAAGGTATTATACTGTAATATTTTGAGCCCCAAAACGTGCAATTATCTAAACTATATTTTCCTATAAATAGAACATCATTCTTCTTTCATTCTCACCATTCACTAAGACTAACAATAGCAATTATAGAGAGAGAAGCTATAGAAAGAGAAGCTATACTTCACTATTCCAGAGAAGAAGAAGAGAAGTGTTATTTATTTCTATTCTCACCATTTATAGTATCCAGTTTTCTTCTAAGGTAAGGGATATTATTTTTTTTCAGTATTCGTAAGAAATAATATTTTCTTCCATACTCTGTAGTATGTGAGTAATATTATTTTATTTTGTATTCCTAATTCTACACTCATTTGTTGAAGTATTGCTTCTATATTCCACGAAATCAGTAGAATATCCATGATATTTGTGTTTCATCCAGTATCTTTGAATGAAAATATTATTATGAGCATTCTTGATAATTATTGATCTTTTCATGTCAAAATACTATTCACGAGTTACTATTTATGGATTACTATTCACTCAAATATTATTCACTCGGATATTCGGGGCACTTTTCATGTTGGGATACTATTCATGAGTTACTATTCACTTAAATATTATTCACTCGGGTATTCAGGGCACTTTTTATACTGGGGTACTATTCACGAGGTACTATTCTTGAAGTACTATTCATAGGATACTATTTACGGGATACTATTCACCTAAAAAAATATATTTCTGTTATGTTCAAATTATTTTATACATGAATATTATTCTTGAATTTTACTCCTGGCAAAGCAATATCATCGTTGACAATTTGGATATTTTAAACTCGGATAAATTTTATAAATCTTTAAAAATTTATCCTTGCTTTCATTTAATTGAATTCTTATATCATTGTCATCATCCTCATGCTTATATTGTGATGAAAGTCATATGTGGCTTACGTGCATAGATGGACTGTTGATTGGTATAATTTTGACTAGGGATTATTCGGTATAATCATGACCGTAATGTTACAAATGATGTGGTAAAAGTCTGTATTGGCCCGTAGTGCATTGATGAACAGATGTTGGTATGATCATAACTATGTGTTCTCTTCGGCCAAGGGTGCAAAGATGAATTATTGTTTGGCATGATCATGACCATTGGTGAAAACACGAATATCATTGGCCCGTAGTGCATGGATATTTCGTGGTTGTGATACTAATGAATATCCTTGGCCTGTACTGCATGGATAATTCAGTGATGTGGATTATTTATTGAGTTGAGTCTCAGCGATAAAATATTGATAATAAACTTTTAATTCGTAGAAGATAGTAGATATCATGCTCTACTTGACTCTTCTAAAATACAACATTGTATGTCTTTGGCTGCATGTAGTGCAAAGATGAGCTGTTAATGAATATCTTTGGTCCATGTAGTGCAAAGATGAATTTATTAGTATGATTATGAGCAGAAACTGTGATTTGGTATAACCATGATCTTTGATGTTTCGGTGTAGAGACAGGTGATGAAAATTATCTTAAATCCTAGATGCGAAGAGAATTTAGAATCACAATTATGATTATGAGTTATTCACATGATTGTGGACAGGAACTGTTGATTGATGTTAGAGGGATAAAACATTGTTGGTGGACTTTTAACGTAGAGAAGATAGACTTTATGGTCTATTTGACTCTTCTAATGGATTGCTCGTTCCGCTACCACTATGGTTGAAAAGTTTTATCATCTACCATATGTTCTAAATCTCTGATTTATTACTAACGAAGGTTATTGATAATTTAATTATCTTTAGTCATGATATTCTTTACTGGGCTAGTTGTGCTCACCCATTTGCTTCACAATTCCTTTCAGGTAATAAGAGTGTAGCTGGGTCGAGTGAGGGTTATAGGGGAATAAAACGATGATCTATAGCTATTGAGGTTTCCCCTAAAATAGTATGGAAATAATTTTATTGAGAATTTTAGATAAGTGTGTCGTATTTTATAAGTCATTTTAACCGTTGATTTTGGTGAACGAAATAGGGTGAGGTGAACCCAACTATGGAAGGGTGTTTTGCCACTATCATACAAGATGTCTAATAACAGACGACTTCGTGTTATCATAAGACAGGGTTGTGTATATGCACTTGTTGATTATATCTATGAGCACTACCTATATAATCTCAGAGTTTGGTTGAAATATAATTCTCAATTGGAGATAATGGAGAAAAATATATGTCAAGAGAAGACTTACCATTGGAAAGAACATGATAGTAATCTTCTTATTTTTCTTTGGGGTCTATTGGGTCAACCAAGGATAATTCTTGAGTCATATGATATCTATCATAACTTAGATGCATGGCCTCCCATGTACGAAGGTTTTCTTGAGCATTTTTCAAAGATTTTAATTTCTAAAATAGTTATTGACTGCACTTTATTGTAAAGTGCCATTGTAAGGTGTTGTAGTCAAGGCACCCTGAGAGTTACATATATTTGTATTAAAACTCACAGTTTAACTGTGGTCGTATTTTGTACGACAGTTTAAAATTTAGAATTTGAAGATTTGTATTTGGAAATTGTGTTGATGTATTTCGTGGCGACCCAGAATGGGTTGGGTGGATTGGACCTATTTTGGGGGTGTTACAGTCGTGCCCTTTGTTATTGGTTGTGCTGCAGTGCATATTAGCAGTATGTTGGCCTCGTTCAGGCACTACGGTACCACTCATTAATGCCTATTATGTGCTACGGCACCTACCCCTTTTCTTTGAAATATTTTTCCTAAGTGTTGGGAAATTTCACACCGCTTCCCGAATTCATAACTTGTTCGTAATAATTCAGAATAGGTTCGTTCAAAATCCAATTTCTTCCTTATTCCATATTACAATTTTCGCTAGATAGAATAATTTTCTGAATCCCCAAAATTCATACAATTTAATTCTCGACTTCGGTCGTTAATAATACATTCAACCTCTAATTTTACATCATTAAACGATAATACAACCATTGAAATTTGCGGAATAATTAAAATTTTCTATTACAAACTATCCTCGTTCCCAAAACCTTCAACCTTTACATCTAAATATCTCAGAATCATTTTAATACTACAATAGTTTACATCCCAAAATGATATTACAAATCAACATTAATACATTATTTGGAACCTTAAACATGGTTCAAATAATAATAACACAACCAAAGTGTATAAATCTTCAAGTATCACATCTGATTCATGTCTTTCAAGTAACACATAACTTTACCTTGAATCTTGAACCTGCAAAAGTGGTTATTTGCAAGGTTGAGCTCGACAGCCCAGCAAAATCTAACAGTTTTCATGCATCACATAACACATAATAACATGCTCAACATATAACATACATGCTACAGTTCATATAACATGTATAAAGATTGAGTCCTTACTCAATCAACATGCTTTAATCAATCAACATAGTCATAAATTGACTTTAACATTTCATACTTTCAACATATATATAACACATCATGCTCTTTGCAATAAAGATTTAAAACAGTTAATCATCAAGTTCACATAGCAAATAAGAACTGAAAGACTTGCCTGATTCGTTGTTTATGAACTACGACTTAACTGTTTAATGATGATCTGCACTTCGTGTATTCCTACACAATTATAAAATCATGGATTCATATCCATTAGTCATATATTTCATGTGCTCTTAATATAAAAAAAAATATTGTTTCCTAACTTGGTTTCATTTTTACTTGAACTTAGTATAATCATGAGACTAGTTCATTCTATTATCATATTTATCTAAACAATCTTGTTTCATATCTTGTAGTCCTTAAAGACAATATATAACCATAACTTAAGACCATGCAGTTAACAAACTGCTCTTGGTCACTCTGCAGAACGGCGCGACCGCGCTACTCCCAGCCAAAACCAGACTTGAGCTTTTCATTGCTCAGTTTAGTCCTAACCTACTATGCATTATGATACATACTATAACCATACATCAAGTAAGTTCTGATATTTCTTCAAGTTCACATTTAGTTTTGAATTACATAGTTCTATTGAATTATTTACATCAACAAGGCTTAACAACTTCTTTTAACAAAGGTTCAAGGTTTATAAGCTTTTAAACCTTATATTGGTACTAACAACCTTTAATACGCATGTTCACATGTATCTATCTCATTTACATAGACATAACATAGTTCATACTTTTTTAAACGTGCTTAAATAACTTATGTCATGCTTGACTAGTTGAGTGCACATATCATTCATGTTCAAAGGCATAAATAACTCTATCATGCTTGCTTATAAGGTCATAATGCAAGTAACAATGCTCATCAAAGTTAGTTTCTAAAACTTTTAAATTTCTCTTTGAAAACACATATTATCCAAGCTATACAAGTTATCTTATACGAGGTAACTTAAGATCACATTTTATGCTCGCATGACTCCACCATATGCTCACTGCAAAGTTAGAACTCAAGTGACTTAAAGTTCGTCAAGGTTTGTTTTCAAAATCTTCAAGTTTCTTTTTTTTTAAAACACATACTAAGTCATGCTAAAGCATCCCATTATGAGTAAAGTAATCTTAGCCATATGACATGTCTATTATCATGCATATTCATGTTTTATCACTTAGAATAACATATTCCATCGTTCGGAGCACTATACTTGCGTATGTGCTCGATCGACGCCCTCTGATCGCCTCCTATTAAGTAATTGTCACAAAGATAACTGTTTTGACTCTTCCTAACGACCTCAAATTGAAAAACCTAAAGAACAAAAGTTGTAGTTCTATTCGTTCTCGTTCCGAATCATCTTGAATCACCTCAATCGGAGTTCGTATGAAAATGTTATGACCGTTTTACCAAAATAGGTCAAAATAGTCACAGTCAGAACACATGGGGCGCGGCCGCACCCCTTTTGCTCACCTACCACCACATTACTCAATGCCAATACCCCAGCTCAATGCCCTCCACATTGTTACCATGCAGGCGGCAGCAAGGCGCACTTAACCTTCAAGCATGTAAACAGTTTTGGACATTTCTTTTTCATTTTAAGTCCGAATTAGTCGATTTTTGATTCGTTGGACTCGTTAAACTCTTAGCTACTCATCTAGAGAATAATTATAACACTTCAAACATATTAACAAATCATTTTAAGGGTTCCAATTCAGTGTTCATGCTATATTTTTATGTTTTAAACACATTTAGCGAATTCATTCGCTACGAACTCGTTTCTCAACCAAATTGGTCCGTTTAACTTTCGTTTTTTCATTTTTCAACATACTAACAACTTCCATTATCAATTTACAGTTTAGAGTATGAATTCAAAACCAATTTTGACCCCAAAACATACCATGTAATATATATATAAAACCAAAACTCAAGTTCTTCACCTTCAAACATGTTTTCATGAATTCGATACTTCAAAAATCATCTATAGTCAACATATAACAGATTATGTAATCCCAATACACATAAAAATTAATTTCTCAACAATTAACCCTAGAACTTCAATTACAGAGAACTTAGAAAACAAAACTAAGAACTCAAAACTTTAAAATAGATTACTTACCTTTAATTAGCTAGATGATTAGAGAAGCTTGATTAATCTTC
The DNA here is from genome assembly GCA_020205605.1 of Panax ginseng. Taxonomy (NCBI): domain Eukaryota; kingdom Viridiplantae; phylum Streptophyta; class Magnoliopsida; order Apiales; family Araliaceae; genus Panax; species Panax ginseng. The sequence goes on from CM035129.1 coordinate 110,909,917, forward strand.
TTCCTCTTCTTTGATTCTCAGAATTTATCTTCTCAATTACAAAGAATTCTCTCCTTTCTCTAACCCTCTCTTCTGTGTTCTTAACCTTAGAAAAAGAACACGTAAAATAAACCGACTCCCCCTCTCTCTCACGTACATTATTAGTTGATAGGTGTGATCTACTTACAATAAACCAAAAGCCATAAGGTTTGCGTTTGGTTACACACAATTTTCCCCATATACTAGATTATTTTAATAATATTATATTATATAGTTTTTATTTGTCACACCAAGTTATTTATTTACATAACTTATAATAATAATTATAATAATTATAATTTTATTATAATTCTTCTTATGATTAATAAATAATCATATATCTAATTTAATTAATAAATTAGACTTAAACATCGCTTTATTTAATTTACTTATTTTCTTTAATATTAAACAACTCATTTGATTTAATTAATTCATTAAATTAAATCTTCAAAGAATAAAATTTACCTTTGCTTTAACTTAATTATCATCCACACGTAACTAAATTATTATACCACAATTTCATAAATTATTTATTTTTCTCAATAAATAAATTATTTAAAATATTTATTTAATTCAATAAATATTTAAGATTAATTACAAAATTCATTTAATTCCTTCAATAGTTAACTCAACTATTAAACCTCACTTTCCCAATATATGAATATATATTTCTCTTCACACCGATCACATATTTCAAAATATATATAGCATGTAGATATACATACTCAAACTCAAAACATCTCATAATAAGAATTTTAATTATTAAATTCCTATTTTAATAACTTATAAAAATTCAGGTTGTCACATCCTTCCCTCCTTATAAGGATTCCGTCCTCGGAATCAATGAAACCTCCTTTACTTACTAAGGTTTTCACCAAATCTCTTTTTCAAAATTTATCGTTGAATATCCTCAACACATCATCTTAATATAGGTTTTATTTATTACCATTACCACCATTCTTTATAACAAATTCTTGTAAGTTTTATTTCATAACCTTTACTTAGACTTCAATTATATTTGAGTATTACATATTCTTTGATCAAATTCATTATCTTTCTCTAAGGATCATTATCATATACTATATTCTCAAACTCTTAGATATTACATTCACCCCTTCTTCTAAGAATTTTGTCCTCAAATTTTTTTTTTTAATTAATTTCATTCATTCAATCTATCAAAATAGATTTTATGTTAATACTTTATTTATTCATTGGGTTCTATAACCAAATTCTTTCTCACAAAGATCTTTCTAAGATCATCATATTCTATCAAAAGTTTTACTTCCTCTTCTAAACTCATTTCACATTTCTTCTTCTTTTCTCACTTTTCAATTATTTTTCTTCAAAATTATTATGTTTTAATTTTTTTTCTCATCCTTTCCACTTTCACCTTTTAGAATAATAAGAATCTTCCACAATTGCTCAATAATTGGGAAGCGATATGAATAACGAGAATTTAAAAGATTCCAAATCATGTTGAGGTCATAAGACCTTGAACTACGTCCCACGGTTATAAGTACTCTTTCAACTTAAACCTTAACAGTCATTAGACTATAGGACTCCCGTACTTAGGGTGTTAAGCCCTTCGTACGATGTATTGTGCACAAACATTTAAACGTTATGCGTATGTCCATAGTTATAAGTAATCTTTCAACTTAAACTTTAACAGTCATAAGACTATAGGGACTCCTCGTACTTAGGGTGATCAGCCCTTCGTACAATGTATTGTGCACAAACATCTAAATGCCTCCGCGTAATCCCCTATAAAAGGGTTGTTCATCTCAGCTTTTCAACATCTGAATCCGCACCAAAACAATTTGGTTTGGCATAACTTTTCAAGAAACGCTTGAATTTCATGAACATCTTTCAATAATCGTCTAGCTGAATCAAATAGCATAGACTTCTACAATAATTCGGACATCAATCAAAATATATAATATATATATATATATATATATATATATATATATATCATATCTTAAAGAAATCTCAAAAATCTTTTTATGACGTCATGATACTCGCATCAGATTTATAATCCGCTTTGAGGATTCCATCATTTGGTGATTTTATCATACTACATCATACCATAGTGGTGACGATCCTTAGATCACATCCAACACTAAGTAATACTGCATTGATGACTCCATCATTTTTTTCATCTCTGCACCAGGTTCCATGACACATTGATGATATAAAAATACATTTTGATATATTTCAAATCATTTTTGTCTAAATCAAGCAATTAGCATAGACATACTGAAATAACGGTATTGTTTTTAAAACTCATTGGTTTCATCATTTGATCCAATGTTTTTCAAGAAAATAGAAGTGCAAACATCGACATACGAAGTCAATAAATTTCAAAGTCTAGCATAGCTAGTAGATTTAGAATATCCAAGTATCCATCAACTTCAATCTTTACTTCATTACTTCGTTACTTAACCATTCTATCAATCTTCAACTTCATCAATGCTCTCTATACTATAACCATTTTCTACCCAAAATAGTTCATCAAACTTACTACACATTGGAAATCCAGGAACTTGCCACAATAATATGAGTTTAAGAACTTGTCCTAGTCGCACCATAGGCGTCCATTCACGAGAGGGTTCAAAACATACCATATTATTATGAGTCACGAACTTACCATATGCATTAGTTTTAAGAACCGCACCTAATCCTAATAATATCTGACTAATCTTAATAGTTTATAACTATCAAATATACACATGAGAAAAGAATCACCTTTTCACCACATATACATTGATAGCGCGACACCAACATTCCAATGATTATCAATGTGATAAACTGAGTGCAATCACAAAGCCCTCACCCATACAAAGGTTTGTACAACTCAGCCATTACATGAGTCCTCAATTGAAATCCCACCGAAATCTATCTTACTCTTAACTTGCTCTTAACTTGCTCTCAATCTGAATTCCTCGTATCACATTATCTATAACTCCTCGTGAGTTTACCTCTATACTATATCATAGTACATTAACTTCATAGCATCAAGCTATAATTATTCAAACATTACAAACCATCTTTCTTTTATAACTTAAATGATCACGCCGTGATCTTATTCTATAATCATCTCCTTAAAATTCTTTTTCTCACTCGTGATCGCTTTGTTTTACGATCCTCTTTCTTTCCTTTTTCATCATTTACGATTTCATTTATGCTTTTAATCTTATGAGATTTTGTCTATTCATCATTATTCGTTATCTTGGCTATTGGAGTTAGGCAACTCCATTTCTTATCTTTATATCTCTTCAAGATTCTTCTTTGAATTTTCTTGTTTATATAACAATTCTTCCTTTAAAATTTCTAACTTCATTTACATTGCTCAACATTTCATTTAAGTTCCATATTTTCATCATACATATCCATTTTCTATACTTGGTACACATCGAGTCTCTAATAGTTTTTCAATATGGTAATTACTGAGTGGTGGTTCCCCACAAACAACCAACAAACTAGGTTTCCGAGTTGCTAGTTAGTATATACCTCCTCTCTATGAAGGAATCGTTTAGCCCAGATACCATACATCAACTATTAAAGAGTACAATTGTACCATACTTAAATATAACTTTCTATTCTTAACTTCTTTATCATCTTCTCCTTTATTCTCTAAGGTTATAGCCTAGGGTACTCTTACCTAAGGTTTATAACCTACAACTTTGATACCAACTGTAACGACCCCAAAATTCATACAATTTAATTCTCGACTTCGGTCATTAATAATACATTCAACCTCTAATTTTACATCATTAAACGATAATACAACCATTGAAATTTGTGGAATAATTAAAATTTTCTATTACAAACTATCCTCGTTCCCAAAACCTTCAACCTTTACATCTAAATATCTCAGAATCATTTTAATACTACAATAGTTTACATCGGAAAACGATATTACAATTCAACATTAATACATTATTTGGAACCTTAAACATGGTTCAAATAATAATAACACAACCAAAGTGTATAAATCTTCAAGTATCACATCTCGATTCATGTCTTTCAAGTAACACATAACTTTACCTTGAATCTTGAACACTGCAAAAAGTGGTTATTTGCAAGGTTGAGCTCGATAACCCAAAGAAAATCTAATAGCTTTTCATGCATCACATAACACATAATAACATGCTCAACATATAACATACATGCTACACAGTTCATATAACAAGTATAAAGATTGAGTCCTTACTCAATCAAAGATGCTTTAATCAATCAACATAGTCATAAATTGACTTTAACATTTCATACTTTCAACATATATATAACACATCATGCTCTTTTGCAATAAAGATTTAAAATATTTAATCATCAAGTTCACATAGCAAATAGGAACTGAAAGACTTGCCTGATTCGTAGTTTATGAACTACGACTTAACTGCTTAATGCTTATCTCTGCACTTCGTATTCCTGCACAGTTATATAATCATGGATTCACATCCATTAGTCATATATTTCATACGCTCTTAATATAAAAACAAATATTGTTTCCTAACTAGGTTTCATTTTTACTTGAACTTAGTATAACCATGAGACTAGTTCATTCTATTATAATATTTATCTAAACAATATTGTTTCATATCTTGTAGTCCTTAAAGACAATATATAACCATAACTTAAGACCATGCAGTTAACAAACTACTCTTGGTCACTCTGCATAATGGCGCACATACACACTAGATTTAAGCTTGGGAGTGGCGCGCGCTGCTACTACTCTCCAGCCAAAACCAGACTTGAGCTTTTCATTGCTCAGTTTAGTCCTAACCTACTATGCATTTTGATAAATAATATAAACATACATCAAGTAGGTTCTGATATTTCTTCAAGTTCACATTTCAAATTATTTAGTTTTGAATTACATAGTTCTATGTTGAATTATTTACATCAACAAGGCTTAACAACTTCTTTTAACAAAGGTTCAAGGTTTATAAGCTTTTAAACCTTATATTGGTACTAACAACCTTTAATACGCATGTTCACATGTATCTATCTCATTTACATAGACATAGCATAGTTCATACTTTTAAAACGTGCTTAAATAACTTATGTCATGCTTGACTAGTTGAGTGCACATATCATTCATGTTCAAAGGCATAAATAACTCTATCATGCTTGCTTATAAGGTCATAATGCAAGTAACAATGCTCATCAAAGTTAGTTTCTAAAACTTTTAAATTTCTCTTTGAAAACACATATTATCCAAGCTATACAAGTTATCTTATACGAGGTAACTTAAGATCACATTTTATGCTCGCATGACTCCACCATATGCTCACTACAAAGTCAGAACTCAAGTGACTTAAAGTTCATCAAGGTTTGTTTTCAAATCTTCAAGTTTCTTTTTTTTTAAACACATACTAAGTCATGCTAAAGCATCCCATTATGAGTAAAGTAATCTTAGCCATATGACATGTCTATTATCATGCATATTCATGTTTTATCACTTAGAATAACATATTCCATCGTCCAAGACCTTCAACCTTTACATCTAAATATTTCAGAATCATTTTAATACTACAATAGTTTACATCGCAAAACGATATTACAATTCAACATTAATACATTATTCGGAACCTTAAACATGACTTAAACAATAATAACACATCCAAAGTGTATAAATCTTCAAGTATCACATCTGATTCATGTCTTTCAAGTAACACATAACTTTACCTTGAATCTTTAACCTGCAAAAATGGTTATTTGCAAGGTTGAGCTCGACAGCTCAGCAAAATCTAACAGTTTTCATGCATCACATACCACATAATAACATGTTCAACATATAACATACATGATACAGTTCATATAACAAGTATAAAGATTGAGTCCTTACTCAATCAGCATGCTTTAATCAATCAACATAGTCATAAATCGACTTTAACATTTCATACTTTCAACATATATATATATATAACACCTCATGCTTTTTGCAATAAAGATTTAAAACAGTTAATCATCAAGTTCACATAGCAAATAGGAACTGAAAGACTTGCTTGATCCATAGTTTATGAACTATGACTTAACTGCTTAACGCTTATCTGCACTTCGTGTATTCCTACACAGTTATATAATCATGGATTCACATCCATTAGTCATGTATTAACGCATAGTAGTTGTAATGTAAACTTTACGCTATATCTCATAAGTCCGATGACATCCAACTTTGGTTATGTTATAAACATCATATTAACCTATTTTTAAAAGTTATTGGACACCCATTTCGGATAAGATAAACAGTCCAAAATAGTGTTCAAAAAGGGCGTTCAAATCTGTTTTTCATTCTTTCCTAGCTTTACCCTCTCTCGCTAAAACAGTCATAACTAATTCGTTTCAAAACATTTTTGAGCGATTATTGAGCCCACGCGAAGCTAACTTCCGAGGCTACAACTTTCATTCTTTGACCATTTCCAAATTCAAAACACAGAATTCCGAAAAATTCGTTCAAGGTGACTGTCCCGAGTTGGTTAGACAGTTTTGACGTGACTACTTTGAATGATCATAAGTCTTTGCTCCGAAGTCGGAATTAGTCCGTTCTGGAGTCTATGGAAAGCTAATTCAGTTTACTATAATATACCAAAAGCCCAGAAGTTTCTGGAAATATTAACTGATCGAAATAGCGTCCCGAATAGCACCTCCCGCTGCTGACTTTCAGTTTGACAAATTCGACACATTTCCTTCCAATCACCGTAACTCCCTCCTCCGAGGTCGGAATGAGGTCATTCCAAAGCCTATGACTTCCTAACTAAGTGCACTACAACTACCTAGAAACTCAGAATTTTTCAGGCAACATAGCTATTCCAGAATTTGACACTATAGTCACTGCTCATTCGCCATTTCTAGACATGGTTTACTAAAATCTTCACCACAAATTCATTTTAACTCCGTTTTGGTTCATTCAAGTTAGGTAATCTTCAGAACTTAGAGGGATATAACATACAATCATCAAATTAAGCTTTTAGACATAAATCAAAAGCACAAATGGTCCTCAAGCTCAATCCCAAAAACTGTCCAACATGGTTCTTTGTAAATATTTTATTTTGTGAGTTTTGGTTACACTTGGATGATGTTAAGGCTTCATATCTCTAATTACAATCATTAAAACTCATTTACATAATCAATTACAAGCCAAAATAAACATAGTAAACTAACTAGTTTACTAACAAAACTAACTAAACTTCCAAAATTTAAACTTTAACTAACAAACTAAATACAATATTTAAAATAATAACTTTACCAAAAATTAAATAAGAAACATACCCAAAAATACGTGTTTCACAAACTGAATACGCACTTCCACGCCAAAATTTAACTAAGGAGATCTTTATAAAAAGTCCTCCCACAACAAAGCCTTTCTCAAAAATTGGAGGCCTTATTGTTGGTGAATGAAACAAAGGATCAAACCCTTCTATTTATAGGTTTAGCAAAGGGTAAAGTTCTCAATTTAGTTGATGTGGGACTTGGTTTATACTAATTCTAATTTGTTTATACTAATTTTTCCTATTTTCAATATGCTAAGTGTATTCATTCATCACGAATTCGTTTCTTAACCAATTCGATCCATTCAAGTTGCGTTGTTTTCATTTTATAGAGGAGAACAACAATCATCCATCAATTTAAAGTTTCCATCACGAATTCATCATCAACTTTAGTCCCAAAGTACACAAAAACACACATTACAATCAAAACCCAAACTCCTCTTCTTTAGTATAAATATATGAATTTGATTTTTGAAAATTTGTTTCTAGATGACCATTATCAAATTATAAATATCTAATAACATATAAAACATCGTAACCCACAAATTCATTAACCAAAACTCCAATTTTAAAAGAAACTCAAGAACACATAAACTATAAATATAAACTAGATTATGTACCTTTAATTCCTTAAGAAATAAAATTAAACTTATCAGTAAAATTATAATTTATATTCAACCATTATAATCATAATATTATTTAACAAATTCTCACTCCTCTAATTTAATTATTTAATTAAATTAGAATATCACAATTATACTCGCATAATAAAATACGTATAAATCCCATCTATTTTATCACAGTTAAATAAACTATCCCATAACAATTTTCATCAAATATTTATTTAATACCATAAATATTCATTTTATTCCATAAAGTTTGCAACTAAAATATTTAATATACTTAATAAATATTTTACTCAGCATTATACTAACATTTACATTTTCATGCAATATATTACCTTCTCACTTTATTAAATCAATTATACTTGTATTAATTCACTATTTTAATTAAGTGAATTATTCATACTATTTATGAAACTTAACTCATAATAATTTCCATTGCCCATTAAGGCATAATAATTAAAATTATATTATCTCATAACATAATTTCAACTTAATTAAATAAACTACTATTATTTAATTTCTTTAATAGTTTAATTAACTATTAAATCTCACATTCTCTAACATAAGAATATATAATTCTCTTCACACCAAATCACATAATTCAAAATATATACACCTCATAATAAAAATTTTAATTATTAAATTCTTATTTTAATAACTTATAAAAATTCGGGTTGTCACAAAAGTTGTAGTTCTATTCGTCCTTGTTCCGGATCATCTTGAATCACCTCAATCGGAGTTCGTATGAAAACGTTATGACCGTTTTACCAAAATAGGTCAAAATAGTCACAGTCAGAACACATGGGGCGCGATCGCCTTTTACTTCACTTTTACTCACTTCAATACCGCTGCTTGTTACCCAACTCCATTTGCCTTGCATACACAAGCACGGCATTACACTTCGCATAAAAAAATAGTTTTGGACATATCATTTTCATTTTAAGTCCGAATTACTCGATTTTCGATTCGTTGGACTCGTTAAACTCTTAGCTACTCATCTAGAGAATAAACACTTCAAACATATTAACAAGTCATTTTAAAGGTTTCAATTTAGTGTTCATGCTATATTTTCATGTTTTAAACACATGCGAATTCATTCGCTACGAACTCGTTTCTCAACCAAATTGGTCCGTTTAACTTTTGTTCTTTTCGTTTTTCAACATACTAACAACTTCCATTATCAATTTATAGTTTAGAGTATGAATTCAAAACCAATTTTGACCCCAAAACATACCATGTAATATATATAAAACCAAAACTCAAGTTCTTCACCTTCAAACATGTTTTCATGAATTCGATACTTCAAAAATCATCTATAGACAACATATAATAGATTATGTAATCCCAATACACATAAAAATTAATTTCTCAACAATTAACCCTAGAACTTCAATTACAGAGAACTTAGAAAACAAAACTAAGAACTCAAAACTTTAAAGTAGATTACTTACCTTTAATTAGCTAGATTATTAGAGAAGCTTGATTAATCTTCTTCCTCTTCTTTGAGTCTCGAATTTATCTTCTCAATTACAAAGAATTCTCTCCTCTCCCTTTCAGAACCCTCTCTTACGTGTTCTTAACCTTAGAAAAGAACACATAAAATAAACTCACTCCCTCTCTCTCACGTATATTAGTTCTGATAGGTGTCGATATCTGATAAACCGAAAAGCCATAAAATTTCATTTGCGTTTGATTACACACGATTTCCCCATACTAGATTATTTTAATAATATTATATTATATAGTTTTTTTTTATCACACTCGCAATCAATTTACATAACTTACAATAATAATTATAATTTTATTATAATTCTTCCGATGATTAATAAATAATTATATATCCGATTTAATTAATAAATTAGACTTAAACATCGCTTTATTTAATTTACTTATTTTCTTTAATATTAAATAACTCATTTGATTTAATTAATTCATTAATTAAATCTTCAAAGAATAAAATTTACCTTTGCTTTAACTTAATTATCATCCACACGTAACTAAATTATGATACCACAATTTTATAAATTATTTATTTTTCTCAATAAATAAATTATTTAAAACATTTATTTAATTCAATAAATATTTAAGATTAATTACAAAATTTATTTAATTTCTTCAATAGTTAACTCAACTATTAAACATCAATTTCCCAATATATGAATATATATATTTCTCTTCACACCAGATCACATATTTCAAAATATATAGCACGTATATATACATACTCAAACTCAAAACATCTCATAATAAGAATTTTAATTATTAAATTCCTATTTTAATAACTTATAAAAATTCAGATTGTCACAATTAAGTCCCACCTCTTTACTATTTCACCTCCTTAACTAAGTTTCCTTAAGAAGTTTGTCCACCTTTGGCCAGCCACATGGGGTTGTGGGGCCATAATGGATTCTTACCCACCCAATGATCCATTGGTTCGATCAAAGGATTCGATTCTTGGTTCAGGCTTAGGTTTATTTCAATTTGACCCTAACCTTGGGCTTGAATCATTTGTCATTGGGCCTCATTCATTATTCATTTAGGCTCGCCAATAGTCTAAGTTCATTAACCAATAGTCAACATTGACTTTGGTTAACCAAAACTTTGACTTTACGTATTCGTACCGTATTCTTCTCGTATATACTTCATTTAATATTCATATTTTATGTTGTATCATTCTTCGTATTATACTTATACAATACATTATATTATACTCGTATTTTTCCCCGTATAATAACTTTCTTATTATACTTAATCATTCTTTATTCAAATTTTTCACTTTCCCTAACATTCTCGATTTGACTACACAGACGAAAAAAAATGTGTTTGCCATAACTGAATTATTATTGGATAATCCATCTTTCCTCATAATACTATCATTACATATTTCCTAGAAATTCAAAAATAATTCTTGAGCAGAAATGGATTAATCGTGTTTTTTCAAAATTTCTCAAAACACTCTTATTTTCGTTTTGGAAATTCATACACTTTATTTCTAGCACGTAGCCAGAATCCTAACCACATCCATTCATTCTAGTTCATAGAACGACCTTTAACTTGCTTACTTAATATAATAAACATATAATTTCATTGTATTCAATATAACCAAATAAAATTAATTTACATTAAAGTTTGATTTTCTCGGTCGTTACATGACTTCCTAGTACCTTTCATCTACGTCTTAATAGACAACACAATATAGTTTGGCATGTACTCATTTGCTGACTGTTTCACTGGAAACCATCAAATTATGGTTACTAAAGAAGATAGGGAGAAAACTGCCTTTATCACCCCTTGGAGAACCTTCTGCTATTAATGGCTAGCTTTTGGCCTTACCAATGCTGGTGGCACATATCAGAGAGCCATGATGTCTTTATTCTATGACATGATGCACAAAGAAATAGATGTTTACGTGGATGATATCATCGTAAAATCCAGAAAGGAAGATGACCACATCGACCATCTCAGAAAGCTATTCAACCAGCTTCACAAGTACAACTTGAAGGAATATGAGAAGATTTATGTCCTCCTCATTCTAATGGAATGCATTTTTGATGCTTTCCAAAGTCAAGTTTGTATCACCCTATTTGGTTCACCAAAATTAAATATTAAATAACGAATAAAATATGACACCCATATTTTAAGTCCTCAGTAAAATTATTATGCCACACTGTTTCATAACTTGATTAAGATTGCGACTAATTCAAAACACCACTTTATACCTATGTTCTCTCTGCTAGTCCTAGCTACACTTTTATTACCTGAAAGGAATTATGAAGTAAAAGGGTGAGGACAAATAGCCCAGTAAAGAATATCATGACTTAAGATAATTAAATTATCAATAGCCTTCATCAGTAATACATCAAATAATTTGAACATATGGTAGATTATAAAAGGTTTCAACCATAATAGCAGCGAAATCAATAATCCATTAGAAGAGTCAAGTATAACATAATGTCTATTATCTTCTCAAAATTAAAAGTCCATCATCAATTTTTTATTCGTGTAACACCTATCAACAGTTCTTCGTTGTACCCAAGACGAAGATAACTTTCACCACCTGTCTTTACTTGAAACACCAAAAACCATGGTTATACTAATTCACAGTTCATGTTTATAATTATGCTATTAAATTCATCTTTGCATTACGACCAAAGACATACAACTATAAAACAAATAATCAACAGTACATCTTTGCACTACGGGCTAAAGATATACAATTGTAAAACCAATAATCAACACTCCATCTTTGCACTACGGGCCAAAGATATACAACTGTAAAACCAATAATCAACAGTCCATCTTTGCACTACGGGCCAAAGATATAACACTGTAAAACCAATAATCAACAGTCCATCTTTGCACTACGGGCCAAAGATATACAACTGTAAAACCAATAATCAACGGTCTATCTTTGCACTACGGGCCAAAGATATACAATTCATATTTTTGTAATATGTAGATTGTAGTTGCCTAGTTGGCTAGTTACTATTGTCTTTTGTAATATGTAGAAACTGTTTTGTTGTTGGCATGTTGCTGTTGTTGAATACTCACATGTTCAATTCATTATACTTGCTAAGTCTTTTAAATTTGGTTATTAACCGAATAACTGAATAGGTTATTCAGTTATTCGGTTATCATAAAATTTGGTTAATTATTCGGATACCTAAAATAATATAAGTACAGTTTTCGGTTATAACCAAAATACTTATTTGGTTCGGTTAATAATCGAATGCTCACTCCTAGCTAATCCTCCAACAGTTGACATCATCTATGTTACACAAAAAGCCATCACCTGTCAAAGAATTGCGGATCAACTAGTCAAAGAACCATCAAGGGACTTTGAACCATTGGAAACTTATTTCCCTGATGATGGGGTAATGATAGTTCATCAAGACCATTAGGAAGATACAAGATAATTTTGGAAACTGTACTTCGACGGTGCTATGAACATGGATGGTCCAGGAGCAGGTGCAGTTCTTGCACCCACTATTGGAGAAAAATATCCCATGGCTACTAAGTTATAGTTTGTAACACCAACAACACAGCTGAGTATGAAGGCAGCATAATAGGATTAAAATTAGCCCGTTCGATGGGTATCAAACGGTTAACAATCTTTGGAGATTCTGAGTTGGTCATTAGACAAACCACATGGCATATCACACCAAAGAATTACATTGGCTACCATATCACCGGTAAGTTATCAAGCTGGCTATGGAATTTAAAGATATAGACTTCATCCATATTCCTCAGAATTAAAATGATTTTACAGATGCACTAGTAACCCTGACTTCCTTAATCAGCATCTTTACAAGGAAAGGAATCTCGGATATCAAATTCACAAATCGGAGGCACCAACCTATGGAAATTATAGAGAAGTATCTGATGAAATACCTCCCATCAAACAGCCCTAGTACCAGGATATTAAAGAATATCTGTGAGATGGGTCTACACCCATTTGGGTAGGCCAAGCTGAAAGAAAGCAGATCTATAAAATGGCAATAAAATTCTACTTCAGTGGAGATGCTCTCCACAAAAGAGATGTAGGAATGGGACTCCTAAGATGTCTGGATAGAGATGAAGCTCAGAGACTTATAAATGAATTACACGGTGGAGTGTGTGGACCACACATGAGCGGTCCCTTACTTGCCAAGATGATATTAAGAACAGGATATTACTGGATCTCCCTCAAAGCTGACTGTGATGATCACGTCAAGAGATGTTATCAATGCCTAATCCATGGAAATATTTTTCACACTCCTCCAAATGAACTGCACTGTATAAGTTTGCCATGACCCTTTTCTATGTGGGGAATGGACGTGATCAGGCCAATCGAGCCCAAAGCAAGCAACGGTCATCAGTTCATGTTCACCATGATTGACTACTTTACCAAATGGGTAGAAGCTACCTTCTTTTCTAGAGTCACCAAGGAGGTCAAAATCAGTTTTATCAGAAACAATGTAATCTTTCAATATGGGCAACCAGAGGTGATCATATCAGAAAATGCCAAGAATATAAACAAACAGATGATGGAGGAATTATGCAGCAAATTCCATATTAAACATATTAATTATGTCATCTATCGTCCCAAGATGAACGGTGCTATTGAAGCAGACAACAATAACATCAAAAAGATTATGCAAAAGATGTCTGCCAATCATAAAGGATGGCTTGACTTATTGCCCTGACTATGTTAGCATACAGAACCTCAATGCGCACTTCTACTGGGGCCACCCCCTATTCATTGGTCTATCGCATGGAAGCAGTACTTCCCATAGAAGTAAAATGGCCTTATTAAGGGTGTTAATGGATGCCCATATAGAAGAAGACCAATGGCTACAAGATTAATACAACCAATTTTCTCTGATAGACGAGAAAAGGGCTACCGTCATCTTCCATGTTTAGTTATATCAGCAGAGGATTGCTCGGTCCTACAACAAGAAGTTCTGTCTTCGGCAATTCAAAGAAAATAACCTGGTGCTAAAAAAGGTCATCTCAAATCAAGAAGAAGCCAAATGAAAATTCACCCCAAACTAGGAAGGCCCTATCATTGTTAAGGAAGTGTTTTCAGGAAGAGCCCTCAAATTAAAAGAAATCAACGACAAAGAATTTCCACATCTTATCAATTCAGACTCTGTCAAAAGATACTACGTCTGAACCCTAGTAGTCATCATTCTGTATAGAAAAAGTCAATCAAATCATGTCCATTTAGGCCAAGCCTAAACTATGAAAGACCTTATCTCCCCCATACACGAGAGTACGTAGGCAGCCATCTATGGTGCTGTCTAACTCTCAAATGAAACATCTAAACCCAAAATCTAGTTCAAATAAAACCAAATAAACACTTTTCAAACCATCCAGGCCAAGCCTGAAATACGTAAGACCTAATCTCCCCCATACACAGGAGTACGTAGGCAGTCATCTATGGTGTAGTCTAACCTTTGAAGAAAAGCCAAAGAACCAAACACTTTACCTCATCCTAAACACTAACCAATACTAGTCCTAAAACACCAAAATCATACTTGAAAGCATGTACACTAAGAAATTTGAAGATCGATAACACATTCTAAGAGACCCTGTGACACCTCAATGTCAGTCCATCAGGAAAGAGTTCGTGATACATCAAGACAACAAGTCACGAAGAAAAGTGGCAACCATTAAGGCAATTCAAAACATATCCAAAAATGGAAATGAGCTAAAATATATTTCCTTTTTATATGTTACTGTTTGATATATATAATGTGTCATGTACATAACAAAAATGACTAACCTAGTCTATGTAGGAAATGAAAGCTAATCTATAAGCACGGAACCAAACAGGTCAACAAATCCAGTAGCAAATCCCTCTATGAAGACTGAGGGGCATCCCTAAGCTCCTGTCCAAATGTCTCAATACAGGTCAAAAGCTCTGTCACGATATGCATGGTATTGTCTTGTAAGCCCAAAAGCTCATTCGTCTGAGCGACGATGTTATCTGCAAAAGCTCTGAGAGCAACACTCTCAGCAATAGTAGTATCCCTGGCAACTAGGGCCTCATCCCTCACCAAAAGAGTAGCATTCTAGCTGGATAATGTAGTCAACATAAATACCCGGGCCTGATCTCTCTCAAAAGTCCAAAGATGTACCCTCCGCTCCAAAGCCTTTGTAGAAAGTGAGACAACAGTAGTTAAAGAGCTAGGGGCGAAACTAACCAAAGCTGCTGTCAAGCCGATAAATAGCTCATCCTCTGTAGGGAGGGTGGAGCCTCCATCATCTCCTCATCATCTGAATCAGTAGATGACTCTGAATAAGCAACGAGAGCTAATAATATATCTGCCTCTAACTAGGCACGATACTCTGATGAACGACCAGGGTGACAATCACTACACTCAGCAGTACTCTTGTGGATCAAGAAATCATATACTCTGGCTAAGTCATCCTTAGATAAAGATAAAGCTAATGATCGTTAACCTGGAGCTCCATCAAAAGAATGTAAGTCTTGAAACTGCTCAAACTGTCCTATAACAACTAAAAGATGGTACGTAGTCACACCTCTCAAGCCTACCAAGGGGAGAAAGTATGTACCAGAGGCATGCATAATGAAGCTAAATGGAGAACAGTGGCCAGAATAAACCAATATGGAAAATGGCTCCACAATCACAGTCAGAAAGATAAATCACGACACCGTATCTACGCAATTAGTAGGGCAAATAGAGTAGGACATGGCTATGTTATGTCCAAAGCAATATCCATAATGCCTTAATGTACCTATCGGTCTAAAATGCTTCATAAGCCAAACGTAAAATAATATACCACTGCCTCGAAAGAACTCATCATGATGAGTGTGGAAAGAGAAGCTGAAATAAAGGTCTCTGCCAGAATCATGGAAAAATGGTATGATCCTCCCTAAGAGCTAGAACTGCAGTGACTAATCCAATATCCAAGTGGTTCATGTACAAATGCAAATATAAGTATGCTATGACACACATCAAGAAATCTTCCACCCGGGCAGTCCTCCAATGATCCTCAGAGATAGTAAAATCCTCTAAATGCACTTCAAAGTTGTCCAGAGACCTAAAATGGTTAATCAAGAATTCCATGGACACTATGTGGCCATATGTGATCTCATCCAATATAATTATGCGTCTCAAACCATTCATGGTCATAAACTGACAGCACAACTGACCGACAACTACTCTAGCACAAGGTCTATCTAAGGGTAAATCAGTGATACGCTGATACTCCTCTAGAGTCAGAGATAGCTCATCTGTACCAAATCTAAAGACATATCTATCTGGGATCCAACAAGATAACATGCCCTCCAAAAAGCCATCTGAACCTAAAACGTCAAAAAGGACATAGAATGTCTCAGCATGCGACCTGCTCATATACAGTCCAAATCTGGTAAACTTTCATACCAGAACGTTAGAATAGTTGCAATCCTAGTAGGAGGAGTATGGTTGATTCGGGTCATAAAAGAAGATGATGAAGAAGACATCTACAAAAACGTATAACAAGACCATACATGGGTTAAATTTAACTCATCCATATAAATGAAAATCCAGAATATAATGCATGCATCATGATAAATGACAATTCAATAGGTGTAGTAAATGAAAAGCATTATACATACATCTCGATGAAATATAAAGCTAAATACATCATGAAATACATCATCTCTGTCCTACAACTAAAAATAAAAAGTACAGAGAAATGGGGCATGACGGCCCAACATCTAGCGAAAGCCTATCTAAAGCAATCTCAGACATCTACGTTCCCAAGATGATCAACACAATCAAGCTCCTCCTGAGTTATGGTATCTCCACTAAAGGGTATATCAGTACGGTATAAAAGGAGGATCCACTCCAGCAAAACCACTAGTGTCTGGACGACTAGAGGGACTAGTACCAAACCTATAAGGATCAAAAGTATCCGCCTCTACTAGATCTCTGCCTAGATGTCAAATGAAAAAATGTGCCATGTTTAGCTGTTGGGTCAAATCAGCTATCTGCTCCAAATGGGTAGGCTCTCGAACGCAGGTTATCCAATCTATCATCATCATATAGCCAAGAATTATGTCCACTGGGAATTGGGTAACACGGGCTGGAGTCCCAGTGGTACGGGGAGTCCACTACTGATGAAAAAATTGTTGAGTACAAAGGCTATCGGACAATGTAAAGCCATCCAAACCCATCAGGGGAATATCTCTAACTGGCTGGGATAAAAGCCAAGACCGCCGATCAGGAGGAAGATGTAGAACATAAATCTCTCATGTGATGCATCTGATAGCACGCTCTCCCAAGTAAAGATCCCAACCTCCCTCAGTCAAGAAGGGAATCTGACGAGTAGATAATATATACTCAGCTCCTGTCGGGAATCCATCCTTAAAACCCAATGTCAGATAATCTGGGGTGTAAGGAACCCATGTAACATTAGTTGTTGTCAACAACTCTAGCTGAAATCTATAGTGAGTAAATCCATCTACTACAAGGACCTCAGCCAAGGTAGAATGGTGCCATCGACGTCTCCACGGATATGTATCCAGGCCTAAAGTGGCAACTAGAAAAAGGCAAGGAAGCCTCTCATAAGCCTAGAACTGAAAAGGCATCAATCAACTACATCAGTCCATATATTAAAAATACCCGAAGGTGGGAAATAAAAATTGATTATAGCTACTCACCAGCAGAAATGGGTAGTATCCCAGCCAATCCTTTGTAATGTCCCCTAGGTGCAAACGCATCTCACGAAGGAAATACGCAAAGGTAAAGGATCCCAGTTAAAATCCCCTATGCGATTTACCTCACGAAGAACGCCGACTAAGGCAAATGAAATAGTCAAGGAGTTATTTGAAATGAAATAATCCCTGATGATAGTCAGAAATAAACATCGTAGAATGTAATCTCTCTCTATCTCTGATCATCAGGAAGAGGCTCTCATAAAGCGCCACTGGCAACATCAATACTCTGAGGATAGG
Organism: Panax ginseng; assembly: GCA_020205605.1. Lineage (NCBI taxonomy): Eukaryota > Viridiplantae > Streptophyta > Magnoliopsida > Apiales > Araliaceae > Panax > Panax ginseng. Next base: position 110,928,285 of record CM035129.1, read on the forward strand.
AATGAACGGTTCGACCCTTAAGGGTAAAAGTTGGAACCCCCAGCAAGGATTGAACAGTAGCAAGGGAAATATCCGCCACCAAAGGCACCCTATCACCTGTACACTCTAAGCCCGTGATGAATCGACAATCTATCGGCATCATCATCACCTCAAAGTCAAGAAAATAAAGAGACTGGCTCTGATGAAACCATCTCTCAGACAAAGCTCTCAGATAACCCCATGGACAACGATGCGGTGCAATAAAGAAGAATGCCTCGAAGCCCTAGGAATATACAATGGTCTGGTAATTGGGATTAGGCTCCTATACGAAGAATGGATGTTAAACCAATTTCCCCGTAGCTAAGTAAACTCGGGAACCTACATATTCAAATTAATTTTCAACCATTCCCAAAAATAGAAGAGAAGAGTTATTCAAAAAAAAAAACCTCCAATACCTCGTTAGCATGTAGATGGACTGATTGATAGCATCTTAAATCGCCTAATAGAACAAGAATCATCACATGTATGCCAGGAAAGTCCAGGCGAGCAGTAGAAGGATCTGCAGCTAGATCTGTAGCAAGAACATCCTCCTCCTCCTTGGGAACTCCAGTCCTATCAACCCTAATAGGATGGATCACAGACTAGGTCAACTGATGAGCCTGTCAGGCTGAGTGAGGCAAAGGAACATCTGATGTTGTTCTCCTAATGCCCGACGAAACCCTACGGGATGTGGAACCGCTAGGCCTATCATAATCCATGCCTGAAAATAAACTCTAAATTGCCTTAAAAAGGGTGAGGTATGTTTCTACTCCAATTAATTCAATTGAACATATGCATCCACCTAGGACAACAGGCTCCTAAGGACATGCTTAGATCATCACATCATACATGGTTTATATGTGTAAATTGATGTTATTTTAACATACATCCCCAGTAGAGTTAAATATGCATATACATTAAATCCCTTAACAAGTAGAAAAAAATTTCTCCAGAGTTTCCTCTATAAAATGGACTATCCACATGCACATAGGCATGACTAGGTGGCCATTCAGTAGCACACCAACCCAATCAAGAACAATATAAATGTTAACTTTAAAATCAAGCCCACAATGGTAGTTAAAATTACCCAAGGAAATTAAAATATAGTCATAATAACTTCATGCTCCTTTGTCCTAAAATATGATAGCTAAACTAGCCAAAATGGGTGTAAAATAACTTTTGAAAAAATGAAAGCTTTTCACATCAGAACATTTAGCATGGTAAAATAAAAACATTTATTAAGCCTGTTCAATTTTATTAAGTCATTTATGCATATATATTATATACATAGCATTTAAACCTATTAAACACGAAATCTACCTTTCTAACGGTCAAAACATGAAAAGAAAGGTTGCAAACCTTACCAGAGATGTTCAAAACGTTTGTACAATGATGAAATTTGCAAAAAAGTAGCTCAAAATGAGTAGATCTGAGTAGAGAAGTTCGGAATTTTTAGAGGGTATCAAGTTGAAAATGATATGTGAAGGGGCCATGGGGGATTAAATCCACCCGCGACCTGTTGTGACTCTACCTGTGGCAGCTATAGGTAGAGTTGTGGCAGGTCTAGGTGGGTCCCACCCCCTCCAGTTTCATCAAATTTAAGTTAAGGAAGGTTCCCCTGAAGCCAAAAAGTTAAATCAAGAAAAAAGGTTCCACGCGATTGAGCGAAAAGCACCTAAAATTCTAAAAAATTGCTGGAATATAAGATTTTCAGTTAAGCCATTGGCGACAACCCCATCAAAGCATCAAGGAAGTCTGGTGATGATAACTATTAAAAACTATCCTCATTGGGAGGGAACAATGATGGAATATGTTATAAAAGGTATCCCTAGCGGAGATATCAAGAATATCTAATGAAAACATATGTCGCTGAACATTATTTCAGCAAATATATTAGGGATATCTAATATTATAAACATTGGCATCAATCTAGCGTACCATCGGGGAAGGATTCAGTGATGTAAGCCGATGAACACTACTTTAGCGAATATATCTTGATATCTGATATTATAAATTATTGGCATCAATCTAGTATAACATCGGGGAAAGATCCAGTGATGTAAGTCGTTGAACACTACTTCAGCGAATATATCATGATATCGGATATTGTAAACCTTTGGCATCAATCCAACATAGCATCGGGAAAGGATCTGATGATGTAAGCCATTGAACACTACTTCAACGAAGATATCAGGGATATCTGATATTATAAATCGTTGGCATCAATCCAGCATAGCATCGGAGAAGGATCCGGTGATGTAAGTCGTTGAACACTACTTCAGTAAAGATATCGGGATATCTAATATTGTAAATTGTTGGCATCAATCAAGTGTAATATCGGGGAAGGATCAGGTGATGTAAGCCATTAAACACTACTTCAGTGAAGATATCAGATATATATGATATTGTAAACTGTTTGCATTAATCTAGCATAGCATTGGGGAAGGATATAGTGATGTAAGCAGTTGAACACTACTTTAGCGAAGATATCGAAAGATTCAATATTATAAACTGTTAGCATCAATCCAGCGTAGCATCGGGGAAGGATCCGATGATGTAAGCCGTTGAACACTACTTCAACGAATATATCAGAAGATCCAGTATTTTAAACCCATGGCATCAATCCAGTGTAACATTAGGGAAGGGTCCGGTGATGTAAACCTTTGTAAACTACCGGCAGGGTAGGCATCGGTAGCAACCTGATGAGCTAAACCTTTGTAAAATACTAGTAGAGTAGGCATCGGCATCAACCCAATGAGATAAACCTTGGTCAGCTACCGATAGGGTAGGCATCGGTATCAACCCGAATAGATAAACCTTTGAAAACTACCGTTCGAGTAGGCATTGGGAAAGTCTGATGTGACGCCCCCAAAATAGGTATACACAACCTATTCTAAGTCGCCAAATACATGGTACATAACTCAAATACAAACTTAATTTATACTATTATCAACTATCGTGTAAAATACGACAAAACGTAAGCTGAGAGTTTTAACACGAATATTGTCTCGTAGATAATATCCAAACTCAAATGAAGTCCTCATTACAATTATTACAACACTATTTTACAAAATAGTGAGGACTACTGTAGCGACCATCTTGGACTGTCACTCCATTCCCCGACTAGTCCCAGCTATATTCTCATTTCCTGAAGAGAACAATAAAAGAAAAGGGTGAGCTCAACTAGCCCAAAAAAGAATATTATGACTAAGATAATGCAGAATAAATTATCCTTAGCCTTCAACAGTGTAAAAATGATAAAATACAATAGACAACAAGTTTAACTACAGCGAACCAAGCAATCCATTAGAAGAGTCAAGTAGAGCATGATGTCTACTATAAGACCCCAACTTATTATAAATAAAATTGAATTTTCTCTATTCATTATCATGAAATAATAAGGAGTTAATTTGATATAATGCTTTGGTTATGGGTGAAATGTGCAAATTTTGCAAAATAAGAAAGTGGTTATAAAATATTCATTGTTATCGAGGAATATTCGTTTGGTTGTGGAATATTCTTGCTGTCGGGGAATATTCGTACGACGGTGCAACCATTTGTGGGCTCCATAACGGAAAATGGTCGGATATAGAAAAGGACAAGTCTGAGTTTTTATAAATAATGGCGTAATTGTTATCGTTAACACTGTTGGGTTACCTGGTGGTTAAAATTCGATGTCGCATGGTTGCATTAAGAAGTACAAGACGTAATACACTTGCGGTATTGCAAAGTATTTTTGAATTATTTATTCTTACGTAAGAAGGCACTACTCAATAATTGTTACAATAATTACTGTTCAATATTTATTTTATTGATTCAATAATTGCTGCGTTGATATTTTATATTATTGTTGTTTCAATAATTGTCACTGCACAGTATTTCCCATTATTAGATCAATAATTTATATTATTTGAATAATATTATTAGATAACATTATTGGCAATGTCTAAGGAAGTTCTGTCTAAGGATAGATTTGGTCACCTAATTGTGCACCAGTAAGGAGAAATTCTTATCGGAAAGCCCCCTCTTTCCTAGGAACAACTTGGTTATCATAACTGTGATTCTGTAATATTATTTGTGAATAATTAATTATTAATTTATATGATAAGGAAATATTTATTTTATGTGGATGGATAGGGAAATATTTATTTTGTGTGGATATAAATGAAGGAATTAATGCTGAGGTATTTTATCAGTATTTTGTTGGAATGGAGGTATTAAAAATCGGTCGTATGTGGATTTCGGGCATTTTTCGTTTGGAATTTAGAAAACCTTAAAGCTACAAAGTTGTAGAGAATTTGATTTCCTATAGAATGGACATAAAATTCATATTTTTCTGATAAAAGGGCTATTTATTATGAATTATTGAAGTTTCTGAAATTAAATATTTTTATTAAAATTATGGGTGGGACCCACTTTTATTTTTTTTGAAAAACATGTTCTTGAAATTTTGTTCAAAGAAGGAGGGCTGGTTGGTGGCATGCGTAGAAGATGAGAAAAAAAATAATATTATTTTATTATTTAGTCTCCTTTGGCATTCTAGTATTTTTCTATAAATAGGGTGCTTAGTTAGAATTAAAAATCACACTAGAAATAAGTTTTCTCTATATATATTATCGAGCGTATTTTGTGAGTAATTAGATACTTTGAGAGTTGTTATTCAGTGCAAGTTTCCTTCAGCATCATATCCGATATTCCAGTCAGAAATATTATTCTTATGAGGTAAGGGATGTTATTTTCTTCATAAATGATATTATTTTCTTCAATATCATTATGCTAAAATATTGATATGAATTTTATTGTGGAATTTCTACCTTTTTGTGTCAGGGTTACTATTCACGTATACGGCACTATTCACAAATACGATACTATTCACCAAAAAAATGAAATTTTCTCTTCTTTATCCCAGATGTCTATTATGGTCACTATCTTTTATTGTATCCATATTTTGATCTTCATTCATGAATTTTACTCCATTATGGTTTATTATGGAGTATTTTTAAACTTGAATTATCTAAAGCACGAATCTCTAATCTTTGTCCTTTTATCTCACTGGATTTGTTCTCTAAAATGTTTTTCAGCATCCTCAGTCCTTAATGGTGATACTTCAATCTTTGGCCTGTAGTGCAAAGATGAATGATTATCTGATGAATATCTTTGGCCCGTAGTGTAAAGATGAGCAGGTGTTGAGATGAACATGACCAACTGGTGATACAAATGAATATCTTTAGCTCGTAATGCAAAGATGAATATTTAATTTAAGATGTATATTGATTGGTGTTACAGGGATATAATATTGATGATGGACTTTTAAATTCATAGATGAGTAGATTTCATTCTCTACTTAACTCTTCTAATGAATTGTTGTTTCCACTGCAGTTGTTGATCTAAAACTTGTTGTCTATTATATTCCATCAGATTTTTCCATGTTGAAGACTAAGGATAATTTGTTGTATATTATCTTAGTCATAATATTCTTTACTAGGCTAGTTGAGCTCACCCTTTTCTTTTTTGTTCCATTTTTCTTCTCAGGAAATGAGAATATAGCAGGAACCAGTCGGGGTATAGAGTAATGGTCCTAGACAGTTGCTTTAGCAGTCCTCACTATTTTTGTAAAATAGTGCATCAATAATTGTAATGAGGACTTTATTTGAGTGTGGATATTGTCTAGAAGATAATATTTGTATTTAAACTCACAGTATTTGTTGTCGTATTTTACACGACAATTGTAATAATAAAGTTGTAGTTGTTTTCTGTACCATGTATTTGGCGACTCAGAATGGGTGATGTATACCTATTTTGGGGGTGTCACAGTTGGTATCAGAGCTTAGGGATATGGTCTTTGGTGGAGATCGGGGAATAAAACTAGGAGGGGAGAGACGAGTAAATCCTTCGCTAGTGTGTCCTGCCTAAGCTTATTTGTTGGTCGGTCATAATATAGGGATATTATTTGATATGTTAATTTGTGTAATTAACCCTTATTTTATGGCAGTTTTTAAGAATGACAGCTGAGAACGTTAACAATGGAGTGTATGAGACTGTGGAACAACCTTCAATCACTAACATGGAGAACGTGCAATAGGAAGGCAATATTCCTCCTGTAAATAACATTACCGAACAAACGATGAATGATGGGATGTTTAGAAGCTTTTTGCGGTTCATGCAAAATTAGACGAGGGAGACTCGTGTACAAAATACGGGTGGAAATGATAGCAATGCGCGGTTTGTCACAGCCAACCAGAATTCTGGCGAAAGCCAAATACGATTAAGGCGGAAACGTGGGTCAAGCAAATTACTAAGATATTCGATGTCTTGGGATGCATGGAAGAATATAAGATTCCATTCGCACCTTTATGTTCTGTGGTGAGGCGATTCTTCGTTGGAAATCAGAAGCTGCATCTGACCAAACGCAGACTCAACATGTCTTGGGAAAGATTTTAGAAACTGTTCAATGACAAGTACTTTCCTGAAAGTATTCATCATATGAAGGAGATAAAGTTTATTAGACTGGAATAAAACAACATGACGATGTCCCAGTATGAGGCAAAGTTCGCAGAGTTATCCAGGTTTGCACCTCATTTGGTAGAGAATGAGGAACGTATGACGTAGATGTTTCTGAGAGGTCTAAACCCTGAGATTCGTCAATACCTTATCTCTCACAAATTTTCTCTGTATTCAGATGTTGTCAGCGAGGGCTCAATTATTAGAGCGAGATAATGAGTATGTTCAACCGAGGACCACAACCGTAGTCATACTAAGGTGGCCCAGGATCATCGGAGAGATGATAACCAACGAGGAATGAAAAATATGGACAAAAATGGTAACCACTCGGGTGGTAATCGTTGTCATGATAATAGGAGAGGTGAGTCAAGTTGAAATTTCAAAAGGAGGAGATTCAATAATGACGGAAAGACACCAACAGCAGCACCAACACCAACAACAAATTTTAGGGGAGGAGAATGACAGCCAGTTAGATGCTACAGATGCGGAGAGGAGGGACACATAAGTCCAAACTGTTCACAGCCTTCCAAGGTGTGTTTCAGTTATGGAAAAGATGGTCATATAGCCTGATTTTGTCCGGTAGCAAAGTCAAATCTAGCTGGGACGGTGGCACCAAAGGTGACTACGGACAAAATAAAGTCGGTGGTTCAAGGGAGAGCGTTTGTAGTGACTGGCTAAAATGCGCGAAACCCGAATGAGGTGATCACGGGTAAGCTAATATTAAACTCTTGCTAAGTTTATACCTTACTAGATATCGGTTCTACCCATTCTTTTATATCTCCTGCTTGTGCTCAACATTTAAACTTGACTCCAAAGAAATTAGACTTTGACTTATCTGTGGAGACTCCATTAGGAGAAACTTTTATTACATCCACTGTGTATAAATCTTGCTTGATCCAAGTTGGCACCATCACATTACCTATTGATCTTGTCTCTTTAAAGATACTTTCATTTGATGTGATTTTAGGGATTGATTTGTTAACTACTCATCATGCCAAAATTGATTATTTTCGTAAGGTTGTTAGTTTTCATATTCCTAACCAAACCACTAAAGTCAATCACTGTCATATCAAGCTATAAAGCCATTCGTTTATTAAAAAATGGATGTCAAGCTTTCTTAGCCCATGTTATGTACTTTAACAAAAACACGTTAGATTTGAATAATATTTCTGTTGTTAGTGAATTTCCCGACATATTTCCTGAAGAACTTCCGGGTCTACCCCCAGAACGTGAAGTTGAATTCTTTATTGATCTTGAACAGGGTACAAAGCCCATTTCTAACACCATATACGAAATGGGTCTTTATGTTAACAACGTCGCACTCATAATCGCATACGATCGTCAGCTACCACGTTCACTTTTCCAGAATGGTATTAAATGGTATGATCGTAATCTTTCAACAGCTCGAGCCAACGTCTTTAGCGCATGATACGTTCATTTTGGGTGAAGAAATATTTGAGGGTTTTGTACCGGGGTTAAGGTGAATACAAAATTCGATTTCACGTTCTGGGGTAGGCCAAGAAGTTCTTCAGTGAATACGTCAGGAAATTTATTAACAATTGAAATATAATTCAAATCTGACGTATTTTTGTTTAAATCCATGACATGGGCTAAGCAAGCTTGACATCTATTTTTCAATAAATGAATGGCTTTATGGCTTGATATGACAGTGATTGACTTTAGTGGTTTGGTTTCTTGAATTCGCATAACAGGTTGGTTAGGAATATGCAAGCTAACAACCATACAAAAATAATTAATTTTAGTATGATGAGTAGTTAACCAGTCGATTCCTAAAATCACATCAAATGCAAGTATTTTCAAAGAGATGAGATCAACATGTAATGTGAAAGTGTTAATTTGAATCAAACAAGATTTATAAACTGTGGATGTAATGAAGGTTTCTCCTAACGAAGTTTCAACCGATAAGTCAATGTCTAATTTCTCAGGAATCAAGTTCAAACGATGAGCACAATTAGGTGAAATAAAAGAATAGGTAGAACCGGTATCGAATAAGGTATAGATTTCTCAAGAGTTTATGATTAGCTTACTCATGATGACTTCATTCGTGTTCCTCGCTTTTTGGGAAGTCACAAAAAACGCTCTCCCTTAAACTACCGACTTTGACTTGTTTGGGACAACCTTTGGTATCACCGTCCCAGCTGGACTTGACCTCACTATACGACAAAATTGAGCTAGGTGACCTCCTCTTCCGTAATTGAAACACACTTTGGGTTACTACGTACAATTTGGACTGATGTGTCCCTCCTCTCTGCATCTTTAGCATAAAATCGGTGGTGGTTCTCCTTCCTTGAAAACGGGTACTGGTGCTGCTGCCGATGTCTTTAAGTTGTCGTTATTGAATCTTCTCTTCTTAAAGTTGTTCCCATATAGTTCACCTCTCCTATTATCTTGGCCATGATTGCCACCGAAGTGGTTACCATTTCTGATATGATAATTTCCTCCACGATGGTTATCATTGTTATAATAGTCGTTGCCACCGGTATGATTATTATCGTGTTGTTGGTCATTGTCTTTTGGTTGGGCTGACTCATTATCGCGTTCTAATAACTGAGCTCTATTTACAACATCTGAATATAAACAAAATTTATGAGAAATAAGGTATTGACGTATTTCAGTTTTCAAACCTCGTAGAAACATTCGTGTCATACGCTCCTTATTATCTATAAAATGGGATACAAACCAGGATAACTCCATAAACTTTGTCTCATATTGTGATACGGTCATATAGTTTTGTTCTAGCTTGATAAATTCTACCTCCTTCATGTGACAAATACTTTCTGGAAAGTATTTGTCGTTGAACAATTCTTGGAACTTCTCCCAAGACATCTTCAATGTGGAACCTTTTGCTCTTTTGAGAATCCCAAGACATCAAATATCTTGGTGATCTACTTAATCCACGTCTCTGCCTTAAGTGGCTCTGGCTTTCCCAAAAACTTTGGTGGTCCCAACTCCTTGAATTGCTTAGCAGTGAGCAGCCGTGAGTTTCCATTGTTTCCACCTGTATTTTGAACAGGAGTCTCTCTTATTTGGTGTTGCATGAATTCTAAAAAGGTCCTAAACATACCGTTCGTCATTTGGTCGGTGTTGTTGTTTATATGAGGATTATTGTCTTCCTGATGCACATTATCCTGGTTATTGATTGGAGGTGTCTCAATGGTCTCATGTGCTCCATTGCTTATCTCATAAATTTCAGATGTCATTCTCAAACACTGCCACAAAACAAGGGTTAATAGACATGCCACATATTATCCCTATATTCTGACCGATCAATTAAATGACAAATAAGCTTAGATAGGACACACTAGCAAAGGATTTACTCGTCTCTCCCCTCCTAGTTCTAGCCTCAGATCTCCGCTAGGGATCATATCCCTAAGCATTGATACCAACTGTGATGCCCCCAAAATAGGTATACACAACCCATTCGAAGTCGCCCAATACATGGTACATAACTCAAATACAAACTTAATTTATACAATTATCAATTGTCGTGTAAAATACGACAAAATGTAAGCTGAGAGTTTTAACACGAATATTGTCTCGTAGATAATATCTAAACTCAAATGAAGTCCTCATTACAATTATTATCACACTATTTTATAAAATAGTGAGGACTACTTTAGCAACCATCTTGGACCGTCACTCCATTCCCCGACTAGTCCCGACTATATTCTCATTTTCTAAAAAGAATAATGAAAGAAAAGGGTGAGCTCAACTAGCCTAGTAAAGAATATTATGACTAAGATAATGCAGAATAAATTATCCTTAGCCTTCAACAGTGTAAAACTGATAGAAAACAATAGACAACAAGTTTAACTGCAGCGAAACAAGCAATCCATTAGAAGAGACAAGTAGAGTATGATGTCTACTATTTTCTATGATTTAAAAGTTCATCATCAATACTTTATCTTTGTAACACATTTCAATAAATAATCCACATCACTGAATTATCCATGCACCGCGGGCCAATGATATTCGTTAGTATCACATCCACGAATTATCCATACACTACGGGCCAAGGATATTCGTTATTATCATCAGTGGTCATGATCATGCCAAACAACTGTCCATCAATGCACTACGGGTCAATGAGGACTTTTACCACACAATTTGTAACATTACAGGTCATGATTATACCGATACATAATTTCTGGTCATAATCATACCAATCAAAAGTTCATCTATGCATTACGGGCCAAAGATGACTTTCATCACAATATAAGCATGAGGATGATGACAATGATATAAGAATTCAATCAAATGAGATCAAGGATAAATTTTTAAAGATTTATAATTCAATTTATCCAAAGTTTAAGAATGTCAAAATTGTCAATATGATAACTGCTTTGTGGAGTAAAATTCAAGAATAATATTCATGTATCAAAAATAATTTAGACAAAAAAGAAATCAATTTTTGTCATGAATAGTACCACAGGTGAATAGTACTCGAGTGAATAGTACCCCATGAATAGTACTTCATAAATAGTAACCCGTGAATAGTACCCCGTCATGAAAACATTAAAATTTAACAAGAATGTTCAGAAAAAATATTTATGTGAAATGATACTAGATGAAACGCAAATTTCAAGGATATTCTACTACTTTCAAGGAGTATAGAAGCAATACCTATCAAAATAAGTGTATATTTAGGAATATGAAACGAAATAATATTACTTACATACTATAGAGTATGGAAGAAAATATTATTTCTTACGAATATTGAACAAAATAATATCCCTTAAGAATATTGAACGAAATAAAATTCCTTACGAATATTGAACGAAGACAATATCCCTTACGAATATTGAATGAAAATAATATTCCTTACGAATATTGAACGAAAATAATATTCCTTACGAATATGAAAAAGAATATTACTTATGAATATGAAATAAATAATACCCCTTACCTTAAAAGGAGAGTAATTCTGACTGGTATAGCGGGGATATTCTTGAAGAAAACTTACACTATTTTCTACACTCAAAATTTTCTTAAACTCAAAAGAAATACGCTCAATATTATAGAAGAAGAATTCTCCGATTCTGGTGTTATTTTCATTTCTAAACTAAGCATCATATTTATAGAAGAACGGAAGGGCACTATTAAAAAAAATCATGAGTGAATAGCGAAAATTTCACGGTTGCAGAATCGAATTTTCTGATTTTCACTATGCAGTACTATGCAACACTATACAGCACTATGCAATACTATGCAGTACTATGCAATATAAAACAAAAACTGAGATAACTTTCTATCGATAATTTTGAAAACTGAGTAAGTGGGGGTCCATGTAATAAGCCAAATTTATAATAAATACTTCATGACAAACCCCTTTTATTTATCACAAATCACATGACTAAACACATTTTTAATCTTTCAATATTTATTCATCATTAATATTATAACTCACAATATTAACAACCAGATCATTCCCAGGAAAGAGGAGGCCTTCCGATAAGGACTTCTCCTTATTGGCGTGCAATTAAATAACCTAACCCCTTTTCTCGACAGAATTTTTTATACATTGTCAATAATGCAAATAATAATATGAATAACTATGTCGTCTCATTTATTGATTTAATAATATAAAATATTGTGCAGATAATACTGTGGCGATAATTAAATCAATAATATGAGATATTATGCATCAACTACTATTAAAATAATTGAATCAAAATGAGTGACTTCTCACGTAAGCATCAATAATCAAAGACACTGTATAATACTGTGTGCTACTATCCAACCACACATATTACTGTACTTTTATCACCGGGTATTTTAATAGGTAACGGTAAAAGTTTTGCCGTTATTTTATAAAAAGGTTATTTCAGTCGCTTTCTATATCCGACAGTAATTTTGTTGTGGGGTCCACCAATGATTGTGCCATTGTATTGATATTCCCTGATAAAATGAATATTCTCTGACCAAACAAATATTTTATGACAACTTGCTTACTTTGCAAAATTTATAAATATTACCCACAACTATAACATTATATCAAATCCACACCTTATTATTCAAAATGATATTTAGAGATAATTAAATCTTTATTCATAAAAGTTGGGGTCTTATATCCGGTGATGTAAACCTTTGTAAACTACCGTTCAAGTACGCATCGAGAGGGTTCGATGATTTCAGAAAATAATCCCCAGTAAATATATTGGAATCTCATAAGGATATGATCAGTTCAGTTATTCATTAAATTAGCATCGAGAAAGATCGGTGCTACAAATTGTTGGTGTCAACCACAATGAAAGCATTAGGGAAAGATCTGATGGTGAAAGACGTGGTAACTAAATTCCATAAAGGTTTCTAGCATCTATGACTTCATATCATGTTGCATAACATTACATCATATTTTTTCATATTTCAAGTGTCTAGTAATCTTTATCTTGTTCAGTCCATTGCATTGCATAAACATGATAAAGAGGGCATCTGTAGACACTCAAAATTTTGTTTTCTTGGTATTAACCATGCAAGAGGGTAAAAGCATCTTTTTCAACCACGGAGACAGCCCCATGGGATATCAAATCAAACCCCGGAGATAGTCCCATGGGATATCAAATCAACCTTGGAGATAACCTTGAGGAAATACATAATCAACAGCAGTCAAACCCTAAAGGCAACCCCGATGGACAACCAAAAGCCACCTCAATCCTAGAGACCCCCAGGAGGGAAAAGAGGGAATGTTGATAACTCAACATCAACAAACATTTATCCGGCAATAGATAAGGTTATAAAGAGCCACCACAACAATCCTGAGTGCAATTTGCGTAAGATAGTTTAACGAACTACCTACGAAGACTTAAAGATGTTATTCTGGTCATGGAACAATCTTCCTAGATTCATAAAAGGGCAATCCCTATGTCATTGTGTAGCTCTCAGAAGGAGTTTTCTAAAATGATATGGTACATCTCCATAGGATTCTCGGATTGCAAGTTATGAAGGTTTCAAGCAGCCTGCACAGCGAGTGAGGTGCATGTACTTTGAGCCAACAAGGCCCACAAAGCTTAGCCGCAGGTACACCTATGGCAACCACATGTCAACCTAAGGCTAGCCGGGTCAACATATATCTTACCCCCTTAGATCATTTCAGCAATTTTGGAGAGAGGGAAAGGGTCCAAGAGAGAAAAATATGAGATTTAGAGTGAGAAAAATCTTGAATCTTACTTCAATCTTTGTAAATCTCTACTGTAAACACTTCTATACATATATACTTAAACATATCAATTTTTAACCGATGAAAACCAATTTTAAAGGCGTTAAAAGTCGTTCGATAGTAATTATGGTGCCAAACTGTAAGATCTCTTCAGATCTGCTTTCATTTCTTGCTTTACTATATATATAAGTGTTGCATATACATAGCTATTGCTTGGTTGTGCCTGGATAGTAGTTTTAACCATTTATTTTTTATAAATAGTCTATATTTGTCAATGTATTGACTAGATCTATACTAGATATAGCTAGATCAAGCTTTTAACCGATTAAAAAGTTATAAAACCTGAATCGTTGATCTAGAATGGCTAAGATCTAGATAGAACTAGTTTTCTTTCTAATTTTTATAAATATTAAGCAGCCACATGACCCTAGATCTATATCTAGAAGAAGTGGGAAGCTTGTTGACTCGTCTACAAGGATTTGATCAATAAATCACTTGTTTGGCGCAGTTAATGTAAATGTCTATTTTATTACAATATTTTCATTGTGCAAACTGTTAAATGATTGATGTGAGCCTAGGAATCATTCAAGTAAAGATTCAATCAATGAATCTAAAACTCAGTTCCCACGATGGACTTGTTGAAGTTGTATAGTTAGCTTGAAACCCTTTGTACATGTAAATTCAAGGCCTTAAAACAGTTATCCAGATTTAAGGCTCTAAAATAGTGAAAAATCATGTATGTGGTGCTCGGGCTTACTTCGATGGCTTGCATGCCCATAAGAAGTCCGACCCTTGTAAATAGTTCATGTTTAGCCTCAAAGATGCTTCGCATCTCGAGAAATAAAATCAAATAAAGCCATCATTAGAATAAAATTGGAAGTATAAAAGGGTCTCAATTCTTATTCGTGCAAAAGGGTTTGAAAACTAGATTTTAAAACCTCACTTTCATATCTTGTTAAAACTGAAATTTATGTAAATCCAACCCTTTGTACATAGATTCAAAGAGGCACAACACTACTTTCAAAAAAAACGCAAAACATCTTTGCAAAATAAAATCTTTCCGCACACACACACAATGCATAAGGAATGAAAAAGTAGCGGTAACCATGTTTCACAGAAGTTGGGGGTGCTTAACACCTTCCCCTCACTTAAGCAAGCCCCCAAACTCTATGAATCTCGAGTTTCAAACCAATTAAATGGAGTCACATTTTGGGCCATATTGCAAAAACTTTCAAAACTCGGATGAGTTGATACATCTACTTAAATTCATATCAACTGGTGGCTCTGTCTAATTCTACCCAATCATCAAAATTAATCTTTTCAAATCGTCGACATGTATGTTGGTCTTTTCTCAAAATCTCACCCTTTAAGAAAGATATATAAAATCAACATAAAATAAAGGGTAGAAAAACACCTAGAAAAGGAAACAAAAAAGGAAAAAACTCGGCGTCGACAGGTATTATACCCCTGATTTTGGTACTTCTAGATTTAATATTTTGCTTATTTTAAATTATTTTAGGACGATTTACTATTTTATTTTGTCTTTTATACGTTAATGCATGCAAAGGGGCATATTGGGAACTTAGAAAAGCTAAAAAGGCAAAATTGTAATTCTTTATATCAGCCCAGCGTTGGGGTGCTCAACAAAGAAGAAATCCCAATGCCGGGGCGCTAAGAGGCAGTACTGGTTGTTCATATTATGGTACAAGAAAAGGAAATGAAAAGATAGAAAAAGAATATTTGAAGGAGAAAATTTTTTTTAAGGAAGGCTGACTTAGAGGAGACAAAAAGCTATAAATAGGGAGGATATTATGGATTAAAGACACAAGTAAATTTTAAGAGAAAACTAAAGCTTGAGATTGGATATTGCAAAGGAGCGTTGGAAGGAGATTCAGATTGGAGATTGAAGACTGTAAAGATTTACAGAGTTTTTCTTTCCTTCTCTTATTCAATTTGTAATTTAATTATGATGTCTTCCATGGGATTTTTGGTTTTAAATATCAGTATGAACTAACTTTTTAATTAAGACTAAAATTGAACCTTTTATGCTTATGAATTGATTATTTTAATTAATCTAATTATTTATTCAAGTTGAGTTGTCTATCATATTCCATTCTTATTAATTAATTATTTGGCTAATAATTACCATGTTACACTAGATGAATTCAGGAAATGAAATCTAGGGTTAAAACTGAATGTGATAGCATGTATTCTTAGTTATTTGCATGCGGTGAATAATAAGGTTATGAATTGATTACGAATATTTCTTTTCACTACATGTAACGATTGGGAATTGATGCTTAATAAACTTGATTCTTTTATTTTGCATAGAAATATCGTATAATTAATTGAGTTGAGTATTTTTATTTGATCACTTGGAAAGGGGCTTATAAATATTATAAATTACTGTTAACGACTCAGGTGGATTTAATAATTGGATAAATTGGGTAATTGATTTATATTGCATAATTGGGGATATTGTAGTCTTAAGCCTTTATCATTTGAATCAAATCTTTGTTTTAAAATTAGCTTTAGTAATTTAATTTAGTTTTAATTAGAAAATTACAAAATTCGATTATTTAAATAAAATTGGATTGCTATAAAACTAGTAGTTGGGATTCGTTAAATAGGATTCCTTGTGGGTACGACACTCTTTCTTAATACTTTATTACTTGTTGATCGTGTATACTTGCATGTAATTATTGATTGTGAAATCGGACAATAAGTATTTAGCATCATTTCCGAGGAATCTGAATTTAATATTTAATTCCATATTAGTTACAATCAATTCTGTCTTAATTTAAATGATTTTATTTTATTTTATTTTGCTTTTTCTTCTTGCAAGTTTTCTATCCGTGTATGCACACTCGATCCAAGGGTAAAGAGGAACTTTTGCCATACGCCGACGATACCGAAAGGAAGTTCTAGAAACTAAGGTTATCTAGTAAGGAAGTAAATTCGAAAAGAGAACTGATAGAGGGAACTGAAAAGTAATTGAACATAGCAGTAGAGGAAAAAAATCACTTAGGGATTATGTCATACCGACAGTGACAGACATTCATTCTAGCATTCGAAGATCGATGATCAATGCAAATAGTTTTGAGATTAAACCGGGTACCATTCAAACGTTACAGAATTTAGTTCAGTTTGGGAGTGCTCCAAATGATGATCCTAATGAACAAAGCATGAGCTTCTTAGAAATATGTGACAGATTTAAGTTTAATAATGTTATGGAGGAAGCAATATGGTTAAGACTTTTCCCGTTCATACTGTGAGATAAAGCAAAAAGTTGATTGCACTCTTTGTCACCGGGATCAACCACGGCTTGTGATGATTTAGCTCAAAAATTATTGATTAAGTTCTTTCCACTAGTAAAAATGGCGAAACTAAGGAATGACATTCACACTTTCACCTAGTTTGACTCGGAGACATTGTTTGAGGCATGTAAGAGGTTTAAGGATTTGCTCCATAAGTGTCCAAATCATGGGATCCCGAGATGGTTGCAGGTTCAAACATTTTGTGATGGTTTGCATGGTCCTACAAGAGCTAGTATTGATGAAGCAGCTGGAGGTGCAATTATGGGGAAGAATTTTGATGACACTTACTAGTTGTTAGAGACGATGGCCAACAACAAATACCAATGGCCTATGGTAAGGTCTAATCCACCAAAAATAGTAGGGACGCTAGAATTAGATGTCGTTACAGCTTTAGTAGCCCAGATGTCCATATTAACTAAGAAGATTGATTCATGGGGACAACAATCAGTTCCACAAGTGGCGATGGTTTGTGAACTTTGTGCCAAAAATCATTCTATAGATCAGTGTGCCATCAATGCATAGTCATCTCAATTTGTGGGGAGTTATAACAGGCCGCCATAGCCGTATCAAAATGCTTACAATCTGGGGTGGAGGTGTGACGCCCACAAAATAGGTATACATCACTCATCTTGTGTCGCCAAATACATGGTACAAAATTCCAATACAACTTAATTATACAACAGTCGTGTAAAATACGACAAAACATATGATGTGAGTTTTAATACAAATATTGTCTTCTAGACAATATCCACACTCAATTGAGTCCTCATTACATTTATTATCACACTATTTAACAGAATAGTGAGGGCTATTAATGCTATTATCTGGACCATCACTCTGTTCCCCGACTAGTCCCTGCTACGTTCTCATTTCCTGAAGAGAACAATGAAAGTAAAAGGGTGAGCTCAACTAGCCCGAAGAAATATTATGACTAAGATAATACTGAGAATAAATTATCGTTAGCCTTGATAGTGTTAAAGCGATACAATATAACAAACATCAAGTTTAAGCTGCGGTGAACAAGCAATCCATTAAAAGAGTCAAGTAGAGAATAAAATCTACTATCTTTTATGATTTAAAAGGTTTTTCATCACTTTTATCGTTGGGACTCGACAATAAATAATCCACATCATCCACACTACTGACGAGGATATTCATTAGTATCACAACCACAAATTATCCATGTACTACGGGCCAAGAATATTCGTGTATTCTTCAATGGTCATGATCATGCCAACAACTGTCTATCAATGCACTGCGGGCCAATGAGGGTCATGATTATACCGATTAATCCCTTGTTATAATCATCCCAAGTCCATCTATGCACTACAGGCCACAGATGACTTTCAACATAATATAAACATGAGGATTATGACAATGATATAAGAATTCAATAAAACAAGTTCAAGAATTAATTTATCCAAGAACTAATAATGTCCAAATTGTCAAAATGATACTTCTTTGTAGAGTAAAATTCAAGAATGCTCAGAAGAATATTTCCATGAGAAGATACTGGATGAAGCGCAAATATCAAGGATATTCCACTAATTTCATGGAGTATAGAAGTCAAAACTTTAACGAACTGAGTATAATAAAGAATGGAATAACAAAAGAAATCACCATGCATGCGATAGACCGCACAGACAGGTTATTCCAACAGATTAATAAATAACGGAACCAGGTTAGGCGAAATTCACACCGACATGATATTCCAACAGAATAATAAAGAATGGAATAACAACAGAAATCACCATGCATGCGATAGACCGCAGACAGGTTATTCCAACAGAATAATAATTAATGGAACCAGGTCAGGCGTAATACGCACCGACAGGATATTCCAATAGAATAATAAATAACAGAACCAGGTCATGCGTAAACCCACAGACAGGATGTTCCAACAGAATAATAAAGAATGGAATAACAGAAGAATTTCACCATGTATGCGGTACTTCGCATAGACAGGTTATTCCAACATAATGATAAAGAATGCAATAACAGAAGAATTTCACCAAGTATAGGGTAGCTCTCGTATACAGGTTATTCTAACAGAATAATAAAAAATGGAATAACAGAAGTTCTCTTCATGAATATGAAAGAAATAATACCCCTTACCTTAGAACAAACTAGATATAGGAGTAGTGAAGTAGCAGAATACTTTTTTTCTTTTTCTCTATAGTTTCTCTCTCTAGAGTTTCGATGGAATTAAGTAAGAAATAATGAAGGAGTGAGCTTCTATTTATAGGAGAATAGACTAAATAGTAACTAATTCTGAGCGGTCCAGATTGATTTACTTTTAAACGAACGGTCCTGATTGGTTTACTATAAAATATTCTAATAAAACAAAATCTTTTAAATAAAATATAATATATTCTATTTATAATCTAATAAAACGAATAACTTTATAAAAGTATTCCGTTTTATATAAAAAGATTTTACTATAAAAAACACTATCACGAGGCACTTATCTACAAACACTATGCATAATAAAATATAATATATTCTATTTATAGTCTAATAAAACGAATAACTTTATAAAAGTATTCTGTTTATATAAAAAGCTTTCCTGTTTTATTACATTAATAATACTAATAAAACAAAACTTCATCGTCATTATTATAATTCACACTATTAATCGACAAGGTCATTCCCAGGAAAGAGGGGGCTTTCCAATAAGGATTTCTCCCTATTGGCGCGCAATTTGGTGACAAAGCCTCTCCTTGGCAGAACTTCTAGACATCGTTAATATTGCAAATAATAATATTAATAACTTCGTTGTCTCAATTATTGATTTAATAATATATAAAATATCGACAATGATTGAATCAATTAACGTGAGATCTATGCAACAATTCTTCTGAAAGCAATAATTGAACAAAAGCGGGTGACTTCTCACGTAAGCATCAATAATCAATCAATCGTGTGCTACTATGCAACCAGCGTATTCTGTACTTTTAACACCGGGTGTTTCAACGATTAACGATAAAACTTCCGCATGAATTATTTTCATAAAATATTTTTTTCGTTTTCTCGACCCAACAATAATTACATTGTGTGGGTCCACCAATGATTGTGTCATGAATACGAATATTCTCTGTTAAAAGCGAATATTCCCAGAGCCAATCAAATATTATATAACAACTTGCGTACTTTTGCAAAATTTATAACTATTACCCACAACTATAACATTATATCAAATTCATTCCATAATATTCAAAAGTGATAATTATAGAAAATTCATCTTTATTCATAAAAGTTGGGGTCTTACAATCTCCTCTTCTTATGAAATTTTGCCCTCGAAATTAGGGTACGTACCTGGTATGTCGAAGAGGTAAGGATACCTTGATTTTATTTCAGATTCTAACTCCCAGGTCATTTCGTCAACATCGTGGTTCCTCCATAAAACTTTAACTTGAGGTATAACCTTGGAGCGTAGAATATGTTCCTTCTTATCCAAGATTTGAACAGGAACCTCTTCATATGTTAAATCTTCCGCTATTTCGTTCGGTTCTAACTCAATAATGTGGATCGGGTCTTTCACATATTTACATAACATGGATATATGAAAAAAGTTATGAACACAGACATACTTGGCGGTAAAGCGAGTCTATAGGCTACAGTCCTTACTCGATCGAGGATTAAAAATGGGCCAATGAATCGAGGATTGATCTTTCCTCACTATCCAAATCTCGTAACTCCTTTCCATGGAGCAACACGTAACAACACATGATCTCCAATATCGAATTCCACGTCCTTTCGATGAAGACCAGCATAACTCTTTTGTCAGTCTTGTGAGGTTTTTATACATTGTCGAATCATTTGAATCTTTTTCGTAGTCATACGTACCAACTCCGATCCCAATAACGTTGCTTCACCCACCTCATCCCAGCATACTGGAGAACGACACTTTCTTCCATACAACGCCTCGAATGGAGCCATGCGATACTTGTTTGATAAGCTGTTGTTGTAAGAAAACTCCACCAATGGTAAGAACTTGTCCCAACTTCCTTGAAGTCAAGGACACAGAGTCTTAATAACTCTTCAAGAGTTTGAATAGTCCTCTCGATTGTCCGTCCGTCCCCGAGGATGATATCTTAGAACTAAATCGTAAATCCGTGCCCATAACTTTTTATAAACTAACCCAAAATCGTGAAGTGAATCTTGGGTCTCAATCAGAAACTATGGATACTGGCATACCATGCAGTCTTACAATCTCGTTTATGTACATACGAGCAAGACGTTCAAGTGTATAAGTTTCTCGTATTGGTAAGAAATGAGCAGACTTGGTCAATCTATCAACGATGACCCAAATTGCATTTATGCCTTGAGAAACCTTGGGAAGACCAGTAACGAAATCCATAGAAATGTGCTCCCACTTCGATTCTGGAATTTCAAGTGGTTGTAATGGACCTTTTGGTACTTGATGCTCTGCCTTGACTCGTTGACAAGTTAAACACCTGGAGATAAACAGCGCTATCTCTCTCTTCATATTGCCCCACCAAAATGTATGTCGAAGATCATGATACATTTTGGTACTCCCAGGATGGATTGCAAACGGTGTGTTATGTGCCTCCATCATGATTTTATACTTTAACTAAGGATCCTTAGGAACACAAAGTCTAGAGTTGACTCGAAGTATTCCTTCTTCATCGATTCTTGCTTCCAGCATAGTACCTTCTTATACTTTCTTCCTCATATGCATCAGCTCTAGGTCTGTAGCTTGAACAGCTTTAACTTTATCGATTAAAGTCGGTTCTACTCGTATATTCACCATCATCACGTGGGTCCCTGAAGTCTTTATCTCTATCTCCATCGTTTGCAAGTCATACAAAATGGGCCTCTGCGTTGACAATATCGCACTCGTACCCGCATATGATCTTCTACTCAATGCGTCAGCTACCACATTTACTTTTCCAAGATGGTATTGGATGGTATGATCATAATCTTTCAATAGTTCAAGCCAATGTCGCTATCGCATGTTGAGTTCCTTTTGAGTGAAGAAATATTTGAGGCTTTTATGATCCGTAAAGATCTCCACTTTCTCCCCATACAAGTAATGCCTCCAAATTTTAAGTGCGAAGACAACAAAACCAACTCTAGATCATGAGTAGGATAATTCCTCTCATATTCTTTGAGTTGTCGAGAGGCATAGGCTATGACTTTCCCATGTTGCATGAGAACACATCCTAACCCTTTGCCTGAAGCATCACTATAGATGACAAATCCCTCCGAGCCAGATGGTATTGTCAGAACAGGTGCTAAAATAAGTCTTCTCTTGAGTTCTTGAAAACTCTTCTCACATTCCTCGTTCCAACCGAATTTTGTATCTTTCTGAGTCAGCTGAGTTAAGGGAGTAGCGATTCGAGAAAACCCTTCTACGAATCTCTGATAATAACCAGCTAAGCCGAAAAAGCTACGTACTTCGGTCACTGATTTAGGTTTCTCCCATCTTTGAATAGCTTCAATCTTTGCTGGGTCAACAGATATTCCATGACTTGATACCACGTGCCCAAGGAATGCTACTTCCTCAAGACAGAACTCGCATTTCTTCAACTTGGCATAAAGCTTATATTCACGAAGCTTTTGAAGTATCAGCCTCAAGTGTTGCTCATGATCTTCATGGCTTTTGGAATATATGAGGATGTCATTAATAAAGACGACCACAAAGTGATCTAAATATTCCTTGAATACTCGGTTCATCATATCCATGAAGGTAGCAGGAGCATTAGTTAATCCAAAAGACATGACTAGGAATTCATAATGCCCGTACCGAGTTCTGAAAGCCATTTTTGGAATGTCGTTGGTTCTAATCTTCAATTGGTGATATCCGGAATGAAGATCAATCTTTGAAAAAAAAATTGTGCCTTGTAACTTGTCAAACAGGTCATCAATGCGAGGCAATGGATATTTATTTTTGATAGTGACATGGTTCAACTCCCGATAATCAATACAAAGTCGCATACTCCCATCTTTCTTCTTCATGAATAGAACAGGAGCACCCCAAGGAGACGTACTAGGACGAATGAAACCGATGTCTAACAATTCCTGCAGTTGGGTCTTTAACTCCTAAAGTTCAATAGGAGCCATTCGATATGGGGCTTTGAAAATGGGTTTTGTACCGGGTTCAAGGTCGATGCAAAATTCAATTTCACGCTCTGGGGGTAGGCCAGGAAGTTCTTCATGGAATACATCAAGAAATTCATTAACAATAGAAATATCATTCAAAACTGACGTATTTTTGTTTAGATCCGTGACACGAGCTAAGAAAGCTTGACATCCGTTTTTCAATAAATGAATAACTTTATGGCTTGAGATGACAGTGATTGATTTTAATGGTTTGGTTGCTTGAATTCGCATAATAGGTTGGTTAGGAATATGAAAGCTAACAACCTTATGAAAATAATCAATTTTTGCATGATGAGTAGTTAACCAATCAATCCCTAGAATTACGTCAAATACAAGTATTTTCAATGAAATAAGATCAACAGGTAATGTGAGGGTACCGATTTGAACCAAACAAGACTTATAAATAGTGGATGTAATGAAGGTTTCTCCCAATGGAGTTTCAACAGATAAGTCAAAGTCTAATTTCTTCGGAGTCAAATTTAAACGTTGAGCGCAAGTAGGAGAAATAAAAGAATGGGTAGAACCGGTATCAAATAAGGTATAAACTTCGCTAGAGTTTATGATAAGCTTACCTGTGATGACCTCGTTTGGGTTCTTTGCTTTCTGGGAGGTCACGACAAATGCTCCCCCTTGCACTACTGCCTTTGACTTTTCTGGGACGTCCTTCGGTGCCTCCATCCTAACTGAACTTGTCTTCGATGAACGACAAAATCGGGTTAGGTGACATTCTCTTCCACAATTATAACATGTTTTGGATGGCATCGCGCAGTTTGGACTGATGTATCCCTCCCCTCCGCATTTAAAGCATATGATAGGTGGTCGTTCTCCTTCCTTAACAACTGGTCTTTGGTCGAAGTGGCGTCTTTCCATCATTGTTGAATCTCCTCTTCTTGAAATGTCAATTCTTATTGTTTTGGCCATGATTACCACCGAAGTGGTTACCATTTCTGGCATGTTGATTCCCTCCACACTTATTGTCACCGCTTCGATGACTGCTATCACTAGTATTATAATTTTGTCGGCTACTCTCTTTTGGTTGGGTTGACTCATTATCGCGCTCCAATAACTGAGCCCTATTAACAACATTTGAATACAAACACAATTTATGAGAGATAAGATATTGACGTATCTCGGGTTTCAAACCTCTTAGAAATATTCGCGTCATTCTCTCCTCATTATCAACCAAATGGGACGCAAACCGGGACAACTCGACAAACTTGGCTTCGTACTGCGACACGGTCATGTTGTTTTGCTCCAGCTTGATGAATTCTACCTCTTTCATGTGACGAATACTTTCGGAAAAGTACTTGTCAATTAATTCTCCCAAGACATCTTAGTGCGGCAGGTTGAGTACGCTTTACAGACTCCCACCAGTAATCTGCCTCTGCCCGCAACATGAAGGTGGAAAAGGGAACCTTTTGCTCCTCGGAGCATCCCAAGAAATCAAATATCTTGTTGATCTGTTTTATCCACGTCTCCGCCTTAAGTGGTTTTGGCTCTCCAAAAAACTCCGGTGGTCCCAGTTCCTTGAACTGCTTAGCGGTGACCGTCCGAGAGTTGCCAGTGTTTCCACCTGCATTTTGGACAGGAGCCGCTCTTGCCTGATGTTGCATTAATTGTATAAAGCCTCTGAACATTCCATCATTCATCATCTGGTTCATGTTGTTGTTTACTTGAGGATTGTCGCCTTCCTGATGCACATTATCCTGATTATTGATCTGTGGAGACTCAACGGTCTCATGTGCTCCATTGATGTTCTCAACATTCTCGGATGTCATTTTCAAATACTGCCACAAAACAAGGGTTAATTAACATATCACATATTATCCATATACTTTAACCGACCAATTAAATAGCAAATAAACATAGGTAGGTCATACTAGTGAAGGAATTCCTCGTCTCTCCCCTCCTAATTCTTGTCTCATATCTTAGCCAGGGATCATATCTCTAAGCTTTGATACCAACTATGACACCCCCAAAATAGGTATACATCACCCATCTTGAGTCGTGTAAAATACAACTTAATTATACAACAGTCGTGTAAAATACGACAAAACATATGTTGTGAGTTTTAATACAAATATTGTCATCTAGACAATATCCACACTCAATTGAGTCCTCATTACATTTATTATCACACTATTTAACAGAATAGTGATGGCTACTAATGCTATTATCTGGACCGTCACTCCGTTCCCCAACTAGTCCCTGTTACGTTCTCATTTCCTGAAGAGAACAATGAAAGTAAAAAGGGTGAGCTTAACTAGCTCAGTAAGAAATATTATGACTAAGATAATACAAAATAAATTATCGTTAGCCTTCAACAGTGTTAAACTGATATAATATAACAAACATCAAGTTTAACTACAGTGGAACAAGCAATCCATTAAAATAATCTACTATCTTTTATGATTTAAAAGGTTTTTCATCACTTTTATCGCTGGGACTCAGCTTAATAAATAATCCACATCATCCCTGCACTACGGCCAAGGATATTCATTAGTATCACAACCACAAATTATCCATGCACTATGGGCCAAGGATATTCGTGTATTCATCAATGGTCATGATCATGCCAACAACTATCCATCAATGCACTACGGGCCAATGAGGACTTTTACCACATCATTTGTAACATTACGGTCATGATTATGCTGATTAATCCCTTATCATAATAATTCCAAATCCATATATGCACTACAGGCCACAGATGACTTTTAATATAATATAAACACGAGGATGATGACAATGATATAAGAATTCAATAAAAATGAGTTCACGAATTAATTTATCCAGGAACTAATAATGTCCAAATTGTCAACATGATACTTCTTTGTAGAGTAAAATTCAAGAATGTTTAGAGGAATATTTCCATGAAAAGATACTGGATGAAGCGCAAATATCAAGGATATTCCACTAATTTCATGGAGTATAGAAGTCAAAACTTTAACCAACTGAGTAAAATAAAGAATGGAATAACAAAAGAAATCACCATGCATGCGATAGACTGCACAGACAGGTTATTCCAACAGATTAATAAATAACGGAACCAGATTAGGCAAAATTCGCACCGACAGGATATTCCAACAGAATAATAAAGAATGGAATAACAATAGAAATCACCATGCATGCAATAGATCGCATGCACGGGTTATTCCAATGAATAATAATTAATGGAACCGGGTCGAGAATAATACCTATTGTGGATATTCCAATAGAATAATAAATAACGAAACCAGGTCATCGTAAACCCACGAGATGGGATGTTCCAATGTAATAATAAAGAATGGAATAACGAAGAATTTCACCATGTATGCGTATCTTATGAT
Organism: Panax ginseng; assembly: GCA_020205605.1. Taxonomy (NCBI): domain Eukaryota; kingdom Viridiplantae; phylum Streptophyta; class Magnoliopsida; order Apiales; family Araliaceae; genus Panax; species Panax ginseng. Next base: position 110,954,753 of record CM035129.1, read on the forward strand.
AAACGGAGTTATTCCAACATAATGATAAAGAATGGAATAACATAAGAATTTCACCAAGTATAGGGTAGCAGCGTATCAAAGTTATTCCAACAGAATAATAAAAAATGGAATAACAGAAGTTCTCTTCATTAATACAAAAGAAATAATACCCCTTACCTTAGAACAAACTATATATAGGTGTAGTGAAGTAGCATAATATTTTTCGTCTTTCTCTCTATAGTTTCTCTCTCTAGACTTTCAGTGAATTCGTAAGAAATAATGAAGGAATGAGCTTCTATTTATAGGAGAATGGACTGAATAGTAACTAATTCCTAAACGGTCCAGATTGATTTACTTTTAAACGGACGGTCCAGATTGGTTTACTATAAAATATTCTAATAAAAAATCTTTTTAATAAAATATAATATATTCTATTTATAATCTAAACGAATAACTTTATAAAAGTATTATGTTTTATATAAAAAGATTTTACTATGCAAAACACTATGCAGACACTATGCAAACACTATGCATAATAAAATATAATATATTCTATTTATAATCTAATAAAACTAATAACTTTATAAAAGTATTCTGTTTTATATAAAAAGTTTTTCTATTTTATTACATTAATAATACTAATAAAACAAAATTTCATCATAATTATTATAATTCACACTATTAATCGACCAGGTCATTCCCAGGAAAGAGGGGGCTTTCCAATAAGAATATCTCCCTATTGGCGCGCAATTAGGTGACCAAACCTCTCCTTGGCAGAACTTCTAGACATCGTTAATATTGAAAATAATAATATTAATAACTTCGTAGTCTCAATTATTTATTTAATACTATATAAAATATAGGCAATAATTGAATCAATTAACGTGAGATACTATGCAACAATTACTGCAGCAATAATTGAACAAAACTGAGTGACTTCTCACGTAAGCATCAATAATCAATACTGTGTGCTACTATGCAACCACGCGTAATCTTGTACTTTTAACACCGGGTGTTTCAACAGTTAACGATAAAACTTCCGCCGTTATTTTCATAAAATATTTTTGTCATTTTCTCAATCCGATAATAATTGTGGGGTCCACTAATGATTGTAATAAATATTGCATTTAATATTCCTTGTTAAAACGAATATTCCCGACCAATCAAATATTATATAACAACTTGCGTACTTAGCAAAATTTATAACTATTACCCACAACTATAACATTATATCAAACTCATTCACTAAAATTCAAAAATGATAATTATAGAAAATTCATCTTTATTCATAAAAGTTGGGGTCTTACAGGAGGAATCATCCAGGTATTCATGGAGTAACAATCAGGCCCAAACTCAAGCTCCACAACTGCAAAATCCACCTGATTTTCAAAATCAAGTTCGATAACAGGCAGAAAGGAAACTGAAATTAGAATAGATGTTGGCAAAATTCATTGTAGCTATTGACAAGAGAATTAATGAGAAAGATAAGTCGTTGAGACAGGTAGACTTAAATATGAAAAGTCAAGCAGTGTTAATCAAAAACTTGGAGAATCAAATGGGTCAGCTAGCTCATGCAATGAATAGTCGTCCACAGGAAGCACTACCAAGTGACACCGAGATTAATCCGGGAAGAGATGGAAATGAACATTGCAAAGTTGTGACTCTAAGAAGCAGGAAAGATCTGTCTGATATAGTTAGAGGGAATTCAAAGGAAAAAATTGTAGTCGTGGAAGAAAAGGAAATTAAGGAGAAAGATGAGGTAGAGAATACTCATAGGGTAAAGGACACACGTTTGGGTGATAAATCCGATGAAAGCTAGCAAAACAATATAATGCCTCCCGTATCATATCCTCAGAGATTTCAGAAATCCAAATTAAACAAGCAATTTGCCAGATTTTTAGATGTTTTTAAAAATCTTCACATTAACATACCTTTCGCGGAAGCTTTGGAACAAATGCCTAGTTATGCCAAATTTATGAAGGATTTTTTTATCTAAGAAGAGAAGATTAGGTGAATTCGAGATAGTGGCATTAACCGAGGATTGAAGTGTTATCCTAAAAAATAAGTTACCACCGAAGTTGAAGGATCCAGGGAGTTTTACTATTCTATGTGTGATCGGTAATCAATTTTTTGGGAGGGCATTATGTGATTTGGGGGCTAGTATCAATTTAATGCAGCTATCTGCCTACACTCAGTTGGGATTAAAGGCACCAAAACCAATAAATATCAGCTTACATTTAGCAAATAGGTTAATTATATGTCTGAGGCGTATTATGGAAGATATTTTGGTAAAGGTCGATAAATTCATCTTTTCGGCGAACTTCATCATTCTTGATTATGAGAAAGATAAGGAAATCCCAATCATTTTGGGTCGTCCATTCTTAGCAACAGGGAAAACTCTGATAAACTTGTAGAAAGGTAAGTTGATAATGCGAGTCCAAGATCAAGAAGTCACCTTTAATGTCTTTAAATAAATGAAGTTCCCAAAAGAATGAAAAGAGTGCTTGCAGATAAATTTAATGGATGAAGTAATGAATGAGAGGGACAACGAAAGTTATTTAGAGGATCCATTAGAAACTGCCTTGGTTGGGGTCGATACCTTTAAGGACTTGGAAGATATTGATTACGTCAAGTGGTTAGATGCATTACCAATAGCTCAGAAATTTACTAAGCATTTTGATACTCTTGAACAGCCCGAAGGAGGAAAAAAGAGGTCCAAAACATCATTAGAAGAGCCACCAATGTTAGAGCTAAAATTGTTTCCTTCTCATTTAAGGCATGCCTACTTGGGAAATTTTGACACTCTACCAGATATTGTTTCTGCGGATCTAAACGAGACTCAAAAAGAAAAAGCTGATAAGGGTTTTACGAGAATTAAAAATTATAATTGAGTGGACCATAGTAGATATTAAGGGAATTAGTCCATCGTTTTGCATGCATAAAATTCTACTTGAGGAAGCAGTAAAGTCAAGCATTGAGCAACAATGAAGATTAAATCCGATTATGAAGGAAGTAGTGAAGAAGGAGATCATAAAGTGATTAGACGGTAGTATCATCTATCCAATTTCAGACAGTTCTTATGTAAGTCATGTGCAGTGTGTGCCAAAAAAGGGGGGAATGACTATGGTTAAAAATGAAAATAATGAACTTATTCCTACTAGAACAGTTACAGGTTGTAGAATATGCATGGATTACAACAAGTTGATTATGGCTACTCGCAAGGATCACTTTCCCTTGCCATTTATTGATCAAATGTTGGATAGGTTGTCGGGTCATCAATTATATTGCCTTCTTAATGGGTATTCGGGGTACAACCAGATTCTAATAGCGCCGGAGGATCAAGAAAAAATAACATTCATATGTCCTTATGGAACTTTTGCATTCCGACGGATGTACTTTGGCTTTTGCAATGCACCGACTACTTTCCTGCGATGTATGATAGCCATCTTCTCAGATATGGTTGAGCCAAATTTAGAAGTCTTCATGGATGATTTCTCTATTTTTGGGGACAATTTTGATCTTTGCCTCCCTAAGTTGATTTTGGTGTTGAAACGTTGTTTGGAAACAAATTTAGTGCTCAATTGGGAGAAGTGCCACTTCATGGTACAAGAAGAAATAATTTTGAGGCACAAGGTTGTAGAAGCTTGATTGGAGGCAGACAAAGTGAAGATAGAAACTATTGAGAAGCTATCTCCACTAACTTCTGTGAAGGGAATAAGGAGTTTCCTCGGACACGCGGGTTTTAACTGACGCCTCATCAAGGATTTTTCAATGATTTCAAAACTCTTGTGTTCACTCCTTCAAAAAGATGTGTCATTTAGAATGGACCAAGTGTGCATTGACGCTTTTGAAATTCTAAAAAAGAAATTGGTCACAACTCAATTCACTGTTGCTCCCGATTGGACCTTGCCATTCGAGTTGATGTGTGATGCGAGTGATTACATAGTTTGCGCGATATTGGGTCAACGGAGAGATAATATTTTTCATACCATCTACTATACAAGTAAGACTTTAGATGATGCTCAGTTGAATTACACCACCATCGAAAAGAAACTGCTGGTCGTAGTGTTCGACTTTGACAAGTTTCGAGCTTATTTGATTGGGACCAAGGTAATAGTGTACACAAATCATTCAGCCATCAAGTACCTCATTGCCAAGAAGGATGCAAAACCAAGGTAGATTCAATGGGTTCTTTTACTTCAAGAATTTGACCTAGAGATCCAAGACAGAAAAGGCACAAAAAATCAAGTGGCTGATCATCTCTCAAGATTGGAAAATTTAGAAATTCATAAAAAGGATAAAGTGATGATCAATGAGTACTTTTCGGATGAGCAGCTATTCTAAATAATTACGAAAGTACCTTGGTATGCGGACTACATAAACTATCCGGTAAGTAATATGCTCCCACTAGATTTGAATTCTCCGCAACCTAAATAGTTTATTCATGATGTCAAACAGTCTTTTTGGGATGAACCATTTTTGTTCAAAGCTTTTGTGGATCAAATGATATGATGGTGTGTGCCACGTGAAGAGATGGAAAGAATACTAAGTCATTGTCATTCATCGGGTTATGTGGGACATTAGGGAGGAGATAGAACTATAGCTATTGTTCTATAATTGGGGTTTTTCTTGCCCATATTATTCAAAGATGTCCACTTCTTCGTTCTAAAGTGTGACCGGTGCCAAAGGGATGGCAATATTTCGAAGAGACATGAAATGCCCCTTAACACCATCCTTAATGTAGAGTTCTTTAACGTGTGGGGTATTAACTTTATGGGGCCATTCCAATCTTCATTCAATAATTAATACATACTATTGGCCATGGATTATGTATCAAAGTGGTTAGAAGCAGCTGCGTTACCCACAAACGATGCCAAAGTAATATTATGATTCTTACGGAAAAATATCTTCACCCGATTTGGCACTCCAAGAGCTATAATCAGTGATGAGGGTACTCACCTTTGCAACAAGCACTTCACCAAACTGCTAGCCAAATATGGGGTGAAACACAAGATTGTTATAGCCTATCATCCCCAAACCAGTTGTCAAGCAGAAGTTTTAAATCGAGAGGTTAAGCAGATATTAGAAAAAGTTGTGAATACATCTCGTAAGGATTGGGAAATGAGATTAGATGATGCTTTATGGGTGTATTGAACAGCCTACAAGAACTATATAGGAATGTTACCATACAAAATGGTTTACAGAAAGGCATGTCATGTACCGATAGAGCTTAAACATAATACATATTGGGTCTTTCAAAAATTGAACTTTGACTTACAAGCATCAGGTGAGAAAAGGTTGCTTCAATTAAACAAGATAAAGGAATTTTGGCATCAAGCTTATGAGAACGCCAAGCTTTACAAGGAAAAAGTCAAAAAGTTGCATGACAAGCGGATCCTTGACCGAAAATTTAAACCAGGAAAAACTGTATTTTTATTCAACTCTAGGATGCATTTTTCCCCAGAAAGCTGAAATCAAGGCGGTATGGCCCATTTGTGGTTATATTTATTACTCCACACGGAGCAGTTGAGGTTGAAGAGCTGAATTAAAAGAGGATATTTAAGGTCAATGGTCAATGTCTAAAACATTACTATTGGGAGACAACGATCGACGTCCATCAGCAATTATTTTAACTGACACGGCAAAGACTTGAGTACAACAGTAAAGTCGGGTTGACGACTTTAAACCAAGCGCTACCGGGAAGTAACCAGAGAGTTTATTTTATTTTATTGTAATTTAGGTTATTTTTATTTTAGGGAGCGATATTTCAACTTTAGATTTCAATTCTTAGGATAGCCTATAATTCTTTTGATTTTATTTCCTTTTGTGATCTTAAGCTCCATTATACTATTGTAGACTTAATTAATGGACAGTCCAGAAGGAAGAGGAAGTTTGAATAAAATTTTCATACTTGGGCAAGATAATAACTAATGCCCCGGTGCTGGAAAAACATAATAATTCAGAGCCCCGGCGTTGATTCAGGGATTCACAATGATCATAGCGCCCCGGCTCGCTCATACAGGGAACTTAATAGGCTCAAGCGCCCCAACGCTAATCACAAACACAATTTTAGTGTCCTGACGCTAGGCAAAACTCTAGTTCCTATTTTACAGTGCCCCGACACTCGTCTAAGGCATAATCTCAGCGCCCCGGTGTTTGTTATCATGTAACAAAAAAATTTTAGGGCTTATAAGCCCGTACCAGGTAACTTCCCCTCACTTCTTTTATTCCTTCTCACTTTCTAAATTTTCCAAACTCCGCTCTCCTAATCTCATTCTATATCAAACCCGAGTTCCTCTTAGTGCAATATTATAACTTATTCTTAATATCAAGTGCATTCTTCTGACATATTAAGGATCCAAGCTCGTCTATCTGTTTTCTCTCTTATTGTCTCCATCTGAAGTAAGTTACACTTAATTTTCTTTTCAGATGCAAGGTAGTGAGATTGATTTATCAAGAAATGGCATAATGAATTCATTGCTATTGTGATTTGATGTGAATATGCTCTGCATTAGGCTATTGTATAAGTTATATAGGCACAACACATTTCATTATTCTTGTGTCTACTAGGTGTTTGACAATTTGTTTATTAGAACTTTATTGGTGAAATTAGTGCAATAGCATGCTAGTGTGTCCGTGTTCGACTTTACACATTCCTTGATGCCCACTTCTTGCCCTAATTTGATATGTGTGCATCTGTAATTTAATTCAAATTCAAGTTTAGGGGTAAGATCACATAAGGTTGATATGTATTGGTCTAATATAGTTGATGATGATTGATAAAGTATGTTGACTAAGTGTATCTATCTTTTCATGTTCACTACTATTGAGCTAATAATTCATGATGTTGTGATGTATGTACCATTGTTTCATTAGTACGACAATGCCTTAACTGTTTAGGTGTATGTTGTCAACTATTATCGCCTTTTATGACTGTATTAGACAGTTTACGACCAGATTGATTGTATTATGTTAGTAAGGAACACATTTGTGCACAAAGGCCACAGGATGTTAACTTTGAATGCACCAAACCATTAGTTTAGGGGTAACTTGCATATTGTGTTTATGTGTAAGTGTTTCTGCGTAAGCTTTTACTTGAGACATTTTGATATGACATGCTTGACTGACATTGTTTGTACTTTCCCCTCAGGTCAATTCAATGGTACCAAAGAGACACTGGGGTGACGAGTCATCATCCACTTAGCCTCGACCATATAATAGCAGAAAGTTTTTTAGTGCAAAAGCTCAAGACAGATACAACTAACGTGTGCCAAAGACATTGATTCCTGAACGGGGATTGAGTCCAGACCAGTCCAAAGATAGTGAAATTATTGTGATGATAACATAAAGGAACTGGTTTGATTTCACTGACCATCCCAAGCTAGTTTGTGGTGAAGGAGTTTTACGTTAATGCTAAGGAGCACCAAAGTTACCAAGTTTATGTGAACGGAAATATGGCATCGTTATTGAGCATGAATATAAATAGATATTATCAGGTGGTTGATGAAGGTGACGGTACCACTTATACCTCTTTTATCAGTAATGCACCCAACTATGAGAAGATTATCCAACAATTATGTCAGCTAGGTACGACACAGAGGTTACATGAGCGAGGTAGCCTGACTTTCCCTCACTCAGCACTCAGCAGGTATAGCAAAGCTTGGTATACCTTCATCTGTGCAAAATTAATGTGTTGTACACACATCAGTGACGTTACAAATGAGAGGGTTATCTTGTTAGATTGCTTGGTGCAAGGAAAACATATGGACATCAGCTACATCATCGAGAGATCAATTATACGTGCTCTAGAAGGGGGTACCACTAGGGGACTATCCTATCATTCCCTAATATATGCTTTTTGTGATAAAGTCGGGGTTAAATGGAAGAACAAATAGATGATTCAGTCGCTTATGCCAGTTCTAGACCACAAGATGATAATGGGATACAAGGTTTGGACTGGCAGAAAAAATCACCCACTAGGATTAGGATTTATAATTACAAAGTCGGACCCACAACAAGTAACTAATCATGCGGCTTCAGGTTTTTATTTCTCTGCCCCTCGCCGAGTAGTTTCTGAGGAGGTACAACAAGAAGTGAATGGCTAGCTATACAATTTGGAAGAATAGAATGTTCGACTGGCAAAACGCCAAGACACTATATTTGCGTATATTGTCTCCTTTAGCACTACCTTGGTAAACATGTTTGCTCAGCTGAATACTACAGTGGACCCTAGTCAGTTTCCTACCGCACTAGTTTTGCCTATCTTTCCTCCATCCGATCAAGAGATGAGCGATGCTGAGGTGGTCAATCCCGATGATTGACTAAATCAGGGGAGTCCTCTATTCTTATTTCTTTATTTTTCAAATGAGGACATTGCTCAATTTAAGTTTGGGGGTAGTTTGCTAGTTTTCAGTTTTTATAGTAGAAGTGCATGTCATGTTAGGTTGTTTTGCATTTAGGATGTTTTAATTTTTAGCTTTGTGGTTATTGTAGACACTCGATATTTTCTGCACACCTGTTACTAACATTGCAGGAGGTCAGATTCGTCTTTTAAAGATAACCCTGGAAGACAGCTCATAAACATTCTGGATACCACCGAAAGTTCAGTCTCAACCCCGGAACACACACCGGGAGTATCAGTTCCAACCTCAGAGATAACCCCGAGTTTCATCCTTGGAGATAACCCCAAGGAATGTCGTTTCAGTTCTGACGATAACCCCAGAAATGCTTGTTTCAAATGCATGCAATCAGCTTTAACCTCGGAACTCCCGTCGAGGCACTCATTCCAAAGACCCAGAGATAACACCGAGAAGACAGGCACACTTAAAGATGACCCTGAGGAATTTAAACACTTGCAGCATTCCAATCTCAGAGATAACCCTGAGCAACATCTGTTTTATCAACCCAAACTGGAGATAACCCCGGTGAGGGCAAAATCGTCATCTTGCCACCCCAACCACATTGTGTCGTCTCAACATCTCATACATACATTTCTACACAATAATGTCCCACAAGAGCCAAGGAGTTCCATTCCTGAGTGATTATTACGCAAGGCAACACACCAGATAGAATTTTAAGCTTGAAGACCACGGGCATGGTGCCCTCTTCCTGACTTTGTACAACCTCTAATCCCATGTCATTACGTACCTCTCGACAATGGCGGTCCGAAAAAGGTCTTGTACACCTTAATCGGATGCTCGGATTGAAGTTCTACAAGTTCAAACAGACATCACAGTGTATGAGTGCACGTACTTTGAGACGACGGGACCCACGGAGCTTGGGGCACCTCAGGCAGTCGCAAGTGCATCTGCGACTGTCGCATGTACACATGTGGCCACCAGCTCTATAAATATAGAGCTTGGGGTGGCCATTTTAAAAAAGAAAAAGATGAGGAAGCCATGTCCAATTTGCTCTGTACACACCCCATATTGATTGCTTTCTCATTTTAAACACTTGTTAGCTCACATATAGCTATATTTTTACCGGCGGGAGCCGAGTGTTCATCCATTTAAAGTCATAGAAGTCTTCTTTGGCAGCCCACTGTAAGCCTTCTTACACACTATAAAGCCTTTCTCTTCATCTTTGCACACATTATTCTTTACATTGAGAGTCGTATTGTGTGTGTATGCCCGGACTTCGATCCGTGGTTTTCATTTCATATATATATATATATATATATATATATATATATATATATATATATATATATATATATATATATATATATATATATATATATATATAAAACTTAATAATGTTAGTATATATATATATATATATATATACTTATATATATAACTTTGTTATGGGACTCTACAAATAGAGAGCCTGATTTTATATCCGGTGTGTTTACTACTTTTATATATATATAGCGACAAATCATTTGAAATGATAAACCGAAATTTGAGATTGAGAAACATCTTGTGTCGTTTTTAAATTATATATATATATATATATATATATATATATATATATATATATATATATATATATATATTATAATAACTGATATTTTCTATATAATTAAATCGTAAATTTTTGCATATAAATTTATTATTATTAGAATTATTTATTTTAAAGATGAGAATGCGTAAGCAGGTATTGTGTATGTATTTATGTGATAAATACAAAGTTTATTTATTACATGAATGATTACAAATAATTTTATTGTAGAATTATTGATCATTATAACTTATATTCTTATAATAATTAATTTTATAGTAGAAATATTTTTATTAATTATTTTCCATGAAAATATTATTTTATATTATTTAAATAATATATGAAGTGATTATAGAATAATTATTTTATTATATGAATTTATTTTAGATTAATTAAGTTAATTAATTTAACTTAATTAATAATATTTATATCTTGAAGATAAATAAGATATGGAATCCAAACCCTAAATTTGGATCTGGAACAAGGAATGAGAATAATAATATAATATTAATTATATTTTGATTTTTCAGTGATATAAATATGTACTGTATGTACGTATTGATATTGGTTGGTCAATTATTGTATATCAGTAGAAAACCTAGTAGTACTGTCATTTAAACTTAAACCGGAATAAAGATCGGTCAAAAAATTATTTTAATGTGATTATAACAAGTGTTAGAATTGTAAGCTAAGTTAGTAAACCCTAACTTCGAAATTATAAACCCTAATTGTTAAATATAAACCCTAACTGCTAGTTTGACACGATTAACGATAATTAATAAATTCTTAAACCTAATGTGTAAGTTTAATTAATTAGGAAAACCCTAATTATTGTTAGAAATCCTAATCATAAAATTAGAAACCCTAATTTCTATATTTAGTAACCCGAATTAGTAATTATAAAATCTAATTACTAATTATAAACCCTAATTGCTAAATTAGCAAGATTAACTATAATTAGTAAATATTTAAACCCTAATATTCATGTATAATGTAATTAGATAACTTAATCTAATTAGCAAACCCTAAATCTCATTTTTAGAAACTAATTTTGTTATGTTAAACCCTAATTAGAAATCCTATAATTTTTGTGTTAAACCCTAAGGGTTAAACCTTAAGGGTCAAACCCTAAGGGTTTGCCATGTTACAACTTTGCCACTAAAACCAAAAGCCAAATGACAAGAATACTCTTTTGTGCATTATTGAAGCTAACTTGTTAGTTTGGCCAACACTTTAGTTGGTAAGCTACTCTACCAAACCCATGTGCTCTAATTAATCGGCACATCAGTCCATTATCAGCCATTCATGCACCTAAGACTTATAAATAGATCTAGGAGAGAGAAATATCAATTGTTAGCTCATTTTGCACAAAACACTTAACAATTTTCTCTCAACTCAAAACCTACGAAAATTCACTACTAGAAAAAACAAGAATACGTGACGGAACTTTGTGACATTTTTAAAAACAATCACAAAAGATAGTAATTAATTTGTGATGGACTTTTTAAGCAATCACAAAATAATAGTATATATGATGGCTCTTAGTGATGACTAATCTTGCCATCAATGTATTATAATTGTGATGACCATGTCAATCACACTAATTTTTTCACACAAAATAAATTTTCTTTTTGTGATGCACTAAGTCATCACTTATAGATTTACCCTTTTCGTGATTGCATTTAAGTTATCACTAATATTTTAATGTAAGAAATAATCAAAACAATATTTTATGACAGTCGTGACAATCATTAAAAAAGATAGATTTTTGTGACGACTTTTATTTGCAATTACAAAAAGAAGGTATTTTGTGATGGAATTTTCAAGCCATCACAAAACTATAAAATATATGATGGCTCTTAGTGATGACTAATTTTACCATTATCATAGAGTATTTGTGACTATCATTGCAATCACCAAATCTTATGTGTAATTAATTTTTTTAGTAAGTCAACTCACATATGTTTCCTTTTTTATTTTGTTTTAAAATTATAATCATGATCTGGACTTTGGTGTAGTGGTAATACTCGTTACTTAGTTTGCAAATGGGAGAGGGTTCAAATCCTACAAGTATCATTTGATACAATTAATATAGTGAAATAAATTATACGTAAATAGAGATTCACGTTCTTACATTTGATCCCTAAAGTCTTGTTTTTTTTGTGATGACTTTGACAATCACAATAGATTATGTGTTAATGTGATTGTATTAATCATCACAACAGCACTAAGCGTTTGTGTGACTACCAAAACAATTACGTAAAACCTTTCATGATGGGCGTATACAAGACGGTCATTGTGATGCTTAAAGTCATCACATAAACCTTTAGTGATGGTTTTCCTACATTTTGTGATGGATTTTGGGCATCACAAATGACCATTTTTTTTGGTAGTGATTGTAAGTATTTCAGTCCCCAAAACCAGCCCCACTAACACACTTAACCAAATCAGTAGCCAGAATCAAGAAATTAATCATCAAGGTATAAAACCCTAACTTATAATCTGACCTTCAATCTGTTGTTAGATGTTATGATTTTATGTTTAAACATGTTATTTGTATTGTATATAAGTGATCTGGGTTGTTACTTCCTAGATCCATAACATAAATATGCTCGAAATCAATTTTGAAAAAAATTTGGATTTTTTTTTAAGTCTGACAATGAATGTCAGGCCTTATATCTTTGTGATCGTTAATGCTTTTTGTGTTTAGAATGTTTGAACATGTAGTCTGCAATGATATCTTTGATCTGGATTTGAAATCATGCTTGAATCAGATCCTAGTTGCAAGATATTCGTGGTCAAACCACGTTGACCGGCATTGACCGGGAGATTTCTGGGCAACCCAGATTTCCCCAGATCGTGTTTGACAAGTTTTGATAGCTCCAGATCTGATCATGTTTTGGTGTTTTGTTATGTTTATTGTATCTAAGTTGTAGTATGTTAGTTATACTACATGTTTATACCTTAAAATCTCCTAAACGTCAAATACGTTGGATATAGTGGATGGTCAAAGTAGACCATCCGGTAACGATTTCTGATTTCTGAAATTTCCAGAAATTGTATGAACGAGTTTTCTGACCACGTTTGACCACCTGAAATCTAGAGATTGTGTTATTGTTTTGTTGATGTTTTGTAATAGTTCTGTACCTTGTTATGTTGTCTACAACCTGGAATCCTTAGATCACAAAATCATCACCTGGATTACAAGTTGTTCAATTCTGGAAAACCCAAAAATTGAAGAACGATTGTCTCCATGTGTTTTCGTATTTATATCTCACCGATACATTATGTGTTGGCCATGAACTTGATTGATGATGATAATATTACATTTGTACTGCAATATAAACACTTTACTCTGGCCAGAACATCTTAGGATCATGGATCAAGTGATGGTCAAAGTAGTACCCTTGTCTACTGACTATGTTTTTTTAGGTTTGATTAAGAACACGAAGAACACCTATAGCGACGGTTTTGTCGCTATAGGCAGTCTTTAGCGACAGTTACTTTATAAAATATTAATTTTATTAAATAATTAGTATTAAATAGTTTTTAATTATGAAAAATACAAAAAAAATTCCTAAGAATTATTTTAAAGTCCGAAAAATTAGTTTTTAATAATTTTTAATATATTTCATAAATATTTAATATTTTTAGAATATTAAAGGTATTTAACTTATTTAATTATTATATTAAATAAATTATTTAAAATGATTTTAATACTTGAAAAATTATTTAAAATTATAAGAAAATATTTTAAGTTATTTTCTATAACTTTTAATATTTTATGATGAATTTCATTAATAAATAAATATTAATGGTAATTAAAGTTATTTAATAAATGTATTAAATAAATTATGAAAAATAGAATTAATGATTTAAAAATCATATAAAATTATTTAAGTATTATAAAAATATTTGAAGTTATAAATATAACTTTTGATATTTTGTCATGAAAAATATTAATATTTTAATATTAATGATATTTGATTTATTTAATATTTATATTAAATAAATTAGTTTTAAAATGATTTTAATATAGAAAAAAAAATCATTTTAAATAAAAATAAAGAGTTTCGTAATATTTTAAGTTATAAAATATAACTTTTAATATTTAAAGGATAATTTCATTAATAATTTACTATTAATGATATTAATTTAATATTAATGATATTAAGTTTATTTAATAATTATATTAATAAATAATTTTAAAATGATTTGATTTATTTAAAAATCTTTTAAGAAGGATATAAATGAATTAAAAATATTTTAAGTTATAATTAATGACTTTTAATATTTTGATAAATAGTGCATTAATATTTAAATATTAATGGTAATTATTTAAAAATAATTTTTAATTATTTTATAAATCATTTAAGGGTAATGGTAATACTTTAAAAATATTTTAAGTTATTATAAATAACTTTAATATTTTGGCAATGATTTCATTAATAGTTTAATATTAATGATAATAGAATTATTTGATATTTAAATCATTTTATAATGATTGCAATGATTGAAAAATCATGATAAATTATAATAATTATTTAAAAAAATTACTATCAGGCTATGAAAACTAATATTACTGAAACTTAAGTTGTCTAAAATATTATTAAGGGTACAGAGTAGAGTTTTAAACTCGATAATTACCCGATAAAGCCGTCGGTACACTGACATGTTTCAGACATTGATCTAGACTTATATAAATGGTCTGTATATGTGTTTGTTTGTGATCCAATGACTGTGAGACATGTGTGACAATGTGATTAGGTTATATGCTGACTGCAATAAGCAGTACTATGTGTTGCGATATGTTATTCTAATCAGTAAAATGATCTTATTAATGATAGGTTTCGGTTTAAAAGATAAAACTAAGTTGCGTATTGTAAGCAGCAGACCAGGAAAGTATCCTACCTTTGCATTTACTTTATGCAATGGATATACGTAAGAAAGTTTCAGAATTATATTATTATTATTGTGCCAGGATAATTACCCTATTGTTATCAAGTATGTATCCGATCATTATTTATTAGTACAATATTATTGTATAATATTATGTTCGTTAATTTCTAAATATGGTTATACAAGTGTCATCACTTGGATAATCATTGTATTTAATCACATGTTGATACATACTTATTTATTTCTATTATGTATACCTTAATTAAAAGTCGTCTAAGCTGTTTGACCCAGCTAGACACAGATTTAGAAATATCGTTGAATATGATAAAACTTTATTTTATCCAACCGAATTATTTTGGTTTAGAATCCCGACTAAGTATGAACATCCCGAACATGGGAACACTTTTATGCGCCCAAGGCGGACAGAGTGAACGATGATATCGTTCTTGGATGTAATATTTATCAATACAGGGCCCATGGGATGTACACCCTCACGCCCGTAAGTTATGATGGTTTGCAAATGAAGTTCTGTTTAACCTTTTTAAAAATAGAAAACAATGTTCATAGTCTGTCGACTACCCTATATATATAGTCAATACATAGTTTCAAAAATTTGATATAGAAATAATATATTGTTATGATTGGTTCAGCTTACTTCACAACTGTTAATTCGTTGTAGAAGTGTCGTACAAAGGAAACATTTATTTCTTTCAGCCTATGTTTATAATTGCTATTACTTACTGGGCACTCAAATGCTCATCCTTGCTTAATTTAAATGTTTTCAGTTAAGTGTGAACAACCAGAAGATTCGAGCAAGAACCAAGGAAAAGGAAAGCAAACAGAATAAGTGTTATGATATTCTATGTAATAGTATAACTTTATTAAGACAATGATATTTATTATTATCATGTATTGTAATGAATGTAGTAAAGGTTGTGTACTTGGGATTAGACTCTGATAAATGTAAGTTAAGACTGATATTTATATTATTATTATTATTAGTAGTATTATTTCTGCTCATAGAAATGGTACCGTAAAGCACCGAGTTCGGGTTTCAAGTACCTGAATTTGGGGGCGTTGCATATATATTTACATTTCTATCAGGCTTGGAGTTTACTTCGTGGCCTTTTACTTCTTTATTACATTCCGTCACGCCTAGAGTTTACTTCATGGTGGTTGATCGTTTTTATTGCTTTCTTTATATTTAGTCCCGCCTGGAGTTTACTTCGTGGCGATTGATCGCATTTATTGATTTATTTACATTTCTGATCCCCCATGGAGGTGCTTCGTGGCGGTTGATCATGTCTCTCTATATATACTTACCGCTTTTATATATTTACATTTTTGATCCCCCATGGAGGTGCTTCGTGGTGGTTGATCATGTCTGTATATATATATTTACAGCTTTTATATATATAATTGCGGCATCATATGAGCCTAGGAATCATGTGATCATTAATGCAGTATAGTGAATCTAGATTAGGTTCTCGTGATAGACATTTTCAGCTGTAAGCAGCTTGTAAATTATTCACGGTGTTTGAATTTCCTTAGATGGCTTTCATGCCCATGAGGAGTTCGGCACTGCTATATATTATTTTCTCGAAGATTTTTCGCATCTCGAAAATAAAAGCAATCAAGCCAAACATTTAATAATAAAATAGAAGTATGAAAATGTCTCAATTACTATTGAGCATAGGGTTTGAAAAACCTCTTTTACAAAACCTCACTGCTATATCATGTTTAAAACTGAATTTTTCATACAAATTCAAACCCTTTGTATATAGGTGTGAACGAGGCCTCGCACTACTTCTAAATAACAGCACATTGACCCATACACACACGCACATTCATATAACAGTTTCTTAAAAAGTTGCGATCACCGTGGCAACATGGATGTCGGGGGGGTGCCTAACACCTCCCCTCCGCATAATTAAGCCCCCGAACCCAAATGAATCTCAGTTTCACAGACCCATTTAGCAGTGTCACATCACTGGGTCAATGTGCAAACCTTTTCTTGGTTGCGTTGGTGCAACCAATTAAAAACACCAACTGGCCACTCTTACAGTCAAATCCTCAACATATACATGTCAGACCTTTTTCACTTATTTTTTCAAACAAATCTCACATAACATGAGAACACCAAAGAATAAGAACAAAAAAGGGACAAATAAAAATTCCGACGTCGACAGGTGGGGAAACCAGTAAGAGGGCTTAAGCCGCTACTACAAGCTTTTCAAAACTGTTATATGCTTGTGTGTGAATGTTGTATTTACATTTTTGATGAATGTGTACAAATGCATTTTACTTACTGCACTGCAATATATCTATCTATGATATTAGTGCTTCACACATGTCATCATTTTCATAAATGGTGAGACACGTTGTATGTGAATGTCTGTTGTGTGGTTCCTCCACCAGGAGGCTATCCCGTCGGTGTTTGATTACTGGACTCGTAAGGAGACTAATTCCAACGAGGCTCAGGAAAGGCACCACTCAGATTTTCTCCAGTTGAAAGACTGGATTAACTTCTCGTCAAGTAGATTGCGATGATCTGGGAACCTTCATGCCAAAAAGCCGCGAGAGTAAACCTAAGATAGGTCAGCCTCTGATAAACCAAACACGGAGGAAAGTCTCTTCATGCCTTCCATTTTCGATTACTTGTAAAAGCATTTACTTGTAAATATCATTTCCTGTCAATCCATTATAATGGAAAATATGAAGAAATATGTGCACATGCATATTTAAAATTAGCATGTTATCCTGTATTACAAAATAGCTAACATCCATTTTGCAGGATAATATTCCTAACACGGATACCTCACATAGCATGTAAACATTTACATTATCCCTAAGACTAAACTACATAAGTTTTTTGTAGGGAAACAATTGGGCCTGTTACCCACTCAAAATCCAAAAAGGCCACGAGCCTACTGCCAACTATGTCTTTGTCTGACCAGTCTAATCCCGTTTCTCTAGAAGAGTTTGACGGATTAAGTAAGCAAATTACAGATTTGGTTGTTCTACTTAAAGAATTGCATCAGTCTACTCCGGGCCCAAAGATGCCTACACATACAGAATCCTCTGCACAAGGAGGAACTCAAGGTTTGGATAAAACAAATCTGGAACCTCAGTTCGATACGACCAACAAAATCCTAAAAACACCCATCTCAAAGGAGATCCAGACACTGGTGATATCAGGAAGAAAGTCCTTCAAATGGAAGAAACCATTCATTCTCTAAAGGGAACTGGAACACACGGGAGTGTTTCGTATGCTGGCCTTTGCATATTCCCTGGTGTTTATTATCCAAAAAAATTTAAAACCCCTGACTTTGAAAAGTATGACGGATTAGGGGATCCTTACACACATTTAAAGGTGTTCATTGGAGAACTTGGTCTTTTGCAGAAAAGAGAAGCTCAGAATGCAGCTGTTTCAGAAGAGTCTGACTGGAGAAGCCCGTTCATGGTATACCAGATTAGACAATTCAAAGATCCATAGCTGGGAAGAGCTAGTTCATGCCTTCCTTACTCGATCAGAGTTTCCAGTCTCGGATGGCTCTGTGGATGTCGATTACCAAGGTTAAGAAACAGTCTAATGAGTCTTTCAGAGAGTATGCTCAAAGGTGGAGGCACCTTGCTGCTCAAGTTATTACCTCTATGACGGAATCAGAAATGGTCATGAACTTCATAGACATACAAGAAGCTCCTTTCTATGAGAGAGTCTTAGCTGGTATTGGCAAACCATTTTCTGAAATGATCAAACACGGAGAGATGGTTGAGATGGGATTGAAGTCAGGAAAGATTCAAGACCTAGCCGCTCTTAAGGCAGTTGCTGAGCACATCCAGTCTGAAACTTATGGAAACAATACCCGGAGGGTCCATAAAAAGAAAGAGGATGATGTTTCCTTGATACTACAAGGATAAAAAGGCAATCAGAATATGCTTATACAAAGGAGAAACTACTCCCCTTTTCAAGTACAGTCTTCAAACCCTCCATTACCTAAAGGTAGAGAAGTAAAGCGCTCTCAAACATTCACACCCTTAGGGGACTCGCTTGAGAATATTCTTACTCTTCTGACTACTTAAAAGAAAATCACACATCTTCTTCCACCAGCCAACCCTAATGGAAGGGGTTTCAATGCTACTCGGAAGTGTGCTTATCATTTCGGGGGTGGGACATGATACTCAAGATTTTTGGGCCTTGAAACACAAGATCCAAGATTTAATAGACAACGGAGAGATCATGGTTACCAAACCAGATCAACCTCATGTGTAAGACAACCCTCTTCCTCAACACAAAGAAGAAGAGGTCAATATGATTAGTTGGAACAATGGACAGAGTTCCAATTTTAATAATGAATCGTCCCAGGCCATCAAAGACTGTGTTGATAGATGGGATTACGTAAAGTTCCAATTTACTATGGAATGAAAGATGAAAGCTCTTTGTAAGCAAGTTGAACAATTGGCAGAACTAGTGATCCATTAACATCAAGTCACACGCCAATTAGTCAACCAGGAGCATACCTGTCTCCTTCCTTTTGTTATGAATGCTTCATCATCACCTTCAGAAAGTGAAGCATTGGAGGACAAGGTTACGAAGAGAGAAAGTGCTAAAGCCCGTCGGGATTTTACCAATAAAAGGGAATTTACATACCTTGGCCAACCTATGGATGAGATATTTCAGATGTTAATCAACAAAGGAAGAATCACCTCCCTTCTACCTCCAATTAATCCCCATTCAAAATGGTTCAACTCCGATGGAGTATGTCAATATCATTCACATTTTCGCGGTTACAGCACAGAAGAATGCTGGGCACTCCGTCACCTTATTCAGAATCTAATTGACAACGGTGTCCTGTAGTTGGCAGACGATGACACTGTGCTACTCGAGTGTAGGAATACCTGTCCTACTAAATGGAAGGGGCTAGTATCAGTTATATCCGCTGCGACTGATGAGAATGTCGGGCCATTTCCCATACAAGCAATCCAACTCAAAGGTAGTGATAATCCTTTGAAAGTGGTTGCACCAGAGCCAATTTGTTTACCAGTCAGACCACAGTATCATGTTGTCAGCCTACACAGAGTCCCATGGAATTATGGGTAGGTTGAAGGATCTACTTCATATACTACTGCTACAGTGTTGAAGGAAAATCCATTGTATCTTCCTCAGAGGGTGATGAAGCCTACCATAAAAGAAAAGGGGAAGATTCCCATGGAGAAGATTAAGAAATTCCTCCGCACTATGGGCCATAATGAAGCTAATGTGATTTTAAGCTTAAGAGAAGCTTCACATTAAATCTCAATACTAGACTTGGTTTTATCTTCCGAGGATCACAGGAAGATCTTACTGAAGGTTTTGGAAGAAGCCTACTTGCCGAAATCAGTGGATGTGGAAAAATTTCAACATCTGGTTTATCACATTTTTAACAACAATGTGATATCTTTCACTGATGATGACATATCGTCCGAAGGGACCGGTCATTGCAAGCCATTGCGCATTGCAGTTTTGTCCTCCGGGTATATGTTAGCTGGAGTTTTGATTGACGGAGGTTCGTCTCTGAATTTCTGTCCTTACGCCACTTTGGTGAAGATGAACGTCAATCTCAAACGGAACCAAAGTAGCCGTACAGTTATCAAAGCTTTTGATGGATCCCGACGAAATTCTGTCGGAGAGATTGAGATACCAATTGAGATTGGTCCCCATACATTTTGCATATCTTTTCATGTCCTCAAGATAGATTCAAGATACAACCTGCTATTGGGGAAACCATGGATCCACATGGCTGGAGCTGTCCCTTCTACACTTCATCAACAACTTAAATACATTGTCAATAATAGCCTAGTCACAGTCAACGCTGAGCTAGAATGTCCTGAACAAGGAGACATACCACTCATCAGCTTCAATTCAGAAGTTGAGCCAGCCAGTTTTGATACTTTGGAAGTGAGCAACACGCAATACCATCCTATTGGAGTGCCACTTCACTTACCCAAGATTTTTGCCGAAGTGATGGCAGCTACATAAGAAATGATATCATTGGGTCATCAGCATGGACAAGGGCTAGGTAAAAATCATCAGGGTATTAAGCACCCAATTCAAATGACTAGTCAAACCGGGATAGCCGGACTAGGCTATTCTGCCAGTTCCAGTCATAGGAGTCCTTATAAGCACAAGCAGATTCCTCAAGCTTCTGCCACACGGTGATTATCTACACCTGCAACTCCTGAGCTTATACAGTCTCCGGTAAAGGTGCCAGCCCATGTTATGGCTATGCTATTTCCCAAACTAGTACCGGTTAAAGCAAAAGAAGTGCTGATTCCTGATCCCAAAGTGGAAGAGAATGAACGAAAACGTAAACAAGACATCGCTCTGATGATGTCAGGCATACGCATCATTGTCCATGATGAGCATACAAATAGATACACCCCAGACGATGATTGTCCAGATGTTATGGTCATCATTCGGGAGAAGGATGAAGATGATAACCCCTTCATCATTGCGGTCCATCAGGACTTTACCCTCGACAATTGGAGCAGCACTCCATGCATTGGTCGACGAGGGTATAACGGGCAGAAATTCCATCTGCCCTGTAGATAACTTTAACTACTTAACTTTTCTATACAGTATTAGCAGTTATTTTGTCAGTATATGCTAACACTTGTTATGATTAAACAGTTTCATATATTAAGTGAAAGCATATTTTATTTCAAGACTCTAAATTTAGATGTGCATGTACTTGCTGATGAGGTGCCTTTTCTCCACAAGGACTGTAACTTTGATGAAAAGTTGAACTTAGACTTGATGGGAATACAAGAGGACATTGAGATACCTCATGAGATCAAAAAATGGGTCGAAGACAAACCTAAACCAAACCTTGATCAAACCACTTCTTTCAATCTCGGAACCTTAGAAAGCCCTAAACTAATCCAGATTGGTTCAGACCTCACCCCAAACCAACGGAATGACATGGTTACATTATTAACTCAATTCCAGGATGTGTTTGCATGGTCTCATGAAGACATGGTGGGTTTCTCCACTGACATTGTCCTTCATCGCCTTCCTATTAAAGAGGGATTTAAGCCAGTAAGGCAGAAGCTCAGGTGATTGAAACTTGAGTGTAGTTTAAAGGTGAAAGAAGAAATTGTGAAATAATTTCAAGCTGGTATTATCATGGTGTCTACATATCTTGAATGGATATCCAACATAGTTCCCGTGCCTAAACCGGGAGAAAAGGTGCGAATTTGCGTGGATTACCGGGATTTGAACAAAGCTTGCATTAAAGATAGCTTTCCCGTGCCCTTTATCCACATTCTTATTCACAATACTGCTCAGTACGGTATGTACTCCTTTGCGGATTGCTTCACGGGGTATCATCAGATTATGGTTGCTGAGGAGGATCGTGAGAAAACTGCTTTCATCACGCCTTAGGGAACCTTCTGCTATAGACAGTTGTCATTCGGCCTTATTAATGTCGGAGCAACCTCTCGGCGAGCTATGATGGTTCTTTTCCATGACTTAATGCATAAAGAGATAGAGATCTATGTGGATGACATCATTGTCAAGTCCGGAAGGGAGGAAGACCACCTAGACCATCTCAAAAAGCTCTTCAACAGGTTATGTAATTACAACTTGAAGTTGAATCCAGCTAAGTTCACCTTTGGTGTTAAATCAGGAAAGTTGCTAGGTTTCCTAGTCAGCCACAAAGGGATTGAGTTGGATCCCACCAAAATCCAGGCCATCACTGAAATGCCCATTACTTAGATAGAGAAGGAAATGTGGGGATTTTTGGGAAGAATCAACTTCATTAGCAGGTTCATCTCTCAACTCACAGCAACCTGTGAACCCATCTTCAAGTTGTTAAGGAAGAACTCCTCCATGAAATGGAATGATGAGTGTCAAAAAGCATTCTTTACAATCAAAGAGCAGCTAGTTAAAGCTCCCATTTTGGTACCTCCCAGGGATGATGTTCCCCTTTCATGTACCTTTCAGTTAACGATAATGTTATGGGTTGCATGTTGGGACAGAAAGATGATAGAGACCAAGAATGACCTATCTATTACCTCAGCAAAAAATTCAGCATCAGTGAACACAAGTACACTCTGATTGAGAAGACTTATTATGCTTTAGAATGGGCTTCCATGAGGTTACAGCATTACCTCCATGGTCGCACAACCCATCTCATACCCCGCGTGGATCCTCTCAAGTACATGTTCAGTAAACCCATATTAAATTATCGGCTGTCCAGATCGTAGTTGATCCTACAGGAATTTGACTTCGTCTACATGACGCAAAAGTCTATCAAAGGTCAAGCAATGGCGGATCAACTAGTCTCCGCACCTGTAGAGGACTTCAAACCCTTGAAAATATACTTCCCCAATGAAGGGGTAATGGCAGTTCAGCAACACCATCAGTATAATACATGTCTTACGTGCAAAAAGTATTTTGATGGAGTATTAACCTGAAAGGCTCTAGAAATTTGGAGCGATTACATTGTCCGAATGCGGGTGCGATATCCGTCGCCATCAAATTACAGTTTTTCAGCACCAACAATACAGCTGAGTATGAAGGTTGAATCATGGGGCTAAAATTTGCCCGTTCAATGGGCATAAGGCGGTTAACTATCTTTGGGGATTCAGAGTTGGTAATCAAATAATCCACGGGAATCTATCAAACCAAAGAAATACATTTGCTGCCTTACCATCGGTAAGTTTTACAGATGGCTTTCGAGTTCGAAGAAATCTCCTTTCTATACATTCCTCGTAATAGGAATGATTTTACGGATGCGCTAGCAACATTGGCCTCCTCGATTCACATACCTGACAAGGAAAACATGATAAGCATCATATTTTCGCTGCAAAAGGCCCCAGTCTATGGGAACTATGTTGGAGAAGTATCGGATGAGCTACCTCCCATCCACAACCCTTGGTATCAGCACATCAAGGAGTACTTACGAGATGGATCTACACCCGCTGCGGTGAGCCAAACTGAAAGAAAGCGAATCCATAGAATGGATATGAAATTTTACCTGAACGGAGATGCACTCTACAAAAGAGATGCAGGATTAGGTCTCCTCAGCTGTCTGGACAAGGACCAAGCTCAGAGGCTCATGGATGAGATCCATGGTGGAGTATGTAGCCCACACATGAGCGGCCCTCTACTTGTTAAGAAGATCCTCAGAACTAGACATTACTAGCTTACCCTCAAAGCTGACTGTGATGATCACGTCAAGAGGTGCTATCAATGCCAAGTTCATGGAAATGCCATCCATGCCCCTCCAAGGGAACTCCACAATATGAGTTCGCCATGGCCCTTCTCAATGTGGGGAATGGACGTGATCGGGCCCATCGAGCCCAAAGCTAGTAATGGGCATCGATTTATCTTCACTATAATCGATTACTTCACCAAGTGGGTAGAAGCAGCCTCCTTCCCCAGGGTTACTAAAGAAGTCATCATTGCTTTCATTCGAAACAATATCGTTTGTCGTTATGGACAACCATAGGTCATTTTATCAGACAATGCTAAGAACCTCAACAACAAAATGATGGAGGAGCTATGCAGTAAATTCCACATCAAACACCTTAACTCCGTCATCTACCGTCCAAAGATGAATGGTGTTTTTGAAGCGGCTAATAAAAACATCAAGAAGATCATGCAGAAGATGTCCACCAATCACAAAGGAAGGTCTGACCTCTTGCCTCTTACTTTATTAGCCTACGGAACTTCAATGAGTACTTCCACTGGGGCAACCCCCTACTCATTAGCCTATGGGATGGAAGTAGTGCTCCCCATAGAGGTGGAAATGGAATCCCTCAAAGTGTTGATGGACGCTCAGCTAGATGAAGACCAATGGGTACAAGACAGATATCACCAATTATCTCTAATAGACGAAAGGAGAATCACGACTATCTTCCATGGTTAATTATATCAACAAAGGATCGACAGATCCTACAACAAAAAAGTCCAGCTACGGCAGTTTAAAAACACGACTTGGGTTTGAAGAAGATCATTGATAACCAAGATCAATCCAAAGGAAAATTCACTCCAAACTGGGAAGGCCCGTTTGTTATAAAGGAGATATTGACAGGAGGCGCTCTCAGATTACAGGAAATGGACGGCGATGAATTTCCACAGCTTATCAACTCGGACATCGTGAAATGGTACTATGTCTTACACACAGCCTTTCCATTTTACCCATCCGCTCCTCAAGGAAGAAAACACACTTTTCAAACCAGCAGCCTGGTTTCACTTCATACAACTTCGGTTATCCCATCAATAATTGAACCTTTCATACCTGCAGTTTATTCTGAAGACGGGATTAAACTTTTCACACCTGTAGTTTGTCCCAAGCATGTCATCAAACTTTCATTTCCCCACAGTTCATTCTTCACATGGGATTTAACTTCTTCGATCAAAAATCATCCTCAAGGGCGAACTACGTCGACCTGATCTCCCTGATACCCGGGAGTACATAGGCAACCATATTCTATATAGCCCAGTCGCAATAAAAAAAATAAAAACATTTCTGCCCTTTCTCTATTAAAACAAAAACAACAAAAACATTCCTACACACTTCTACACCATTCAGCGTTGAACCTCCTACACCAGGTTCGAACTACGCAGACCTGATCTCCTCTTCAATAGGAGTACGTAGGCAGCCATTTATGGTTTGGTCTAACCCCCTACCAAAACAAAAATACTTGTCACACGGTACTGGGATCAACCTTCAATCCACATTTCATCGGCTTCAGACCAAATGGATGGAACTACCTAACCTCTCCTTAGAAATAGGAGATTCGACGACCATCTAAGCTGTGATTGTGTCTCAAAGAGCAACACCAATCCATAAGAGATGGAATTAACTAGGCTCCTCTTAAACAGGAGTACTGGCGACCATCTATGGTGCGGTCAATCTCAGAGAGGAAAAGCCACACTCCTCTCCACATCTACATACAGAAACCAATCCTAAGACACCGAAGATGGTAGGGATATACACAGATCAATGATCCATTCTGAAAGATCCTACGACATCTCAATGTCCACACATCAAGGATGAGTTCAAAATGCATCAAGATCACAAGCCCTGAAGAAATAGGCAAATATCAAGCAAGTATCAAGGCACAACTGAAAGGGAAGTGAATCAAAATATATTTCCCTTCCATATATAATATTGTTTGATATATACAATGGGTGTTGTACATGACAAAATGGCTAAGCTAGTCTGTGCAGAAAAATACAAGTCTATCTACGGATCTGTATGTATATGGACTATCAGATCTAACATAGCATCCCTCTCCGAAGAAGGAGGTAATGTTGTAAGCTCCTGCCCAATGTGTGACGCCACCAAAATAGGTATACATCACCCATCTTGAGTCGCCAAATACATGGTACAAAATTCAAATACAACTTAATTATACAACAGTCGTGTAAGATATGATAAAACATAATATAAGAGTTTTAATAAAAATATTGTCATCCAGACAATATCCACACTCAATGGAGTCCTCATTACATTTATTATCACACTATTTAATAGAATAGTGAGGACTACTAATGCTATCATCTGGACCGTCACTCCATTCCCCGACTAGTTCCAACTATATTCTCATTTCCTGAAGAGAACAATGAAAGCAAAGGGTGAGCTCAACTAGCCCAGTAAGAAATATTATGACTAAGATAATGCAGAATAAATTATCCTTAGCCTTCAAAAGTATAACAACTAATAGAATATAATAGATAACAAGTTTTAGATCAACAACTGCAGTGGAATAAGAAATCCATTAAAAGAGTCAAGTAGAACATAAAATCTACTATCTTCTATGATTTAAAAGGTTTTTCATCACTTTTATCGCTGAGACTCAGCTTAATAAATAAACCACAACATCCCTGCACCACGGCCAAGGATATTCATGTAATCATCAATGGTCATGATTATACTGAATAATCCTTAGTCATAATCATATCAACTACTGTCCATCAATGAACTACAGGCCAATGAAGACTTTTACCACATCATTCGTCACATTACGGTCATGATTATACCGAATAATCCCTTGTCATAATCATACCAGGTCCATCAATGCACGTAAGCCAAAGATGACTTTAATCACAATATAAGCATGAGGATGATGACAATGACATAATAATTCAATAGAACAAGTTCAAGGATAAATTTTAAAGATTTATAATTTAATTTATACAGAAATCAATAACGTCCAAATTGTCAACATGATACTGCTTTGTAGAGTAAAATTCAAGAATGCTCAGAAGAATATTTCCATGAAAAGATATTGGATGAAGTGAAAATATCAAGGATATTCCACTAATTTCATGGAGTATAGAAGCCAAAGCTTTAACCAACTGAGTATAAGAGAATATATGAAACTGCAAATGGATTTTCGCCCGCCATGCGGTAATCCACATATACAGATCATTTCCACAATTTAATAAGGAATGAATACGAAGGATCATTCACCATGCATGTGGTAATCCACATAGACAGGTTACTCCAATAGAATAATAAAGAATAGAATAACAGAAGAATTCACCATGCATGCGGTAGTCCGCGTAGACAGGTTATTCCAGCAGAATAATAAAGAATGGAATAACAGCAGAATTCACCAGGCATGCGATAGATCGCATGCAGAAAGTTATTCCAACGTAATAATAAAGAATGGAACCAGTCATGCGTAATCCATACGCATGTGATATTCCAACGCAGAATAATAAAGAATAGAATAATAACAGAATTCACCGTGCATGCGATGAATCCGCATAGATAAAGTTATTCCAACAGAATAATAAAGAATGGAATAATAGAATAATTTCACCATATATGCGGTACTTCGCATAGACAGGTTATTCCAACATAATAATAAAGAATGGAATAACAACCCTTACAAGTATTGAAAGAAAATAACTCTCTTCATGAATACGAAAGAATAATACCCCTTACTTACAACGATTGAACGAAAATAATATTCCTTACGAATATTGAACGAAAATAATATTCCTTACGAATATTAAACGAATATAATGAATATTTAACGATAATAATATTCATACGAATACAAAAAATAATATATCTTTAGAATATAAAAATAATAACCCTTACCTTAGAAGAAGACTGGATACCTGAGTAGTGAAGTAGTAGACTACTCTTCTTCTTTCTCTCTATAGCTTCTATCTCTATAATTGCTCTTGTGAGACTTAGTTTATTCGTGACAAATGAAGGAAGAATGAGCTTCTATTTATAGGAAAATATAGTTTTAATAATTGCACATTTTGGGCCTCGAAATATTACAATATAATACCTTCCTCTTTTTCTTCATTTTTAATTTAGTCCTGTAAGTATTATCAAACTTGCACCACCTCCCCTAATAGTAAATCATGTGAATCAATAGTAAATCATGTGACTCAATAGTTCTAAACATGTGAATCAATAGTACACATATGTGAATCAATTATACTATTAATTACAGTATAATAACTTCAACTATACCTCTATTTTTAATTTAGTCATGCAAGTATTAACAATCTTGCACCAACTCCCCTAATAGTAAATCATGTGAATCAATAGTACACATATGTGAACATATAGTTATAAGCATGTGAATTAATATCAATTAATTGCTCATATATCTGATTAATTACCAGATTGGTCAATATAACTTCCAGACATTAATTATCATCGAAATAAATATCGATTTCCACTAACACTAATAATTCCCACACAATGGATTTATCAATTTCATCTTTAATCAACACAAACTTATTCATCGTTAATATTATAATTCACAATATTTAACAACCAGGTCGTTCCCAGGAAAGAGGGGGCTTTCGGATAAGAATTTCTACCTATTGGCGCGCAATTAGATTATCAAACCTCTCCTTGACAAAACTTCTAGACATTGTCAATATTGCAAAAAAATAATATGAATAACTTTATCGTCTCAATTATTGATTTAATAATATAACATATTACACAGATGATACTGTGACAATAATTGAATCAATAATATGAGAGATATGATGCAACAATTATTGTAGCAATAATTGAGTATAACTGAGTGACTTTCTTACGTAAGCATCAATAATCAATATCGTGTGCTACTATGCAACCAAGCGTATTACTGTACTTTTATCACCGATTATTTTATGAAAACTTCCTTACTTTCAAAAAATTTCAAATATCACTCTTAACTTTAACGTTTTATCAATTTAACTATTTACTAAAATAGAAAAAATTGAATACTTTTATTTCATAAAATTTGGGATCTCACACAATGGTATCTACACGAGCTAGCAGATCCGAGGCTAACTGAATGGTGGCATGATGCTCATCAATGTATGCACTCATATCGACAAGGATGCCAGTCGTAAGGGATCTCACTGAAGTACAGTCTGTGACGGCTACATCCCGGGAAAATAGGGCAGCATCCCACTCTACAATCAATGCATCTCTGGTTGATTTGGCCTCGTCTCTCTCTAATAGAGTTGCGTCTCTCCCATAAGGAGTTGTCAACATCAAGGCCCTAGCCTGATCTCTCTCAAAGGTGATCAGATGTAGACTCTGCTCCAGATACTGTGCTGAATGCTGAATCACAGTAGCACTCGTAGTGGGAGAATCCATCACAAATGCTGGAAAGCCAGTAGTCAAATCCTCCTCAATGGGAATATCAGTCTCCTCCACAGGCTCCTCATCGTCAGAATCAATCCCCTGCACTGTGGATACTACCGCAGCCGATGTAGTCTCTGTCTCCATCTATGCGGAATACTCTGCAGAATAACCCGGATGGCTGATAGAAAACTTAGCTAGCTCACGCTGCTACTGATAAGTGGTGAGAAGCTAAGTGCTAACTCAATGTCCCCTCAAAAGGATGAAAATCCTGAAACTGGTCAAACTGACACATCACGGCCAGTGGGTGGTAAGTAATCATGCCTCTCAAACCTGCTAGAGGGAGATAATCTATGCCCAAAGCATGAGTGATGAAGCTGTAGGGTCAGCTAAGCCCTAAACACGGTAATATAACAAACGGATCTCCAATCCTTTCCAGGAAAGCTAACCAAGATGCAGCATCTATACACTCCGCAAGCTGAAAAGAGTATGACATAACTATATCATGGGTGAAACAATGCCCATACCGTCTGAAAGTGCCAATCGGTCTCAAGTGTGACATAAAACACACATACAACATGACCGAGCTGCCTGTAAACACTCCCGTCGGATAAGTGCAGCAGTATGTGGCCGACCTCAAAGTCTATGTTATAATCATCGGTACAATGGTGTGACCCTCCCTGAGAGCTCTCACTGCCATGATAACGCCAATATCTAACTCATCCATGTATCGTTCCATGTAGACATACGACAATATGCACAATAGCAGTACATCCACTCTGGCCAAACGCCAATGATCCTCCGGTGTGGTGAAATCCCCGGAATGTCGTGTATAACTATCCTCCGAGCCAAATCTGTGAAACAAAAAATGCTAGGATATCACACGGCCAGATGTGAACTCATTCTGCACCACCCTACGCCTCAATCCAGTGAGGGTCATGAACTACTGACTCATGTCTCCAATAGCCATATGAACGCAAGGTCTGTCCAGTGACAGCATCGTTAAACGTGTATACTCCTCCAGAGTAGGAGTCAACTCCTGGTGTAAGACCCCGAATTTTATGAAATAAAAGTATTCAATTTTCCTATTTAGTAAATGGTTAAATTGATAAAAAGTAAAGTTAAGGGTGATATATGAAATTTTTTTTCAAAATAAGCAAGTGGCTATAAAATACTTATTGTTGTGGGGGAATATTTGTTTGGTCGTGGAATATTCTTGTTGTCGAGGAATATTGGTACGATGGCGCAGCTATTTGTGGGCCCCATAACAAAATAACTATCGGATGAAGAAAACGACAAGTTTGAGTTTTTATAAATAACGGCGTAGTAGTTACCGTTAATACTGTTGGAATACCTGGTGGTTAAAATATAGTAATATGCGTGGTTGCATAGTAGCACACGGTATTGCACAGTATTTTTTAAATTATTGATTCTTACGTAAGAAGGCACTACTCAACAATAGTTACAGTAATTACTATTCAATATTTTATTTTATTGATTCAATAATTTATGCGTTGATATTTTATATTATTGTTGTTTCAATAATTGTCACGGCACAGTATTTCCCATTATCAGATCAATAATTCATATTATTTGAATAATATTATTAGATAGCATTATTGGCAATGTCTAGAAAGTTCTGTCAAGGAGAGGTTTGGTCACCTAATTCCGCGCCAGTAAAGAGAAATCCTTATCGGAAAGCCCCCTATTTCCTGGGAATGGCCTGGTTGTCATAATTGTGATTCTGTAATATTATTTGTGAATAATTAATTATTGATTTATATGATAAAGAAATATTTATTTGATGTAGATATAAATGATATATTTATTTATTTTATGTGGTTATAAATGAAGGAATTAATGTTGAAGTGTTTTATTAGTATATTGTCGAAATGAAGAACAAAATATGGGATTTTTAGAAAAATTAGTTTATTACTTGATTTTGTAAAATCTATAACTCTTTGTATATAATGAGTTAGGAAACAAGTTTTCTTTCTCTCTATATTGTCGAGCATATTTTTGTAAGTATTTAGATACTTTGAGAGTTACTATTCAGTGCAAGTTTCCTTCAGCTTTACATCCGATGTTCCGGTCAGAAGTACTGCTCTTTCGAGGTATGGGATTTTAAGGATTATTATGTTTATCATGTTTCGTAATTTTTTGGACCTTCAAAAATTCTGGAAAAATTTGAAATGATAATTTGATGAGTTTCCTTGATTGTGTCCAAAAATGGCGATTTTTGAATGTATAGATTAGGAGTTATGGATTTTATGAGAAAAGATTATTTTAAAAGTAAACCCTTATAACTCCTTGTGGTTAACTCTAAAATTTGTAAAATTTTTATTGGGAGTACATATATATAACAGAAATGTATTTTGTAAATTTCAAAATTTTTGGACAAAAGTACAATTTATGATAAATGTCTAAATATTCGGCAGTTTTGGCCATGTGAAAAATAGTAAATGAATTTTAAAAATTCCGAGAAAAATATATGTTCAATATGGAACTATATTATGCTAAATCTCAGAAAAGAAATATTTTTGGAACTAATTTGGTATTTTTCATGAAAATGGACTAGTTATGAATAAATAAATTAAATATGTTATGTGAAGTAACAAAATTGAAAAATAGGATTTTATGGCTTGGAAATCCTATATATGGTATATGCAGATTTTTGATGAGGTTGTTGATTATTGGTGATGAAATCTTATGAGTTTGGCATTTTAGTATGATTAAATTCATTAATTAGTAAAGTATAAATAATTTAAATAAATTGTTTATATGTTTAAGAAATGTTATTCTTTCAATATCATTATACCGAAATATTGGTATGGATTTTATTGTGAAATTTCTACCTTTTTCATGTTGGGGTTACTATTCATGAATTACTATTCACAAGTTACTATTCACGAGTTACTATTCACAGGATACTATTCACGACAAAATTGGTTTCTTTTTATGACCAAATTATCGTTGATTTATAAATCTTACTCTTGAAATTAAATTCATGTTTGGATCATATTATTTTTATTATCATATATAACATTTTTATAATCCTGGTGAAGAAATTTCTCTTTGACTTAAATGCAAAGATGGGTAGATTATTGGTATCATTGTGACTATGGGTTCTCTTTGGCCAGTAGTGCAAAGATAAATTATTGACTGGTATGATCATGACCATTGGATTTACAATTGAATATTTTTAGCTTAAGTGCAAAGGTGAATTGATCAACATAATTATAATTATGGTTTATATAAATTCTGAAATTATTGTATATTTCTTTGAGATATGAATATCTTTGGCCCGTAGTGCAAAGATGAATTATTGATGAATATCTTTGGCTCGTAAGTGCAAAGATGACTTCAACATTGAATATCTTTGGCCTGTAGTACAAAGATGTCCTGTTGTTGAATATCTTTGGCCTGTAGTGAAAATATGAACTGTTGATAAATATCTTTGGCCCGTAGTGCAAAGATGAATTTATTAGTATGATTATGAACATGAACTGTGATTTGGTATAACCATGATCTTTGATATTTCAGGTAAAGACACGTGATGAAAAATATCTTCGTATTAGATGAGAAGAGAAAATTAGAACTACAATTATGATTATGAGTTATTCACATGACTGTGAACAAGATCTGTTTATTAATGTTATAGGGTTAAAGCATTGTTGGTGGACTTTTAACATGGAGAAGATAATAGACTTTATGGTCTATTTGACTCTTCAAATGGATTGCTCGTTCCGCTGCAACTTTGGTTGAAAAGTTTTATCATCTACCATATGTTCTAAATCTCTGATTTATTACTATTGAAGGCTATTGATAATTTAATTATCTTTAGTCATGATATTCTTTACTGAGCTAGTTTTGCTCACCTTTTTGCTTTCACAATTCCTTTCGTAATAAGAGTGTAGGCTTTGGGTTGAAATGGATAACAGGGGAATAGTGTGGTGGTCCGAGACTGTCAAAGTTTCTCAACACATTATAAAACGGCATGACATACAATATATAATTTTACTGAGAACTTTAGATAAGTGTGTCATATTGTATACGTCATTTGATATTTAATTTTGGTGAACCGAATAGGGTAAGGTGAACCCAACTTTGGAAGGGTGTTTATCATACAAGATGTCTAATGACCTACGGGTTATCATAAGACAGGGTTGTGTTCATCCTCTTGCTGAGTATATCTACGAGCACTACCTATATGATCTTGGAGTTGGGTTGAAACATAATGTTCAATCGTAGACGGTGGAGATGGTTATATGTCAAGAGAAGACTCACTATTGGAAGGAACATGATAGTAATCTTTTTGTTTTGCTTTGGGGTCTATTGGATCAACCAAGGATAATTCTCTGGACATATGATATCTATCATAACTTAAATTCATGGCCTCCTATGTACGAAGGTTTCCTTGAGCATTTCCTAACGATTTTAATTTCTAAAACAGTTATAGATTGTACCTTTATGTAAGGTATCACTGTGAGGTGTTGTCCATAGGTGGGACATGAGTCACAGTTGGTATTAAAACTCACAGTATATGTGTTGTTGTATGTTGCACGACAATTGTAGTAATAAAGTTGTAGTTGTTTTCTGTACCATATATTTGGTGACTCAGAATAGGTTGGATGGATTAGACCTATTTTGGGGTTGTCACTTTTGGTATCAGAGCTTAGGGATATGATCTTTGGCGGAATTCCGGGATTAGAACTAGGAGGGGAGAGATGAGTAATATCCTTCGCTAGTGTGTGTCCTATATAAGCTTATTTGTTGGTCAGTCATAATATCGGGATATTATGCGATATGTTAATTTGTTCAATTAACCCTTATTTTGAAGCTGTATTCTAGAATGATATCTGAAATACAGGAGATGAGCAATGGAGAAATCATTATGACAGAGAAGATGGAATCTGAAATTAAAGTAAGGTATTCTCAACTCTTTGAAATACCAGGTACGTAAATTTCGGGGACGAAATTTCATAAGGAGGGAAGATTGTAAGACCCCGAATTTTATGAAATAAAAGTATTCAATTTTCCTATTTAGTAAATGGTTAAATTGATAAAAAGTAAAGTTAAGGGTGATATATGAATTTTTTATCAAAATAAGCAAGTGGCTATAAAATACTTATTGTTGTTGGGAATATTCGCGTGCATTTGACGCAGCCTATTTATGGGCCCATATAATGTAATAACCGCTTGGATGAAGAAAATGACAAGTTTGAGTTTTTATAAATAACGGCGTAGTAGTTATTCACAGATTAACACTTGTTGGAATACCTCGTGGTTAAAATACGATGTCTACGCGTGGTTGCATAAGTAGACACTTGTAGATTGCACAATATTTTTTAAATATTGATTCTTACGTATGAAGGCACTACTCAATAATTGTTACAGTAATTACTATTCAATATTTTATTTTATTGATTCAATAATTTATGCGTTTATATTTTATATTATTGTTGTTTCAATAATTGTCACGGCACAGTATTTCCCATTATCAGATCAATAATTCATATTATTTGACTAATATTATTAGATAGCATTATTGGAAATGTCTAGAAAGTTCTGTCAATGAGAGGTTTGGTCACCTAATTGCGCGCCAGTAAGGAGAAATCCTTATCGGAAAGCCCCCTCTTACCTGGGAACGGCCTGGTTGTCATAATTGTGATTCTGTAATATTATTTGTGAATAATTAATTATTGATTTATATGATAAGAAAATATTTATTTGATGTGGATATAAATGATATATTTATTTATTTTATGTGGTTATAAATGAAGGAATTAATGCTGAAGTGTTTTATTAGTATTTTATCGAAATGAAGAACAAAATATGGGAATTTTAGAAAAATTAGTTTATTACTTGATTTTGTAAAATCTATAACTCTTTGTGTATAATGAGTTAGGAGATGAGCCATATATCAAAAGAAAGCCCTGGAAGTAATCTAAATGTAGAAATTTGAATCACCCAAAAATCCTTTGTATATTTATCGTGGTGAATTTTTGAATGAAACTAGTCCGAAGGACTAATAATCTGAAAAATCAGTGTTCTTGAGATATATTGCGTGAGTTATAATTTTTAATCCGACCGTTGGATCGTTATGAGTTTTGGGTATGTTATACATATATGAGTTGAGTATACGTCCACAAATTTTGAACCGTTAAAAATTAACGTATGATTTGTTATGAATTTTAAGAGGTGACTAATTCAGAAATTGTTTTTATAAATGTTTTTAGTGGAAAATTCTAGAAGGCGGGCCCCAGTTTTTGGTTGGTGATTGAATGCATGTGCTGAATTGGATTTTCAAAGGTGACGACTGCCATTTTTTCCAAAATGGCATGCATATAAAATAAATTAATATTTTATTAATTTAGTCTCCTTTGGCATTCTAGCATTTTCCTATAAATAGGTGCTTAAGTTAGAATTGAAAATCACACCAGAAACAAGTTTTCTTTCTCTCTATATTGTCGAGCATATTTTTGTAAGTATTTAGATACTTTGAGAGTTACTATTCAGTGCAAGTTTCCTTCGGCTTTACATCCGATGTTCCGGTCAGAAGTACTACTCTTTCGAGGTAAGGGATTTTAAGGATTATTATGTTTATCATGTTTCGTAATTTTTCGGACCTTCAAAAATTCTGGAAAAAATTGAAATGATAATTTGATTAGTTTCCTTGATTGTGTCCAAAAATGGTGATTTTTGGATGTATAGATTAGGAGTTATGGATTTTATGAGAAAATATTATTTTAAAAGTAAACCCTTATAACTCCTTGTGGTTAACTCCAAAATTTGTGAATTTTTTATTGGGAGTACATATATATAATAGAAGTATATTCTGTAAATTTCGGAAGTTTTGGACATAAGTACAATTTATGATAAATGTCTAAATATTCGGCAATTTTGGCCATGTGAAAAATAGTAAATGAATTTTAAAAATTCCGAGAAAAATATATGTTCAATATGGGACTATGTTATGCTAAATCTCAGAAAAGAAATATTTTTGGAACTGATTTGGTATTTTTCATGAAAATGGACTAGTTATGAATAAATAAATTAAATATGTTATGTGAAGTAACAAAATTGAAAAATAGGATTTTATGGCTTGGAAATCCTATATATGGTATATACAGATTTTTGATGAGGTTGTTGGTTATTGGTGATGAAATCTTAT
This sequence comes from Panax ginseng, assembly GCA_020205605.1. Lineage (NCBI taxonomy): Eukaryota > Viridiplantae > Streptophyta > Magnoliopsida > Apiales > Araliaceae > Panax > Panax ginseng. The sequence goes on from CM035129.1 coordinate 110,991,356, forward strand.
GAGTTTGGCATTTTAGTATGATTAAATGCATTAATTAGTAAAGTATAAATAATTTTAATAAATTGTTTATATGTTTAAGAAATGTTATTCTTTCAATATAATTATACCGAAATATTGGTATGGATTTTATTGTGGAATTTCAACCTTTTTCATGTCGGAGTTACTATTCATGAATTACTATTCACGAGTTACTATTCACGAGTTACAATTGAATATTTTTAGCTTAAGTGCAAAGGTGAATTAATCAACATTATTATAATTATGGTTTATATAATTCTGAAATGATTGTATATTTCTTTGAGATATGAATATCTTTGGGCCGTAGTGCAAAGATGAATTATTGATGAATATCTTTGGCCTGTAAGTGCAAAGATGACCTGCTGTTGAATATCTTTGGCCCGTAGTGCAAAGATGTCCTGTTGTTGAATATCTTTGGCCTATAGTGCAAAGATGAACTGTTGATGAATATCTTTGGCCCGTAGTGCAAAGATGAATTTATTAGTATGATTATGAACAGGAACTGTGATTTGGTGTAACCATGATCTTTGATATTTCAGGTAAAGACACATGATGAAAAATATCTTCGTATTGGATGAGAAGAGAAAATTATAACTACAATTATGATTATGAGTTATTCGCATGACTGTGAACAGGATCTGTTGATTAATGTTACAGGGTTAAAGCATTGTTGGTGGACTTTTAACATGGAGAAGATAATAGACTTTATGGTCTTTTTGAGTCTTCTAATGGATTGCTCATTCCGCTGCAACTATGGTTGAAAAGTTTTATCATCTACCATATGATCTAAATCTCTAATTTCTTACTATTGAAGGTTATTGATAATTTAATTATCTTTAGTCATGATATTCTTTACTGAGCAAGTTGTGCTCACCCTTTTGCTTCACAATTCCTTTCAGGTAATAAGAGTGTAGCTGGGTTGAGCGGGGATAACAGGGGAATAGTGTGGTGGTCCGAGACTGTCAAAGTTTCTCAACACATTATAAAACGGCATGACATACAATATATAATTTTATTGAGAACTTTAGATAAGTGTGTTGTATTGTATATGTCATTTGATATTTAATTTTGGTGAACCGAATAGGGTAAGGTGAACCTAACTTTGGAAGGGTGTTTTGCCACTATCATACAAGATGTCTAATGACCTACGGGTTATCATAAGACAGGGTTGTGCGCATCCTCTTGCTGAGTATATCTACAAGCACTACCTATATGATCTTGGAGTTGGGTTGAAACATAATGTTCAATAGTAGACGGTGGAGATGGTTATATGTCAAGAGAAGACTCACCATTGGAAGGAACATGATAGTAATCTTCTCGTTTTTCTTTGGGGCCTATTGGATCAACCAAGGATAATTCTTTGGACATTTGATATCTATCATAACTTAGATTCATGGCCTCCTATGTACGAAGGTTTTCTTGAGCATTTCCCAAAGATTTTAATTTCTAAAACATTTCTAGATTGTACCTTTATTTATGGTATCACTGTGAGGTGTTGTCCATAGTTGGGACAGGAGTCACAGTTGGTATTAAGACTCACAGTATATGTGTTGTTGTATTTTGCACGACAATTGTAGTAATAAAGTTGTAGTTGTTTTTTGTACCATGTATTTGGCGACTCAGAATAGGTTGGATGGATTGGACCTATTTTGGGGGTGTCACACCTGGGTCCCAAATCAAAAAACCAGCCTCGCCAGTACCCAGTGCTCCAGCATGCCCTCCATGAATCTTATGGGAACCTGAAAGATCAAGAGGGTCATAGTATGCTGCAACAGCTAATCTGCAGTCACCCTAACTGATGGTGACATACTATCATACCACGATCGCATACCAGATGCCACCAATACTGATGGGGTATGATCACTGCGGCTAACTGTCGAAGAAGACATCTGTGTGGGTCGTATCAAAAGATCATCCAGGGGTCAATGCTGAATATCTCTGGAAATACATACATATGCATAACATAATAACATGCATGGTACAATAGATGGCAATATGATATAGGGAATGGAAAACTATGCATACATTCCTAAGTATATCATCATCTAATACATCATCTCTGTAAAGCTAAAAATACAGGGAAATGGGTCAAAACTGTCCTACAACAAACAGAGGCCTATCAAAAGATATAGCGAGAATGGGGAGAAGCCACCCAATGTCTAACAGAGGCCTATCAAAATAGATAACGAGAATATACATCAGAAGAAGACAATGGTGTCAATGTCTACATAATCAATCCTGTCCACCTGATGTAACTCCTCCTGAGTCACTGGATCTCTATCCACAGGGATGTCAGGCCTATACAATGGAGGATCTGCACCGGCAAAACCATATGGGTCACCTGAGGGGCCAGCACCAGAGCTGGAAGGATCAAAAATATCTATCTCTAAAGGATCTCTACCCAAGTGCCAGATAAAGAAATGTGCCCGGTCCAACTGCCAAGTCAAACTTTCAATTTGTGCCAAATGAGTCGGATCTCGGACACAGGCTAGTTAATTCGTCATCATTACAGATCCAGGAACCATATCCCCCATGAACTGAGTGGCGCGGGTCTAGGTTCCAATGGTACGAGGGAACCACTAATGCTGTAATATCTCCTGACTGCAGGGACCCTATGACAATGCAAAATTGTCAACACCAAACAATGGGATATTAATGTTGGGTGACTACGAAACAGGCCAATAACGCTTGGAAAGAGGCAAGATCAGTATACGAATCTCTCACGTGGTGCTCCTGATAGCATGCTCTCCTAAGTAGAGCTTCCATCCTTCATCTATGAAGAGAGGAATCCTACAGGTGGAAATTACGTATTCAACTCCAGTCGGGTACCCAACCTCAAAACAAATGGTCAAATGCTCCCCAGAGTAGGGAATCCACGTGATGACATCCGCTGTCAATAACTCCAGCTGTAGGCGGCAATGAGTGAAACCCTCCACCACAGAGACCTCCGCCAGTATGGAATGATGCCATCTCCATCCTCGTGGATAGGTATCTAATCCTAACACACTCACAGGAAGAAAACATGGGAGCCTCTCATAGGCCCAGAACTGTCAATGTAAAGACAAACACCTGCTATCAGTTAACACTCTTAACCTATACATGGTAAAAGATAAGAGAAATACTCACCAGTAGAAACGGGTAGAATCCTAGCTAAGCCTCGGTCAAGCCCTGCGAACACATGCGCATTCCCCTGAGGAAATAGGAGAAGGTGTAGGAGCCCCAATCATACTCTCTGATACTATCCACGTCTCGTGTGGCGCTAATTAAAGCAAAGGACACCGTAAAAGAGTTATCTGCTATGAAGCAGCCCCTAATGATCATTAGGAACAATCACCGAAGAATGCGATCCCTGACTCTCACATCATCGGGTATAGGCTCAATCAATGACCCTCGACATAGCATCTACGCTCAAAGGACTGTCATGAAACAATCCTCGCTTTGAAAGCCTCCGTGAAACTCCTAGCAAGAATCTGATGGCAGTTGGGGTAATATCCGCCATGCAAGGCACTGGTACCCCTCCAAATTCCATACCTGTGATAAACCGTCAATCCATCGGCGTCATCATCACCTTACAATCCAACAAATGGAGTGACTGAGTCTGGTGAAACTAGCGCTCAGACAATGCCCTGAGGTAACCCCATGGACAACGACGGGGAAGGATGGAAAAGAATGTCCCGAATCCCCAGCCATGTACAATCGCTCTATAGTCATCATGCAGAGCCTGATACATAGAGTGGATGATGAACCAGTTCCCTCGAGGCTGTGTAAAGCCGGGAACCTACATCAAATGCAGATTAACATCAGAATCCTTTAGTCCTCATCAATAGGAAAGGAGGAAGATTAAGATCTAACTTTATACCTTGTTTGCGTACAGGTAAATTGAAGGGTGTTGACTCAAATCGCCCAGAAGCTCTGGGTTTGCCACCTGAATGCCTAGCAAATTCCTACGGGGAACATGTACAGCAGGAGCGGGAGCCTCAACCGGTACATCCTCCTCCTCGTCCTCAACGTCTAGCGCATCAACCTGGACTATACGTATCACCGCCTCCACCAAACGATGAGGCTTTCTAATAGAACGGGGTCGAGGCACTTCAGAAGCCCTTCTCTATACACCAGAAGTGGTCCTGTGGGAACTACTTGGCCGATCCAAATCTATAATATCTAGACACTAAGTCTCTAAATCACCTCAGAAAGGGTGTGGTAAATTCTGACCTAGAGCTTTTCAAAAGGCATTTTTATGACTACATGCATGCATGCATTATTTTAACATACGACTACAGTAGAGTTAAAAATGCATGACTACCCAATGCCTACATTTTGGAAAAAATTTGTCGTAGTCCCCTTTGTAAATAGGACTATCCACATATACATAGGCATGACTAGGTGGCCATTCAGTAGCACACCTACCCACAGTCATATACATCCTACATGAATTAATACATCATAGTAAAAAATCTTAAGTGTAGTCTAATTACCAGGATTATTTTACTTTTCCACCTTTACTCATTTGTCCTCAAATATGATAAGAAATGACAGTAAAAGGTTCCAATTTGACTATTTCAAAAGTCAAATTTCTTCACATCATTATGTTCAACATAGTTTAATACTAACATTTACTGTGTTGAATATTTTTTATAAAGTCATATCAGCATGCATATTCACTACTATGTGTTTAGTTGCATTTCATGTGATAAGTCATTTTCCAACGAATAAAAAATGGAAAAGAATACATGCATATGTTACCAGGACAGTGTATAACACTTGTATGGTGACGAAATTCTGAAAGTCGCCTTAACTTCGGTGGATCCTCGAAGAAGAGCTCTGGATTTCCTTCATGGTATGAACTTGAAAATGACTTATGAAAGCAACCTCTGACCTTTTCATTCTCACTCACTACGGTTGGCAGGTCCACTGTAACTATCAGCGGGTGTACCTGCAAAGACCTATATATGGGTCCCACCCTCCCACTCGATTCGATTTTGAGTTGCAAGGAGGTCTCATGTCGAAAAAAAGCCAAATCAGAATAAAAATGTTACGCGATTGGCGGAATAGCCTGGAATCCTGGTTGTCGCAAGTCAAATTATGGCTTTACATAACATTCATTGGTCTTCGCCCAAACACAGGGTACATTATACCGATAATCTCAGCTTTTGCAAATCATACTCGGTAATGCCTCACACAGGTTCGATGCCGCCAAATACAGGGTCGTAACCCTAAACAGGTTCCCTGGTGGGGGTCACAACGCAGATTTCATTCATTGATAAGGTTTATCCCCGGCAGGGGTTACAACACAATTCAACCATTGATGTACGCGTCAATGAAGGTCAAGCAGCCTTGACATGTTCCCCAGCGGGGGTTACAACGCAATTAATATCCACGTATCCTCGGTGAGAGTTACAACGTATTCTTCGTCCATAAACGAATCCCCGGCGGGGGTTACAACGCGTATCTATCCGTTGATACACACATCAACGAAGGTCAACCAACCTTAATAGTTTACCCAACAGGGATCTATCCCTTGATACACACATCAATGAAGGTCAAGCAGCCTTGACAGTTTGCCCAACAGGGATCCATCTGGTGAGACACACATCAGCGAAGGTCAGGCAGCCCTGACAATACATACTGTTGGCAATAACTCCAACTGGACCGTGGTATATGCTGGTGACACAAACCAGAGAAGACCATCCTCATCGGAGAGGACTGATGATGGAATATGTTATACACATCCTCAAACAGACAAAGCATTATCCCTACAGATCTCTTGCACACGAGAGACATATCTTCAGAATAAAGTCTTTATCAAGGATTCAGTACTTTGGTGATAACCCCAATGTCAACATCCTGGAAGACTTGGATCACACGTCCAAGTCATCACTGATTGTCATCCCCGGTAGGATTAACAGGGAACCGACAATCATCCCATCATGTTGGAAAATAATCCAACAAAACATATGCATCATGCATTTGCATCATGTTGCTGCACAAGGCATCATGTTTATCTTGTTGAATTTCAAGTCTCTAGGATTCTTTATCCTATCCATGCCTTGTATTGCATGAATATGATAAAGATGGGCATCTATAGACACTCAAAATTTTCTGCACACCTGTCACTAACATTGCAGGAGGGAAGATTCATCTTTCAGAGATAACCTTAGAAGACAGCTCATATATATTTCGGATACCACCGAAAGTTCAGTCTCAACCTCGGAACATACACCAGGAGTATCAGTTCCAATCTTGGAGATAACCCCGAGTTTCATCCTTGGAGATAACCCCAAGGAATGTCGTTGCAGTTCCGACGATAACGCCAAAAATGCTTGTTTCAAATGCATGCAATCAGCTACAACCTCGGAACTCCCGTCGAGGCACTCATTCCAAAGACCCAGAAATAACGGGAAGACAAGCACACTTAAAGATGACCCTGAGGAATTCAAACACTTGCAGCATTCCAAACTCAGAGATAACCCTGACCAACGTCTGTTTTATCAACCCAAACTGGAGAAAAACCCCGGTGAGGGGCAAAATCGTCATCTTGCCACCCCAACCACATTGTGCCATCTCAACATCTCATACATACATTTCTACACAAAAATATCCCACAAGAGTCAAGGAGTTCCAATCCCGAGTGACTATTACGCAGGGCAGCACACCGGATAGAATTTGAAGTTTGAACACCATGGGCATAGTCCCCTCTTCTTGACTGCTTACAACCTCTAATCCCATGTCATTGCATAACTCTCGATAATGGAGGTCCAAAAAAGGTCATGTACACCTCAATCGGATGCTCGGATTGAAGTTCTGCAAGTTTAAGCGGACATCATAGTGCACGAGTTTACGTACTTTGAGACGGCAGGACCCGCGGAGCCCTTGGCACCCCGGGTAGCCACAAGTACATCTGCGGCTACTGCAGGTACACCTGTGGCCACTAGCTCTATAAATATAGAGCTTGAGGTGGCCATTTTAAAAAAGAAAAAGACGAGGAAGCCATGTCCAATTTGCTCTGTATACACCCCATATTGAGTGTTTTCTCATTTTAAACATTTGTTAGCTCACATATATCTATATTTTTACCAGCGGGAGCCGAGTGTTCATCCATTTAAAGTCATAGAAGTCTTCTTTGGTAGCCCACTATAAGCCTTCTCACACACTATAAAGCCTTTTTCTTCATCTTTGCACACATTAATCTTCACATTGAGAGTTGTGTTGTGTGTGTATGCCCGGACTATCGAGTTATGCCTCGATTGAGCCTAGACTTATGTCTGGAGCATTTACTTGCATATATATATATATATATATATATATATATATATATATGAACTGTTGTCGGACTCTCTCCGATGAGCCTGGATTTTATATCCGGAGCGTTTACTGCTTTTATATATATATATATATATATATATATATATATGAACTATTGTTGAACTTTGTTTGATGAGCCTGGATTTTATATCTGGTGCGTTTACTGCTTTTATATATATATATATATATATAGCGATAAATCGCTGGAATTACCAGCGATAAATAGCTACAAACTGTCAAAATCGCGAATTGCAAAAGCTAAGTCTTTGTGACCCCGCCCCGGCGAGAGTTACCAGGCATTTTACCTCGCCGCGGTGGGCATTTCTTCAGCTAAAAGCCCCGCCCCAGTGGGGTGGCAGAATCAAACAATTTCAGTTTTTGTCACGTACAGTCCACTACATGTTGGGCTAACCCAGTCTAATGAACATAATAATATGTTGGACATGTAATAGGATGTCATATCAGATTGTTAACATACATGTGATGTAATTGTGTGGTAATTTGATAAGTTGTATTAGGACTAAACTTTATATCCATGAGAAGATACGATGATGATCAAACTTAAGATGTGAAACTTCAGTCTTGTATATGAGATTGATGGTAATGGGTAGAACTTAAACTAAGTTAAAAAGTTGTATTAAAAGAAGGAACTAAACCTATAAGGTCAATATGAAGGTAACTAATGAATGTTTTGAATGCATGTAATGTGTAGGATGTTGAGGAATTAAATTGTAACTATACTTGTAGCTTGCGCACTAGGCAAGTTTTCCTTACTCTGAACTTACCTTTTATAGAATAATATTTTTTAAATTCTAAATTCTATGATTGAGCAAATCCTAAACTTATATTCTATGATGAATAAGATCTTTTTATTAATTGTTCAAGTTCAAGATTTCATATTAGATGTTATCATTCTTTTAAAGCATGATTATGTGCTCACGAGTATCGATTAGTAACTAAAACTTAAAACTATGTTGTCAGGATGTCGGATGTTGGACGAACCCCGAGTACCTAGAGAAGAGGAGCCCCGAGACATTCATGTTGTTTAGGAGCAGTTGGTATATAGAGAGCCATCTCTATTGATCACTATTGTGGGTCAGGAGCATGTGTCTAAGACTGATCCGATGGATGATCCTAAGGAGGAAAAGGAGGAAGATGAGTTTCCACCGAACTCTATTGCAACTCATATGTATAACGAGATGTATGACCGTAACATTAAGCTTCAGAATAGAGTCAGAGAGTTGGAAGAGCTGGCAGATAGACATCAGGATACTATAGGTCAGAAGAATGAGGAAATCCAAGGTCTTGATGTAACGCCCAAGAAAGTTTGAGTTATATGAGAATTAAATTTTTATTTGATTATGTGAATTAAATGAATTTAATTGATTCTTTATGTGAGTAAGCTATGTGAAGGCCGTTCTATGACCTAGGCTGTGCAGATGTGGTTAGAATTCTGGCTATGTGCTAGAATTAATTGTTTTGAATTTCCAAGACAAAAATAAAAGTTTTTTGAGAAATTTCCGTAAAAACACTATTCATCCATTTTTGCTCGGGAATTAAGTTTGAAATTCTGAGAAACACGTAATGATAGAATATGAGGACGAGATGGAATATTCAATAATATTAGTTATGGCAAACGAAGTTTTTGCCTACGGACTTAAAACCTAAGGGTTGGAAAAAATGATTTCCGAGAAGGAAATGAAATACGTATAATGATTAAGATGATTATGTGTACGATATACGAGTGTGATACTATTTAGTATATGAGTATAGTATGAAGATTTAATACGACGTACAATATGATTATTCTACGAGTATTATACGAAGAGAATACGTGAATTATACGTGTAGAATAAGATTGGTTTTTATTGGACTTAGAGTTTAAGGACTTTGTATAATCCAATTGGACTTGGATTATATCAAGCCCAATGAATTATGTAATCAAGCCCAAGTTAAGGCCCGATGTTAAGTTTAATTAAGCCCAATTTAAGAAACCTAACCGCAGATCAAACCGATGGGTCATCGGATGGGTAAAACCCATGGGGTAACCCATAGGGATGACCCATGGACCTTGTGGGCTGGCCACTTGGCCACCAAATAAAGTGATTACTTGGTGGCTAAGACTTGAATAGTAAGGCAGTTGAGGAGGATGACCATTATGCCCTCCATTTGGTTTTTCTATAAAAGTAAGCTTAGGTTGTTCATTAGTTGTTTTAAAAGAATTGTCCAACTTATATTGAGAGAGAGAAAGAGCTAGAAGCAAGTAATCATCTAACTTTGAAGCAAACCATAAGAAGTTTTACCAAGAACGTGAAGAACATAAAGGTAAAATTTCATAATCGTTAACTTTCCATCTTTTTGATTTCTTTGTCATAAAGAATCATAGATTGGTGGAGCATGCCTCTTATGGAGAAATAAGGATGGCTTTTGATGATTAAAACATTGATAAGTCATGTATAAATAGAAATCATAAGGGTTTACATAAATCTAAACCGTAAGAACCATTGAATAATAACATGGTTGTTGATGGACAAATTAAAAACTATCGCTATTAGGATATGTGCATCTTGCTTGGTTAGGATGCAGATAAGAAATCAATGGAGTTGTTCCATTTGATTTGGCATATAGAACACTAGTAACGAAGTTATGGCGAATTTTACAGAATTAGACGTTAAACATCGAAAACGTAGAAATTCTGGATTAGTAGTCAAAAGTTATCGTGTAAAACGTTGGTTTTCAATGTCAACACGTGAGATAAGGTATTCAAGAGTTGTGGACTCAAGAATCGTCGAATTCCAAATTAGAACGAAGAAAATGAGTATTGAATGCTCAAGAACGATAAATGAACGCCCTTTCCATTTTACTTTGCATACACATCTTTTGAGTGTTTCCTCATCTTTAAACACTTGTTAGCTCACATATAGCTATCTTTTATCCGGCGGGAGCTGAGTGTTTATCCATTTAAAGTCATAGAAGTCTACATTGGTAGCCCACTGTACACCTTCTCGTATTATATAAATCATTCTTCTCATATTAGCACACACTGTTATACACATTGAGAGTCGTGTTGTGTGCGTTTGGCCGGACTTCGGTACGTGGTTTTCATTTCTATCTGTATATATATACTTATATATATGTATATATTTTATATATGGACTAACATTATCGAGTTATGCCTCGATTGAACCTGAACTTGATGCGGGCGTTTTATTGCCTATATATATATATATATATATATATATATATATATATATATATATACTTGTATATATAATTGTTATCGAGACATATCCAATGAGCACGGATTTTACATCCTATGCATTTACTAAACTTTATATATATATATATATATATATATATATATATATATATATATATTTTTACATTTCCAGGGGCACGGAGTTTATTTCGTGGCCTTTTTACAACTTTTATTTACATTTTCGTCTCCTGCTGGAGTTTACTTTGTGGCGATTGATAACTTTACGACTTTATTTACATTTCATTCCCACGAAGTTTTTTCGGGTGGTTGATCATGTCCATATATATATATATATATATATATATATATATATATATATATATATATATATTTACCGCTTTTATATATTTATATTTTCGATCCCCATGGAGTTGCTTCGTGGTGGTTGATCATGTCTGTATATATATATTTAAAGCTTTTATATATATAACTGCTTACTGCTCTCCATACAAATTGTAGTATCATGTGAACCTAAGAATCATGTGATCATAGATTCAGTCTACTGATCTAGGTTCGTTTCCCATGATGGACATTTTTCAGCTGTAAGTAGCTTGTACATTATTTTTACAGTGTCTGAATTTCCTTGGATGGTTGTCATGCCCATAAGGAGTTCGGCACTGTTGTATATTATTTTCTCGAGAATGCTTCGCATCTCAACAATAAAAGCAAACAAGTAGAACATTTAATAATAAAATGGAAGCATCAAAGGCCTCAATTACTATTGAGAACATGGTTTGAAAAACCTCTTTTACAAAACGACATTGCTATATCTTGTTTAAAACTAAATTTTTCTATAAATTCAAACCCTATGTATATAGGTACGAACGAGGTACTATACTACTTCCAAATAATTGCACATTGATCCACACACACACACACACATTCATATAACAGTTTCTTTGAAAAGTGGCGGTCACCGTGGTAACACGGATGTCGGGGGGTGCCTAACACCTTCCCTCTACATAATCAAGCCCCCGGACCCAAAATGAATCTCGATTTCCACAGACGCTTAGCGATTGTCAAATCAATTGGGTCAATGTGCAAACCTTTTGATTTCACGTTAAGTGCAACGATTAAATACACCAACTAACGACTCTTAAAGTCAAATCGTCGACATTATACATGTCAGACCTTTTTCACTTATTTTTTCAAACAAATCTCACATTAACATGAGAACACCAAAGACCAAGTAACGAAAAGGGACACTCAAAAATCCCGACGTCGACAGGTGGCGACTCTGAAGGTTTTGGAAGAAGCCTACTTGCCAAAATATGTGGATGTGGAAAATTTTCAAAATTTGGTTGATCACATTTTCAACAACAATGTGATATCCTTCACTGATGACGACATACCTCCCGAATGGACTGGTTATTGCAAGTTATTGCATATTACAGTTTTATCTTTCGGGTACATGTTAGCTGGTGTTTTGATAAATGGAGGCTCATCTCTAAATATCTGTCCTTATGCCACCTTGGTGAATATGAATGTCAATATTAGGCAGATCCAAAGCAGCTATACAGTTATCAGAGCTTTTGACGGATCCCGATGGAATGCCATCGAAAAGATTGAGTTGCCAATTGAGATTGGTCCAAATACATTCAATGTATCCTTCCACGTCCTCAAAATAGACTCAGGATACAACCTGCTATTGGGGAGACCATGGATACACATGGCTGGAGTCGTTCCCTCTATGCTATATCAACAACTCAAATACATTATCAACAACAGTCTAGTCACTGTCAGCGCTGAGCCGGAATGTCCTGAACAAGGAACTCTACCAATTATCAGCTTCAATTTAGAATTTGAACGACCAGTTTCCATACTTTGGAAGTGAGTAACACACAATACCATTCTATTGGAGCGCCACTTCTCATACCCAAGATTTCTGCCGAGGTTATGTCAACCACTCAAGAGATGATGTCATTGGGTCATCAACCTAGACAAGGGTTTAGTAAAGGTAAGCAGGGTATTAAGTACCCTATTCAAATGTCCAGTCAAATTGGAACAGCCGAGCTAGGATATTCTACCAGTTCCAGTCATAGGAATCCTCATAAGCACAAGTAGGTTCCTCAAGCTTCCGCCGCATGGCGATTTTCTATACCTTTACCTCATAAGTTGATACATAATCTCCAAGAAGGTGCCACCCCATGTTGTGGCTATGTTTGCTTCCGAAGCCGCACTCAATCAAAGCAAAAGAGGTGCTGATTCCTGATCCCAAAGTGGAAGAAAAAGAACGAAAATGTAAACATGACCTTGCCTTGATGATAGCAGGCACACGCGTCATTGTTCATGATGAACATTTAAACAGATACACCCCAGACGATGATTGCCCAGATGTCATGGTTATCATTCGGGAAAAGGAGGACAATGACGATCCTTTCATCATTACAGTTCATTAGGACTTTGCCCTCGACAATTGGAGAAGTACTACATGCATTGGTCGACGAGGGTAAAATGGGCAGAAAATCCCTCTACTTTGTAGATAACTTTAATTGCTTGCTTTCCTTTACATTACTAGCAGTTATTTTATCGAGTACATGCTAACACTTTTGTATGATCAAATAGTTGCATATATTAAGTGAAAGCATCTTTTGTTTCAGGTCTCTGAATTTAGATGTGTTTGTACTTGCTGATGAGGTGCCTTCTCTCCACAAGGGCTGTAACTTTGATGCAAAGTTGGACTCAGACCTGATGGACATCCAAGAGGACATTGAGACACCTCAGGAGATTAAGGAATGGGTCGCAGACAAACCCAAATCCAATCTTGATCAAACCACTTCTTTCAATCTTGGAACCTTAGACAACCCTAAGCTAATCCAAATTAGTTCAGATCTTACCATAAATCAACGGAATGACATGGTTGCACTATTAACCCAATTCCAGGATGTGTTTGTATGGTCTCATGAAGACATGGTGGGTTTGTCCACGGATATTGTTCTTCATCGCCTTCCTATCAAAGAAGGATTCAAGCCAGTTAGGCAAAAGCTCAGGTGATTGAAACCTAAGTGGAGTTTAAAGGTCAAAGAAGAAATTGTGAAACAATTTCAAGCGGGCATTATCATGGTGTCTACATATCCGGAGTGGATATCCAACATTGTTCCCATGCCTAAACCAGGGGGAAAGGTGCGAGTCTGCGTGGATTACCGGGATTTGAACAAAGCTTGCCTTAAAGATAGCATTCCCGTACCATTTATCCACATTCTTATTGACAATACTGTTCAATACGGCATGTACTCCTTTGCTGATTGCTTTGCGGGGTACCATCAAATTATGGTCGCTGAGGAAGATAGTGAGAAAACTGCTTTCATCACGCCTTGGGAGACCTTTTGCTATAGACGGTTGTCATTCGGCCTCATCAATGCCGGGGCTACCTATCAGCGAGCTATGATGGCTCTTTTCCACGATTTAATGCACAAAGAGATAGAGATCTACGTGGATGACATCATCGTCAAATCCCGGAAGGAGGATGACCACTTAGACCATCTCACAAAACTTTTCAATAGGTTGCGTAAGTACAACTTGAAATTGAATCCCGCCAAGTGCGCCTTTGGTGTTAAATCGCAAGTTGACTAGGTTTCCTAGTCACCACAAAGGGATTGAATCGATCCTACCAAAATCCAAAAGCCATCAAGGAAATGCCCATTCCTCGACATGAGAGAAGGAAATACGAGGATTTTGGGAAGAATCAACTTCATTAGCAGATTCATTTCTCAACTCACAAAGAACTTTGTGAGCCTATCTTCAAGTCATATGGAAGAACTCCTCCATGAAATGGAATAATGAGTGTCGTAAAGCCTTCCTTACAATCAAAGATCAACTAATTAATGCTCCTGCTTTGTTACCTCCCAGGATGATGTTCCCCTGCTTCATGTACCGCCCATAAATGACAATGCCATGGGTCAGATGTTGGGCAAAAAGATAATAGAGGCCAAGAACGAGCTATCTATTACCTCAAAGAAAGATTCAAAGATCGGTGAACACAAGTACACTCGATTGAGAAGACTTGTTGTGCTTTAGCATGGGCTTCCATGAGGTTACAAAGATTACCTCCATGGTCACACAACCCATCTCATATCCCGAATGGATCTTCTCAAGTATGTGTTCAGTAAGCCCATACTAAATTGTCGACTGTCCAGATGGTAGTTGATCCTACAGCAATTTGACATCGTCTATGTGATGTAAAAGTTTGTCCAAGGTCAAGGAATTGTGGATCAACTGGTCGCCGCACCTGCAGGGGACTACAAACCCTTCGAAACATACTTCCCCGATGAAGGGGTAATGATAATTCAGGTGCAACATTAGTACGATATATGTCGTACGTGGAGAATATATTTTGATGGAGCTGTTAACACAGAAGGCTCTGGAGCTAAAGCAGTTCTAATATCCGGTATGGGGGAGCAGTATCCCGTCGCCATCAAATTACAGTTTGTCAGCACCAACAACACAGCTGAGCATGAAGGTTGTATCATGGGGCTAAAACTTGCTCGTTCAATGGGCATCGTGCGCTTAATCGCCTTTGGGGATTCCAAATTGGTAATCGATAATCCACGGAATCTATCAAACCAAAGAATTACATTTGTTGCCTTACCATCGGCAAGTTTTACAGATGGCTTTGAGTTCAAAGAAATCTCCTTTCACACATTCCTCATAATAGGAATGATTTTGCGATGCATTAGCAACGCTGGCCTCTTTGGTTTACATATACCGACAAGGAAAACATGCCAAGCATCACGCTCACTCTACAAAAAGCCCCACCTATAGGAATTACGTTGGAGAAGTATCGATGAACTACCTCCCATCCACCAACCTTGGTATCAATGCATCAAGGAGTATCTGTGAGATGGATTTACACCCGCTGAGGCGAGCCTAACTGAGAAGAGGCGGATTCATCGACTTGCTATAAAATTCTACCTGAGCGGAGATGCACTCTATAAAAGAGATGCTGGATTAGGTCTCCTCAGATGTCTGGATAAAGACCAAGCTCAAAGTCTCATGGATGATCCATGGTGGAGTATGTGGCCCTCACATGAGCGGACCCCTACTTGTCAAGAAGATCCTTAGAAAGGGGCATTATTGGCTTACGCTCAAAGCTGACTGTGATGATCACGTCAAGAGATGCTATCAATGCTAGATTCATGGGAATGCTATCCACGCCCCTGCAAGGGAACTCCAATATGAGTTCGCCATGGCCCTTCTCAATGTGCGGAATGGACGTGATTGGGCCCACGAGCCCAAAGCCGAAGTGGATATCGATTCAAGATTCACCATGATTGACCAACTTCAATCTAATGGGTAAAAGCAAGATCCTAACTGGGAAGGCCCATTTGTTGTCAAGGAGGTATTGATGGAGAGGTGCTCTCGATTGCAGGAAATGGATGGCGAAGAATTTCCATAGCTTATCAACTCTTCGGACATCATGAAACGATACTATGTCTCTGGTTACCATCAAACAAACATCCCGGTTTTAATCATCAAATCACCAAATCATTCCGTTTTGAACCCTTTCCTTTCTACATACTCTTCCTTTCGTGGAAATATACACTTCAAACCAAAGAACCGGTATCACTTCATTTCAAACCTTCCATAAAATTTTAGTTATCCCGAAGACGGATTTAACTTTTCACAATTTCTGCTATCCTCAAGACGGATTGAACCTTCTATGCCGCAGCTTTTATCCTAAGACGGATTAAACTTTTCTACGCTGCAGCTTTATCCTAAAGATGGGATTAAACTTTTCTACGCTTGCAGTTTGTCCCAAGACGGGATCAAACTTTTTACACACTCGCAGCTTGTCCCCATTATAGGATCAAACTTTCTTCTCCCCAAAGATAGCCTCATATATGGATTCACGCTTTTTCTTCAAATGCGATTCGTCCCGAGGGGCTTAACTACGCCGACCTCGATCTCCTCTTCAATAGAGTACGTAGGTAAACCATATGCTATATGGCCCTTGGCCGCAATAAAAAAAAAACAACCAAAACATTTCGCCATTCTCTACAAAAAAAAAACAACAAAAACATTTCTACACCTATCGCGCTTTCACATTCGTTCGAACTCTTACACCGTGTTCGAACTACGCAGACTTTATCTCCTCTTCAATAGAGTACGTAGGCGTACCATTTATTTATGTTCGGGCTAACCCCTACCGAACAAAACTTCTTGTCACACGGCATCGGGATCAACCTTCAATTCACCATATTTCATTGGTTTCATATCAAAGGGATGGAATTACCCAACCTCTTCTCACAAATAGAAGATTCGGTGACCATCTAAGCCGCGATCGTGCCTCAAAGAGCAATACCATCCCATAAGAGATGGAATTAACTAGGCTTCTCACAAATAGAAGTAATCGAGACCATCTCAGGAAAGCAATAATCTCAAAGAGGAAGAAACTACCCTCCTCTCCACTTTTCCATACAGATACCAGTCCCAAGACACCAAAGATGGTAGGGATATACAAAAATCAATGATCCGTTCTAAGAGATCTTGTGACGTCTCAATGTCCATCTATCAAGGATAAGTTCAGAATGCATCAAGATCACAAGGCCCTGAAGAAACAGGCAAATATCAAGCAAGTATCAAGGCATAACTAAAAGGGAAGTGAATCAAAATATATTTCCCTACCATACATAATACTGTTTGATATATACATATGTGTTGTACATGAAAAAATGGCTAAGCTAGTCTGTGCAGGAAAATACAAAGCTATCTACAGATCTGTATGTATGCGGACTATCAGATCTAACATAGCATCCCTCTCTAAAGACGGAGATAACGCTGCAAGCTCCTACCCAAGGGTATCTACACGAGCTAGCAGATCAGAGGCTAACTACATGGTGGCATAATGCTCATCAATGTAAGCACTCATGTCGGCAAAGACCGATAACATCCGGATCTAATCAAGTGCTATCTCGCAATGGCCACATCCCTAGCAGATATAAGGCGACATCCCGCCCCACTATCAATGCATCCCTCGTCCGATCTAGCCTCATCCCTCTCTAACAGAAAGGTCTCTCTCCCATCAAGAGTCACAACATCGCGGCCCTAGCCCGATCTCTATCATAGGTCATCGATGTAAGCTCGCTCCAAATGTTGTGCCGAATATCGAGTAACAAAGAGGCACTTTGGGGGGGAGAATCCATCACAAATGTCAATGTACCAAAGAATCAAATCATCGATGGGAATAATAGCCTCCTCTATAGCTCCTCATCGTAGTAATCAATCCTCGAACTCGTGGATACCGCCACACCGATGCGATCTCGTCTCCATCCATGCGGAATACTCGCAGAACAACCCGATGATCGACAGAAAACTCAAATTACTTCACGATCCCAACAGTATACAACCCGGATCTCGCCCTCCATCGATAAATGGTGTGAAGCGGTTACCAACTCATCGCCCCTCAAAAGGATGAAAATCCTAAAACTGGTCAAACTGACTCATCACGGCCAGTGGGTGGTAAGTAATCATGCCCCTCAAACCAACCGTAGGGAGATAATCCATGCCCGAGCATGAGTAATGAAGTCAGAGGGTGAGCTAAGCCCTAACACGACAATATAGCAAACGGGTCTCTAATCCTCGCCAGAAAAGTCGACTACGATGCAAAGATCTCAGACACTCCATAGTCCGAAAGGAGTACGACATGGCTATATCATGGGTGAAACAAAACCCCGCCGCCTAAATGTACCAATCGGTCTCAAGTGTGATATAAACCACACGCATAACATGACCGAAGCTACTCAGAAAACTCCTATCTTGGATAAGTGCAAAGAAGATGTAAGTCGACCTCGTAGTCTCTCGCAATGATCATCGGTACAATGGTATGACCTTCCCCGAGAGCTCTCAATCGCCATAATGACGCCGATATCCAGATCATCCATGTATCATCGCAAGCATGAAGACGTATGACAATACGCATAAGAAGCAAGACATCCACTCTAGTCAACGCCAATGGTCCTCCGGCAGGGTGAAATCCTCGAATGTCGTGCATAGCTATCCTCGTGAGCCAAACTTGTCAAACAGAAACGCCGATATCACGTGGCCGGATGTAATCTCGTCCTGGACCACCCTACGCCTCAATCCGGTGAGGATCATGAACTATCTACTCATGTCTCTAATAGCCATATACACGTAAGGTCTGGCCCAAAAGATAGCATCGTCAACCGTGCATACTCCTCCAAAGTAGAGTCAACTCCTCGGTCCCAAATCGGAAAACCCGCCTCTCCGATACCCAAAGGTTTCAGCATACCCTCTACAAACTCTGTGGGAACCTCAAACATCAATGTGGTCATAGTATGTCAGAAAGAAATCATCTACGATCATCATGTCTGATGGTGATATACTATCATACCATGAACGCATACCCGATACCACCAAAAATGGTGGGGTATGATCAATACGGCTAACTATCGAAGAAGACATCTGTACGGGCCGTGTCATAAGACCATCCAGGTCAATGTCAATATCTCCGACATACATATACATATACATAACATAATAACATGCATGATACAATAGATGGCAATATGATATAGGGAATGGAAAATTGTATATACATTCCTAAGTATATCATCATCTAATACATCTCTCAGACAACTAAAATACAGGAAATGGGGGCGGCTACCCAACATCTAATAGAGGCCTATCAAAAGATATAGCGAGAATAGGGCGAAGCTACCCAGATGCTAATAGAGGCCTATCAAAAGAGATAGCAAGAAATACATCAGAAAAATTCAAGAGTGTCGATGTATACATCATCGATACTATCCACCTAATGTAACTCCTCCTGAGTCAGTGGATCTCTATCTACAGGGATGTCAAGCAGATACAATGGAGGATCTGCACCGACAAAGCCATATGGGTTACCTGAGGGGCCAGCGCCAGAGCTGAAAGGATCAAAAGTATCTACCTCTAAAGGATCTCTGCCCAGATGCCGAATGAAAAGATGTGATCGGTCCAACTGCCGAGTCAATCATCAATCTATGTCACATGAGTCGATCTCCGACATAAAGCTAGCCAATCCATCATCATCACGGATCCCGGAACCATATCCCCATAAACCGTGTGGCGCGGTCCGAGCTCCAATGGTACGAGGGATCCACCAATGCCGGAACATCTCCCCGAGACCAGGGCCCTCCGACAATGTAAAACCATCAATCCCCATCAATGGGATGTCAATGACGGTGATCACGAAATAGGCCAATAACGCCTCGCAGGAGGCAAGATCGGCAGATACGGATCTCTCCTCAGTAGTGTCCCTAATAAAGACGCTCTCCTAAATAGAGCTCCCATCCTCCATCTCGTGAAGAGAGGAATCCTGGGTGGAAATGACGATTTCTACCCAAATGGGTACCCATCCTCAAAACCAACTCCCAAATGCTCTCCAGAGTAGTAGGAATCCATGTGATGACATCGGTCACAACAACTCCAAATAGAGGCACAATGAGTGAAACCCTCAAAGAATGTGGGACCTCCGCCAAGATGGAATGATGCCATCTCCGCCCCTCGTGGATAGGTGTCTAAACCTAACACGCCATAGGACGCAAACAAGGAAGCTTCTCATAGGCCCAAAACTTCCAACACAAAGGCAAACATCCGCCGCGGCCAACGCCTTAACCTATACATGGGAAAAGACAAGAGAAATACTCACCAACAGAAATGGGTAGAATCCTAACCACGCCTCGGTCAAGCCTCTCGCGATCGCATGCGATTCCCCGAGGAAATAGGCAAAGGTGTAGGAACCCCAATCATACTCTCCTATACTGGCCCACGTGTCGAGTGGCGCCGATCAAAGCGAAGGACACCAGAGAGAGTTATCTCACTATGATGAAGCAACCCCTAATGATCATCAGAACAATCGCCAAGAATGCGATCCCCGACTCTCACATCATCGTATGGGCTCACTCAATAGCCCCCATATAGCATCTACGCCAAAGGACCTCATACGAAACAGCCCCGCCTCGAAAGCGCCTCACCTAACTCCCAACAAGGATCCGACGGCAAGAGGGGTGATATCCGCCGCAAGGCACCCCAGCCCCTCCAAACTCCATACCGTGATAAACCGCCAATCCATCTGCCATCATCATCACCTCACAATCCAAGAAATGGAGTGATCGAAGTCCGGTGAAACCACCGCTCAAATAATGCCCCGAGGTAACCCTGTGGACAACGATGGGGTAGAATGGAGAAGAACATCCCAAATCCCCAACCATGGATTTATCGCTCAGAAGTCATCATGCAAAGCCCGATACATAGAGTGGATGCTAAACCGCCCTCGAGGTCGTGGTGAAGCCGAAACTACATCAAAATGCAGATCAACATCGTAATCCTCGACTCTCATCAATAGAAATAAGGAAGATTAAAGATCTAACTTCATACCTCATTTATGCAGGTGTATACTCAAGGATGCCTACTCAAGTCACCCAAAAGATCCGGGTTCGCCACTTGAATACCGCAATTTCTCTACGGGGAACACGTATATACAGAGAGCAGAACCCTCGACGGTACATCCTCCTCCTCGCCCTCAACATTCGCACTTCAACCCGAATAGACGATCACCGCCTCCACCAAACGATGAGGCTCGCCTAATGTAATCCGCTGAGGCTCTTCGTAAAGCTCTCCTCCGCACACCGTAAGTGGTCCTACGAACCGCTTTCGGTTGATCCGAATCCATAATATCCGGACAACAAGTCTCCAAATCACCTCGTAAAGGGGTGTGGTAATTTCTTACTTGGAGCTTTTCAAAATGCATTGTTTTAACATACATCTACAGTAGAGTTAAAAATGCATGACTACCTTTGTAAATGGGACTATCCACCTGCACATAGGCATGACTAAGTTGCCATTCAATAGCACACCTGTACACAATCATATACATCCTACATGCATTAATCACATCACAGTAAAAATCTGTAAGTGTAGTCTAATTACCAAGATTATTTTACTTTTCTACCTTTACTCATTTGTCCTCAGATAGGATAAGAAATGACAGTAAAAGGTGCCAATTTGACTGCTTTAAAAGTTAAATTTTTTCACATCATTATGTTCAAAGATGGTTTAATACTAACATTTGCTATGTTGAATATTTTTATCAAGTCATATCAAGATGCATATTCACTACTATGTGTCTAAATGCATTTCATGTGATAAGTCATTTTCCAACTGATAGAAATTGGAAAAAATACATGCATACGCTACTGTGATGTTGAAGAACGCTTGTACGGTGGGCAAATTATGCGAAAAGTTCCCCAAACTCAAAGCAGATCCAAGAAGAGCTCTCGATTTCCTTCACAAAACTTGAAAATGACTTATAAAGCAACCATTCGCCTATACATAGCAGCATGGTTAGTCATCAGTGCAGCTCACCTACATGGCCTCGCAGTGTACCTCATGGCACTTCTACATGGGTCCCACACCTCCCGACTCACCCAATTAGAGTTGCAAAGGAGGTCTCATGTCGAAAAGGCCAAATCAGAATAAAATGCTACGCGATTGAGCTTAATAGCCGAAAACTCGGTTTCTTTGTTGGTCAGAGTTAAACTCCCGTCATCTTAGTGGTATTCGCCTGAATGTAGGGTATACTATACCAATGAGCTCAGCTTTCATAGATCATGCTCGGAAATACCCCATAAAGGTCTAATGTCGTCATTTGCAGGGTCACAACCCTAAACATCCCCGACGGGGGTTACAACACAAAACCACAAAATATTAAACATCCCCGGCAGGGGTTACAACGCAAAACCATGAAATATCAAACCTCCCCGACGGGGGTCACAACGTACATCTTTCAAGTATCTATATACCCCAGCGGGGGTTACAACACAATGCAACCATTGATATACACATCAATGAAGGTCAAGCAACCTTGACGTCATGTCAGCCGATGACAAGTAAACCCATCGAAGCAACTCATCTATGTATCCCCGGTGGGGGTTACAACGCAATGCTACCATTGACACATACATCAATGAAGGTCAAGCAACCTTGATAGAGCACCCATCAAGGATATATCCAGTGATACACACATCAACGAAGGTCGGGCAGCCCTAATATCAACAAAACTATTAGCAGTAACTCTGATAGAATGAGGGATTATGTTATACACATCCTCAAACAAACGAAGCTTTATCCCCACAGATCTCTTACACACAAGAGGTACCTCTATGGAATATAAGACAATGTCTAGGATTCAAGACTTTGGTGATAACCCCAACGTCAACATCCTTGGAGACTTGGATCGCATGTCCAAGCCATCACCGATTGTCATCCCAACAGATTACCCGCAATCATGCATCATACATTTACATCATGTTGTCGCATATAAGATCATGTTTATCTTGCTTGCATTTCAAGTGTCTAGGATTCTTTATCCTATCCATGCCTTGCATTGCATGAATATGATAAAGAGGGCATCTCAGACACTCAAAATTTTCTCGCATGCCTCATTACTAACATTGTAGGAGGGCGATTCGCCTTTCGAGATAACCCCGAAAGATAGCTTTACATCCATTCCTGATACTACCGGAAGTTCGGGCCCAAACCTTAAACACAAATCCGGAAGTTTCGGCCCAAACCCGAACACAAACCGAACATCATTCCAAACCCCGAACACACACCGAGAATGTCATTTCCAATCTCTTGAGATAACCCCGAGGTATGCAGATCAAAAGACCCAAGAACAACACCGAGAGAGATGCTCTGTCTCGACGATAACACCGCGACGCTTTCGCCCAAAATTTCCGTAACTAACACCGAGTAATGACTCCATCCTTGGTGATAGCCCCAAGGATGCTTTTGCGCTCCGGTGATAACTCCTAATTGTTTGTTCCAAATACATGCGATCGCCTTCAAGCTCGCACTCTCCTGCCGAGGCACTCATACCTCGCACTCGAGCTAATAACGGGCAAACAGCACATCCACAAGATGACCTCACGACATTCAAACACTTGCAACAAATTCAATCTCGTAAGTAACCCCGAGCAACGCCTCGCTTCCGCTCAAACCGGCGATAACCCCGGTGAGGAGTCAAACGTCATCTTGCCACCTCAACACCGCCTCTCACAAGATGATATCACAAGATACCAACAAGTAGTCCAATCTCGATGTAACCCCGAGCAACGCTTACTTTCAACTCAACCCGACGATAACCCCGACGAAGAGTCAAACATCATCTTGCCCTTTCAACACCTACGCGCGCCATCCCTCAACACTTCATACATACATACATACAACAATGTCCCACAAGAACCGAGGAGTAACAATCCCGAGTGACTATTACGCTGCGGCAAGATTTTGATAGAATTTGAAGCTTGAAGACCATGGGCATAGACCCTCTTCCCGACTTCGCATAACCTCTAATCCATGTCATTGTGTAACTCTCGACACAAGCGGTCCAAGAAGGTCGATATACCTCGTTCGGATGCTCTGATTGAAGTTCTGCAAGTTCGAAAGCGACATTACAAAGGCATGAGTGCACGTATTACGAGACGACGGGACCATGAGGCTCGGATGCACCACGACCAAATAGGTATAACCATGGCCTACCGCAGTGTACCGTGCCATCCGCCTATATATACAAGCTTTGGGGTCACCATTTGAAGAGAGAGAGAGAGAGAAAAGGCAGGAAGCCCTTTCCATTTTACTCGTGACACACATCTTTTGAGTGTTTCCTCATCTTTAAACACTTGTTAGCTCACATATAGCTATCTTTTATCCGATGGAGCCGAGTGTTTATCCATTTAAAGTCATAGAAGTCTACATCATGCACCACCGTAAGCCTTCTCACATTATATAAAGCCTTCTTCTCATATTAGCACACACCGTTATACACATTGAGAGTCGTGTTGTAAAGCGCTTGCCTGACTTCTATCTCATGGTTTTCATTTCGTCAGATATATATATATATATATATATATTATATATATGTATATATTTTATATATGGACTAACATTATCGAGTTATGCCTCGATTGAGCCTGCACTTTCTTTATTTGAGCGCTTATTGCTTTTATATATATATATATATATATATATATATAATTATTATTGTCGTATATATTCGATGAGCCCGGATTTTACATCCGTGCATTTACTCATATATATATATATATATATATATATATATATATATATATATATATATATATATATATATATATATATATATATATATATATATATATATATATATATATATATATTTTCGATCGTGCCTAGAGTTTACTTTGTGGCCTTTTTACGCCTTTTATTTATATTTTCGTCCCGCCTCGAGTTTACTTTGTGGCGCTTGATTTTATGCTTTTATTTACATTTTTTCCACCTCGATTTACATTTATATATGGAGTTTACTTATATATATATATATATATATATATATATATATATATATTTACCGCTTTTATATATTTATATTTTTGATCCCCATGGAGTTGCTTCATGGGTGGTTGATCATGTCTCAGATATATATATTTACAAATTTTTATATATATATATCTACTATCGCTTTCCATACAAATTGCAATATCATATGAGCCTAGGAATCATGTGATCACAGATTCATTTATCAATCTAGATTCGATTCCCATGATGGACATTTTTCACCAGTAGCGAATTTGTACATTATTTTTACAAAGGTCTCAATTTCCTTGATGGTCATTATGCCCATGAGGAGTTCTAAGATCATCAGATATTATTTTTTTCTAGAATGCTTCGCATCTCAAAAATAAAAGCAAACAAGTTTTAACATTTAATAATAAAATGGAAGCATCAAAGGCCTCAATTACTATTAAGCATGTGGTTTGAAAAACCTCTTTACAAAAAACGACATTGCTATATCTTGTTTAAAACTGAATTTTTCTATAAATTCAAACCCTATGTATATAGGTAAAAACGAGGTAATCGCACTACTTCCAAATAATTGCACATTGATCCACACACACACACACACACACACATTCATATATATAGCTTTTTTTTAAAAAGTGGCGGCCACCGTGGTAACACGGATGTTCTGGGTGCCTAACACCTTCCCTCCGCATAATCAAGCCCCCCACCCCAAAATGAATCTCTGCTTCACAGACCGCCTAGCAAAGGTCAAATCACCGGGTCAATGTGCAAACCTTTTTCTATTATATGGTGTAACCAAGCTTAAATACACCAACCGGCGACTCTTAAAGTCAAATCGTCGACATTATACATGTCGGACCTTTTCACTTATTTTTTCAAACAAATCTCACATTAACATGAGAACACCAAAGAACAAGTAACGAAAAGGGACACTCAAAAATCTTGTTATGCCCTCAGATTGATCAATACTACATTCAAGGATGATATTTACATCCAAAGATATCCGCCTTAGGCGCATAAAAGTTTCAATATTTGGGATGTTCGGACCAATCTAGAATCCGAACAAAAACACTTGAGTTGGATAATAATAAAGTTTTATCTTATTCAACAACAATTTTAAGTTTGTGTCTAGCCGGATCAAATAGCTTAGACGTCTTTCAATTCAACGTATACATACTGGACACCGATAAGTATGTATCAACATGTGATAAAATATAATGAATATCCAAGTGAGGACACTTGTATAACCATGATTAGAAATTAACGAGCAGAATATATATCTTGATCTATATTAACAGAATTAAGAAACTTGTACAACAAATTATAATTTAATAACTTACTTATACAGAATCATTGCATAAGTATATACAAAGGTTGAAATATTTGAACATTGAAAAAGAATAGTACAGATATTATCTTACGCATGTCCATTGCATAAAGTAAATGCAAAGGGTTAGATACTTGTCTGGTCTGCTGCTTACAGTTATACAACTTAGTTTTATCTTTTATATCAAGCCCTATCATTAATAAGATAATTTATCCGATTAGAATAACATATCATATCATATTGTACTTCTATTTGCAGGCAGCACGTAACCTAATGACATTGTCACATATTTTTATCAACCATTGAATCACAAATAAACACTTATCAAGTCAACCTATCTAAGTTCAGAACAATTTCTGAAACATGTCGGTGTACCGACAGCTTTATCGGGTAATTATCGAGTCCAAGACTCTATTCTAAAGTTCAATATCTGTAAGTATTAGTCATATTATTTTTCATAACCTTATAATAATTTTTAAATAATTATTACAATTTATCATAATTTTTGAAACACCAAAATCATTATTAAATGATTTAAATATTAAGTAATTTCATTATCATTAATATTTAATTAACATTAAACTATTAATGAAACCATTGCCAAAATATTAAAGTTATTTATAATAACTCAAAATATTTTTAAACACTAATATTACTCTTAAATGATTTTTAAAATATTTAAAATCATTTTTGAATAATTATCATTAATATTTAAATATTAATGTATTATTCCTCAAAATATTAAAAGTCGTTAAGTATAACTTAAAATATTTTTAATTCATTTATATCCTTTTAAATTAATAAAACCATTTTAAAACTATTTATTTAATATAATTATTAAATAAATTTAATATCATTAATATTAAATTAATATCATTAATATTAAATTATTAAATAAATTATCCTTTAAATATTAAAAGTTATATTTTATAACTTCAAATATCTTTAAACACTTTATTTTCATTTAAAATGATTTTTTTATAATATTAAAATCATTTTTAACTAAATTATTTAATGTAATTATTAAACAACTTTAATATCATTAATAATAAT
This sequence comes from Panax ginseng, assembly GCA_020205605.1. Taxonomy (NCBI): domain Eukaryota; kingdom Viridiplantae; phylum Streptophyta; class Magnoliopsida; order Apiales; family Araliaceae; genus Panax; species Panax ginseng. Next base: position 111,018,658 of record CM035129.1, read on the forward strand.
TAATTAATGAAATTTACCTTTAAATATTGAAAGTTATATTTTATAACTAAAAATATCTTTAAATACCTTATTATCATTTAAAATGATTTTAATAAAATAAAATCATTTTTAATTAATTTATTTAATGCATTTATTAAATAAATTAAATATCAATAATATTTAAATAAATACTAATATTTATGAAAAATATGCTAAATTATTAAAAGTTAATTTTATAACTTAAAATTATTTTTTGAATTTTTAATATTTTATTTCTATTTTTAAATATTTTTTAAAAAATAAAATAAATAAAATTAAATAAACTGTCGCTATAGCTTTTAGCGACAAAAAGTGTCGCTTATTGTGTTCTTGAGTCCCCAAGAACATTCATAGCCAGTTTCGAGATAGCTACTTTGACCATGAATCATGAACTGTGTAATGTGTTTTGGGGCATGTTTTTTGTCAGATCGTGTAGTACAAATGCAACACTATAAGACCCAATAACAAACATGGCCAACAAGCATGAAACCAACGAGATCTAAGCCTTCAAAGGGACTGTCAAACTTGTTCTTCAATTTCTGGGTTACCCAGAAATGAAGAACAGTTTGATATGTCCACCTTTGGGCTTCCACAACTTGAAAGATATGTAATGTTTTAGTGATTTAAAAGTTGCAGTGTGTAGCCAACATGTAAGAGTGTAGATCTATCACAAAACATCAAAAAAATCATAACACACCTACGGATCCGGATCGGTCAAACCTTGTCGAATCGATCGTGATCATACGTTTTACGGGTTACCCGTAAAACGATTTCGTCATTCTTCTTCTTGGTTTGACAATCCATGAAATCCAACATGAATGATTTTTAGATGATATAAGACCTTGAATCGACAGTTCATATACCAAACTACATTCCAGATACAACATCAAGAACAAAACAACTAACACATGAAAAAATCAAGGCGCTTGAAAAAGTTATCAAATAGTTTTCAGGGCGGTTTGGGTTACCCGAAACGCCTGATCATGGCTTCTGATCAACGACTATCACTACGATTATCTTGCAATTTGTTCATGATATGAACTTGATTCAAGTTCCGTTAAAGAGCTCATAACATACTACAAGATCAAAGCTTTAAACAACAAAAACACATATCATACTAAGATTTAAAGGATCCGATATTCGTTGTCAAACAACATAAAAAAATTTCCATTTTTTAAAACTTGATTTTGAACACTTAGATGATATGGATCTATATAATACCAATCCAGATCATCATAATAAACTATAAACCACATGTTTTAACACTAAAACATAACTTTAACAATGGATCAATGATCAGATTTTCGAATAGGGTTTTATACCTTTATGAACAAATCTTTGATTCTGGCTTTCTGATTGACTAAAGGTGTTAGTGGGGCTTTGTTTTGGGACCGAAATACTTTATATTTTTGGAGGTTTTAGAGAGAGAGGGCCAAGGATGAGAGTTGTGAACAAATGAACAAGAATGTGACTTTTTCTCTCTCTTGATCTATATATATAATGACTTGTAATGAAGTGGCTGAGATATTGCTGTTGATTTAAGTTGTTATGTGTCACATGGTTGACCTAGAGTTGCTCAACTACTCCAATCTTAGCAAGATTTACAAGAAATCTAATAAAAAATGTGACAAAGGGTATTTTGGTTATTAGGCTTGTGATTTTAATGGTTAATTTGTCATTTGTCTAACCCTTAGGGTTTGACTACCACAAAAAATATAGGATTTCTAGGATTTTGCAATTATAGAGAAAAATAAAAAATTTAGTTTCTTAAAATTATAATTAGGGTTTCTTGAATTAACATAGGTTTTCTAATTACATTATACATGAACATTAGGTATTATTTACTAATTATAATTAACCTTGCTAATTTAGAAATTAAGGTTTACAGCTTTTGATAATTAGGGTTACCAAAACACAATTAGGGTTTATAAACATTAATTAGGGTTTTCAAAATTAGGGTTTCCCTAATTAAGATTAATATCTATAATTCCAAATCATTAATCACATTATCTTGATTACATAACAATCTTGTACTCTAATTTGAGTTTCAAATTAAGGTTTCCCACAATAATACCGGGGTTTGACATAATACACCATAATTGACCAACCATTTATCACCCACATACATACAATTACCTATTTATAAAGACCGAAAAATCAAAATATAATTAATACTATATTATTATCATTCCTTGTTCCAAAACTAGAATTAGGGTTTGAATTCCATATTAGATTTATCTTTCATATACATACCATTATTAATGATTTTATATTAATTAACTTAATTAATCAAATACATTCATATAAAAAATAATTATTATAATAATTCTATAATCATTTCATATATTATTTAAATAATATATAATTATATTTTCATGGAAAATAATTAATAAAAACATTTCTACAATAAAATTAATTATGATAAGAATATAGTTTATAATGATCAATAATTCTAAAATAAAATTATTTGTAATAATTCATGTAATAAATATATTTTTATTTATCACGTTAATACATACGCTTTTGACTTATACATATTCCCATACTTATTTTAATAAATAATAAATAAATAAAATTTATACGCAAAATTTACGATTTATTTATATAGAAAATATCGGGTTATTACAAACACATTAATAGATGAATGTTGATCAACGTAGAAAGTACAATAGTCGATCACCTAGAAGTGCTAAGAAGATATATCGAATGTCTGACCTTAGTCTTTGATGTCCTTTCATGTATGAAAACCGGAAGAGTATGTTCATGGTATTTCGATTTGTTCTCGAATTCCTAAGCTATTATATACTTTGGAATTGATGTTATGAATTGAAAAGTGTTAGTCAATGTTTCGTAGTCCTTCATGACTATTTGTTCAGTTATGGAAAATAATCATATAATTCACGAATGTGGTATTGACATTATACTTTGTTAGACTTGCTGAGCTAGTTATTCTCATTTCTTGCGTGAATTATATGATTGCAACTAAAGTCGAACGTACTGAGAATTCTAAGAGAGATAAAGGTAAGGCTAAGATGGATAGTTAAATATCTTGTAATAGATCTAGTATGGTTGTATGTATTATACTTATGAACAACAAATGATGTAATCTATTTATGAACCTAGAAAAGGATTTTTGTATGATTGTAATAAAAGATAGTTAATACATTCATTGTGTTGTGGTTTCAATGGAATGATAGTATGATTATGAGTATCGTGTAGCACCATATGCTCAAAGTTGGAAGATACCCAATTTGGGGTGTCACATGTTTAGTATCAAAGCATTAGGTTATAAAACTTAAGGGGGGAGAACCTTAAACTAATAACCTCGTAAGGAAGGTAAAGTCCGAAGAAAGGAAATTTGAGTCGAATGAGTTAATAAGGAATTGCGAAAACTTCAAGATCTGAAAGATTTAAAAGATGAAAATTAATCCTAAATAAATTAAATGTAATTTGTGTTTATACTATTGTGTATTATTTACTAATCAACATGTTATGTGTTATTATAGATGTCGAACGATAGCTTGATGTATAGAGACATACACGTGGTGAGAGAAGAGTCTCAGAGCAGTGGGAGCTAGTACCTATGCTGCGCAAAGGGAGGTACCGTTAGTGATTCTAGAAGATTCATATCCAGAGGAGTACATTTTCGAGGAGGATTACTCCGAGGAAACTATGGGAATAACATCATATCTTGATGTGATCATAGACGTGGAAGAGGATATGGAGGTAACATCGATTAATACGGTGGTACCTACTCAGGAGTTAACACCTCCAGATGCAATGAGATCATTGTATCTGGTAGTGCTTGATAGGAATGTGCAATCACAGCGCATGCGTAATGTACGAACACAGAATGAAGAGATTACCGTTCTATATGATGCGAAGGAGTCTGCAGAGGCAGATTTTGAGTCAGAGCACAATGAGAAAGTGCTGATGACAGATAAGGCTAAGGATTATAAGGAAGAGGCAATAGAGCTTCGAAAGAAACTGGTTGAAAAAGACCAGAAGATAGCACGGATGTCTTACATCCATAACTGTGCTCATGAGGATAGAGTCTTGAAACACCAAAATCATTATTAAATGATTTAAATATTAAGTAATTTCATTATCATTAATATTTAATTAACATTAAACTATTAATGAAACCATTGCCAAAATATTAAAGTTATTTATAATAACTCAAAATATTTTTAAAACACTAATATTACTCTTAAATGATTTTTAAAATATTTAAAATCATTTTTGAATAATTATCATTAATATTTAAATATTAATGTATTATTCCTCAAAATATTAAAAGTCGTTAAGTATAACTTAAAATATTTTAAATTCATTTATATCCTTTTTAAATTAATAAAACCATTTTAAAACTATTTATTTAATATAATTATTAAATAAATTTAATATCATTAATATTAAATTAATATCATTAATATTAAATTATTAATGAAATTATCCTTTAAATATTAAAAGTTATATTTTATAACTTCAAATATCTTTAAACACTTTATTTTCATTTAAAATGATTTTTTATAATATTAAAATCATTTTTAACTAAATTATTTAATGTAATTATTAAACAACTTTAATATCATTAATAATAATTAATTAATGAAATTTACCTTTAAATATTGAAAGTTATATTTTATAACTAAAAATATCTTTAAATACCTTATTATCATTTAAAATGATTTTAATAAAATAAAATCATTTTTAATTAATTTATTTAATGCATTTATTAAATAAATTAAATATCAATAATATTTAAATAAATACTAATATTTATGAAAAATATGCTAAATTATTAAAAGTTAATTTTTATAACTTAAAATTATTTTTTGAATTTTTAATATTTTATTTCTATTTTTAAATATTTTTTAAAAAATAAAATAAATAAAATTAAATAAACTGTCGCTATAGCTTTTAGCGACAAAAAGTGTCGCTTATTGTGTTCTTGAGTCCCCAAGAACATTCATAGCCAGTTTCGAGATAGCTACTTTGACCATGAATCATGAACTGTGTAATGTGTTTTGGGGCATGTTTTTTGTCAGATCGTGTAGTACAAATGCAACACTATAAGACCCAATAACAAACATGGCCAACAAGCATGAAACCAACGAGATCTAAGCCTTCAAAGGGACTGTCAAACTTGTTCTTCAATTTCTGGGTTACCCAGAAATGAAGAACAGTTTGATATGTCCACCTTTGGGCTTCCACAACTTGAAAGATATGTAATGTTTTAGTGATTTAAAAGTTGCGATTAATAGCCAACATGTAAGAGTGTAGATCTATCACAAAACATCAAAAAAATCATAACACAATCTACAGATCCGGATCGGTCAAACCTTGTCAGAATACATGATCATACGTTTTCTGGGTTACCCGTAAAACGTTTCGTTTCTTCTCGCTTGGTTTGACAATCCATGAAATCCAACATGAATGATTTTTAGATGATATAAGACCTTGAATCGACGGTTCATATACCAAACTACATTCCGTATACAACATCAAGAACAAAACAACTAACACATGAAAAATCAAGCGCTTGAAAGTTATCGGTAGTTTTAGCGCTTCGGTTTACCCGTTAAACGCCTCGATCATCGGCCTTCGGCGACTATCGACTACGATTATCTTGCAATTTGTTCATGATATGAACTTGATTCAAGTTCCAGATTAAAGAGCTCATAACATACTACAAGATCAAAGCTTTAAACAACAAAAACACATATCATACTAAGATTTAAAGGATCTGATATTCGTTGTCAAACAACATAAAAAAAAATTCCAGATTTTTTTAAAACTTGATTTTGAACACTTAGATGATATGGATCTATATAATACCAATCCAGATCATCATAATAAACTATAAACCACATGTTTTAACACTAAAACATAACTTTAACAATGGATCAATGATCAGATTTTCGAATAGGGTTTTATACCTTTATGAACAAATCTTTGATTCTGGCTTTCTGATTGACTAAAGGTGTTAGTGGGGCTTTGTTTTGGGACCGAAATACTTTATATTTTTGGAGGTTTTAGAGAGAGAGGGCCAAGGATGAGAGTTGTGAACAAATGAACAAGAATGTGACTTTTTCTCTCTCTTGATCTATATATATAATGACTTGTAATGAAGTGGCTGAGATATTGCTGTTGATTTAAGTTGTTATGTGTCACATGGTTGACCTAGAGTTGCTCAACTACTCCAATCTTAGCAAGATTTACAAGAAATCTAATAAAAAATGTGACAAAGGGTATTTTGGTTATTAGGCTTGTGATTTTAATGGTTAATTTGTCATTTGTCTAACCCTTAGGGTTTGACTACCACAAAAAATATAGGATTTCTAGGATTTTGCAATTATAGAGAAAAATAAAAAATTTAGTTTCTTAAAATTATAATTAGGGTTTCTTGAATTAACATAGGTTTTCTAATTACATTATACATGAACATTAGGGTATTATTTACTAATTATAATTAACCTTGCTAATTTAGAAATTAAGGTTTACAGTTTTGATAATTAGGGTTACCAAAACACAATTAGGGTTTATAAACATTAATTAGGGTTTTCAAAAATTAGGGTTTCCCTAATTAAGATTAATATCTATAATTCCAGTCATTAATCACATTATCTTGATTACATAACAATCTTGTACTCTAATTTGAGTTTCAAATTAAGGTTTCCCACAAGAATACCTGTGGTTTGACATAATACACCATAATCGACCAACCATTGTGGGTCCACATACATACAGTTACTCTATTTATAGCTTTCGAAAAATCAAAATATAATTAATACTATATTATTATCATTCCTTGTTCCAAAACTAGAATTAGGGTTTGAATTCCATATTAGATTTATCTTTCATATACATACCATTATTAATGATTTTATATTAATTAACTTAATTAATCTGAAATACATTCATATAAAAATAATTATTATAATAATTTATAATCATTTCATATATTATTTAAATAATATATAATTATATTTTCATGGAAAATAATTAATAAAAACATTTCTACAATAAAATTAATTATGATAAGAATATAGTTTATAATGATCAATAATTCTAAAATAAAATTATTTGTAATAATTCATGTAATAAATATATTTTTATTTATCACGTTAATACATACGCTTTGACTTATACATATTCTCCATACTTATTTTAATAAATAATAAATAAATAAAATTTATACGCAAAATTTCTGATTTATTTATATAGAAAATATCGGGTTATTACAAACACATTAATAGATGAATGTTGATCAACGTAGAGTACAATAGGCTGATCACCTAGAAGTGCTCGTAAGATATATCGAATGTACAGCCTTAGTGCTGTGATGTCCTTTTCATGTATGAAAACGGAAAGAGTATGTTCATGGTATTTCGATTTGGATCAATTCCTAAGCTATTATATACTTTGGAATTGATGTTATGAATTGAAAAGTGTTAGTCAATGTTTCGTAGTCCTTCATGACTATTTGTTCAGTTATGGAAAATAATCATATAATTCACGAATGTGGTATTGACATTATACTTTGTTAGACTTGCTGAGCTAGTTATGCTCATTTCTTGCGTGAATTATATGATTGCAACTAAAGTCGAACGTCTTGAGAATTCTAAGAGAGATAAAGGTAAAGGCTAAGATGGATAGTTAAATATCTTGTAATAGACTAGTATGGTTGTATGTATTATACTTATGAACAACAAATGATGTAATCGGTTTATGAACCCAGAAAAGGATTTTTGTATGATTGTAATAAAAGATAGTTAATACATTCATTGTGTGTTGTGGTTTCAATGGAATGATAGTATGATTATGAGTATCGTGTAGCACCATATATGGGGTTGGAAGATACCCGAATTTGGGGGTGTCACAGTTGGTATCAAAGCATTAGGTTATAAAACTTAAGGGGGAGAACCTTAAACTAATAACCTCGTAAGGAAGGTAAAGTCCCAAGAAAGGAAATTTGAGTCGAATGAGTTAATAAGGAATCATGCGAAAACTCGATCTGAAAAGATTTAAAAGATGAAAATTAATCCTAAATAAATTAAATGTAATTTGTGTTTATACTTATTGTGTATTATTTACTAATCAACATGTTATGTGTTATTATAGATGTCGAACGATAGCTTGATGTATAGAGACATACACGTGGTGAGAGAAGAGTCTCGTGAATGCAGTGGAGCTAGTACCTATGCCTCGCGGTTGGAGGTGCCAAGTTAGTGATTCTAGAAGATTCATATCCGGAGGAGTACATTTCCAGGGAGATTACTCCGAGGAAACTATGGGAATAACATCATATCTTGATGTGATGATAGACGTGGAAGAGGATATGGAGGTAACATCGATTAATACGGTGGTACCTACTCAGAGTTAACACCTCCGGATGCAATGAGAGATCATTGTATCTGGCAAGGTTTGATAGGAATGTGCAATCACCTTTGATGAATGGTACGAATACGTAATGAAGAGATTACCGCTTATATAGGGCGTAAGGAGTCTGCAGAGGCAAGATTTTGAGTCGAGCACAATGAGAAGGTGCTGATGACAGATAAGGCTAAGGATTATAAGGAAGAGGCAATAGAGCTTCGAAAGAAACTGGTTGAAAAAGACCAGAAGATAGCACGGATGTCTTACATCCATAATCGCGTCTTTCATGAGGATAGAGTCTTGAAACACCAAAATCATTATTAAATGATTTAAATATTAAGTATTTCATTATCATTAATATTTAATTAACATTAAACTATTAATGAAACCATTGCCAAAATATTAAAGTTATTTATAATAACTCAAAATATTTTTAAAACACTAATATTACTCTTAAATGATTTTTAAAATATTTAAAATCATTTTGAATAATTATCATTAATATTTAAATATTAATGTATTATTCCTCAAAATATTAAAAGTCGTTAAGTATAACTTAAAATATTTTAATTCATTTATATCCTTTTAAATTAATAAAACCATTTTAAAACTATTTATTTAATATAATTATTAAATAAATTTAATATCATTAATATTAAATTAATATCATTAATATTAAATTATTAATGAAATTATCCTTTAAATATTAAAAGTTATATTTTATAACTTCAAATATCTTTAAACACTTTATTTTCATTTAAAATGATTTTTTATAATATTAAAATCATTTTAACTAAATTATTTAATGTAATTATTAAACAACTTTAATATCATTAATAATAATTAATTAATGAAATTTACCTTTAAATATTGAAAGTTATATTTTATAACTAAAAATATCTTTAAATACCTTATTATCATTTAAAATGATTTTTAATAAAATAAAATCATTTTTAATTAATTTATTTAATGCATTTATTAAATAAATTAAATATCAATAATATTTAAATAAATACTAATATTTATGAAAAATATGCTAAATTATTAAAAGTTAATTTTATAACTTAAAATTATTTTTGAATTTTTAATATTTTATTTCTATTTTAAATATTTTTAAAAATAAAATAAATAAAATTAAATAAACTATCATTATAGCTTTTAGCGACAAAAGTGTCGCTTATTGTGTTCTTGAGTCCCCAAGAACATTCATAGCCGATTCGAGATAAATACTTTGACCATGAATCATGAATCGTGTAATGTGTTTTGGGGCATGTTTTTGTCGTCGATCGTGTAGTACAAATGCAACACTATAAGACCCAATAACAAACATGGCCAACAAGCATGAAACTAACGAGATCTAAGCCTTCAAAGGATCATTAAACTTGTTCTTCAATTTCCGGGTTACCTGAAATGAAGAACGATTTGATATGTCCACCTTTGGGCTTCCACAACTTGAAAGATATGTAATGTTTTAGTGATTTAAAAGTTGCGATTAATAACATGTAAGAGTGTAGATCTATCACAAAACATCAAAAAATCATAACACAATCTATGATCCGGATCGGCCAAACCTTGTCGAATCGTGATGATCATACGTTTTCTGGGTTACCCAGAAAACGTACTTCGTGTTCTTCTGCTTGGTTTGACAATCCATGAAATCCAACATGAATGATTTTTAGATGATATAAGACCTTGAATCGACAGTTCATATACCAAACTACATTCCAGATACAACATCAAGAACAAAACAACTAACACATGAAAAATCTGGGCGCTTGAAAAAGTTATCAGTAGTTTAAGGGCGGGTTTAAGGTTACCCGAAACGCCCGATCTATGCCTTCAATCGACTACTATGACTACTTATTATCTTGCAATTTGTTCATGATATGAACTTGATTCAAGTTCCAGATTAAAGAGCTCATAACATACTACAAGATCAAAGCTTTAAACAACAAAAACACATATCATACTAAGATTTAAAGGATCTGATATTCGTTGTCAAACAACATAAAAAAAAATTCCAGATTTTTTTAAAACTTGATTTTGAACACTTAGATGATATGGATCTATATAATACCAATCCAGATCATCATAATAAACTATAAACCACATGTTTTAACACTAAAACATAACTTTAACAATGGATCAATGATCAGATTTTCGAATAGGGTTTTATACCTTTATGAACAAATCTTTGATTAAAACTTTCTCGATTGACTAAAAGGTGTTAGTGGGGCTTTGTTTTTTGGGACCTGAAATACTTTATATTTTTGGAGGTTTTAGAGAGAGGGCCAAGGATGAGAGTTGTGAACAAATGAACAAGAATGTGACTTTTCTCTCTCTTGATCTATATATATAATGACTTGTAATGAAGTGGTTTAGATATTGTTTGTTGATTTAAGTTGTTATGTGTCACATGGTTGACCTAGAGTTGCTCAACTACTCCAATCTTAGCAAGATTTACAAGAAATCTAATAAAAAATGTGACAAAGGGTATTTTGGTTATTAGGCTTGTGATTTTAATGGTTAATTTGTCATTTGTCTAACCCTTAGGGTTTGACTACCACAAAAAATATAGGATTTCTAGGATTTTGCAATTATAGAGAAAATAAAAAATTAGTTTCTTAAAATTATAATTAGGGTTTCTTGAATTAACATAGGTTTTCTAATTACATTATACATGAACATTAGGGTATTATTTACTAATTATAATTAACCTTGCTAATTTAGAAATTAAGGTTTACAGTTTTGATAATTAGGGTTACCAAAACACAATTAGGGTTTATAAACATTAATTAGGGTTTTCAAAAATTAGGGTTTCCTAATTAAGATTAATATCTATAATTCCAATCATTAATCACATTATCTTGATTACATAACAATCTTGTACTCTAATTTGAGTTTCAAATTAAGGTTTCCCACAAGAATACTGTGGTTTGACATAATACACCATAATTGACCAACCATTGTCACCACATACACATACAAAGTACCTATTTATAGACTCAAAAATCAAAATATAATTAATACTATATTATTATCATTCCTTGTTCCAAAAACTAGAATTAGGGTTTGAATTCCATATTAGATTTATCTTTCATATACATACCATTATTAATGATTTTATATTAATTAACTTAATTAATCTGAAATACATTCATATAAAAAATAATTATTATAATAATTCTATAATCATTTCATATATTATTTAAATAATATATAATTATATTTTCATGGAAAATAATTAATAAAAACATTTCTACAATAAAATTAATTATGATAAGAATATAGTTTATAATGATCAATAATTCTAAAATAAAATTATTTGTAATAATTCATGTAATAAATATATTTTTATTTATCACGTTAATACATACGCTTTGACTTATACATATTCTCCATACTTATTTTAATAAATAATAAATAAATAAAATTTATACGCAAAATTTCTGATTTATTTATATAGAAAATATCGGGTTATTACAAACACATTAATAGATGAATGTTGATCAACGTAGAGTACAATAGGCTGATCACCTAGAAGTGCTCGTAAGATATATCGAATGTACAGCCTTAGTGCTGTGATGTCCTTTTCATGTATGAAAACGGAAAGAGTATGTTCATGGTATTTCGACCGGTTCTGAATTCCTAAGCTATTATATACTTTGGAATTGATGTTATGAATTGAAAAGTGTTAGTCAATGTTTCGTAGTCCTTCATGACTATTTGTTCAGTTATGGAAAATAATCATATAATTCACGAATGTGGTATTGACATTATACTTTGTTAGACTTGCTGAGCTAGTTATGCTCATTTCTTGCGTGAATTATATGATTGCAACTAAAGTCGAACGTACTGAGAATTCTAAGAGAGATAAAGGTAAGGCTAAGATGGATAGTTAAATATCTTGTAATAGACTAGTATGGTTGTATGTATTATACTTATGAACAACAAATGATGTAATCGGTTTATGAACCTAGAAAAGGATTTTTGTATGATTGTAATAAAAAGATAGTTAATACATTCATTGTGTTGTGGTTTCAATGGAATGATAGTATGATTATGAGTATCGTGTAGCACCATATGTCGGGTTGGAAGATACCCGAATTTGGGGGTGTCACAGGTTGGTATCAAAGCATTAGGTTATAAAACTTAAGGGGGGAGAACCTTAAACTAATAACCTCGTAAGGAAGGTAAAGTCCGAAGAAAGGAAATTTGAGTCGAATGAGTTAATAAGGAATTGCGAAAACTCAGTACCGAAAGATTTAAAAGATGAAAATTAATCCTAAATAAATTAAATGTAATTTGTGTTTATACTATTGTGTATTATTTACTAATCAACATGTTATGTGTTATTATAGATGTCGAACGATAGCTTGATGTATAGAGACATACACGTGGTGAGAGAAGAGTCTGTCGAATGAGCAGTGGAGCTAGTACCTATGCCTCGCAGTGGAGGTACCGCTTAGTGATTCTAGAAGATTCATATCGGAGGAGTACATTTCCGGTGAGGATTACTCCGAGGAAACTATGGGAATAACATCATATCTTGATGTGATGATAGACGTGGAAGAGGATATGGAGGTAACATCGATTAATACGGTGGTACCTATCAGAGTTAACACCTCCATGCAATGAGATCATTGTATCTGGCGATTATGATAGGAATGTGCAATCACAAGCGATTAGTACGAACACGTAATGAAGAGATTACTGCTTATATGAGGAAGCGAAGGAGTCTCAGAGGCGATTTTGAGTCGAGCACAAAATGAGAAGTGTCAAGATGATAAGGCTAAGGATTATAAGGAAGAGGCAATAGAGCTTCGAAAAGAAACTGCTTGAAAAAGACCGGAAGATAAAGACGGATGTCTTACATCCATAATCGTGCTTTCATGAGGATAGAAGTCTTGAAACACCAAAATCATTATTAAATGATTTAAATATTAAGTAATTTCATTATCATTAATATTTAATTAACATTAAACTATTAATGAAACCATTGCCAAAATATTAAAGTTATTTATAATAACTCAAAATATTTTTAAAACACTAATATTACTCTTAAATGATTTTAAAATATTTAAAATCATTTTTGAATAATTATCATTAATATTTAAATATTAATGTATTATTCCTCAAAATATTAAAAGTCGTTAAGTATAACTTAAAATATTTTTAATTCATTTATATCCTTTTAAATTAATAAAACCATTTTAAAACTATTTATTTAATATAATTATTAAATAAATTTAATATCATTAATATTAAATTAATATCATTAATATTAAATTATTAATGAAATTATCCTTTAAATATTAAAAGTTATATTTTATAACTTCAAATATCTTTAAACACTTTATTTTCATTTAAAATGATTTTTTTATAATATTAAAATCATTTTAACTAAATTATTTAATGTAATTATTAAACAACTTTAATATCATTAATAATAATTAATTAATGAAATTTACCTTTAAATATTGAAAGTTATATTTTATAACTAAAAATATCTTTAAATACCTTATTATCATTTAAAATGATTTTAATAAAATAAAATCATTTTTAATTAATTTATTTAATGCATTTATTAAATAAATTAAATATCAATAATATTTAAATAAATACTAATATTTATGAAAAATATGCTAAATTATTAAAAGTTAATTTTTATAACTTAAAATTATTTTTGAATTTTTAATATTTTATTTCTATTTTTAAATATTTTTTAAAAATAAAATAAATAAAATTAAATAAATCTGTCATTATAGCTTTTAGCGACAAAGTGTCGCTTATTGTGTTCTTGAGTCCCAAAGAACATTCATAGCCGCCTTCGAGATAAATACTTTGACCATGAATCATGAATCGTGTAATGTGTTTTGGGGGCATGTTTTTTCAGTCGAGATCGTGTAGTACAAATGCAACACTATAAGACCCAATAACAAACATGGCCAACAAGCATGAAACCAACGAGATCTAAGCCTTCAAAGGGACTGTCAAACTTGTTCTTCAATTTACGGGTTACCTTAAATGAAGAACACGATTTGATATGTCCACCTTTGGGCTTCCACAACTTGAAAGATATGTAATGTTTTAGTGATTTAAAAGTTGCAGTGTGTAGCCAACATGTAAGAGTGTAGATCTATCACAAAACATCAAAAAAATCATAACACAATCTACAGATCCGGATCGGTCAAACCTTGTCAGAATACATGATCATACGTTTTCTGGGTTACCCAGAAAACGTACTTCGTGTTCTTCTGCTTGGTTTGACAATCCATGAAATCCAACATGAATGATTTTTAGATGATATAAGACCTTGAATCGACAGTTCATATACCAAACTACATTCCAGATACAACATCAAGAACAAAACAACTAACACATGAAAAATCTGGGCGCTTGAAAAAGTTATCAGGCCGTTTCTGGGCAGTTTCTGGGTTACCCAGAAACGCCCAGTCATGGCCGGTCAACGACTATTGACTACGATTATCTTGCAATTTGTTCATGATATGAACTTGATTCAAGTTCCAGATTAAAGAGCTCATAACATACTACAAGATCAAAGCTTTAAACAACAAAAACACATATCATACTAAGATTTAAAGGATCTGATATTCGTTGTCAAACAACATAAAAAAAAATTCCAGATTTTTTTAAAACTTGATTTTGAACACTTAGATGATATGGATCTATATAATACCAATCCAGATCATCATAATAAACTATAAACCACATGTTTTAACACTAAAACATAACTTTAACAATGGATCAATGATCAATTTTTCGAATAGGTTTTATACCTTTATGAACAAATCTTTGATTAAAGCTTTCCCGATTGACTAAAGGTGTTAGTGGGGCTTTGTTTTGGGACCTAAAAATACTTTATATTTTGGAGGTTTTAGAGAGAGGGCCAAGGATGAGAGTTGTGAACAAATGAACAAGAATGTGACTTTTTCTCTCTCTTGATCTATATATATAATGACTTGTAATGAAGTGGCTGAGATATTGCTGTTGATTTAAGTTGTTATGTGTCACATGGTTGACCTAGAGTTGCTCAACTACTCCAATCTTAGCAAGATTTACAAGAAATCTAATAAAAATGTGACAAAGGGTATTTTGGTTATTAGGCTTGATTTTAATGGTTAATTTGTCATTTGTCTAACCCTTAGGGTTTGACTACCACAAAAAATATAGGATTTCTAGGATTTTGCAATTATAGAGAAAAATAAAAAATTTAGTTTCTTAAAATTATAATTAGGGTTTCTTGAATTAACATAGGTTTTCTAATTACATTATACATGAACATTAGGGTATTATTTACTAATTATAATTAACCTTGCTAATTTAGAAATTAAGGTTTACAGTTTTGATAATTAGGGTTACCAAAACACAATTAGGGTTTATAAACATTAATTAGGGTTTTCAAAAATTAGGGTTTCCCTAATTAAGATTAATATCTATAATTCCAGTCATTAATCACATTATCTTGATTACATAACAATCTTGTACTCTAATTTGAGTTTCAAATTAAGGTTTCCCACAGTAATACCAGGGTTTGACATAATACACCATAATTGACCAACCATTGTCAGTCCACATACATACAGTACCTATTTATAGCACTGAAAAATCAAAATATAATTAATACTATATTATTATCATTCCTTGTTCCAAAACTAGAATTAGGGTTTGAATTCCATATTAGATTTATCTTTCATATACATACCATTATTAATGATTTTATATTAATTAACTTAATTAATCTGAAATACATTCATATAAAAAATAATTATTATAATAATTCTATAATCATTTCATATATTATTTAAATAATATATAATTATATTTTCATGGAAAATAATTAATAAAAAACATTTCTACAATAAAATTAATTATGATAAGAATATAGTTTATAATGATCAATAATTCTAAAATAAAATTATTTGTAATAATTCATGTAATAAATATATTTTTATTTATCACGTTAATACATACACGCTTTGACTTATACATATTCTCCATACTTATTTTAATAAATAATAAATAAATAAAATTTATACGCAAAAATTTCCGATTTATTTATATAGAAAATATCGGGTTATTACAAACACATTAATAGATGAATGTTGATCAACGTAGAGTACAATAAAACGATCACCTAGAAGTGCTCAGTAAGATATATCGAATGTACAAATTTAGTCTTTGTGATGTCCTTTTCATGTATGAAAACGGAAAGAGTATGTTCATGGTATTTCGACTTGGCTCAATTCCTAAGCTATTATATACTTTGGAATTGATGTTATGAATTGAAAAGTGTTAGTCAATGTTTTGTAGTCCTTCATGACTATTTGTTCAGTTATGGAAAATAATCATATAATTCACGAATGTGGTATTGACATTATACTTTGTTAGACTTCTTTGAGCTAGTTATGCTCATTTCTTGCGTGAATTATATGATTGCAACTAAAGTCGAACGTACTGAGAATTCTAAGAGAGATAAAGGTAAGGCTAAGATGGATAGTTAAATATCTTGTAATAGACTAGTATGGTTGTATGTATTATACTTATGAACAACAAATGATGTAATCGGTTTATGAACCTAGAAAAGGATTTTTGTATGATTGTAATAAAAAGATAGTTAATACATTCATTGTGTTGTGGTTTCAATGGAATGATAGTATGATTATGAGTATCGTGTAGCA
This sequence comes from Panax ginseng, assembly GCA_020205605.1. Taxonomy (NCBI): domain Eukaryota; kingdom Viridiplantae; phylum Streptophyta; class Magnoliopsida; order Apiales; family Araliaceae; genus Panax; species Panax ginseng. The sequence continues at coordinate 111,035,760 of CM035129.1, forward strand.
CCATATGTCGGGTTGGAAGATACCCGAATTTGGGGGTGTCACAGGTTGGTATCAAAGCATTAGGTTATAAAACTTAAGGGGGGAGAACCTTAAACTAATAACCTCGTAAGGAAGGTAAAGTCCGAAGAAAGGAAATTTGAGTCGAATGAGTTAATAAGGAATTGCGAAAACTCAGTACCGAAAGATTTAAAAGATGAAAATTAATCCTAAATAAATTAAATGTAATTTGTGTTTATACTATTGTGTATTATTTACTAATCAACATGTTATGTGTTATTATAGATGTCGAACGATAGCTTGATGTATAGAGACATACACGTGGTGAGAGAAGAGTCTGTGAACAGAGTGGAGCTAGTACCTATGCCTGCAGTGGAGGTACCGTTAGTGATTCTAGAAGATTCATATCCAGAGGAGTACATTTCCGAGGAGGATTACTCCGAGGAAACTATGGGAATAACATCATATCTTGATGTGATGATAGACGTGGAAGAGGATATGGAGGTAACATCGATTAATACGGTGGTACCTACTCAGGAGTTAACACCTCCAGATGCAATGAGATCATTGTATCTGGCAGTGCTTGATAGGAATGTGCAACTGCGCACAGTGGTACGAACACAGAATGAAGAGATTACCGTTCTATATGAGGCGAAGGAGTCTGCAGAGGCAGATTTTGAGTCAGAGCACAATGAGAAGGTGCTGATGACAGATAAGGCTAAGGATTATAAGGAAGAGGCAATAGAGCTTCGAAAGAAACTGGTTGAAAAAGACCAGAAGATAGCACGGATGTCTTACATCCATAACTGTGCTCATGAGGATTTCAAGCTGAAAATTGCTTGTTTTTATATTGAGTTAGGGCAGACTCGGCATACAATTAGTCGAGATATTGTTTTGATTTTAGCAAATCAGAAACATGAGAATGTCGTAAGGCAGTGTTAGTAGATCAGTAGATCTTTTTGGTATGTGTGTAGTGACGTAAAACCCTCTTTTGTATAATTAAAGGGTAGTCTTTTTGTAAATCCCAATTTTTGTAGAAGTCAATCGCGGGATAGTAATGTAATAGCTTATGGCTATGGAATCAAGTGTAAATAGTTTAGAACTATGAAAAGCATATTAATATAATGAAGTTTTTATTAAATGCGGTTGTTGTGGTAGGGGTTATTATTGTGGAATGATAACTAAGTAAGTAAATAGATAATAATGAAACTTTATTTATTTAATCAGCATAATGTCGCCAAGAAGAAGACAACGTAATCAAGAGGCAGAATCACATAATGATAATTAGGGGGGTCCAAATAACCCTATGCAAGAGTTCGTTAATTTATTAACGGAAGCATTTAACCAAGCTGGGGGTAGAGCTCCCGCAACACCTAGGGTAGCTAGAACAACTACCTTTAAAGAATTTAAAAGTGTTGGTCCACTGGAGTTCAAAGGAATGATGGACCCATTAGAGGCCCAGACATGGGTGAAAGAGATAGAAAAGGCGTTTGTTATCACAAACGTGGGTGAGGCGCAAAAGACTTCTTTTGCAACTTACATGATGAAAGGGGAAGCCAACTATTGGTGGGAGGCTCACCAAGGTGGGGCTAGAACGGAGGCGGTTACGTGGGAATAGTTCAAGAAGGTATTCTTCGAGAACTACTTTCCTACTAGCATGCAAGGGCGGATGGAGATTAAGTTCTTGGAACTTAAACAAGGGGACATGAAGGTTCCCCAATACGCAGCCAAATTCAATGAATTGGCAAGATTTTCACCACATCAAGTGGACACGGAAGAGAGGAAGGCTCGTAGATTTAAGCAGGGCCTTAAACCCTGGCTCTACAATAGGATTTTGGTATTCTAGAGTGCTTCCTACGGGACCATTCTGGAAAAGGCGATTATAGCCGAAGGTGGTAGTGAGGCGTTGACTCAGTACCACAAGGAAAGAAAGAATAAGCATAAGGAGGGGGGGAGGAACTAAGGCGAGAGGTTGCCAACCAGTAGTGGCGAGATGCCAAAAGGAAAAGTTTAACCACAGGAATAATGGGGTGAAACAAGGAGATCCTAAATGTAGGATGGAGGCATGCAAGACATGCGGAAAAACTAATTTGGGAATCTGTTTGAAAGAAAAATCAGTTTGTTATAACTGTGGGCAGGAGGGGCATTTATCACCCAACTGTCCTAACCCTAAGAAAAATCATGGTTGTTGTTTTTGTGGATCATTGGACCACATGGCAAGAAATTACCCGAAGAAAGGGTTAGAGGGTAATAAGGGTTCTAGTCGTGGTAAGTTAGCCATTACTGGACCAACACCATCAACGGGTAGACCCTCAGCCCGTACTTTTAATATGACTGTCCAAGATGCGGTTGCATCATCAGATGCAGTAGCAGGTATCATTCTAGTCAATGAAATAAATGCTTATATGTTATTTGACTCATGTTCTACTTGTTCTTTTATAGCATGTGGATTTGCTAAGCAATTAGGTTTAATCCCTGAAAAGTTAGCAATACCTTTAGATGTTAAGGTAGCAAACGAAGAGATAATCCCCATTGAACATATTCATAGGGATTATTGCGTAGATATTAGGGGTAATAAGTTATTGGTAGATTTGGTACCGATAAGTTTAAAAGAATTCAATGTAATTCTTGGTATGGATTGGTTGATTAACCATAAATCTATAATAGATTGCCATAGGAAAAGTGTGAACCTTCGACTTTCTAAGAAAACCAAGGTAGTGTTCTTCGGTAGTAAATCACCAAGACGCTTTTGTTGTCTAACAATGACACAAGCTAGGAAGATGTTGAGAAAGGGGTGTGTAGGTTATTTGTGCCATGTCGTGGATACCCAAAGAGTGGGAGCATCCTTGGACCAGATACCTATAGTTCAAGAGTTTGCTGATGTATTTCCGGAGGAATTACTGGGTATTCCGCTGGATAGGGAGGTCGAATTTGTGATTGATCTGTTACCGGGTATGGCACCAGTTTCAAGGGCACCATATAGGATGGCGCTAGTTGAGATGAAGGAGTTAATGGTTCAATTATAGGAACTATTGGACAGGAAGTACATTCAACCGAGTGTGTCTCCTTGGGGAGCACCAGTATTGTTTGTAAAGAAGAAGGATGGGTCGTTACGACTTTGTATCGACTATCGAGAGATGAACAAGTTAACGATTAAGAATAAATACCCGTTGCCCAGGATCGATGATCTATTTGATTAGTTAAAAAGGGCAAAGTATTTTTCTAAGATAGATTTGCGTACAGGGTATCATCAGTTGAAAGTAAGGAAGGAGGATGTACCTAAGACGGCGTTCATGACTCGTTGTGGTCATTACAAGTTTCTGGTTATGTCGTTTGGGTTGACTAATGCGTCGGCCGCATTCATGGATATGATAAACAGAGTGTTCGAACAGTATTTGGACAAGTTCGTTGTAGTGTTCATTGATGATATTCTAGCCTATTCTAAGACACCAGAAGATCATGCTGAACATTTAAGGATAGTGTTAGAAACACTACGGAAGGAGAAGTTGTATGCAAAATTCACAAAGTGTGAATTTTTGCTAGAATGACTGCAGTTTCTAGGACATGTTATTGATAAAGATAGCATTTTCGTGGATCCAGTAAAGGTAGAAGCATTTAATGAGTGGGAACAACTGAAAATGCCAATTGAGGTTCGGAGTTTTCTAGAGTTAGTAGGATATTATAGAAGGTTCATCCAAGACTTTTCTACAATAGATACTCCGCTAACAAATTTGACTAGGAAGTCGGTGAAGTATGTGTGGACTGAAAAATGTGAGAATAGTTTTCAGGAACTGAAGAAGAGGTTAAGTGAGGTACCTGTATTGTCTTTGCCAGATGATATGGGAAATTTTGTAGTGTATAGCGATGCTTCGTATAGAGGACTTGGTTGCGTGCTCATGCAGCAAGGCAAGGTCATTGCATATGCGTCACATCAATTAAAGGATTATGAGAAGGCCTATCCTACTCATGACCTAGAATTGGCAGCTGTAGTTTTTGCTTTAAAAATATTGAGGCATTATTTATACGGTGAGAAGTGTGAGATATACACGGACCATAAAAGTCTGAAATATATCTTCACACAGAAGGAGTTGAATATGAGGCAGAGGAGGTGGTTAGAATTAATAAAAGATTATGATTGTGATATTTTATATCATCTGGGGAAAGAAAATGTAGTAGCCGATGCGCTAAGTAGGAAGGGTAAAGAAAAGCTATCAATGTTAACGACTTAGAACGAATTAGTAATAGAGATGGCAAGAATGGAGTTAGAAGTTAAATTACGGGATGAAGCAATAGAAATGTTATTTTCAATGGAGACTCAACCGACCATAGCGGAACGTGTTAAGGAAATGGAATTGAGCAACGAGGATTGCGAACATATGAAAAAGAGGATGAAAGATGAAGAAAAGACTAAATATAACCTCGATAAGGAGGGATTGCTTTGTTTTGAAGGAAGAATTTGGGTTCCAAATAATTCTGAATTAAAAGAGGAGATAATGAGTGAGGCCCATAGTTCGAGGTACTCGATACATCCTGGTAGTACGAAGATATATCAAGACCTTCGTCGGAACTTTTGGGGGCCAAATATGAAAAGGGAGATAACAAAATATGTTAGTAGATGCTTAACTTTTCAGAAGGTTAAGGCTGAACACCAACGACCTAGTGGGTTGTTGCAATCATTAGAAATTTCAGAATGGAAATGGGAGCACATCACAATGGATTTTGTGGTGGGACTTCCAACCACAAGGAAAGGATACGATGCTATTTGGGTGATAGTGGATCGATTGACAAAATTGGCTCACTTTCTACCAATAGGAGTAAGGTGTAATCTAGAACAATTAGCTAAACTGTATGTCAAAGAAATTATTTTAAGACATGGAGTACCTTTTTCGATTGTGTCTGTAACGACCCCAAAATTCATATAATTTAATTCTCGACTTCGGTCGTTAATAATACATTCAACCTCTAATTTTACATCATTAAACAATAATACAACCATTGAAATTTGCGAAATAATTAAAATTTTATACATTTCCCTTCCGTATTGCCCTAAATCACTACCTTTATAATACATTTCCTGGATTCAAATTTATATCATGAATCGTTACAACAAAATAACTTTACAAAGTCTTACATCGTAAATAGATATCCAAATACACCAGATAGCTCAACTTACAATTTAACAACATGTTACATACAGAATATCAAATATTTCTCGTAAAACATAGATAATCTTCATGAATATGGTTCTCTAAAATTCACTTAGCACATATCCTTACCTTGAATATTTAACCTACAAAAGTGGTTATTTGCAAGGTTTAGCTCGACAGCCCAGCAAAATCTAACAGTTTTCATGTATCACGTAGCACATTATAATATGCTTAACATATATCTCATAAACATTGAACTAACCTAAAATACATGTTACAGTTTATATTACAAGTATAAAGATTGAGTTCCTTACTCAATCAGCATGATTTATTCAATCAACGTAGTCATAAGTTGACTTTAACATTTCATACATTCACATATATATAACACATCATGCTCTTTGCGATAAAACTTTAAAAATAGTTAATCATCAAGTTCACATAACAAATAGAAACTGAAAGACTTGCCTTAATCGTTGTTTACCAATAATAGTTTAACAGCTTACAGCTATCTGCACTTCACGTGCCCTACATAATTATATAATCATGCACATCAAATATTAGTCACATAGCAATGCATAGTAGTTGTAATGAAAACTTTACTCTATATCTCATAACCCTTCCTATTATCAATACACAATGTTCAATTTGATTGTGTTAACTTTTGACTTATAGCTCACTATATTTCATATTCGAAGTTCATTCAAGTGTTTAAGTCTTGCTAGGACTAATTATTGGTTTTATATTAACACTATTCAATATCTTATAATATTTATTTCATTTGATTTAAAACACTTTTTACGTTCATTATCACTTATCACGATGTTTCGACGTTTATTCGTCACACGCCCAATTTGTCTCTCTTTTGTGTGCTTAGTATGCGAATACAACTTATCTAATATATCATTTATTAATGTTAAGCATCATTATACTTTCTAATATTCATGTTCTATAATTTATAACAACATCTCTTATCGTCAAGAGCATTACACTTGCATACGTGTAAGCCCGACGCCCTTCGATTGCCTCTGAAAACACAAAAGTCCTACAAATGATCGTTTTGACCCTTCCTAAAGATCTCAAATTAAAAAACTTAAAGAACAAAAGTTGTATTTCTATTCGTCCTCGTTCCGGATCATCTTGAATCACCTCAATCGGAGTTTGTATGAAAACGTTATGATCGTTTTACCAAAATAGGTCAAAGCAGTCACACCTTGCACACTAGACGCGTGGTCGTGCCCAAATCCTTCATAGATTCCATGGCCAAGGTGACATGGCAGCCTACCGACTACGGGCCCAAGGCTCTTGGGATCTTGCCGTACAGTACATGGCTACGCCTAGATTACAGATTTTGTAATGTTTTTACTTCAAACCTTCATAACTTCTTCGTTTTAAGTCGGAATTAATTGGTTTTCGATTCTATGAACTCGTGAAACACTGAACTACTCATCTACAAAATAATTTTAACATTTCAAAAAGGGTATGCATTACTTCAGTTATAATAACAAAGGGTCACTAAGCCATGTTTGGCTAGCACCCAAAATCTCCTTTTTCAATTTATTTTAATACTCCTCTATTATATGGTACATTTGTCACACATAACCAAACCTAATCTTATAATTTCATATTAAGTTACATTGTGTTTATTAATAACTTAATTTATCAAATCACTCATTATCATTATAATAAATTTATTTAATAAATTATTCATCCTCTAATTTAATTATTTAATTAAATTAGAGCCTTGTCATTCCATTAGCGTAATAAAATACGCACCGATTATAAAATTGTTTATCATCAATTAACTTAATATTATCATACATGAATAAATTATTCCATAATAATTCCCATCAAATATTTACTTTATAAAATAACTATCTTAACTAAAATATTTATTTTACACATAATTATCTTAACAATTTATAAAATTCATAATTAAATTACATTAACATATTACATTTACATGTAACACATTACCCTCTCAAAAATAAATATATTTACATTAATTCACTATTTTAATTAAGTGAATTACTCTCAATATTTATGAAATTTAATTCATAACAATTCCATTGCCAATAAGGCATAATAATCAAATTATAGTATTTCATACTTAAACTCAAAACATCTCATAATAATTTAATTATTAAATTCCTATTTTAATAACTTATAAAAATTCGGGTTATCACATCCTTCCCTCCTTATAAGGATTCTGTCCTCGGAATCACCGAAACCCTACCTTACTCAGGTTTTCATCAAATCTCTTTGTTGAATAACTTCAACACTTTACCTTAATATAGGTTTTCTATTTCCTACCCCCAAAATTCTCGATAATAAATTCTTATAAGTTTTATTTCATAACTTTCACTTGAACTTAATTATATTTTGAGTATTATATATTCTTTAACTCATTCATTTCCTTTTCTAAGGATCGTTATCATAAACACTCAGGATATTACATTCACCCATTCTTCTAAGAATTTCATCCTTGAAATTTTATTTATTAATCTTCATTCATTCAATCTATCAAAATAGATTGTAACTCTTGATACTGCTACATACAATTGGTCATGGCTAAAATCGGGCGTGATGATACAAATTCAACATGTGAGAGAGATTGCCTGACTCTTATTAATTGTCATGAAAAAGCAAACAACCAAAGGAAATTGTCTTTGTTGGAATTTAAAAGGTAATCTAATATTTGACGGTGTTAAGACCAAGCGAGGTATGAAAACTTTGTGTCCAAAATTGCTGACTAAAATTACTTTTGCTTCTATCAGATGTTTTCCCAATTGAGTTACTATTAATCTCGTGACATTGCACAAACCAAATCACTGATCTATATTTCGGAGCAACATTACAGGAATCCCAATCTTCAATGTTATCTTGTGGTTTGACATTCCAGAAGATGTAATGCTTGTTAGGTTTGTAATATTCATGAACGCAATCAAATTGCACAAAATAAGCGAAAACGTGTAAAAATCAGAGTTTAAAATTTTTACAAACCATATACCCGGATCATCATTTATGCACAATTATTAATTAAACGAAAAGATATGAAGAAAAAGAATCATACCCTTGAATATTCGAGCTTCCTCAGGTACGAGTTCACCTCCAAATCCTTTCGCGTCCAACTTGAATCCACCGGGTTTGGTTCATTCCTTTGATCAATGTTAGCCACCCAAGTGTTTGGCCTCTAGAGGTGATCCACCAAGAAAGAATAAAGATTCAAGGAGATGGGTGTTTGGCAAAATCCTAGTTTTTATATCTCTCATAGAAAAAGAGCGTACTCTCCCAACTATTGGAATTACGTATGTTGTGAAAGTATCAAAAAACCACCTCACCCATAATAAGACTCCTCTTATTTATAGATGTAGGCAACCCTCCTTAATAATTAAGGAATTGGGTTTTATTTAATTAATTAAATTCTTTTAATTAATTAAGCTCCCTAATCTTATCAGGGATAATTAATTAAACTCTTGTAGTTAATTTGGCTCCTAATCCTATTAGGATATTTGAGAGTACTTTAATTAATTAATTCCCAAACTCCTTTAGGAATTAAATAATAATAATAGTAATAATAATAATAAGACTCCTCTTATTAATTTATATTTAATATTTCCAAAATATTAAATAATAAATATTAAGGTATTTAATTTATTTTATCACCATAGATCAAATTAAATATATTTAACTTATTATTACGATTATGTCATTTGCTTCTTAAATAATTATTCTTCCATTTATGGTGTGACCCTTTAGGTTCTCCATATTAAACCGGTTGTGAATAAATCAATTAGAACAATTCTAATCTTATTTAAATAAATAAATTAAACTATTAATTTATTTAAATAAATAATATTTATTCTACAATAGGGATAAGCCTCCCTAGCGATCAATGACTTTCCAGATAATATAGATTTCAACATTAATCATAAAAGAACATTTGAGTAAAAAGTTACCGTACAATTCAATCCTTCCACCATATAATGTGCCAATTAAATATAAGACATGGAATACTGTCAAGTCTTATTTTATTTAATCATATGTATTTCGATCCTTAAATGCACAACCCCAAATAATGCAAATTAGAAACTCCTTTCTAATTTTATTCTGCCTTGGCCAAGGACTATGGGTTGTCATTTATCGAATCACATAGGACATTTCTCTTCTTTTACTAGAAGTGGTAGATTCTTTATTGATCATACATTATCTCCATGTACAACTTATTATACCCAAGCATACCCTTTGATATACCCTAAGGGTCTTAAGGAATAAGTCAAAGTATAACTCATCATACACAAGATACTATGATGATCTCAAGTCCAAGGATCACTTGTCTTACTATCACTACTGAAATTCCTATTGATGACAAGTAAAACTCCATTAGGTATTCCTTAGCGAGCCACGTTCAGTAAACTTATTCTCTAATAAGCACCTACACACTTGCTTTAGTGTCTCCACACAAATGATCATGAGATCAATCATCCTCATCCAATGAGCATGCAACGTATGTACCAATCTATCCGAATTCACTAATCCCCAATTTAGTAATCCAACGATTGGGAACTATTTTAGTTTTAAGCTTTCTAAGAATTTAGATCTCATTAGAATGATCATCATCATTATTCTAAAAGCATTGCTTAAAACTATGGGTTTATCACATATTATAAAATAGCATCATGTAGATAATTAAAAGCCTTTAATAAATAAATATTTTTTTTATTAATAAATGAATAAGATTGTTAAAAAGTATATACTTTATCATCAAATATGATTGGCTTGTGTGCATACTACTTTCAATCTTCCACTTGCACTAAAGCCAATCGTCATGGTATCTCATACCTTTCTTCTCTAAGTGACGATTATCCTACTGTTGGATAAGCTTTAGTTAATGGATATGTAATGTTGTTCTTGAGAGTCCACTATCTCTATAGTGATTTCCCATCTTTTAATGATTCCTATAATCAAATGAAAGTGTCACAACACATGTTTAGATCCAAGATGAGACTTAGGAACTATTCCTAGTTCTATAATGAACTTTTCATCCAAAAAATCAACTTGCAGCTTCATTTATAGCTATATACTCTGTCTTTATCACTAAACCAGCAACTCTTTATTGTTTAAAACCTTTCCAATTCATTGCACCACTGTTCAAGGTAACCCTTTACCTTAATGTGAATTTTCTGTCGTCTTGGTCTGTCTAAAAAAAAACTTGAGTCTGTTAAGCCCTCTAGTTTTAATTTAGACCCACCATAAATTTAAATCACATCCTTAGTACCGGTTAAGTACTTAATATGTTTTTCACTGTCTGACAGTGATCTTCTCCAGAATATAACTGATCAACATCACATCTCGTACATTTCATTGCATACATGATAGTTACTCATGTGATCTCTCTTTTTGGAGTCTTTGGGGACTATTAAGAGAGATACACTCCATGGCTCATCAACATGAGATATCTCTTGGAGTTTGCCATGCTAAACGACTTTAGCATCAAATGAATATACGTTCCTTGGGTTAAGCTGAGCATCCTTTTAAATCTATCTATATAGATTTTTATCCCCGATTATGATACTCTTCCCAAATCATTCATGGAGGAATGTTTAGACAACTTTATCTTTACTGATTGTAGCATTAGTATGTCATTCCTTATCCATAATATATCAATATATAATACTAGAAATTTCATGACGCTCCCACTGACCCTTTTGTACACACTAGGTTCATTCTTGTTTTTGGTAAAATCAAACTCTTTTGATTGTCTCATCAAAACGAATGTTCCATATTTGAGAAGCTTGCTTCAATCCATTTCTCTGAGTGTCTAAAACTCTTACCTCATTGTATGTAACTGGATCATCATCTTCTATGATATGTACCTCATCATCATCATCTATGATGAATCCAAATCTCCCAGGTATCTTCGGTACTATTCCAGACTTACGATTCGGTTGTGGTACAATAGGTCTATCTATAGGTTCCTCTTATTTGACTTATAGTGTTTTGTGGTTCTTGAACTCTTTAAGATCTATTATCCTCCCACTAGCCCCTTCAATGATAAACATCTTTAACTTAGAAGGCATCGTGTTTTTTTCGCAACAAACACCTTTTGCTAAGTAGGATTATAGAACATATATCCTAAACTTACTTTAGGATGTCCCACAAATCTACACTTGTCAAATCTTATCCCAAGCTTATCCTTTGAAACTTTTTCACATAAGTTGGACAACCCCTTATCTTAACATACTTAAGATTAGGAATCCTCCCAGTCCATAACTTTTATGGAGTCTTGGGGCCGAATTTTGAGGTTATCTTTTTCGTAGATATGCAGCCATTTCTAAGACATGACCCTAGAATGATACTGGAATGTCGGTAAAATCATTATGGATCGTACCATGTCCAACAAGGTACAATTTTTCCTTTCATACATCAATCAATTATTGTGTATGAGGAGGCGTCCATTGTGAGAAAACCATTTGAGATGATTTAGAAACTCATTGCACAAGTATTCCTTCCTTGATCCGATCAAAGAATCCTAATAGTTAGCAAATTTATTTCATTTCTGAATTATTTGAACCTTTCAAATAATTCACTCTTGTATTTCAGCAAATACACACATTTAACTCTTTGAATGATTATCTCTTTTTCTTATACTAGTTTGTTCAATTTGCAAAATAATTTTTCACGTAAGTCAAGTATTCAAAATCCATTAAGTAATATTCTAGTTCTATACGAAACATTATTATTATAAATAGAACAACAATTGTTCTTAATTATAATACCAAAATTTTTATAGTCCAACAATAAAATGGAAATAATGTTTCTAACAAGAACTGGAATACAATAACAACTTATTAAATTAATAGATTTTTCTCGTAGGCAGTGCTAAACTATAAGTTCCTATGGTTAATGCAGCAACCTTTGCTTCATTTTTCACACATAGGATTACTTATCTTTGTTTAGCTTTCTACTTCTGCTTGGTCCCTTCATAAATCTATATTTATGATAACCAAAGTTGGTATCCAATACCCAAGTAGAACCTTGAATTAAAGAAAAATTTATTTTAAATCATGAACAAAATTGTATTTGTAACCGAAATTTCACTAAGCTTCTTCAAGTTAGCCTCTGCAAAATGCTTCTTGCAGTTTCTTTCCAGTGTCCAGGCTTATTGCAGTGGAAGCAAACTCATTTGCTATCCGTATCAGTTTTGTTCTTATTATCCTTTGTTTTTGCCTTTTTATTTACCTTCTTTGAATCGTTCTTCTTTTCAGAAGATCCTTTGGCCCTACCAGTAAGACATGGTCTTTCTTGGTTGGAAACTGACTCTCAATATTTTTCAACATGTTAAGCAAATCAGTGAGGCTGATATCTAGCTTGTTCATATGAAAAATTCACAACAATTGTGAAAGGAGTTTGGAAGTGAGTGCAAGATCAAATCTTGGCTCAACTCTCCATCCATGACAAAACCCGTTGTCCTAATTGATCAATCAAATTGATTATGTTAAAGACTTTTATCTGTACTATAGTGTCATCGATCATTCTAGATCGGAAGAGCTCCTTAGATATCTGATATCTATTAGTCCTACTTTCCTCACCATCAACTACTTAATGTGCAGGAATATAGTAGGAGCATCCATAGTTTTATGTTGACGCTGAATCTCGTTACTCATGGATGCGAGCATGATGCATTGAGCCAACTGTGCATCATCTTGCCACTTTCTAAAAGTAGCAATCTCTTCCTCAAAGGCATTGTCTGTAACCATTGCAAGGATAGGCGTATTAAGGACATAAATAGCAATCCATTTAATTCGGTCCAGTTAAATAGCATCTAATATGCTTCACAGTGATAGTAATTTAGACATTGTAAAATTCTGTAAACGAATTTGTAATTAACAACATTTTAGCATACATTCTTTTATTAATTACCAAAATAAATTAGGTCTTGTTTTAAATTGGTATCTCCCACTATTTTCTTCAAACTATATTACCCTCAATATATATAGTTCGGCAATATCCAATTAAAGATATGCTAGTGAGAATAAGGATCCAATTTCAAATGTATATAGTCTTGTGTGTGCACAACAAACTATATATAAATAAATAAGTAGACAACTCTTGTCAATTAGATCAACTATGTAACTCCTTGTATTTTGTCTCTTAAATCATAATGGTCAAGTGTGTGCACATCCGAACTAAAATGATTTAAGTTAAGTCGAACTCAAAGATTTCCATATAAGTGAAGAGAAAATCTCTGATACTTGTGTGTGCACAACAAAGAAGTAATGTTCAATTCCTTATAAACATCATATGTAATAAAAACAACATCTTAAATATTTAATACTTGTCATGTGTGTGCACAACAAACTCATATTAAATATTCAATACTCTATTGTTTCTATCATGCTAGAAGGCGACGTTCGATATTCCAAATATCTTTGAACGTTACAACTTAATATAAAATATTTGAGGGGTTTGTTATTAATTTGTCTCATCTTGTTTAGCACGCATGCACATATATATATATATATATATATATATATATATATAATACGTGTCATATTAATTAACATGCGAAGCATGTTTGTATAATATATAATATATATATAGTATAAGCATGCACATATAGAATACTATATTCTACCTAGATTGATTATGGACTTTTATTCTAGTTTGGTTCACTAGAGCCACCAAGTGAACCAAAAGGTCAAACCCTTGGGGTGCAAGAATTAATATTTAAACATAACTATTACATTTAAATCGGGCTCCATTACAAATGGGTCTCCACGCGCTCTTTGCTCTTTGATCTCCAATTCTTCAAAATTAATTCTAACTATTCCTATTACAAAACTATTTAAAAATAAATAGAAACCTTGATCGTGATCGAGGGAAGTACATAGGAGGGAGATAGAATTTACATTAAGAAAAATTAGAGAAGACGAGGTACGCAGACCCCATTTAATAAAATCCATACATTCATGCATCCAACTAAAATAAAATCCAATCACATTGGTCAATAGTCCATAATCAATCTCATTTATTATCATACACATCACCATATGCATCAATAAATGACATTCATCTCATGAATAGTAAACATTCAATATATATATTGATATCATTTAATGGGCAAATTTAGTTAGTATAAAATCTAATTTTGAATCAAAATAAACTCCTTTATTTTAATCCAAATTTAAATCAAAATAAAACTCTTTTATTTTAATTTATCCAATTTTGAATAAAATAAACTATTTTATTTTAATCAAAATCTTTAATCAAAATAAACTCCTTTATTTTAATTAATTATTGAATCTAATTCCATGAAAAAAAAATTAATAAAGGAAACACTGATTCTCTTTCCTATTTACAAATAAACTCCTTTATTTTGAATAATATGAAATCTTATTCCATATCTAAATAAACTCCTTTATTTAAGGAAATTAGGATTCTCTTACCTATTCACAAATAAACTCTTTTATTTTGAATAATATGAAATCTTATTTCATATCTAAATAAATTCTTTTATTTAAGGAAACATGGAATCAAATTTCAACTCTAATTAGTTATTATGGAATCCAATTTCAACTCTAATTAGTTAGCATGAAATCTAATTTTAAAATTAAAATAAACCTTTTTTATTTTAATATTAAAATAAACTTTTATTTTAATTATAAAATTATTAAAATATTATATTATATATATATATATATATATATTATGGTAATATAATATATATATTATATATATAATATTTTACGGTAATCAAAGAAAACGTGATGCCCATCATTCTTTTTTTTCCTTCAAAGAAATCCTACAGCAACTATAGTAACATGTTATAATCACTTAAAACAGGATGTCTAAAGATGTTGGCAACAATATATATTTGTCATATATAAAGTGTAAACAGTTTCCAGTGTTTTTATAGTGTTTTTTCAATAAAAATATACTTTCTTTTACAGTTTTTTGTTCAAACTTGCTCTATTATTTTTTATTTATTATTCTCATAATTGTGGTAAAAAAAAAAAAAAAATACACCGGACTGTACCGGTCATAACTGCACCGGACCGCCCCCCAACCTAAAGGAATTCAGTAACTAATTCACGTGATTAAGTACATATCAGGAATTCACGTGATTAAGCTATCAGGAGAAGCGAATTCGCGAATTTTTTTTTTTAATTAAATTTTATACAACATATTATGCCCAAAAAAAATATTCCTTAACACATCAATATACATATCAAATTAAAATAATTAATAATTTGCATAAAGGTTTGGCTTTGATACCACTGTTAGGTTTGTAATATTTATGAACGCAATCAAATTGCACAAAATAAGCGGAAACGTGTTAAAATCAGAGTTTAAAATTTTTACAAACCATATATCCGGATCATCCTTTATGCACAATTATTAATTAAACGAAAAGATATAAAAAAAAAAGAATCATACCCTTGAAGATTCGAGCTTCCTCAGGTACGAGATCACTTCCAAATCCTTTCACGTCCAACTTGAATCCACCGGATTTGGTTCATTCCTTTGATCAACGTTAGCCACCCAAGTGTTTGGCCTCTAGAGGTAATCCACTAAGAAAGAATAAAGATTCGATGGGTGTTTGGCAAAACCCTAGTTTTTCTATCTCTCATAGAAAAAGAGCATACTCTCCCAACTATTAGAATTACGTATGTTGTGAAAGTGTCAAAAAATCACCTCACCCATAATAAGACTCCTCTTATTTATAGATGTAGGCAACCCTCCTTAACAATTAAGGAATTGGGTTTTATTTAATTAATTATATTCTTTTAATTAATTAAGCTCCCTAATCTTATTAGGGATAATTAATTAAACTCTTTTAATTAATTTGCCTCCTAATCCTATTAGGATATTTGAGAGTACTTTAATTAATTAATTCCCAAACTCCTTTAGGAATTAAATTATAATAATAGTAATAATAATAATAAGACTCCTCTTATTAATTTATATTTAATATTTCCAAAATATTAAATAATAAATATTAAGCTATTTAATTTATTCTATCACTATAGATCAAATTAAATATATTTAACTTATTATTACGATTATGCCATTTGCTTCTTAAATAATTATTCTTCCATTTATGGTGTGACCCTTTAGGTTCTCCATATTAAACCAGTTGTGAATAAATCAATTAGAACAATTCTGATCTTATTTAAATAAATAAATTAAATTATTAATTTATTTAAATAAATTAAACTATTAATTTATTTAAATAAATAATATTTATTCTACAATAGGGATAAGCATCCCTAGCGATCAACAACTTTTCAGATAATATAGATTTCAACATTAATCATAAAAGAACCTTTGAGTAAATAGTTGCCGTACAATTCAATCCTTCCACCATACAATGTGCCAATTAAATATAAGACATGGAATACTGTCAAGTCTTATTTTATTTAATCATATGTATTTCGATCCTTAAATGCAAAACCCCAAATAATACAAATTAGAAACTCCTTTCTAATTTCATTTTGCCTTGGCCAAGGACTACTGAGTTTTCATTTATCGAATCACATAGGATATTTCTCTTCTTTTACTAGAAGTGGTAGATTCTTTATTGATCATACATTATCTCCATGTACAACTTATTATACCCAAGCATACCCTTTGATATACCCTAAGGGTCTTAAAGAATAAGTCAAATTATAACTCATCATACACAAGATACTATGATGATCTCAAGTCCAAGGATCACTTGTACTACTATCACTACAGGAATTCCTATTGACAGGCAAGTAAAACTCCATTAGGTATTCCTTAGCGAGCCAATGTTCGATGAACTTATTCTCTAATAAGCACCTACATACTTGCTTTAGTGTCTCCACACAAATGATCATGAGATCAATCATCCTCATCTAATGAGCATGCAACGTATGTACCAATCTATCATGATTCACTAATCCCCAATTTAGTAATCCAACGATTGGGAACTATTTTAGTTTTAAGCTTTCTAAGAATTTATATCTCATTAGAATGATCATCATCATTATTCTAAAAGCATTACTTAAAACTATGGGTTTATCACATATTATAAAACAGCATCATGTAGATAATTAAAAGCCTTTAATAAATAAATATTTTTTTTATTAATAAATGAATAAGATTGTTAAAAAGTATATACTTTATCATCAAACATGATTGGCTTGCGTGCATACTACTTTCAATGCTATTAAAAAATTATAGGGTGTAAATGCCTTCATAGCTGTTTGAGTTTTCATCAACCTTATATAGGACATCTTAGATATGGTATTTCATAACCTGGCCATACATACATCACATATTCGTTCACCTTATTTATAGCATCAAGTGTTGGAGCAAGGATGGCTTGGTCTTGAAAATAAAAGTCATTGTCAAATTTTTTCAATAAATAATATATGATATCAACAATTACTGCAAGGGGATTAATCGGATATTTGATAAGAAAATTTGGATAAATAACGGAGAGTAATGATAATAGCTCAGTAATGATAATATCATAAAGTAGTGATTTTAGGAGATAATAATTAAATTAGAAAGTATAATATCGAATGATTTACATTACCAAAATAGTTTAGATTTATAGTTATTTAGAGGGTTATACATTTAAAATATTAATTTGGGATTAAAAAAGTTGTGATTTTAGTAGATAATAATTAATTTAGTAATGATAATATTAGAACAGTTAACATTATTAGAAACAGTTTTAGATGTATAGTGATTGAGGGATTATAAAATCAAAATAATAATGTAGGATTAAAAAGTAATGATTTTAGAAGATAATAATTACGTTATGATAATATAAAAATCGTTTAAATTGAAAAAGTAGTGATTTAGTGGATTATAAAATCAACATAGTAACTTATGATTTATATTATTTGTTATTTTAATTTTGTTTTAAATGTTTTAATTGTGTAATATTATTTTGTAATATAATTATAAATGGTATAATATTATGTTGTAATATAATTAAATTAGTAATGATAATATTTACACTGATTTAGATAGGTAGTGATTTTATTATATCGTGTATTATAATATTATACCATATATGTATGATATAATGTATGATATAATTATGAATGTTATAATATTAGAAAAGTAATTATTTTAGGATATAATACTTATGTTTTAACATAATTAAATTAGTAATAGTTTAGAAAAGTAGTGGATTTTAGGGATTATAAAATAAAAATATTAATTTGGGATTAAAAAATAGTGATTTTAAGATATAATAATTAAATTAAAAAGGATAATATCGAGAACAATTGACATTACTAAAACAATTTAGATTTGTAGTGATTTAGTTGATTATAAATTCAAAATATTAATTTGGGATTAAAAAGGTAGCGATTTTAGGAGATAATAATTAATTTAGTAATGCTAATATTAGAATAATTAACATTATCAGAACAATTTAGATTTGTAGTGATTTAGGGGATTATAAAATCAAAATATTAATTTGGGATTAAAAAATAGTGCTTTTAGGAGATAATAATTAAATTAGAAATGATAATATCGAGCAGATTGACATTACCAAAATAATTTAGATTTGTAGTGATTTAGTGGATTATAAATTTAAAATATTATTTTGGAATTTTAAAAGTAGTGATTTTAAAAGTTAATAATTAATTTAGTAATAATAATATTAGAACAGCTTAACATTATCGAATGATTTAGATTTTGTAGTGATTTAGGGATTATAAAATCAAAATAATAATAATAATATAAAAAGCTGTTTATATTGAGAAAATAGTGATTTATGAGATTGTAAAATAAACATAGTAAGTTATGATTGATATTATTTGTTATTTTAATATTGTTTTAAATGTTTTAAACTACATAATATTATGTTGTAATATAATTATAAATGGTATAATATTATGTTGTAATATAATTAAATTAGTAATGATAATATCCTTACGATTTGGATAGGTAGTTATTTTGTTATATACGTGTATTATAATATTATACCATACATGTATGCTATAATGTATGGTATAATTATGAATAGTATAATATTAGAAAAGTAGTAATTTTAGGATATAATTGTTTTAAATGTTTTAAATAATATAATATTATGTTGTAATATAATTATAAATGGTATAATATTATGTTGTAATATAATTAAATTAGTGTGGGATGCACATTAATTATATAGAACATGTGTTACAATGTGGGAAAAGCACATGTTATTCAATGGTGCTATGTAGATAACAGATAATAATAGATAATAAATAATAGATAGATTCCATTCAAAATCTTACCACATCAGCACAACCTCATATGAACTCACGTAAATTGTTCATTCCATTTTAATAAAATAATTAAACTAATTTTAAGTTTCATGACAAAATTAATTATACTTCCAGTATCCCATAAAAAACCCGATTTAGATTCTTTTACTAATCAATTAGTGAAAATTACAATTTCAATTCATGTAAATTAATTTGATAATGTAATAGTTGATTTCTTGAACTACTTTAAAAAATATCGATTCTTACAAAATTATTATTTTAAAGATAAAAATAAATATTCACATGAATTTTAAATTGATTGAGTTTTCTATAAATTGGTTAAGCAAATAAATTTTCATATCTTTAGAATCAATTAGCGTGGTTCAAATAATTGGAAGAATTTTTGGAAGCTAATAGATTGAAGTTTTAAAATGAATATGGAAATAATTTTTAATTGCATGGAACTATGAAAAGTAGGTAAAATAAATCAAAGTCTAATATTAAAGGAAATTTACTTTTCAAATAATTAAAACTAATTTTTCATAAAAAGCAAGTTGGCCGTGTTTAAATTGATCCAATCTGGTTGTTGCCTAAGAGAGTTATCTAGTTAATGGATCCTAAAATAACGTGGTTGTTGATAATATCCATAAAATAAGGTGATCAATATATATATATCAAAGTAATTATTAAGGGTATTTTTGTCAAGGGCAATAAGAAACATTAATTAGGATGGACATGTGTCAATTTTATAGAACGACATATGTCAATTTATTATGTCATGTACTGTGATTTAGTATATATAATAGATTACTTAATCAAATAAGTTAATACAAAAATCTCCTTAAACTATTTTCCCCTCATGAAATCATATAATTTGAATATCCCATCTTTGATATATAATTTATATAAAACATAACATAACTTACTTAAATTACATATTTATTTTATAATTACAAAAATAAATATGTTACACATAATTTCTTATGCAAATACAATTATTTACATACCCAATATATTATAATATAATATCCTTTACCTTATTAACATAAATTCAATGAAGAATTTATTTACTTCGTTAAGCTATTAAGATAAATATAATACATTTTCTTTATTAAATTAATTTTGTATAAGAATTTATTCTAATACTCTTGGGTAAAGTATCTATAAATATTACATACTTAACCCGCCTATGTTTTGCTTCATTACGCAAATATATATATATATATATATACACTAACTCCCAATTACCAATTACACCAAACCTGCACACGTTACATATAGAAAATAATTAATAGTTTTATTTTCTCAATTTATAAATTGTTTATATAAATTTATTTACTTATAGAAAATAAAATTTAATATATTTACCTTATTACGTCTACATACACGTCCTTCATAAATCATAAATAATTTATATACTCAAAAATTATTAAAATCCTTTACAGAATTTTGAAATCCTTAAAATTTCATACAGAACTGCCAATTCCATACACTTATTTTCTGTCTAGGATCTAACAGTGACCCTTAAATCAATCAATTATGATTTTAAAATTTTTCAAAATTCTCGGGTTGTCACATTCACCCCTTCTTCTAAGAATTTCGTCCCCGAAATTTACCTTACTCCTTATACCATGCACCATACACCATTCATACACATCATCACATGCTACCCACAACATCACTCACAAGATTTAAAATTTTGAAATCGTGCTGAGGAGTCATATAGACCATGAATTTTCATTTCTGAAAAGGTTTTATGGAAATTCATCCGCAAACCGTCATACCCTGAAGACATAGAGGGTGATTAGCCTGGTATGCCCAGTACTGGCCCAGTAACACTAGTTTTATCTATTTCTCGTCACTACCATAGGCACAAAATTTTACCTCAGTCTTATTAGATTCCACACCAAAACAATTTGGTTTGGAAAATTTCTTTCAATGAACAATTAGAGTTTACATAAACTTTAGTCTAAATTGAATCGAATAAAGATAGACTCATATCAATAATTCAATTCAATCGAAGTCCCAAATCACCATTTCTGTATTGATCTTGGTTCAATCATTCTATAACTATTCACCACTCTTTGCTTTAAGAAGATATAAACATAAATTGTTTATACAAGTAACACTTTTACACAATCTTATTCCCCAAAATCGAGTAACCTTAACTTATACACAAATCATAAACTATCTAACACATAACATTATTATCCAACTATACTATTACAATACTAGTACAAGACATTTTATCCCAAGTTTGAACTTGGCATTAACCTTTTCCTCATATCCAAACGCATTCGCCTTATCTCAATGTTTATCATGATATAGCAAGGGTGAGCATGAAAGTTGCCCAAAGAAGTTTAAATACAATTTAAGGATATATCATGATTGAAAGAGTCTGAATAATAAGCTAGCTATAATTCATCAATATAATTGAGAACTAGCACGAACAAATTTTTGACTGAACAAGTATTGAACATGAACAAATATATCTGGACCAACTAGTAATGAAGGTGATCAGCCTTTCATACCTGACTTATACATGCAATATGTACAGAGTACAATTCCACATGACAATCAACAATGATTAACCATAAGCATATCTAAATAAAACAACTCTTAGTAGAGTTAAGTAAAACTTGCCTGAACCGTTGATTACCGCTACACAATTTATAACGCTTTATCCGAAGACCTAATATTAGTAATATAGATCTCCAATATTAGAATAATATCATCACAATATAATACTATTATATATATATATATATACACACAGACACATAACCTAAACATATATAGCACATAATCCTATCACCACTACAATACACATAAGACTTAGCATCAAGTCAGAATATTTAAGTCTGAGTTGAACCCGATAAAATTCTAACATCTCGACGGTCAAGTTCGACAAACATCGAGTTTAAGTTCAACTAAACTCTGCCTAAACACTTAACAATTATCACAGATAATTTATTATTAGTCAAAATATTTTTCACAGGCTCGTAATAATTTTTATATAATTTAATAGTATTTTTTTTCATTATCTAATATTATTAATCATTTAATAATATTCAAATCACTTATTAATAAAAATAATAAAGGTCTCATACATTTTAATATGTAAATATTTTACATCATGAAGCTTAAACTATTTATATTCCATTTCAGAAATATCTTTTACCTTTACTCGCAATTTCAGAGTTTAAACAGGTAACACAGCTATTATACTAAAACTCAATCTACTATATTATTTCTTTAATTTAAATGATTTTTATATTATTTTGTCCATTCTTGAGTCAACATAGACCGTTTTCTTATATATACATATTTTATTTTGCTAGCACATTCACTTTATTTTTCGTTTTATAATTATTCACATTTTTGCTTTATATATTAAGTATATATATTCTGTTATGAAAATCTTAACTCAAAAACCTCCTTTTGAGCCCCGGAAACCTCAAAATATCATTTATAGCCAAATCTCGTCCCATAGGACTTTATTATATTTATTATGACTTACTATTTTGCCGGAACGCGATTCGGAACGTCGAACGTCAAAGTCGCTTGATGCGCCGACGCTCGGCGTTCGCTCAAATTTTAATCCTGACATGCATGTTTGCTCATTTTTAATTTTCAAATCCTAAGTCATATAACAGAGAAATTTTGGGCATGTTATAGACCTCATGTCATAGTATTTTAGAAAAATTTCTAACCGCTAAAACCAATCACAGAAATCAATCAAAATATCGAGCAAAAAGCATGTCAGTAATGTCTCGAAGCGTATTGTCAAGCACAAGACGCTTATACACAGCACACATTTGCCTTCTTTACCTTGCTTGTTGTTGCATTGCTTTGTTGCCCGCTTATCGAACTAGCTACTTCGCGAATTTCTTACGCATTGCTCGTTAATCGGATTGATTCCAATTTTGGATATGTTATACATGGTATACCAAAGTATTTTTAAAAAATATAACCCAGTAATTTTGGACCTCTTAGGCAGCCTAAAACAGGCCCCAAAAATATCCACTCGCAACAATTTTCATCTTTTTCCCAGATTTACCTTCTTTCGCTAAAACAGTCATAACTTTTTCGTTTTAAAACATTTTTAGGCGATTCTTGAGCCCACGCGAAGCTAACTTCCGGGACTACAACTCTTCCCTACTGATGTTTTTTTCAAATTCCGAACATATCAGCCCAAGAAATTCGATCAAGTGGATCTGCACCCGACTTGTTGGACAGTTTTGACACTACTACTTTGAAATGTCATAACTCTCTCCTCCGATGTCGGATTTAGTCCGTTCTGGAGTCTATGGAAAGCTTATTCAGTGTACTACAACATATCAAAAGCCCAGAATTTTCTGAACATCCTAACTAACCCCGAATCTTCATTATAGGGGCAGTAGTCCACTAGTTTCTCTTAGTTTTAAAAACTGATTTGCTTTTCTTTCTTTGGATCAAACTTGTAACACCTAAAATGTCTAGATCTACACATAACACACCATATAACATGTAGATCTAAGATTTTTAAAGTTCAAGAAACATAACTTCATTATTTCATCACAACCAACCAAAATAAATTACATAAAATAACTTATTATGGTTTGATTTTTATACCTTATTCTTATGGCTTTATTCTTCTCCTTGATGATCCTAGATGGCAAAGAAAATAGTCTCTTCCTCCTCTCTTATTCCCATGGCAGCAGCAGCCCCTCACGCTCTCTCTCTCTTTCTATTTTATTTTCTTAGCTTTTAGGAATGAAGTAAAAGTTTTAATGTGGAATGAATAGGGAGGTATTTATAGAACTATAATATGTATACTTACAATATATACATATATGCAATATCTTTCCACAATCTTCCATCTCTCTCTTCTTTGTTTTTTTGCTAGATTTGCTTTCTCTCTCTCTAATCTTTCATATCTACCAAATATTTTCTCTTTCTCTTTCCTATCCTAGAAGATATTCAAGGTATCAAAGAAATTTAATTAGCATGTGATACTACTCCCTCCTTGACCGAGTGCACTCCTCCTTTGCCCAAAATTTTTTTTTATTTGTTTTCTTTCTCGCATCTCAAGTTGCTTGCAAACTCATGTAAAATAATGGCTAGAGACTTTAGGAGTGACACATAAGGGAAAGAGTGTAAAAAAAGAAAATTTACTCCACCTACTTATTACTCCTTCCTTTACACTTTTACCATGCCACATTTTTTTTTTTGGCCCATCTTGGTTTTTAGTATTTGATAATTTACTTGCTACATTTGACTTAATAATTAAATAATTAATTCAACTATTCTTTTAATACTTTTGTTAAGTAGTTTAATTACTCAACCTTAGTAACTTAATTACTTAATCAAATAAGTTAATACATAAATCTCCTTAAACTATTTTACCTCATGAAATCATATAATTTAAATATCCCATCTTTGATATATAATTTATATAAAACATAACATAACTTATTTAAATTACATATTTATTTTATAATTACAAAAATAAATATGTTACACATAATTCCTTATGCAAATACAATTATTTACATACCCAATATATTATAATATAATATCCTTACCTCATTAACATAAATTCAATGAAGAATTTATTTACTTCATTAAGATATTAAGATAAATATAATACATTTTCTTTATTAAATTAATTTTGTATAAGAATTTATTCTAATACTCTTGGGTAAAGTATCTATAAATATTACATGCTTAACTCATTGCTTTTTTTTGCTTCATTATAAAATTGATCCTAACAATTTTATTTTTCCCATGTAATAAACACACACACACACACACACACACACACACACACACACACACATATATATATATATATATATATATATATATATATATATATATATATATATATATATATATATCACTAACTCCCAATTACCAATTACACCAAACTTTCATAAATCATTAATTTATATACTATATATAGAAAATAATTAATAGTTTTATTTTCTCAATTTATAAATTGTTTATATAAATTTATTTACTTATAGCAAATAAAATTTAATATATTTACCATATTACGCCTACATACACGTCCTCTTCATAAATCATAAAATAATTTATATACTCATAAATTATTAAAATCCTTCACTGTAATTTTGAAATCTTTAAAATTTCATTACTAAATCGCCAATTCCATACACTTATTTTTTCCAATCTAGGTTCTAATTTTAAAGGAACCTTTCTAAATCAATCAATTATGATTTTAAATTTTTTTGCTAAATTCTATAATCTTCATGAATATGGTTCTCTAAAATTCACTTAGCACATATCCTTACCTTGAATCTTTAACTTGCAAAAGTGGTTATTTGCAAATTTGAGCTCGACAGCCCAGCAAAATCTAACAGTTTTCATGCATCACGTAACACATTATAACATGCTCAACATATATCTCATAAACATTGAACTAACCTAAAATACATGCTACAGGTCATATTACAAGTATAAAGATTGAGTTCCTTACTCAATCAGCATGCTTTATTCAATCAACGTAGTCATAAGTTGACTTTAACATTTCATACATTCACATATATATAACACATCATGCTCTTTGAGATAAAACTTTAAAAACAGTTAATCATCAAGTTCACATAACAAATAGGAACTGAAAGACTTGCCTTGATCGTTGTTTACCAATAATAGTTTAACGACTTACGACTATACGCACTTCACGTGCCTACTGCGATTATATAATCATGCACATTAACTATTAGTCACATAGCAATGCATAGTAGTTATAATGTAAACTTTACTCTATATCTCATAACCCTTCCTATTATCAATACACAATGTTCAATTTGATTGTGTTAACTTTCGACTTATAGCTCACTATGTTTTATATTCGAAGTTCATTCAAGTGTTTAAGTCTTGCTAGGACTGTAATACCCGAGAATTTCTGCGTATTATTAAATAAATATATTAATGAAAATAAATATTTATTTGAATATGAACGATTTCGTGTTATGAAATTAGATAACTCAATTATATTAAATAAATGAATAATTGAGAATATGTGGAGTTTGTGGTAAACTCGTTGAAATCCTTGTGTGGCATAGTGATGAGAAATACTAATAGTAATGTTACTCGGCGAAGAGATTATAAAATGAGCAATTAGGTAATATTAATTATCAATTGTTGTTGTAGTGTACTATTAGTTGTTAATTGATGTGTGGTATATTAATTATTTGATAATGAGGATTAATTAATGATTATTAATTGTTATATTATTTAATTGATAATGGTTATGGTGGAATATTGATTTATTGGTAATTAATTAATAATAGGTGATTATTATATAGATAAGTAATGATTATGGAAATCCATAAATATATTGATCAATGGTTAATTGATATTGGTAATAATTAATTAAGGAAGTGCATGATTTAATTACTTCACATAAATGAGTAAGTCAGTAAGATAATAATATTATATTGATAGTTATGTTCATATGAGCATATACAACCATACTATATGGTGCAGTGTGACATTTATGTGGCTATATATATTAAGTCTTATAAAACTATATTGTATAAGCATTGTGACTAAATATATTGGGACAATATGTTATAAATACATTATCTATGTAGCAATATGTATGTGGGCATGTGTGGAGATAATATACCATGAACTATTAAAGTATACCAGTGTAATAAAATGTACATGAATTATATGTATATTACATTTCCATATTTCATCTACTACATTGAAACCTTAATTATTAAGTATGACATTTAATTATACTATATAGTTGAGATGTGTATTAAAAATATAACATAAGAGTAAGGATGTGTAGGAGTATATCAAGAATGTTGAGTTAACTTGTTTGTCCCAAATTGAGTGTCCCATTTATCTCACATTTCTCAATCACGTAGATTTCATAAAGGTTAAGGCCTATAATCTTTTTCTTCTCCAAAGCTTTCTAACTAATGATCATGGGGGGAGTGGTGGTCATGATGAGATCTAACAACCAATTACCAACTCCTCCATAACCTTCATGCAATCCTAAATCTCTTGGTTTAATTTCTTGGATAATGGTTTGACATGGTTAGTAAATTTTCTATAAATTGAGCACTCTACTTCATGTGCTATGTTGCTGAGAATTACTTGCTTAGTTGCTATAATTAGTGGGAGGGAGTAATCTGATTTTGAGCTAATTCAAAGCGAAGGTATAAAAATTATGTTCTTAGTTTGAAGTTTTTCAAATTCTGGAATTGTTGGATTCTCTGCTAATCTATGTAGAATAGCATGCCATTGTGTTATTTGAGTTGATATACATATTTTGGAACATGATAACTGGTCTGGTTACAGGTGTAGCATCTCTTGTGTTAAGGCTCTGCTTGTGAGCCATTTTCAATCTGTTGAAGTGGCCATAGGCTAATATTCCATAAACTATCTGCACGCGCGCGTAGTGCGATCTGAGATAATGATTTGAGGTTTCTGAATTGTTTTGAGCATGCTATGATAGTTGGGTTAAGCCTATAAATGACCCTATCATGTGGTTAGATATTATTTTAAACATGTTATGTTGTTTTAGTATGATTTTGAGCTAAGTTTTGAAGAAAACTTCAAGTTTTGGAAAAGCTAGAAATGTTAAACTTGAATAATGTATATTCTGATCTTGAAAGCATGTTAGTATGGTTTTGAAATGCATGTCGGACATACTAACTTAAGTATATGAATTTCATATTGAAGCATGAGCATGTTAGGCTTATTAGTATGCTTTGCTAATGAAAATGCGAACTTTGAACGTGAATGTTGATGTGCTACTTTAAAAGTTAGAACCTGATGATTATGAGCAGGTTAGATGATACCTTTAGATACACTCATGTATCATAAATAAATGTATATATACCATGCTTAGTTATCGTAGTTCAAGGAAATCATAAACGAAGCATATTTCAAACAAAATGATGTTAAATACACATATGCGATATGAATACTCACAAGCATGTCTAATATGAGTTATATGACTACTTTATATGTTTAACAATCAAGCATGTTGGACTTTGTGATTTCATAACCTTAAATGGCCTTAATTTGTTGAGATGTCTAACTTAGGACCATATCATGCGAAACAGGACCTAGATTAAACTAGGAAACTGCAAAAGGATCCTTAACATGTTAATATGTGTTATATATGTAAGGATGTGCAAGCTAGGCCAAGCAATTAATTGCTCGATCTGGTTTGAAAAATGGGAGTCAGCCAGGCCAGCCGCGTCTCCTTAGTACAAATCGGTACGCCATGCATTGATCTGCTTTGTGGGATTAGTTTCTGCTATTAATTTGTAGAAGTTGCATACTTGTATTATTACTCTAGCATGCATTATATGACAAGTACATGTCCAATGTGTTAAGAAGCAAGCTAGATATATTGAGCAAATGTTTAATGATGTGATTATAGACTTTCAAGTGATAAGTCCAAAAAGTATTTGCAAACTATAAAGCAACGATTAAAGACTATGTTAATTAATTTTCATGGTGACTTACAAACTGATTTGGTGTTATAAGTACGTAAGGTATAAAATGGAGTATGTGAAGAGTATACAACTAAGTTAGATGTTTAAGTATGCAATTAAACTTACATATCAAGCATGAGCACATTTAGCTAATGAATATCTTATGTATATTACGTTAGGATTTGAAAGAGTATTGTTCACCGGTATTTAGGTAAACTGCGCTTGAGGCAAGTATCTGAACCCTACTATTACTGTTGCGCAATATCATTGCATTATTTTATTCGACAAATACCGTAAGCTTATTCCTTTTGAATACAAGTTACATTACTTTCTCGTTCAAATGAGCTAGTATGTTAAACCCTTGTGAAAGCTATTATTAATGTTGAAATTGGTATTTTCCTTGAATATTGTGAAAGAGTCGATGCCATTTGATTCGGCTAGACTATATGTATGTTTATAAAAACTGTCCAAACCAATTGATTGGTGCAGAAATCTTGAAAACTGAGTTGGACAACCCTTTTGGTAAGGGGAGTGTATGTTGTTGGAAACCCCAACACATGAATAAATATTATTGTGGTGTTATGCATAACGTAAAGTATTGTAGACTGATCATCTATAGTACTTGATATTTTTGGGTTATCAGTTTAATATTGGTAACTTTAGTGAAAGTTCAAGGGTCCTTAGTGACTACTCAGTATAAATTGCTTATCCAGTTAGATACATTGTTAGCCGTTGAAATTATATATATCTGTTGATTTATATTGAATTGTCATATCCCTTATTCATGATCCTATTCTGACACTTTGAACTATCTTAGAAATAACCCTTCGATATTTCAAACCTTGTGATATTATATCCTACACCCTTGTTGTATATTACTTGCTGGGCAATTTGTGCTCATCCTTGCTTATTTAAAACCTTTCAGTTAAGGAAGAACAGGGAGGTGTCTCTAGAGCAGACAAGGGAAAGGGCAAGGCTACCTACTAGATTGTCCTTTTTATGTTTAAAGCTATTATGTTATGTTAAGATTATTTGTGGACTATGTTTAAGCGTAAGTATAATCATGTAATAAGTCTATATTAGATATTATTATGTAATCTATTAAGCCTTTGTAGGTTCTTGAGACTTGGGGAATAATTATAATAAATCATTGTATATTATTCTAAAGTAGATTTTCCGTTGTGTATGCGTTATTTTAGATATTATGGTTTTACCATGAGAACGTGATGAACCGAATTCGAGTTACCAAGTGGAGGTCTGAATTTAGAGGCGTCACAGGTTGGTATCAAAGCCGTAGTTATAAACCTTAGGAGCGAGTGTCCTTAGATTATAACTCGGGAGAACTTAGAAGTTAGGAAGGAGATAAAACTCATGTAGAATTTTCCTTGAGAGACTTAGCGTGTTATAAAATATAACTTCATTCTATACAATGAACTTATGTTTATTCTAATGGAGTTGTTGTTTGTGTTGTCTTATGTTGGTGATTGTAGGATGGCTGACATGGGAGGACCTAGCCGAGTAGTAGAGGAGGAGCCGCGTGATATCCACGTAGTATTTGAGACACCCTTGATAGCAGAGCATCAGCGACCGAGTGGTTTACTACAACCGTTGGAAATACCAGAGTGGAAATGGGAGCATATTACGATGAATTTCGTGGTAGGACTTCCAGTCACACAGAAAGGTTTGGATGTCATTTGGGTCATCGTGGATCGACTTACGAAGACTGCACATTTTCTACCTATCAAGATCCGCTACAGTTTAAATCAATTAGCGAGTATGTACGTAAAGGAAATTGTTTCACGACATGGAGTGTCGGTATCGATTGTTTTTGACCGAGATCTGCGTTTCACGTCAAAATTCTAGAAAAGCTTGCAAGAGAGGATGGGAACACAGTTGAGATTGAGTACTGCTTATCATCCTCAAACAGACGGACAGAGTGAGCGAACTATACAAACGCTAGAGGATATGCTTAGGACTTGCGTGATGGACTTCAAGGGAAATTGGGATGACCACTTACCCTTAGTCGAATTTGCGTATAATAATAGTTACCATGCGAGTATCGGTATGCCACCGTGTGAGGCTCTTTACGGAAGGAAGTGCAGAATGCCTTTATGTTGGGACGAAGTCGGAGAACGACGAATACTCGGACCAGAGTTAGTACAACAAACTGCGGATGTGGTGAAAGTGATAAGGGCCAGACTTGTAGCTGCTCAAGATCGCCAGAAAAAGTACGCATATTCACATCGGCAAGACCGAGATTTTGAAGTCGACAGTTTTGTATTCTTGAAAGTATCTCCATGGAAGGGAAAAATCCATTTTGGCAAGAAAGGAAAACTGAGTCCAAGATTCATAGGACCATTCGAGATACTACAACGAGTGGGCGAAGTAGCATACAAAGTTGCACTACCAACTGAATTGGAGCACATCCATAACGTGTTTCACATATCTGTGTTGCGCCCGTACAAGCCTGACTACAAGCACGTGATTATGAACCCATTCAAGTGGAGAAGAACTTAGCGTATGAAGAAATTCCTGTCCAAATTCTCGATAGGAAAGAGCAAACCTTAAGAAATAAAGTTATTTCTTCTGTAAAAGTAATTTGGCGTAACCACGATGTCGAGGAGGCAACGTGGGAGTTAGAAGATAGGATGATGAGGGATTATCCCCATCTGTTTGTGTAACCTTGTAACAATTTCGGGACGAAATTTTTATAAGGGGGAGGATGTAATACCCGAGAATTTCCACGTATTATTAAATAAATATATTAATGAAAATAAATATTTATTTGAATATGAACGATTTCGTGCTATGAAATGAGATAACTCAATTATATTAAATAAATGAATACTTGAGAATATGTGGAGTTTGTGGTAAACTCGTTGAAAGCCTTGTGTGACATAGTGATGAGAAATACTAATAGTAATGTTAATCGGCGAAGAGATTATAAAATGAGCAATTAGGTAATATTAATTATCAATTGTTGTTGTAGTGTACTATTAGTTGTTAATTGATGTGTGGTATATTAATTATTTGATAATGAGGATTAATTAATGATTATTAATTTTTATATTATTTAATTGATAATGGTTATGGTGGAATATTGATTTATTGGTAATTAATTAATAATAAGTGATTATTATATAGATAAGTAATGATTATGGAAATCCATAAATATATTGATCAATGGTTAATTGATATTGGTGATAATTAATTAAGGAAATGCATGATTTAATTACTTCACATAAATGAATAAGTCAGTAAGATAAAAATATTATTCTGACAGTTATGTGCATATGAGCATATACAACCATACTATATGGTGCAGTGTGAAATTTATGTGGCTATATATATTAAGTCTTATAAAACTATATTGTATGAGCATTGTGACTAAATATATTGGGACTATATGTTATAAATACATTATCTATGTAGCAATATATATGTGGGCATGTGTGGAGATAATATACCATGAACTATTAAAGTATACCAGTGTAATAAAATGTACATGAATTATATGTATATTACATTTCCATATTTCATCTACTACATTGAAACCTTAATTATTAAGTATAACATTTAATTATACTATATGGTTGAGATGTGTATTAAAAATATAACATAAGAGTAAGGATGTGTAGGAGTATATCAAGAATGCTGAGTTAACTTGTTTGTTCTAAATTGAGTGTCTCATTTATCTCTCATTTCTCAATCACGTAGATTTCATAAAGGTTCAAGCCTATAATCTTTTTCTTCTCCAAAGCTTTCTAGCAAATGATCATGGGGGGGAGTGGTGGCCATGATGAGATCTAACAACCAATTACCAACTCCTCCATAACCTTCATGCAATCCTAAAATCTCTTGGTTTAATTTCTTGGATAATGGTTTGGCATGGTTAGTAAATTTTCTATAAATTGAGCACTCTACTTCATGTGCTATGTTGCTGAGAATTACTTGCTTAGTTGCTATAATTAGTGGGAGGGAGTAATCTGATTTTGAGCTAATTCAAAGCGAAGGTATAAAAATTATGTTCTTAGTTTGAAGTTTTTCAAATTCTGGAATTGTTGGATTCTCTGCTAATCTATGTAGAATAGCATGCCATTGTGTTATTTGAGTTGATATACATATTTTGGAACATGATAACTGGTCTGGTTACAGGTGTAGCATCTCTTGTGTTAAGGCTCCGCTTGTGCAGAGCCATTTTTTTTCAATCTGTTCGAAGTGGCGCGATACGCACTACTTCCATAAACTAATACTCGCGCGTGGCCGCATGTGCGCCTCTGAGATAATGATTTGAGGTTTTTGATTTGTTTTGAGCATGCTATGATAGTTGGGTTAAGCCTATAAATGACCCTATCATGTGTTTAGATATTGTTTTGAACATGTTATATTATTTTAGCATGATTTTGAGCTAAGTTTTCAAGAAAACTTCTAGTTTTAGAAAAGCTAGAAATGGTAAACTTGAATAATGTATATTCTGATCTTGAAAGCATGTTAGTATGGTTTTGAAATGCATGTCGGGCATACTAACTTAAGTATATGAATTTCATATTGAAGCATGAGCATGTTAGGCTTATTAGTAAGCTTTGCTAATAAAAATGCGAACTTTGAACGTGAATGTTGATGTGCTACTTTAAAAGTTAGAACCTGATGATTATGAGCAGGTTAGATGATACCTTTAGATGCACTCATGTATCATAAATGTATATATACCATGCTTAGTTATCGTAGTTTAAGGAAATAATAAACGAAGCATATTTCAAACAAAATGATGTTAAATACACATATGCGATATGAATACTCACAAGCATGTATAATATGAGTTATATGACTACTTTATATGTTTAACAATCAAGCATGTTAGACTTTGTGATTTCATAACCTTAAATGGCCTTAATTTGTTGAGATGTCTATCTTAAGACCATATCATGCGAAACAAGACCTAGATTAAACTAGGAAACTGCAAAAGGATCATTAATATATTAATATGTGTTACGTATGTAAGGATGTGCAAGCTAGGCCAAGAAATTAATTGCTCAGTCCTGGTTTGAACTGGGAGCCGCGCGGCCCCGCCAGTCTGCTGTAGGATTAGTTTCTGATATTAATTTGTAGAAGTTGTATACTTGTATTATTACTCTAACATGCATTATATGACCAGTACATGTCCAATGTGTTAAGAAGCAAGCTAAATATATGGAGCGAATGTTTAATGATGATTATAGACTTTCGAGTGATAAGTCCAAAAAGTATTTGCAAACTATAAAGCAACGATTAAAGACTATGTTAATTGATTTTCATGGTGACTTACAAACTAATTTGGTGTTATAAGTACGTAAGGTATGAAATGGAGTATGTGAAGAGTATACAACTAAGTTAGATGTTTAAGTATGCAATTAAACTTACATATCAAGCATGAGCACATTTAGCTAATGATTATCTTATGTACATTATGTTAGGATTTGAAAGAGTATTGTTAAGCGGTATTTAGGTAAACTGCGCTTAAGGCAAGTATCCAAACCCTACTATTACTGTTGTGCAATATCATTGCATTATTTTATTCGACAATACCGTAAGCTTATTCCTTTTGAATACAAGTTACATTACTTTCTCGTTCAAATGAGCTAGTATGTTAAACCCTTGTGAAAGCTATTATTCATGTTGAAATTGGTATTGTCCTTGAATATTGTGAAAGTGTCGATTTGCCATTTGATTGGTGCGGAAATCTTGAAAATTGAGTTGGACAACCCTTTTGGTAAGGGGAGTGTATGTTGTTAGAAACCCCAACACATGAATAAATATTATTGTGGTGTTATGCATAACGTAAAGTATTGTAGACTGATCATCTATACTACTTGATATTTTTGGGTTATCAATTTAATATTGGTAACTCTAGTGAAAGTTCAATGGTCCTTAGTGACTGCTCAGTATAAATTGCTTATCCAGTTGGATACATTGTTAGCTGTTAAAATCATATATATCTGTTGATTTTTATTGAATTGTCATATCCCTTATTCATGATGTTATTCTGACACTTTGAACTATCTTAGAAATAACCCTTCGATATTTTAAACCTTGTGATATTATATCCTACACCCTTGTTGTATATTACTTGCTGGGCAATTTGTGCTCATCCTTGCTTATTTAAATCCGTTCAGTTAAGGAAGAATAGGGAGGTGTCTCTGGAGCAGACAAGGGCAAGGGCAAGACTACCGACTAGCTTGTCCTTTTATGTTTAAAGCTATTATGTTATGTTAAGATTATTTGTGGACTATATTTAAGCTTAAGTATGATCATGTAATAAGTCTTTATTAGATATTATTATGTAATCTATTAAGCACTGTAGGTTGCGAGACTTGGGGGAATAATTATAATAAATCATTGTATATTATTCTAAAGTAGATTTTCCATTGTGTAGCATTATTTTAGTTATTATGGTTTTACCATGAAAACGTGATGAACCGAATTAGAGTGACCAAGTGGAGGTCCGAATTTGGAGGCATCACAAGGACTAATTATTGATTTTATATTAACACTATTCAATATCTTATAATATTCATTTCATTTGATTTAAAATACTTTTTACGTTCATTATCACTTATCACGACGTTTAACGTTTATTACATCACCCAATTTGTCTCTCATGTGTGTGCTTAGTATGCGAATACAACTTATCTAATATATCATTTATTAATTTTAAGCATCATTATACTTCCTAATATTCATGTTCTATAACTTAGAATAACATCTCTTATCGTCAAGAGCATTACACTTGCATACGTGCATGCCCGACGCCTTCCAATTACCTCCGAAAACACAACAGTCCTACAAATGACCATTTTGACCCTTCCTAAAGACCTCAAATTAAAAAACTTAAAGAAAAAAGTTGTATTTCTATTCGTCCTCGTTCCGGATCATCTTGAATCACCTCAATCAGAGTTCGTATTAAAATGTTATGACCGTTTTACCAAAACAGGTCAAAGCAGTCACACCTTGCACACTAGGCGTGCAGCCGCGCCCAACTCCTTCATAGATTCTGCGTGCCCGTGTGACATGGCAGAGTCCAGCTGCACGCCCGCGCTCCTGGGATGCGCGGCCGCGCATGGCTACGCCCAGATTACAGATTTTGTAATGTTTTTACTTCAAACCTTCGTAACTTCTTCGTTTTAAGTCGGAAATAGTTGGTTTTCGATTCTATGAACTCGTGAAACACTGAACTACTCATCTAAAGAATAATTTTAACATTTCAAAAACTTTAACACATCAATTTAAGGGTTCCAATTCAATGTTCATGCTATATTTTCATATTTTAAACATATTTAGCGAATTCGATCTCCACGACTTCGTTTCTTAACCAATTAACATGATTTAAACTACGTCGTTTTAGTTTCTTCATATACTAACATAATCCAATACCAATTTACAGATTATAGCAATTATTGATCATGAAATTTTGTACTTTCTAAGCCATATCCTATAAACATAAACACTGTTTTTACAATTCCTTCCTACAATCCCAATTCTCATGAATTTGACAAACAAGTATCAATCATATATGATGGGTAACAGATTATACATACCCAATAATCTTTATAAACCAATTCTTTACTCAAATCATGCATCATAACCAATTAAAGAGAAGAAGTTTTGATAAAACACAACTAAGAACTAGGGCTATAATATTACCTTTTTAATTTCTCCATAAGCTTAATTAGAGGATGAGAATATCTTGATTATCCTTCCTCTTCTTTCTTTGATTCTCACAATCACCCTTTTTTCAATTTAACAAAGGATTTCTTCTCTTTCTCTCTCAATTTCTCTCTTATTCTTTGTTTTCTCTGTTCTTAGGCTTTAGGAACAAAACACGTATATCAATATAACTGATATAAACATAATGCGTATGCATTATGGGTTCTTCAGTTACAATAACAAAGGGTCACTAAGCCATGCTTGGCTAGCACCCAAAATCTCCTTTTTCAATTTATTTTAATACTCCTCTATTATATGGTACATTTGTCACACATAACCAAACATAATCTTATAATTTTATATTAAGTTACATTGTGTTTATTAATAACTTAATTTATCAAATCACTCCTTATCATTATAATAAATTTATTTAATAAATTATTCATCCTCTAATTTAATTTTAATTAAATTAGAGGCCTTGCCATTCCATTAGCGTAATAAAATACGCACCGATTATAAAATTGTTTATCATCAATTAACTTAATATTATCATACATGAATAAATTATTCCATAATAATTCCCATCAAATATTTACTTTATAAAATAAATATCTCAACTAAAATATTTATTTTAACTAATAATTATCTTAACTATTTATAAATTTCACAATTAAATTACATTAACATATTACATTTACATGTAACACATTACCCTCTCAAAAATAAATATATTTACATTAATTCACTATTTTAATTAAGTGAATTACTCTCAATATTTATGAAATTTAATTCATAACAATTCCATTGCCAATAAGGCATAATAATCAAATTATAGTATTTCATACTCAAACTCAAAACATCTCATAATAAGAATTTTAATTATTAAATTCCTAGTTTAATAACTTATAAAAATTCGGGTTGTCACAGTGTCAGATCGTGATCCACGATTCACATCGAACTTTTGGAGGAGTTTGCAAGAGCAAATGGGAACACAGTTGAGATTGAGTACGGCGTATCAACCTCAGACGGATGGACAAAGTGGGCGGACAATTCAAACGCTTGAAGATATGTTAAGATCTTGCATTATGGATTTTAAAGGGAGTTGGGACGAACATCTACCTTTGGTAGAATTTGTGTACAACAATAGTTTTCACGCTAGTATAGGCATGCCGCCTTACGAAGATTTGTATGGAAGGAAGTGTAGAACTCCACTATGTTGGGATGAAGTAGGTGAACGTCAAATGTTGGGACCTGAGATGGTACAACAGATGACAGACATGGTAAAGCTAATACGTACTCGATTGGTAGCGGCTCAAGATAGGCAGAAGAAGTATGTTGATCCTCACCGAGAGAAGAGAGAATTTGAAGTAGGGTCTTATGTATTTCTGAAAGTATCGCCTTGGAAAGGAAAGATACATTTTGGGAAGAAAGGGAAGTTAAGTCCAAGGTTTATAGGACCTTTTGAAATTTTAAGAAGGGTAGGAGAGGTAGCTTATGAAGTAGCTTTACCTACAGAAATGGAACGTATACACAATGTGTTTCACGTGTCTGTGTTGTGTCCCTATAAACCAGACTATAAGCACATAATAGAGTATGAATCTATTCAGGTAGAAAAAGATTTATCGTATAAAGAACTTCCAGTTGAAATTGTTGATAGGAAGGAAAGTTTTGAGAAATAAGATAATACCTTCAGTGAAGGTGATTTGGAGAAACCACAATGCTGAAGAAGCAACGTGGGAACTCGAAAGTAAAATGAAAGAAAATTTTCCTCATTTGTTTATGTTATTATAGCGAGATTTTGGGGACAGAATCCTTATAAGGGGGGAGAATGTAACGCCCGAGAAAGTTTGAGTTATATGAGAATTAAATTTTTATTTGATTATGTATATTAAATGAATTTAATTGATTCTTTATGTGAGTAAGCTATGTGAAGGTCGTTCTATGACCTAGGATGTGCGGATGTGGTTAGAATTCTGGCTATGTGCTAGAATTAATTGTTTTGAAGTTCCAAGACGAAAATAAAAGTTTTCCAAGAAATTTTCGTAAAAACACTATTCATCCGTTTCTTCTCAGGAATTAAGTTTGAAATTCTGAGAAACGCGTAATGATAGAATACGAGGATGAGATGATATATGCAATACTATTTCAGTTATGGCAAACGAAGTTTTTGCATGCGGACTTAAAACCTAAGGGTTAGGAAAAATGATTTCCGAGAAGGAAATGAAATACGTATAATGATTAAGATGATTATGTGTACAATATACGAGTGTGATACTATTTAGTATACGAGTATAGTATGAAGATTTAATATGGCATACAATACGATTATTGTACGAGTACTATACGAAAAGAATATGTGAATTATACGATTGGTTTTTATTGGACTTAGAGTTTAAAGAGTTTGTATAATCCAATTGGACTTGGATTATATCAAGCTTAATGAATTATGTAATCAAGCCCAAGTTATGGCCCGATGTTAAGTTTAATTAAGCCCGATCCAAGAAACAGAATCACGGATCGAACCGATGGGTCACCGGATGGGTAATACCCATGGGTCAACCGATGGGGATGACCCATGGACCTTGTGGTCCAGCCACTTGGCCACCAAGTAAAGTGATTACTTGGTGGCTAAGACTTGAATATTAAGGAGGTTGGGGAGGATGACCATTATGCCCTCCATTTGGTTTTTCTATAAAAGCAAGCTTATGTTGTTCATTAGTTGTTTTACAAGAATTTTCCAACTTATATTAAGTGAGAGAAAGAGCTAAAAGCAAGTAATCATCTTACTTTGAAGCAAACGATAAGAAGTTTTACCAAGAACGTGAAGAACGAAAAGGTAAAATTTTGTAATCGTTAACTTTCCATCTTTTTGATTTCTTTGTCATAAAGAATCATAGATTGGTGGAGCATGCCTCTTATGGAGGAATAAGGATGGCTTTTAATGATTAAAGAATTGATAAGTCATGTATAAATAGAAATCGTAAGGGTTTATGTAAATCTAAACCGTAAGAACCATTGAATGATAACATGGTTGTTGATGGACAAATTGAAAACCATCACTATTAGGATATGTGCATCTTACTTTGTTAGGATGTAGATAAGGAATCAATGGAGTTGTTCCATTTGATTTGGCATATAAAACACGAGTAACGATGTTATGGCCAATTTTACGGAATTAGACGTTAAACGTCAAAAACGTAAAAATTCTGGATTAGTAGTCAAAAGTTGTCGTGTGACTTGGAAACATTAGTTTTCAATGTCAACAAGTGAGATAAGGTATTCAAGAGTTGTGGACTCAAGAATCATCGAATTCTGACTTAGAACGAAGAAAACGAGTATTGAACGCTCAAGAACAATAAATGAACGCTCGATAATGAACTTAAAAATGAATTCTGAGTTAATGGATTCATAAATAAAAAATTCTTATATAAACACTTAGAGTATGTAAAATGGGAGCTGAGGGCTTTTGAACGGACCAATTCGGACTTATAACGAAGAAGTTATGAGCCCGGGAAGTTCATCAAAATTTTTAACTGTCAAAAATTTACGGGATCAAGTCAACAATCATAGGCCCAGCACAAAGCTTGCTAGAAGCGCGCCATGAGCCATGCAGTGATGTAGGAGCTATGGAGGAGTGGCACCGTAGCGCCAATATTAGGCCTAAAGCCGGCGCCGTAGCGCCAAGACAGGGAAAATGTTGGGCAAGTTAGGTATGAACTCAAATATTTCAAGACCGCTATAAGCCAAGTTTATATACTTAAAGTACATACTAAAACCATTCCTATGTTACATATATTAACATATATTCTGATGAACTTAGGAATCAAACAGAAGTTGTTAGTAAGTAAACGAAGAAGGCGAAGTGTAAATAAGTAAACCATGAACGATATTCAACGTTGGTACTTCACGAATGATGATAGAGTTTTAGTTAGTAACGTAAGAACGTTAACAAGCCATGATGAAGGGTAGTAAGTCGAATTGACATTATTAATGAAATAAAGTTAACTAAAATATAGAAGAGAAAGAAGTTGGTAGAAATAATGTGATTGATTGTTTGGTAGCTAATTATAGTGTGTTATGTGAATATATCATGTAGATTCTGTAAAGACTGAGAACTGTTGAATATTTTATTCAAAGACGCTTAAAGGAAAGTTTTCTTAACGCTTGTCTAACCTTCGTGTTAGACAAGTTTTCTATGGTTCATGCTATGAAATGCATGAATGGTTTTAAAGAAAGGGTTAATGCCAGTTTTAACTCGGCTCGACTATTCTTAAGAGTTAGATTGAATTGTGTACATGTCTTCTTATATAGAAATGATAACACTATTCTATGCCAAGTATTTGGTACGGATTCAAAGGTAAGTTTGTCTATGAACAAACAAAAGTATTTTTCATCATTTATTCGATGGGCACGCGAGTTTGCCAAATCTTAAACGTAAACACGTTTAATGGATGAATGTTGATCAACATAGAGTACTATAGGCTGATCACCTAGAAGTGCTCGTAAAAAATGTCGGATGTACAGCCTTAGTGCTGTGATGTCCTTTTCATGTATGAAAATGGAAAGAGTATGTTCATGGTCTTTTGACCGGTTCAGAATTCCTAAGCTATTATATACTTTGGAATTGATGTTATGAATTGAAAAGTGTTAGTCAATGTTTCATAGTACTTCATGACTATTTGTTTAGTTATGGAAAATAATCATATAAATCATGAATGTGGTATTGACATTATACTTTGTTAGACTTGCTGAGCTAGTTGTGCTCATTTCTTGCATGAATTATGTGATTGCAGCTAAAGCCGAATGTACTGAGAATTCTAAGAGAGATAAAGACAAGGCTAAGATGGATAGATAAATATCTTGTAATAGACTAGTATGGTTGTATGTATTATACTTATGAACAACAAATGATGTAATCGGTTTATGAACCTGGGAAAGGATTTTTGTATGATTGTAATAAAAAGATAGTTAATACATTCATTGTTTTGTGGTTTCAATGGAATGATTATATGATTATGAGTATCGTGTAGCACCATATATCGGGTTGGAAGATACCCGAATTTGAGGGCGTCACACTTAATGCACGTCTTGGAAATGTGGAGCGGAAATTAGTTCACTTAGAGGGTGACAATAAGGAGCTGGTGGCAGAGGTTGCAAAGCTGAAGGATGATCTGAGAGAGGAATCTGCCAAACGAGCCAGAGCTAAAGATTCTTATGAGGAGGCTTCCCAGTGAGCAGATGTAGCCGAGGAAAAGGTACAAGCAAAGAAGGTCAAAATGATGGAGATGGATTGTACATTCAACATTGCGGTTAACAAAGCTCGGGATCGAGTTATGTACTATCTAATTTAGTTCGAGGACTTACCTTGGTACATGCTGGATCGTAGAATGATGTTTTGTAACAACCCGGAGAATCCGGATTGTTCAGAATTTAATATTTAAAGAATTAATTATTAATAAAATATTTTTTTAATAATAATATTATGTGCTATATGTTTATTAATCGTTCTAGAACCTAGGATGATTATAAATTGGGAGGATTCTGGCTACGAGCTAGACTGAACAAGTAAGAATTTTCAAGACAATGATAAAAAATTTTCGTGAACAAAATATTTTCGGAGAAAAAGACAAAATAGGCATTATTCACCCGACAAAACCCTAAGAGTTAGGGTTTGAATAACTGAAGCCTTTTCGAGAGTTCGGTATGTTAAAATGACATTCCGTCGAAAGATTTGACAATGATATATCGTGAAAAGTTAAGTAAGCCGATAAAAGTTTTTCTCAAAAAACGTGCAGAAATCGGAGAAAATAAAAATGATGAAAAGTATTGTTATGTACTTTTTATTTGTTTAACTACGTTAGAGGGAAAACGTGAAGGAAAACACTTAACGTCAAAAAATGTTTTTTAGTTTTTTGGAGATCCGAATAATACATAAAAGTTAATCGGTAAAGGAAAGACGAAATATCCAAAAATATTTGGATTTTGAGAATCCCAGTTTTTGAACTGTCGAATGAATTCTGCAAGACGGAAGCACGAATCTTCCAAGGGAAGCTTCATGAATAGTAAGGAGATTAGTAAGGAGGTGGGAAAAGTAAATCTATATAAGAAAAGTGTTAGTTGATTTTTTTGAAAAATCAACCAACACATTGAAAGAGGGAGAGAGATTGAGAGCTTGGAGAAGAAGAAGAATGAAGAGAATGAGCATGGATGCTCAGATCAAAGGTGATCGTGAAATAGAAAAGCTAGCGAATCACTGGCTTTGTCTAGAGAAAGAAGAATAAAGAAGAAATGTATTAAAACCTAACTTCTAATTTAGATTTTCTTTAAGCTTCATATGTTAAAAACATAACTTAATGAGACTAAGAAGTAAAAGATGTTAGGAATGATTTCATATGGTTGAAATCATGAGAAAATGAAGAAATAAGAATTTAAAGTTTACATTATAAATTTCTTAAGGAAGTATAAGTTTCGTAATGAATTTGAGCGATCCGAATGAATCATATGAACAATTCAGTGAAATTAGTAAGGAGTGGTGTTTTATAACATCAAATTCCAAGAAAAAGTGAAATCGTAATCAAAATATTGATTAAAAATGAAGAACGAACGAAGAACGCAAAGAACACGTGAAGAATACGAAGAACGTTGTTGATGGACAAATTTAAAACCATCGTAGTATAATTGTTGTTGATGGAAAAGTTTAAAACCATCGCATATTAGATAGATGCTTATTTCTTGGTTAGGAACGGTAGAAACGTTCATGAAAAATGGATTAAAACGTAGCTATAACGAAGTTATGGCAAAAATTTTGTAAAAGACGAACGAGAATTAAAAAGTGTGTAAATGAATCCAAAGGTGTAGAGTTTCATAAGAATGTAAGAGAACGTAGAAAACATGAGTCATGGACTCAAGAACGAACGAGTTCCGAGTTCGGAAGACCGAATTACGGATGAACGAACGAAGAACGTTAATAACATAAAATGAACAAAGGACAAAGATTAAGCCAATTGAATGGCATGTTAATGGATTCAGAATGAAGTTTTATCCAAGGGGGATTTAATTATGTAAGATAAGGAAGAGAATGGCTTTAGAATGACCTCATTCTGAGTTATAATGAATAAGTTATGAGATCGGGAAGGAAGCATCTCAAAACAATTTAATACTTAGAATTTTTTTTCAAGAATTAGGGCTTATACTTACATGCATGACCTTGACCTTTGCTTTGTAAGGTGGCGCCACATTGCCAGACCGAGGATTTGAGCCTTTGGAAACTCGCTGTGCATCACGAGCTTTAACACGTAGAGGGTTGCACCAGTAAGCTAATGCCAAGAAGATAGTGAAGAGAACCCGTGACCTTGAACGCTGGTGCGAGGCAAAAGCCCAGTGATGAGCTTTTAATTGCTCAAATCCTGGGGAAAGTGTAACGAAAGCTAATGAATGTGTGGTTCATCAAATATAACACTTAAATAAGTAAATTAAACCTTTAGTAAAGGTTCAACATAAAGATTAAACGATATTAAAAGATAAAGAATGTAAACGCGGGTTACGGAACTGATACCCGGGGACCGTAGTTGCGATAAACGAATGTGGAGGATTGCTATGATTGTGATTCCTTAGACGTTAAGTTACGAGGGTAATGAATGACATTTTGATGT
Organism: Panax ginseng; assembly: GCA_020205605.1. Taxonomy (NCBI): domain Eukaryota; kingdom Viridiplantae; phylum Streptophyta; class Magnoliopsida; order Apiales; family Araliaceae; genus Panax; species Panax ginseng. Next base: position 111,079,955 of record CM035129.1, read on the forward strand.
TATGTTGTGGTAATGAGAGATAAGTGTAAAGCGTATAGACGCTGTGAACGCAACGTTATTGCTATGCACGATCGGTCTTAGCATACAACGAACGGTATGGCTTCGACATTAAGAACGAGTAATGAACATGGGTTTCATGTAATGAATAATGAAAGTATTAAGTAACATATGAATTATCAAGAAAGCCCTAACGAACGGTAATAAGATTAATGAAAGTCTAATATGAGTTGGATAAGGAATAAATCATGAGGTATGGCATTTAGTTGCCAAAAAGCCATAAGGAATAAGAAATTGACTTAACGAATATTATAGTTTAATATTTCGGATAAGTTAAGAGGTTGTGGTAAAATCATAACCTTTGATGGTTGACATATGGGAGCTGGGCTAAACAATTCCTTTAGAGAGAAAAGGTATATACGAAACTGGCAATCGATCTAACTCATTGTGATGACAGTGTAGATGAGATGGGAACTTGTTTGTTGGTTGTTTGTGGGAAACCACTCAGAGTACCATATGGACTACTAGCAGAGACGCAATGTGTGCTGAGTCTTAGAGAAGTTATAAGAAGAAGATAAGAATGCAAATCATCAAAAATGATGAATGTATGAGTAAGACATCTCCGTATTTCATGAAGCCGTAAAGCGGTAAAGGAAGTTATCGTATAAACTTAAGTTGATAAAACGTGAACCCTATGAAGTAAATTTAAGTAAAACAATGCGTAAGTCAAGTATATAACTAATTGGTGTATGTGTTATTTCCTTATGTGTTTTATAGGGATTGTAATGAGCAGTTCAGCATAAGTTGTAGTTGTGCGTAAGGCAAGTTTCCTAACTTCATTCATATTCTAAATGAATGCTAGTTTCTTAAACTTCTCAGATGTTGAACTTGAGAAGTTCTTTCTATGTGCGAATGTGCGATATTTGTACAAGGTGGTAGAACGTATGAGGCCTTGTGCCACAATTTGAACACTTCGGTGTTTCTATGAGATGAACTGCTCTACGATTTTACTGTTCAATATGAGAATGTTCTGTTTATACATGATCCGTTATTGTTAAGTATGTGCTAATGATTCTATCCAGACAGAATGTGTATGGAAAAGGTAAAAGAATGAAAGTATTTCAAAGTGAATGTGACTAATGTTTTAAAATGATAGGAATCAAAATTATTCCTATTATTCAAGCTGCTTCATAACCTTTGTTCGGTTATCAAAGTTCTAAAGGAATGTTTAAAATCTTGAAGTTGTTTGTTCAACTACAATGACTTGCTGGGTAATTGAATGCTCACACTTGCTTTAAATGAAAAATATTTTCAGTGAACGATGTTAGAAGAACTTAAGGATCCCATAAAGATCAAGCTGATCGGTATCTAGAAGAAATGTCATTCATTAGATGAATGAGAGTGAAGATCAATCGAAGACTTGTAATATAGAATAGTTTAATTAAACTATAGACTAGTTTAATAAACTATTATGTATCCTTGGTGGCGGATGAAAGTGACTCGTGTAAGATGTAAAGAATAATGTCATTATCATTATTTATAATGAACGAGGTTATAAGGTATTAGAACCTGGGAATTGAGAATGTATGTTGCTATATTTCACTATATAATGATGTATGTTGGAAATAAGTGGGATCGTGATGTACAAAATTTGGGTGTGAAGATAGACCATTTTCGGGGCGTTACAGAGTGGTATCAGAGCTTATAGGTTATAAACCTTAGACATGAGTACCTAAGGTTATAATCATAGAGAGAAGGATAAGAAGATCGTTAAGTTAAACGATTAAGGAAGAAGATCACCACGTGATCATAGTGAATCGTAATAACAGATGATCTGTTAAACGATGAATAATTTATAGCTAATGCTATGAATCAATGGTACTACGAAGTAGTACGGGAAGAAGAACTCAGATTGAGTTGTAAAGGATAGCATACGAGTTAAAGAAAATTTATATTAGGTAAAGAGAAAGTTAGAAGTAGTAAGATTTCAATTGAGGACTCATGTGATAGCTGAGTTGTATGAACCTTTGTTATGGGCAGAGGTTTATGCTTTGGTGTAACAACTGCTTAGCTTATTACAGTGATAATCATTAGAATATGTGGTTGCGCTATCAATATGTATATGACGAGAAGGTGAATCTTTTCGCATGTATATACTTGATAGCTAGAGAACGATAAGGTAGGTGCGAGTTCTTGAAACTCATACTTATGTTAAGTTCGTGACTCATAGTAATATGGTATTGTGGAAAGTTTTTGAACTCATAATGTGTGGTAAGTTGATTGATTATACTAAGGTATAAGAATGTTTAGACTGGAAATGAGTTATTTTCAGTAGACTTAGCATTGAAGGTACTAGAGAAGATTAAGTATTGTCTCAGGTAAGACAATGAAAGAAGATGGAGAATATGATATTTCAAGTCATCTAGCTATGCTAGATTTTGAAGTTTATTGAAATTGTGCTGATATATGCGTTTTGAAAATGAAAGAATTTGTTCAATTTTTGGAACCAATGAATTTTAAAAAGAAATATTCTTTATATGTCTATGCTAATTGTTTCGGCTAGACAGAAATTGATTTGAAATATCAAAATGAATTTTATATCATCGGTGCATTTGATGCAAGGATGGTAAAAGGATGGATTTGTTAATGCAATTGAACCTAGTGTTGGATGTTATCTTAGGATCAACAACCCGCTATGGTATGATGTATAATGACGAAGTCCTCAACGTACTATGAAAAGTATGGTATCATGACGTCATAAAATGTTTTGATGTATTGCAAAAGGAATTTAAAGAAGTAGTCGATGTCAATTGATTTGACTAGACGAATGTTTCAAGTTGATATCCAATTTATTGGTATGGTCTAAGCTACTTGATTTGGCTAAGACAAACTGAATGTCATGTTTAAAAGAAAATCAAGCTTTCTTTGAAGAAGTTGTACCAAACCAAATTATTTTGGTGCGGAATCTAATGATTAAGTCTGAGGTGAACACACCCCGAAATGGTGTTATACAATGGGTTAATCGCCTACGTATGAAAGAGGTAGTTTACCTTCTTGGTGATTGTAAACTGACCGTGGAAGAAGAGTTACGACATTATGTTGTTAAACCTAGTAAGAGTTCAAGGTCAATTTGACCCCTCAGCGAAAGTATGAAATGTTTTAAAGGAATTCTTATATTCCTCATTGTTCATTCTACTTCATAATTCTTGATAAGTTAAGAAGGTGAGGGAATGTTTGAAAGATAAGAACTTCTTTGAAGAGAAGTTGAGAAGAAGGGTAGGTAAAATTTTGAGGTCAAAATTCTGTGAAGAAGGGGTGAATGTGATGACCCGGGAATGGGTGTGGTTTAAAGAAATTCCTAGGACGGAATTTTTATAAAGGGGGGAGGTGTAACAACCCGGAGAATCCGAATTGTTCAGAATTTAAGATTTAAAGAATTAGTTATTAATAAAATGAATTTTTTTATTAATAATATTATGTGTTATGTGTTTATTAATCGTTCTAGAACCTAGGATGATTATAAATTAGGAGGATTCTGGCTATGAGCTAGACTGAACGAGTAAGAATTTTCAAAATAAAAATAAAAATTTTCCGTGAACAAAATATTTTCGGGAAAAAAGACGAAATAGGCACTATTTACCCGACAAAACCCTAAGGGTTAGGGTTTGAATAACCTAAGCCTTTCTAAGAGTTCGGTATGTCGAAATGACATTCCGTCGAAAGATTTGACAATAATATATCGTGAAAAGTTAAGTAAGCCGATAAAAGTTTTTCTCAAAAAATGTGTAGAAATCAGACGAAATAAAAATAATTAAAAGTACTGTTATGTACTTTTCATTTATTTAACTAAGTTAGGGGAAAATGTGAAAGAAAGACTTAATGTCAAAAAGTGTTTTTTAGTTTTTTGGAGATCCGAAGAATACATAAAAGTTAATCGGTAAAGGAAAGACGAAATATCCAAAAATATTTGGATTCTGAGAATCGCAGTTTTTGAACTGTCGGACGAATTCCACAAGACGAAAGCATGAAACTTCCAAGGGAAGCTTCGTGAATAGTAAGGAGGTTATTAAGGAAGTGGGAATAGTAAATCTAGTGGAGAAATGACTATTTTGCCCCTAGCTTTGAAAATCTATATAAGAAAAGTGTTAGTTGATTTTTTAAAAAAAATCAACCAACAATTTGAAAGAGACAGAGAGAACTTGAGAGCTTGGAGAAGAAGAAGAAGGAAGAGAATGAGCATGGATTCTCGGATCAAAGGTGATCGTGAAATAGAAAAGCTAGCGAATCGTTGGCTTTGTCTAGAGGAAGAAGAATAAAGAAGAAAGGTATTAAAACCTAACTTCTAAGTTAGATTTTCTTTAAGTTTCGTATGTTAAAAACATAACTTAATGAGAATAAGAAGTAAAAGATGTTAGAAATGATTTTATATGGATGAAATCATGAGAAAAAGAAGAAATAAGAATTTGAAGTTTACGTTATAAATTTCTTAAGGAAGTATTAGTTTCGTAATGAATTTGAGCAATTCGAATGGATCATATGAACAATTCATTGAAATTAGTAAGGAATGGTATTTTATAACACCAAATTCCAAGAAAAAGTGAAATTGAAATCAAAATATCGATTAAAAACGAAGAATGAATGAAGAACGCGAAGAACACGCAAAGAATACGAAGAACATTATTGATGGACAAATTTAAAACCATCATAGTATAATTGTTGTTGATGGACAAGTTTAAAACCATAGCGTATAATCTAGATGCTTATTGCTTGGTTAGGAATGGTAGAAACGTTCATGAAGAATGGATTAAAATGTAGCTATAACGAAGTTATGGTAAAATTTTTGTAAAAGACGAACGAGAATTAGAAAGTCTGTAAATGAACCCAAAGGTGTAGGGTTTTATAAGAATGTAAGAGAATGTAGAAAACGTGAGTCGTTGACTCAAGAATGAACGAGTTCTGAGTTCGGATGACCGAATTACGGACGAACGAACGAAGAACGTTAATAACGTAAAATGAACGAAGGACGAAGATTAAGTCAATCGAATGGCATGTTAACAAATTCAGAATGAAGTTCTGTCTAAAGGAGATTGAAGAACGTAAGATAAGGAAGAGAATGGCTTTGGAACGACCTTTCTGAGTTATAACGAATAAGTTATGAGATCGGGAAGTAAGCGTCTCAAAATAATTTAACACTTAGAAAATTTTTTCAAGAATTAGGGCTTGGCGCCACGGCATGACCATGCTTTATAAGGTGGCGCCATGATGCCGGACCGAGAATTAAGCACTAGAAACTCGTGCATGACATGAGCTTTAACACGAGAGGTGGTGCCACGATGCTAGTAAATACCGCAACACGACGAAAATAGTGAAGAGAACCGTGGCACATGATGTGGTGCAGGCAAAAGCCCAAATGATGAGCTTTTAATTGTTCAAATCCTGGGGAAAGTGTAATGAAAGCAAATGAACGTGTAGTTCATTGAATGTAACACTTAAACAAGTAAATTAAACCTTTAGTAAAGGTTGAACGAAAAGACTAAACGAGATTAAAAGATAAAGAATGTAAACGCGGGTTACGAAATCGATATCCATGGACCGTAGTCGCGATAAACGAATGTGGGGGATTGTTATGATTGTGATTCCTTAGATGTTGAGTAACGAGGGTAATGAATGACATTTCGATGTTATGTTATGGTAATGAGAGATAAGTGTAAAGCATATAGACGCTATGAACGCAACGTTGTTGCGATGAACGATTGGTCTTAGCATACAACGAATGGTATGGCTTCGACATTAAGAACGAGTAATGAACATGGGGTTCATGTAATGAGTAACGAAAGTATTAAGTAAGATATGAATTATCAAGAAAGTCATAACGAACGGTAATAAGATTAATAAAAGTCTAATGTGAGTCGGATAAGGAATGAATCCTGAGGTATGGCATTTAGTTTCCAGAAAGCCATAAGGAATAAGAAATTGACTTAACGAACATTATAGTTTAATGTTTCGAATAAGTTAAGATAAGTTTAGGTTGTGGTACAATCGTAACCTTTGATGGTTGACATATGGGAGCTGGGCTAAACAATTCCTTTAGAGAGCGAAGGTATACATGAAACTGGCAACCGATCTAACTCATTGTGATAACAGTGTAGATGAGATGAGAACTTGTTTGTTGGTTGTTTGTGAGAAACCACTCAGAGTACCATATGGACTACTAGCAGAGACGCAATGTGTGCTGAGTCTTAGAGAAGTTATAAGAAGAAGATAAGAATGCAAATCATCAAAAATGATGAACGTATGAGTAAGACATCTCCGTATTTCATAAAGCCGTAAAGCGGTAAAGGAAATTGTCGTATAAACTTAGGTTGATAAAACGTGAACCCTAAGAAGTAAATTTAAGTAAACTAATGCGTAAGTCAAGTATATGATTAATTGGTGTATGTGTTATTTCCTTATGTGTTTTATAGGGATTGTAATGAGCAGTTCAGCATGAGTTGTAGTTGTACATAAGGCAAGTTTCCTAACTTCATTCATATTCTAAATGAATACTAGTTTCTTAAACTTCTCAGATGTTGAACTTGAGAAGTTCTTTCTATGTGCGAATGTGCGATATTTGTACAAGGTTGTAGAATGTATGAGACCTTGTGCCATAATTTGAACACCTCGGTGTTTCTGTGAGATGAACTGTTCTGCGATTCAACTGTTCAATATGAGAATGTTTTGTTTATACATGATTCGTTATTGTTAAGTCTGTGCTAATGATTCTAGCCAGACAGAATGTTTATGGAAAAGGTAGAAAAATGAAAGTATTTCAAAGTGAATGTGACTAATGTTTTAAAATGATAGGAATCAGAATTATTCTTATTATTCAAGCTGCTTCATAACCTTTGTTCGGTTATCGAAGTTCTAAAGGAATGTTTAACTTCTTAAAGTTGTTTGTTCAACTGTTATGACTTGTTAGGCAATTGAATGCTCACACTTGCATTAAATGAAAAACATTTTTAACGAACGATGTGAGAATAACTTAAGGATCCCGTAAAGATCAAGCTGATCGGTATCCAGAAGAAGTTTCATTCATTAGATGAATGAGCGTGAAGATCAAGCGAAGACTTGTAATATGGAATAGTTTAATTAAACTATAGACTAGTTTAATGAACTGGTATGTATCCTTGGTTGCGGATGAAAGTCACTCGTGTAAGATGTAAAGAATAATGTAATTATCATTATTTGTAATGAACGAGGTTATAAGGTATTAGAACCTGGGAATTAAGAATGTATGTTGTTATATTTCACTATATAATGATGTATGTTGGAAAGAAGTGGGACCATGACGTACGGAATTCGGGTGTGAAGATAGACCGAATTTTGGGGCGTTACATGTTTCTTATCATAGAAGAAGAGCGCAGAGAAGTTGTTCGACGTCTTAATAGGTCGTGATAGGAACAGTATGAATTATGTGAATATCTATGGTAGTTAATGATGTAAATTCCAGTGTAAATAAAAGTAATGCAATATGATGATTTAATCCTGAAGATTCTTTATCTCGAGATAGTTGATGCAAATAGCAGTGATGCTATCGTATTATGTTAAAACTTTTGATATAAATAAAATATCAGAGTTTATTTGAGATAATGTGTTAAGTGATTATGTTTAAATATTTTAGTTAAGCCTTAAATATTTAAGGGACTGAATAAAGAGCTAATAAGCGTATATTTTAAAAGAAATATGCCGCCGAGAAGAAGAGCAAACCGTCAACCGGCCCAAGAAAGGTCGACAAACAATAACAACGATGCCAATGGTGACCCCGTTCAGTAGTTGGTGAACTTATTGGTTGGAGCAATTAATAATCAACCTCAAACTCCACCAAATACAACGTTCAAGGACTTCAAGGCGGCGGGACCGCCAGAATTTAAAGGCTCCATGAACCCGATAGAAGCTCAAACTTAGGTTATAGAGATGGAAAAAGTTTTTGACGTCGCCAGAGTCAGAGAGGACCAAAAAACCACCTATGCAACGTTCATGTTGAAGTCAGAAGCCAGTTATTGGTGGCAAGCAAATAAGGTCCATGAAGGAGAAGGTGTGATCACCTGGGAGAGGTTCAAGGAGATGTTCTTCGAGATGTATTTCCCGATAAGCTCGCAGAACCAAATGGAGGTACAATTTCTGGAATTGAAGCAAGGCAATATGTATGTACCAGACTATGTGGCAAAATTCAATGAGTTGGCTAGGTTTGCCCCGTATCAAGTACACATGAATGAGAGGAAAGCAATAAGATTTGAATAGGGACTGAAGCCCTGGTTATATAGCAAAGTGAGAATGTTTCAGCTAAACACTTTTGCTGGAGTACTGGAGAAGGTCATCCTCGCTGAAGGTGGGAACGATGCAGTGACCAATTACAATCAAGATAAGAAGAAGAAGAAGAAGAAGAGTGAAAATAAAGGAAATAACAAGGCCAGTGGCAGCAACACGGGAGGAAGTAACAATCAGAAGAGGATGTGGACTGATAACTCGTCAATTGGAAATCAGCAAGGAGGTCAGAAGAAGAGGATTGAAGCATGTCCGACCTGAGGAAAAGCTCAATTGGGGGTTTATATGAAAGGAAAAAGAGTTTACTCTAATTATGGTAAAGAAGGCCACATAACACCTAACTGCCCTAACCTAAAGAAAGGTGCCTGCTTCACATGTGGATCGAAGGACCACATGGCTAGGGACTATCCCAAGAAGGGATCTGGAGGGGCAGGAACATGAGGGAACAAGGGAAACAGTGGTGGCAATGCTCTAATTATCACAGGACCAACCATAACCAACCGACCAACCGCCAGGACATTCAACATGACAGTGCAGGATGTTGTGCAGTCTCATGATGTGATGTCAGGTATCATTCTGATCAATAAAGTTAATACTTATGTATTATTTGATTCAGGTGCTACTTGTTCATTTATATCTGATGACTTTGCTAAGAACTTGGAATTACCTAAGGACGAGTTAGGATACCCCATGAACATAGAGATTGAAAATAGAGAAGTAATCCATGTTAAGTACGTACACAAGAATTATAGGGTGGATATTAATGGTAAATTTATGAATGTAGATCTTATCCCTATCAAACTTAGGGAATTTGACGTTATCTTGGGAATGGATTGGCTATTCAATTATGAGGTTGTAATTGATTGCCAAAAGAAATGTATTAACCTTATGACTCCATAAAAGGTTGGGTTTTATGGCAACAAATTGCCTAGACAAGCGAGTTGTCTGACGATGATGCAGGCCAGGAAGCTGTTAAGACAAGGCTATGTAGGATATTTAGCCTACATAGTTGACAGTCATAAAGAGAACCCAAAGATAGAAGAGATACCAGTAGTGAGGGACTTCACAGACGTATTTCCAGATGATCTGCCAGAACTTCCGCCAGATAGAGAGGTTGAGTTTGTGATCGATTTGGGGCCAGGAATGGCTCCAATATTGAAGGCACCATACCGAATGGCTCCGATAGAGATGAAAAAATTAATGGTACAACTGCAAAAGTTACTGAACAAGAAATACATTTAATCGAGCGTATCGTCGTGGGGAGCGCCAGTGTTATTTATGAAGAAGAAGGACAAGATAATGCGGCTCTGCATCGACTACAGAGAACTGAATAAGGTCATGATTAAGAATAGATATCCATTACCGAGGATCGACGACCTGTTTGATCAATTGAAATGAGAGAAATAATTTTTAAAGATAGACTTGAGGAGTGGTTATCATGAATTGAAGGTGAGGCCAGAGGATGTACCGAAGACATTATTTAGGACTCAATATGGTCACTACAAATTTTGGTGATGTCATTCGGTCTAACGAATGCTTCTACAGCGTTTATGGACCTGATGAACATGGTACTTAAACCTTTTTGAATAAATTCGTGGTGGTGTTGATCGATGACATTTTGGTATACTCGAAAACCAAGGAAGAACATGTAGAGCATTTGAAGGTGGCGTTAGAGGCGTTGAGATAGGAGAAGTTATATGCCATGTTTTCAAAATGAGAATTTTGGATTGAGCGGGTACAATTTCTCAAACATGTGATTGATAAAGACAGAATTTCGGTAGATCCCTCCAAAGTCGAAGCTGAGATAAACTGGGATCAGCCAAAAACGCCATCAGAAGTGAGAAGTTTTCTTGGATTAGCAGGTTATTATAGAAGATTCATTTAGGACTTTTTTAAGATCGCAAATCCGCTGACGAATTTGACTAGGAAAGCTATGAAATTCATTTAGACGTAGAAGTGTGAGGAAAGCTTTCAAAAACATAAGAAGAGGTTGAGTACTACATGTAAGACCCCGAATTTTATTAAATAAAAGTATTCAATTTTTCTTATTATTCAGTAAATGGTTAAATTGATAGAAAGTAAAGTTAAGGGTGACATATGAATTTTTTTTTCAAAATAAGCAAGTGGTTATAAAATATTTATTGTTATCGGGGAATATTCGTTTATTAAATGGAATATTCTTGCTTTGTTGGGAATATTAAATGCATTTACGTGCAACCCATTTATAGGCCCCATAATGTAATAAGCTGGCTTGATGAAGAAAACGACAAGTTTGAGTTTTTATAAATAACGGCGTAATTGTTACCGTTAACACTGTTGGATTACCTGGTGGTTAAAATACAGTAATACGCATGGTTCCACATTAGAACACGGTATTGCATAATATTTTTGAATTATTGATTCTTACGTAAGAAGGCTCTACTTAATAATTGTTACAGTAATTACTGTTCAATATTTTATTTTATTGATTCAATAATTGTTGCGTTGATATTTTATATTATCGTTGTTTCAATAATTATCACTGCACAGTATTTTCCATTATCAGATCAATAATTCATAGTATTTGGATAATATTATTAGATAGCATTATTGGCAATGTCTAGAAAGTTCTGTCAAGGAGAGGTTTGGTCACCTAATTGTGCGTCAGTAAGGAGAAATCCTTTTCGGAAAGCCCCCTCTTTCCTGGGAACTGCCTGGTTGTCATTATTGTGATTTTGTAATATTATTTGTGAATAATTAATTATTGATTTATATGATAAGGAAATATTTATTTGATGTGGATATAAATGATGGATTTATTTATGTGGTTATAAATGAAGGAATTAGTGTTAAGGGGTTTTATCAGTATTTTGTCGGAATGGAGGTATTAAAGATCAAATCGGTGTTCTAAAGCTCTATTGCGTGCGTTATAATTTTAATTCGACCGTTGGATCATTGTGATTTTTGGATATGTTATACATATATAAGTTGATTATATGTCCACAAATTTTGAACTGTTAAAAATTAACGTATGATTTGTTATGAATTTTAAAAGGTGTTGAAAATCGTCCGTTAATGGATTTTGAATATTTTCTGTCTGGAATTTGGAAAAACTTAAAGCTACAGAGCTGTAGGGAATTCGATTTCGTGTGGAATGGACATAAAATTCATATTTTTCTGATAAACGACCTATTTTCTATGAATTACTGAAGTTTCAGAAAATAAAATAATTTTTATTAAAATATGGGTGGGACCCACTTTTGTTTGTTTTGAAAACATGTGCTGAATTTGTTTTCAATGAGGGCTGCTCATCTTGTTCAACAAAGTAGGCGTAGAAGAAGGGAGAAAAAATAATATTATTTTATTATTTAGTCTCCTTTGGCGTTCTAGCATTTTCCTATAAATAGGTGGTTATGTTAGAATTGAAAATCACACCAGAAATAAGTTTTCTTTTTATCTATATTGTCGAGCGTATTTTTGTGAGTATTTAGATACTTTGAGAGTTGCTATTCAGTGCAAGTTTCCTTTGGCTTTACATCCGATATTCCAGTCAGAAATACTGCTCTTTTGAGGTAAGGGGTGTTATTTTATTTCGTAATGATGTTATTCTTTCAATATCATTATACCAAAATATTGGTATGGATTTTATTGTGGAATTTTTACTTTTTTTGTATCGAGGTTACTATTCACGTATACGGCACTATTCATGAATACGACACTATTCACCGAAAAAAATGAAATTTTCTTCTTTTTGTCCAAGATGTCTATTATAGTTACTATCTTTGATTGTATCCATGTTTTGATCTTTATTTTTGAATTTTGCTTCAAAATTGGTTATAATGGAGTATTATTGATCTTGGATAAACTGTAATACGAATCCCTAATATTTTTCCTTCTGTCTCACTAGATTCGTTTTCTTTAAAATATTTTTCATCATCCTCAGTCCTAAATGATGATATTACTGAATATCTTTGGCCTGTAGTGCAAAGATGAATGATTAACTGATGAATATCTTTGGCCCGTAGTGCAAAGATGAACATGTGTTGAGATGAACATGACCAACTGGTGATACAAATGAATATCTTTGGCCTGTAGTGCAAAGATGAATATTTGATTAAAGATGTATATTGATTGTTGTTACAGGGATAAAATATTGATGATGGACTTTTAAATCTTAGAAGATAGTAGAACTCATTCTCTACTTGACTCTTCTAATGGATTTTTGTTTCCACTGCAGCTGTTGATCTAAAACTTGTTGTCTATTATATTTTATCAGATTTTTCCCTGTTGAAGACTAATGATAATTTGTTGTATATTATCTTAGTCATAATATCCTTTACTGGGCTAGTTTAGCTCACCCTTTTCCTTTTTGTTTCATTTTTCTTCTCAGGAGGTGAGAACATAGCAGGATCTAGTCGGGGTATGGAGTGATGGTTCTAGAAAGATGTTTAAGCAGTCCTCACTATTTCTGTAAAATAGTGTTTGAATAATTGTAATGAGGACTTATTTGAGTGTGGATTTTGTCTAGAAGACAATATTTGTATTTAAACTCACAATATGCATTGTCGTATTTTGCACGACAATTGTATTATTAAAGTTGTAGTTTGCTTTCTGTACCATGTATTTGGCGACTCAGAATGGGTGTTGTATACCTATTTTGGGGGCGTCACACTACACCTATGTTATCTCTTCTGGATGACATATGTTATCTATTTTATTGTTTATAATGATGTATCAGATAAAGGACTTGGATGTGTGCTTATGCCAAATGGCAGGGTCATTGCATATGCATCACGACAATTGAAGGACTATGAGAAGGGGTATCCGACCCATAACTTGGAGTTAGCTGTGGTTGTATTCGCTTTGAAGATCTGGAGAAACTATCTCTATAGAGAGACGTGTGAAATATATACAGACCACAAGAGTCTGAAATATATTTTTACACAGAAGGACTTAAATATGCGCTAGAGAAGATGGCTGGAGCTAATTAAGGACTATGATAACCCGAGATTTTCTATATAAAATAAATAAGAAATTTTGCGTATAATTTTTTTTTTTATTTAATGACGAGACTAAGTGTCAAGTAAAGTGAATGATAAATGCGAATACATTTATTACTTGAAAAATTAGAAATAATTTTGGAATTATTAATTACCACAAATTATATGGTAATAAATTTACATAAAAATTAAAATATTTTTATTAATTATTTTCATGAAAACATGATTGGAAATAATATATGAAGTGATAATTAGATTTATATAATAAATATTTTATTATATGAATTGTTCGTAATATTTAAGTTAATTATTTTAACTTGATTATTGATCTTTGTGTCTACGAAGAATAAGTCGGACATGAGATCCAAACCTGGATTGGGATTGTGATCAAGAGATGAGAATAATAATATTATATTATTTATATAATGATTTTACAATTACCATAATTATGTCTTTGGGTATGTGCGACGAGATAATATTGAGCAATGACGGTCGATTGATTAGGTCATAGCATATTACCGCATCTTTGTGAAACCCTAATTATTAAACTTCGGTTATGGGGTATTTATGAGTAGTATTTGTATATGAAATTCTTGTGAATAAGAATATCGGTAATTAGAAGAAACCCTAATTACTGTTGTACGTCGATAATTAGGACAAACCCTAATTATTATAACCCTAACCGGTTGAAATTAGAAACCGTAACGATTGTGTTAGTAACATACACAGATAATTAAAGAACCACTAATGGTCAATTAGAAACCCTAATTGATGACGTTGAGAAACCCTAATTTTAATTACTTACGGGTTTAATTTCAATGTTATTGTATAAGTGTTTTAATTTACCAAAGGATAGAAGTTAATTGGTAAATTATAAGAATTAAATCTAGTGATTAAATATTACATTTAATTGCCTTGTACAAGATTGCCCATACACTCTTAAACAAAGCCCAACCATCACCCATAACAAATCAGAAGCAAGAATCAAGAATTTTTGGCAAAAGGGTATAAGAACACTAAACCTAGAAATCCTTTGATTCGATGTTATTTGATGCAATTGATTGTTTAAAGTTGTGTAATAGAATGTTAATTGATGATATGGGTTGATAAATCAAAGACCCATAACATCAAAGTGCACGAATTTGAAGATTTAAGCAAGTTGGAAAAACCGAATTCTGTTATTTTTTCACCAAATGTCAGAGGCCATAACTCTTTGCTCGATCATGAGTTTTGTTCTTCAAAAGTTGTTATGTGTAGCCCGATATGTGGTCTTTAATCTGCAAAAAGAATCAAGTCCATATCATGTATAGATTAGAAGTTATAGATGGTCAAACATGGTTGACCGATCATGATAAACTGTTTTTGGGCGGCCTGTAATGGGGGCATTCTCGTCCACTTTTTGTACTTTAAAAGGTCTGGGCTTTTGATATGTTGTAGTGCACTGAGTTAGGAAGCCATAAGCTTTGGAATGACCTCATTCCGACCTCGGATGAGGGAATTACGGTGATTGGAAGGAAATGTGTCAAATTTCTCAAAACTGAAAGTCAGCAGCGGGATGTGCTATTCGGGACACTGTTTCGATCAGTTAATGTTTCCAAAACCTTCTGGGCTTTTGGTATGTTATAGTACACCGAATAAGCTTTCCATAGACTCCGAAACGGACAAAATCCGATATCGGAGGAGAGAGTTATGACATTTCAAAGTAGTAGTGTCAAAACTTCCCAACAAGTGCGGTGCAGATCTATTTGAACAAAATTTACTGGGCTGATGTGTTCGGAATTTGGAAATGGTCAAAGAATAAAAGTTGTAGCCCCAGAAGTTAGCTTCACGTGGGCTCAAGAATCGCTCAAAAATATTTTAAAATGAAAGAGTTATGACTGTTTTAGCGGAAGAGGGTAAAGCTGAAACGAGATTGAAAACTGTTATGAACGTCCACTTTTGACGCCTTGTTTGGGCTACCTAATGAACCCGAATTGGGTAATTCGTATTTTTAAAAATAGTCTTACATACCATGTATAACATATCCAAAAATCAGATTAATGGAGTTATGAGCAATGCGTTAGAAAATGCAAAGTGAGCTATTGAAAATTAGTATAAACCAAGTCTCACATCGACTAAATTGAGAACTTCACCATTTTCTAAACCTATAAATAGAAGGGTTTGGCCTTTGTTTCATTCACCAACAATAAGGCTTCCAATTTTTGAGAAAGGTTTTGTTGTGGGAGAACTTTTATAAAGATCTCCTTAGTTAAATTTTAGGCGTGGAAGTGCGTATTCAGATTGTGGAATTAGATATTTAGGGTATGTTTCTTATTTAATTTTGTAATGTTATTATTTTTAATTGTTAGTTAAAGTTTGAATTTTGAAAGTTTAGTTAGTGTTGTTAATAAACTAGTTAGTTTACTATGTTTATTTTTGCTTGGAATTGATTATGTAAATGAGTTATTTGTGATGACTTTTAATATTTTGTGATGAATTTCATTAATTAATAATTATTAATGATATTAAAGTTATTTAATGATTATATTAAATAATTTAGTTTAAAAATAATTTTAATATTATAAAATCATTTTAAATGAAAATAAGGTATTTAAAAATATTTTAAGTTATAAAATATAACTTTTAATATTTAAATGATAATTTCATTAATAATTAAATATTAATGATATTAAGATAATATTAATGATATTTAGTTTATTTAATGATTAATATTAAATAAATAGTTTAAAAATGGTTTTACTTATTTAAAAGCCATTTAAAGAGGATATTAAGGATTTAAAATATTTTAAGTTATAATTAATGACTTTTAATATTTGGATAAATAGTACATTAATATTTAAATATTAATGGTAATTATTTAGGTAATATAAATGTTTTAAAAATAGTTTGAGTTATTATAAATAACTTTTATATTTTAGCGATGGTTTCATTAATAGTTTAGTATTAATTAAACTATTAATGATAATGGAATTGTTTAATGTTTAAATCATTTAATTATGATTAGATATTTGAAAGTTATAAATTTTTACCAAACTAAGTGACTTGAGAGACCCGATTATGAAGTTACGAATTTGAAGAAGAACACCTATAGTGACGATTATATCACTATAGGCCCTTTAGTGATGATTTGAATTATTTTAAATTTTTCAATTTAAAATTGTGAAAATGATTAAAATAAGATGTCCGATATTTACGAGATGTTGAGGTATAGAATAAGAGTCTTAGACTCAAATATTTACCCGATAAAGTCATCGATCTGTGCAAACAAATGTCAGACCTTATAAAAGAAAGAAAAGACTACTATAAGAGCATGGATGAGATATTTGAAAAATGTATAAAAATATTTCAAGTATAGAATAGGAACTAAAAGTATGATCACTGTGATTATGTGATTGGACTATGTGCTGACTGTAATAGACAATACTATGTGTTAAGATATATTGTTCTAATCGAACGAATGATCTGATTATTGATAGGTTGTGATAAAGAGATAAAACCTAAGTTGAGATTTGTAATCAGCGAATCAGGCAAGTATCCTACCTTTGCACTTCCTTTATGCAATGGACATGAGTAAGAAGTTTCAGAATTATTCTATCCTGTCGCATGCATTATGTACTCTTTGATTATCGACATGTTAGCTCAGATATATATTCTGTTCATTGATTTCTATAAATGGTTATACAAGTGTCCCCACTTGGATAATCATGGCATTTGTTCACATGTTGATACACCTTTGTCAATTACCCGTATATATATGTTGAATTACATATTATTGTTGAGCAAGATTAAAAACCTTCGGGTTTGGAACCAGGCATGTATGAACATCCCTATATGGGAAGATTTTTGCGTAAGGCGGATAGAGTGAGCGATGAATTTCGTTCAAGTTATGTAGTATTGATCAATATAGGGTACAACGGGGCTGATCACCCTCCGTGCCCATAAGTTATGACGGTTTGAGGATAGAATTCCGCTAAACCATTTCAAAAATGAAAAGAATGTTCATAGTATGTTTCTTAAACCCTATTCAAGGGTAGAGCCAGAGCCAAATTTAAAGAATTTGAAAGAGAGTTGTTATGTGAATTTTTTATCAGTACAGATTACTTCACAACTTTCAATTCGTTGTAGAAGTGTTATGTAAAGAGAATACTTATATTCTTTCAGCTTATATATAATTGCTATTACTTGTTTGGGCACGTAAATGCTCATCCTTGCTTAAATTAAATGTTTTCAAGTTATGTATGAGCAACTTTGAAGGCTCGTGCACGAAACAAAGGAAAAAGGAAAGCTGATTGAATAAGTGTGTATTATGAGTTAATGGTTATAGTTGTATTGGTATCTATTCAAGTATTGTAAGGAATATATTTGAAGGTCACGTACCTGGGGAAGTAAACTTCGATGTATGTAAATTAAGTTCAAATATATTATTATTTAGTATTATTCAGCTTAAAGAAATGGTATCGTGGAGAACCGAGTTCGGGTTTCAAGTACCTGGATTTGGGGTCGTCACATATTTCACTTCCAATTCCAATTTCTCCATCACTGAAATTAGCTCCTCCTGAGCAATCAACATCATTAATTTCTCTCGCCCATTTCTACTCAAGTCGTTGACAACCACATTTACTTTACCTGGATGAGAAGCTGTTCCAGATGCAAGCTGGTACAACCTTGATGGATAAAGTTAAGGAGGCTCAACTTCAGGACGAAGAATGTGAAAAGGTGAAAAAGAATATATTCGAAGGAACCGAACCGAGATTCAAGATAGACAGTGAGGGAATACTGAGATTTGAGAGCAGAATTTGGGTACTGCCAGTGCCAGATATTAAGGAAGACATTTTAAGCGAGGCTCATAGCTCACGATATTTTATTTACCCTGGTAGTACCAAGATGTACCAAGATCTTCGAAAACATTTCTGGTGGCCAAATTTGAAACAAGATGTTGCATAGTGTGTTGCCAAGTGTCTAACATGTCAGAAAGTGAAAGCAAAACATCAGAGGCCGAGTGGGTTGTTACAACCGTTAGAAATCCCAAAACGGAAGTGGGAACATATCACGATGGATTTCGTGGTTGGCCTTCCGACAATTCAGAAAGGTTATGACGCAGTATGGGTTATCATTGACCGATTGACAAAATCCGCACACTTCCTTCCGATCAAAATCAAATTCAACTTAGACCAATTGGTAAGGTTATATGTGAAAGAGATTGTTTTAAGGTACGGAGTTTCAGTGTCAATTATCTCAGATAGGGATCTGCATTTTACATCAAACTTCTGGAAGCGACTACAGGAGTGCATGGGGATGCAGTTGAGAATGAATACGGCATATCACCCATAGACAGATGGGCATAGCGAAAGAACGATTCATACATTGGAGGATATTTTGAGAATGTGCATCATAGATTTTAAAGGAAATTGGGATGATCACTTACCGCTCATTGAATTCGGTTACAACAACAGTTACCACGCTAGTATTGGCATGCCGCCTTACAAAGCGTTGTATGGCAGAAAGTGCAGAACTCCACTTTACTAGGATGAAGTTGGCGAGAGATAGTTACTAGGACCAGAACTAGTACAACAAATAGTAGAGATAGTCAAAGTAATCCAAAAAAGAGTAGTAGCAGCTCAAGATAGGCAGAAGAAATACGTCGATCCACACCGTAAGAATGTTGAGTTCGAATCGGGTAGCTTGGTATTATTGAAAGTCTCTCCTTGGAAGGGAAAGATCCGATTTGGCAAGAAAGAGAAATTGAACCTGAGGTTCATTGGACCCTTCAAAGTTTTGCGAAGAATTGGTAAATTTGCCTATGAGGTAGCCTTACCTCTGGCCTTTAAACATATCCATAATGTTTTCCAAGTTTCTGTCTTACGACCTTATAAGCCCTATTACAAGCAAGTTATCGAATACGAACCCCTGCAATTTGAGAAAGATTTATCTTATGAAGAAATTCTTGTTCAGATAATTGACATGAAAGAACAAGTACTCAGAAATAAAGTAATACCTTCTGTTAAGGTAATCTGGAGGAACCACAACACTGAAGAATCTACGTAGGAACTCGAAGAACAGATGATGAAGAATTATCCTCATTTATTCGCTTAATTTGGTAGCGATTCTGGAGACAGAATCTTTGTAAGGGGGAGAATGTAGAGGGATGAATTGATTGAGTCATGTTTCTGGGGACGGGATCGTTTTAAGGGGGAAAAGATGTGACGAATGAGATTTTTGTAATTTAATTTAAATATTTATTGAATTAAATAAATATTTTTCAATGATTTAATTATTGGGTTAAATAATTAATTGATGAATTATGGTAGATTAATTTAATTAAATGTGTTACATTAATTAAATTAATGAGAATAATATTATAATTCAAATTATGAATTTAATTGAGATTATTAATTTAAATAAGTTGTCAAATAATTTTAATGTTGTTCTAATTAATAAAATAATTAATTGGATTTTTATTGAGAATATAAATTATGTGTTATATTTAATAAATGAGAATTTTAATTATGTGTTAATTTGATTTAATAAGTAATCTTGCCTTTAATTTAATTGAATTTAAATAATATTATTTGATTTATTAAAGTGTGACAAATAAACTATATAATAAGAGAATTTAATTAAAATAAATGAAAATGAGCCTTTTAAGGCTAGCCAAACATGGTCTTATAAATGTGGGAGCAGTTAATTGCGTAATGGCTTTAACTGACACCTATGTTGTGCTAGTATGCGCAATATATCAGTCCTTTCTCTTTTGTTACGTACTTTATTTTTCCTGAAACTTAACTTAGAGAAATTCAAAGAGAATGGAGGGAAAATTTGAGAGAATTGTGAGATTGAAGAAGAAATTGAAGAATCAAAAGAATTGCTATCATCTCCTACTAATCTAAACAAACAATCAAGGGTAATCTCTCATATTCAAGCTTTAATTTATGTTCTTGAATTTTCTCCACGGAGGTTTATTTTAGTTCTCTGTAAATTGAATTTGATGGCCAATTTGTTAAGAAATTGATTATATATGTTTATTAGCATGCATAATATAATTTTATATAATTTGTATGTGATTTAGAGTAATCAAATCTGTTATAGCATGAATAACTTGAGTTTTGATGATAAATATACAATATATGTGAGTGTAGTGTTAAAATTAGGGTTTTGGTTGATGAATTGATTAGATAAGTTTTTATATATGTTGACATGTGTGAATTAGAAACGATTTTCAGAAGTTAAATTTGTATGAAATAGGTTTTTAAGTAAATATTTGGGTTTTGTTATTAAAAGTACAAAAAGGCTCATTTTAGAACCAAAATTAGTGTTCAATCCATGTTGAAATCTTTAAATTGACAATTGATTATGTTAATACGTTTAAATACAAAAACAACACATGTTATACGGACTGATTTGGTTAAGAAACGAGTTCGTGCTGTGATGATTCGCTAAGAATGTCTAAAATGAGTTTTTCTAGCAAGAACAATGAAATTATGTGATTTGATTTGAGTAATTGCATGATTTAAGGTGGTAAAAACATGTTAGTAATATTGTATGATGTTTCTATGAAGTTTATATTTCATAGAAATCACAGTACTAGTTTAATTTGTATTTAATTGGAATTATTTGGGCTACGAACTGTCAAAATCGCGAACTGCAGAAGCTAAGTCCGTGTGACTCCTCCCCGACGGGATTTACCAGGCATTTTACCCCGCCCCGACGGGCATTTCTTCAGCTAAAAGCCCCACCCCGACGGGGGTGGCAGAGTCAAACAGTTTCAATTTTTGTCATGTACAGTCCACTACATGTTGGTCTAACCTAGTCTAAGGAACATAATAACGTGTTAGACATATAATAGGATGTCATATCAGATTGTTAACATACAGGTGATGTAATTGTGTGGTAATTTGATGAGTTGTATTAGGACTAAAATTTATGTCCATGAGAAGATATGATAATGATCAAACTTAAGATGTGAGAGTTCAGTCTTGTATATGACATTGATGGTAATGGGCAGAACTTAAACTAAGTTAACAAGTTGTATTAAAAGAAGGAACTAAACCTATAAGGTCAATATGAAGGTAACTAATGAATGTTGTGAATGCATGTAATGTGTAGGACGTTGAGGAATTGAATTGTAACTATACTTGTAGCTTGCGCACGAGGCAAGTTTTCCTTACTTAAAACTTAACTTTTATGGAATAATATTCTTTAAATTCTAAATTCTTAGATTGAACAAATCCTAAACTTATATTCTATGATGAGTAAGATCGTGTTATTAATTGTTCAAGTTCAATATTTCATATTAGATGTTATCATTCTTTTAAAGCATGATTCCCATTATATAATACTTATTCGATTGTATACCTCTTGAGAATTTATTATTCAAATTGAATATCATTTATTGTTGAACCTTGTAAGACTAGAGAACCCTTATTGATTCGACTAGTCTATAGTTGATGAACGTTCTAAATTCCAGAACCTTTATTGAACTTATCCAAACCAAACTTCCTTTAGTGCGGACTCTAATGATAAACTGAGATGAACAACCCTGTTATAGGGGATTATTGATGCTTTAGCATTAAGATATTGTGCACAGTATGGTACTAAGGACTGATCCCCCTAAGTACGAGAAGAAGAGCCCATAGTCTTATGACTGTTAAAGATTTCAAGTATAAACACTTGATAACCTAGGACATAGTTTAAGGTCTTATGACCCGCAGAAGTTCTTTTGATTCTTGTTATTTATTCTTGATTCAAAAGCTGAGTTTTTTTATTTCAGAAGTCTTTGATTCACTCGCATGTTATTATATTATTTTTATATTATTATACTTGTGGGAAATCGTGCTTACTCTTGCATAATAATAACATTGCAGTTAAGAACAAAAGGTCCGACGAGCCTTCTACTAGCAAAGGCAAGGGAAAAGTCAACAAGTGATGAAGACTTGTTGTTTATTTGATGTATTTACGTTTTAGACTTATGTTAATGTTGTGTAAGACTTAATATTTGTTTATGCTTTCGCATTTGAGATTTAAGGTTAGTATGGCATGGGATTGATGTAGTTACATTCAGATGTTATAACCCCATAAGGGGAGGATTTATTTCTATCTATTTTATGGTTTTCATTTATTATGGGTAAATGGACATATAATGCTTGTACAGTGAACACCAAATCCCGTGCGAATTGAAGTACCCAGATTTGGTGGTGTCACAACTATTTTATTTTGTCTTTTGTAGGTTAATGCACGGAAAGGGGCATATTGGGAACTTAGAAAAGCTAAAAGGGCGAAACTATAATTCTTCATACCAGCCCAGCGTCGAGGCGCTCAACAAAGAAGAAATTCAAGCGCTGGGGCAGTATTGATTGTTCGGATTATGGTACAAGGAAAGGAAACAAAAGGAGAGAGAAAGTATATTTCAAGGAGAAAAAGGAGTTTAGGAGGACTGACTTAGAGGAGACAAAAAGCTATAAATAGGGAGGAGATTATGGATTAAAAACACACATAAATTTTGAGACAGAACTGAAGCTTGAGATTGGAGATTGCAAAGGATCGTTGCAAGGAGATTCAGATTTGATATTGAAGACTGGAAAGCTTTACAGAGTTTTTCTTTCCTTCTCTTATTCAGTTTACAATTTAATTGTGATGTATTCCATGGAATTTTTTGTTTTAAATTTCAGTATGAACTAACTTTTTAATTAAGGCTACAATTGAACCTTTTATGCTTATGAATTGATTACTTTAATTAATCTAATTATTTATTCAAGTTAAGTTGTCTATCATATTTCATGCTTATTGATTAATTATTTGGCTAATAATTACCATGTTACACTAAATGAATTCGGGAGATGAAATCTAGGGTTAGAACTGAATGCAATAGCATGTATTCTTAGTTATTTGCATGAGATGAATAATTAGGGTTATGAATTGATTAGGAATATTTCTTTTCACTGCTTTTAACAATTGAGAATTGATGTTTAATGAACTTGATTCTTTTGTTTTGCATAGGAATAACGCAAAACTAATTGAGTTGAGTATTTTGATTTGATCACTTGGAAAAGGGCTTATAAATATTGTGAATTCCTGTTAACAACTCAAGTGGATTTAATAATTGGATAAATTGAGTAATTGATTTATATTGCATAATTGGGGATATTGTAGTCTTAAGCCTTTATCATCTGAATCAAATCTTTAATTTAAAATTACTTTTAGTAATTTAATTTAGTTTTAATTGGGAAATCATAAAATTCGGTTGTTTAAATAAAATTGGAGTGATATAAAATTAGTTGTTGGGATTTGTTAAATAGAATTTCTCGTGGGTACAATACTCTTTCTTATCACTTTATTACTTATTGGTCGTACATACTTCCACGCAATTGTTGATTGTGAAATCGGACAATAGTGTATTCACATTTATTATGTAATTATTGGGTTTTTAATGAGGAACCTTTTCATTAAATGTCTCATTATAATGGAAGATTAGGGGAAATGTTAGGGCATGATTATTTGGGTCCGGATGATTCGGTTGGCCATGATCCACGTGGAGGAAGTCTTCACATATAGGAACTTGTTTGGGAAATTAGAGAGCTTTAAGGAATCCAAGGTTCCTAATTGTATTTGATTTCTAACTTCTAAGGAAAATGTCAAAATAGAATCTGATTTTCTTCTTTTGAGGAAATTCATTTCAATCCCATTAAAAAATCTAACCTAATGATGAATCCTATTTCTATACGGGGAAGGGCATGTAGAGGAGGTGTGATCACTATAAATATAAGGTTTTACGCTAGTTCTCAGGTACACACAAATCATTATTATTTTTCAGCACTAAATAACCTTGTTCAGCATGTACTTATTCTCAAACTAGAGCTATACTTCGGCGATTTAAAGCTCTGTGATTTCGTTTATGTGCATGTTTAGACGTGTTTTTAGTTATTGTGGTGCATGGACGAATCTTGACGTTAACATGTCCAAACTCAAAAGTATATTTTATACACAAATTTAGAAAAATAAAGTAAAAAGAAAAAATCAAATGTATCCTTGGTAACTTACAAAATAAGTGATCCTTTCTTTATTTTATTAAGAGTCGAAATACATATAATTAAATAAAATAAGATTTGACAGTAATTTCATGTCTTATATTTAATTGGGATATTGTATGGTGTAAGGATTGAATTGTACGGTAACTATTTACTCAAATGTTCTTTTATGATTAATGTTGAAATCTATATTATCTGAAAAGTCATTGATTGCTAGGGAGGCTTATCCCTATTGTAGAATAAATATTATTTATTTAAATAAAATAATAGTTCAATTTATTTATTTAAATAAGATTAGAATTGTTCTAATTGATTTATTCACAACCGGTTTAATATGGAGAACCTAAAGGGTCTCACCATAAAAGGAAAAATAATTTTTTAAGAAGTTAATGACATAATCGTAATAATAAGTTAAGTATATTTAATTTAATCTATGGTGATAGAATAAATTAAATAGCTTAATATTTATTATTTAATATTTAGGAAATATTAAATATAAATTAATAAGAAGAGTCTTATTATTATTATTATTATTATTATTATTATTATTATTATTATTATTATTATTTAATTCCTAAAGAAAATTGAGAATTAATTAATAAAAGTACTGTCATATGTCCTAATAAGATTAGGAGGCTAATTAATTAAAAGAGTTTAATTAATTATTCCTAATAAGATTAGGAGCCTAATTAATTAAAGGAGTTTAATTAATTAAAATAAAACTCAATTCCTTAATTGTTAAGAAGGGTTGCCTGCATCTATAAATAAGAGGAGTCTTATTATGGGTGATGGTGGTTGACACTTTCACAAAACACGTGAATACGTAATTTTAATAATTGGGAGAGTACACCCTTTTCTATGACAGATAAAAAAAAACTAGGGTTTTGCCAAATACTCATCTTCTTGAATCTTTCTTCTTCCTTGGTGGATCACCTCTAGATGCCAAACACTTGGGTGGCTAACATTGATCAAAGGAAGCAACCAAACCCGGTGGATTCAAGTTGAACGCGAAAAAGATTTGGAGGTGAACTTGCACCTAAGGAAGCTTGAATCTTCTAGGGTATAATTCTTGTTCTTCTTCTTTTCGTTTAATTAATAATTGTGCATAAATGATAATCCGGGTATATGGTTTGTAAAATTTTAAAACTTTGTTTTTCCATACTTCTGCTTATTTTATGCAATTTGATTGCGTTCATGAATATTACAAACCTAACAAGAAAATCTCGCAGTCATAGTCTTTAATCAACTCCAACCATTTTCTCTGTCGCATATTCAAATCTTTTTGTGTAAAGATATACTTCAGAAATTTATGATCTGTATATATCTCACACCTTTCTCCATAGAGATAATGTCTCCAAATTTTTAGGGCAAACACCACTGCAACCAATTCTAAGTCATGCGTCAGATACCCTTTCTCGTAATCTTTCAATTGACGTGATGCATACGTAATAACTCTGTCATTATGCATAAGCATACAACCTAGTCCTTTATGAGATGCGTCACTATACGCCACAAAATTCCTTGTATCATCAGGCAATGATAATACAGGTGCTGAACTCAACCTCTTCTTTAACTCTCGAAAACTTTCCTCACACTTCTCCGTCCAAACAAATTTAACTGCCTTCCTAGTTAAATTCGTCAACGGAGTTGCGATCTTGGAAAAGTCTTGAATAAAACGCCTATAGTAACCTGCTAATCCTAATAAACTTCTTACTTTTGATGGTGTCTTTGGCTGATCCCAGTTTATTACAGCTTCAAATTTTGATGGATCTACCAAAATTTTGTCCTTATCAATAATGTGCCCAAGAAACTATACACGTTCCAACCAAAACTCACATTTTGAGAATTTAGTATACAACTTCTCTTTTCTCAACGTCTCTAATGTCACCCTTAAGTGTTCAACATGTTCCTCCTTAGTCTTGGAATACACCAAAATATCATCAATAAACACCACCACAAATTTATCTAAGAATGGTTTAAACACCCTGTTCATCAAATCTATGAACGATGTAGGTGCATTAGTTAAACCAAATGACATAACTAGAAACTTGTAATGACCATACCGAGTTCTGAACGTTGTTTTTGGTACATCCTTTGGCCTCACCTTTAACTAATGATAACCACTCCTCAAGTCTATCTTTTAGAAATATCTCGCTCCCTTCAGTTGATCGAAAAATTCATCGATTCTTGGTAACGGATACTTATTTTTAATCGTATCCTTATTCAATTCTCGGTAATCAATGCAGAGTCGCATCGATCCATCTTTCTTCTTAACAAACATCGGTGCTCCCCATGGCGATACACTCGGCTGAATATACTTTTTGTCGAGCAATTTTTGCAACTGCACCATCAACTCTTTCATTTCTACTGGGGCCATTTTGTATGGAGCTTTAGATATCGGGGTCGTTCCTGGCACCAAATCAATCACGAACTCGATTTCTCGATTTGGCAGAAGTCTAGACAAATCGTCTGGAAATACGTCTTCAAAATCTTTAATAATTGGTATATCTTCCAATTTTGCACTCTTCTTCTGTGTATCGACTATGTAGGCTAAGTATCCTACACATCCTTGCCGCAGTAACTTCTTGGCTTGCATCACCGTCAGACAACTTGCTTGTCGAGGTGATTTGCTGCCATAAAACACCACCTTTGACGGAGTCATAAGGTTAACTCATTTCTTTTGGCAATCAATTACTGCCCCGTAATTGAATAACCAATCCATTCCCAGTATAACATCAAATTCCGAAAGTTTAATTGGTATCAAATCTACCATCATCTCGTTACCCTTTATAACCACTCTACAATTCTTATATATAAACCTAACAGGAATCACTTCCCTATTCGCAATCCCTATGCTTAAAGGAAATTCTAATTCTTCCTGAGGCAAATCTAAGTTCTGAGCAAATTCATCAGATATAAAAGAACAAGTAGCACCCGAATCAAATAGCACATAAGCATTAATACCATTAATCTGAATGATACTTGACACCACATCCTTTCGATCGCAGACAAAGATCCTCGCATTTGGTCATATTAAAGTCCTCGCAGATGGAGTCGACTTGATTGTGCTAGACCAGTGATAGTTAATGTACCACCACCGTTGTTTCCCTTTCCTCCACTTGCACATCCCACTGTCTTTTTCGGGCAATCACGAGCCATGTGATCCTCGACCTGCAGGTGAAACATGCTCCCTTCTTTGGGCTAAAATAGTTTGGTGCAATGTGACCCTCCTGGCCACAATTGAAACACACCCTCTTACCTTTCAAACACACCCTAATGTTGTTCTTTCCGTAAGTAGCACAAGCTTCAAATTTTTTCTTTTGTTAACTTTCTTGTTGTCCTCCCGTATTCGAATTCTCACTCCACTTCCTCTTTTGGTTGTTACCTCCATTATTATTTCCACCAACCTTGTTTTCATTCTCATTCTTCCTCTTCTTCTGTTCTTGGTTATACTTGGTTAAGGCATTGCTTCCACCCTCTGCAATAATTGCTTTTTCCAGTACTGTCGTAAACGTGTTTAATTGGAACATTGAATCCTTGCTATAAAGCTAGGGCTTCAACCCTTGTTCAAATCTTGTCGCCTTATGCTCATCGGTATTAACTTGATAAGTAGCAAACCTTGCCAACTAATTAAACTTTGCAGTATATTATGGCATAGTCATGGTTCCTTGTTTTAGCTCTAATAATTGAACTTCCAACTGGTTTCGAGAACTCGCTGGAAAATACACCTCGAAAAACATCTCTTTAAATCTATCCCATGCTATTATTCCTTGTCCCCCACGAACCTTATTCACCTACCACCAATTGCTAGCTTCAGACTTCAACATGAACATTGCGAAAGCGGTCTTCTGATCCTCGTTGACTTTGGAAACATCGAACACCTTCTCCATTTCAATGATCCAGGTTTGAGCTTCAACTGGATTCATAGACCCTTGAAACTCTGGCGGTCCAACCGTTTTGAAATCCTTGAAGGTCGTGACTTGGGCTTGCGGTTGATTCGCAAGTTCTCCCGTTAACAATGTCACCAACTGCTGAACCGGGTTAGCGTTGGCCTCGTTATTAACATTAGTAGACCCCTCAGGAGCTGGTTGTTAACGTGTTTGTCTTCTTCTAGGAGGCATTTTCTGTTGAAATATACGCTTATTAGTTCATTACTCAACTTCTTGAATATTTAAAGTTTAACTTAAACATTCTAAGATTAAAGCTATAACATATAACATTTCAATAAACTTTGATATTTTTATTCATTCATAATTTTCCAAAACATAATAAGGACAGCATCTCTGCTATCGACCTCCACTTTTCTGAACTAAACAAGTTTTAGGATTACATCCTCATATTACCCCTTTATTTATCTCAAAATAAGGGATTTACAATTTATTTATTCACATACTTAACCACATATTATTATTATTCTTCCTATCTTGACATATTAAGACGTTGAGAGGCTTCTCTACGCTCTTCCTCCATAATATGATACGCCATCCTACGATCCATTACGAACCACGGCAAGTCTTCAAACTGAGGTGGATAGTAAAAGACTTGATCCTGGGCCCTATCAATCGCAGAATGAAAGGCATGATCCATTTAATTCATCTTAGCCTTCTTCGTTTGAACCTTAGCTTTAGCATGATCTGCACGATGAGTAGCCTTCATCCAAGCATCCTTTGCTCTAGCACGCTTAGCTGACTCCTCCTTCAAGTCATCTTTCAGCTTTTCCACTTCAGTCTTCATCTTCTCATTCTTAGCCAATAGCTCCTCTTGATGTCCCTCTGTGTGAACTAGGTTCCACTCCGTGTTTCCAAGACGTGAGTCGAGCTCCTGAATCTCCGCATCCTTCTACTCTATAGTAGCCTGACGCATCTCAACTAACTCCTTCAGCTCCTCAACCTTATCCTATAATTCTATATTACGGTCGTATAGCTCATCATACATCTCAGCTGATATAGAGTTTGGTAGAAACTCCACAGGATCCTCTTCTTCATCCTTTACCTCTATATCCTCAAAGTTCTCCTCCTTAGGATCAGACACGGGCTCATCCTCTTGTTCTTCCTCAGCAACTAACAGAGAAGGTTCCATCTTAATTAACTATTCCCGAACCACATGAACGTCTCGGGGTTCCTCATCCCTGGATATCTGAGGTATCACTTCCCTAGCTTGACTGGATCCTTCAACATTAGACATACTGACAACAAAATACTTTAAATTTTATTTATTATGTAACACTCTTCGATACTCGCGAGTACATAAGTTATTAACACATAGCACATAAAGTCTTTTATTGTTTATCTTTAATGGATGACTTAATCCATCCCTTAAACTCGATAAGAGTTTGACACCACTATGTTTTTTGTCTCCTTAAAGGTTACGTCCTAAGGTTTCCCCACCTACGGTTCATAACCTAAAGCTTTGATACCAACCTGTGACACCCCCAAATTCGGATACTCTATTCCCACAAGATTTGGTGTTCACTATCCTAAACAATTACAACTAACTACCTATAATAAAGGATGAAGACATAACTTAAATAACTTAAACAATAATCTTTCCCATTAAAGGGTTACATCAACTTAAATCAGTCCCAGGTAATCTAACCTTAAACTATTACATAAGTCTTCACAATACATCACATTATAACATAAATCTTATAACATAATTCATTTAAATAAATTCAAATAAGTCTTCATCACTTGGACATCTTGCCCATTCCTTTGCTATAAGATGGCTCATCGACTTTCTCAACTTTAACTGCAGTGTTAATTGCAAGAGTGAGCAAACAATTGATCACTAATATAAAGAATAATAATAGCAATAACATGAGATTAGATAATGAATACTGAATAATAGAGAACTCGTTCTACAAATTAAGAATATAAAACAAGTTTAAGATTTATATCTGAGGGTCTTAAGACCATGAACTATGTCCCCGGTAATTAGGTATTATTGTGACACCCCCAAATTCGGGTACTCCATTCCCACAAAATGTGGTGCTCACTATCCAAAACTATTACATCTAACTACGCATAATAAAGGATAAAGACATAATTTAAATAACTTAAATAATAATCTTCCCCATTAAAGGGTTACATCAACTTTAAACAATCTCAGGTAATCTAACCTTAAATTATTACATAAGTCAGCGGAATACATCACAAAATAAATTAAGTCTTATAACATATTTCATCCAAATAAATTCACATAAATCTTCAACACTTGGACATCTTGCTCTTTCCTTTGCTGGAAGATGGCTCATCGACCTTTTCTACTTTAGCTGCAGTGTTAATTGCAAGAGTGAGTAAACAATTGCTCACTGATATAAAGAGTAATAATAATAACAATATGAGTTTGAACAACGAATGCTGAATAATGGTGAACTTGTTCTACGAATCAAAAATAGAAAATAAGTTCAAATTTAATATCTGAGGGTCTTAAGACCACGAACTATGTCCCCGATATTTAGGTATTATTACCCCAACCTTAACAGTCATTTAGCCTATACAGACTCTTCTTTACGTACTTAGGGGGATCAGCCCTTTGTACCTTGTACTGTGCACAAACATCTAAACGTTACACGTACATAATCCCCTATGTTAGGGTTGTTCGTCTTAGTTTGACTTTAAGATTTCCGCACTAAAGAAAGTTTAGCTCGGAACTAGCTTATCAGTGGTTCTAGAATTTTAGAACACTGTTCAATTATAGACTAGTCCAATCAATAAGAGTTTGCTTGCTATTTGAAGGTTCAACACAACAATATAGAATTGAACAAGGTTACTTAAATCAAAGATTGAATAACAACAATAGACATTTGAGTAGACATGGTATACATGCAAAGTACTACATTCAAAAGAGTTAGAACAATCTCATTTGAATCAATGTATTAAAACAATATATGCTTTGAATATCAATAACAAGAATAAAGAAAGTGAAACTCGCTTGATGTAAAGAATTAGGTTACAAGAGCTTATATAACCATACACAAAATAGAATCAATAGGCTTGCTCAACTGTAATACAGGATTATCATAATGATAATTTAGGACTAGAAAGCTTGCTTGACAATAACAAAATAACGAAATTATGGAACTTGCATTCATTATAAAGAGAATGAAGTTAGAGAACTTGCCTCGTGTGTAAGCTACACAAGTAAAATAATGTTAGCTAATTACCCTACACATACCATTGAAATTTCAATACCAATTAGTTGTGTCAATATTAGCTTTATAGGTTTAACCTACAATTTAAGCCATAACCTTATCTTAATGTCTAATCATGTTGGTTCACCATTTATACGAACCTGAAATCTCACTATCGCCTACTATAAGCTTTATCATTCACCTCTGACTCTTGTAAACGTCGACTTTTATTCATTACATAACTTGTTTAAAATATTTATTTAATTCAATAAATATTTAAATTACAAAATTTCTCGATCGTTACATCCTTCCCTCCTTAAAAGGATTATGTCCCCAGAATCACGACTCGATAAATTTATTCGTTACATTCTTCCCTCTTTAATAAGATTCTG
Organism: Panax ginseng; assembly: GCA_020205605.1. Lineage (NCBI taxonomy): Eukaryota > Viridiplantae > Streptophyta > Magnoliopsida > Apiales > Araliaceae > Panax > Panax ginseng. The sequence continues at coordinate 111,111,780 of CM035129.1, forward strand.
TCCCTAGAATCGATCTACAAGATTAAGCAAATAACTGAGGATAATTTCTCATCATAACATCTTCAAGTTCCCACGCAGCTTCTTCAGTATTGTGGTTTCTCCAGATTACCTTAACAGAAGGTATCACTTTATTCCTTAGTACTTGTTCTTTCCTGTCGCTAATTTGAACAGGGACTTCTTCATAGGACAAATCATTCTCAAACTGTAACGGCTCATATTCTATAACATGCTTATAATAAAACTTATATGGCCTCAATACCGAGATATAGAAAATGTTATGAATATGTTCCAATTTCGGAGGTAAAGCTACCTCGTACGCAACTTCACCAACTCGTCGAAGCACTTCAAAAGGTCCTATAAACCTAGGGCTTAATTTCCCCTTTTTGCCAAATCGAATTTTCCCCTTCCAGGGAGACACTTTCAAGAAAACAAAACTACCAACATTGAATTCTCAATTTTGTCTGTGTTGATCGGCATATTTCTTCTGTCTATCTTGTGCAGCTATCAATCTTGTCCGAAACACCTTGATGATCTCGATAGTTTGTTGTACCAACTCTGGACCCAATAGCTGACGTTCACCAACCTCATCCCAGCAAAACGGAGTTATGTATTTCCTTCCGTATAACGCTTCATAAGGCGGCATTCCAATACTCGCGTAATAACTGTGACGCCCCCAAATTCAGGTACTTGAAACCCAAACTCGGTGCTTCACAATACTATTTCTTTGAGCGGAATAATAATAATATAAATATCAAACTTAATTTACATATCAGATTTGTCTAAATCCCAGGTACGTGACCTTTAAAACATTCATTACATGATAGATAATAAATATTATCATCTTAATTAAGTCTAGCTATTACATAAGATAATGCAAACTTATTCTGTCAGCTTTCCTTTCCCTTTGTTCTTGGCAGAGCCTTCAGGTTGATCACACTTAACTGAAAACATTTAAATTAAGCAAGAATGAGCATTTGATTGCCCAACAATTAATAACAGACAATAAACATTAGCTGAAAGGATTAAATGTTTTCTTTGAATGACAATTCTACAACGAATCAACACTTGTGAAGTAAGCTGAAGCAACAATAAACAACATATCCATTTTATTTCAAATTTTTGAAACTACGTACTGACTATTAATGAAGAGCAGTCGACAGACTATGAACATTGTTTTCAATTTTTGAAAATGTTAAACTGAACTTCATCTGTAAACTGTCATAACTTACGGGCACAGGGGTGATTGTTGGGTAAAATCTATATACGCACAACACGCAAGTATACGTGGTCAATAACTAATAAAGTGATGAGTAGAGTATCGTTCCCACAGAGATCAACTAGCAATAATCTTAACTTATAATTACCAATTTTCTATTAATCCTAATTTTATTAAACTATTCAACTCAATGATTATAATTAAAAATTCTAAATTAAAGAATAATTGAACTACCACAAAACAATCACAAATATCAAAATCTAGAATTTCAAACAATTAATGGTGAATTAGACTTATGATTTCACTTTAAGCTTCACTCTGATTTTAACACCTTTATTCCAATTCAAAACATTATTCCAGTTTATTAATCAAGAACACGAACGTAGTATTAACCACCTCTCGATGCACTAATACCGTATTAACTTAAATTCACAATTAAGATAGAAACAAGTTAAACACCTTAATCAACTAACTCACTATATCTCTATGTGAATTATAATTAAAGAAGGTTTAAGAATAAGTTCTCTATCCGACTACATGGGATGTCAAGCATATTTCTACCTTAACATTCATCAAGATTCTGTTATTCACAAAATTCATGAACACATGCTATATTAACTACATCTAGATTTGAATATCCTCTCTCGATTCCATACAAATCCACAAAGAATTGTTGATCAGGCAATTCATAAATTCAAGCTCAAATCAATATAGATAAACTGGAAATCACAGTTTACAAAATCATCGTTTCACTTAAAGATCCACCATAAGCCTAAGACGTGAACTAGTTCATTATAAATGAAATAAACACTGAATAAATCATAGAAAACATTCTCTCAATTACAAATAATAGCCTAAGAAGAAGAATATTGAAAAACACCCTTCACGTAGCCTAAAATTGCAATCGTCTTGAAAATCTCCTCGAAATACTCCTCCAAAGCTTGCTAAGAAAAACTGAGATTGATCTTCGTAATATGTCTTATGTGTTATTTTATTCGTTGTTAATTGAGTAGTAGATGTCCAACACGCAAGTCCCAGTTGAATTCTCTGCTAAATAGAGTCCATAAGTTATTCAAATGCTAGAAACCAACTCCCATCATAGTTCAGTAAGCAGCAGGAATCTTCTCCAACCGAGACCCCCTACCCCAGCGGGGGTGCATGCTTTATATGAGCCCCCCCTCGGCGGGCACCCTTTCTATCAAGTCCTGATGGAGACCCCACTTGGTGAACGGTATATACAGACAAATAAACAGTTCCCTTGACGAAGTATATAATCTGCTAGATAGTTTGCTGAACTTCAAAGCTTCTTCCAATTCTGCTCCAATTAACTCCAAATCATCCCAATTGACTCCAAATATGCGTTAAATGCCACCACAACCATCCTACATATAAAATAAAATAAAACAAGTGAAAAGGAACATGAACACAAGAATTTAGCAACAAATAAGCATGAAATGGACGCTGATTCGCGTATATAAAATCCACTTATCAAAATCCCCCAAACTTAAATCGTGCTAGTCCTCGAGCACAAAACAACTACATACTATGCAATGCAATAAGATGAAATGAATTTTCGACGATCGAAGGTTCGGGTTGGTTAAGATGGCCTTGAACTCTCTCCCCTTTGGCATTTTGATGTTGGTTATGAAGCCATGGTCTCTCTCTATTGCTGGACTTTCTTTAGCTCTCCCCCAAACTTTTCAATTTGATCATCTCTAGCTCTCAAGTATCCTCTATGAATGCCCTATATCAATTGTTGTGAGAAATATGGTATGAGATGTAGTAATATATATAGAGGTGGTGGAATGGGGTCTATTGGTGGGTTGAAGAGGTGGGGAGAAGTAATGGAGTATTGGAAATAGTGGGGTAGAAGTGGGTGTAGTGGGTGGTAGATGGAGTTATGAAGTAGTTGGGAAGTGGGAAAGTGGTGTATTATTGGGAAGGGGAGAAGCATGTGTGTAACTGCCAAAAGTCGGTTAAATTTCAGGACCCCCACCCCGGCGGGGGGTATTATGCTTGGACAGTCCACCCCAGTGGGCCTAGCTTTTATTAGTTTCTGTAGAGGACCCCTTCAATGGGGTGTAAAACAAAATAGTTTAGCCATACGCCAGCATGGCTTCTATTAAAATTGGAGACCCCATTTACGTATGGCATGCCCTCTTGTCGAGACTCCTTTGTTTTCTCACTTTGCTGCATTGTAACTCACCATATTATCCTTTGTTCATCCTGCATGATGTAAAACATGAGAATTAGTGAGTTGTTAATAACATGATGTATTATGGAGAGATTAACGAGACTTTTATTGTATGCTACTACCTAGTATTTTAATGAAAACTATATTGTAACGACTATGAACGAAAAATACGAGAAATAAACTAAAGATTGGGTTGCCTCCCAATTAGCGCTTGAATTTAAGTCGTTCAGCCTGACTACTTCCTGTTCATGTTGTGTCTGCCAATGTGATGGTGATCACATTGGTGTTATCTTCTCCTCCCCAATAATGCTTTAGACGATGTCCGTTGACTTTGAACGTATCTAATGGATTGCGGCTGTAGAGTTCAACTGCACCATGAGAGAATACCCGCTTGATAGTGAATGGTCCCGACCATCTCGACTTAAGCTTTCCTGGGAACAATCGCAGCCGTGAGTTGAACAAAAGGACTGATTGCCCCGGCTCGAATGTTTGACGCATAATTTTCTGGTCGTGCCATCTTTTTACTTTTTCTTTGTATAATTTGGAGTTCTCATAGGCGTGAAGGCAAAATTCGTCGAGTTCATTTAGTTAAAGTAATCTCTTCTCTCCTACAACTGCTTGATCGAAATTGAGTTTTTGAACCGCCTAATAAGCCTTATGATGTAGCTCGACCAGTAAGTGACATGCCTTCCCGTACAATAATTAATATGGTGACATTCTGACTGGTGTCTTGTATGCAGTCCGGTATGCCCATAATGCATCATCCAACCGAAGTGACCAATCTTTCCGACTCGGATTTACTACTTTCTCCAATATCTTCTTAACTTCTCTGTTTGATACCTCAGCCTGTCCACTTGTTTGAGGGTGATATGATGTAGCCACCTTGTGGTTAACCCCATACTTGGCCAAAAGAGTTGTAAAAGACTTATTGCAGAAGTGACTACCTTCGTCACTGATTATTGCTCTTGGCGTGCCAAACCTCGTGAAAATGTTTTTATGTAGGAATTTGAGGACCACCTTGGCATCGTTGGATGGTAGTGTTGCAGCTTCAATCCACTTCGATACGCAATCCACTGCGAGTAGAATATACTGATTGTTCAAAGATGACGGGAATGGCCCCATGAAATCGATACCCCATACATCAAAGATTTCCACTTCAAGAATCGTTTGTAAAGGCATCTCATTCCATTTCGAAATATTGCCCACCCTTTGACACCTATCGCACTGTTTGACAAAATGGTGGGCATCCTTAAATAATGTGGGCCAATAAAACCCAGATTTCAACACCTTCACTGCTGTCCTCTCACTCCCATAATGTCCGCTATACGCAGATGAGTGACACTCATGCAGAATGTTCTTCACTTCACTATAGGGGACGCACCGTCTAATCATTTTGTCGGTGCACTGCTTGAACAAATATGGTTTGTCCCACATGTACCATTTCACATCATGAAGAAACTTCCTTTTTTGTTGTCTTGTGAGGTCAGGTGGTAGAATGTTGCTCATAAGAAAATTTGCATAATCCCCATACCACGAAATCTCTGTAGAAATCCCAAATAGTTGCTCGTCTGGGAATGATTCGTTAATTTCACATCTGTCTTCTTTTTCTCTCCCTTAGTTTTCTAGCCTAGACAAGCGAGCGGCTACTTGATTCTCCGTCCCCTTTCTATCCTTTATTTTTAAGTCAAACTCTTGAAGTAGGAGAATCCATCGGATAAGGCATAGCTTAGCATCCTTTTTTCGCTATTAAGTACAGAATCGCCGAATGGTCTGTGTAGACTATCACCTTAGTCCTGATCAAGTAAGCCCAAAATTTGTCAAACGCATACACCACTACAAGAAATTCCTTTTCTGTGGTTGTGTAATTCATTTGAGCCTCTGTGAGTGTTTTGCTTGCGTAGTATATGGCGTGAAACACCTTGTCTCATCGTTGGCCCAAAACAACCCCAACTGCGTAGTCAGTCGCATCACACATTAGCTCGAATGGCATGTTCCAATCCGGTGCGACGATCACGGGGGTTGTAGTCAATTTCTTTTTCAATAATTCAAACGTTGACTTGCATTCCTCATCAAAACTGAAAGTAGCATCCTTCTCTAAAAGACTGCATAGAGGTTTTGCAATTTTAGAGAAGTCTTTTATGAACCTCTTATAGAACCCAACATGTCCTAGAAAACTCCTAATACCCTTAACTGAGCTCGGAGGAAGCAGTTTCTCGATTGTTTCCAACTTTGCTTTGTCAACCTCCAAACCTTGAGCCGATACCTTATGGCCCAAAATTATGCCATCTTCAACCATAAAGTGGCATTTTTCCCAATTGAGTACGAGGTTTGTATCCTTACATCGCTGCAACACCATGACCAGATTCCCTAGGCAAGTATCAAAGTTGTCCCCATGGACCGAAAAGTCATCCATGAAGACTTCAACATTCTCCTCCACCATATCTAAAAAAATGGCCATCATACACCGTTGGAAGGTTGCAGGTGCATTGCATAACCCGAATGACATCCTCCTGAATGCAAATGTGCCATAAGGGCACATAAATGTCGTCTTTTCTTGATCCTCTAGAGCGATGACTATCTGGTTATAGCCCGAGTACCCATCCAATAAACAATAAAATGAATGTCCCGTCAATCTATCCAATTTTGATCAATAAAGGGCAGTGGGATATGGTCTTTTCAGGTTGCCTTGTTCAACTTCCTATAATCCATGCAAACCCTCCATCATGTCACTGTTCTTGTCGGTATTAACTTGTTTTCCTCATCTTGCACCACGGTCATTCCTCCCTTTTTCGGCACGCACTGGACCGGACTAACCCACTTACTGTCGGAAATCGGGTAGATGATACCGGCATCCAACCACTTCAAAATTTCCTTCTTCACAACTTCCTTCATAATAGGGTTAAGTCGACGTTGTTGCTCCACCGTTGGTTTTGCCTCATCTTCCATCAGAATCTTGTGCATGCAAAATGAAGGGCTAATTCCCTTTATGTCCGCGATCGTCCACCCAATAGCTGATTTATGTTCCCTAAGTACCCTCAGCAACTTTTCTTCCTGCAATTCTTTAAGTGCAACTAAAATAATAACAGATAAGGAATTTGAATTGCCTAAATACGCATACCTGAGGTGTTTAGGGAGTGGCTTAAGTTCCAACTTTGGTGGCTCTTTCAATGATGGTTTCAGTTTTTCTGCGGCTACTTCCTCCGTGTGCAATGGTTCAAATGGTGTTCTGAATCGGCTAACTCGTGGCAATGAATCTAGCATTTGTAAGTAATCCACCAATTCTGGGCCGTCGACCTCTTCATCCCCCAATAAAGTTGTTTCTAACGGATCGTTGGCCAAACTCTTACTCATATCTTCACTGATGATTTGTTCAACTAAATCCATCCGAAAACATTCTTCCTCATCCATAGGGAATTTCATGACCTTGAACACATTAAATTTGATTTCTTGATCTTGGACCACCCTCATAGTAAGTTCTCCTTTTTGTACGTCTATGAGTGTCCTACCCGTGGCCAAGAAAGGTCTCCCCAGGATAATCAGGATGTTCTTGTCCTCCTTAAAATCCAGAATGATAAAGTCCGCGGGGAATATAAACTTATCCACCTTAACCAAAATGTCCTCTACTATGCCTCTCGGATATGTGACTGACCTATCCTCCAATTGCAATGAAATATTTATAGGCCTTGGCGCGGGCAAACCCAATTCTGTGTATACTGACAATGGCATAAGATTCACACTCGCCCCTAGATCACATAAACACTTGCTAAAATGCATATTCCCGATCGTGCATGGGATAGTGAAACTCCCTAGGTCCTTGAGTTTTGGTGGTAATTTATCTTTGTAATCCGCACTACACCTCCTCATTAGTGCAACCTGCTCAAAAAATCTTCCCATTTCTTTTTCCTTGACAGAATCCCTTTCATAAATTTCGTGTAGCTCGGCATTTGCTCTAGGGCTTCTGCAAATGGAATGTTAATTTGGAGTTTCTTGAACACTTCCAAAAACTTTACGAATTACTTGTCTAATTTCTATTTTTGGACTCTCTACTGAAATGGTGGTGGTGGATACATAATTGGCTTATTGTTTAACTTGGTTTCCTCACTCTGCTTATCCTCACCCTTATTTCCTTCAACCACGTTTTAGTCATCAACTTTTTCCTCCGGTGTCGCTGAATTTTCTGCATTAGTACCCTCGAGATATTTTCCACTCCTTAATGTAATTGCCTGACACTGTTCGTGGTTACCCTTTGGATTCCTCTCTGTATCGCTTGGTAGGGTCCCTTGTGTCTTGTTATTTAGTGCTAGAGAAATTTTCCCCATCTAATTTTCCAAGTTCTTGATGGCTATTGCTTGATTTTTCATTGCTGCCTCATTACTAGTTATATACTTCGACACCAATTCCTCGAAATCTGATTTCCTTTCATGATGTTGAACAGGTTGTTGGTGATTCTTAAAACCTGGGGGGTATGACTATCGTGGAGCTTGAAGTTGCTAATTATTGCTCCACGAGAAATTAGGGTGATTCCTATTCCCTTGATTGTACGTATTCTGGTATGTATTCTACGGAATTCTATTATAGTTGCCCACAAATTGCACAGATGCTGGATTAATCGCGCATTGATCCGTTGGGTGCTCTTCCGCGTACAACTCTCATATAACTGTCACTTGCTATGCTTGTTGTGCCTGTACCCCTGTCATAGCATCCAACTTCTTTGAAAGTGCTAAAATCTGTGCTTGTATAGCTGTCACACCATCCACTTCTAACACCCCAGCTGCCTTTGCCTGTATCATTCTAGCGGTGGGCCACTGGTAGTTATTAGCCGCCATGGTTTCAATCAAATCGTAAGCTTCCTCGTAACTCTTGGCCATGAATGCTCCACCCGACGCTGCATCGATACTCGTTCTGAGATTACCATGTAGTCCGTTGTAAAAGGTGTTCATTTGCAGCCACTTGGGCAATCCATGATGTGGGCATTTTCTGAGCAATTCTTTGTATCTCTCCCATGTTGTTGGGTAAAATCTATATACTCACAATACGCAAGTATACGTGGTCAACAAGTAATAAAGTGATAAGTAAAGTATCGTTCCCACAGAGACTAACTAGAAATATCCTTAACTTATAATTATCAATTTCCTATTAACCCTAATTCTATTAAACAAATCAACTCAATAATTGTAATTAAAGAATCTAAATTAAAGAATAATTAAACTAACACAGAATAATCACAAATATCAAAATCTGAAATTTCAAACAATTAATGGAGAATAAGACTTATGATTTCACCCTAAACTTCACTCTGATTTTAACACCTTTATTCCAATTCAATACACTATCCCAGTTTATTAATCAAGAACACGAACGTAGTATTAACCACCTCTCGATGCACTAATACCGTATTAATGTCAATCCACAATTAAGATAGAAATCCGTTAAACACCTTAATCAACTAACCCACTATATCTCTATGTGAATTACATTTGAAGAAGGTTTAAGAATAAGTTCTCTATCCAATTACATACGATGTCAAGCATATCTCTACCTTAACATTCATCAAGATTAAGCTATTCACAAAATTATGAACACATGTTATATCAACTAGGTCTAGATTTGAATATCCTCTCTCGATTCCATACAATTCCACAGAGAATTGTTGATCAGGCAATTCATAGATTCAAGCACAAATCAATATAGATAAACTGGAAATAGCTTATTAAATTGGAAATCAAAGTTACAAAATCATTGATTCACTCAAAGATCCATCATAAGCCTAAAAAGTGAATTAGTTCATACTTAACAAAATAAACATTGAATAAATCATAGAAATCATCCTTAGATTACAAATAATAATCTAACACAAAGAATATTGAAAAACACCCTTCATGTAGACTAAAACTGCAATCGTCTTGAAAATCCCTTCGAAATACTCCTCCACGCTTGCTATCAAAAACTGAGCTTAGATCTTCGTAATATATCTTGTCTCCTGTCTAATTGTTGTTCATTGAGTATATGTTATCCAACACCCAAGCCCCAGTCGAATTCTCTATCAAATAGAGTTACATCGCCATACAAATAGCTAAAATTCGTGCCCAAAAAGAATTACAAACATAACAGGACACTTCAGAAACAACACCCCGCCTGACGGGGTTCAAATCTACTATATAAGCAGCCCTCGTGATCATCCTTTCTGTCTCAGCTCAGATGAAGACCCCACCTTGGTAGCTACCTTCTGATTAATCGAATTGAGACCCCCACCCGTGAGGTGTATAAGCTAATAATGGCTGCCTCGGTGGGCTTGTCTTCTACCACATAATTTGCTGAACTTCATGCTATACTCAAATTAGGCTCCAATTGACTTCAAATCACACCGAATAGCTCCAAATAAAAGTTGAATGCTATAACCACCATTCTACACATGAAATAACATAGAACAAGTAAAAATGAACATAATCACAAAGATTTAGCAACAAATAAGCATGAAATGGACATTAAATTGCGTATAAGAAATCCATTTATCACATGCCTCATATAACGATTCCCCCATGTTGATGTTCAAACATTGTTATCTCGTTCCTCATCTTTGCAATTTTCGCCGGTGGGAAGAATTTGGCGAGGAATTTCTGAGCTGGGTCTTCCCACGTAGTGATTGATCCAGGCGGTAGAGAATGCAACCAACTCTTTGCCTTGTCCCGTAAAGTGAATGGGAACGAGCAAAGTCTCACCGCATCATCCGACACCCCATTATACCTAAAGGTGTCGTAAATCTCCAGAAAGCTGACTAAATGTTCATTCGGATCGTCATTTGCCAATCCCCCAAACTGAACTGAATTCTGAATCATATGAATCGTCCCAGGCTTGATTTCAAATGTGTTAGCAACTATTGTGGGCCTGGTGATGCTTGACTGCAGTTCAGTCACCTTGGGTGTGGCGAAGTCCCTTAATGCTTTCTGATCTTCGGCTGCCATTTCCTCCTCTTTCTCAGCTATTGCAAATTCTTGCCTCATTTCCTTGATCCACTTACTTAACCTCTGAAACCTTTTCTCGATGTCATCCTCAAAAGGCAGTAAGTCTGGATTTTTGGACCGAGTTTCCATAAACTGCTTCAAACACCTGAAATAGAAGGGACAAAACAAAAATAAAAATGTCTAAGTAAAACTGGATTAATTAAAATGATATTGTAAGAATAATAAGATCTATACTAAATTGGTACCCGGCAAAGCGCCAAAAACTTGTTGGGTAAAATCTATATACGCACAACACGCAAGTATACGTGGTCAACAAGTAATAAAGTGATGAGTAGAGTATCGTTCCCACAGAGATCAACTAGCAATAATCTTAACTTACAATTACCAATTTTATATTAATCATAATTTTATTAAACTATTCAACTCAATGATTATAATTAAAAATTCTAAATTAAAAAATAATTGAACTACCACAAAACAATGACAAATATCAAAATCTAGAATTTCAAACAATTAATGGTGAATTAGACTTATGATTTCACTTTAAGCTTCACTCTAATTTTAACACCTTTATTCCAATTCAAAACACTATTCCAGTTTATTAATCAAGAACACGAATGTAGTATTAACCACCTCTCGATGCACTAATACCGTATTAACTTAAATCCACAATTAAGATAGAAACAAGTTAAACACCTTAATCAACTAACTCACTATATCTCTATGTGAATTACAATTAAAGATGGTTTAAGAATAAGTTCTCTATCCGACTACATGCGATGTCAAGCATATCTCTACCTTAACATTCATCAAGATTCTACTATTCACAAAATTCATGAACACATGCTATATTAACTAGTCTAGATTTGAATATCCTCTCTCGATTCCATACAAATCCATAAAGAATTGTTGATCAGGCAATTCATAAATTCAAGCTCAAATCAATATAGATAAAATGGAAATAGATTATTGAACTGGAAATCACAGTTTATAAAATCATCGTTTCACTTAAAGATCCACCATAAGCCTAAGAAGTGAACTAGTTCATCATAAATGAAATAAATACTGAATAAATCATAGAAAACATTCTCTCAATTACAAATAATAGCCTAAGAAGAAGAGTATTGAAAAACACCCTTCACGTAGCCTAAAATTGCAATCGTCTTGAAAATCTCCTCGAAATACTCCTCCAAAGCTTGCTAAGAAAAACTGAGATTGATCTTTGTAATATGTCTTATGTGTTGTTTTATTCATTATTAATTGAGTAGTAGATGTCCAACACGCAAGTCCCAGTCGAATTCTCTGCTAAATAGAGTCCATAAGCTATTCAAATGCTAGAAACCAACTCCCATCACGCTCGCAAATAAGCAATAGGAGTTTTCTCCAATGAGACCCCAGCACTCGGTTCCTACGGGTGCATGCTTATATATGAGCCTTACGTGAACCCATTCTGATTAAGTCTCGATGGAGACCCCAGCTTGGTATATATATATATAAAAACAGCCCACCCCTGAAATATAATCTGCTAGATAGTTTGCTGAACTTCAAAGCTTCTTCCAATTCTGCTCCAATTGACTCCAAATCATCCCAATTGACTCCAAATATGCGTTAAATGCCACCACAACCATCCTACACATAAAATAAAAAAAAACAAGTGAAAACGAACATGAACACAAGAATTTAGCAACAAATAAGCATGAAATGGACGTACGATTCACAGATATAAAATCCACTTATCGGTGATCAAACTCATATGCCTGTGTATTGATCAATACTACATGTTCGAATAATATTTTTGTCCAGCATATCCACCTTTGGCGCACAAAGTTTCCCAAATTCGGGATGTTCATACTTAGTCTAAATCTAAACCAAAATAATTTGGTTGGATATCAATAAGGTTTTATCATGTTCAACGATATTTTAAAATCTGTGTCTAGCTGAGTCAAATAGCTTAGACGGCTTTTTAATTAACTATTACATACTAGAAACCAAGAAGTATGTATTAACATGTGATTAAATACAATAATTATCCAAGTGAGGTCACTTCTATAACCATGCTTAGAAATTAACGAACCGAATAAATATCTGGATTGTACAATAGTACTGTATTGATAAACAATAATTGGATAGAATTCAAGAATTGGCATGTCTACAAAGTATAGATATATGAACAATAATAATAGAGTTAATAAGCTGGCATAATAACGATAAAATTCTGAAACTGGCTTACACATGTCCATTGCATAAAGTAAATGTAAAGGGTAGGATACTTGCCTAGTCTGCTGCTTACAGTTATGCAACTTAGTTTTATCTTTTATACCTAGACCTATCATTCATAAGATTGTTCTTTTGATTAAAATAATATATCGTAACATATAGTACTGCTATTTGCAGTCAGCACATAACCTAATCACATTGTCACATATGTTTAGCAGTCATTGGATCATAAACAGACACTTAATAGGTCAACCTACATAAGTCCAGATCAATTTTTGAAACATTTCGGTGTACCAACGGCTTTATCAGGTAATTATCGAGTTTATTGTTAATAAAACTCAATTCTATATCTTAAATATTATTCTGGATAATTTAAATATCAATCATAATTTTTAAATGACTTATAATAATTTTTAAATAATTATTATAATTTATCATGATTTTTCAAACACCAGAATCATTATTAAATGATTTAAATATTGAATAATTCTATTGTCATTAATATTTAAATAATATTAAAATATTAATAAAACCATTGCCAAAATATTAAAGTTATTTATAATAAATCGAAATACCTTTAAAGTATTAATATTACCCTTAAATGATTTTTACAATAATTAAAATTGTAAGACCCCAACTTATTATAAATAAAATTGAATTTCCTCTATTTATTATTTTGAAATAGTAAGGGTTGATTTGATTAATGTGGTAAGTTATGGGTAAAATGCGCAAATATCTTAAATAAGCAAGTGGTTATAAAATATTCATTGTTGTCGGGGAATATTCGTTCGATCGTGAAATATTCTTACTGTCGGGGAATATTCGTACAACGGTGCAGTCTTGTGTGGGCCCCATAACGGAAAGCGATTGGATGAAGAAAATTACAAGTATAAGTTTTTTTATAAATAACGGCGTAGTTGTTACCGTTAACACTGTTAGAATACATGGTCGTTAAAACACGATGTCGCCGGTGTTGCATAAAGAGATAGCTGCAGGTATTGCACCAATTATTGATTCTTATGTAAGAATGCACTACTCAATAATTGTTACAGAAATTACTGTTCAATATTTTATTGATTCAATAATTGATACGTTAATATTTTATATTATTGTTGTTTCAATAATTGTCACTGCGCAGTATTTTCCATTATCAGATCAATAATTCATATTATTTGAATAATATTATTAGATAGCATTATTGGCAATGTCTAAGGAAGTTCTGTCTAATGAGAGGTTTGGTCACCTAATTACGCCGCCAAGAGGAGAAATCCTTATCGGAAAGCCCCTTTCCTAGAAGCGACACAGTTGTCATTATTGTGATTCTGTAATATTATTTGTGAATAATTAATTATATGATTTATATGATAAGGAAACTATTTATTTATATGGATATAAATGGAGGAATTTTTAGAAAAGTGACAATTGTTGAAAATTGATATTTTATCTTTTCTGATAAAATAATTCATTTAAACATATTATTATATTTTAATAATATAATAATGGTGATATTTTTACAATGAATGTGTGATATATGAATAAATGAGGAGGAAGAATATTTTTGTTATAATAAATGTTAAAAACATGTTAAACATGTTGGTGGGCCCTATTTTTGACTGAAATTTGATTATAGCCTGTAAAATCGTCCGTATGTGGATTTCGGTCAATTTCTGTTTGAAATTTGGAAAAACTTAAACTTACAAAGTTGTAGAGAATTGAATTTCCTATGGAATGAACATAAGATTCGAATTTTTCTGATAAAAGAGCTATTTATTATGAATTATTGAAGTTCCGGAATAATTGATTGTTTGGAGTTTTAAATGATTTTAATAAGAAAAATGTTTTTGTGATTTTTGGTGAGTTGTGTGGCTGATGTTTTAACCAAAGAAGTGTGCGTAGGAAATTTAAGAAAATATATTAATATTTTATTAAATTTTCTACTTTGGTGTTCTAAGCATTTTCCTATAAATAAGGTGCTTAGGTTAGAATTGAAAATCACACCAAAAACTGAAGTTTTCTCTCTCTATATTATCGAGCGTATTCTTGTGAGTATTTTGATACTTTGAGTGTTGCTATACAAGTTCCCTTCAGCATTATATCCGGTATTCCAGTCAGAAGTATTGTCCTTTTTAGGTAAGGGATGTTATTTTTTTTAAATGATATTATTTCTTTCAATATCATTATGCCGGAATATTGGTAAGATTTTTCTTGTGAAATTCTTGTCTTTTAGTGTCGGGGTTACTATTCACGTATACGGCACTATTCACGAATACGGCCCTATTCACAAAAAATTAAATTTTTTCTTCTTTGTCCTAGATGTCTATTTTTGTTACTATCTTTGATTGTATTCATGTTTTGATATTCATTCTTAAATTTTACTCCACATAGTATATTATGGGGTATTTTTAAACATGGATAAACTGAAGTACGAATCCTTAATATTTATTCTTTTGTCTCACTGGATTCGTTTTCTTTAAAATATTTTTCATCATCCTCAGTCCTAAATGATAATAAAACTGAATATCTTTAGCCTGTAGTGCAAAGATGAATGATTTCCTGATAAACATATTTGGCCCGTAGTGCAAAGATGAACAGGTGTTGAGATGAACATGACCAACTAATGAATATCTTTGGCCTGTAGTGAAAAGATTAATATTTGATTCAAAATTTATATTGATTGATATAAATTACAGTCAGTGTTCAAGAGGCTCCCTTTGACCATCTTTAATTCACAACCTAAGCATGTTCTGGGAAATTTTAAACATTGATCATGTAGTGATTATGTAATACTACATGAATCAACTATCATCCAAGTCAAACAATCATGTATCATGAAGATCTAGCCCTTCGAACTCGTTGTCAGAGCTTTCTGGGTTTCTCAAAAACCCAGTCAGCTTTGAGGGTCCATTTTAAGGCTTAATTTTCTTTAGATTCTGGTCATTAACAAGTTGTTATTATGGTTCAAGCTTATAGTCTACATGATAGAGTACATATATCATTCATAAAATTAATCAAACGACATCAGAATCACTAGATATTATGCGATCAAACCTTGTCAGAAGGAGTGTTCTTCCGATTTTAGGAAATTCCAGAAACTTAAAATCAGGGTCGAGTAGGCTACTTTAACCATCAATTACTTTCATTCTGTTTGTAATATAAGTGATATAGGAGCATGAATCTATAGTATACATAACAAACTATAACCCTAATACACTAACAACATCACACAAGCAAGATCTGGGCCCATGAACTTGTTGTCAGACACTGCTGAACAAGTTCTGGGTTACTTAAAAAATACAAAGTCATGGTCGGTCAACGCAGTTTGGCCTTCCATAACTTGAAATCTGCACATGATCTAAGCATTATTTCAAGTCTAGATCAAATTCCTCCTAGCATCCTACATGTTCAAACATTTAAACAACCAAAACTATAAACAGATAAAGATCTATGTGGTCTGACATTTGGTTGTCAGACCAGGTTTTCTAGTTTTTTTGAATTTTAAAAAATATCAAATTCGTGTATCTAGATGTTATAGATCCACTATCTACCAACCCAGATCACTGATTAACACTACATACTACATATTACAACACTAAAACATAACTTTTAACATAGTATCAAAGATCAGATTTGACTTTTAGGGTTATACCTTTCTTGAGCAATGCTTGATTCTAGGCTTCTGATCTATTATGGTTGAACTTAGGACTTGTTTTGGGATTGGTCTAGCAATATATTTTGTAGATTTGGAGTGGAGAGAGTTTTGATTGAGTGTGATGAACAAATAAGGCAAATAATGAACTTTTCCCTCTCTTGATCCTTATATAATATGTTGTATGGATGATCAAATAGGTTGATTGCTGGAGTTTATTAGTCACATGGGAAAGTCAAGAGTTGTTCAACCACTAAAGTTTTAGCTAGATCTACAAGCAACTAATAAGGAATGTGCAAAATGGCATATCGGTCTTTTGGCTTGAAATTTTAATGGCTAACTTGACATTTATCCCAACCCGTAGGGTTTAACCCTTAGGTTTTACAATTTTATTTTGTAGAATTTTGTAATTAGGGCGAAAAATGGAATTTAAGCTTTCTAATTTTGAAAATTAGGGTTTCCTAATTGTGTTAAGTTTTCTAATTTCTTAGAACATGGAAATTAGGTTTAAGTTTTACAAATTATCATTAAGCTTGTTAAATTAACGATTAAGATTTTCAATTAACAAATTAGGGCTCCTAATTTAGTAATTAGGGATTCATTTTATCTTTTGATGTTTTGTTTTTTACTAATGTCATCCGTGGACGGGTATAAAATAGAACACAACCAATATAGTTCACTATAGGCTTTAATATGAATTAGTACCCTAAACTATAGGCCATATTCCACTTCGGTGATTCACCTTTCAATTTTTTCAATCAGATCATTAAACTATTAATTTTTTTCCACTTATATCCAATTTTTGTTGACATATCAAAAATTGCTAACGTGGCACCTTGACTAGGCCATATCCAGCTGACGTGTACTTCAAAAATATTTTTTTCATTATTTTGTCAATTTAAAGTTTTTAAACAGGGGCTAAAGTTGACAAAACACTTTTTACACATTAAAACAAAACAAACAATTCTTCCATCTCTGATGCTTCCATTCTCAGACGAATTCTCAGATAATCTTCCATCTCCGCCACCATCTTCATCTCTGCTCCTTCCGGCCTCCTGTCTCCTTGTCCCATTTTCTCTTCTTCTCCACTTCGACCCACCATCTCCTCCCCTTTTTTTGCCATCACTATTACTTAGGTGCTATTTAGCCTTTCCGACGGCTAAGATCTCGAACTACTAACGCCGAATCTAGCAATGGTTTCTTGGCGATTTGATGTTTTATATTTGTGATATATTTAGATCTGGTTTTTGGTTCATATTGCTTATCTTGTACATTAAATCAGAATCATATTGTTGATCTGTTTAGAACGGATTTGGTGATAGATCTAGATTTGGAAGAGAGGGTGGTAGATCTAGATTTGGAAGAGAGGGTCATGATGAGAAGCAGAAGAAGAAGCGTCGAACTCATTGAGATTTGAAGAAGGGTCGTGATGAAGGTAGATCTAGATCTTGTACATTAAATCAGAAGAAGATTTTGGCCGGATTGCTGGGTGTTTTCCGGGGAGATTTGAAGGTGGAGGCTGAGTCCAAGTCACGGTGGACTTAACTTTCAAGTGGTTTCTGAATTCAAACCATATTTGATTTTCCTAATACATTCACAGAAGCTCAGGAATACGAACACCAAGATGAAGAACCATTGTTTTGTAACTCGGGACATGGTAGTGGAAAAACCCCATCTGTAAAATCGGAAACCTAGAATATATCAGAAAGAGATTGGAAGAAGAGAGAGAACAGAGCATGAGAGAATGAAAACGGCAACCAAAACCCAGATCTAGAGAAGAATTCGGTGGAGAGAATGAAAATTAGCCGTTGTCACCGCTCTACGCCACGGTCTTCACGCCTCGGTCCTTAAATCCATACCAGTAATAAAATTCTTCCCCCGAGATTTCAAAGATGGATTGGAATGCTCTGTTTGTCTCTCAGAGGTCTCAGAAGGAGAAAAGGCTAGGCTTTTACCAAGCTGATGGATGAGCTCGATGAGATTGAGTTGTCGCCGCCGGATTCCGCTGCTGATAGGGATGAGTCCGTCGTTGCTGCCCGCGTCGGAGATACTGTGGTGGTGGAGGAGGTATTTGGGCTTAACGTTGCCGGAATCCATGGAGTGGTTTTGGTTTGGGTCGGCGATACTATGTTTGTTTTTGATGAGCTTCGAAGAAATGAACGAAGAAATTTTAATGGTGGCTTTTGGTTTTGGGTTGGGTTTGTTTTCGGTTATTTTGATTGTATATGGTATGAATGTTAAATTATTCTTTTGCCCCTTCATTTTAATAAAATGATTTACAATAATTTAAAAATTATATTTCTTTTGACACATAAGCATGGTATGCCACATGTTCACCTTCACGTCAGCAATTTCTGACGTGGCAGGGCTAATTGAATGTAAGTGAAAAAAATTGATAGTTCAATCATCTAATTGACAAAATTAAAAGGTGGATCCCCGAAGTGAAATATAACTTATAGTTTAGGATAGTAAATTATATTTATGCCTTCACTATATAATATCCAATCATCCAATGCACGGATGTATGTGTGCATAAATGTATATACATGACATGAAGACATAGAGAACTTTGCGTGCGTGGATTAAGTCACGTGTTACGTCCACAGACGGAAAAGCACCGTTATCAAAGCTTGTCTAATAGTAGAAGAAAAGGTATAACGGCCGTCTATAGATAATTTTATCTCCCTCTGTTGACAGTTGGAGTGGTTCAACAGAAGATTCTCTCTATATAATATCTCTTTGAGGTCCAATTTCCTACTTCTCAACATACCATATTAACCTGAACCATTTTCTAGCACCGCTCATCAAGCTGAAAGTTTTGGTCTTTTACATCCTGCGGGCTGATATGGTTTAAATCCATGTCTAGCCAGACACCTAGGTTTATCTACTCCTTAATATTTCTTTCATATTTTTTATAAAAATATATTTAATTCGAGGTTTGTTTATAAAAATAATGTGTGATAAAATTATTTGCATTTGTTATTTTATCTCATGTATTATATTTTAAGTTTAAATATAAATTATTATTATTATTAGAGCTCTTCTATGTGAACATAAAAATTGAATATAAATGTATTTGAATTTCACCTAATTATATTTTTACAGTTTTTATTATTTTTAATTTGGATGATTATTTTTTTATTTTTTTTAATTAAATACTAATTTTTTTCACTTTCGTTTAATTAAAGCATTCACCTATTTTTCTAAATAGGAGCATAAGTATTGTAATTAAAAAAAAAGTTATTTTATTATCATTTTACATATTTATTAGACACAATAGAAAGTAAATTAGCCAATCCACTTAATACCCAACATTAAAATAAAATAAAAAATCAATATCCAAACCATAAAACAAAATCTATAACCAAACCATAAGAAATAATTGTAGTTCTTCGGTGGAACTTAGACACCAGTGTTGCGCGCCCCCAACGCCATTAAAATATTTTACATCTTTCTCTCACACAATAGATTTCACACCTAAATTATTCCTCTACTTTCTTACGTCTAAAGAAAACAAAAAAAAATCCTAAATCTACAAACTAGCTTCTTTGTTTTTTCTTTAATAAAATCATAATATTGCGTTTGGGCTTGAAATATTGGACAAAAATATTAAATTTCAGTCGAAAATAACAAAAAATAATAATGATTTAATCCATTTCAATCGCAACCAAACACAATTTTTTTATTCTATAAAAATGAGTGATTCAATTCTCACATTTATTATTTCTATCCAAACATAGCATAATTCTTGTCCAGATCTGTACAAAAGGGTAGCGAATGAACCTTAATTTCATTATCCACAATCTTCAGCAACAATCCCATAACAAACCCCCAAATTCCACCATCCTTAGTTCCCGATAGATCCATCGAAACCATCTGACCTCATAATAAAATCATTAGAATCACCAGCCAAAGAGCGCAGCATATCCGATCCAAAAAAAAACAACATGCATACATATATACCCACAATATCAAGTCAGATCTATAGTTACACCAATGATTAAATTACACACAAAAAAATTAGCACAACACAACAATGTGTCCGAGTTGCACCAATGATTAAATTACACAAAAAAAATTAGCACAACACAACAATGTCTCCGACCTACATTGTCATCCAACAACTAACAATATTCAAATTAGGATCCGGTTACCAATGAAATTAATTTAATGATAAGCTGATACGCAGAGAGGGATTATTTCCTGACAGACCAAGTTAATTTTATGTTAATCACTCCCTCAAAGAAAAAAAAAAGAACAAAAAAAAAAGAAAAGAAAAAGAAAATCAACCACAATTTCTTTTTTGTTTCTCTTGTTAACCATCGATCTCTGTTGAAAATGGAAAAAGAGCATAAGATGAAGGGGGAAGGGGGAAGGGGGACGGAAATAGGGACAAGGGGATGGGGACGACAAGGGGAAGGGAGGAGAGAATGGAGAGGATAAGTTTAGTTTTAAATAAATTCATACTAATTAAAAAATAATATTTTTACATGAAAACTATTGTTATAGATCTTATAACGACGATTTTTACTACTGTCGCTATACATCTATAACGATACTTTTCGTGTAAAAATATCAATTTTCTTTGTTAATTATGTATATTTTATTTAATTGGTGTTTAGTTGTATGTAATTGGTATTTTGTTTTGTTTAATTCTTACTTTGATTTTTTTGTTAAAATATTTTTTAGGCATAAATATGGATTAATACCTTGAACTTTTAATATTTTTTCACTTTGAGGATTATCTTTTCAATTTTTTTCATTAGGGGATTAATTTTTTAATTTTTTCCACTTTGAGGATTGTTGTCTCAATTTTTTCAATTAAGAGATTAAACTTTTTAAGTTTTTTTCACTTTATGGATTGTCTTCTAAATTTTTTTCATTAAAGGATTAAACTTTTAATTTTTTCTGATTACGTCTAAATTGATAGTGTCACATCAAAAAATTGATGTCATGGTTGCGACACGTACTAAAAAATATTTATGTGTAATATTGAGTCTCATTTTAACATTTATTTAATTAATTTTTTTTTGTAAAAAAAAGGATAAATATAAGACCATTATTAATTTTAAGTTAAAATTTTGTCATTAAATTTACTTTAAAAAATTAAATTTACCAAAAAAATAAATTTAAAAAATTAATAATTTACCAAAAGGGTAAAATTATCATTAATTTTACTTTAAAAATAATAATGGTTTTATATTAAAATAATAATTATAATAATAATAATAATAATAATAATAATAATAATTTACTTTCAAATTAATAATGGTCATATATTTATTCTTTTTAGTACAAAAAATTAATTGAATAAATGTTAAAATATGACTCAATATTACACGTAAGTATTTTTTTAGTCACGTGTTATTGTCATGTCATTAATTTTCTAATGTGATACTATCAATTAGACGTAATCATAAAAAATTAAAAGTTTAATTCCCTAATTTAAAAAATTGAGAAGACAATCCCCAAATAGAAAAAAAGTAAAAGTTTAATCCCTTAATTGAATAAATTGAGAAGATAATCCCCAAAGTGAAAAATAAATAAATAAAAAGTCCAGGGTATTAATCCATATTTAGGCCTAGTTTTAATAATAATTTAATATGCTTTATTACTATTTTATCCTTTTATTTACATAAAGCAAATAAGTAATACTCCCTCCGTCCCATATTAAATGTCCTAATTTCATTTTTAGGATGTTCCAAAATAAATGTTCTATTTCTATATTAATAACTATATTTCTCATATTTTCCTCTTATACCCTCATAATCTTTTTACTAAACTTTTATTGGAAATTGAATAAATATAAAAATATTTATATTAGGAACTGGTGTATAATATACCACTCACTATAGCATCTCTTTTTATTTAATGTACTCATTGAGAATGTGAGAGTTATAAAAAATATATTCTAGAGATTTAAATGATGTGAGAAAATAATTATTAGGTTCATAGAAAAGTAAAAAAAAAAATACTTCAATTAATAAGTGAAAAAAGGTAATTTAGATAAAAGAAATTTGTATTAATCAACGTGCCAAAACCAATCAGGACATTTATTTCGGGACAGAGGGAGTATATTTATTTTGACTCATTTTAACAAGTACACACTAAAATGGCATGTGTGCAAAGTCATGTCATTAATTTATGACATGACATCTCGATTGAACTAAATTAAAAAAAATTAAAAATTTAATTATTTAATTAAAAAAAATTTAAAAAGACAATCATCGATGTGAAAAAAGTGTATAATTTGAAGTAGTAATTTATATTTAAGTCAATGTTTTATCACTACTAAATTCAATTTATGATGAGTTATAATCCTAAAAATGAAAAAATAATACCATACATTTTACTTTTAAAGTAGTAAATAATTTTAGAAATAATAGTAAATAATGTATAAGATTAAATATTATGGTAATTATGAGATAAATAGTTGCTATTGATGCTAAATTAATATAAATAATCATATACCAAGTGTCATTCAAGTAAATTTATGTACACAAATAACGTATCAAAAATTATACATAGACACTATCATCCCATATATTAAATAATAAAATAATAATATTAAATTTATTGATAATATAAGTACTAAGACTCATGTTGTGAATGTTTTATTTACTCTTAAGTGCACTAATCGAATACTAATATAGTTTTCAAGTGAGAGGTTGAACCCTAAGGACTTGACGAATGGAACACGTTTTTCTCACTTACTAATTTTAATTAACTCCTAATCTAGCTTAAAATTTTTGAGAGAATTTTTATCAACTAAAAATACGCAAATAAAATAATTAATGATAAAATACTAGGGTGGCAGAGTCATATAATTGATGTAATGTTTTTTAATATTCATGCCCAATATTCTACTCTTTATCTCGCACTAGTTTGGTCTCTCGACACTACTAAATGCGGAAAATAAAATCAATTAAGTCCAATTAATTTGGAAAATCATATTGTTAATTCTTCTATAGCCAAACATATGCATAAAATCAAAACACTCATTATTTCTATTAAAACACAGTTTATATCCGCTTTGAGCAAGTCGTAAACTGAATCCAATAAATAATAGCGAGAATCCAACTTTATTTTTTTATTAGTAAAAATATGCATTCAATAGAAAGAATTATTTTTAACGCGAAATCACTAAATTGGTAGAATCAATGGGCATGAATATTTGCTATGGAATCAGTCAATTATGTTAGGAATATGTATGTGAATGTTATTACTTTATTCGTATAATTTGATAATGAAGACGATGAAATAAATGAATGAATATACAGATATGTCTGCATTGAAACAAGCTATAAAGTTCTTGAATAGATAATAGGAATATATGTTCAAGGACTTAGATTGAAATGATCATACATGTTAGGATGATTATACACGAGTAAAACAACTTTGTAAAGCCCTTTTAAAGAATATGATGAGAATTTTGAGTTTAATTTTAAATATTTATTGAATTAAATAAATATTTGAGTTGATTTATTTATTGAGATACATAAATATTCGATGAAGTTGTTGTGTAATAATTTAGTTAAGTGTGTATATTAACTAAATTAATGTATGGTAATTTTATGAATTTAAGATTTAAGTTAATGAGATAATTAAATTAAATAAATTATTAAATAATTATAATATTGTTCTAATTTAATTTAATAATTAAATTAGAGATTTATTAGTTTGTTAAATAAAATTATAATTTGTTATGGAAATTATAATTCTAAGATAAGTGTAAAAATTGAAATAATTAAATTAATTGAATTAAGAGTGTGACAAATGTATACTATATAATAAGGAAAATATGAAAAATAAATTAAAAGGATTTTAGAGAGGATTGCCAAACATGGCCTTGTGGCCTTTGGCATATTATAACTGATAAAGCCTTTTTGGTTTTTAACCTGAAAACTTAGGCTGCGTATTATATCAGTTAGTGTATACGTATAATCCTAAGGCTAAAGCTAGAAGAGAAAAAAAAACAGAAGAAGAACAAGAGAGAATTACAAAAAAATTGAGAATTATCTGAGAATTGGGAATTAAGAGGAAGAAGAAGGTTTGTCAAGCCTTGGAACCATCATCTTTGCTAGTCTAAACAAGAATCAAGAGGTAAAGCATCTAAATTTTTAGTTTTAGTTTATGTGTTCTTAGTTTCTATGAAATTGGATTTTTATGAATGAATTGGTTTAAAAATTTGTTTAGTATGTTTTTGAGTATGTATGAATGCTATGTTGTTATAATTAATTTGTAGGGATTAAATTCATGTATACCTGATTTATTTTAAAGAAAATGGGTTTTGATAGAATATATGTTTTGGTCTATTTTGAGAATTCATGTAAAAACCTATTATTTGATAAATATTATTGTTAATATATTGAAAAATGAAAATAATGCAAGTTGAATGAATCAATTTGGTTAAGAAACGAATTCGTAGTGAATGAATTCGCTAAACATGTTAAAACATGAAAATTTAGTATAAACATGAGTTTTAAGTCAAGATTTGGGTTAGTTAATATATTTGTAAATTGTTGATTCTTTGGTATCCTGTAGTTCTATGAATTAGAAATCCATAGAATCAAAAACGGACTAATTTGGATGTGTATAGCTTGAGTTATGGAGATTAGTAGGAGAAAAAGGGTCAAAAATCGTAAGAGCAGTAAACTGCTAATTTTTGGTTCTGCTATTAGGCATAGCTGCGCTGTGCCCTAAGTCTATTGGGGCATAGCTACACTGTTCACAAGGTTTATTTGGGTGAATCTACACTCATGGAGTGTCAGATGTGACTGTTTTGACATCTTTTGGTAAAACGATCATAACATTTTCATACGAACACTGTTTGAGACGATTCAGGATGATTCGGAAAGATAAAGAGTAGACCTACAACTTTTATTATTTAAGTTATTCTATTTGAGGTTGGAAACAGGGGTAAAAATGACCATCTTTAGGACTGATGTGTATTCAGAGGCAATTGGAGGGCGTCGGACATGCACGTATGCAAGTGTAGTACTTCTGACGATAAAAGATATTGTTCTAAGTTATAAAACATTAATATTATGAAGTATAATGATGCTTAACATTAATAAATGATGTATTAGACAATTTGTATAAGCATACTAAGCGTACGCAAGAGAGACGAATCGGGTGTGCGACGAATGAACGTCGAAATGCCGTGACAAGTGTTAATGAACGTAAAAAGTGTTTTAATTAAAATGAAATGAACATTATAAGATATGGAATATGATTAATATAAAACCAATAAGGAGTCATAGGAAGACTTAAACACTTGAATGAACTTCGAGTTTGACTAAAAAAAAAATATAGTATTGATTAATAAGTTATATTAGATTGAAACTCAACGTTGTAAGAGTTGAGAATGTGATTTGGATGCTAAAAGTCTTATGTTATATTTTAGTGAGTTTTCATATTCATGTTATGTGCTTGATTAATATGGTTAAACCTTAAGCTAAAGGTTATAACTTAACTAAGATAAGAATTGAATCTATGAGGATAATGTGTATATAGCTAATTGATGTGATAATCCTAATGGTATGCGTAGGATATTGGATTACGTGAGTTGTAATTGTATAGCTTACACAAGAGGCAAGTTCCCTAACCTTTGCTACTTTATTATTCAGCAAGGTTTACTTTTCGCAGTCATGCTATACTTATGCAAGTTCTCTATCTCTAATCTCTTATTGAGCAGTTAAGTTATTATTGTTATGCAAGTCTCCTAACCTTACTTTACGTTATGCAAGTTTCTTGAAGTTATTATTCAATTGAGCAAGTTCTCTAACTTTAATCTTTCATTATGCAAGTTCTTGTTCCTAACTTGTTATTGTTATGCATATTCTTTAACTCTGAATTATTGTTGAGTAAGTTTCTAAACTACTCTTTTCATTGAGCTAGTTAATTAATCTTTGTTTCTTCATCCCAAATGAGATTTCTTTGGTTATTAAAAGTTTGTACTATTGTTGAAAGCTTGTTCTTGTTGAAAAACATTTGTTCAGCTAGAATTAATTGTTGTTTGATCTCTAATCACCAATGTCATTGTACAATCTTACATTGTTGTACCGAACTCTTAGTTGACTAGAGATTCTTTATTGATTCAACTAATCCTTAGTCGATGAATGTTCTAAACTCTAAATTACCCTTAAAGTCGGTCCAAACCAAACTTCCTTTGGTTTGCTTATGAATCTGTAAAGTTTTAAGAGTGTATAGTCGATGACTAATACTTGTTCAGCTGATAAACCATTGATATCCTATCTCTTATTGATACATTGGCATAATTCGATTGTAACCAAACTCTTAAATAGTTATTAATCCCTACTTGATTCAACCAGTACTTGGTTGATGAGCGTTCTAAAGATCTAGAATTCATTTGAAGTTAATTCCAAACCAAACTTCCTTTGGTATTGAACCTAATGATCTAAGCTGAGATGAACAACCCTATATCAGGGGATTATTTTAGAGCTACGCAATGACATTAAAATGTTTGCGCAGTATATAGTACAAAGGGCTGATCACCTAGAGTACGAGATGATGGTCCATATAGTCGTTTAGACTGTTAAAGGTTACAGTAGAAACACTTGTTAATCTAGGACATAGAAGATGTTTATGGTCTTTTAGACTGTTAAAGGTTAAAGTAGAAATACTTTACAACCTAGAACATAGTTCGTGGTTTTGTGACCCTTAGTGTATTCTTTTGATGTTGATATCTGTTGTTAATTTAAATTCATTATTCATTTGAACTCATAGCTTTTGAATTAGAGTTTATTATCTCGGTAAGAGTACTTTACCATTGAAAGCTCAGCTAATTGTTATTCATAGAATGTTATTGTATACTATCCTTCTTGTGGGCAATTGTTTGCTCACTCTTGCACAAAATAATACAGATGAAGTTAAGAAGTTTGAAGAGCTTTCTACAAGCAAGGGCAAGGGCAAAGTGCTTGATTAGAAGACATTTAATTTACCATTTATTTTTGAAGATTATGTAATAGATTTGATTATGATTATATTTTAATATTCCGCTGATGATTGTAATAATAAAGGTTAGATGACCTGGGTTTTATTTGAGATTATGTAACCCTATAATAGGAGATTTATTCTTAAAACTTTTGAGTTTAATTATATCCTTTGTTTATGGGTAGTTAGTTATGATTTAATTGGATAGTGAACACCAAATCTGTGGGATTAAAATACCCGAATTTGGGGGTGTCACACACTCTAGTCTCTGTTTCTCGTAAGCGTGAGAGTCCAGTAAATCAAGCAAGAAATTATCGTAGTCTACCAGTGCTTAAGAGAAATCGTAGTGTTCATTAAGACTAAATCAAGCACGAATATGGCAAGACACTACGATCATGATCGTAGTCGAGCTAGATCAGACAAGGACAACAGTTAAAGCAAAAATCGTAGTTTGGTGCATAATCTGCTCACGAAGTTGTAGTGTCTGCAAGACCAAAGCTAGATCGTAGTCTGTAGAAAAAAGTCTTCGACGAAGTCTATCAGTGCTCACAATGCCAAGGAAGAATCGTAGTGATAATATGATTCTCAAAAAATGAGCAATCCCAAAGCATCCAAAGGATGAAACCTCTGGTCAGAACTGTAAAAGACGCAATCTACCTGAAGGAAGCCAGAAAGCGTTCACCTAATGGCTTGAAAGCAAACAAAAAATCGAAGCACCAATTCAATCAGCATCCTGATTGAGTAGTGAAGCTATTTAAGGGAAGTCTTCCACAAGCAACAGTAAGAAGAATTCAGATAATGTGACCGACAAAAGGAAGTCAACAATGCAGTAGCTGTCAAGATAAACAATAGATAACAATCTTGGGTATAACCATGATCTTAGTGCTAGCTTGATGAGAAGCAGAAACTGATGCGGTATATACAGAGATATTGGCCAACCTTTTGAGAATAGATAAAGAAGATTAAGCATGGGTCAGACCATTGATGATATGTGAACGGGAGATCACAAGGAGAAAGAGAGCTAAGCATGGTCAATCAGATGAGTCTTGAATCTTGGGAGGGCCAGAGCATTCAAACAAGTTGTCAGTATTTAATGCAAGTCAAGGGAAGCAGAAGTGTTGAAGCACTACACGAGTAAAGGAAGAGAGGTTCAGTATTGCAAATCCAAAGAACACTCTTAGAATCGTAGAGTTTGATCAACTGCATCAGAATCGTAGAGTTCGATCATCTGAGTATTGAAGCCTTGGCAACGTCTCAATACAAAGACTGACATTTGAACGTTGTTAATTGAAGACATCAATGCAGAAGGACTACTATTGATGTTCTGATCGAGGAATCAGAAAGAAGAAATAAAGGTGACTACCAGCCTGACGCATTAAAATGACATCTCTGATGTGGTAGGTGAAATAGTAGACTGTAGTGTCAGAAAAGTTAAAATGGGGATGTCACGTCACATCAGCAGTCTGCACCAAATAACTCGAGATCTGCGAATTAATTCGAATAACTTTCAACAGCTATATTCTAATGGGAAGCTTATGAAAGGATATTTAACAGCTGAAGCCCGAAGAAAAAAGTGTTGTTAGTTTTTGACAAGTTGTTGACTCTACTAGTTCTACAGAGCAAATCAAAATATGTCTCAGTGGCAGTGAGACTACGAAAGTAGAAGTGAAGAAAGATAAGAGAAAAGCTTTAACAGAAAAGTGATTCACTCAACAACGATGAGAATGCCATTAAGAATGTCAGCCAAGCTGAGAGCCGAGAAGGCCAAGAAAATCGCATTCAAAAGATTGGCAGATCAGAGAGAAGATTTAAAGAGCTAATCTACGAATCACCAAGAACCACCAAGAGCTGAAGAAGAACAGATACAAAACAAAATTTGTACACAAGTCAACCAAGGTTCGGGGGATACTAAATGCCAGACTGAGTCTATCAAAAGTTCAAAGACTTAGCAAACCTCAAGTGGTGTAGGTGTACAAGCTGAGATCAGATAAAGATAAGAATCAACCACAAGATCAGCTGAACCAAAGAAGAAGTGACAAACTGCTAAGTACTCAAAGAGATCGAGCTTCATGAACAACTTAGAAGTATGTCCAATAGTGATCAAGTCTCGATGCAGAATCCATAGAGGATCACAAAAAGATGCTAAGTATCAAGGATGAATAAGCTTAAAGTCATCTTAGCAGCTCAACACCAACAACAACAACAACAACAACAAGCCAGGGCCTGAGGGGTCCTTTTCCTATGGACTAAACTGAGTTCCAAGGCTATTGGACTTGAAGAGTTCTTAGAGAACTGAAGTTCCAAATCTGTTGGACTTAAAGAGTTCTTAGTGAACTAGAGTTCCAAGACTACTGGTCTTGAAGGAATCTTAGTGATTCATAAGATGATCATATCCTTAGTGGAATCTCTGCTTGTTGAAGCAGAAGAGTGGATTAGGAGCATTCAGTCTCTGAACCACTTAAAACCTCTGGTGTTATTTACTTTATGTCATGTACATTCTGTACTATAACTGCTATATGTGCTTGCAATCAACTCAACATTAGAACTGTGTTTGGTGATTATATGTCTAAAGGGTAGATTAATCTATTTCGCTGTGCATGAATTGATTCCTCTATTATATATCTGTTAATCACTTAACAAGATAAAACAAAACAGAGAAAGCGTTATTCAATAAAGAAAAAGGATTTATTCAACCCCCCTTCTAGATCTATATTGTGCCTCCAGGAACTAAAAAATTATATTTATCCGCAACCCTAGAAAATAATCTAGCCTAGCATGCTTGAAATTAGAACACAAGATATAATTGAATAACGCATATTTAATAAATAGAATACTTATTTCTATGTACCAATTAATTGAATAAGAAAAATAAAATAAATTTTGAATTTTAAAACTCAAAACTGTTCTGCTCTATAAATAAGAAATAGTGATATCCTTGACATTAAAAAAATAAAAATAAATTGAATAAAGAAATTGTGCTCATCAATTGTTAAATTACAAGAAAATACCAACAAATAATTCGGTAGAAGCAAACATGTCGTATTAGTTCCTGCCTCTTTCCATGGAAAAAAGCAATTAAGTAAAAGTCTAAAGCTCTCACCTCTAGCAAATAGTTTCTTTTATTAATGAAATCTTCTTGCCCCTTTATTATCTCCTTCCTTTTCAAAAGTCAGTTGCCAAAAAGGATGATATATATCCTTTTCCCCTGTAGGTATCTTATAAGCTTCTTATGTCTATCATGAAAGGAAAAAAAAAATTGAAGGACACTATGCTCTCCCTTTTCTTACGCCGCTCCTTTTCTTCTTGGATCTAATCTGTTTTTTTCTCAGTACTCACGATGCTCCTTATCCGATATATCATCTCCCTTCCTCTATTTCGGAAGACCTTTGAAATTTTTATTGGCTCAAGTACTTAATTCATTTACCGTAGACTGCAATTTATGAGTATATGAAATTGGGTTGCCACCCATAGGCCCAATCCTGTCTTTAATTGCCCAAAATTTGGAAATTATCTCTTTACAACCCCTTTCTTTGGTCCATAAATTTTAGAACCTGAAAATTCAAAATACACAAATAAATTCCAAACACATGAGAAACACTAAAAATATAGAATTTGTAATAATATATGTTGTCCAAAGTATAAATTAGTAGGCTAAGACATACTAATTTCTTGGCACATCAAATTCCCCCAACTTATACTTTGTTAGTCCTCGAGCAAAGCAAAAACTGAGAAAATGGAGCAAATAAATAAAATAAATAAATAAACCTAAGCCACCTTCGTAGGGAACACGATAATATTTAGCATATACTACAAGCCTTTAAACCTCTATGTGTCCCTAGTAGGAAGAGTTTTGTCTCTTGATGGTTTACAATGAATATACCAACAAAATTCGAATGCAATTGTTCTTTTCTAAAATGTGTTTCCCCTTTATTCACCAATACAAATAACTCAACAAAGACATCAAAACACCCATATGCCAAGGCAATATGACTCACATGCAACATCAAAGTTCTCAAACTAGCAAGATCAATAAGAAGATTTCATTCATGCCAATCTCATTGTGAGTGTGTGAATTGACAACAACATAACATCATTGATATCAAAGTAAGCAAAACTTTCAAACTCCATCCAAACTATACTTTGACTCAACTCCTCACATGGCATACACTCAACAAATGAAACATTCAAGAATAGGGTGTAATCACTCTCATTACATGTGAGCTATAAAGAATAAATGTATTCAAATTCAAATGCCTCTCACATGTATATATGAAAAAATGCTATAAATGAAAGAACAAAGTCTCATGAATGGATAAATCCCACTAGAAAGGTGAAATGCATAAATGGATCCCCTCTACTACTCTCACCTCTAAATCATATTCCAAAGGATCATTAGGACTTTTTAGAGTTATAATGCAAGGCTTAGGGCAATGGTTATGAAACGAAAGGGCATATAAGGAATTCAACGATCTAAGAAACATGTTAAGATATAAAATTATCACGTGGGCTTAATTCAACTTCATTTGAGCTTTTCTTCAATTTTTTCCATTTTTTTCACATCTCCTTTTCGTGTAATTTTTTCCTTTTATTTGATCTTTAAAGAAGATTTCATCACTTTTCTTTTATTGTCTTCTTTTTTTTTCTTTTCAAGCTCACTTTTTCACTATTATCCATGCATAGAAACAATCTAAACACATCCTTAGATAAAAGGGTAGGCCATAAATATGGTTTACACTCCAAATTAGAGTAAGGTAAAGATATCGAACTACCAAAGAAAGGCTATATAAAAGGCTCAAAAAGGTGACTAGCGGTACAAATTTAAAGGTGGGATTAGGCTCATATGTCAGCTATTAAAGATGACCTAAGTCACTTCCTAAGGTCTAGACTTCTTCAGTTCAAGCAATATTAGGAATCCTTTAAAAGAAATTACATTTCATGGACGTACCTTTCTAGTGTTCAATCAAAACAAAAAATAATGAGACTACTCAACAAAATATGCTTTTCAAAAAAAAATTTAGAGTTGATGTAAAAACCCTCAAATAGAATGATTGGCTCAAATGTCACAGGTTATTTAGTCTCTGATAAGTAGGTTTAATACCTACTTATCCGGTATCTATTGCTTGAATTAGTTGCTTAAACCTATGTTTCCTAGTTAATTTTCATGCATTTTGTGTTCATTTTGTAGATTTTATACTTGGGAACTGTGTGAGCGATTATTGGTATAAAAAAATAAGGAAAAACAATCTGGACATTGTTTGGGATTTCATAGTCATTTCATGTTATTTGCTTAGAACTTGGATTATATTGTAGAGCTTCTTCTAAGCTTTCCAGAACATCTTGAATTATTCCAATCGGAGTTCGGATGCAAGAGTTATGACCTTTGTACCAACGGACGTTGAACTTCAAGGTTTTGGGTGGCCATTTTCACAGCATTCACTTCGAACCCAATTTTGACCTTCATCTGTGCATTATTTCTCAATTCTTAAAAAAAAAGTTGTCGAACTCGTTGAGATCTTCGATTTGATAGGTGGCAGGCCCTGTAACTCCTCTTGGATCAAAAGTTATAGCTGTTTTACCAGAGGACACTACAACAGAAAATCAATGGCACGGGCGCACCAATTTCTAGTGCATTTGGAGCGCGGCCGCGCCATTCCCTGGACCAAGAAAATGTTATCTGCTAATTGAGTGCAGGCACGCCCAACTCCAGGCTATCTCCAGCGCGACTGCGCCACTTTAGAAGTTAACCAAAGTTGACTTTTTCATTAAATAGTGCAATTGGAGCGTAACTTGGGCAAGGAGTCAATTGGGGCTTATATATAGAAGACATATCAGTATGTAAAAGGGTATTCCACCCTTCGGGATCATTTAGATTACATATTCTCTTTTCTTTTCTTTAATTTCCTTATTATATTAGATTAGATTAGAACCCTAGATTAGCTAATTCACTACAAGAAAAAGGGTCATTGGCGACAGGGTTATTGGCGACGGCCAATTACCCGTCGATAATGACCTTAATGCAAACAGGGAAGCCATCGATAATGGGTGCCGTCGATAATGCTATTTCCCATGGGATAATTTGGTGCAAAAATATGGCGGTGGATGGAAAACTCATTGGCGACTGACACATAAATCAAAGGCAATGTTAACACCATCGATAATAACTCAATCTCGACGGGGGCATTATCGACGGGATTTCCGTCGAGAATGAGCTCTTTTAATTAAAATCCTGGTTTGCGACGACAATGACACATTTTTCCCTCTCTCGTATTTCTCTTTCCCTCTCAAATTCGTCCATTACTGTCAGATTTTCCCACTTATTTCTCAAATTTATGATATTAATTTTCAATCTTGGTCAATTGAATTCGCCTATTTCCCTCATCTTGCCCATTTCCCTCATCCTCGCTGTAACTCCTCCATTTTCCATTTGAGCGCTGCAGCTTCGCCGGTCGTGCCTCCGCCCATTTCGTTGGTGCAACTCTAGAGGTTGTACCTGCACTTGTACAAGGATTGGGCTGGTTTGGTAATCTCATAGCCATGTAAGATTTTTCAGTTCACATCTCCTTTATATATATATCAGTCTGTTTTGAATCCCCTGCTATTTTTGGGGGTCTGTAATTTTTCTATATTGTTGTTAAGGTTGATATTGATTCTCTCATAACCATAGTAGGAATTGTTATATAATTCACGAATGTGGTATTACTGTGATCCTTTGTTAAACTTGTTAAGCTGTCATGCTCACTTCTTGCGTGAATTATATAACTGCAGTTAAGGATGAACGTACTGAGAATGCCAAGAAAGATAAGGGCAAAGTTAAAATGGATGCTTAGCCATTGTGTAATAGATTAGTAAGTTTTTATGTATTATACATTATGAACAACGAAAGATGTAACCAGTTTATGAACCTGGGAAGGATTATACTTTGATTGTAATAAGAAGATAGTAATTACATTCATTTTGTTGTATTTTAATGGAATGATTGTATGGATGTTAGTATAGTGGAGCACCATATGTCGGGTTGGAAAATACCCGAATTTGGGGGCGTCACACACTCACTCACACACACACACACACACACACACACACACATATATATATATATATATATATATATATATATATTCTTATATCTTCAAGAAATCTCAAAAATCCTTTTATGGCATCATGATTATGACGTTATCACACTACATCTCACCATAGTGGGCTGACGATCATATGATCACATCCAACACCAGGTTCCATTGCATTGATGACTTCATCGTTTATCATATCACCCGATACATATAGTGAAAATATATTTTGAAAATTAAAAAAAAAAATATTTTTTTTCTAGCCGAAACAAACAGCATAGATACGCGAATAATAAAAAACCTCTTCTGGTTTGAAAAACCTCTTGTGACCCTTCTTTTCGATTATAAACGATGGAATCGCCAAGGCAAAGAGTCCGTTCACGGTATAAGTCCTTCCCTTTCTAGGTGCTAATTCCTGTGATCTGACAGCGAAAGGCTTCTTCACTAGTGACTGATCAGCACATGGTACTACAATTTGACCAATGTTTTTTAAAAAAATTATTTGGTTCACTAATGTGATCCAACATTTTTCAAAAATCAAAAGTACAACCATCGGCACAAAATTAATAAATCTCCAAAGTCTAGCATAGCTAGTAGATTTAGAATATCCAGATATCCATCAACTTCAATCTTCATACCCCTAGTATAGTTCATCAAACTTACTACACATTGGAAGTTCAGGAATTTGCCACAATAATATGAGTTTAAGAACTTATCCTAGTCAGACCATAGGCGTCCATTCGCTGAGGGGTTCCAAACATACAATATTATTATGAGTCACGAACATACCATATGCATTAGTTTTAAGAACCGCACCTAATCCTAATAATATCTGACTAAACTTAATAGTTTCTAACTATTAAACATACACATGAGAAAAGAATCACCTTTTCACCACATATACATTGATAGCGCGACACCAACATTCCAACGATTATCAATGTGATAATCTGAGTTCAAGCACAAAACCCTCACCCATACAAAGATTTGTACAACTCAGCCATCACATGAGTCCTCAATTGAAATCCCACCTAACTCTATCTAACTCTTAACTTGCTCTTTGCTCGATATGAATTCCTCGTATCACATTATCTATAACTCCTCATGAGTTTATCTTGTACTATTTCATAGTACATCATCTTCATAGCATCAAGCTATAATTATTCAAACATTACAGACCGTCTTTCTTCTATAACTTAAACTGATCATGTCGTGATCTTATTCTATAATCATCTCCCTTAAAATTCTTTTCTTAACTCGTGATCATTTTGTTTTACGATCCTCTTTCTTTCCTTTTTCATCAATTATGACATTATTCGTTATCTTGGCTATTGGAGTTAGGCAACTCCCATTTCTTATCTTTATATCTCTTCAAGATTCTTCTTTGAATTTTCTTGTTTATATAACAATTCTTCCTTTAAGAATTTCTAACTTCTTTTACATTGCTCAACATTTGATTCAAGTTCCACATTTTCATCATACGTATCCATTTTCTATACTTGGTACACATCGAGTCTCTAATAGTTTCAATATGGTACGCTGAGTGGTATCCCACAAACAACCAACAAACTAGATTCTGAGTTGCTAGTTCGTATATACCTCCGCTCTATGAAGGAATCGTTTAGCCCATATACCATACATCAACTATTTAAGAGTACAACTGTACCATACTTAACTATAACTTTTAATTCTTAACTTCTTTATCATTCTCTTCTTATAGACATTGTCTATTTATTATCACTTTACATCCTTATTATTGGAGTTGGGTAACCCCACATTCATACTCCTTATAACTCTGCGAGATTCTTCTTTGAATCCTCTCACACATGTTTTAATCCCTTTATAAATTTCTTAAATTACTTCTTATTATTCAAACTCTATCTGATCTTAGTCTTTCATTATCTTCACCTTCTTTCTCTAAGGTTATAACCTAAGGTACTCCTATCTAAGGTTTATAACCTACAGCTTTGATACCAACTGTAACGACCCCAAAATTCATACAATTTAATTCTCGACTTTGGTTGTTAATAATACATTCAACCTCTAATTTTACATCATTAAACGATAATACAACCGTTGAAATTTGCGAAATAATTAAAATTTTCTATTACAAACTATCCTCGTTCACAAAACCTTCAACCTTTACATCTAAATATCTCAGAATCATTTTAATACTACAATAGTTTACATCGCAAAACGATATTACAATTCAACATTAATACATTATTCGGAACCTTAAACATGGTTCAAATAATAATAACACAACCAAAGTGTATAAATCTTCAAGTATCACATCTGATTCATGTCTTTCAAGTAACACATAACTTTACCTTGAATCTTGAACCTGCAAAAGTGGTTATTTGCAAGGTTGAGCTCGACGACCCAAAGAAAATCTAACAGTTTTCATGCATCACATAGCACATAATAACATGCTCAACATATAACATCCATGCTATAGTTCATATAACAAGTATAAAGATTGAGTCCTTACTCAATCAACATGCTTTAATCAATCAACATAGTCATAAATTGACTTTAACATTTCATACTTTCTGTGACGCCCCCAACACAGGTATACATCACCCATCTTGAGTCGCCAAATACATGGTACAGAATACAAATACAAACTTAATTATACAACTGTCGTGTACAATACGACAAAACATAGCTAAGAGTTTAAAATAGAATATTGCCTTCTAGACAATATCCACTCTTAATGGAGTCCTCATTACAATTATTATCACACTATTTCACATAATAGTGAGGACTACTAAAGCCACTTATCCTGGACCATCACTCCATTTCCTAACTCATCCCAGCTATATTCTCATTTCCTGAAGAGAACAGTGAAAGAAAGGGTGAGCTCAACTAGCCCAGTAAGAAATATTATGACTAAGATAATGCAGAATAAATTATCCTTAGCCTTCAATAGTATACCAACCGATAGAATATAATAGACAACAAGTTTTAGATCAACAATCGCAATGAAATAAGCAATCCATTAGAAGAGTCAAGTAGAGCATAAAATCTACTATCTTCTATGATTTAAAAAGTTTTTCATCAACTTTATCACCGAGACTCAAATTAATAAATAAAATTGAATCATCCTCGCACTACGGCCAGGATATTCATGTAATCATCAATGGTCATGATTATACCGAATAATCCTCGGTCATAATCATACCAACAACTCGTCCATCAATGAACTATAGGCCAATGAGGACTTTTACCACATCATTCGTTACATTACGCTCATGATTATACCGAATAATCCTCGGTCATAATCATACCAAGTCCATCTATGCACGTAAGCCAAAGATGACTTTAATCACAATATAAGCATGAGGATGATGACAATGACATAATAATTCAATAAAACAAGTTCAAGGATAAATTTTAAAGATTTATAATTTAATTTATCCAGTAAATCAATAACGCCCAAATTGTCAACATGATATCGCTTTGTAGAGTAAAATTCAAGAATAATATTCATGTACCAAAAATAATTTGGACAGTAAAAGAAATATATTTTTGGGTGAATAGTACCTCGTGAATAGTACTTCTATGAATAGTACCTCGTGAATAGTACCCTATTACAAAAAGTGTCCCGAATACCCGAGTGAATGATACTAGAGTGATTAGTAATCGGGTAAATAGTGAATAGAATCATGAATAGTACTCCATGAAAAAAAGTACCCCGAATACCCGAAAGAATAATACCAGAGTGAATAGTAATTGGGTGAATAAGAACTCATGAAATAAATCAGTAACTAAATACCAAAAAAATGATATTTCATGACGAACAAAAGAAATGATATCTCAAACGAGTATAATAGTATATAAGAAACGCAAATGGATTTTCACCCGCCATGCAGAATCCACATGATGCATCATTTCCACAATTTAATAAGGAATGAATATGCAAGGATCTTTCACCATGCATGTGGTAATCCACACGACAAAAGTTATTCCAATGTAATAATAAAGAATGGAATAACAAAAGAATTCACCAGTGCATGCAATAGACCGCATGCATGTGTTATTCCAATATAATAATAAAGAATGGAACCAGTCATATGAATCCGCATGCATGCATGTGATATTCCAATGTAATAATAAAGAATGGAATAACAACAGAATTCACTGTGCATACGATAGATCCAGATGCATAGTGAGTTATTCCAATGTAATAATAAAGAATGGAATAATGTAATAATTTCACCATGTATGCGCGTATTGCATATGACAAAAGTTATTCCAACATAATAATAAAGAATGGAATAATGTAAGAATTTCACCATGCATGCGATAGATTGCATGCAAAGTTATTCCAACATAATAATAAAGAATGAAATAACAACCCTTTCTTACGAGTATTGAAAGAAAATAATTCTCTTCATGAATACGAAAGAATAATAATTTCCTTTACCTCAAAAGAAGATCGGATAATCGGAATAGTGAGGTAGCGACTTCTTCTTCTTCTTTCTCTATAATTTCTCTCTATAATAATTGCTCTATATCTTTAGTGAATTGGTGAAAAAATGAAGGAATGAGCTTCTATTTATAGGAAAATATAGTTTCGATAATTTCACGCTTTGGGGCTCAAAATATTATAAAGATAATACCTTCTCTTTTCCTTCATTTTTAATTTAGTCCTCGCAAGTATTATCAAACTTGCACCACCTCCCCTAATAGTAAATCATGTGAATCAATAGTAAATCATGTGACTCAATAGTTTTAGACATGTGAAAATACGAATTACAGTATAGTACCTCCATCTATACCTCCATTTTTAACTTAGTCATGCAAGTATTATCAATCTTTCACCAACTCCCCTAATAGTAAATGAATGTGAATCAATAGTACACACATGTAAACAAATTATTATAATCATGTAAATTAATAGCAATTAATTGCTCATTTATCCGATTAATTACCCAACTGGTCAGTAAAACTTCCAGACATCAATTAATATCGAAATAAATGTCGATTTCCACTAACACTAATAATTCCAACACAATCGAACTATCAATTTCATCTTTAATCAACACAAACTTATTCATCATTAATATTATAACTCACAATATTTAACAACCAGTGTCGCTCCTGTGAAAGAGGGCTTTTCCGATAAGGATTTCTCCTTATCATGCCAAGCAATTAGATGACCAAACCTCTCCTCGATGTAACTTCTAGACATTGTAAATTGCAAATAATAATATGAATAACTTTGTCGCCTCTCAATTATTGATTTAATAATATAACATATTATGCGTATGATACCGTGACAATAATTGAATCAATAATATGAGAGATATGATGTTGCAATTACTATAGCAATAATTGAATATAACTAAGTGACTTCTCACGTAAAGATCAATAATCAATACGTAAAGTGCTACTATGCAACCACGCCAGACATCGTACTTTTACTACTAATGGGTAGTTCAACAGCTTTAATGGTAGAATACTTTCGTCAGTTATTTTTATAAAAAGATAATTCTATCATTTTCTTACTACGATAATACTTCCATTGTGGGTCCACTAATGATTGTGCATCGTCATTGGATATTCCCCACAAAACAAATATTCTCCGACCAATCGAATATTATATAACAACTTGCTTACTTTACAAAATTTATAAATTTTACTCACAACTATAACATTATATCAAATCGACACCATAATATTCAAAAAAATATTTCGAGAAATTTAAATCTTTAATAATAAAATTTGGGGTCTCACAATCTCCCCTCCTTATGAAATTTCGCCTCAAATTTACGTACGCACTGTATGTCAAGAGGTGAGGATACCTTGACTTCATTTCAGATTCTAACTCTTGAGGTATAACCTTTGAGTGTTGAATACGATCCTTCTTATCTAAGATTTTAACATGTATCTCCTCATACGTTAAATCTTCTGCTATCTTGTCTAGTTCTAATTTAATAACGTGTTTCAGGTCATCCACATATTCACGTAACATCGATACGTAAAAAACGTTATGAACACACGACATACTTGGTGGTAAAGCAAGTCTATAGGCCACAGTTCCTACTCGATCGAGGATTTCAAATGGGCCAATTAAATCGAGGGTTGAGATTTCCTCTCTTCGTCAATTCTTGCTTCAAGAATAATGCCCTCTTGAACCTTCTTCTTCACATTCATCAGCTTCGGGTCTGTAACTTGAGTGGCTTTAACTTTATCGATTAAAGTCAATTCTACTCAGATATTTGTTATCTTCACGTGGGTCCTTAGAGTCTTTAACTCTATCTTCATCATTTGTAAGTTATACTGAAATGGGTTTTTGTGTTAACAACATCGCACTCAGAACGATACGATCTTCTACTCAACGCGTCCACCCTACCACATTCGCTTCTTCCACGATGATATTGAATGGTATAGTCGTAATCTTCAACAACTCGAGCCAACGCTCTTTGGCGCATTATACATTCATTTTGGTTGAAGAAGAAATATTTAAGGGTTTTAGAAATGGGTTTTATATCGGGGTCAATACAAAATTCGATTTTACACCTAGGGTAGGCTAAGAAGTTCTTCGAGAATACGCCAGAAATTTATTAACGATAGAAATATCATTTAAAAACTGTGACTCTCATCCAAGACTTGGATAACACATGAAATGAAGGTTTCTACTAACGAAGTTTTAACCGATAAGTCAAAGTCTAATTTCTCCTGAGTTAAATTTAAATGTTGAGCGCAAGAAAGAGAGATAAAAGAATGGGTAGAACCGGTATCTAATAAGGTATAGACTTCGCAAGAATTTATAATTAACTAACCCGTGCTAACTTCGTTCGGTTTACTCGCTTTTTGAGAAGTCACAAAAACGCTCTTCCCGAAAACCACCGATTTTGTTTTGTCCAGATCCGCTTTTGGTGCCACCGCCCACCGACTCTCGACTTTGGTGCAC
The DNA here is from genome assembly GCA_020205605.1 of Panax ginseng. Taxonomy (NCBI): domain Eukaryota; kingdom Viridiplantae; phylum Streptophyta; class Magnoliopsida; order Apiales; family Araliaceae; genus Panax; species Panax ginseng. The sequence goes on from CM035129.1 coordinate 111,152,960, forward strand.
GAAAAATTCGACTTAACTTTTTGCACAATTGTAAATGCTTTGACTCGCATCAGGTGGACCGATCCCTCTCCTCCGCATTTGAAGCATACAATTGGTGGTCGCTCTCCTTCCTTGAAAACGGGTGTTGGTGCCGCTTATCTTTCCATCGTTGTTGAACCTTCTTCTTGAAATTTCCACTCCTATTATCTTGGCCATGATTACCACCAAGTGGTTACCATTCTTGGCATGATAATTTCCCCGATGGTTATCATTGTTCCGATGTTCATGCTACCACCTGCATGATTATTATCGTGTTGTTGGTTATTACCTTTTTGTTGTGGCTGACTCATTATCGCTCCAATAATCGAGCCCTATTCACAACATCTAAATATAAACAAAGTTTGTGAGAAATGAGGTATCGACGATATCGGGTTTCAAACCTCTTAGAAACATTCGCGTCATTCGCTCCTCATTATCGACCAAATGGGATGCAAACCGGATAACTCCGCAAATTTAGCCTCGTATCATGACACGGGCCATATTGTTTTGCTCCAACTTGATAAACTCCACCTCCTTCATGTGACGAATACTTTCGGAAAGTACTTGTCGTTGAATGTTTCTTGAACTTCTCCCAAGACATCTTAAGTGCATTAGTCAGGTACGCTTTTATACGATTCCCACCAAGAATCGCTTCTTCACGCAACATAAAGGTGGCAAAGGGAACCATTTGCTCCTCGAGCATCCCAAGACATCAAATATCTTGGTGATCTACTTTAACCACGCTCCGCCTTAAGTGGTTCTCGCTTTCCCAAAACTCCAAAGGGTCCCAGCCCTTGAACTGCTTAGCAAAGGTGACCACCCGAGAGTTTCCATTGTTTCCACCTGCATTTTGAACAGAGTCTCTCTCTCCGATGTTGCATGAATTGCATAAAGCCTCCTAACATCTCATCGCTCATCATTTGATCGGTGTTGTTATTTACCCGAGGATTATTGTCTTCTTGCTGCACATTATCCTCGGTATCGATCGTTGGTGACTCAACTGGCCTCATGTGCTTCATTGTTGATCTCAACATTTTCGTGATGCCATTTTCAAACACTATCACAAAACAAGGGTTAATTAACATATCACATATTATCCCTATACTCCGATCGACCAATTAAATACCAAATAAACTTAGGTAGGTCATACTAGCTGAAGGAATTCCCTGCCTCCCCTCCTAGTTCTTGTCTCACATCTCACCAGGATCATATCCCTAAGCTTTAATACCAACCATGATGCCCCAAAATAGGTATACATCACCCATCTCGAGTCGCCAAATACATGGTACATAAATTCAAATACAAACTTAATTATACAATTGTCGTGTAAAATACGACAAAACATAGCTGAGAGTTTAAACAAGAATATTGCCTTCTAGACAATATCCACTCTCAATGGAGTCCTCATTACAATTATTATCACACTATTTCACAGAATAGTGAGGACTACTAAAGCCACTTATCCTGGACCATCACTCCATTTCCCGACTCGTCCCAGCTATATTCTCATTTCCTGAAGAGAACAATGAAAGAAAAGGGTGAGCTCAACTAGCCCAGTAAGAAATATTATGACTAAGATAATGCGGAATAAATTATCCTTAGCCTTCAACAGTATAACAACTTATAGAATACAATGGACAACAAGTTTTAGATCAACAACTGCAGCAAAAATAAGCAATCCATTAGAAGAGTCAAGTAGAGCATAAAATCTACTATCTTCTATGATTTAAAAAGTTTTTCATCAACTTTATCACCGAGACTCAAATTTTAATAAATAAAATTGAATCATCCCTCGCACTACTACCAAGGATATTCATGTAATCATCAATGGTCATGATTATACCGAATAATCCTCGTCATAATCATACCAACAATTGTCCATCAATGAACTACAAAAGCCAATGAGGACTTTTACCACATCATTCGTCACATTACTACCATGATTATACCAAATAATCCCTCGGTCATAATCATACCAAGTCCATCTATGCACGTAAGCCAAAGATGACTTTAATCATAATATAAGCATGAGGATGATGACAATGACATAATAATTCAATAAAACAAGTTCGGATAAATTTTAAAGATTTATAATTTAATTTATCCGTAAATCAATAACGCCCAAATTGTCAACATGATATCGCTTTGTAGAGTAAAATTCAAGAATAATATTCATGTACCAAAAATAATTTGGATAGAAAAGAAATATATTTTTTGGGTGAATAGTACCGTGAATAGTACTTCGAATAGTACCCTCATGAATAAGTACCACGACACACCTAAAAGTGTCCCGAATACCCGAGTGAATGATACTGATAATAGAATTCGGTGAATAGTAATCTGATGAATAAGAATCGTGTGAATAGTATTCCAACATAAAAAGTACCCCAAATACCCGAGTGAATAATACCGAGAATGAATAATAGAATCGGAATAGAACTCAGTAAAAAATACCAAAGAAAATGATATTCGTAAAAAATACCAAAGAAATGATATCTCATATTTACTATAATAGAATATACTAAACCGCAAATGGATTTTCACCCGCCATGCAGAATCCACGTAGATGATCATTTTTCACAATTTAATAAGGAATGAATACGCAGGATCTTTCACCATGCATGCGGTAGTCCACATGTATAAAGTTATTCCAATGTAATAATAAAGAATGGAATAACAAAAGAATTCACTGTGCATGCGATAGATCGCATGCATGTGTTATTCCAAATGTAATAATAAAGAATGGAACCAGTCACGCGTAATCTCGCATGCATGTGATATTCCAACATAATAATAAAGAATGGAACAAGGTCATGCGTAATCCGCATGTGTGTGATATTCCAACAAAATAATAAAGAATGGAACCAGGTCATACGTAATCAAAGCATGCATGATATTCCAATGTAATAATAAAGATGGAATAACAACAGAATTCACCAGTGCATGCGATAGATCGCATGCAAAAAGTTATTCCAATGTAATAATAAAGAATGGAATAATGTAAGAATTTCATCATGTATGCGATAGACTCAGATAAACAAAGTTATTCCAACATAATAATAAAGAATGGAATAACAGAAGAATTCACCATGCATACGATAAACCGCACAGACAGGTTATTCCAACAGAATAATAAAGAATGGAATAACAGCTATTACGAGTATTGAAAGAAAATAATTCTCTTCATGAATACGAAAGAATAATACCCTTACCTCAAAAGAAGACCGGATACCGGAATAGTGAGGTAGTAGACTTCTTCTTCTTTCTCTCTAAAATTCTCTCTATAATAATTGCTCTATAGCTTTAGTGAATTGGTGAAAAATAATGAAGGAATGAGCTTCTATTTATAGGAAAATATAGTTTCGATAATTGCACGCTTTGGGGCTCAAATATTACAAAGATAATACCTTCCTCTTTTCCTTCATTTTTAATTTAGTCCTCGCAAGTATTATCAAACTTGCACCACCTCCCCTAATAGTAAATCATGTGAATCAATAGTAAATCATGCGACTCAATAGTTCTAGACATGTGAAAATACTAATTACAAATATAAGACTCCATCTATACCTCCATTTTTAACTTAGTCATGCAAGTATTATCAATCTTGCACCAACTCCCCTAATAGTAAATGAATGTGAATCAATAGTACACATGTGAACAAATAGTTATAATCATGTGAATCAATAGCAATTAATTTCTCATTTATCCCAATTAATTACCCGATCAATCAATATAACTTCCAGACATCAATTATTATCGAAATAAATGTCGATTTTCACTAACACTAATAATTCCAACACAATGGAACTATCAATTTCATCTTTAATCAACACGAACTTATTCATCATTAATATTATAATTCACAATATTTAACAATCAAAGTCATTCCTGTGAAAGAGGGGCTTTCCGATAAGGATTTCTCCTTATCACGCCGCAATTAGGTGACCAAACCTCTCCTCGACAAAACTTCTAGACATCATCAATATTACAAATAATAATATGAATAACTTTGTCGTCTCAATTATTGATTTAATAATATAACATATTATAAAGATGATAATCGTGACAATAATTGAATCAATAATATGAGAGATATGATGCAACAATTATCAGAAAGTAATAATTGAGTATAACCGAGTGACTTCTTACGTAAGCATCAATAATCATAATACCGTGCTACTACTACGCAACCACGCCAGACATCGTACTTTTTACTACCGGGTAGTTCAATGCTTTTAATTCAGAACACTTTCGCCTTTTATTTTTATAAAAGATAATTCTCATGCTTTTTCTTACTACAACAATACTTTCATGTGGGGTCCACCAATGATTGTGCCATCGCATCTGATATTCCCCGTTAAAAAGAATATTCCCCACCAATCGAATATTATATAACAACTTGCTTACTTTTATAAAATTTATAAATATTACCTGACAACTATAACATTATATCAAATCCACACCATAATATTCAAAAAAATATTTCGAGAAATTTAAATATTTATTCATAAAATTTGGGGTCTCACACTAGTTCACATAGCAAATAGAACTCGAAATACTTGCCTGATTCGTAGTTTATGAACTACGACTTAACTGCTTAATGCTTATCTGCACTTCGTGTATTCCTACAGAGTTATATAATCATGAATTCACATCCATTAGTCATATATTTTGTGACAACCCGAGAATTTAGAAAAAATTTTAAAATCTTAATTAATTGATTTAAGGTTCAATATTAGGACCTAGACAGAAAATAAGTGTATGCGTTTGATATTTTTGGGAAGGAATTTTGAGGATTTCAAAATTCTGTGAAGGATTTAGGTGAATTATTCAGGATTAAGTGTATGTGTGTATGTTCTTTGAATATGGTTATGTATGTGTACCGAATGTAGTTAAGGGTCAAGGGTTGACCAGATAAATTTTATTAGTGTCAAACCCTAATTTTATTGTCGAATATCGACGTTCAGTTAGAAAACCGTAAGAATTTCAGTTCCAGGAATTCGAAACCCTAATTCAGAAATTGAAAACCCTAGTTTGGGAATGCAAATGCTGGTATAAGGTTTAAACGTTATTTATGATAACCTAATTAGGGATAACCCTAATTGATTTAGAAAACCCTAATTTCTGGTTTAGAAACCCTAATTTATAATTAGGGAAAAACTGAGTGATAGTGTAATAATTTTAATATTAATTAGGAAACATTAATCCTAATTTTCAAGTTATAAGTAATTATAAAACCCTAATCTAATTAGGAAACCTAATTTCTAAATTAGAAAGATTATTTTTCTATTTAAAACCCTAATTCTTGAGTTATAAACCCTAATGTACAATTTCGACCCTAATTGCTAAATTAGCAATTTTAATTAGAAAATAATAATCCTAATTAGCAAGATTGAGCTTATGATTAGGAAATCTAAATATAAATATAGAATCCTAATTATAATTTTGAAATATTAATTTTATATTTCAAAAACCCTAAACTAGAAATCCTAAAAAAGTTGATTATGGAAACCATAGGTTTTAACCCTAAGGGTTAAACCCTAAGGGTCAAACCCTAAGGGTTGAATAAAATGACAATTCTAAAATTAAAATTGTATAGAAATGACTAGAATGCCCTTATGTCATATTCTTTAATTGGTAGCTTGCACATATTGCCATCATTTTGGGTTGGTGACTAACCCTAGCTCTAGCTCTAGATATGTGTCAAATATCAGCTATCAATTACCAACTAGATACATTGAATCAAATGGATCAAAGATATAAAGTAAAGAAAACTTACTCTACTCCTCATTATTGCCAAGACACTTCTATCTCTAAGATTTCGAGATTTAGAGTGAGAGAGTGAGAAAAGTTAAGCTAAGATCATACTTTAACTTGCATATAACAGATCATCAAAGTCAGAATTCAAGATCCAAGCTAGAAAGGTATAAACCTTAAAAATTCGAAATCCTTAGATTTTATGTTAGATGATATGTTTTGTTGCTTTAAATTATGTGTTAAGATGTCATTTAGTGATCTAGGTTGTTAGATCCTAGATCCATAACATCAAAGTACTCAAAATTTGAGTTTTTAGAAATCTGGAAATATGAAAAAATGGTGTCTGACAGTCAAATGTCAGGTCTCCTAGATCTGTCTCTTTAAATGTTTTTAATGTTTTAAATGTTTGTACTTTTTGTATGTTATAAGGTCTTGGATCTAGAACTTGAATCAAGTCCAGATTAAGTGTAGATTGAGAGTTATTGTTGGTCAAAACCTGTTGACCGTTCACGAGATCCGGTTTCTGGGTAACCCAGAAACCCAGATTTTTCTGACAACCATTTTTGAAGGCTTTGATCTTGCTTCTGCTAAATGTTTTGGCCAAGTCATTGTTTCGTTGTTGTAGCCTGACATGAAGACTACATGTTAAAGGCTTTAGATCACCCAGATCCTTTACAGAATCGTAGATAATCTTCGTCAAACTAGGTTGATAGATATGCCCGGATGAAGATTCTGGAAAACCCAGAATCTTCAAGAACAAGTTCTTGACAGGTAGTTTGACTGGATCAAATCTTCATTTAGTGTTGTTGTTAGATAGATCTGATGACAAGTTGTTGTACCCTGACATCAAGACTATAGGATTGAACCATTACTTCCTACAAACAAAGCCCTGAACTCAATGATCAATGGCCCAGAAAGTAGACCCTCGAACTGTTCTTCATTTCTGGGTAACCCAGAAATGAAGAACAGCTTCAGACATGATTATTGAGAGCTGATAACTCTCTGTTCTGTTGATGTATGGCCTTGAAACTTGATTCTAGTTGCAGTATTACACGAACTCTACAACATTAGAACCATAACCAGCCCAGATAACAACAAAATCTAAGTTTAAATTGTGGTCAAAGTGTGTACCTTGTAGTCTGACATGATGTTCTGGGTTTGTTGAAGAACAGCCCAAGAACACCTTTAGCCACGGTTGTGTCGCCTAAAACACCTTTAGCGACAGTTAATTATGAAAATTAATTATTTTTATTAAATAATTAGAAAAAAAATGGTATTTAATTATTAAAAATTAATAATAAATTCCTAAAAATTATTTTAAAATCTGAAAATTAGTTTTTAATTATTTTGAGTATTTTTCATAAATATTTAATATTTTTGGAATATAAATGGTATTTAATTTATTTAATTTTAATATTAAATAAATTATTTAAAAATGATTTTAATACTTTAAAAATCATGAAAAATTATATTATGATATAAGAAAATATTTGAAGTTATTTTAATAACTTTTGATATTTTGTGATGAAATTCATTTATAAATTAATATTAATGGTAATTAGTTTATTTAATAAATATATTAAATAAATTATTGAAAATTAGAAATAATGCTTTAAAAATCATATAAAAAATGATTTAAGGGTTAGAAAAATATTTTAAGTTATAAAATATAACTTTTGATATTTTGCCATGAGAATATTAATATTTTAATATTAATATCAATTATCGGATAATGGATTTAATTATTTAAAAATCATATATATATGATTTTAAGGTATTAAAATACTTTGTAATATTATAAATATATTATAATATTATGTTATGATTTTCATTAATATTTAATATTAAATAAATATTAATGATAATAGAATAATGTGGTATTTATATTATATAAATACGATATAAATGATTGAAAAATCATGATAAATGGTAATAATTATCTGAAAATTATTATAAGCCTATGAAAAATTATTTTTCATTAGATTTAATAATAAAGTTTTTAAGATAATCGTTAAGTGTTTTAAATCAGTAGTTTAATGGAACTTAGACTCAATAATTATTCGACTTGTAAATTATTTTTGATTGGGATGTTAGAATTTTGTTTGGATTCAACTCAAACTTAAATAGTCTAACTTGATGCTAAGTTTTATGTGTTATATAGACTGATAAGGTTATGTGTTATATGTTTAGGTTATTCTATGTATATGTATATATATATATATATATATATAATAGTATTATACTTTGATAATATTATTCTAATATTGGAGATCTATATTACTAATATTAGGTCTTCAGAAAAAACGTTATAAATTGCGTAACGGTAATCAACGAAACAGGCAAGTTTTTCTTAACTCTACTTAGAGTTGTTTCATTTAGATATGCTTATGGATAATCATTGATGATTACCATTGTAGAATTGTACTCTGTACATATTGCATGTATAAGTCAGGTATGAAAGGCTGATCACCTTCATTATCGTTCGGTCCAGATATATTTGTTCATGTTTAATACTTGTTCAGTCAAAAGTTTGTTCGTGCTAATTCACAACTATATTGATGAATTATAGCCAGCTTATTATTCAGACTCTTTCAATCATGATATATCCTTAAATAAATTTAACCTTGTTGGGCAACTTTCATGCTCACCCTTGCTATATCATGATAAATATTGCAGATTAAGGCGAATACGACGGATACAAGGAAAGGTTAAAGTTAATTACAACGTTAGTTTTTGTGTGCAGCTAAATTTATAACAGTAATGTATGATAATATCTTTGAATGTCAGATAGGACAATGAATTGTGTATAAGTTAAGGTTACTCGACCTTGGAGAATAGTGTGTAAAGTTTAGTGTATAAACAATTTATGTTTATATCTTCCGCAATAGTTATAGAATGATTGTACCAGATCCGTGGTGATTTGGGACCCGATTTAGGTCATTACACGGTTGGTATCGTAAGTTGACATTGGTTATAAACCTTAGGTAGGAATACCTGAGACCAATAACCGCAATGATTAGGATAAGTACTAACTCACATAGAGTTATTTGGTCGGTAAGATTCAAAGACGAATCTCGGCGAGTTATAAAGATACAGAGTTCCCTAACTCTGATAATAAAGTTGAACATTAGTGGTGAATAGATAGAGTCTAAAAGATTAAAAGTGCAGTGATAGGAGATCATAAAAAAATAATCAAGACATAGAAATGAATCGTAATTTATACGATGAGATCACCCCGTGATCTGATAAGGTGATAGCAGGGAAAAGAATCAATCTGATGATTGTAAAGTTTTCAGCAAAGATTGTTGTGTTAGTTGTACTATAAATTAGTACAAATTCAGGAAAGGATTATGAATACGAGTTGAATGAAATTTGTATTGAGAAGAGAGTTAAGATTAAGTGCGGATTTCAATTGAGGACTCATGTCAGCAGCTGAGTTGTAGGATTCCTTATATGGGCAGAGAATTGTACGTGGTGTAACAACCACTTAGTTTCTGGCACTGATAATCATTGAAATATTTGTGTCGCGCTATTTGTTATATGCATGTTAAGAGGGTGATTCCTTTCTCATGTGTATAATAGATAGATAGGTTATAAGTAAAGAATATAGGGTTATGTACGAGTTCTGAAAACTTATACTTATGTGACATCCTTGACTCATAGTTATATAAAATGTTTATAAACCCCTTAGCGAATGGACGCCAAAGGTCTGACTAGGGTAAGTTCTTAAACTCATATGATTGTGGCAAGTTTATGAACTCATAAGTGTGGTTTAACGAACTGGGTATAGTTGTGTGTGAATGGAGAATTGAGGATTATAGGAACAGATAAATTGTTAAGCAAATGATTAATAGTGGAGACATAAGTTTTCCCAAACTCCTAGCTATGCTAGACTTCAAAATTTTGACATCAAGCTAAATACACACTATGTGCTTTTAAAAAAAATGTAGACTCGTAATCATTTTTGAAACGGTTTAAAGTATAGTCTATGCTACTTATTTCAAATGAAGCCTGAAATGATTTGAAATATCAAAATATATTTTATTTATCTCTCATGTACCATGTAACCTGGTGCAGAGATGATAAAAGTTGATGGAGTTGTAAATACAGAAATACTTAGTGTGAATTTGATCTAAAGTCATTGTTCCACTATTGTATGACGTGTTATGACAAAGTCATACGATGAAGGCATCCTCAAACGGACTGTTAATACAGTACGACATCATGACGTCATTCTCAAAAATATTTTCAAAAAGTATAATTTGCCAACGGGGTTTGGCTACACCTAAATAATTCGATTGAATTGAATTATTGATATGAGTCTACGCTATTCGATTCAGCTAGACTAATGTTTATAAAAACTCAAAGTGTTCATTGAAAGAAATTTCCCAAACCAAATTATTTTGGTGCGAAATCCAATAAGACTGAGGTAAGAAAATTTTATGCGCCCAAAGCGGATAAGAGGAACAATAAAATGGTTCCGACCAGCAGTACTTGATCAGTACAGGGCATATCGGGCTAATCACCCTTTGTGTCCGTAAGTTATGACGGTTTGCGGATGAATTTCCATAAAACCTTTGCGAAAATGACAGACAAATAGTCTATATGACTCCTGAGCACAATTTAAAAATTTTTACTCTTGTGAGTGGTGTATTGGGTAGCATGTAATGATATGTGAATGGTGTAAGCAGTACGGTGTAAGGTGTAAGGTGAATTTCGTGGATGAAATTCTTAGAAGAAGGGGTGAATGTGACAACTCAAGAATTTAGAAATTTTTTTAAAATCTTAATTGATTGATTTAAGGTTCAATATTAGGACCTAGACAGAAAATAAGTGTATGCATTTTATATTTTTGGGAAGGAATTTTGAGGATTTCAAAATTCTGTGAAGGAATTAGGTGAATTATTCAGGATTAAGTGTATATATGTATATGTTCTGTGAATATGGTTATGTATGTGTACCGAATGTCAAGATTTGACCAGATAACTTTTATCAGTGTCAAACCCTAATTTTATTGTCGAATATCGACGTTCAGTTAGAAAACCCTAATGACTGTTAAGAAACCCTAGAAACTGGTTTTGAAACCCTAATTTCGGTTCCAGGAATTTAAAACCTAATTCCGAAATTGAAAACCCTAGTTTGGGAATGCAAATGCTGGTATAATGTTTAAATGTTATTTATGATAACCTAATTAGGGATAACCCTAATTGATTTAGAAAACCTTGATTTCTGGTTTAGAAACCCTAATTTATAATTAGGGAAAAACTGATTAATAATGTAATAATTTTTATTTTAATTAGGAAACATTAATCCTAATTTTCAAGTTATAAGTAATTATAAAACCCTAATCTAATTAGGAAACCTAATTTTTAAATTAGAAAGATTATTTTTCTATTTAAAACCCTAATTCTTGGGTTATAAACCCTAATGTACAATTTCGACCCTAATTGCTAAATTAGCAATTTTAATTAGGAAATAATAATCGTAATTAGCAAGATTGAGCTTATGATTAGGAAATCTAAATATAAATATAGAATCCTAATTATAATTTTGAAATATTAATTTTATATTTCGAAAACCCTAAACTGGAAATCCTAGAAAAGTTAATTATGGAAAACTTAGGTTTTAACCCTAAGGGTTGAATAAAATGACAATTCTAGAATTAAAATTGTATGGAAATGATTAGAATGCCCTTATGTCACATTCTTTAATTGGTAGCTTGCAAATATTGCCATGATTTTGGGTTGGTGACTAGCCCTAGCTCTTGTTCTAGATATGTGTCAAATATCAGCCATCAATTGCCAACTAGATACATTGAATCAAATGGATCAAAGATATAAAGTAAAGAAAACTTACTTTACTCCTCATTATTGCCAAGACCCTTCTCTCTCTCTAAGATTTCGAGATTTAAAGTGAGAGAGTGAGAAACGTTAAGCTAAGATCATACTTTAGCTTGCATATAACAGATCATCAAAGTCAGAATCCAAGATCCAAGCTAGAAAGGTATAAACTTAAAATTCGAAATCCTTAGATTTTATGTTAGATGATATGTTTTGTTGCTTTAAATTATGTGTTAAGATGTTATTTAGTGATCTGGGTTGTTAGATCCCAAATCCATAACATCAAAGTACTCAAAATTTGAGTTTTTAGAAATCTGGAAATCTGGAAAAATGGTGTCTGACAGTCAAATGTCAGGTTTCCTAGTTCTGTCTCTTTAAATGTTCTTAGTGTTTTAAATGTTTGTACTTGTTGTATGTTATAAGGTCTTGGATCTAGAACTTGAATCAAGTCCAGATTAAGTGTAGATTAAGAGTTATTGTTGGTCAAAACCCATTGACCGTTCACGAGATCTGGTTTCTGGGTAACCTAGAAACCCATATTTTTCTGACAGCCATTTTTGAAGGCTTTGATCATGCTTCTGCTAAATGTTTTGGCCAAGTCATTGTTTTAGATTTGTTTGTAACGACATGAAGACTACATGTTAAAGGCTTTAGATCACCCAGATCCTTTACAGAATCGTAGATAATCTTCGTCAAACTAGGTTGACCGATATGCCCGTATGAAGATTCTGGAAAACCCAGAATCTTCAAGAACAAGTTCTTGACAGGTAGTTTGACTGGATCAAATCTTCATTTAGTATTGTTGTTAGATAGATCTGATGACATGTTCTTGTACCCTTACATCAAGACTATAGGATTGAACCATTACATCCTACAAACAAAGCCCTGAACTCAATGATCAATGACCCAGAAAGTAGACCCTCAAACTATTCTTCATTTTTAGGTAACCCAAAAATGAAGAACAACTTCTGACATGATTATTGAGAGCTGATAACTCTCTGTTCTGTTGATGTATGGCCTTGAAACTTGATTCTAGTTGCAGTATTACACGAACACTACAACATTAGAACCATAACCATCCCAGATAATAACAAAATCTAAGTTTAAATTGTGGTCAAAGTGTGTACCTTGTAGTCTGATATGATGTTCTGGGTTTGTTGAAAAACAGCCCAAGAACACCTTTAGCCACGGTTGTGTCGCCTAAAACACCTTTAGCGACAGTTAATTATGAAAATTAATTATTTTTATTAAATAATTAAAAAATGGTTTTAATTATTAAAATTAATAATAAATTCCTAAAAATTATTTTAAAATCTAAAATTAGTTTTAATTATTTTGAGTATATTTCATAAATATTTAATATTTTGGAATATAAATAGTATTTAATTTATTTAATTTTAATATTAAATAAATTATTTAAAATATAATTTTAATACTTTAAAAATCATGAAAAATTATATTATGGTATAAGAAAATATTTGAAGTTATTTTTAATAACTTTTGATATTTTGTGATGAAATTCAATAATAAATTAATATTAATGGTAATTATTTTATTTAATAAATATATTAAATAAATTATGGAAAATTAGAAATAATGCTTTAAAAATCATATAAAAATGATTTAAGGGTTAGAAAAATATTTTAATTTATAAAATATAACTTTTGATATTTTGCCATGAGAATATTAATATTTTAATATTAATAACAATTATCGGATAATGGATTTAATTATTTAAAAATCATATAAATATGATTTTAAGGTATTAAAAATACTTTGTAATATTATAAATATATTATAATATTATGTTATTGTTTCTATTAATATTTAATATTAAATAAATATTGATGATAATAGAATAATGTGGTATTTATATTATATAAATACGATATAAATGATTGAAAAATCATGATAAATGGTAATAATTATCTAAAAATTATTACAAGCGTATGAAAATTATTTTGACTGATAATAAATTTTCTAAGATAAATGTTAAGTGTTTAGACAGAGTTTAATGGAACTTAGACTCAATAATTATTCGACTAGACCGTCGGGATGTTAGAATTTTGTCGGATTCAACTCATACTTAAATAGTCTAACTTGATGCTAAGTTTTATGTGTTGTATAGACTGATAGGGTTATGTGTTATGTGTTTAGGTTATTCTATGTATATATATATAACAGTATTATGCTGTGATGATATTATTCTAATATTGGAGATCTGTATTACTAATATTAGGTCTTCGGATAAAGCGTTATAAATTGTGTAACGATAATCAACGAAACAGGCACGTTTTTCTTAACTCTACTTAGAGTTGTTTCATTCAGATATGCTTGTGGTTAATCATTGCTGATTACCATTGTAGAATTGTACTCTGTACATATTGCATGTATAAGTCAGGTATGAAAGGTTGATCACCTTCATTACCATTCGGTCCAGATATATTTGTTCATGTTTAATACTTGTTCAGTCAAAAGTTTGTTCGCGCTAATTCACAACTATATTGATGAATTATAGCCAGCTTATTATTCAGACTCTTTCAATCATGATATATCCATAAATAAATTTAAACTTATTGAGCAAATTTCATGTTCACCCTTGCTATATCATGATAAATATTGCAGATTAAGGCGAATATAGTGGATACAAGGAAAGGTTAAAGTCAATTACAATGTTAGTTTTTGTGTGCAGCTAAATTTGTAATAGTTATAGAATGATTGTACCAGATCTGTGGTGATTTGGGACCCGAATTTGGGGCTGTCACATATTTCATACATTCTTAATATAATAGTAACGTTACATTGTTTCCTAACTAGGTTTGTAAAACCTTCATTTCACTTTCTCATCATACTCTTAGAATAGCTAGGCATGTATAAGTATGCCTTAACCATCCGTACTTGACATCAAATAGGTTGTGATCTATTTTCAAGTTCACATTCAAATTACTTAGCTCCATAATAATTTATTTCAATCAATAAGGCTTAACAACTTTCTTTAACAAGATTTGATGTTATAAGCTTTTAAACCATATATTTGTACTAATAAGCCTCTAATAGCATGCTCACATGTATCTATCTAATTTACATGGACATAACATAGTTCATACTTTTAAAACATGCTTAATAACTTATGTCATGCTTGACAAGTTGAGTGCACATATCATTAATTTTTTAATACTTAGTTTACAAAAGATAATGGAGTTTGTCTTTGAAATTATTTTATCATTAATGATGTAGTATAGCACATATAAGACAACTTTTAAAAACTCTTATCATAAGTAACTAAGTCATGATAACGTCTTCTCAAGTTCAAAACCTACCTCATGTAACATTTATGTACCTTAGTTTTATTATATCAAGTTTCTCTTGAAAACTTTTTTAACACAAGGTCTAACAAGTTTTATCATGAACAAGACACTATAAACACCATATCATGCTCATTTATATTTGAACTCAATCATGTATATAAACAACTAAGTTCAGAACTTATAGAACATAAGTTTCCACAAGGTTTTTTTTTTTTTCAAAATCTTTAAGTTTCTTTTCAAAACACATACTAAGTCATGCCAATGCTTTCTATTATGAGCAAGGAAAATTTATTTGTCATGTATTATATCATGAATTTTCATGTTACATCACTTAGAATAACATATTCCATCGTCGAGAACACTATACTTGTGTATGTGCTCGATCGACGCCCTCTGATCACCTCTGAATACATAATAGTCACAAATATTGTAAAACCCCAAATTTTACTAATAAAGATTTAAATTTCTCGATTTTTTTTTTTGAATATTATGGTGTTGATTTAATATAATGTTATAGTTGTGGGTAATATTTATAAATTTTGCAAAGTATGCAAGTTGTTATATTATATTCGATTGGTCGGGGAATATTCGTACGACGGCACAATCATTGGTGGACCCCACAACAGAATTATTGTCGGATTGAGAAAATGACAAAAATATTTTTATGAAAATAACGGCGGAAGTTTTACCATTAATACTGTTGAACTACTCGGTAGTAAAAGTACAGTAATACGTGTGGTTGCATAGTAGCACACGGTATTGATTATTGATGCTTACGTGAGAAGTCACTCAGTTTTGTTCAATTATTGCTACAGTAGTTGCTGCATAGTATCTCACGTTATTTGATTCAATTATTATTGATTGTTATATATATATATAAGTTTTGTTTTATTAGTATTATTATGTAATAAAACAGAAAAGCTTTTAATATAAAACAGAATACTTTTATAAAGTTATTCTATAAATAAAATATATTATATTTTATTATGCGTAGTGCTCGTAGTGTTTTTGCATAGTAAAATCTTTTTATATAAAATAAAATACTTTTATAAAGTTATTCGTTTTATTAGATTATAAATAGAATATATTATATTTTATTTAAAAGATTTTGCTTTAAATCTGGACAGTCCGATTAAAAGTAAATCAATCTAGACCGTTCATGAATTAGTTACTATGCGATCCATTCTTCTATAAATAGAAGTTCATTCCTTCATTATTTCTTACGAATTCAATTGAAACTCTGCACGCAGAAACTATAGAGAGAAAGAAGAAAAGTATTCGCTACTTCACTTCGCTACTATATATCCAGCTTTCTTCTATAAGGTAAGGGTATTATTTTTTCAGATTCATGAAGAGAACTTCATTATTCCATTATTTATTATTCTCAGGAATAACTCAGTATCTGTGGTCTACCCTATACTTGGTGAAATTCTTCCATTATTCCATTCTTTATTATTTTGTTGGAATATCTTGTCTGCATGCGTTTTGTGGGACCTAGTTCCGCTTTTATTATTCTCGCTGAATATCCTCGTCTGTGTTTTACGCGGACTGGTTCCATTATTTATTATTCTGTTGGAATAACCTGTCTATGTGAAGTACCACATGCATGGTGATTTCTGTTGTTATTCCATTCTTTATTATTTTGTTGGAACATCCTGTTGGTGCGAATTTCGCCTGACCTGGTTCCGTTATTTATTATTTTGTTGGAATAACATGTCTATGCGAAGTACCGCATGCATGGTGATTTCTTTTGTTATTCCATTCTTTATTATTCTGTTGGAATATCCTCGCTTGGCAAGGTCGTATTACGCTGACCGTTCCATTATTTATTATTCTGGGAATAACTTTTGCTCATCTGCAATCTGGCATGCATGGTGATTTCTTTTGTTATTTCATTCTTTATTATACTCGGTTAATTAAAGTTTTAACTTCTATACTCCATGAAATTAGTGGAATATCCTTGATATTTGCGCTTCATCCAAAGATCTTTCATGGAAATATTCTTACGAGCATTCTTGAATTTTACTCTACAAAGAAGTATCATGTTGACAATTTGGGCGTTATTAGTTCTGAATAATTTAATTCTTGAACTTGTTTTATTGAATTCTTATATCATTGTCACCATCCTCATGTTTATATTTTGTTAAAAGTCATCTGTGGGCTTCATAGTGCATAGATGGACTTGGTATGATTATGACCGAGGATTATTCGGTATAATCATGGCCGTAATGTTACAAATGATGTGAAAAAAGTCCTCATTGGCTCGTAGTGCATTGATGGACAGTTTTTGATATGATTATGGCTATGGATTCTCTTCGGCCAAGGGAGCAAAGATGAATTGTTTTATGGCATGATCAAGACCATTGATGAAAACACGATTATCTTTGGCCCGTAGTGCATGGATAATTCGTGGTCGTGATACTAAATAATATCCTTGGCTCAGTGAATGCGGGGATGATTTGATGATGTGGATTATTTATTAAGCTGAGTCTCAGCGATAAAAGTGATGAAAAACTTTTTAAATCATAAAAAGATAGTAGATTTTATTCTCTACTTGACTCTTTTAATGGATTGCTTGTTCATTGCCGCAGCTAAACTTGATGTCTATTATATTTTATCGGTTTAACATTGTTGAAGACTAATGATAATTTATTCGCATTATCTTAGTCATAATATTTCTTCTTGGGCTAGTTGAGCTCACCCTTTCCTTCACACCGTTCTCTTGAGAAATGAGAATATAGTTGGGGCGAGTCGGGAAACAGTTATTGACAAATCAAATGATAGCATTAGTAGTCCTCACTATTACATTAAATAGTGTGACAATAAATGTAATGAGGACTTATTACGAGAGTGGATATTGTCTGAAGACAATATTTGTATTAAAACTCACAGCTCTCTTGTTGTATATTAAAGATTGTATTTGTATTCTGTACCATGTATCTGGCGACTCAAGATGGGTGATGTATACCTATTTTTGGGGGCATCACAGTTGGTATAAAAGCTTAGGGATATGATCCCTGGCATAGATGTGAGACAAGAACTAGGAGGGGAGAGACGGGAAATTCCTTCGCTAGTATGACCTACCTAAGTTTATTTGGTATTTAATTGGTTGGTCAAAGTATAGGGATAATATGTGATATGTTAATTAACCCTTGTTTTGTGGCAGTATTTGAAAATGACATCCGAGAATGTTGAGAATAGAAATGGAGCACAGGAGATCGTTGAGTCTCCACATATCAATAATCAGGTTAATGTGCATCAGGAAGGCGATAATCCTCCTGTAAACAACATCACTGACCAAATGATGAATGATGGAATGTTCAGAGGCTTTATGCAATTCATGCAACAATAGGTAAGAGAGACTCATGTTTAAAATATAGGTGGAAATAATGGCAACCCACGGTCGGTCACCGCTAAGCAGTTCAAGGAGCTGGGACCACTGGAGTTTTTGGGAAAGCCAGAACCACTTAAGGTGGAGACATGGTTAAAGCATATCACCAAGATATTTGATGTCTTGGGATGCTCAAAGGAGCAAAAGGTTCCATTTGCCACCTTTATGTTGCGTGAAGAGGCAGATTACTGGTGGGAATCTGTAAAACGTACCCAGACTAACGCACTTAAGATGTCTTGGGAGAAGTTCCAAGAGCTGTTCAACGACAAGTACTTTCCCTAAAGTATTCGTCACATGAAGGAGGTGGAGTTCATCAAGCTAGAGCAAAACAATATGACTGTGTCGCAGTACGAGGCTAAGTTTGCCAAGTTATCTCGGTTTTCATCCCATTTGGTCGATAATGAGGAGAGAATGACGCGAATATTTCTAAGAGTTTTGAAATCCAATATACGTCAATGCATAAACGTATATGATCTTCTACTCAACGCGTCAGCTACCACGTTCGCTTTTCCCACGATGGTATTGAATGGTACAATCGTAATCTTCAACAACTCGAGTCAACGTCTTTGGTGCATGTTACGTTCATTTTAGTTGAAGAAATATTTAAGGGTTTTAGAAATGGGGTTTTGTACTGGGGTCAGTACAAAATTCGATTTCACGCTCTGGGGTAGGCCAAGAAGTCTTCAGAAATACGTCAAGAAATTTATTAACAATAGAAATATCATTCACAACTGTGACTCTCATCCAAGACTTGGATAACACGTCACATTGATACCTATCAACTTGCCATCGTTATTCACAATGTCCCCTCCAGAAAGTCAGGCTTCGGTGCATTCCACACAAGGAAGTCAACAACGAAAGGATCGGGGCTCTTTACTTATGGCTTGATATGACAATGATTGACTTTAGTGGTTTGGTTGCTTGAATTCGCATAACAGGTTGGTTAGGAATATGAAAGCTAACAACCTTATTAAAAGCATGATGAGTAGTTAACCAATCGATTCCTAAAATCACATCAAAGGCAAGTATTTTCAAAGAGATAAGATCGACAGGTAACGTGAAAGTATCAATTTGAAACAAGAATTATAAACAGTGGAGGTAACGAAAGTTTCTCCTAACGAAGTTTCAACCAATAAGTCAAAGTCTAACTTCTCATGAGTCAAATTTAAACGTTGAACACAACTAGGTGAAATACAAGAGTGGGTAGAACTAGTATCGAATAAGATATAGACTTTGCAAGAGTTTATAATTAACTTACCCATAATAACTTCGTTCGGGTTTCTTGACAAACGATCTCACTTAAACTACCGAATTTGACTTTGCTATACGACAAAATCGAGCTAAATGACCTTTTCTTTCGCAATTAAAACACGCTTTGGATTGTTGAGTACAGTTTGGACGGATGTGTCCCTCCTGTCCGCATTTGAAACATACGACCGGTGGTCGTTCTTCTTTCTTTAAAACGGGTGCTGATGTTGTTATCTTTCCATCATTATTGAACCTTCTCTTCTTGAAATTTCCACTTCTATTATCTTGGCCATGATTACCACCGAAGTGGTTACCATTCATGGCATGATAATTTCCCCCACGATGGTTATCATTGTTCGATGGCCGCTTGCCACCGTGCAATTATTATTATCGTGTTGTTGGTCGTTGCCTTTTGGTTGTGCTGACTCATTATCGCGTTGAGTAGAAGATCGTATGAGTTTGATAGAAAGAGATGATGTCAAGGCTTAGAAATTCCTCTCCTACCTCTAGACAATCTCAGAGAATTCTCTCTTTCACTGTGTTTTTCTCTTGCTTTCTCCAACACTTTGTCTTAGTTAGCCTTAGGAAAATAAGATGCGTAAAAACATAAACTTATATGGCTTTCACCCTTATTCTTCCGTTAGCAAAACAATACATCAGTTACAATAAGCCAAAGGCCACAAGGCCTTATTTGGCTACACCCAATTATCCACCACTAGTTTATTTTAATAATATTATATTATATAGTTTTTATTTGTTACACTTGTAACCAATTTTCATAACTTATAATAATAATTAAAATAATTATAATTTTTATTATAATTATTCTAATGATTAATAAATAATTGTATATCTAATTTAATTAATAAAATAGACTTAAACATATCGCTTTATTTAATTTACTTATTTTCTTTAATAATAAAGAATTTAATTTAATTATTTCATTAAATTAAATCTTTCAAATAAAAATTACCATTATTCAATTTCATTACTAAATTAATGCACCACAATTCATCAATTATTTATTTATCTCAATAAATAAATTAATTAAAATATTTATTTAATTCAATAAATATTTAAAATTAATTACAAAATTCATTTAATTTCTTCATAGTTAACTTAACTATTAAACCTCACTTTCCCAATATATGAATATATATTTCTCTTTACACCAGAATACATATTTCAAAATATATATAGCATTATATATATATACATACTCAAACTCAAAACATCTCATAATAAGAATTTTAATTATTAAATTCCTATTTTAATAACTTATAAAAATTCGGGTTGTCACAGTGAAGATAGTTTTCAAGAGCTGAAGAAAAGGTTGAGTGAAGCACCTGTATTATCTTTACCCGATGATATAGGGAACTTTGTAGTTTATAGCGATGCTTCGCATAGAGGACTTGTTTGCGTGCTCATGCAGCATGGCAAGGTCATTGTGTATGCATCACGGCAGTTAAAGGATTATGAGAAAGGTTATCCTACTCATGATCTGGAACTGGCCGCGGTAGTGTTTGCCTTAAAGATACGGAGGCATTAATTGTATGGAGAGAAATGTGAGATATACAAGTACCATAAAAGTCTAAAATATATCTTCACACAAAAAGATTTAAATATGAGACAAAGGAGATGGCTGGAGTTGATAAAAGATTACTACTGCGATATCCTGTATCACCCCGGAAAAGCCAATGTAGTGGTCGACGCCTTAAGTAGAAAGGGTCGTGAAAAGTTGTCTATGTTAACTGCTCAAACTGAGTTAGTAACAGAGATGGCTAGAATGGAGTTGGAGGTGAGGTTACCGAGTGAATCGGATCAGAGATTGTTCATAACAGAGATTCGATCTACTATTGTAGAGAGAGTCAAGGAGGTAAAACTCAGAAATGATGAGTGTGATCAGATGAGGAAGCGGCTAGCAAAAGAAAAGATATAAAGTATAGTATTGATAACGAGGGGTTATTAAGATTTGAAGGAAGAATTTGGGTTCTGAATGAGACAAAATTAAAGCAGGAAGTGTTATAAGAGGCTCATAGTTCGAGGTACTCAATTCATCCTGGTAGTACTAAGATGTATCAAGACCTTCGACAGAGTTTTTGGTGGCCGAACATTAAGAGAGAGATAGCAGAATATGTGAGTAGGTGCTTAACTTGTCAAAAAGTTAAGGCCGAACATCAATGACTAAGTGGCTTGTTACAGTCATTGGAGATTCCGGAATGGAAGTGAAAGCATATCACGATGGATTTTGTGGTGGGACTTTCGATTATGCAGAAAGGGTATGACGCTATTTGGGTAATAGTGGACCGATTGACGAAGTCGGCTCACTTTTTGCCAATAAGAGTTAAGTACAACATAGATCAGTTAGCTAAACTTTATGTTAAGGAAATTATTTCCAGACATGGAGTACCAGTTTTGATAGTGTCAGATCGTGATCCACGATTCACATCAAACTATCGGAGAAGTCTACAAGAACAGTTGGGAAGCAATTGAAGTTAAGTACATTGTATAATCTATAAATTGATGGACAGAGCAAAAGGACAATTCAGACGCTAGAAGATATGTTGAGATCTTGTGTTATGGATTTCAAGGGTAGTTGGGATGATAACCTTTCGTTAGTAGAGTTTGTATATAATAACAGTTATCATACGAGCATAGGCATGTCGCCTTACAAAGCTTTATACGGAAGAAAGTGCAGAACACCATTGTGTTAGGATGAAGTGGGAGAACGTCGAATGCTAGAACTCAAATTGAATGCGAAAGAAGCAATGAATATAGTTAAGTGATACTGAATACGTCTAATAGCAACTCCAAGGATGAGATGGAAGAAGTTTGCATATTTGCATTAAGTGAACAGAGAGTTTGAAGTAGGCTCGTAAATATTTCTAAAGGTATCTCCCTGGAAAGAAAAGATACACTTTAGGAAGAAGGGAAGTTAAGTTCAAGTTTTATAGGACCTTAAATTAAAATGGGTATGAGAGGTAGCTTATATGGTAGTGTTACCTCTAGATTTAGAACAAATACATAATGTATTTTATGTATCTGTATTACGTCTTTATAAGCCAGATTATAAACACATAATAGAGTATGAGCCTATTCATATTGAGAAGGTCTTGACGTACGAAGAAGTGCCTATTTAAATCATCGATAAAAAAGAGCAAATTCTGAGGAATAAAGTTATACCTTCAGTAAAGGTGTTATGGAAGAACCACGATGCCGAAGAAATAACGTGGGAACTTGATGAAAAGATGAAGAAGAATTACCCTCACTTGTTTGTTTAAGTAAAGCGAGATTCTGGGGACAAAATCCTTATAAGGGGGGGTGAATCTAACGACCGAGAAAATCGGATTAATTGTAAAATAATTTTATTTGATTAAATAATGAATAAAATTATATTATATATTATTATGATGAGTAAGCAAGATGAATGTTGTTCTATAACCTAAAAGTATTGGAATATCGTAGTATCCTCGCTACGTGAAGGAATTAAAGTGTTTGAATTTTCAAGACAAAAATAAAAGCTTTCCGATAAATTTTCCAAAAAATACTATTCATCAATATCTGCTCGGGAATTATTTTTGAACTTCCGAGAAATACATAATGATAGGATAACAAGGAAGGATGGATTATGTAATAATAATTCAAGTATGACAAACATAGTTTTTTGCCTGCGTACTAAGTTCGAGAATGTTAAAGTAAGTAAAGATTTAAGTAACGATGATCTTATGATGCGTAAGTATTATACGAAGCATAGAATGTGAGTATGATACGAAGTATTATACGAGTATGTATGAATGATAGTATATCGTATATAATAAATGATTATACGAACTAGTATACGAGAAGAATACGTAGACTATACGTTAAAAGTATTAAGCCAATTGTAATGGACTTGTAGGATTTGTGTAGGAATTGGGCAAGCCCAAGTGCAAACTTGTTAAAGCCTAATGATATGAAATGCAAGCCCAAATGTTAAGCTAATGTAATTAAAACCTAAGCCCAAACCAAGAACCGGATCCGTGGATCGAACCAATGGGTTATTGGATAAGAGAAACCCATGGGGCAACCCATGTGGTGGAGCACATGGGCAACCATCTTTATAAGACCACAAATTTTATGAATAAAGATTTAATTTTCTCAAAATATTTTTTTTATATTATGGTGTGGATTTGAGATAATGTTATAGTTGTGGGTAATATTTATAAAATTTGCAAAGTATGCAAGTTGTTATAAAATATTCGATTGGTCGGGAAATATTCGTTTTAACAGGGAATATTCGTACTACGGCACAATCATTGGTGGACCCCACAACGGAAGTATTGTCGTATTTAGACAACGACAGAATTATCTTTTTATAAAAATAACGGCGAAAGTTTTACCGTTAAACTGTTGAACTACCCAAGAGTAAAAAATACGATGTCTGGCGTGGTTGCATAGTAGCACACGGTATTGATTATTGATGCTTACGTAAGAAGTCACTCACTTATACTCAATTATTGCTACAGTAATTGTTGCATCATATCTCTCATATTATTGATTCAATTATTGTCACAGTATCATCTGCATAATATTTTATATTATTAAATCAATAATTAAGACGACAAAGTTATTCATATTATTATTTGCAATATTGACAATGTCTAGAAGTTCCATCGAAGAGAGGTTTGGTCACCTAATTGCGCGCCAAGAAGGAGAAATCCTTATCGGAAAGCCCCCTCTTTCCTGGGAACGACCTGGTTGTTAAATATTGTGAGTTATAATATTAATGATGAATAAGTTTGTGTTGATTAAAGATGAAATTGATAGTTCCATTGTGTTGGGATTATTAGTATTAGAGGAAATCTACATTTATTTCGATAATAATTGATGTCTGGAAATTATACTGACCAATCGGGTAATTAATCGGATAAATGAGCAATTAATTGCTATTAATTCACATGCATATAACTATTTGTTCACATATGTGTACTATTGATTCACATTCATGTACTATTAGGGGAAGTGGTGCAAGATTGATAATACTTGCATGACTAAGTTAAAAATGGAGGTATAGATGGAGGTACTATACTGTAATTCATATTTTCACATGTATAGAACTATTAATTCACATGATTGAACTATTGATTCACATGATGTACTATTAGGGGAGGTGGTGCAAGTTTGATAATACTTGCAGGACTAAATTAAAAATGAAGGAAAAAATGAAGGTATTGTACTGTAATATTTCGAGCCCCAAAACGTGCAATTATCGAAACTATATTTTTCTATAAATAGAAGCTCATTCTTCCTTCATTCTCACCAATTCACTAAGTCTCACAAGAGCAATTATAGAAAGAGAATCTATAGAGAGAAAGAAGAAGAGTAGTCTGCTACTTCACTACTCCAGTATCCAGTCTTCTTCTGAGGTAAGGGGTATTATTTATTTCATATTCTGAAGAGATATTATTTTTCATATTCGTATGAATATTATTTTCGTTCAATATTCATAAAGAATATTATCTTTGTTCAATATTCGTAGGAATATTATCTTCGTTAAATATTCGTTGGAATATTATTTTCGTTCAAGAGATGTTGTTTTTGTTCAATATTCGCTTGAAATAATATTTTTTTCCATACTCTGTAGTATGTGAGTAATATTATTTCATCTCGTATTCCTTATTATACACTCATTCTGTTGAAGTTTTGGCTTCTATACTCCATGAAATTAGTAGAATATCCTTGATATTTGCGCTTCATCCAGTATCTTTTCATGAAAATATTATTTTGAGCTTTCTTGATAATTATTGATATTTTCATGACAGAATACTATTCATGAGTTAGTATTTACGGGTTACTATTCACTCAAATATTATTCACTCGGGTATTCGGGGTACTTTTCATGCCGGAGTACTATTCACGAGTTACTATTCACCCAATTACTATTCACTCAAATATTATTCACTCGGGTATTTGGGGTACTTTTCATGTCGGAGTACTATTCACGAGTTACTATTCATGGATTACTATTCACCCAATTACTATTCACCCGAATATTATTCACTCGGGTATTTGGGGTACTTTTTATGTCGGGGTACTATTCACAAGGTACTATTACCGAAGTACTTTTCACAGGGTACTATTTACCCAAAAAAAATATATTTCTTTTCTATCCAAATTATTTTTGGTACATGAATATTATTCTTGAATTTTACTCTACAAAGCAGTATCATGTTGACAATTTGGATATTTTTAAACTCCGGATAAATTTAAAGTCTTTAATATTTATCCTTGAATTCGTTTGATTTGATTTCGTTTGATTAATGCTTATATCATTGTCATCATCCTCATGCTTATATTGTGATGAAAGTCATCTTTGGCTTACGTGCATAGATGGACTGTTGATTGGTATGATTATGGCTAGGGATCATTCGATATAATCATGACACGTAATGTTACAGATGATGTGGTAAAAGTCCTCATTGGCCCGTAGTGCATTGATGGACAGTTGTTTGTATGATTATGACCAGGGATTATTCGGTATAATCATGACCATTGATGATTACATGAATATCCTTGGCCCGTAGTGCAGGGATGATTCGATGATGTGGTTTATTTATTAAGCTGAGTCTCAGCAATAAAGTTGATGAAAATCTTTTTAAATCATAGAAGATAGTAGATATCATGCTCTACTTGACTCATCTAATGGATTGCTTATTCCGCTGCAGTTGTTGATCTAAAACTTGTTGTCTATTATATTCTATCAGTTGTTATACTGTTGAAGGCTAAGGATAATTTATTCTGCATTATCTTAGTCACAATATTTCTTACTGGGCTAGTTGAGCTCACCCTTTTGCTTTCATTGTTCTCTTCAGGAAATGAGAACGTGGGGATTTAGACGAGTCGGGAATGGAGTGATGGTCCGGGATAAATGGCTTTAGTAGTCCTCACTATTCTGTGAAATAGTGTGATAATAATTGTAATGAGGACTCCATTCAGAGTGGATGTTGTCTAGAAGGCAATATTCTTGTTTAAACTCTCAGCTTATGTTTGGTCGTATTGTACATGACAGTTGTATAATTAAGTTTTTATTTGATTTATGTACCATGTATTTGACGACTCAAGATGGGTGATGTATACCTGTTTTGGGGGCGTCACAATCTTGGTGACCAAGTAAAGTGATTTTATTTGGTGACCAAGATAGGAATAATAAGGAGGTGGGTTAAGGAGGTGGGATGGCCTAAATGACCAATTTGCCCTCACTTTATAAATCCTATAAATAAGAAGCTTGCTAGATCATTTGTTGGTTGTTCAAATTCCACCAACATCTTATATTGAGAGAAAAGTGAGAAGAGTTTTGATAAACCAAGAAGAACCAAGCTAGAACATCAAGGGTAAGAATCTTAAACCATGATTCTCCATCTCTTCAATTATAGTTTGATAGAGAAGTGGAAAGTGGTGGAGCATGTATGATAAGAAGGAGTATAAGGATGGTTATTAATGGATAATAACCTTAATAAACCATGTTGAAAGTGAATCATAATCATAAAAGTTATGAACTAGTGAAGAACATTGAAGAATTATAATTTTGTTGTTGATAGACAAGTTTAAAACCATCATTTGTAGGCTTAGATAATATATGTTGTGATAATGGAAAGAAATCCATTTAGAACGGTGTAAAAATCACAAGTAACAAAGTTATAACGAAATTTGCGAAATTAGACGATAATCGTCGAAATCATTAAATTCTTGGAATGGAATTCAAAAGTCACCATTGAACTCGTAAGCGTTGGTTTTCCATGGAGAATAGTCTAAGATTGCATTTTAGAGTTGCGGACTCAAAAATGGTCAAATTCTGACTTAGAACAAAGAAACGAGCTATAAACGTTCATGAACGTTTAACGTTTTCGTAACAAAGAACTTAATAGGTGAATTCCATGTTAACGGATTCAAAAATGTAAAATTCTTGATTGAAAACATATTTCATGTGATTTGTGAGCTAATGGCTTTTCAACGAGCCAAATTGGACTTATAATGAGCAAGTAATGAGCCCGAAAAATTCACTGAATAAGAAAATTGTCAATGCCATCTGAGGCTCAGGGTCGGCGCTGCAGCGCTGCCCAAGGCTTAATAGTTGGCGCCACAGTGCCAAAGCCTGACCTTAAGCCACTAAAGAGTGGCGCCGCATCGCAGATGTTTGTACTAGGCATGGCGTCAGCAGTCATACCAAATCCGCAACACCACTCTTTGGAAAATCATGCTGCAACATGAAGTTATGTATAGGAAGTCGGTACCATGAAGACCAAAGACTAAGTAAAGGCACAGTAAAGAAGGTTTATGAATATAAAAAGAATGTCAGTTGATTGATGGTGAATTATAACTTTAATGATCTTGAAGTAACATCCTTAAAGATGATAATAACTGTAATAATCCAATATTTTCAATAAAAAATTTTGTGAATAAAGTTTTTATATATATATATATAAAGGTGGGAATATGTGCAAGGTAAAGTATATGTATATATGTGATAAATAAAATTATTTATTAAATGAATAATTATAAATAAATTCTTTTAAGAATTATTGATCATTATAGATTATATTCTTATAATAAATTAATTTTGTAATAAAAGTATTTATGATTTATTTTCCATGAAATTATGATTATGGTATATATGATATGATCATTAGGATTATCATAATATGTATTTTATTATATTAGTTAAGTTAATTATTTTAACTTAATTAATAATGGTATGTATGAAGGTTATATCAGATATGAATTCAAAACCCTAAGTCTGGATTTTGAATAAGGAATGAGAATAACAATATAATATTATTTATATTTCAATGCTATAAACAAGCATGATATGTGTGTAATATAATTTGTGGAACGGTTATAGTGAAACAGTACAAAACCCTAGCATTACTAATAAACTATAGTACAAAAGTCAACTATGACTGTAAGATTTGTTAAGCTATGTGTTATGAAATTAATGACCATTATTATGTTTAATGTTAATTAGGTAAACCCTAATTAATATTTAGAAACCCTAATTACTAAATTAGAACCCTAATTGCTAAGTTATAAATCCTAATTATTAATGTAGCAAGCTTAATGGTAATTAGTATATTATAAAGCCTAATTGATAAGTCCTAAGTAATTAGGAAACCTAATTTAATTAGGGAACCCTAATTCAGATTTTTAGAAACTAAGATTACTATTTTAGCCCTAATTGCATAATCCTAGATAATGAACTTATGGAACCTTAGGGTTAAACCTTAAGGGTCAAACCCTAAGGGTTAAAAATGTATTGACAACTTTGTCACTAAAAGTAAAAGTCAAATGATATAATTGCCCTTTTAAATATTTTATTAAGGTGGAGTGTAGATCTAGCCCTAGTAAGCGGTTGGTGACCAACTCTAGCTAGCTATGTGGTCTAGTAATAAACTTTAATCATTCAAAATCTGATAGACATGATCAGCTATAAGCATTACACCATATTATATATAGATTATGAGAGAGAGAATGTCATATTCAAGCCTCATTTTATCACAACACTCAGTCAAAACTCTCTCAACTCCAAACCTCCGAATTTTATTGTTGGACCAGTCCCTAATCAAGTCCCAAGTTCACCCATAACAGATCAAGAAGTCAGATTTAAGATTTTGTTCATAAGAGGTATAAACCTAACCCTAGAAATTTGATCTTTAAAGTCATGTTAGATGTTATGTTTAAATGTTTAAATATGTTGTTTGTAGTGTCCATTAGTGATCTGGGTTGGCACATGTTAGGACCATAACATCTAAGTGCACGAATTTGAAGTTTTTAAGAATTTGGAAATTTTTCAAAATGTTGTCTGACAATGAATGTCAGACCTTCTAGATCTCAGCATGTTTACTGTGTTTGGCTGTTTAAATGTTTAAACTTGTAGTATGTTATGATATCTTTAATCTGGAACTGAAATCAGGGTCAGAGGATGTGAAGATTTCATGTTATTCTTGGTCAAACTCGGTTGACCGAGCATAACTGGGTAATTCTGGGTAACCCAGAAATTGCCCAAATCGTGTCTGACAAGCTTTTGATGGACCCAGATCTGACATGTTGTTGCTATGTTATTGTTGTTGCATCTAACTTGTAGTATGTTGTTTGGACTACATGTTTATGCCTTCAAATCTCCTAAATATTAAAGGAGGTGGTTATAGTGGACGATCAATGTGACGCCCCCAAAACAGATATACATCACCCATCTTGAGTCGCAAAATACATGGTACAAAATTCAAATACAACTTAATTATACAACAGTCGTGTAAAATACGACAAAACATAATCTAAGAGTTTTAATAAGAATATTGTCATCTAGAAAATATCCACACTCAATGGAGTCCTCATTACATTCATTACACCAAAAATGGCCTCTAGTGAAGGACAAATCCTTCACTAGAGGTCCTATATCACTCACAAGTGATTTATTGCGAAGGAATATTTTTTTCACACGAGTGCTCACATTTGACCTCCTCGCAATTGAGTATCTTTCACTAAGTAGTAACTAAATATTTTTTGTGAAGGATATATTGTGAATAACTTTTTTATTCACAAATTGTATTTAGTAATGGAATATTGTTATTTAGTGAAAGATTGGTTTTCTTCACAAATAATATTTTAAAAAGGACTATTTAAAATTAGTGAATAACTTGATTCCCTCACAAATAATATATTGTGAAGAACAAATTTATTTAACGAGAGAATATTTTCCTTCACTAATTATAAATTGAGAATCTTCAAATTAGTGAGAGAAAAATTCCTTCACAAATTATAAATTTGTAAATAAAAAATAAATTGCTAAATAATCAAAATACATTAAAAATTATAATTGATTTTTAAACATTGATTTCATATTTATTATTATTATTAATCTCTATAAGAAATATTAAATATATTTTTCAAGTAAATATAAATATTGCCATACTTTTTTCAAACTAATTGATAAGCTAATGCATAAAAAGCTAATAAAATTAAAACTTCACATATAAATAGATCATAATACTCGTGTCACAATAACTACAAAATTTGTTATTGTATCTTGGTCTCCCAAGGACCATAGTAACTACAAAATTTATTAACTAGCATAAAAAACTGAAAGAATAACAATGACCTAAAAGGAATAAAGTATCATGTTAGATCCACTTCATTATCATTTTCTTTAAGAAAATCAAGGTTGGGCGTGTAAAATTCATGCTGCAAGAGAAACACCAAAATTCATTTTCAATAAGATGATAAATAAGAAAAGATGAAACTGACGAACTTAAATTAAGAGAGATTAATGAAGGATAAATACACAAATATAACTATCAGTAAATACCTCAATTGATTCATAGTTGTTAAATGTCAACCATCGCGATTCTAACCTGTTAAAAATGTCACAAAAACCTAAGAAAAACTGAAAGAAAACATCAAAAGCAAACTTGATGGTGTAGAAAAATTCTAAAACATATTGGCATTCTCTATCTCTTTTTAATTGGGTATTTTGGACCCAAGTATGAGGGATTGGAACCAGTGACCTTGAGATCCTCAAGGCCTCTACACTTTACCACCCTTTGGGTTTTGTAATCTCCCTCTTTATTAAAAAAAAAATTCCTCTTCTATCTAAAAAAAAGATGCAAAGGTATAGATGAGGCAATATCAAATAGATCATATCAATTCTAGACATGATATTAGACAACCAACATAAGAGGAAGAACAATGACAATAAAGTGATGTTAGATGTTTACCACATAAGCATCAAAAATGCGATCAGAATGATTTGATTGTATAAAATCGTCATCAACTTTTATGAGTAAAATATATATGATTTTGAATTTCCCGCTCACTCAATAAATCATCTGGGTCGTCCAAAGTTTGGGATAAATCTCACCAGACACGGGACACATCTAGTATATATATATTTCAAAATCAGTACTGCATTACAAAACAATACTTCCGTCGGTAAATTTGTTAGGGAAAATCAAACCAATATACAAAGTAACATCAATTAAATCTCTATTAAGGTGCATAAATTTAGAGAAAACCCAGGAAAGGCAGCAAAAACAGCTCTAGCTGGCTGATACTCTGTCTAGAATGTATGTATGTTATCTAGAAGCCAATGACCAGAAATTCAAGTAAAAGGAAGGAGACACCGCAAACCAACTCAGGAAGGCCATAGCTGTGGCCGACATAAACCTCCTGCAATGGTTCATGTTACATTTATCCAGGTCATTTCCAATGAGTACTGTGATTCCAACAGACGCACAGGCAGCAGCGAAAGTAAGAGTAGATGTAATCTGCACCAGAACATGTACGTTTGAGTAATGGAAAACTTCTATTATGCATATGCTAAGGCGAACGAGTAGTATTGTCAGAAAATAAAAATGCTCAAACTTGCAGTCCTGACTGAGTGCATGCAGGACAATTTCAGGTGTGATCCCTCAATATCTTGACTCCCGAAGGTTTAAATAATCAAGGTCTCCGATGATTTAATATTGAATTTAGATAGAGGAAATTAACTATTCCTTTCAGACGCATTGAAAAACTTAATGGTACTAAAGAGCCCATTTATTAAGAACAATATTATGAAGTTCTGAAGAAAAATATGCCATGTTCAACTACATAAATTAGCCCCAAGACCAAGATATACAAAACAACGAGAATCCTAAATTGGAAGTCATAAAGTATACTTCTCCCAAATCAAGTGTCGTGCTTGCCTTTTTTGGATGTACTAAAATGTTTGTCAATCTTACAAAACTAATGCAAATTTAATTCAAGTGAAACAGCTTTCAGAGAACAAGTAATGTATAAATTATTGTCCAGACAAATTTACTATAGAAAGGGTAGAAAAGGAACAAGTTGGTCTAATTTGTTTTTCTTAAATTGTGTGTAATGTAGACCATGACACTGAGGGAGTGTATGACGAGCAAAAGAAAAAGCTTTTAAAGTTAAGAGCACCCTTATAATAAGCTTTCAGGTAATAATACATCTCTATGTGCTAAACTAAACCACATATATTACATTAAGGTTACATTCACATCATTTAACACTTTTGAAACCAATTTCCTAATATTTCTTTAGATTGAATAAGTTGAGTAAATGTTGATCTAATAATCATTCACTTAGTCATACCCCTTTACCCTGTCCTGCACTCCATGCCACCCAACTGTATAAATATAATAACCTGAAACTATCATGCACAAATCTCATGCGCTGGAAAAAAATGTTAGAAATGCTTTTTCAAAAAGGGAGATTGAAGATAAAGGTCAAAACCAACAATGTCTGACACTCTGGCAGTGTCAACGAAACAAAGTTTTTTGTTTTTTATTTTGGGGGCAAGTGTATGGACTGTAGAAAGCCAAATGTGATCAAGTCATACAACTAAGTACAGTAGGTAATCCTATATTGAAGAGACAACCAGCAATCATTAAATAAAAGTACAAGCAAGAATAATTAAAATCTAAGTGAACAAAATTCACAATTTTACATCACTCACTTATGCAGCAGTTTTTTAACTTTCCATATCAAAGTTTAGTCATTTAAATAATTTAAACCAAAGGACTGTGAATGACAATGTACCTACAAAAAGGAGGGAAACTCATGCTATATTAATGAGATTCAGTAAGACTGCTGCAAATTCTGTGGAGAGGATAAAGCTACTGCAAGATGACACCTAAATAAATAGAGGGAATCATTTACGGACAGAGGTCATAAAGGGAAACATACTGGTATCAAGTCACCAATGAATGAAAAATGTTGGACAAGGAACCATCAATCACGGTTTCGTAATGTTTTAAGTGTGCAGTTTTATTAAAGAAGGACATGAGATTTCTTACCCCATCACCAATTGTAAAAAAACTGACAACACGGGGGTTCCGTAAACTTCGCTTCACTAAAAGAGCATATATATCGACAACAGCCAGCAACAGGCTCCACAAACTTTGCAAGCTAACAGCAGCAACAAGGTAGCTAATGCACCAAAAAGATTTAATGAACATATTATGATAATATTATGTTACACCTTCATAAAAGAGAAAAAAAGAATAAGTACACTACATAATACTGCACATAGAACTCAAATAAATAATACAAAGATATTGTAATAAAGCACCATGTGAACTATTCGATTAAAAACATGCAGAAAGAGCACATGCAACATATAGAGATGCAACGTGAGCAGCACTTGGTCAATAAAAGATGATGGATACTTCCTGGCTGATCCAGTTACTAAATTTTATGCATTAAAGTAAAATATGCAACAAACTACACAGATGATAGAACACAGTAACAGATTAGCCTCATCATCCTTTACTCATGTAAGAATGATGTGATTGTATATATGTAGAGTAATTAATAGTAGAGCAAAAATTGGGGAACCTGCAGTAAGCGGTGAGGGGCTTGGAGAGTTCAGTAACGACGACGGAGTCGACCACTTTCTCTTCGGTCTTTCTGATTTCTGGGTTTAAAGATTCTGCTCACTGTCACCGTCCACCTTGACATCTGGTTAAGTCACAATTCTTCTTGGGTTGAGTTTCTCCGGTGGGGATACACCGAATGATAACGCCGCTGCACCCATCACACTTGAAATCAACGCCATGAATTTTAACTATTTTTTCTCTCTGGTGGGGTGGTCAGTTTGGTATGGAGGGAGGGGGGGAAGTTTGGTGAAATCTGTTTTAGGGGTAGGTGGACTGGTGCGGAACTTGTGGAGAACACGCCCCTTTTAAATTTTGATGATATGATAATTTAATATAATAATCATCATTTAAGCTTCATAATATTAATATATTAATAATTTATTATTGTTTCTAAGAAACAACCCGACAAATGATGTTAGCAAAAAGTCCTCTTTAAATGATTATCACTTGTTTTTTTTCTTCTAAAAGAACTTCAAGCATGGCATGACAACCAAAGCTCCAGTAACTACAATATTTATATTGTAACCATTCCTAATTATAAACCCGTGGATCTGTTTACTTGAGTGAAGTGCAAATATATTTGCACAAGCAGTCAAAAGGGTTCCAAAATTATAATTACTTGATGTTGCCTTACTCTTAGCTACCATTTCCCAAAGAACACCCTTGCTTCTTCACTCATTTTATGACAAGCAAAACTAGTTAACACAGTATTCTTAGAAAGAAAATTATTCCACAAATAAGTCATGCGGTGGAACCAAACTCTACTGCTTTTCAAGTTACCACGTTCTTCTATACAAATGAAACAAGGCATTGACAACAAAGACATCTACCTGATCATGTCAACACAACTAAAACAATCAAAATAACCCCAAAATAGCCTAGACGTGTGCGGCGGCGGCTGCTGCAGCTGCTGGCTCTGCACCACTGCTATTGCACTTCTCCAATAACCCATTTTGCTAATTTATAACTCTCAAACCAAGGATCCAATTGAAGCCAATTTCTAATATGTTATACATCATATGGGAAACTATTTTAAAAAAACGATAACCATCCAAAATAGACTTTTTAGACTCGTTTTACACAGCCTTAAAACTGCCCAATTAATCAGTTCTCTAATTGAACCCAACATCAACACTTGCTCCAAAATAGTTTTTAAATTCAATTTAACTTCCCCAATTTACTTAAACCACCTCAATATACATATACATAGCTTACCTTGATAATAGCCTAGCACAATTCTCTTTTTATACTAAACAGTTCTAAGAGGAATAGTATCAAACATCACATGCGCATCCATTTTTAAGACGGAGTTCATAAAGGTTTTCACATGTTTAAACCCAAAATAGAAAAACAGATCAATCAAAATTATTCATGAACTACTTACTCGTATATCCCTAGACAAAGGATGCGAACACAACACACCAGTACAAGTCCGATCAGAAATCTGAAGCGCCCCAACTTCGTTCGCCAAATTATCAGCACTACTACTGCTTCCATTCTCCGCCGCAGCTGCCGCTTTTCCTCCCCCTCTTCGCCGCCGCAGCTGCCTTCTTCTGAGCCGCCTTCTTCTTGCTCGCGTCAGACACTATCTAATTCACAGAAACAACCAAAAACCAATCAAAAAACCCCTGGAACAGAGAACAAATTGAAAATAGAACGTACCTTGAGATCTGGTGCGAGTTTGGATGCAAGAAAAAGGAAATCTAGGGAAACGAAGAGAGAGAGCCTTCAACAGTGGGTTGTGAAACGAGGGAATAGAGAGTTGGAACAAAATTGGGGAATAGTGCTGAATATATTTTATAGTACGATTGAGTGATAGGAATACTCATCTGTTCCGAACATAAAAGTTAGATGATATTTTTTTAAAAAAACAACTATTGTAAGTTAGTTAAAAAATATAATTATTATAAGTAAATTTACTACTGTAAAATTTTTAATGTATTTATATTATAATTTATATTCATCACAATAAATTAAAAAAATTATTTAGAACAAGAAAGCGACCAATTTTATCCCCGCAAAAAAACTTCACGAACAATGATATATAGTGAGTAATAATTTCTTCACTAAATAGATTTTTTTTTCTATAAATTTTTATCATAAATTGGCTCCAAAAATCTTTCTATCGCCTCAATTTTATGAGAAAAAAATATAAATTGTGAAAGATGTTTCTTTCGCTAATAACTATATTGTCAATATACTTTTTTCCTTCATTGTTCCTTCGCTAAACAACTCCTCATGTGAAGGAATAAATTCCTTCACAAAATTTCCTTCGCTAGAGGTCATTTTTGGTGTAGTGATTTATTGTCACATTATTTAACAGAATAGTGAGGACTACTAATGCTATCATCTGGACCGTCACTCCATTTCCCGACTAGTCCCGACTACGTTCTCATTTTCTAAAGAGAAAAGAACAGTGAAGAAAGGGTGAGCTCAACTAGCCTAGTAAGAAAAATTATGACTGAGATAATGCAGAATAAATTATCATTAGCCTTCAACAATGTTAAACTAATAAAATACAATAGACATCAAGTTTAACTGCAGCGGAATAAGCAATCCATTAGAAGAGTCAAGTAGAGCATGATATCTACTATCTTCTATGATTTAAAATATTTTCATCAATTTTTATCATTTGAGACTCAACAATAAATAAACCACATCATCGAATCTTCCCCCACTACTACGGGCCAAGGATATTTATTAAATCATCAATGGTCATGACTATACCGAATAATCCCTGGTCATAATCATACCAAAAACTGTCCATCAATGCACTTCAGGCCACTGAGGACTTTCACCACATCATTCGTCACATTACGATCATGATTATACCGAATAATCCCTGGTCATAATCATACCAAGTCCATCTATGCACGTAAGCCAAAGATGACTTTCATCATAATATAAACATGAGGATGATGACAATGATATAAGCATTAATCAAACGAAAATAAGGATAAATATTAAAGACTTTAAATTTATCCAAATATTATCAATTACTTAATAAACTCATAATCTAATATTATTAATATTATAACAATATTTTAATCACTTCTTAAACTTATAAACAATTTATTTCAATTGTTTACACTTTACCAAATAATGCATTTAATCATTCAAAAATGCCATACTCATAAGATTTCATCACCAATGATCAAATCCCTCATCAAAAATCTGTATATACCCTATATAGGATTCCCAAGCCATAAAATCCTATTTTTCCAATTTTGTTACTTAACATAACATATATAATTCATTTACTCATAACTAATTCATTTTCATGAAAAAAAATACCAAATCACTCTCAAAAATATTTCTTTTCTCGGATTTAGCAGAATATAGTCCCATATTGAACATATATTTTTCTCAGAATTTTTAAAATTCATTTACTATTTTTCATATGGCCAAAACCTATAGAATATTTAGACATTTATCATAAATTATACTTTTGTCCAAAATTTAAAATTTAGTGGTATACTCTCTGTTATATATATGTACTCCCAATAAAAATTTTACCAATTTTGAAGTTAACCACAAGGAGTTATAAGGGTTTACTTTTAAAATAGTCTTTTCATAAAATCCATAACTCTTAATCTATACATCCAAAAATCGCCATCTTTGGACACAATATAGAAAACTCATCAAATTATCATTTCAAATTTTTCCAGAATTTTTGAGTGTCAGAAAAATTATGAAACTGCAAATGAATTTTCACCCACCATGCGGTAATCTACGTAAATAGATCATTTCCACAATTTAATAAGGAATGAATACAAAGGATCATTCACCATGCATGTGGTAATCCACATAGACAGGTTATTCTAACAGAATAATAGAAGAATTCATCATGCATGCGGTAGACCGCATGAATGACAGTTATTCCCAACGTAATAAAAAAATGGAACTGTGTCAAATGCGTAATCCATACGCATGCACATGATTTTCCAATAGAATAATAAAGAATGGAACCGGTGTAATGCGTAATCCTTTATACGTGATATTCCAATGAAATAATAAAGAATGGAATAACAATAGAATTCAACAGGCATACGATAGACCGCACAGACAGGTTATTCCAACAGAATAATAAATAATGGAATCAGGTCATGCGTAATCTGCACAGACAGGATATTCCAACATAATAATAAAGAATTGAATAACAGAAGAATTTCACCATGTATACGGTAGTCCGCGTATACATGTTATTCCAACATAATAATAAGGAATGGAATAACAATAGCTCTCTTCATGAATACGAAAAAAAAAAATACCCCTTACCTTAGAAGAAATTGCATATTGGAATAGTGAGGTAGCAGACTTCTCTTCTTCTTTCTCTCTATAATTTCTCTCTATAATAATTGATCTAAAGCTTTAGTTAATTGGTGAGAAATGAAGGAAGAATGAGCTTCTATTTATAGGAAAATATAGTTTCGATAATTGCACATTTTGGGGCTCGAAATATTACAGTACAATACCTTCAACTTTTTTTTCATTTTTAATTTAGTCCTGCAAATATTATCAAACTTGCACCACCTCCTCTAATAGTAAATAATGTGAATCAATAGTTCAATCTTGTGAATCAATAGTTATAATCATGTGAAAAATATGAATTACAGTATAATACCTCCATCTATACCTTCATTTTTAACTTAGTCATGCAAGTATTATCAATCTTGCACCAACTCCCCTAATAGTACAAGAATGTGAATCAATGGTACACACATGTGAATAAATAGTTATAATCATGTAAATTAATAACAATTCATTGCTCATTTATCTGATTAATTACCCGACTGGTCAGTAAAACTTCCAGACATCAATTAATATCGAAATAAATGTCGATTTTCACTAACACTAATAATTCCAACACAATGGAACTATCAATTTCATCTTTAATCAACATGAACTTATTCATCATTAATATTATAACTCACAATATTTAACAACCAAAGTCGCTCTCGGAAAGAGGGACTTTTCGATCGGATTTCTCCTTATTGGTAGCAATTAGATGACCAAACCTCTCCTCGATGAACTTCTAGACATTGTAAATATTGCAATTTAATAATATGAATAACTTTGTCATCTCAATTATTGATTTAATAATATAACATATTATGCAAATGATATTGTGACAATAATTGAATTAGTTATATGAGAGAGATATGATGCAAAGAATTATTCTGGCAATAATTGAATATAATGGTGACTTCTCACGTAAGCATCAATAATCAATCTTGTGTATGCTACTATGCAACCACCCGCGTATTCTTGTACTTTTACTCTTTGGGCGCTTCAACGGTTTAATGGTAAAACTTACGCCGTTATTTTTATAAAAGATAATTACGTCGTTTTCTAACTACGACAATACTTCTGTTGTGGGGTCCATCAATGATTGTGTCGTCGTACGAATATTCTCTGTTAAAACGAATATTTCCGGACCAATCAAATATTATATAACAACTTGCATACTTTGCAAAATTTGTAAATATTACCCACAACTATAACATTATATCAAATCCACACCATAATATTAAAAAAAATATTTCGAAAAATTTAAATCTTTATTCATAAAATTTGGGGTCTCACAGTCAAACCAGGCCACACGATCATGGAAGCTATTTTCTGGGTAACCAAGAAAACGATTGAACATGTCGTCTGACATGGTTTGATCGGTATAGATCTAGCAACTCTGTTGTTGTTATATGTATTTTATGTGATAGATCTCTTGACTTACATGTTGGCTACACACTAGAACCTTTAGATCACAGAAAGGATACAAGAACAATAAGTAGTGGAAGCCCAAACTAGGCCTCATTTAACTGTTCTTCATTTTTCGGGTAACTTGAAAAAATGAAGAACGACTTTGTGACTACTTTGAAGGCTTGGATCTTTTAATTGTGATGCAGTTTGTTCATGATTGTTGTTGGAATACTACAAGATCAATGTATTAGCTTGCCTAGAAACACACTGAATCATTGTTTAATGTTTGGTCAAAGTGAGACCCTTGAACACTGACTGTCAGTGTTCTTGGTGCTCAAGAACACTTTAGGCGACGATTTCTGTCTCTAAAAACTATAGCGACAAACTTATTAATTTTAATTATACTAATTTCTAAAAATCATTTAAAAATAGAAAATAAATTCTAAAAATTACAAAATAAGTTTTAAAAATTATTTTAAGTTATAAAAATTAACTTTTAACAATTTGACATATTTTCCATAAATATTAGTAATTATTTGAATATTATTGATATTTAATTTATTTAATAAATGCATTAAATAAATTAATTAAAAATGATTTTATTATATTAAAAATTATTTTAAATTATAATAAGGTAGTTAAAAATATTTGAAGTTATAAAATGTAACTTTTAATATTTTAAAACAAATTTCAATAATTATTTAATATTAATGATATTAGATTTATTTAATAATTATATTAAATAAATTAGTTTAAAAATGATTTTAATATTATAAAAATTATTTTAAATGAAAATAAAGAGTTTAAAGATATTCTAAATTATAAAATATAACTTTTAATATTTTAAGGTAAATTTCATTAATTATTTAATATTAATGATATTAGATTTATTTAATAATAATATTAAATAAATAGTTTAAAAATCATTTAAAAGGATATAATTAAATTAAAAATATTTTAAGTTATAATTAATGACTTTTAATATTTTGATAAATAATACCTTAATATTTAAATATTAATGGTAATTGTTTAAAAATGATTTTAATGTTTTAAAAATCATTTAAGGTTAATATTAATGCTTTAAAAATATTTTGACTTATTATAAATAACTTTAATGGTTTCATTAATATTTGGATATTATTTAAATATTAATGATAATAGAATTATTTAATATTTAAATCATTTAATAATGATTCTAGAGTTTGAAAAAATATATGATAAATTATAATAATTAATTATAAATTATTATAAGTCATTTATAAATAATATGTGTGACGCCCCCAAAGTAGGTATAGATTACCCATTCTGAGTCGCCAAATACATGGTACAGAAAATAACTACAACTTTATTACAATTGTGTGTGCAAATACGACAACACATCTTTGTGAGTTTAAATACAAATATTGTCTTACAGACAATATCCACACCCGAATAAAATCCTCATTATAATTATTGACACACTATTTTACAAATAGTGAGGACTGCTAAACAACTGTCTAGAATCATCATTCCACACCCATTACTACTTCCATTATGTTCTCGCCTTCTACGAGAAGAAAAATGGGACAAAAAGAAAAAGGGTGAGATCAACTAGCCCAGTAAAGAATATTATGACTAAGATAATATACAACAAATTATCCTTAGTCTTCAACAGGGAAAAATCTGATAGAATACAATAGACAACAAGTTTTAGATCAACAATTGCAATGAAACAACAATTCATTAGAAGAGTTAAGTAGAGAATGAAATCTACTATCATCTATGAATTTAAAAGTCCATCATCAATATTTTATCCCTGTAACATCAATCAATATACATCTTGAATAAAATATTCATCTTTTTCACTACTGGAAAGATATTCATTTGTATCACCAAATGGTCATGTTCATCTCAACACTGCTCATCTTTGCACTACTACGGCCAAAGATATTCATCGAGTAATCATTCATCTTTGCACTACGAAAGCCAAAGATATTCATCAAATATCACCATTAAGGACTGAGAATGATGAAAAACATTTTAGAGAACGAATCCAGTGAGACAAAAGGACAAATATTAGGGATTCGTATTTTGGTTTACCCAAATTCAATAATTCTCCATAATAACCAAGTGTGAAGTAGAATAAAGATCAAAACATGGATACAATCAAAGATAGTAACCATAAAAGACATCTGGGATGAAAAAGAGAAAATTTCATTTTTCGGTGAATAGTCTTTGATTTGTGAATAATTATCGTATATCGTGAATAGTCTGAGTATCGTGAATAGTAACCCCGACACAAAAAGGTAGAAATTCCACAATAAAATTCATAACAATATCTCAGCATAATGATATTGAAGAAAATAATATCATTTAAGACGAAAATAACATCCCTTACCTCAAAGAATCAATACTTCGGAATGAAAGGTCGGAAGAGATGCTGAATGAAACTTGTACTGAACAACAAATCTCAAAGTATCTAAATACTCACAAAATACGCTCAATAATATAGAGAGAGAAAGAGAGAAAGCTTATGTTTCTGGTGTGATTTTCAATTCTAACTTAGCCCTCTATTTATAGGAAAATGTTAGCACGCCGAAGCAGACTTGACCTGCTACCTGATAGCTTTACCTGCTACTATTGCCACCCACCATATTTGAAATAAAATTCAGCATATTTTTTCACCAACCACAAGTGGGGCCCACTCAATTCTAGAATTTTCCATTAAAATCATTTATAAACCTAATTTCTAAATCAGTCACCTCTTAAAATTCATAACAAATTATACGTTCATTTTTAACGGTTCAAAATTTGTGGATATATACTCAACTTATATATGTATAACATATCCAAAAATCACAACGATCCAACGGTCGGATTAAAAATTATAACTCACGCAATATATCGTAAAAATACTGATTTGATTTGTAATACCTCCATTCTGACAAAAATACTGATAAAACACCTCAACATTAAATCCTTCAATTATAACCACATAAAATAAATAAATCCATCATCAAATAAATATTTCCTTATTATAAAAACCAATAATTAATTATTCACAAATAATATTACAAAATCACAATTATGACAACCAGGCCGTTCCCAGGAAAGAGGGGGCTTTCCAATAAGGATTTCTCCTTACTGGCGCATAATTAGGTGACCAAACCTCTCCTTGACAGAACTTTCTAGACATTGCCAATAATGTTATCTAATAATATTATTCAAATAATATGAATTATTGATCTGATAATGGGAAATACTGTGCAGTGATAATTATTGAAACAACAATAATATAAAATATCAACGCAACAATTATTGAATCAATAAAATAAAATATTGAAAAGTAATTACTGTAACAATTATTGAGTAGTGCCTTCTTACGTAAGAATCAATAATTCAAAAATATTGTGCAATCTGGTGTTATTATTAGCAACCACGCCAGCATCTTCATCGTATTTTAA
Organism: Panax ginseng; assembly: GCA_020205605.1. Classification (NCBI taxonomy): domain Eukaryota; kingdom Viridiplantae; phylum Streptophyta; class Magnoliopsida; order Apiales; family Araliaceae; genus Panax; species Panax ginseng. The sequence continues at coordinate 111,196,082 of CM035129.1, forward strand.
CCACCGGTTATTCCAACAGTGTTCACGGTAACAACTACGTCGTTATTTATAAAAACTCAAACTTGTCGTTTTCTTCATCGAGCATTATTATTACATTATGAGGCCCACGAATGGTTCTTGTACCATCATTTAATATTCCCAGAAAATAAGAATATTCCACGACCAAACGAATATTCCCCGACAAAATGAATATTTTATATCCACTTGCTTATTTTGTAAAATTTGCACATTTCACCCATAACCAAAGTATTATATCAAATTAACTCCTAATTATTTCAAGATAATAAATAGAGAAAATTTAATTTTATTCATAATAAGTTGGGGTCTTACAATATGATTGATGTTTAAATTATCCAGGATAATCTTTAAGATACAGATTAGAGTTTTATTAACAAATAAACACGATAATTACCCGATAAAGCCATCGGTACACTAAAATGTTACCAAAATTGATCTGAACCTATATAGTTGGACTGTATAAGTGTTTGTTTGTGTCTTAATGACTAATATAACTATGTGAAAATGTGATTAGGTTATGTGTTTATAACGGTATGATGTGTTATGATATGTTATTCTAATCAATAGAACAATCTTATAAATGATGGGTCGTTGAATTAAAGATAGAACTAAGTTGTGTAAGCAGCAGACCATGCTAGTATCTGAATTATCTTTTACATTGTGCAAGTATCCTAACCTTTGCATTTTCTTTATGCAATGAACATGAGTAAGAAAGTTTCAGAATTATATTATCATTATGCCAAATTATTAAACTCTATTGTTATTGATTATGTATCCAATCATTTATATTCATACAAGTTCCAAAACTTTATTCGTTCATTGTTTATCAGTACCGTATTACTATAAGATTCAGATATATATATATATATATATATATATATATCATGTTTGTTAAATTCTATGTATGGTTATACAAGTGTCCTCACTTGGATAATTATTGTACATGTTGATACATACTTGTTGATTTCCAGTATGTATACCTTAATTAAAAATCGTCAAAGCTATTTGACTCGGCTATACACAGATTTAAGAATATCGTTGAATATGATAGAACACTATTGTTATCCAACCAAATTATTTTGGTTCGGATTCAGGCTAAGTATGAACATCCCGAATCTGGGAAACTTTTGTGCGCCCAAGGCGGATGAGATGAACGAGACTATTGTTCTGGTATGTAGTATTGATCAATACAAGGCATAACGGGCTAATCACCCCCGTGCCCGTAAGTTATGACGGTTTACAGATGAAGTTCTGTTAAACCTTTTCGAAAATTAAAAACAATGTTCATAGTCTGTCGATTGCTCTCTATTTATAGTCAGTACGTAGTTTCAAAATTTTGAAATAGAATTGTTATGTTGATTAGAATTGTTTCAGTTACTTCACAACTATTGTTTCGTTGTAGAAGTGTCACTCAAATAAAACATTTAATCCTTTCAGCTAATGTTTATTGTTTGCTATTACTTGATGGGCACTCAAATGCTCATTCTTGCTTAATTTAAATGTTTTCAGTTAAGTATGACCAACCAGAGGGCTCTACTAGGAACAAAGGTAAAGGAAAGCTGTCAGAATAAGTTTGTGTTATCTTATGTAATAGCTAGACTTAAATAAGATGATGATATTTATTATCTATCATGTAATGAAATGTTTTAAGGTCGCGTACCTGGGATTTAGACAACTCTGATATGTAAATTAAGTTTGATATTTATGATAATATTATTATTATTCTGCTCAAAGAAATGGTATCGTGAAACACTGAATTCGGGTTTCAAGTACCTGAATTTGGGGGCATCACAATAACCTTAAGAATTACAACTATAGGTTGACTAACGATTACTTGAACGTAAATGTAAAACAATGCAATAATCATAACAAATGTTAAACAATCTAAAGAACGATTAGATTGAGAAGAAGGGTAAGATACATTAGTGGCCATACATGATTGATTATGACCTAATGTGGTATGTTATGTGATTATGTATTGTAGAATGCTTAAAGACTCAAAAGGAAAGTATATTATCTGTAGAAGACACTGAAGGTTTAACCCTTGTCTATGTTCATTCTGGACAAGCTTTGTGATTCATGTATCTTATGCATGAATTGATGTATAATGAAGTCGAAGCCAATTCCTTCGGCTAGACTTAATGTATTTAATGGATTCCTTATAATCTATCAAAATGTTATCAATGTTACTATCCTTTGCCAAACTATTTTGGTATGGATTTCAAAGAAAGACTGAGTATGAATAAACAAACGTTTTGTAGTCAAACGACAGGCACGTGAGGTTGCTAAAACTTAAACGTAAATACGTTTAAAGAAGAAGTGTTGTACAACATAGAGTACTATAGGTTGATCACCTAGACGTGCTCGTAAGATATACCGGACTTACGGACTTGGTGTCGGGTTGTCCTTTTCAAAGAAAGAACGAAATGCTCAAGGTCTTGGACCACTATTTATGTCTAATGAACGTTGTTCATTATGAAATGTTTTAAAGAAAAGAGAAGTGCTATTTTGAATTATCAATAGTACTTCATAACTATTGCTTCAGTTATAGAAGATATACGATTCATATGATTCAAGCCTATTGTTTAAAGGAAATTGTCATACTTGCTGAGCTAGTTATGCTCATTCTTGCTTGAACCATATGAATGCAGCTAAGACCGAACGACCCAAAGGATCCAATAAGGATAAAGGGAAGCCTAATTAAGGCAGATAAATAAACTGTCTTAGTAATAGTATAATTTGAATGTTGTAATTATTTGATATTATGACCACGAACATATGTAATGGTTATAAAGAACTTGGGAAATGGAATATTATTTTGGAATATATAGAAGACATATTCACTCTTTTGAGTTATTTCAATTGAATGTATGTGTGAACTGTAGCACCGTGTAGCACTATCTGTCGGGTTGGAAGATATCCGAATTTGGGGGCATCACAGGTTGGTATCAGAGATATAAGCGTAATGCGTTAAGAACCCCAAGCCTCTCACTGGTGACGTCCTTAAATGGGAATACACCGCAGCCAGACTCTCCATAGGGGACACCGAGCAAGTCTGTGGCAAGCGAATAGGTACCCTTGTGAGGTGCTATGGAACGAAGTACCATTAGCGTCACACGAACCAAATGAGCTACGCTTTTTACACTACTATAGAGAGGTTGATTAATGGTATATACCATTATCCTGTGGAACAGGGGAAGACCAGTCACACTTTAAGCAGTGAAATGATGGCTCACATGACACAGGTCGAGTACAAGAGCGCATTGGAGCGCAGGATGTTGGGATAGCTTGTTGGTTCAGTGTCCAGTAGTTTAGGTTTGTTGTGAATGATATGTAATTCCAATCTTTTGTGTGAGATATGGGATAGTTATGTAAACCCCGAGTAGGTTCATGTTAGAGGGGTAGTATGTTGGTGTTTCCCTATTTTTTGTGATATTAGGGGATAAATGTTAACGTTTATAGAAGTATGCTAGAAATGATCATATTGATGTAATGATTTGGCATATGAATATAAATGTTCTTATTTCAGAAAATGTGTTATAAAAATTTGTTTCCTTTTTAATAAAGAAATACTTAAGTAATATAATTAATTAATAAGAATGAAATTTTGTAATGCAGAAAATGCCACCCAGACGTAGACCAGCGACACCGGAAGAGTCGATCAATAACGAGAGACGACAAGTAGACCCTATACAAAGGCTAATAGATTTTTTAGGAGAGGCCCTGCGGGGAAGAAACAACGAGCCAGTACCACCAAATCCCCAAGCGGTTCCAATACGAACTTTAAAGACTTTACGAGTGTAGGACCTCCGGAATTCGTAGGTACTACCGATCCTATCGTGGCCCAAACATGGATAAAAGAGATGGAGAAAGTCTTCACCATTGCTCATGTGGGGGAAGAGCAAAAAATCATGTTTGCTACGTACATGATGAGGGGTGAAGCAAACTACTGGTGGGAAGTTAATCAACAGAGAGCGGGAGAGGGGATTATAACCTGGGAAAGGTTTAAGGCCTTGTTTTTTGAGAACTACTTCCCGAAAAGCTTGAAGGATAGGATGGAGGTGAAGTTTCTGGAACTAAACGAAGGAGAGATGACATTGATGCAGTATGCGGCCAAGTTTAACGAGCTCGCACGATTTGCAACGCATCAAGTTGATACAAAGGAGAGAAAAGCTAGACGCTTTGAGCTAGGACTAAAACCTTGGTTGTTTAACAAGGTGTCGGTCCTTCAAATTGACTTGTTCGCCATGTTGTTGGAAAAGGCGATCATTGTTGAAGGAGGTATCGAGGTGTTGAGTCAATACAACAAGGAAAAGAAGAATAAGAATACTGGGGGAGATACTCGTGGAGGGAATAGTAGTAGTGGAGGAAGTAACCTAGGGTAAAGGAAATGGGATAATAACAACAGAAATAACAATCAAGGAGGAAGTTTTCATGGAGGGTTTAAGAAGAAAGCAGAGGGATGCTCGAAATTTGGGAAGAACCACCAAGGAGAGTGCTGGAAGGAGCGCAATGTTTGTTACAATCATACCAAGAAGGTATATTTCACCAAACCCCCTAAAGTCAAGAAGATCAAGGATGTTTAAACTTGTGGTTCCACCGAACACCAGATCAAGGACTATCCCAAGAAGGGGAGCAGCGGAGGAAGTAGGCATCAGGGAGGAAGTAGCAAGCTTATGATCGGTGGACCGGTATAACCCAATCGACCAACTGCTAGAACGTTTAACATGATTATCCAGGACGCAGTAGCTGTGAAGGACATGCTGTCATGTATTATCCCAATTAATAATATAAATGCCTATGTATTATTTGATTCGGGTGCTACCTGTTCATTTGTGTTTGAAGAATTTGTTAGTCGATTAAGCATACCCCAAGAACGGTTAAAAACTTTGTTAATCATAGAAGTTGCGAATAAGGAAATGATCCCAATAGAATTTATCTACCAAAACTGTTGTGCAAACATTAGAGGTCACGAACTAATCGTAGACTTGATTTCGATTACATTGGGAGAATTTGACGTGATACTAGGAATAATTGGTTATCCAGCCACACTATGATAATTGATTGTCAAAAGAAAAGTGTGAACCTTCAGACTCCAAATTGATTTAAAGTAATGTTTTATGGTATCTCATCGCTTAAGCAATCATGTTGCCTTATGATGATGCAGACCAAGAAATTGTTAAAGAAAGGATGTGTAGGTTATCTGACCTATATAGTAGATACTCAGAAGAATGGAGTAGAAATGAAAAATATATCGGTATTCAAAGATTTTCAAGACGTATTTCTAGATGATCTTCATGGTCTTCCACCAGACAAAGAAGTCGAATTCGTAATAGACTTAGCATTGGGAACATCACCAATTTTGAAAGCACCATATCGTATGGCTTTAGTAGAAATGAAGGAATTGATGATACAATTACAAGAGTTGTTAGATAAGGGTTACATTCGGCTGAGTGTGTCTCTTTGGGGAGCCCCAGTGTTGTTTGTAAAGAAGAAGGATGGATCGATGAGGCTCTGTATCGACTATCGAGAGTTGAACTGAGTAACGATCAAGAATAGATATATGTTGCCGAGGATAGATGACCTTTTCGATCAACTAAAGGGAGTAAAGTGTTTTTCCAAGATAATTTACAAACAGGTTATCACCAGTTGAAGTTATGAGAGGAGGATATACCAAAGACGGCGTTCCGAACTTGCTACGGACATTACGAATTTTTGGTAATGTCATTCAGGTTGACAAATGCTCTGGCAGCATTTATGGACTTGATGAACCGAGTTTTCAAGCCATACTTAGATAAGTTCATAGTAGTATTTATCGATGACATTTTGATTTATTTGAAAACCAAGGAAAAACACACCAAACATTTGAAGATGGTATTAGAAGCATTGAGAAGGGAGAAAATGTACACGAAATTTTTGAAGTGTGAATTTTGGATGGAGAAGGTTCAATTTTTATGACACGTGATAGACCAAAATGGAATTTTAATAGATACTACAAAAGTGGAGGCGGTAAACAACTGGGAACAACCAAAGATGCCAACAGAAGTAAGAAGTTTCTTAGGGTTAGCTGGGTACTATCAGAAATTTATCCAAGATTTTTCCAAAATAGCCACCCCATTGACCAATCTAACAAGGAAGACAGTGAAGTTTGTTTGGACGGAGAAATGCGAAGAGAGTTTCCAAGAGTTGAAGATAAGGTTAAGTGAGGCGCTTGTATTATCATTACCAGATGATACGGGAGGATTTGTGGTGTATAGTGATGCATCACACAAGGGACTTATCTGTGTGCTAATGCAATATGGCAAGGTCATTGTGTATGCGTCACGACAATTGAAGGATTACGAAAAATGATACCCTACTCATGACTTGAAGTTAGCGGCTGTAGTTTTTGCATTAATGATTTGGAGACACTATTTATACGGAGAAAAATGTGAGATATACACGGACCAAAAGAGTCTGAAATATAACTTCACACAGAAGGAGTTAAACATGCGACAAATGAGGTGGTTGGAATTGATCAAGGACTATGATTGCATAATTCTCTATCACCCAGGAAAGGTAAACGAAGTAGCAGACGCCTTAAATAGAAAGGGAAGGGAGAAATTGTTCAAATTAACAACTCAAGAGGAGTCAATAAGAGAAATGGAGAAATTAGAACTAGAAGTGAAGGAACTAGGAGAGTCAGAGGGAAAATTGTTTGTGATGGAAGCTCGTCCAACATTATTGGATAGAGTAAAGGAATCACAAGAAAGAGATGAAGAATGCAAGAAGATAAAGAGAATAGTAGAAAATGAGGAAGGAAGGTTCAAGATGGATAAGGACTGTATTATAAGATTTAAAGGTCGAGTATGGGTGCCAACTGTACCTGAACTGAGAGCATAGATATTGCACGAAGCACATAATACAATGTATTCTATTCATCCAAGAGGTACGAAGATGTACCGAGATCTTCGACAACACTTCTGGTGGCCTAATATGAAACGAGAAATTATGGACTGCGTCAGTAGATGTCTTACTTGTCAACGAGTTAAAGCTGAGCACCAGAGGCCGAGTGGTCTACTTCAACCATTAGAGATACCAAAGTGGAAATTGGAGCAAATTACGATGGATTTCGTGGTAGGACTTCCAGTCACGCAGAGAGGTTATGATGCCTTTTGGGTTATCGTGGATCAACTAACGAAAACAGCTAATTTTCTACCGATAAAGATTCGTTTTGATTTGAACCAATTGGCAAAGTTGTACGTAAAGGAAATCATTTCACGACATGGGGTGCCGATATAATTTATCTTTGATCAAGATCTGCGCTTCACGTCAAATTTCTGGAAAAGCTTGCAAGAGAGAATGGGGACAAAATTAAGATTGAGTACCTCTTATCATCCACAAATCGATGGGCAGAGTGAGCGAACCATACAAATGTTAGAAGACATGCTTAGAGCTTGCGTGATAGAATTCAAGGGGAGCTGGGACGATCACTTACCCTTAGTTGAATTTGCTTACAATAATAGTTATCATACAAGTATAGGCATGCCATCGTACGAAGCTCTTTATGGGAGATAGTGAAGAACACTATTGTGTTGGGATGAAGTTGGAGAAAGAAAGATATTAGGACCAAAATTAGTTCAACAAACATCCAATGTAGTGACAACGATAAGAGCCAGACTGGTAGCTGTATAAGATCGCTTGAAGAAATACACGGATTTGCATCGTCAAGATCGCGATTTTAAAGTTGGAAGTTTTGTGTTTTTGATAGTATCTCCTTGGAAGGGCAAGATAAGATTCGGTAAGAAGGGAAAGTTGAGCCCAAGATTCATAGGACCATTCGAAGTGTTGAAGCGAGTAGGCGAGGTGGCGTACTAAGTAGCTTTACCACCCGAGCTGGAACACATTCACAATGTGTTTCACATTTCTGTGTTGCATCTGAACAATCCTGACTATAAGCACGTTATATCTTATGAGCCTATTCAAATAGAGAAGAATCTAACGTACGAGGAAATTCTTGTCCATGTAATAGATAGGAAAGAACAAACTTTGAGAAATAAAACTATAGCTTCTGTAAAAGTAATTTGGCCAAACCACAACGCCGAGGAGGCTACGTGGGAGCTAGAGGATAAAATGAGGAGGGACTATCTCCATTTGTTTGTGTAACCTTGTACCAATTTTGAGGACGAAATTTTTATAATGGGGGAGGATGTAATACCTGAGAATTTTTGAATATTATTAATGAATATATTAACGAAAGTCGAATATTTATTTGGATATAATTAAATATTATTATGGCATGAGTTATAGAAACTCGATTGAATTAAGTTAAATATTGAGAAATATATGGCAGTAAGGCAATGTGATAAGGCTGGTAAAGATCTTAACGTAAAGCATATCAGAATTGCCTAGTCTAGCATAATGAAGGACTAAGAGATTCACTAAGTGAATTAAGAGAGAAACGGTTTAATAAGAGAAAGATTTATTATGTGTAATTGTATAACTCCGTGCATGAAATGGATATGATCTTTAACTAGTAGTATTATCAATTTGGAATTTAATTCACGTTATAAGAAATTAGAATGTTGGTAGAGGTTGGAACTGGCATGTAGCTAAACCAGTTTAGCAATCGCCATGGACCTAAGTCTTGCGCTTCCCTTCTAAAGACAAACTAGTACTTGATTCTTATTTAGTGGCCAGAGGTTGGAAGTTGGTTATTATTGTGGATATTATATAGAACATTATTGTAATGTGTGACATTATTAAAATCATATGATAAGAGTACATTTAATGGTATGAAGTACCAAGTAGCACAATAAAATCATGTGCGACATTTTAATACAGAAATAGTTAATTAACTGTGCATTTAAAACAAATGGAAAGGAATTGAATGTTAGAAAAATAAACATTTAATATAGGACAGTGTTATAATATTAAAGTATGTGCACTAATAATATCTATGGAGAATACCCGGTTAATAATACCTAACTACATTATTTTATCTACATTAAATATTAAATTATGTAAACCCAATGTACATGAATTATATGAGATGGGTACATATATAATCCCCAACTTTTCATTATGTAGTAACATTAATACACTAAAATCACATGAGGGAACCAAAAGGGAATTAAATTAACTACATTTGCTACCAAATGTTGAGAATTAGAAGACTTGTCCCAAATCAGTTGGCCCAAGCAGTGTTATATCTCCTTTACGTGAACTATCGAGCTTTGAATAGTGGCTACAAGCTAGGTGATGATGGCTATGAAAATGGTTGAGGGAGAGTGGTTAGGCAACTTCTCATTAACCATTGTCTTCTTCATCTACCTCATGGATTCAAACCTTGGTGTAAAGCCAATAACTTGTCTTGTATTTCTCTATAAAAGGCAGCTTCATTTTCATTTCTCATTACTGAAAATTATCTGTTGAATTCCAAGATTGAGAGTGTGAGTTGCTTGTTAATTAAGATGGAGTCTAGGATTTGCAGAAGGAAGGAACTAAGCTAACTAAGCTTCCTAGAAGGTAAATTTTTTGTTTTAAGTTCTTAATTTCAAACTTGGCAATTATAGAAATTCTCACCAATTCTTGTGAATTTGGTTTGGAATTGTGCTATCAAAGTGTTTATGAAGTTCATATGTATGTAAGGAACCTTAGATAATAGGTTTAAGCATGTTAGAATGGAGGAAAACTTATATTGGTTTCATCTCTCGCCAAGCAAAGACCTGGTTCGAACTAACTTGGGATAGGGAGCAATGCAAGCGCTCCTACAAGAATTCGGCATACACAAGGCCTGCACCACCGATCTGAAGTTTTGACTTCTGATTATATGTGGTAGTTTTATCATGCTAATATAACTTAGATATACAAGAAAACAGACCTGATTTGTGAACTTAAGTTCCTTTGTATATCATGAGAACTTTAACTTGCTTTAGTATGCGTTCTTAAAGAGGACTTAGAGTTTTAAAAGAAAAACTTTGATGGAAGTAGTAATGTTTCAATTTTTACTTTGTGGACTTGTATATATACTCTAAGGATGCATGGGATGTGATTCTAAGAAGTCTTGGTATCACTGGAATGCATGGTTTAAGTTTAAAATGACTTATAAAGATGGATTCAGACTTTTTACAAACTCATACTATAGACATTATCAGGGTCAGTTTCTGAACATCTAAGATTTGCATACTAATACCCTAATGATGATCTATATGTGTATTCATCTAGTATGACATGACATAAGATCGTTTAAACGCGATTTTATACAAGTTTTCGAAAGATGAACAAGAGTAAATATGTCCATATGATGAAAATCTTTGTGAGCATGCATACTAACTAATTTCATGACTATCTCATATGTGTACATGGTGAGAATAGTACTCCTTGTGATTAATGACCTCAATTGGCCATAACTTATTTGAAATTAAACTAGAACTATACATTTCAAATATGAACGTAGGATAATCTTAAGAGCATGCATGAATCTTTAATAAGTATCTAAGTATATGTTAAATTCATGTTAGAGAATGCGACAAAACTAGAATATACAAAGCTCAACTTTGGTCTAGCCAGGGGAAAGCGTAGCTGCGTTGTCCCTAAGCCTAATCAGGGCACAACTGCACCCACCTGTAGTTTGGTCCGGTGGTTTGTTTGTAATCTATAAAAGTTGAAACATGTATTGTATATTGTTTTTAGTCTTAATACATAATTACCATGATGTCTAAAGAGTTCTAGCACCTAATATCTATGAGAAACCAAGAATCTAAAGGTTTTACATACTTTCTTAATGCTTTTCTATGAGCTAAGTAAATGTTGATTAAAGATCCAAATGATGGCATAACATTCCATTTACCTTGCTAAGATGATAATGAATGTGTGTCATTGAATTGTATGATCAAATATGTATGAGGTTATTAACTTATAGAGTTGAGTAACTAATAAATATGTTGTTTACATAACTACGTTACAATAATATTTCAAGTGTTGATAAGCTATAAGTTGGTAAACTACGCGTAAGGCAAGTTTCCTAACTTACATAACTTTGGATTTTGTGCAAGTTCTCTAACTTCATTTGATTCTCATATTGAATGCGAGTTCTTAAATTCTTTACACTGTATATATTGTATAATCCGAATTGATTCCATATCAACCATATTTATCTTGAGCAAATATCTATTACTATTCAGAAATCATTTTTATATCTTGATATTGCTGCAAGCATTGAACTTATTGTTCTTAAATGCATTATAAAAGTTGTCTAAGACATTGATTTGACTAGACTATAATTTTATGTTAGAAATCTATCCAAACCAATTGACTTGGTGCGGATGTGACGCCGCCAAATTCGGGTATCTTCCAACCCGACATATGGTGCTACACGGTGCTACAGTTCATAAATACATTCAATTGAAATGCCTCAAAAGAACAAATATGTCTTATATATATTCCAAACAATATTACCATTCCCCAGATTCTTAATAACCATTACATTTGTTCTTGTCATAATATCAAATAATAATAACATTCACCTATGCTATTACAAAGGTAATCTATAGATGCGCTTTAGCCTTCCCTTTATCTTTACCGGATCCTTCAGTCTGTTTGGTCTTAGCTTCATTCATATGGTTCAAGCAAGAGTTAGCATAACTAGCTTAGCAAGTATGACAATTCCATTTAAACACCATGCTTAAATCATACAAATCATATATCTTCAATAACTGAACAATAGTTATGAAGTATTACCGATAATTCAAAATAGCACTTCTTTTTTCTTAAAACGTTTTATAATGAACAACATTCAGTAAAATATCAATTCCGGTCCAAGACCTTGAGCATTTCATACTTTCTTTGAAAAGGACAACACGACACTAAGTCCATAAGTCCGACATTACTTACGAGCACGTCTAGGTGATCAACCTATAGTACTCTATGTAGTACAATACTACTTTTTTTAAACGTATGTACGTTTAAGTTATGGCAACCTCATGTGCATATCGTTTGACGACAAAACATTTGTTTAACATACTCAGTCTTCATTTGAAAACCATACCAACATAGTTTGGCAAAACTAGACAACATTGAAAATAGTTTGATAGATTATAAGAAATCCATAAAACATCGTAAGTCTAGCCGAAGAAATTGGCTTCGACTTCATCATACATCAATTCATGCGTAAGAAACATGAATCACAAAGCTTGTCCAAATTGAACTTAGACAAGGGTTAGAACACTTGCCTTTAGCGTATGCTATGGTTAATATACTTTTCCTTTGAATCTTTAAGGTCTCTACAATACATAACCACATAACATACTACATTAGGTCATGAACAAGCATGCATAGTTCCTAATGTATCTTACCCTTCTTCTCAATATAATTGGTCCTGTGACGCCCCCAAATCTGGGTATCTTCCAACCCGACAGATGGTGCTACACAGTACTACCATTCACACATACATTCAATTGAAAAGTCTCAAAGGAACGAATATGTCTTCTATATATTCAAAATAATATTAACATTCCCCAGGTTCTTTATAACCATTACATTGTTCTCGTCATAATATCAAATATATTACAATCATTCACCCTATACTATTACATAAGTATTTTACGGGTTCGTCTTCGCCTTACCTTTATCTTTGCAAGAGCCTTCAGTCTGTTTGATCTTAGCTGTGTTCATATGGTTGAAGAAAGAGTGAGCATGACTAGCTCAACAAGTACAACAATTCTAATAAACAACATGCTTGAAACATAGGAATCATATATCTTCAATAACTGAACAATAGTTACGAAGTACTATCGATAATTCAAAATAGCACTTCTTTTCTTTCAAAACATTTTACAACAACAATATTCAGTAAAACATCAATTCCGGTCCAATACCTTGAGCATTTCATAAGTTCTTTTGAAAAGGACATCCCGGCACTAAGTTCGTAAGTCCGACATTTCTTACGAGCACGTCTAGGTGATCACCTTATAGTACTCTATGTTGATCAACACTACATTCATTAAACGTATGTACGTTTAAGTTGTGGAAACCTCACGTGCCTGTCGTTTGACGACAAAACATTTTTAGCATACTCAGTCTTTATTTGAAAACCACACCAATATAACTTGGTAAACATTGACCATGCTTTGATAGAAACATAATATAAGTCTAGCCGAAAAAGTTGGCTTGGACTTCATCATACAATACTTCATGTGTAAGAATACATGAATTATAAAGCTTGTCCAGATTGAACTAGAACAAGGGTCAGAATACTTGCCTTTAGCGTCTGCTACAGTTAATAACACGTTCTCGTTTAAGTCTTTAAGTCTCTACAGTAATGATAACATCACATAACACATTAGGTCATGAATAAACATACATGGTTCCTCATGAATCTTACCCTTCTTCTCAATCTAATTATGACTTAGATTTGTTATTATTGGTTCAAGCTTTTCATTACGTCATTCTTACATTAACATACAATTGACTTACGTTAACCTTAATTGATAATACTTAAGGTTTAAACATGTCTTATCAATATTATAATCAAGCCTTAGTTTATTACTAATGAGTTACCATTCATGTCATACTTGTAAACCTTCTTCACCGCTAAACCTAGGACCTAGGATCGGCATGCTACTACGGCCATCGCTTTACTAACTCAAGGCTACACACAAGTTAGCGATACTGACATCCTATCTTGGCAGCATGCATACGCCACACACATAACCCTCATGTTCACACCATGGTAGCGACTCTGCGATGAGGTTATTACCTTTGAGTATGAAATGGCAATACCACCAATATACTTGAGTTGGTGGCCATGGCACAACTCTGTGCACCAGAAATTTTTTACAGACTTTTAAGTTTGTAAAATTCCTGGACTCGTAACTTCTTCGTTATAAGTCCGAATTGGCTCGTTCAAGAGCCTACGGTTCACAAATTATATACTCTACGCGTTCAAGCAAGAATTTTATCTTTTTCACTTCATTTGCTAAAATTTCACCTATTAGTTCATTTTTAACGAAAACGATAAACGTTCGTGAATGTTCAACGCTCGTTTCTTTGTTCTAAGTCAGAATCTGGTCATTTTTGAGTCCGCAACTCTATAATGCCAAATATGACTTGTCTCCATCAAAAACCAACATTTCTGAGCTCAAACACAAAATAGGACTTCCATTCCGAGAATTTCACGAATTTGACAATTATCGTCCAATCGTGTGAATTCCGGCGAAACTTCATTACTAATGATTTGATCATGTTCTAAATGGATTCTAACCATCATATGAACATTTTAAACTACAAGTTACATCAATTTATTTTCAAGTTAGGTTTTGACTTATTCTTCATAAGTTTATGACTTAACAACTTATAAACTACCAATTTTCATTCCTTATGACTTATTATAGATTTAAGTCCGTTAATCAACATTCTCATATCTTATCAAACATACTAACTTCATATGACAAATAAATGATAAGTTCTTCATAAGTTTATAACTTATTTAGGTTCAAGTTACTTATTCATAACTTATTCGGCTTAAGTCCATTGCTTATTCAATTCTTATATATTTTTAGCATACATGCTTATTAAGTTACATTTCTCTTATCACCCTACTAGAGATGGATAATTATTAGACAAGAGTCTTACCCTTGATGAACTAGTCCTCTTCCTCTTTGAAAATCTAACAAAGGATGCTTGACTTACATGTGTTTATTCTCTCTAACCAATAAGTTGCTTTATAAAAGAAGTTTTTGGTTGCAAATAACAAGCAACAATGAAAATCCTAGTCTTCTATTTATAGGAAAGCCAAAGTGAGGGCATAAGAGTCATTAGGACATCCCACCTCCTTTAATCACTTCCTTACTATTCATTACTTGCTAAGCACAACACTTATCTCTTACTTGGTCATTACTTAAAGTACTTGGCTATCACACAAAGGTCTTGCCCACCAAGACAACCCATATCAACCTTGGTTTGCTCCATGGATTATGGCTAACCCATTGGATCATTACATTGGGCTTAAGTTAACTAACTTAGCTTATTCCTATTGGCTTTGCATTAAATCAATTTGGGCTTCCACCTTCATTCTTATTGGACTCTTCAATTGCTACATAATCCTATTAGTCTATTCCATTTAACTAAAAGTCTTATAACATTTAGTATACGTATAATTCTCGTATTCTAGCTGGTATATTAATTCGTAATATACATTATACCATCCTCTATACATACCCGTATAATACTTCATATTATACTTGTATTCGTTCATTCATACAATACATAAGTATCATACGACCATTACATTTAATTCTTAGTACTTGATTTTCTTAACATTAACAAACTAAGTCTGCATACAAAAAATATTATGTTTTCCATACTTAGATTATTATTACATAATCCATCTCACATTGATATTTTAACGTTATGTATTTCTCAAAAGTTCAAAAATAATTCCCGAGCGGAAATCGATGAATAGTGTTTTTCAGAAAATTTCTAGAAAAACTTTTATTTTCGTTTTGGAAATTCAAACACTTTAAATTCTCTCACGTAGTTAAAATACTACGACGTTCCTATATTTTTAGGTTATAGAATGACATTCATCTTATCAACACATAATACTAACAAATAATATTATTTTATTCATTATAAAAGTATTTACAAAAGGTTCGATTTTCTGGGGCGTTACACTCTCTCCCCCTTATAAGGATTCTGTCCCCAGAATCTCGCTATGTAAAAAAAATTACACAAATAATTGAGGGTAATTCTTTTTCATCTTTTCTTCCAATTCCCATGTTGCTTCTTCCGCATCGTGGTTCTTCCATATCACCTTCACGGAAGGTATGACTTTGTTCCGCAGAACTTGTTCTTTCCTATCGACAATTTGAATCGGTGTTTCTTCGTATGTTAAGTCCTTCTCGATATGAATAGGCTCATATTCTATCATGTGCTTATAATCCGGCTTATAAGAACGCAATACTGATACATAAAACATGTTATGTATTCGTTCTAGATCTGGAGGTAGTGCTATCATATAAGCTACCTCACCTACCCGTTTTAATACTTCAAAAGGTCCTATAAACCTCGGACTCAACTTTCCCTTCTTTCCAAAGCGTATCTTTCCTTTCCAGGGAGATACCTTTAGAAATACGTAAGAACCTACTTCAAACTCCCTATTTTCTCGATGCGAGTCTATAAATTTCTTCTGTCTGTCTTGAGCTACTAAGAGACGCATTTGTAACATCTTGATAATATCCGCTATTTGCTGCACCAATTCTGGTCCTAGCATTCGGCGTTCTCTTACTTCATTCTAATACAATGGTGTTCCACATTTTCTTCCATACAAAGCTTCATAAGGCGGCATACCTATGCTTGCATGATAACTATTGTTATACGCAAACTCTACTAATGGTAGATGATCATCCCAACTACCCTTAAAATCCATGATGCAAGATCTTAACATATCTTCTAACGTCTGAATTAGTCTCTCGCTCTGTCCATCAGTTTATGGATGATACACCGTACTTAGCTTCAACTGCATTCCCAACTGCTCCTGTAGACTTCTCCAAAAGTTCGATGTGAATTGTGGATCACGATCTAACACAATCGATACTGGTGCTCCATGCCTGAAAATTATTTCCTTAATATAAAGTCTAGCTAACTGGTCTAAGTTATACTTGACCATAATTGGCAAAAAGTGAGCCGACTTCGTCAACCAGTCCACTATCACCCAAATCGTATCATACCCTTTCGTTGTAGTTGGAAGTCCCACCACAAAATCCATCGTGATATTCTCCCACTTCCACTCCAGAATTTCCAATGACTGTAACAAGCCACTTGGTCGTTGATGTTCGGCCTTAACTTTCTGACAAGTCAATCACCTACTCACATACTCAGCTATTTCTCTCTTCATGTTCGGCCACCAAAAACTTTGTCGAAGGTCTTGATAAATCTTAGTACTACCAGGATGAATCAAAAACCTTGAACTATGAGCCTCTTGTAACACCTGCTCCTTTAATTTTGTCTCATTCGGAACCCAAATTCTTCCTTCAAATCTTAATAATCCCTCATTATCAAGACTATAATTAATATCTTTTTCATTGGCTAGCCGCTCCTTTATCCGGTCACAATCATCAGTTTTGAGCTGCACCCCCTTAACTCTCTCTACGATGGTAGATTGTATCTCCGTCGCAAACAATATCTGTCCTGGTTCACTCAGCAACTTCACTTCTAATTCCATCCTAGCCATCTCTGTTATTAACTCAGTTTGAGCCGTTAATAAAGACAACTTTTCCCGACCCTTCCTATTTAAGGTGTCAGCAACTACATTGGCTTTTCCAGGGTGATACAGGATTTCACAGTCGTAATCCTTTATTAACTCCAGCCATCTCCTCTGCCTTATATTCAACTCCTTCTGTGTGAAGATATATTTTAGACTCTTGTGGTCCGTGTATATCTCACATTTTTCTCCGTAAAGATAATGTCTCCATATCTTTAGAGCAAAAACTGCTGCGGCCAGTTCTAGATCATGAGTAGGTGATAAGTAGGTTTTATACCTACTTATTGGATATTAATTCACGAGAACTATGCCCAGCTTAAGCACATTTTAGTATGTTTTTAGTTGCATTTTGTTTTGTTTTGCAATGCATGTACTAAGAACTCCTATGGTGTGAAAGTGCAGGAAATTGGCATAGCTCGGCGTTGGTAGGTGGCATGAGATTATGTATACAGTTGCACGAGGTTCAAGTGGAGAAAAGGAACGAAACATTGACGGACAAAGGAGCAAAAGTAGCATGTTAAAGGAACAAGAGCAGCATGACAAGGAAGCAGCAACAACAGAACTTGAGGATTCAAAATCGTGAAGCCACGCTGTAAGCGTCATTACTCAAGCTAAAAGTCATCGTCAGCTACCGCACCATCAACCGGAAAGAACTAATTTCGCACACATGCGCGCCCGCGCTATGTTTACAAAGGGATCACGCTACGTGCACAAGCACGCCATCGATCGGCATTGTTGACTTTTTTGTAATTTTTGAAATTTGAAGTGTTTGAGTTGGTATAAACTACTCTGGTTGGTACTAGACGCGATTATCTTGAGTTTTTACGAGTTTTTCAGAGGAGAGAACTAGGGTTCTACGCTTTGCGCAAATTCTAATGAAGATCTAAGTATAGACTTAATATTTTATATTTCTTTTTTGGAATTCAATCATTGATTACGAACTACTTTTATGTTGCTGGAGAATATTGAGGATTTGAACATCACTTTTGGATTATAATCAACAATTGAGTTTGATCAATTGTATCTTTTCTCTCAATTGTTTTTAATTATCTTTCTTGTGTTACTCTAATCCCATAATGGCTTTTGGTTCAGACATGAGCTAAACTCCATTATGGGATTCTAACGGAGTTTGATATGTAATCAAATTAATGGCTTGATTGCTGGACTATTTGTGTTTCATCAAGAATTTCTATTATGGTTGATTTGAATGCATGAATGATTGATCACCATTCATTTTTTGTACTTGTATGGAATTGAAAAATAACATGCAAGTATGGTTGTAACCATGATAGCATGCGTGTATGAGGCTAAATTGCTTGGCTTTATATTTTGTGAATCAGATAGAAATATACTATTTCACCGTGTGTAGTTATATAAGGGCTTGTGCTTAAATTCAATATGGTTGCAATTTCACATAGAAACATATTGAGGTTGGTTTTATTGATGATTACATGATGTCTATTGTTTGTGGATGTTATGTAAGTAGGTCATAATACATTGAAAAATGGTTATGTCTACATTCGTGCTCTTGGCTAATTTTCTGTGATACGTGAATAATCTTGCATGACGATGGTAATTAGATGAACTATTAAATGAAGTTAGGATCCCATTATTTTAAAATTTGATTTATTACATTAATATTCTTCTTTTATTTATTATTTGAGTTTAGAGTAATTAACAATCATAAGCGTTTATTTAAGCATATAAAAATAGTGATATAGTTGATGCATAATAGTTTAATTTAGAAACCTTTCTTTATGGATCGATACTTTACTTACTCTGTATTAGTTGTTGACCCATGTATACTTGCATGAGTTAGAGTCCTTTTATTAGAACTAAAAAGGAGGCAACAAGTTTTTGGCGCCGTTGCCTGGGAAAGGCATTTAAATTTTTATTATTATCATCAGTTTTAAGCTATATTGTATGACTTAAACACATTTAATCTTATCTCATTTCTATTTTTGTTTTTATTTTTGTTTCAGTGTGAGACCCCAGATTTTATGAATAAAGATTTAAATTTCTCAAAATATTTTTTTTGAATATTATGGTGTGGATTTGAAATAATGTTATAGTTGTGGGTAATATTCGATTGGTCGGGGAATATTCGTTTTAACAGGGAATATTCGTACGACGGCACAATTATTGGTGGATCCCACAACGAAAGTATTGTTGTAGTAAGAAAACGACAGAATTATCTTTTATTAAAAATAACGGCGAAAGTGTTACCGTTAAAACTGTTGAACTACCCGATAGTAAAAGTACGATGTCTGGCATTGGTTGCATAGTAGCACACTAAGATTGATTATTGATGCTTACGTGAGAAGTCACTCGCTTATACTAAATTATTACTACAAAGAATGGTCATTTGATCATATCTCTCATATTATTGATTCGATTATTATCGCAGTATCATCTGCATAATATGATATAATATGAAATCAATAATTGAGATGACAAAGTTATTCATATTATTATTTGCAATATTGACAATGTCTAGAAGTTCTGTCAAGGAGAGGTTTGGTCACCTAATTGCGCGCCAATAAGGAGAAATCCTTATCGAAAAGCCTCCTCTTTCCTGAGAACGACCTGGTTGTTAAATATTGTGAATTATAATATTAATGATGAATAAGTTCGTAAGATGAATTGGATAGTTCCATTGTGTTGAAATTATTAGTGTTAGTGAAAATCGACATTCATTTCGATAATAATTGATGTCTGGAGGTTATATTGACAAATCTGGTAATTAACCGGATAAATGAGCAATTAATTGATATTAATTCACATGATTATGACTATTTTTTCACATGTGTGTACTATTGATTCACATTCTTGTACTATTAGGGGAGGTGGCGCAAGATTGATAATACTTGCATGACTAAGTTAAAAATAGAGGTATAGTTGAAGGTACTATACTGTAATTCTTATTTTCACATGATTATAACTATTGATTCACATGATTGAACTATTGATTCACATTATTTACTATTAAGGGAGGTGGTGCAAGTTTGATAATACTTGCAGGACTAAATTAAAAATGAAGAAAAAGAGGAAAGTATTATACTGTAATATTTCGAGCCCCAAAACGTGCAATTATCGAAATTATATTTTCCTATAAATAGAAGCTCATTCTTCCTTCATTTCTCACCAATTCACTAAAGCTTTAGAGCAATTATTATAGAGAGAAATTATAGAGAGAAAGAAGAAGAGAAGTCTTCTACCTCACTATTCCAATATCCAGTTTCTTCTAAGGTAAGGGGTATTATTCTATCGTATTCATGAAGAGAGTTATTTTCTTTCAATACTCCTAAGAGTTGTTATTCCATTCTTTATTATTATGTTGGAATAACCTGTCTATGCGAATTACCGCATACATGGTGAAATTCTTCATTATTCCATTCTTTATTATTCTGCTGGAATAACTCGTCTGCATCGATCTCTATCGCATGCACAGTGAATTATGTTGTTATTCCATTCTTTATTATTCTGTTAGAACATACTGTCTGTTCAGATTACGCATAACCTGTTTTCATTCTTTATTATTCTGTTGGAACATCCTATCTGTACGAATTACGCATGACCTAGTTCCATTCTTTATTATTTTGTTGGAACATCCCATGCATGCGGATTCGCATGACTGGTTCCATTCTTTATTATTTTGTTGGAATATCCTCGTCTGCATTTGGATTACGCATGACCGGTTCCATTCTTTATTATTATTACGCTGGGAATAACTTTTCATGCATGCGGGTCTATCGCATGCACGTGAATTCTTACATTATTCCATTCTTTATTATTCTATTAGAATAACATGTCTATGTGGATTACCACACGCATGGTGAATGATCCTTCGTATTCATTCCTTATTAAATTATGGAAATGATCTGTCTACGTGGATTACCGCATGGCGAGCAAAAATCCATTTGCAGTTTCATATATTCTATTATACTTAGTTGGTTAAAGTTTTAGCTTCTATACTCCATGAAATTAGTAGAATATCCTGGATATTTGCGCTTCATCTAGTATCTTTTCATGGAAATATTCTTCTGAGCATTCTTGAATTTTACTCCACAAAGTAGTATCATTTTGACAATTTGGACGTAATTAATTTCAGGATAAATTAACTTATAAATCTTTAAAATTTATTCTTGAACTTGTTTTATTGAATTATTATGTCATTGTCATCATCCTCATGCTTATATTGTGATGAAAGTCATCTTTGGCTTACGTGCATAGGTATGATTATGACCAGGGATCATTCGATATAATCATGACCTGTAATATTATAAATGATGTGGTAAAAATCCTCAGTGGCCTATAGTGCATTGATGGACAGTTTTTGGTATGATTATGACAAGGGATTATTCGGTATAGTCATGACCATTGATGATTTAATGAATATCCTTGGCCCGTAGTGCAGGGATGATTTGATGATGTGGTTTATTTATTAAGTCGAGTCTCGTGATAAAATTGATGAAAACATTTTAAATCATAGAAGATAGTAGATATCATGCTCTATTTGACTCTTCTAATGGATTGCTTATTCCGCTTCAGTTAAACTTGATGTCTATTATATTTTATCAGTTTAACATTGTTGAAGGCTAATGATAATTTATCCTGCATTATCATAGTCATAATATTTCTTATTGGGCTAGTTGAGCTCACCCTTTCTTTCATTGTTCTCTTCAGAAATGAGAACGTAATGGACTAGTCGGGGAATGGAGTAGACGGTCCGATAATAGCATTAGTAGTCCTCACTATTCTGTTAAATAGTGTGACAATAAATGTAAGACCCCAACTTATTATGAATAAAATTAAATTTTCTCTATTTATTATCTTGAAATAATTAGGAGTTAATTTGATATAATACTTTGGTTATGGGTGAAATGTGCAAATTTTACAAAATAAGCAAGTGGTTATAAAATATTCATTTTGTCTGCAGAAATATTCATTTGG
This sequence comes from Panax ginseng, assembly GCA_020205605.1. Taxonomy (NCBI): domain Eukaryota; kingdom Viridiplantae; phylum Streptophyta; class Magnoliopsida; order Apiales; family Araliaceae; genus Panax; species Panax ginseng. The sequence continues at coordinate 111,218,295 of CM035129.1, forward strand.
TCGTGGAATATTCTTATTATCTGGGAATATTCGCATTTACGCACAGCCCATTCGTGGGCCTCATAATGTAATAACCTGTTGGATGAAGAAAACGACAAGTTTGAGTTTTTATAAATAACTGCAGTAGTTATTCTAGTGAACACTTGTTGGAATAACCTATGGTTAAAATACGATGTCGTGTGGTTGCTTGCGATGACACAAGATTTGCACAATATTTTTGAATTATTGATTCTTACGTAAGAAGGCACTACTCAATAATTGTTACAGTAATTACTTTTCAATATTTTATTTTATTGATTCAATAATTGCTGCGTTGATATTTTATATTATTGTTGTTTCAATAATTATCACTACACAGTATTTCCCATTATCAGATCAATAATTCATATTATTTGAATAATATTATTAGATAACATTATTGGCAATATCTAGAAAGTTCTGTCTTAAGGAGAGGTTTGGTCACCTTATTGGAAAGCCCCCTCTTTCCTGGGAACGGCCTGGTTGTCATAATTGTGATTCTGTAATATTATTTGTGAATAATTAATTATTGGTTTTTATGATAAGGAAATATTTATTTGATGATGGATTTATTTATTTTATGTGGTTATAATTGAAGAATTTAATGTTGAGGTGTTTTATCAGTATTTTTGTCGGAATGGAGGTATTAAAAATCAAATCAGTATTTTTACGATATATTATGTGAGTTATAATTTTTTAAATCCGAATAGCTGGATCGTTGTGATTTTTGGATATGTTATACATATATAAGTTGAGTATAAGTCCACAAATTTTGAACCGTTAAAAATGAACATATGATTTGTTATGAATTTTAAGAGGTGACTGATTCATAAATTAGGTTTATAAATAATTTTGGTGGAAAATTCTAGAATTGAGTGGGCCCCACTTGTGGTTTATGAAGAAATGTGCTGAATTTTATTTCAAATGTGGTGGGTGGCAATAGTAGCAGGTAAAGCCATCAGGTAGCAGGTCAAGTCTGCTTCGGTGTGCTAACATTTTCCTATAAATAGAGGGCTAAGTTAGAATTGAAAATCACACCAGAAACATAAGCTTTCTCTCTTTCTCTCTCTATATTATTGAGCATATTTTGTGAGTATTTAGATAATTTGAGAGTTGTTTATCAAAGACAAGTTTCATTCAAAGATCACTTCCGCCTTTCATTCCAAGCAATCTTGATTCTTTGAGGTAAGGGATATTATTTTCTTCTTAAATGATATTATTTTCTTCAATATCATTATGCTGAGATATTGTTATGAATTTTATTATGGAATTTCTATCTTTTTGTGTCGGGGTTACTATTCACATATACGGCACTATTCACAAATACGACACTATTCACCAAAAAATAAAATTTTCTCTTTTTCATCTTAGATGTCTTTTATGGTTACTATCTTTGATTGTATCCATGTTTTGATCTTTATTCTACTTCACACTTGGTTATTATGGAGAATTATTGAATTTGGGTAAACCAAAATACGAATCCCTAATATTTGTCCTTTTGTCTCACTGAATTCGTTCTCTAAAATGTTTTTCATCATCCTCAGTCCTTAATGGTGATACTTGATGAATATCTTTGGCCTGTAGTGCAAAGATGAATGATTACCTGATGAATATCTTTGGCTCATAGTGAAAAGATGAACAGGTGTTGAGATGAACATGACCAACTGGTGATACAAATGAATATCTTTGGTCCGTAGTGCAAAGATGAATATTTGATTGAAGATGTATATTGATTGATGTTATAGGGATAAAATATTGATGATGGACTTTTAAATTCATAGATGATAGTAGATTTCATTCTCTACTTAACTCTTCTAATGAATTGTTGTTTCCGCTGCAGTTGTTGATCTAAAACTTGTTGTCTATTGTATTCTATCAGATTTTTACCTGTTGAAGACTAAGGATAATTTGTTGTATATTATCTTAGTCATAATATTCTTTATCAAGTTAGTTGAGCTCACCCTTTTCCTTTTTGTCCCATTTTTCTTCTCGAGCTTGAGAACATAGCGGGAAGTAGTCGGGGTGTGGAATGATGATTCTAGACAGTTGTTTAGCAGTCCTCACTATTTGTAAAATAGTGTGTCAATAATTGTAATGAGGACTTTATCTGGGTGTGGATATTTTCTAGAAGACAATATCTATATTTAAACTCACAGTATGTGTTGTCGTATTTTGCACGACAATTGTAATAAAGTTGTAGTTGTTTTCGGTACCATGTATTTGGCGACTCAGAATGGGTGATGTATACCTACTTTGGGGGCATCACAATAAATGTAATGAGGACTCCATTGAGTGTGGATATTGTCTAGATGACAATATTCTTATTAAAACTCTTAGATTATGTTTTGTCGTAATTTACACGACTGTTGTATAATTAAAGTTTTATTTGAATTTTGTACCATATATTTGGCGACTCAAGATGGGTGATGTTTACCTGTTTTGGGGGCGTCACATTCAAGTACTTGTGGATATTTTATGCACACACGATCATCCAATTTTGAATTCATACCAGCATAGGACAACATAAACGGGAGAGGTTGGAAAGTGAAAGTGCATAGAAATTTACAAGCAGAGTTAGAAGGGACAACATCTAATATGGCAGAAGAGCAAAGTGAAGAGCATAGAGAGGACCACAGAGCTTTGAGAGACTATTCCATGCCTAATATTAATGGACTTCAGTCTAGTATAGTCAGGCCGGCGATAGCAGCTAATACTTTTGAAATAAAACCGGGCACCATTCAAATGGTGCAGAATTCGGTACAGTTTGGGGGTACTGCTACAGATGATCCTAATGAGCACCTATTGAGCTTTATTGAGATTTGTGACACGTTCAGATATAACAGGGTGACAAAAGATGCTATCAGACTTAGACTATTTCCGTTCTCATTGAGGGATAAAGCAAGAAGTTGGTTTCACTTTTTGCCTTCGGGTTCTATAACTACATGGGAGGACCTAGCACAGAAATTCTTAGCCAAGTTTTTCCCAATGGCTAAGACTGCGAAAATGAGGACAACAATCTCTCAGTTCGAGCAGCAATAGGGTGAATCTTTATATGAGGCTTGGGAGAGATACAAAGAGATGTTAAGGAAGTGTCCGCACCATGGTATACCAGATTGGATGATGATCAACACGTTTTATAATGGATTGGGATGGCAGTCGAGGCCAATTGTAGATGCAGCTACAGGAGGAGCGTTATGGGAAAAGAGTTATGAGGAAGCTTATAACCTTATTGAGACAATGGCAGCGAATGATTTTCAAAACCCTACAGCTAGGATGCCACAACCCAGAGTTGCAAGTTTGTTGGAAATGGATGCTATTACTCAGTTGTCAGCACAGATGGCATCCATGACGAAGAAAATAGATTCATTGACAGAGAGTAAGGCGAAGACAGTTGCCTTTGTGTGTGAAATTTGTGCAGGGTCACACTCAACGGATAAATGTGCTATTAGCTCAGAGTCGGTACAGTATGTGAGCAACTACAGGAAGGACCAAGGACAATTTTAGAACACATACAACTCCAACAACCGCAACCATCCTAACTTTAGTTGGTCAAATAATCAAGGAAATCAGCAGAATTAGTTTCAACTGAATAACCAATTTCAGTCACAGCCAGCTCAGCAACAGTTTACACTAAGACCACCTTTTCCACCGGGATTTTCTCAACAACAACATCACACTCCATCTGCACCTCAGCAAGAAAAGAAATCAGAAATGGAGGAGATGATGATGATGAAGTACATGGGAAACACAAAGGTGATGATTAAAAGCCAAGCAGTGGCTATTAAAAATCTGGAAACTCAAATGGGGCAAATGGCGAGCATGCTTAACAACAGGCCCCTCGGTTCATTGCCAAGTAATACGGAGGCACATCCACTAAGATAAGGGAAGGAACAATGTCAGGCGATCACATTAAGGTATGGAAAAAAGGTTGCAGAAAATGAGCATGGCGGCATAAGCATTTACCTGTTTACAAGGAGGACGCACAACCGTACATGAAAGTAAAATTGTAATGGAAAGCGGAAAGACAATAAAGAAGGTTCTGAGTTACAGCTAGAAGAGGATAACAAAGCAAGTTCAGTCGAGAAGCGCATGAGTAAAACACCACTATTTCACCCTCTGGTTCCGTATCCACAGAGATTGAATAAGTAGAGGGAAGACAAGCAGTTCAGTAAGTTTTTGGAGGTCTTTAAAAAGCTGCAGATTAACATACCTTTTGCTGAGGCATTGGAACAGATGCCGAGTTATGCAAAGTTCATGAAGGGTATATTGTCAAGGAAGAGGAGATTAGAAGAGTTTGAGATGATGGTCTTGACAGAGGAATGCAAAGGTCTGGCGCTTCAAATGAAATTACCTCCAAAGTCAAGGATCCGGCGGTTCACAATTCCATGTATGATCGAAAAGATGAGCTTCAGTAAATGTCTGTGTGATCTTGGGGCAAGCATAAATTTGATGCCTTTGTCAGTATTCAACTAGTTGGGATTGCCGGCTCCAAGGCCGACAAATATTTCTCTACAGCTAGCTGACAAATCCATTACTTATCCACGGGGAATAGTTGAAGATGTATTGGTAAAAGTGGATAAATTCATCTTTTTGGCTGACTTCATCATTTAAGATTATGAGGAAGATAGGAGTATACCAATCATACTTGGAAGACCATTCCTAGCTACAGGAAGGACCTTGATAGACGTGCAAAAAGGGGAACTCACTATGCGTGTTCATGATCATGAGGTTACCTTTAATGTATTCAAGGCGATGAAGTTTCTGACAAATGAAGAAGAATGCCTCCGGGTTGATTTGGTAGATCAGGTCTTAAATGATGAAGTAGAGAGTTTGATGGGTCATGAACCGTTGAGAAGTGTTATTGCTAAAAATTCAGAACTAGAGGATGAGGAATTTGAAGAACTTGTGAAATTTCTTGATACTGCTCCATAATTCAGAAAATTCAAGACACTTGTTGAGCCATTGAAGAAAGTTGGAGAGACGTCAGAAAAATTGAAACCATCTCTTGAGACACCTCCAAAACTTGAATTGAAACCACTTCCAGATTATTTGAGGTATGCATTTTTAAATAAAGATTCAAAGCTACCTGTGATTATTTCTTCTGCACTAACATCTTTTCAGGAAGAAAAACTGCTACGAGTGCTTAGAGAGTTCAAGTCAGCTATTGGATGGAATATAGCAGACATAAAAGGGATCAGCCCTTCTTTTTGCATGCATAAGATCCTTTTGGAAGATGATAGTAAGCCATCGGTAGGGCAACAAAGAAGACTTAATCTGATAATGAAAGAAGTGGTCAAGAAAGAAGTATTGAAATGGCTGGATGCAGGCATAATCTATCTGATTTCAGACAGTTCATGGGTGAGCCCAGTGTAATGTGTACCGAAGAAGGGTGGTATGATCGTCGTTATTAATGAGAATAATGAGTTAATTCCAACACGAACAGTGACGGGGTGGAGAGTCTGCATGGACTATCGCAGGCTTAACAAAGCTACGAGGAAAGATCATTTCTCACTGCCTTTTATCGATCAAATGTTGGATAGATTAGTAGGTCATGAGTATTATTGCCTTCTAGACGGATATTCAGGCTACAACCAAATTGTGATAGCTTCAGAAGACCAGGAAAAGACAACCTTTACTTGTCCATATGACACTTTTGCTTTCAGAAGGATGTCTTTCGGGTTGTGCAATGCTCCAACCACCTTTCAGAGATGCATAATGGCTATTTTTTCGGATATGGTGGAACAGAATATGGAGGTATTCATGGACGATTTCTCAGTATTTGGGGATTCTTTTGATTTATGCTTTGAGAATTTGGTGATGGTCTTGAAAAGGTGTGTTGAAATGAATTTAGTACTAAACTGGGAAAAGTGCCATTTTATGGTACAAGAAGGAATTATTCTGGGACACAAGGTTTCGAAGAGGGGACTCGAGGTGGACAGGGCTAAGCTAGAAACTATTGAGAACTTGCCACCACCTACTTCAGTAAAAGGTGTTCGTAGTTTTCTTGGACATGCAGGCTTCTACCACAGATTCATCAAGGACTTCTCCAAGATAACTAAACCACTATGCAGTTTATTAGAGAAGGATGCACAGTTTAATTTTGACGAGGCTTACGTGTCGGCATTTGAACACTTGAAGGGGAAATTAACTTCAGCACCAGTTATTACTGCTCCAGATTGGGATTTTCCATTTGAGTTGATGTGTGATGCCAGTGATTACACTGTGGGGGCTGTTTTGGGTCAGAGAAAGGAGAAAATTTTTCATGTGATCTATTATGCCAACAAGACCCTTACAGATGCACAGTTGAACTACACCACCACCGAGAAAGAATTATTGGCAGTTGTATATGCTTTTGATAAATTCTGAGCATATCTGATTGGTACAAAGGTGATAGTATACACGGATCACGCGGCAATCTGACACTTAGTGGCAAAGAAGGATGTAAAACCCCATTTGATCAGATGGATATTATTATTGCAGGAATTCGATTTGGAGATCAAGGACAAAAAGGGCACTGAAAATTAAGTGGCGGACCACTTATCTCGACTAGAGAATCCGGAGAGGGAAGCAGACGACAATGTTGTAATCAATGAATCCTTTCTAGATGAGCAGTTGTTTATGGTGAAAGGGGAAGTCCCATGGTTTGCAGACTACGCGAACTATTTGGTGAGTAAGATGGTACCTTCTGACTTGGTGGGTCATCAAAAGAAAAAATTTCTGCATGATGTCAATTGTTATATATGGGATGAGCCATATTTGTTTAAACAGTGTGCTGATCAAATGATAAAAAGGTGTATTCCATATAGCAAGACCGAGGGGATTTTACAGGATTGTCACGCTTCTTTGTATGGGGGTCACTATGGTGGAGAGCGAACAGCGGCTAGAATGCTATAAGCAGGATTCTACTGGCCAACAATTTTCAAGGATGCATATAGTTTTGTCCAGAGGTGTGATAGATGTCAGAGAGTTGGGAACATTTCGAAAAGAAATGAAATGCCATTGAATACAATCCTTGAAGTAGAAATTTTTGATGTGCGGGGGATTGATTTCATGGGCCCTTTTGTTTCTTCTTATGGAAATATTTATATCTTGCTCGCAGTGGATTATGTGTCGAAGTGGGTAGAAGTGGCAGCTCTTCCAACAAATGATGCCAAAGTAGCTCAGGTTTTTGTAGAAGAGTATTTTCACGAGGTTTGGGACGCCTAGGGCCATCATTAGTGATGAAGGCGGTCATTTCTACAACAGGCAGTTTACAACTTTGTTGGCTAAGTATGGGGTGAACCATCGCATCGCTACAGCTTATCACCCATAAACAAATGGCCAAGCAGAAGTGTCAAATCAAGAAGTCAAAAGAATTTTGGAAAAAGTTGTGAATCCCACTAGAAAAGATTGGTCGTTAAAGCTTGATGATGCTATATGGGCATATAGGACTGCGTATAAGACTCCGTTGGGCATGTCACCTTTTCAACTAGTTTATGGCAAAGTATGTCATCTTCCTATGGAGCTAGAGCATAAGGCATATTGGGCGAATCAGAAACTCAATTTTGATTTGAAAGCGGCAGAAGAGAAACGCCTACTCCAACTTAATGAGTTGGATGAATTCCGACTACAGGCGTATGATAATTCTACGTTGTACAAGGAGAAGGTGAAGAAATGGCATGATCGCGAGATCATAGAGAGAACATTCGAGCCGGAACAAAGAGTTTTGATCTTCAACTCAAGACTTAAACTTTTTCCCAGGAAGCTAAAATCAAGACGGTCAGGGACATTTACAGTGAAGACTGTTTTCCCGCATGGTGCCATAGAAGTATTTAATAAGTTACCGGACAAGCCTTTTAAAGTGAATGGACAACGGCTGAAGCATTACTTTGGTGGCGAGGTTGACAGACAAAAAGTCACCTCAATTCTTTCTTCGACATGAGATTTAGAGACAGTCAAGCTAATTAACTATAACTTAGCGCTTGATGGGAGGCAACCCATTGTTTCTATCTCTACTTTTTATTTATCCAGTTTTGGTTGTTTTTATTTGTTCATCTTCATTTTTAATTGTGATAAAGTAATGTGTTTTGCATACGTGAGTGTGTAGCTGAATTTGCATTGGACTATGTTTGAGATTAGTATAAAGAGTATGATAATGAGATGGTCATTATTGCGTATTCATTAGTTCAAGCATTGACATGGTTAATTGGTGTTTATGCAGGTGCATTAACATGAAGTAATCACTGTATGCTATATTGGAAGATGTAAATTGGAATTGCGAGGATTCGAGTCGTCGTGACGCTATGATAGCGATACAAAGACTGCGTCATGCCGTCTTTAAATGTACATAAGAGTAAAAAATTCCACTTTCATACGCTTATATCTCTGATGAAAAGCCGCTGACTGAACCTAAGTTGAATTTTTTTAGTTTTAAAGACGTGTTCTCCCACTTGTATTCTATCAGTTGAGGTCCTATTCCCTTGCTCTCCATTACATGCACGTCTCGTCATCTCTACTCAGTTACAAATTGAAGCCATAACGTCTCTTCTCCACTACTGATTGTCGCTTCAAATTTCATACCTACGATCGATTGCTACACTGATAAAACCTAGGGTTTCAGAGTGTTTGTGCGAAATCAGTTTAGGGGTTATTCACTTCATCAACTATCACTCATGATTTTACAAGGTAAGTCATCTTCTTTTCATTCAATCTCAGATGGGTCCTAAGCGTGCTCGATCTCGCACCCCTGAATCATCATCTACTAGTAGTCAAAGCGGGGACAATGTTGATTTTACAAAGTTTATTAACTTGGATGCTCAAGTATAATATTATCGCATTGTGGGGAAGTCATTTGTTCAGGAAAGAGGATTCAAGCCTGACGCACAGGATGGTCAGTTGGTACAGATGATTAGAGAGCGGTGTTGGCAGGGTGTGTGTTCTACGCCAGTGGCTACACCTATGACTGTTGTGCGAGAGTTCTATGCTAATGTGAGGGAAACGATTAATGGGTTCTCATTTGTTCGTGGAATTCAAGTGGACTACAGGCAGAGAGCTATTCGTCAATTGTTCAATTTACGCGATCCTCTGGTTGGGCGAACAAATTGGGTGGAGGCCGAATGTTTGGAGATGGATTAAGATATGGTGATCACTGATTTGTGCATTTTGGGTACTCAATGGGCATGCACACCGGGCACTAATCACCCTAAGACCTTCCCGACGTCCACTCTCAACCGCTACGCAAAGGCCTGGAATCTGTTTGTGTGTGGAAAACTCATGCCATCCTCTCATCAGCATGAGATTACAGTTGAGCGCGCCATTATACTATAGGGGATTATTTTGGGCAAGTACATCGATGTAGGTCACTTGATAAATCAGAACATGATGAGATATATGTGGGGTAGTACCACGGGCAGTATTCCACATGCCTCCATAGTGACCCATTTATGTGCCAAGGCAGGAATTCAGTGGATAGATGAGCAGTTGCACTTCCCGAGTTAGGACATTATGCATGCTACGATAGCACAATTTGAAGATTGGCTAGGGGGTACTTTGCATCCACAATGAAAGGGGTTTATTCTTTGTCCTGCCTCATCGACGCCCTCATCGCAGCCCTCCAGGATAGATGAAGCGGGCCCGTCAACTAAAGCTACCGCTGTTACAAGGATCGACAGCTCTAAAGGTTGGAGCGAAAAGTCGACGCTATGTACGACAACTTTGCAGCGTTTACAATGGGTTTGACGAGGTCCCTAGTAGAGGCGTTTGCACAGCAGGGAACGATGCTTGAGTGGCCACAGTTTGGGACGACCGTGCCATTTCCACCACCGAATTCACCACCCAACGAGGGTGGTGCAGCTGATGAATAGGGGAGTTTCTCGAACCCTTTACCTTCATTCATTGAGACAATGAATATTTTAAGTTTGGGGGTATTGGGTAGTAGGGTAGTTGCATATAGTATTTGCATGTTTAGTTTAAATTTTGCATGTTTATGCGTTAGATAAAAATTGTAGAATTTTTTTTCGTTTTTTAGTCATTATTAATTATGTTAGTCTATGTTTAGTTGCATTTGATGTTTAGTTGCATGTCTCACAAATTCTGGCGTTATGGAAGTTATGTCTAGCCTATGATAAAAGTGAATTTCGAAGGATTGTTGAGTATTTTGGATAACATGAGCTTAGATATAATGTTTTACATGATGTAATTCATGACGCTGTTTAAATGCTTTCAGTTTGCACTGCCGTGTTCACAATTGCTTGTAGGCATAAGAATTATGTGTTTCATTGCTTGATAGAAAATGTGGTTTTAAAAAGAGAATTATGTGGAAACTGGACTTATACTGTACAAAACATTGATAATCAAACTTTAGGAACACATGTGTGAGACCCCGAATTTTATGAAATAAAAGTATTCAATTTTCTTATAATTATTCTATTTAGTAAATGGTTAAATTGATAAAAGGTTAAAGTTAAGGGTGATATGTGAAAATTTTGCAAAGTATGCAAGTTGTTATAAAATATTCATTTGGTAGGGGAATATTCTTTTTGTCGGGAATATCCGTGTAACGGCGCAATCATTGGTGGACCCCATAATAGAAGTATTGTCGTAGTAAGAAAATGACAGAATTATCTTTTTATAAAAATAACGGCAAAAGTGTTACCGTTAAAACTGTTGAACTACCCGGTAGTAAAAGTACAGTAATACGCGCGTGGTTGCAAAGTAGCACACGGTATTGATTATTGATGCTTACGTAAGAAATCACTCAATTATACTCAATTATTGCTATAGTAATTGATGCATCATATCTCTGATATTATTGATTCAATTATTGTCACAGTATCATCTGTATAATATGTTATATTATTAAATCAATAATTGAGACGACAAAGTTATTCATATTATTATTTGCAATATTGACAATGTCTAGAAGTTACGCCAAGGAGAGGTTAGATAATCTAATTAGGCTACCAATAAGGAGAAATCCTTTTCTGAAAGCCCCTCTTCCTCAGGAACGACCGGTTGTTAAATATTGTGAGTTATAATATTAATGATGAATAAGTTCGTATTGATTAAAGATGAAATTGATAGTTCCATTGTGTGGGAATTATTGGCGTTAGTGGAAATCGACATTTATTTCGATAATAATTGATGTCTGGAGGTTATATTGACCAATCGGGTAATTAACTGAATAAATGAGCAATTAATTGCTATTAATTCACATGTTTATAACTATGTGTTCACATGTGTGTACTATTGATTCACATGATTTACTATTATGGGAGTTGGTGCAAGATTGATAATACTTGCATGACTAAGTTAAAAATGGAGGTATAGATGAAGGTACTATACTATAATTAATTTTTTCGCATGTTTAGAACTATTGAGTCACATGATTTACTAAATTAAAAATAAAGGAAAAGATGAAGGTATTATACTGTAATATTTCGAGCCCCAAAATGTGCAATTATTGAAACTATATTTTCCTATAAATAAAAGCTCATTCCTTCATTATTTTTCACCAATTCACTAAGTCTCACAAGAGCAATTATTATAGAAAAATTATAGAGAGAGAAGCGATAGAGAGAAAGAAGAAGCGAAGTCTGCTACTTCACTATTCCAGTATCCAGTTTTCTTCTGAGGTAAGGGATATTATTATTATAGTAAGGGGTATTATTTCTTTCATATTCATGAAGAGAGTTATTTCTTTCAATATTCGTAAGAGTTGTTATACCATTCTTTATTATTCTGTTGGAATAACCTGTCTGTGCGGTCTATCGCATGCCTGGTAAATTCTTTTGTTATTCCATTCTTTATTATTCTGTTAGAATAACCTGTCTGTGCGGTCTATCGCATGCCTGGTGAATTCTTCTATTATTACATTCTTTATTATTCTGTTAGAATATCCTGTCTGTGCGGATTACACATGACCTAGTTCTATTCTTTATTATTTTGTTGGAATATCCTGTTTGTGTGGATTACGCATGACCTGGTTCCATTCTTTATTATTTTATTGGAATATCACATGCATGCGATTCACGGCATGACCGGTTCCATTCTTTATTATTCATTGGGAATAACTCCGTCTGCATGCGGTCTATCGAATGCATGGTGAATTCTTACATTATTCCACTCTTTATTATTCTATTGGAATAACCTGTCTATGTGGATTACCGCATGCATGGTGAATTATCCTTTGTATTCATTCTTTATTAAATTGTGGAAATGATCTGTCTACGTTGATTACCGCATGGCGGGTCAAAATCCATTTGCAGTTTCGTATATTCTATTATACTCATCTGGGATATCATTTCTTTTGTACTCTTCATAAAATATAGTTTTCTTTGGTATTTTTCTGTTACGGGTTATTATTCACCCAGTTACTATTCACTCTAGTATTATTCACTCGGGTATTCGGGGCACTTTTCGTGCCGGAGTACTATTCACGAGTTACTATTCACCAGATTACTATTCACTCTAGTATCATTCACTCGGGTATTTGGGGTACTTTTCATGCCGAGGTACTATTCCTGAAGTACTATTCACGGGGTACTATTTACCCAAAAAATATATTTCTTTTTTGTCCAAATTATTTTTGGCACATGAATATTATTCTTGAATTTTACTCCACAAAGCGGTATCATGTTGACAATTTGGATATTTTTAAACTCTGGATAAATTTAAAGTCTTTAATATTTATCCTTGATTTCTTTTGATTAAATATCATTGTCATCATCCTCATGCTTATATTATGATGAAAGTCATCTTTGGCTTACGTGCAAAGATAGACTGTTGATTATTAGTTTTACATTGTATATATCTTTGGCTTACGTGCAAAGATGGATATTTGATTATTGGTTTTACAGTTGTATATCTTTGGCTTACGTGCAAAGATGGACTGTTGATTATTGGTTTTCCAGTTCTATATCCTTGGCTTACGTGCAAAGATGAACTATTGATTGATGAGTATCTTTGGCTTATGTGCATAGATGAACTGTTTATTGGTTATTATGACCCGGGATCATTCGGTATAATCATAACCCGTAATATTATAGATGATGTGGTAAAAGTCCTCATTGACCCGTAGTGCATTGATGGACAGTTATTGGTATGATTATTACCAGGGATTATTCGGTATAATCATGACCATTAATGATTACATGAATATCCTTGGTCGTACTGCAGGGATGATTCGATGATGTGGATTATTTATTAAGCTGAATCTCAGCGATAAAAGATAGTAGATATCATGCTCTACTTGACTCTTCTAAAATACAGTTGTATGTCTTTGGCATTAGTGCAAAGATGAATTGTTAATGAATATCTTTGGCCGTAGTGCAAAGATGAATTTATTAGTATGATTATGAGCATGAATTGTGATTTGGCATAACCATGATTTTTTATGTTTCAGATGAAGATAGGTGATGAAAATTATCTTCGTCCTAGGTGAGAAGAGGAATTTAGAATCACAATTATGATTATGAGTTATTCATATGATTGTGGATAAGAATTGTTGATTGATGTTACAGGGATAAAACATTATTGGTGGACTTTTAACATGGAGAAAATAATAGATCTGATGGTTAATTTGACTCTTCTAATCGATTGCTCGTTCCGCTGCAACCGTGGTTGAAAAGTTTTATCATCTACCATATGTTCTAAATCTCTGATTTTTTTACTGATAAAGGCTATTGATGATTTAAATTATCTTTAGTTATGATATTTTTACTGGGCTAGTTGTGCTCACCCTTTTTGCTTCACAATTCCTTTCAAGTAATAAGAGTGTAGCTGGGTCGAACGGGGGTAATAGGAGAATAGAACGGTGGTCTATAGCTGTTGAGGTTCTCCTTAAATAGTATGGAAATAATTTTATTGAGAACTGTAGATAAGTGTGTCATATTGTATACTTCATTTGATATTTAATTTTGGTGAACCGAATAGGGTGAGGTGAACCCAACTTTGGAAGGGTGTTTTGCCACTATCATACAAGATGTCTAATGAAATACAACCTCGTGTTAATAAGACAGGGTTGTTGTGAGACCCCAGATTTTATAAATAAAGATTTAAATTTCTCGAAATATTTTTTTTTTAATATTAAGGTGTGGATTTGAGATAATGTTATAGTTGTGGATAGTATTTGAAAATTTTGCAAAGTATGCAAGTTGTCATATAATATTCGATTGGTCGGGGAATATTCTTTGTGTCGAGGAATATTCGTACGACGGCACAATCATTGTTGGACCCCACAACGGAATTATTATCGAATTGAGAAAACGACAAAAATATTTTATTAAAAATAACGGCGGAAGTTTTACCGTTGATACTGTTGAACTACTCGGTAGTAAAAGTACAGTAATACGCGTGGTTGCATAGTAGCACACGGTATTGATTATTAATGCTTACGTGAGAAGTCACTCAGTTTTGTTCAATTATTGCTATAGTAATTGTTGCATAGTATCTCACGTTATTTGATTCAATTATTGTCGATATTTTATATAATATTAAATCAATAATTGAAATGACAGAGTTATTAATATTATAAATTGCAATATTAACGATGTCTAGAAGTTCTGCCAAGGAGAGGTTTGGTCACCTAATTGCGCGCCAATAGGGAGAAATCCTTATTGGAAAGCCCCTCTTTCTGAGGAACGACACGGTCTATTAATATAAATGAATTATAATAAAGATGATAAATGTTGTTAAAATTATTAAGGTATTTTTTTATGAAGTTTTGCTTATTTTATGGATTCCTATTTACCCATTTTAAATATAATCGGTAGAAAATTATTTAAAGGTGGGGTCCACATGTGGGGCCCATATGTATTGGGAAATGATTTTGGAAATGGAAGAGTATACGTATGGAAGTATATGTATGTTTTGAGTATATAGTGGAAGAAAATGATATGTGAAAGTGATAGGTGTGTGATGTATGTGTGAGTGGAAAATGGTGGAAAAGTAGTAGTGTGATAGTGATGTGTAAGAGTGTAGTGAATTTGATTATTGGGTGGGTGGGTGGGTGGGGGATTGATGTTGTATATGGGAGAGAAAAATTAAGTGGTGTATATATAATATTGATATATATAAGTTGAAAACATGTGTTTATATATATGTATTATATTTTAATTTTTGTTATGATTTTATTAGTTAGTTGATTGACTTTATTGTATTTGGTTGAAGAAATAATTATGCAGAAATAATTCGTTCATAAACAGTACACTTCCATTCTCCTATAAATAGAAGCTCATTCCTTCATTATTTCTTACAAATTCACTGAAACTCTAAGAGAGAAAATTATAGAGAAACTATAGAAAAGTATTCTTTCTTCCCTACTCTTATATTCAGCTTCTTTTTATGGTAAGGGTGTTATTCTTTCTTATTCATGAAGAGAACTTCATTATTTCAATTCTTTATTATTACATTGGAATAACTTTTATCATGAGCTACCCTATACTTGGTGACATTCTTCTATTATTACATCTTTATTATTACATTTGGAACATCCTATCATGTGTTTTACACCTGACTGATTCTGTCTTTGTTATTATTACATTTGGAATATCACATGCATGTTTTTTACACGGACACTGGTTAAAATCTTTATTTATTATTACATTAAAATATCACATGCATGCGTTTCGCCGGACACAGTTCCATTATTTATTATTCCGCATTTATTATTACATTTGGGACATCACATCTTGGTGTGAATTTCACGACTTTGGTTCCGTTATTATTATTACATTGTAATAACTTTGTCTATCTGCGAAGTACCTCATGCATGGTGATTTCTTTTGTTATTCCATTCGTTATTATTATACTCGGTTGGTTAAAATTTTGACTTCTATACTCCATGAAATTAGTGGAATATCCTTGATATTTGCGCTTCATCCAGTATTTTTCATGGAAATATTCTTCTAAGCATTCTTGAATTTTACTCTACAAAGCAGTATTATGTTGACAATTTGGACGTTATTAGTTCCTGAATAAATTAATTCGTGAACTTGTTTTATTGAATTCTTATATCATTGTCATCATCCTCATGTTTATATTTTTTTTAAAGTCATCTATGGCATGTAGAGCATGGATGGACTTGGTATGATTATGACCAGGGATTATTCGGTGTAATCATGACCGTAATGTAACAAGTGATGTGGTAAAATTCCTCATTTGCCGTAGTGCATTGATGGACAGTTGTTGGCATGATCATGACCATTGATGAATACACAAATATCCTTGGCCCGTAGTGCATGGAATTTGTGGTCGTGACCCTAATGAATATCCTTGGTCGTACGTTTAGGAGTTTTTTAGAATTCATGCAACATCGAAGTATGCGACTCACATTAATAATCTGGTAAAAATAATGGCAACCCACGATTGGTCACCGCTAAGCAATTCAAGGAGCTGGGACCACGGAGTTTTTAGAAAAGCGAGAACCACTTAAGGCGGAGATGTGGTTAAAGCGGATGACTAAGATATTTGATGTCTTGGGATGCTCCGAGAGCAAAAGGTTCCTTTGCCACCTTTATGTTGCGTGAAGAAAGCGATTCTTTGGAGGGAATATGTAAAAGCGTACCCGACATGGCCTTTCGAAGATGTTTTGGGAGAAGTTCCAAGAGTTGTTCAATGACAAGTACTTTCAAGAAAGTATTCGTCACATTAAGGAGGTGGAGTTTATCAAGTTGGAGCAAAACAACATGGCCAAGTATCGCGATCTGAAGCTAAGTTCGCCAGAGTTGTCCGGTTTAAGGCCCATTTGGTTGATAATGAGGAGAGAATAACGCGAATGTTTTTAAGAGGTTTGAAACCTGAGATACGTCAATATCTTATCTCTCATAAACTGTGTTTATATTCAGATGTTGTTAATAGGGCTTAGTTATTAGAGCGTGATAATGACTCAACCCAACCAAAAGAGAGCAGTCGGCAAAATGATAATACCAGTGATAGCAGTCATCGAAGCGGTGAAAATAAGTGTGAAGGGAATCAACATGCCAGAAATGGTAACCACTTCGGTGGTAATCATGGCCAAAACAATAAGAATGGACATTTTAAGAAGAGGAAATTCAATAATGATGGAAAGACGTCGTACCAAAGACCCGTTTTTAGGAAGGAGAACGACCACCTATCATATGTTTCAAATCACGGAGGGAGGACATATCGATCCAAAGCTGCGCGATCTTGAGTCAAAGCATGTTATAATTGTGGAAAAGAAGGTCACCTAGCCCGATTTTGTCGTTCACCAAAGACAAGTTCAGCTAGGATGGAGGCACCAAAGACCGTTCCAGAAAAGACAAAACCGGTAGTTCAAGGGAGAGCGTTTTTCGTGACTTCTCAAAAAGCGAGTAACTTGACGAAGTTATACGGGTTAGTTAATTATAAATTCTTGCGAAGTCTGTACCTTATAAGATACCGGTTCTACCTATTATTTTATCTCTCTTGCTTGCGTTCAACGTTTAAATTTGACTCCGAAGAAGTTAGACTTTGACTTATTGGTTGAAACTTCGTTAGTAGGAGCCTTCGTTACCTCCACTATTTATAAATCATGATGATTCAAATCGACATTTTCACATTACCTGTCGATCTTATCTCTTGGAAAATACTTGCCTTTGATGTGATTTTTTTAAACGATTGGTTAAATACTCATCATGCTTTCTGTAAGGTTGTTAGCTTTCATACTCCTAACCAACCTGTTATGCGAATTCAAAGTAACCAAACCACTAAAGTCAATCATTGTCATATCAAGCCATAAGTAAAGAGCTGATCCTTTCGATTGTTGACTTCCTTGTGTGGAATGTCTGAAAACCGGACTTTACATATGCGACATTGTGAATGAAGATGGAAAGTTGATAGGTATCAATGTGACGTACTATCCAAGTCTTGGATGAAGGTCACATATTTGAATGATATTTTTAACGTTAATAAATTTCCTGACGTATTCTTGAAGACTTCTTAGCCTACCCTAGAACGTAAAATCGAATTTTGTATTGACCCCAGTACAAAACCCATTTCTTAAACCCTCCAATATTTCTACAACTAAAATAAATGTAACATACGCCAAAGACGTTGACTCGAGCTGTTGAAGATTACGATCGTACCATTCAATACCATCCATAAGAAAAGCGAACTTGGTAGCTGACGCGTTGAGTAGAAAGATCGTGTCTTGATTCTGAAGTGCGAATATCTGAACCCACGTGAAGATAACGAATATCTGAGTAAAATCGACTTTGATAAAGTTAAAATCGCTCAAAACTCTGACTTCGAGGCGATAAATGTGAAGAAGAAGGTTCAAGAGGCGTTATTCTAGAAGCAAGAATCGACGAAGAGAGAAAAATCTCAACCCTCAATTTAATTGGCCCATTTGAAATCCTCGATCGAGTAGGGCGTGGCTTATAGACTCGTTTTATCGCCAAGTATATCGCGTGTTCATAACGTTTTTCACGTATCGATGATTACGTAAATATGTGGACGACTCGAACCACATTATTGATTTAGAACCAGACGAGATAGCGGATGATTTAACGTATGAAGATGTACCTGTTAAAATCTTGGATAAGAAGGATTACATTCGACATTCAAAGGTTATACCCCAAGAGTTAGAATTTGAAATGAAGTCAAGGTATCCTCACCTATTCAGTATACCAAGTACGTACGTAAATTTCGAGTGCGAAATTCCATAAGGAGGGGATATTGTGAGATCCTAGATTTTATAAATAAAGATTTAAATTTCTCGAATTTTTTTTTTTTGAATATTTATGTGTGGATTTGAGATAATGTTATAGTTGTGGGTAGTATTTGAAAATTTTGCAAAGTATGCAAGTTGTCATATAATATTCGATTGGTCGGGGAATATTCTTTGTGTCGGGGAATATTAAATGCGACGGCACAATCATTAGTGGACCCCACAACGGAATTATTGTCGGATTGAGAAAAAACAAAATATTTTATTGAAAATAACGGCGGAAGTTTTACCGTTGATCTTTGTTGAACTACTTTCGGTAGTAAAAAATCTGATGTCTGGCGTGGTTGCATAGTAGCACACGGTATTGATTATTAATGCTTACGTGAGAAGTCACTCGGTTTTGTTCAATTATTGCTATAGTAATTGTTGCATAGTATCTCACGTTATTTGATTCAATTATTATCGATATTTTATATATTATTAAATCAATAATTGAAATGATGAGAGTTATTAATATTATAAATTGCAATATTAACGATGTCTAGAAGTTACGCGAGGAGAGATTTGGTCACCTAATTGCTTGGCATGATAGGGAGAAATCCTTATTGGAAAGCCCTCTTTCTTGGGAGCGACACAGTCGATTAATATTGTGAATTATAATAAAGATGATAAATGTTGTTAAAATTATTAAGGTGTTTTTTTTGAAAGTTTTGTTTATTTTATGGATTCTATTTACCCATTTTTAAAATAATCGGTAGAAAATTATTTAAAGGTGGGGCCCACATATAGAGGCCCATATGTGTTGGGAAAATGATTTTGGAAATGAAAGAGTATACGTGTGGAAGTATATGTATGTTTTGAGTATATAGTGGAAGAAAATGATATGTGAAAGTGATAGGTGTGTGATGTGTGTGTGAGTGGAAAATGGTGGAAAAGTAGTAGTGTGATAGTGATGTGTAAGAGTGTAGTGAATTTGATTATTGGGTGGGTGGGGGATTGATGTTGGTTATGGGGGAGAAAAATTAAGTGGTGTATATATAATATTGATATATATAAGTTGAAAACATGTGTTTATATATATGTATTATATTTTAATTTTTGTTATGATTTTATTGGTTAGTTGATTGACTTTATTGTATTTGGTTGAAGAAATAATTACTGCGAAATAATTAGTTCATAAGCAGTTACACTTCCATTCTCCTATAAATAGAAGCTCATTCCTTCATTATTTCTTACAAATTCACTTTGAAACTCCGGAGAGAAAATTATAGAAAATTATAGAAAAGTATTACCTTTACTTCCCTACTCTTATATTGAGTTTCTTTTTTACGGTAAGGGGTGTTATTCTTTCTTATTCATAAAGAGAACTTACATTATTCCATTTCTTTATTATTACTATTGGAATAACTTTTATATCTGAGCTACCCTATACTTGGTGACATTCTTCTATTATTACATCTTTATTATTACATTTGGAACATCACATGCATGTGTTTTTTACGGACTGTTTCTATTTCTTTATTATTATTACATTTGGAATATCACATGCATGTGTTTTACAGGACACAGTTCCATCTTTATTTATTATTATTATTGGAATATCACATGCATGCATGCATTTTTTACATGGACACTGGTTCCATTATTTATTATTCGCATTTATTATTACATTGGGACATCACAGTCGATTGTGAATTTCACGACACAGTTCCGTTATTATTATTCTACATTGGAATAACTTTGTCTGTCTGAAATCTGCATGCATGGTGATTTCTTTTGTTATTCCATTCCTTATTATACTCAGTTGGTTAAAATTTTGACTTATATACTCCATGAAATTAGTGGAATATCCTTGATATTTGTGCTTCATCCGATATTTTTCATGGAAATATTCTTACGAGCATTCTTGAATTTTACTCTACAAAGCGATATCATGTTGACAATTTGGAGCGTTATTAGTTCTGAATAAATTAATTAAGTGAACTTGTTTTATTGAATTCTTATATCATTGTCATCATCCTCATGTTTATATTTTTTTTTAAAGTCATCTATGGCTTTTGTAGAGCATGGATGGACTTGGTATGATTATGACCGAGGATTATTGGTTGTAATCATGGCCAGTAATGTAACAAATGATGTGGTAAAAGTCCTCATTGGCGTAGTAGTGCATTGATGGACGATTGTTGGCATGATCATGACCATTGATGAATACACAAATATCCTTGGCCCGTAGTGCATGGAATTTGTGGTCGTGACCTAAATGAATATCCTTGGCCGTAGTTCGGGGATGATGTGGATTAATTATTAAAATTGAGTCTCGTGATAAAAGTGATGAAAAACTTTTTAAATCATAAAAGATAGTAGATTTTATTCTCTACTTAACTCTTTTAATGGATTGCTTGATCCATTGCTAGATTAAACTTGATGTCTATTGTATTTTATCGGTTTAACATTGTTGAAGGCTAATGATAATTTATTTTGCATTATTATCTTAGTCATAATATTTCTTCTTTGGGCTAGTTGAGCTCACCCTTTCTTTCATTTATTCTCTTGGGAAATGAGAGCGTGGCTGGGGACTAGTCGGGGGAGCGGAGTGATGGTCCGAGATGGTGTCTTAGTAGTCCTCACTATTACAGCAAATAGTGTGATAATAAATGTAACGAGGACTCTATTTGAGAATGGATATTATCTAGAAGATAATATTTGTATTTAAACTCACACATATGTTTTGTAAGTATTTTACATTTTTGTATTATTATAGTTTGTATTTGAATTTTTGTACCATGTTTTTGGCGACTCAAGATGGGTGATGTATACCTATTTTGGGGGCGTCACGGTTGGTATCAAAGCTTAGGGATATGATCCTGGTGAGATGTGAGATAAGAACTAGGAGGGAGAGGCAGGGAATTCCTTCGCTAGTATGACCTACCTAAGTTTATTTGTTATTTAATTGGTTGTTAATTAACCCTTATTTTGTGGTAGTATTTGAAAATGGCATCCGAGAATGTTGAGAACATCAATGGAGCACGAGAGGGCCGTTGAGTCTCCACAGATCAATAATCGGACACAATGAGCAGCGGGATGGCGATAATCCTCCTATAAACAACAACAACGATCAATTGTGAATGATGAATACGTTTAGGAGCTTTTTAGAATTCATGCAACATCGGTGAAGGCTCTCATTAATAATGCGGGTAAAAAATAATGGCAACTCACGGTTGGTCCTTAGCGCTAAGCAATTCAAGGAGCGGGACCACGAGTTTTGGGAAAGCGAAACCACTTAAGGCGGAGGCGTGGTTAAAGCGAGATGACTAAGATATTTGATGTCTTGGGATGCTCAGAAGCAAAAGGTTCCTTTGCCACCTTTATGTTATGTGAAGAAGGCGATTCTTTGGTGGGAATCGTAAAATGCCGTACCACTGACGTACTCAAGATGTCTTGGGAGAAGTTCCAAGAGTTGTTCAATGACAAGTACTTTCCGAGAAAGTATTCGTCACATGAAGGAGGTGGAGTTTATCAAGTTGGAGCAAAACAACATGAGCGTATGTGTCGCAAATCTGAAGCTAAGTTCGCGAGTTGTCCGATTTAAATCCCATTTGGTTGATAATGAGGAGAGAATAACGAAATGTTTTTAAGAGGTTTGAAACACGAGATACGTCAATATCTTATCTCTCATAAACTGTGTTTGTATTGGATGTTGTTAATAGGGCTCGATTATTAGGCGTGATAATGAGTAAACCCAACCAAAAGAGAGCAGCCGGCAAAATGATAATACCGGTGGCCCCGATCATCGAAGCGGTGAAAATAAGCGTGAAGGGAATCAACATGCGAAATGGTAACCACTTGGTGGTAATCATGGCCAAATAATAAGAATGTACATTTTAGGAAGAGGAAATTCAACAATGATGGAAAGGCGTCGGACCAAAGACCGTTGTTAAGGAAGGAGAACGACCACCTATCATATGTTTCAAATGCGGAGGGGAGGGACATATCAGTCCAAACTGCGCGATGTCGTCCAAAGCATGTTATAATTGTGGAAAAGAAGGTCACCTAGCCCGATTTTGTCGTTCACCAAAGACAAGTTCAATTGGGATGGAGCACCAAAGACCATTCGGAAAAGACAAAACTGGTAGTTCAAGGGAGAGCGTTTTTCGTGACTTCTCAAAAAGCAAGTAACCCGCACGAAGTTAGCATGGGTTAGTTAATTATAAATTCTTGCGAAGTCTGTACCTTATATGATACCGGTTCTACCTATTATTTTATCTCTCTTGCTTGCGTTCAATGTTTAAATTTGACTCCGAAGAAGTTAGACTTTAACTTATTGGTTGAAACTTCGTTAGTAGGAGCCTTCGTTACCTCCACTATTTATAAATCATGATGATTCAAATCGACATTTTCACGTTACCTGTCGATCTTATCTCTTTGAAAATACTTGCCTTTGATGTGATTTTTTTAAACGATTGGTTAAATACTCATCATGCTTTTCATAAGGTTGTTAGCTTTCATACTCCTAACCAACCTGTTATGCGAATTCAAAGTAACCAAACCACTAAAGTCAATCATTGTCATATCAAGCCATAAGTAAAGAGCCCGATCCTTTCAGTGTTGACTTCCTTGTGTGGAATGCACCGAAGCCAAACTTTCTGTATGCGACATCGTGAATTAAGATGGCAAGTTGATAGGTATCAATGTGACGTACTATCCAAGTCTTGGATGAGGGTCACAGATTTGAATGATATTTCTAACGTTAATAAAATTCCTGACGTATTCTTGAAGACTTCTTAGCCTACCCTAGAACGTAAAATTGAATTTTGTATTGACCCTAGTACAAAACCCATTTCTTAAACACTCCAATATTTCTGCAACTAAAATAAACGTAACATACGCCAAAGACGTTGACTCGAGCTATTGAAGATTACGACCGTACCATTCAATACCATCTGTAGGAAAAGCGAATATGGTAGCTGACGCATTGATTAGAAGATCGTATACGGTTACAAGTGCGAATATCCGAACCCACGTGAAGATAACGAATATACGAGTAGAATCGACTTTAATCGATAAAGTTAAAGCCACTCAAGCTACAGACTCAGAGCTGATAAATGTGAAGAAGAAGGTTCAAGAGGGCGTTATTCTAGAAGCAAGAATCGACAAAGAGAAGAAATCTCAACCCTCGATTTAATTGGCCCATTTGAAATCCTCGATCGAGTAGGAACTGTGGCTTATAGACTCATTTTACCGCCAAGTATATCGTGTGTTCATAACGTTTTTCACGTATCGATGATTACGTAAATATGTGGACGACTCGAACCACATTATTGATTTAGAACCAGACGAGATAGCGGATGATTTAACGTATGAAGATGTACCTGTTAAAATCTTGGATAAGAAGGATTACATTCGACATTCAAAGGTTATACCCCAAGAGTTAGAATTTGAAATGAAGTCAAGGTATCCTCACCTATTCAAAGATACCAATCGTCACGTAAATTTCGAGGGCGAAATTCCATAAGGAGAGGATATTGTGAGACCCCAAATTTTATAAATAAAGATTTAAATTTCTCGAAATATTTTTTTTTAATATTAAGGTGTGGATTTGAGATAATGTTATAGATGTGGGTAGTATTTGAAAATTTTGCAAAGTATGCAAGTTGTCATATAATATTCGATTGGTCGGGGAATATTCTTTGTGTCGGGGAGTATTCGTACGATGGCACAATCATTGGTGGACCCCACAACGGAATTATTATCGGATTGAGAAAACAACAAAAATATTTTATTGAAAATAACGGTGGAAGTTTTACTGGTTGATCTTTGTTGAACTACTCGGTAGTAAAAGTACGATGTCTGGCGTGGTTGCATAAGTAGCAGCGCCATTGATTATTAATGCTTACGTGAGAAGTCACTCAGTTTTGTTCAATTATTGCTATAGTAATTGTTGCATAATATCTCACGTTATTTGATTCAATTATTGTCGATATTTTATATAATATTAAATCAATAATTGAAATGACAGAGTTATTAATATTATAAATTACAATATTAACGATGTCTAGAAGTTCTGCCAAAGAGAGGTTTGGTCACCTAATTGCGCGCCAATAGGAAAAAATCCTTATTGGAAAGCTCCATCTTTCCTGGGAATGACCTGGTCGATTAATATTGTGAATTATAATAAAGATGATAAATGTTGTTAAAATTATTAAGGTTACATACATGAGAGTTACATACATTTGTATTAAAACTCACAGTTTAACTGTGGTCGTATCCTGCACGATAGTTCAACAGTTGTATAAATGAAGTTTGTAAATGATTTTTATAGTGTGATATCTGGTGACTCGAATGGAATTAGGTGTGGACCTATTTTGGGGGCGTCACAAATGGTATCGAGCTTAGGGATATAATTATTGGCGGAGATAAGAGTCTAGAACTAGGAGGGAGAGAGAGGTTATATATACTTTTTAGTGTGTGACTTACCTAAGTGAAATTATTTACTTGATAAATTGACAAATTATGATATGTCAATTAACCTTTGTTTTGAAAATATATTCTAGAATGATATCTGAAATACATGAGATGAGAAATGGGAAAATCATGATACAGAGGAAATAACCGGGAAGGTACAATCTGAAAAGAAAGCAAGGTATTCTCATCTCTTCGAACTACCAGGTACGTAAATTTCGAGGGCAAAATTTCATAAGGAGGGGAGATTGTGAGACCCCAAATTTTATGAAATGAAAATATTCAATTTTCTTATAATTATTTTATTTAGTAAATGGTTAAATTGATAAAAGGTTAAAGTTAAGGGTGACATGTGAAAATTTTTCAAAGTATGCAAGTTGTTATAAAATATTCGTTTAGTCGGAGAATTTTTTTTTGTCGGGAATATCCGTGCGATGACACAATCATTGGTGGACCCCACAATGGAAGTATTGTCGTAGTAAGAAAACGACAGAATTATTTTTTATAAAAACAACGACGAAAGTATTACCGTTAAAACTGTTGAACTACCCGGTAGTAAAAGTACTTTAATACACGTAGGTGCAAAGTAGCACACGGTATTGATTATTGATGCTTACGTAAGAAGTCACTCAGTTATACTAAATTATTTCTATAGTAATGGCTGCATCATATCCCTCATATTATTGATTCAATTATTGTCACAGTATCATCTGTATAATATGTTATATTATTAAATCAATAATTGAGACGACAAAGTTATTGATATTATTATTTGCAATAGGGACAATGTCTAGAAGTTCTGTCCAGGAGAGGTTAGATAATCTAATTGCGCGCCAATAGGGAGAAATCCTTATCGGAAAGCCCCCTCTTTCCTGGGAACGACCTGGCTGTTAA
The DNA here is from genome assembly GCA_020205605.1 of Panax ginseng. NCBI lineage: Eukaryota > Viridiplantae > Streptophyta > Magnoliopsida > Apiales > Araliaceae > Panax > Panax ginseng. Next base: position 111,244,312 of record CM035129.1, read on the forward strand.
ATATTGTGTGTTATAATATTAATGATGAATAAGTTCGTGTTGATTAAAGATGAAATTGATAGTTCCATTGTGTGGAAATTATTGGCGTTAGTGGAAATCGACATTTATTTCGATAATAATTGATGTCTGGAGGTTATATTGACCAATCGGGTAATTAAACGGATAAATAAGCAATTAATTGCTATTAATTCACATGCTTATAACTATGTGTTCACATGTGTGTACTGTTGATTCACATGATTTACTATTAGGGCAGTTGGTGCAAGATTGATAATAATTGCATGACTAAGTTAAAAATGGAGGTATAGATGAAGGTACTATACTATAATTAATTTTTTCACATGTTTAGAACTATTGAGTCACATGATTTACTATTGATTCACATGATTTACTATTAGGGGAGGTGGTGCAAGTTTGATAATACTTGGATGACAAAATTAAAAATGATGGAAAAGATGAAGGTATTATACTATAATATTTCGAGCCCCAAAATGTGCAATTATTGAAACTATATTTTCCTATAAATAAAAGCTCATTCCTTCATTATTTTTCACCAATTCACTAAGTCTCACAAGAGCAATTATTATAGAGAAATTATAGAGAGAGAAGCTATAAAGAGAAAGAAGAAGCGAAGTCTGCTACTTCACTATTCCAGTATCCAGTATTCTTCTGAGGTAAGGGATATTATTATTATAGTAAGGGGTATTATTTCTTTCGTATTCATGAAGAGAGTTATTTCTTTCAATATTACGTGAGGTTGTTATACCATTCTTTATTATTATGTTGGAATAACCTATATACATGCGATCTATCGCATATCCGGTGAATTCTTCTACTATTCCATTCTTTATTATTACATTTGGAATATCACGTCTGCATTACGCATGACTTTGGTTCTATTCTTTATTATTCTATTGGAATATCACGTGCATGCGAATTACGCATGACTGGTTCCATTCTTTATTATTACGTTGGAATATCCCATGCGTGTGGATTACGGCGTGACACGGTTCCATTCTTTATTATTTTGTTGGGAATAACCTGTATGTGCGGTCTATCGCATGCATGGTGAATTCTTCTGTTACTCCATTCTTTATTATTCTGTTGGAATAACATGTCTGTGTGGAATACCGCATGCATGGTGAATGATCCTTTATATTCATTCTTTATTAAATTGTTGAAATGATCTGTCTACGTGGATTACCGCATGGCGGGTGAAAATCCATTTACAGTTTCGTATATTCTATTATACTCATCTGGGATATCATCTCTTTTGTACTCATCATTAAATATTGTGACTCCCCCAAAGTAGGTATACATCACCCATTCTGAGTCGCCAAGTACATGGTACAGAAAACAACTAAAACTTTATTATAATTGTCGTGCAAAATACGAAAACACATACTGTGAGTTTAAATGCAAATAATATCTTCTAGACAATATCCACACCCAGATAAAGTCCTCATTACGATTATTGACACACTATTTTACAAATAGTGAGGACTGCTAAACAACTGTCTAGAATCATCATTCCACACCCCGATTACTTCCATTATGTTCTCGCTTCGAGAAGAAAAATTTGACAAAAAGAAAAAAGGAAAAGGGTGAGCTCAACTAGCCCATAGAAAGAATATTATGACTAAGATAATATACAACAAATTATCCTTAGTCTTCAACGAGGAAAAATCGATAGAATACAATAGACAACAAGTTTTAGATCAACAATCGCAATGAAACAACAATTCATTAGAAGAGTTAAGTAGAGAATGAAATCTACTATCATCTATGAATTTAAAAGTCCATCATCAATATTTTATCCCCAGTAACATCAATCAATATACATCTTGAATCAAATATTAATCTTTGCACTACAGGCCAAAGATATTCATTTATATCACCATTGGTCATATTCATCTCAACACTTGTTCATCTTTTGCCTTATGGGCCAAAGATATTCATCGAATAATCATTCATCTTTGCACTACAGGCCAAAGATATTCATCAAGTATCACCATTAAGGACTGAGGATGATGAAAACTATTTTAGAGAACGAATCTAGTGAGACAAAAGGACAAATATTAGGGATTCATATTTAGGTTTACCCAAATTCAATAATTCTCCATAATAACCAAGTGTGAAGTAGAATAAAGATCAAAACATGGATACAATCAAAGATAGTAACCATAAAAGACATCTGGGATGAAAAAGAGAAAATTTCATTTTTAGGTGAATAATGTCGTATTTATGAATAGTCTTCAGATATCGTGAATAGTGTATAGTATCGTGAATAGTAACTTTCAAACACAAAAAGGTAGAAATTCCACAATAAAATTCATAACAATATCTCAACATAATGATATTGAAGAAAATAATATCATTTAAGAAAAAATAACATCCCTTACCTCAAAGAATCAGTACTTGAGAATGAAAGGTCGGAAGTGATCTTTGAATGAAACTTATCTTTGAACAAAGACTCTCAAATTATCTAAATACTCACAAAATATGCTCAATAATATAGAGAGAGAAAGAGAGAAAGCTTATGTTTCTGGTGTGATTTTCAATTCTAACTTAGCCCTCTATTTATAGGAAAATATTAGCACACCGAAGCAGACTTGACCTGCTACCTGATGTCTTTACCTACTACTATTGCCACCCACCACATTTGAAATAAAATTAAACACATTTCTTCAACAACCACAAGTGGGGCCCACTCAATTCTAGAATTTTCCACCAAAATCATTTATAAACCTAATTTCTGAATCAGTCACCTCTTAAAATTCATAACAAATCATACGCTCATTTTTTAACGGTTCAAAATTTGTGGAAATATACTCAACTTATATATGTATAACATATCCAAAAATCACAACGATCCAACGGTCGGATTAAAAATTATAACTCACACAATATATCGTAAAAATACTGATTTGATTTTTAATACCTCCATTCCTATAAAAATACTGATAAAACACCTCAACATTAAATCCTTCAATTATAATCACATAAAATAAATAAATCCATCATCAAATAAATATTTCCTTATCATAAAAACCAATAATTAATTATTCACAAATAATATTACAGAATCACAATTATGACAACCAGGCCGTTCCCAAGAAAGAGGGGGCTTTCCAATAAGGATTTCTCCTTACTGGCGCGCAATTAGGTGACCAAACCTCTCCTTAGACAGAAATTTCTAGACATTACCAATAATGTTATCTAATAATATTATTCAAATAATATGAATTATTGATCTGATAATGGGAAATACTGTGTAGTGATAATTATTGAAACAACAATAATATAAAATATTAACGCAGCAATTATTGAATCAATAAAATAAAATATTGAAAAGTAATTATTCTAACAATTATTGAGTAGTGCCTTCTTACGTAAGAATCAATAATTCAAAATCTTGTGCAATACTGGTGTCTTCTTTAACTGACCACGACATCGATTTTATTTTAATTTAACCACCGGTTATTCCAACAGTGTTTACGGTAACAACTACGCCAAGTTATTTATAAAAACTCAAACTTGTCATTTTCTTCATCCGACGGTTATTACATTATATGAGGCCCACGAATGGTTTTGCATACTACCGCATTTAATATTCCCCGATAATAAGAATATTCCACGACCAAACGAATATTCCCCGACAAAATGAATATTTTATAACCACTTGCTTATTTTGTAAAATTTGCACATTTCACCCATAACCAAAGTATTATATCAAATTAACTCCTAATTATTTCAAGATAATAAATAGAGAAAATTTAATTTTATTCATAATAAGTTGGGGTCTTACAACCTCCGCTCCTTATGAAATTTCGTCCTCGAAATTGACGTACGTACCTGGTGTTTCGAAAAGGTGAGGGTACCTTACTTTCATTTCTGATTCCAACTCCCAAGTCATTTCCTCAATAGTATGGTTCCTCCACAAAACCTTAACTTGTGGTATAACCTTTGTGCGTAGGACATGCTCTTTCCTATCCAAGATCTTGATAGGTACCTCCTCGTACGTTAATCTTCGGCTATCTCGTCTAATTCTAACTCAATAATGTGATTTGGGTCTTTCACATATTTACGAAGCATAGATATGTGAAAAACATTATAAACACGAGACATACTTGGAGGTAACGCAAGTCTATAGGCCACACGTCCTACTCGGTCAAGAATCTGAAATGGACCAATAAATCGTGGATTGAGCTTTCCTCTCTTCCCGAATCTTGTAACTCCCTTACATGGAGCAACACATAACAATACATGATCCCTAATACCAAATTATACGTCCTTTCGATGAAGATCCGCATAACTCTTTTGTCGATCCTGTGCCGTTTGTATACGTTATCGAATCATTTGGATCTTTTCCGTAGTCATACGTACTAATTCTGGTCCCAACAACGTTGCTTTACCCACCTCATCCCAACATACTGAGAGCAACACTTTCATCCATACAAGGCTTCAAATGGAGCCATACCTATACTTTCTTGATAACTGTTGTTGTAGGAGAATTCCACAAATGGTAAATACTTATCCCAACTCCCTTTGAAGTCTAGGACATAGAGTCTTAATAGATGTTCGAGGGTTTGAATAGTCCTCTCTGATTGTCCGTCCGTTTGAGGATGGTATGCCGAACTGAATTGTAAATCCGCACCCATAGCTTTCTGCAAGCTAACCCAAAATCGTGAAGTGAATCTTGGGTCACGATCCGAAACAATGGATACTGGCATGCCATGCAATCTCACAATCTCATTTACGTACATACTAGCAAGACGTTCAAGGGAATAAGTCTCACGTATGGGCAAGAAATGAGCCGACTTGGTTAATCTATCAACAATAACCCAAATCGCATTTATACCTTGAAAAACCTTGGGAAGACCCGTAACAAAATTCATAGCAATGTGTTCCTACTTCCATTTCAGTATCTCAAGTGGTTGCAATGGACCCTTTGGCACTTGATGCTCTGCCTTTACACGTTGACAGGTTAAACACCTCAAGATAAATTCCGCGATCTCTCTCTTCATATTGTTCCACCAAAATGTATGTCAAAGATCATGATACATTTTGGTACTCCCAGGATGGATTACAAATGGTGTGTTGTGTGCCTCCATCATGATTCTATGCTTCAAGTCATAATTGTTAGGAACGCAAAGTCTGGAGTTGACTCGAAGTATTCCTTCTTAATCGATTCCTGCTTCTGGAATAGCACCTTCTTGTACTTTCTTCTTCATACGCATCAGCCCCAGGTCCGTAGCTTGAGCAGCTTTAACTTTATCGATTAAAGTCAGTTCTACTCATATGTTTGATATCATCATGTGGGTACTTAGAGCCTTTAACTCTATCTCCATCCTTTGCAAGTCATACAAAATGGGCCTTTGTGTTAACAACATTGCACTCGTACCCGCATATGATCTTCTACTCAATGCGTCAGCTACAACGTTTGCTTTTCCAGGATGATATTGAATGCTATGGTCGTAATCTTTCAACAGCTCGAGCCAACGTCGTTGCCGCATGTTGAGTTCCTTTTGGGTGAAGAAATATTTGAGGCTTTTATGATCCGTATAAATCTCCACTTTCTCCCCATACAGGTAGTGTCTTTAAATTTTCAACGCAAAAACGACTGCTGCTAGCTCCAGATCATGAGTAGGATAATTCCTCTCATATTCTTTAAGTTGTCGCGAGGCATAGGCTATGACTTTCCCATGTTGCATGAGAACACATCCTAACCCTTTGCCTGAAGCATCGTTGTAGATAACAAATCCATCTGAACCAGATGGTATTGTCGAAACAGTCTTGAAATGAGTCTCCTCTTGAGCTCTTGGAAACTCTTCTCGCATTCCTCGCTCCATACGAATTTTGCATCTTTCCGAGTCAGCTGAGTTAACGGAGTAGCGATTCGAGAAAATCCTTCCACGAATCTCCGATAATAATCGGCTAAGCCCAAAAAGCTACGTACTTCTGTCACCGACTTCAGTTGCTCCCAACTTTGTATTGCTTCAATCTTCGTCGGGTCAACAGATACTCCATGTTTTGACACCACGTGCCCAAGGAATGCTACTTTCTTAAGCCAAAACTCGCATTTCTTCAGGTTGGCATATAGCTTGTTGTCACGAAGTCTTTGAAGTACCAGCTTCAAATGGTGCTCATGATCTTCACGGCTTTTGGAATAGATGAGGATGTCATCAATAAAGACAACAACGAACTGATTCAAATATTCCTTGAATACACGGTTCATCATATCCATGAAAGCAGCAGGAGCATTAGTCAATCCAAAAGACATGACTAAGAATTCATAATGCCCGTACCGAGTTCTGAAGGCAGTCTTTGGAATATCCTCAGTTTTAATCTTCAGCTGATGATATCCAGAATGAAGATCGATCTTTGAAAAGAATTGTGCTCCTTGCAACTAGTCAAACAGGTCATCAATGCGAGGTAGTGGATATCTATTCTTGATGGTGACATGGTTTAATTCTCGGTAGTCAATATAAAGTCGCATACTCCCGTCTTTCTTCTTTATAAATAAAACAGGAGCACCCCAAGGGGATGTACTAGGACGAATGAAACCGATGTCTAACAATTCCTGTAGTTGGACTTTTAACTCCTGAAGTTCAATAGGAGCCATTCGATATGGGGTTTTAGAAATAGGCTTTGTACCCGGTTCAAGATCAATAAAGAATTTAACTTCTCGTTCCGGGGGTAGACCAAGAAGTTCCTCAGGAAACACGTCAGGAAATTCATTAACAACAGGAATATTATTCAAATCTGACGTGTTTTTGTTCAAGTCCATAATATGGGCTAAGAAAGCTTAACATCCGTTTTTCAATAAACGAATAACTTTATGGCTTGATATGAACGTGATTGATTTTAGTGGTTTGGTTGCTTGAATTCGTATAACAGGTTGGTTAGGAATATGAAAACTAACAACCTTACGAAAACAATCAATTTTGGCATGATGAGTGGTTAACCAATCAATTCCTAAAATCACATCAAAAGAAAGTATCTTTAAAGAAATAAGATCAACAGGTAAGGTGATTGTGCCAACTTGGATCAAGCAAAATTTATAAACTGTAGATGTAACGAAGGTTTCACCCAACGGAGTTTCAACAGATAAGTTAAAGTCCAATTTCTCCGGAGTCAAGTTTAAACGTTGAGCACAAGCAGGAGAGATAAAAGAATGGGTAGAACCGGAATCTATCAAGGTATAAACTTCGCAAGAGTTCAAGATTAGCTTACCCGTGATCACCTCGTTCGGGTTTCTCGCGTTTTGGCCAGTCACAACAAACGCCCTTCCATGAACCACCGACTTGGTTTTGCCCGTAGTCGCCTTTGGTGTCGCCGTCCTAGTTGGACTTGACTTCACTACCAGAAAAAATTGGGCTATATGACCGTCTTTTCCACAATTGAAACACACCTTGGAAGGCTGTGAACAGTTTGGACTTATGTGTCCCTCCTCTCCGCATCTGTAGCATCTAACTGGCGGTCGTTCTCCTCCCCTAGAATTTGTTGTTGGTACTGGTGCTACTGCTGATGTCTTCATATCATTGTTGAATCTCCTCTTTTTGAAATTTCCACTTGACTCACCTCTCCTATTATCATGGCCCACGATTACCACCCGAGTGGTTACCGCTTTTGTCTCGGTATTTTTCCTCCTCTCTCGTTATCATCGCTCCGATGATAGCATCCATCACCGTATGACCACAGGTTGTGGTCCCTCGGTTGAACATACTCATTATCACGCTCTAATAATTGAGCCTGCTTTTAACATCTGAATATAAAGAAAATTTATGAGAGATAAGATATTATCGAATCTCGGGTTTTAGACCTCTCGAAACATCCGCGTCATCGTTCCTCATTTTCTACCAAATGAGGTGCAAACACAGATAACTCATGAACTTCGCCTCATACCGGGACACCGCATGTTGTTCTATTCCACTAATAAACTCTACCTCCTTCATATACGAATACTTTCGAGAAAGTACTTGTCATTGAATGCGATTCTGAAATTTTTCCCAAGACATGTTGAGTGCAACGTTGTTTGGTACGCTTCACGACTCCCACCAAGAATACACTTCACCACGGAACATAAAGGTGGCGAATGTAACCTTTTGTTCCTCCGTGCAGCCCAAGACATCAAATATCTTGGTCATTTTCTTAACCCATGTTTCTGCCTTAATCGGATTAGGCTTTCCCCAGAAATCTGGTGGTCCCAACTCCTTGAACAGCTTGGCTATGACAGACCGCGCGTTGCTATCATTTCTACCTGTATTTTGTACACGAGTCTCCCTCGTCTAATTTTGCATGAACTGCAAAAAACTTCTAAACATTGCATCATTCATCGTTTTCTCGGTAATGTTGTTTACAGGAGGAATATTGCCTTCCTATTGCACGTTCTCTTGGTTGGTAATCAAAGGTTGTTCCACAGTCTCATAGACTCCATTGTTAACGTTCTCAGCTGCCATTCTTAAAAACTGCCATAAAACAGGGGTTAATTAAAACAAAATAACATATCACATAATATCCCTATATTATGACCGACCAACAAATAAGCTTAGGTAGGACACACTAGCGAAGGATTTACTCATCTCTCCCCTCCTAGTTCTATTCCTCGATCTCCGCCAGAGACCATATCCCTAAGCTCTGGTACCAACTGTGACGCCCCCAAAGTAGGTATACATCACCCATTCTGAGTCGCCAAATACATGGTACAGAAAATAACTACAACTTTATTACAATTGTCGTGCAAAATACGACAACACATACTGTGAGTTTAAATACAAATATTATCTTCTAGACAATATCCACACCCAGATAAAGTCCTCATTACAATTATTGACACACTATTTTACAAATAGTGAGGACTGCTAAACAACTGTCTAGAATCATCATTCCACACCCCGACTACTTTCCGCTATGTTCTCGCTTCCTGAGAAGAAAAATGGGACAAAAAGGAAAAGGGTGAGCTCAACTAGCCCAGTAAAGAATATTATGACTAAGATAATATACAACAAATTATCCGTAGTCTTCAATAGGGAAAAACCTGATAGAATACAATAGACAACAAGTTTTAGATCAACAACTGCAGCGGAAACAACAATTCATTAGAAGAGTTAAGTAGAGAATGAAATCTACTATCATCTATGACTTTAAAAGTCCATCATCAATATTTTATCCCTGTAACATCAAACAATATACATCTTGAATCAAATATTCATCTTTGCACTACGGGCCAAAGATATTTATTTGTATCACCAGTTGGTCATATTCATCTTAACACATGTTCATCTTTGCACTACAGGCCAAAGATATTCATCAGGTAATCATTCATCTTTGCACTACAGGCCAAAGATATTCATCAAGTATCACCATTAAGGACTGAAGATGATGAAAAATATTTTAGAGAACGAATCCAGTGAGATAAAAGGACAAATATTAGGGATTCGTATTTCGGTTTACCCAAATTCAATAATTCTCCATAATAACCAAGTGTGAAGTAGAATAAAGATCAAAACATGGATACAATCAAAGATAGTAACCATAAAAGACATCCGATGAAAAGAGAAATTTCATTTTTCGATTGAATAATGTCGTATTTGTGAATAAATTATGATTATCGTGAATAGTAATCCCGACACAAAAAGGTATAAATTCCACAATAAAATTCATAACAATATCTCAGCATAATGATATTGAAGAAAATAATATCATTTAAGAAGAAAATAACACCCCTTACCTCAAAGAATCAGTACTTCGGAATGAAAGGTCGGAAGTGATGCTGAATGAAACTTGTACTGAACAACAACTCTCAAAATATCTAAATACTCACAAAATACGCTCAATAATATAGAGAGAAAGAGAGAAAACTTATGTTTTTGGTGTGATTTTCAATTCTAACTTAGCCCTCTATTTATAGGAAAATTTTAGCACGCCGAAGTAGACTTGACCTGCTACCTGATGGCTTTACCTGCTACTATTGCCACCCACCACATTTGAAATAAAATTCAGCACATTTCTTCACCAACCACAACTGGGGCCCACTCAATTCTAGAATTTATCACCAAAATCATTCACTACAAAAAATCACACATTTTATGACGAATTTTTTGCCACGCACAAAATTTTGTCACAATTTGTTAATTAATAATTACGAAATTCATAATCGTCACTAAAACTTTTGTTTTTGTGACGGCCTTTAATTTTGTTACTATTAATCATTTATATCGTCACTAATTTACACATTTGATGACGATTAATAAAATTTCGTCACAAGTTATTTTGGAGGTAGAATTTCGCACCAAAATTTTGGAGGGAAACCTTTTAGTGACATTTTTGTAATAATTGATGATAGTATTTATTGTCACCAAATATTTCTTTCGATGATAACATAATAGTTTGTCATTAATTATTTGTAAAATTTAGTGACAATGTGTTTTCGTCACTAATGTTCACATTTAGTGACGCCAAATACAAATTCATCACAATTTTATTTGGAGGCAAAATTATTTTTGGAGGAAAATTTTTTAAAGACGAAAAAATAATATTTTATGACAATTTGTACTGTCATAAATACCAATTTTATATGACGAGATAATAGTTTGTCACTAATTAGATGAGTGGATAATTGACAAAAATGGTTCGTCATAAATCTTTATATTTAGTGACAAAGTACGTAATAACGTCATAATTTTATTTGGAGGCAATTTTTTTTTGAAAATTGTTGGAGGAAAATTTTTTTAAAGAGGAAAAAATAATAATTTATGACAATTTGTATTGTCATAAATACCAATTTTATATGACGAGATAATAGTGCGTCACTAATTAGATGCGTGGATAAGTGACAAAAATGATTCGTCATAAATTCTTATATTTAGTGACAAAGTACGTAATATCGTCACAATTTGATTTAGAGGGAAAAAATTAAGAAATTTTGGAGGCAAATTTTGTAAAGACGAAAAATTAATAAATTATGACAATTTTTTTTGTCACAAATACCAATTTTATATGACGAGATAATAGTGCGTCACTAATTAGATGAGTGGATAAGTGACAACACTGGTTCGTCATAAATCTTTATATTTAGTGACAAAGTATGCAATGACGTCACATTTTTATATGGAGGCAAAAATTTTTCCGAATAAATTTGTCATTCGTTGCAATTTGTGAAAGGCTTTCATTTTTTGTAATAAAATTAATAGGTCATTGCAAATTTTCGTTGCCAATTCGTTGGCAGACAAAAAATAATTTCCCGCCTATTTACTTTTTTGTTGCCGATGTGTTGACGGTAAAAATTCATCTCTCGTCAGTTGATTTCTCCTCATCGTGGGCAACAAAAGATTTTTTGTTGCTATATTTCGTAGCCTAATATGGACCACATTCTCTACAAGAAATTGGGATGTAATAAAGAAAATTTTGTGAAGGAATTCATTCCTTCACATGAGGACTTTTCTAGCGAAAGAACGGTGAAGGAAAAAAATGTAGTGACAATATAGTTATTAACGAAAGAAACATCATTCACAATTTATAATTTTTTCCTCGCAAAATTGAGGTGGTAGAAGGATATTTGACGCCAATTTATGATAAAAATTTGCGAGGAAAAAAGTAATTAATGAAGGAATTATTATTCACAATATGTTATTGTTCAGAGGTTTTTTGCGAGAGATAAAATTGGTCACAGTTTTGCTCTAAATAATTTTTTTAGAATTAATTGTGGTGAATATAAATTGTAATATAAATACATTAAATTTTTTATAGCAGTAAATTTACTTTTAATAACACTTTTTAAGTAACTTACAATATTAACTATTTATTTTAATAAACTATAAAATAAATAACTTTACACTACGTTAAAACTAATTTCATACATTGATCACGACAAGTTATGAGAAAAAAAGAAGAAGATAATGGTGTTCTTTTGTGGAATAGAGCACAATTGCAAAAAAAAAAAATACACATATATTCTACAGAAAGACTTAAGTTTGACTTTGATCTTAAATTTATAATATACTAAAATTCAAATTGTAATGTAATTAATATTTTAATAAAATTTTTATTCTTAATAATAATTTTTAAGTAATTTAAAATGTTAATTATATTCATAAAAATATTAAGTTACAATAATTTAAATTTTAAAATATTGTAAATTGACAATAAATAAAATTATAATAATTATCACTATTTTTGTGGAACATATTGCAAATGTTAAAATATTACTTTTTTATTCTACAAAAGTGTTATATTCATTTTGATATAATTAATTTACGATATCCTAAAATTTAAATTTAAATTTATTTTTTTAAATAATAATTTTACATATAATATTACTTCTAAATGAGTTATTTTTTAAAATGTTATCAAACTCTTTTTTGGAACACAAGTTATAAGTTATATCTGGCTTGTGTGCAGTGGTGCCGGAAAGTTTGGGTTTCACCTCACATCTTTAGCTAAAATTCACATGCTAGGTTTTCTTCTCTGTCAATTTGGGTTTCTCCTCTCTTCATTAAGCAGTGTTGATGCAGCGAGACATTCCCAGATCTGGAGCCTTCTTCACACACTTGGTGCAAATTTCATCCAACAACCTAATTATGACCAATGCAAAACAAATGCCTCACAAATCTCAATGCTACTGCGCCTCTGGTGGTTGTTTTGCTTGTGTTTATATGGCGGGCAAGAGAGGGGAAGAGAATTAGTGCCAACTACGCCACAACTCTTGAATCATCCTCTTTTAATAAGCCTTGGTGCCTAAAAGGGCGCGCTTTTTTCTAAAGAATTCAATTCATTATGCGCCCACTCGATAGAATCAAGCTTCTTATGTAGGTTAATTTCCCAAATTTTGTCTTGAATTTATTGTTCATTGTTGAAGTATTGACCGATTTAGTTACTTTTGTTGCTAATTATTGGGATAAGATGATTATTTCTCTGCTTCCAAGTGGTTAAGTATCTTGAATTTGTGCTCGATTTGTTCTGATTAGGAATGTGGGATCATAATTTCTGTAGTTTTAGAAATGAATTTGTTTTCCACGATAAAAAATTGTTTTATGACTATGTTAGTTAGGGTTCTGACTATGCACTAAATCTAAATTTCAACAAAGAAAATCGAAATATGGATTGAATCTGTTACAACAATGTATAAAGTTTGAATCAAAGAAAAAAATTAATTAACACACCAAATGAATTAATTTGCTTGTCAGAACAACAAGAATCTAAATTAACACACCACTAATTAACAAAGAGCAAGCGGAACAAGCAGCCTAATCGGCAAAAAATTAATTGACCACAGATCACACCAGTTTCATATCACCAGGCACTTCTCGGGTCTCTCAAAGAAGAACATGAGGTTTGTTTTAGTTTCTTATACCTCTAATGAATAATGAATTCAATTCGAGTATATTTTCAAGTTTCAATAGAATCTGATGAACACACATTTTTCTTAGGTGCATTTGATTAGGATTTCTTCAGGTTGTACAGAACTGATATGTGAAGGTCTGTTTTTCCATCCGAACGAGATCTGGGATCTCGCTTTTTGTACTTTTTATCAACGCATTTTCTCCACCGTCTTCTCTTCCGGTAAGTGATAGGTGTTAATCTCTTATGTTATTCTTGTGTGTTTTGCTTGCTAGGTGTATTGCATTATAATCAATGGTTTGCATGTAAAGCATATATTATTAGTTTGAAAAATGCAATGTGGATAATACATAGCTCCTTGGATTGATTCTCCGTTATATTATCATTATAAGTATGTGTACTTGTGTATGTAAGTGTGATAATCCAAACATTTGGGATACGCTAGCTTGTACATTAGACTTTATACATAAGACTTAAGGTTATTACCAAGGGTACCAACTTCATGACCTTTCAGTTGGACTTGGTTAAGATGACCCAGTGGTACTCTAGAAACAATACTTGATATAGGCTTGGTTTGGGCGGGGTCGTTGCGGTCAGTGTGGTATTGCATAATGTGAGAACATACCACAAATAGGTTTTCCAATTAGTGTTGTAGACATAGTGCTTGTAACAGGTGGTATCAATGCTAGTAATAGTCGCATACCGCAAGTCTTCTTAGCGAGAGCATCGATTTGTGGCTTGAAGTTTCCTTTAGTCAAGTGCAAGATCTTACTTCGATAACTCCCTAGTGTGGTTTTCATTCAGGATCTTATTCACATAGTCAGGATCTTATTCATATAGTCTTGCTTCCTTTCTTTTGTTTTCTTATAATTTCCAAACGTAGAATTGTATATAAGCTCCAATAGGACCAACATACCTCCCCCTAAATTATCTATTTTAGAGTTCTTTTAGCTATTTTTATGGACCTTTAATTGAGAAATCCCTTTAGTGGTAAATTTGTAATTTGTTTGGATAGGGGGTTGGAATTCACCGTAATTCATTTTTAATGCGATACCAATTAATAGTTTTTGCAAACATATGCTTATTTGACATGTAGAAAAAAAATGAAAGTTTTTACCTAAACAACAATTAATTTATATCCTGCAAATAATAATTTTGCTCTTCTATTCGGACAATTTTTATTTATTTTGCATGTATTGTTATGGGTCCACAGAATGCAGCAGGGAAATGGACCTTCTATGAGTTTTCCTAATCATTCTTATTACATATATTCTCATATTGAATGAAAATCAAATTAATCAACTTTATGTTGATATTTCATTGGTGATTTAATAAATTTTGAGGGATCATCTGAAATACTATGGGTACAAGAGATGTTGACTCATTTTGTGTTCTGTCTCCTCATAATCTTGGCCCTTGGGAAATTAAATTTCTCTCAAGTGTTACAGTTAACTCGCATATGTATAAATTCCTGATTTCTTTATGTTGCCTGTGGCTGTCAGATATGCTTCTCAGGCAAATTTGCCTGTTACCATCCTATTGGTTAGTATTTTTATTCTTTCACTTGGACTTGTTTCATTCCTCTATACTAGACTTAAATGGCATCATGATGTCATTAATACCAAAGAAGTTTATAGGCAATATTCATTTGAACCACATAAATTCTTTACCCTCAATCACCTTTAGGGGATGATCAGTTATTGTTTTCTAGTTTTGGCCTCTAGACTACCATTTTTCATGCTACACTAGAACAAAGACAAATCTATGCCAAAATAAAAGTTAATCTATGCCGAGGATTACTTCAAGAGGGCAGTTTATGTGGAGCCCAAAGATGCCGAGGCTTTGAGCAAATACGCCAGCTTCCTATGGCAAGCAAGGAATGACCTATGGGCTGCTGAAGAGACTTACTTGGAAGCCATTTTTAGTTTGGTTTTGTGGTATTTAGATTATTTAAGCAACTATTTATTGCCTAGTTAGTTGGGTATTTTGTTGAATAAGTGAATCTATTATTTTTTTTATAAGATAATTACTTTTTATTTTAAATGTTTATTGCCTTTTGTCTCTTATATTATATACAGGTGTAAAGTTGATTTAAAAAGCTTACTAAATGTATTATATTTTTTTATTGAAAATTGTTAATATAACAATACATTTTGAATGTCAAACAACTTAATATGACCATCACATCATCACGATTTATAATCATTTATTAACAAATAATATTTGGTCAATGAAAATTAAAATTTAATGACGAATAATATTAACTCTTTAGAATTAATAGTATTGTCATTATATATATTCATTTAGTTATGACAATTGATCTTGTCACTAATATTAACTATTTGGTGACAAGTTATGTCGTCACTATAATATATTTATTTAGTGATGACTTTTAATTTTGTCACTATTAATAACTCTTTCTTTGACGAGATGTATCGTCACCATAAGTATTCAATTAGTGACATTGAAAAATGTGTTCCAAAAAGTATTTTTTTGGTGACAAATTATTTTGTAATATTATTTAAAATATGAAATGACAACAACATAATTGTCATGTTAAATATATTATTAGGTGACGAATGGTTCTGTCATAATTTATTTTCTTATTTTTAGTGACGATAAACACAATAACATGACGAAAGAATAATCATAAATATGACAATATTGTCGTCATTAAAATTAGATGATTTAAATAGAGTAACATATTTTCGTCACTAAAACAATATCATTTAATGACGAAAAACGATTTTTGTCATTTAATGCACAAAGTTTTGATGACGAAACATAATATAGAGTGACGAAAGTTTCATTCAAATAGTGACGCTATTAACGTCACTAAAAGTAATTAATTATAGTGACAATGATGTAGATCGTCACCATAAGTTGAAACATTAAGTGACGATATCAAATATTGTCAAATAAACCTAATACCATGCTCATACGGTGACAGTCTATGTGACGATTAACAATCGTCACCAAATATTTTAGTGACGAAAAATGAATTTTATGTGACAAATTTTAGCGTCATTTTTTGTGTGATTTCTTGTAGTGATTTATAAACCTAATTTCTGAATCAGTCACCTCTTAAAATTCATAACAAATCATATGTTCATTTTTAACGGTTCAAAATTTGTAGACATATACTCAACTTATATATGTATAACATATCCGTAAAAGCAATAACGATCCAACGGTTTGGGATTAAAAATTATAACTCACGTAATATATCGTAAAAATACTGATTTGATTTTTAATACCTCCATTCCAACAAAAATACTGATAAAACACCTCAACATTAAATCCTTCAATTATAACCACATAAAATAAATAAATCCATCATCAAATAAATATTTCCTTATCATAAAAACCAATAATTAATTATTCACAAATAATATTACGTAATCACAATTATGACAACCAGTAGTTCCCTGAGAAAGAGGGGCTTTTCAATAAGAATTTCTCCTTCTTCGGTAGCGCAATTAGGTGACCAAACCTCTCCTTAGACGTAACTTTCTAGACATTGCCAATAATGTTATCTAATAATATTATTCAAATAATATAAATTATTGATCCGATAATGGGAAATCATCGTGTAGTGATAATTATTGAAACAACAATAATATAAAATATCAACGCAACAATTATTGAATCAATAAAATAAAATATTGAAAAGTAATTCATCAGAACAATTATTGAGTAGTGTCTTCTTACGTAAGAATCAATAATTCAAAAATATCACAGTAATACCGTAAAGCTTTGCAAGACAACCACGCGTAGACATCGTATTTTAACCAATTTGCTATTCCAACGAAGTTCACGGTAAATAACTACGTCGTTATTTATAAAAACTCAAACTTGTCGCTTTCTTCATCCGACGGCTTATTCTGTTATGAGGCCCACGAATGGTCATACTTGCCGTCGCATTTAATATTCCCCGACAATAAGAATATTCCACGACCAAACGAATATTCTCCGACAAAATAAATATTTTATAACCACTTGCTTATTTTTTAAAATTTGCACATTTCACCCATAAGCAAAGTATTATATCAAATTAACTCCTAATTATTTCAAGATAATAAATAGAGAAAATTTAATTTTATACATAATAAGTTGGGGTTTTACAAATATCGTTTTCTTTGGTATTTTTCTATTACGAGTTACTATTCATGGATTACTATTCACCCAGTTACTATTCACTATAGTATTATTCACTCGGGTATTCGGGGCACTTTTCGTGCCGGAGTACTATTCATGAGTTACTATTCATGGGTTACTATTCACCCTAGTATCATTCACTCGAGTATTTGGGGTACTTTTCATGCCGGGGTACTATTCACGAGGTACTATTCCCGAAGTACTATTCACAGGGTACTATTCACGGGGTACTATTTACTCGAAAAATATATTTCTTTTATGTCCAAATTATTTTTGGTACATGAATATTATTCTTGAATTTTAATCCACAAAGCAGTATCATGTTGACAATTTGGATATTTTTAAACTCTGGATAAATTTAAAGTCTTTAATATTTATCCTTGATTTCGTTTGATTAAATATCATTGTCATCATTCTCATGCTTATATTATGATGAAAGTCATCTTTGGCTTACGTGCAAAGATAGACTGTTGATTATTGATTTATAGTTGTATATCTTTGGCTTACGTGCAAAGATGGACTGTTGATTATTGGTTTTACAGTTGTATATCTTTGGCTTACGTGCAAACATGAACTATTGATTGATGAGTATCTTTGGCTTATGTGCATAGATGAACTGTTTATTGGTATGATTATGACCAGGGATCATTCGGTATAATCATAACCCGTAATATTATAGACGATGTGGTAAAAGTCCTCATTGGCCCGTAGTGCATTGATGGACAATTATTGGTATGATTATAACCAGGGATTATTCGGTATAATCATGACCATTGATGATTACATGAATATCCTTGGTAGTAATGTGGGGATGATTCGATGATGTAGATTATTTATTAAGCTGAGTCTCAACGATAAAATATTGATTATACACTTTTAATTCGTAAAAGATAGTAGATATTATGCTCTACTTGACTCTTCTAAAATACAGTTGTATGTCTTTGGCGTGTAGTGCAAAGATGAATTGTTAATGAATATCTTTGGTCGTAGTGCAAAGATGAATTTATTAGTATGATTATGAGTAGGAATTGTGATTTGGTATAACCATGATTTTTGATGTTTCAAGTGAAGATAGGTGATGAAAATTATCTTCGTCCTGGGTACGAAGAGGAATTTAGAATCGCAATTATGATTATGAGTTATTCATATAATTGTGTACAAGAATTGTTGATTGATGTTACAGGGATAAAACACTATTGGTGGACTTTTAATATGGAGAAGATAATAGATCCGATGGTCTATTTGACTCTTCTAATGGATTGCTCTCGTTCATTGCAACTATGGTTGAAAAGTTTTATCATCTACCATATGTTCTAAATCTACGATTTATTACCGATGAAGGCTATTGATGAGGTAAATTATTTTTAGTCATGATATTTTTATGGGCTAGGGCTAGTTTTCACCCTTTTGCTTCACAATTCCTTTCAAGTAATAAGAGTGTAAATGGGCCGAATCTGGGGTAATAGGAGAATAGAACGGTGGTCTATAGCTGTTGAGGTTCTCCTTAAATAGTATGGAAATAATTTTATTGAGAACTTTAGATAATGTGTCGTATTGTATACTTCATTTGATATTTAATTTTGGTGAACCGAATAGGGTGAGGTGAACCCAACTTTGGAAGGGTGTTTTGCCACTATAATACAAGATGTCTAATGACATACAACCTCGTGTTATCATAAGATAGGGTTGTGCACATCTACTTGCTGAGTATATCTACGAGCACTACCTATATGATCTTGGAGTTTGGTTGAAATATAATTTTCAATTACAGACAGTGGAGATAATTATATGTCAAGAGAAGACTCACCATTGGAAAGAAGATGATAGCAATCTTCTTGTTTTTCTTTGGGGACTATTAATAACCAAGGATAATTACATGGACATATGATATCTATCATAATCTGTACGCATGACCTCCCATGTAACGAAGGTTTCCTTGAGTATTTTCCAAAGATTTTAATTTCTAAAATGAGGTTATCGATTTGTACTTTTTATGTAAAGTACCATTGTAAGGTTATGGTCGAGGCACCATGAGAGTTACATACATTTGTCTTAAAACTCACAGTTTAACTGTGGTCGTATCCTGCACGACAGTTCAACAGTTGTATAAATAAAGTTTGTAAATAATTTTTATAGTGTGATATCTGGAGACTCAGAATGGGTCGTGTGGACCTATTTTGGGGGCGTCACAACATGGATATGCTATATAAAAAAATACCGAAGAAGAAAAAGCTATATTGAAACCTTCTTGAGCTAAATGATTGACTCTTTGGAAGGGGCGAGATGGAGCGTAAAACACACTCGCTGTATATAAAAAAAAGCAATAAACACCGCGGGAAAGAGCGAAAATCTCCCTCGTGAGTGGAAATAAAGCAGTTAAACCCATTGTTGAACCTCAGTTTGTTTTGATATGTTGGAATAGTCTTTGTTGTATAAGTATACATGAATCTTGATTTAGACTGTAATTTTCTGTTCTGAGCAGTTTAGCATGTGTATTCTTGCTTTAATCAAGTTTTGGTGAACAACACACACACACACAATATCTTTATAGCATATATGAATTACCTGAGTGTATGATATTATGCCTATAGTTTGGTTTGAATTTGTATTCTCGAATCTGGATAATTCGCTGAGGCGTTTTGGACTAAAATTCTGTTATGGCTGGAAGAATGTGAGACTTGTTTGCAGCATAATCTAGTTGCATAGTATGTAGTTGCATTTTTAGTGTTTTATGTTGTATGCATTGCTTGAGGGCAAGCAATAGTTCAAGTTTGGGGTTATTTGATAAGTAGGTTTTATACTTACTTATTGGATATCAATTCACGAGAACTATGCCCAGCTTAAGCATATTTTAGTATGTTTTTAGTTGCATTTTTTTTTTAAATCCATGTATTGAGAACTCCTATGGTGTGAAAGTGCAGGAAATTGGCATAGCTCGACGTTGGTAGGTGGCATGAGATTGTGTATACAGTTGCACGGGGGTCAAGTGGAGAAAAGGAACGGAGCATTGATGGACAAAGGAGCAAAAGTAGCATGTCAAAGGAATAAGAGCAGCATGACAAGGAAGCAGCAGCAGCAGAACTTGAGGATTCAAATGCGTGAAGCCGCCATATACTACCTACACAAAGCTAAAAGACGTCTACGCTACCATCAACTGGAAAGAACTAATTTCGCACACACGCGCGCCCGCGCCATGTTTACAAAGGGATCGCGCGCAGCCGCGCGCGTCATCGACTGCAGTTGTTGACTTTTTTTGTAATTTTTGAAATTTGAAGTGTTTTAGTTGGTATAAACTACTCTGGTTGGTACCAGACGCGATTATCTTGAGTTTTTAAGAGTTTTTAAGAGGAGAGAACTAGGGTTTTACGCTTTGAGCGAATTCCAACGAAGATCCAAGCATAGACTTAATATTTTATATTTCTTCTTTGGAATTTAATCATTGAGTACGAACTACTTTTATGTTGTTGGAAAATATTGAGGATTTGAACATCACTTTTGGATTATAATTAGAAATTGGGTTTGATCAATTCTATCTTTTCTCTCAATTGTTTTTAGTTATTTTTCATGTGTTACTCTAATCCCATAATGGCTTTTGGTTTAGACATGAGCTAAACTCCATTATGGGATTCTAACAGAGTTTGATATGTAGTCTAATTGATGGCTTGATTGCTGGACTGTTTGTGTATCATCAAGAATTTCTATTATGGTTGATTTGAATGCATGAATAATTAATCACCATTCATTTTATGTACTTGTATGGAATTGAAAAATAACATTCAAGTACGGTTGTAACCATGATAGCATGCGTGTATGAGGCTGAATTGCTTGGCTTTATATTTTGTGAATCAAATAGAAATATACTGCTTCACCGTATGTAGTTATAGAAGGGCTTGTGCTTAAATTCAATATGGCTGCAATTTTACATAGAAATATAGTGAGGTTGGTTTTATTGATGATTACATGATGTCTATTGTTTGTGGATGTTATGTAAGTAGGTCATAATACATTGAAAAATGGTTATGTCTACATTCGTGCTCTTGGCTAATTTTCTGTGATACGTGAATAATCTTGCATGACGGTGGTAATTAGATGAACTATTAAATGAAGTTAGGATCCCATTATTTCCAAATTTGATTTATTACATTAATATTCTTCTTTTATTTATTATTTGAGTTTAGAGTAATTCACAATCATAAGCGTTTGTTTAAGCATATAAAAATAGTGATATAGTTGATGCATAATAGTTTAATTTAGAAACCTTTCTCCGTGGATCGATACTTTACTTACTCTGTATTACTTGTTGACTCATGTATGCTTGCATGAATTAGAGTCCTTTTATTAGAACTAAAAAGGAGGCAATAGTAGGGTAAACTTTCTCATAATCCTTCAACTGCCTAGATGCATACGCAATGACCTTGCCATGCTGCATGAGCATGCAACCAAGTCCTCTATTTGAAGCATCGCTATAAACTACAAAATTTCCTGTGTCATTGGGTAATGACAAAACAGGCGCTTCACTCAACCTCTTCTTTAGTTCTTGAAAACTTTCCTTGCACTTATCAGTCCACGCGTATTTCACCGTCTTTCTTGTTAAGTTAGTCAACGGAGTAGCTATCTTCGAAAAATCCTGGGTGAATCTCCGATAGTAACCCGCTAACCCTAGGAAACTCTGCACCTCAGTCGGCATTTTCGGTTGTTCCCAATTCATCACGGCTTCCACCTTCGCTGGATCCACTGAAATCCCCTCATGGTCAATGACATGACCTAAAAACTGTAACTTTTCAAACCAAAATTCACACTTTGTGAACTTCGCATACAACTTCTCATTCCTTAGTGTCTCCAACACTAATCTTAGGTGTTCAGCATGATCTTCTGGCATCTTAGAATAGACTAGAATATCATCGATAAACACCACGACGAACTTGTCCAAATATTGTTTGAACACTCTGTTCATCATATCCATAAATGCATCTGGTGCATTAGTCAACCCAAATGACATCACCAAAAACTCGTAATGACCATAACGAGTCCTGAATGTTGTCTTCGGTACATCCTCCTTTCTAACCTTCAACTGATGATACCCCGTTCTTAAATCTATTTTAGAAAAATACTTAGCCCCTTTCAACTGATCAAGAAGATCATCGATCCTGGGAAATGGGTATTTATTCTTTATCGTTAACTTGTTCAACTCTCGGTAGTCGATACAAAGTCTTAACGATCCGTCTTCTTCTTGACAAACGATGTCGGTGCTCCCCTACGGTGAAACACTTTCGATTGAATGTACTTCCCCCGTCCAATGCTTCTTGTAATCATCGCACCATCAACTCCTTCATCTCCACTGGCGCCATATGATACGGTGCCCTGGAAACTGGTGCCACTCCTTGCACAATGTCTATTACAAACTTTGTCTCCCTATCCAGCGGAAGACCCGACAATTCACTAGGAAATACATCGGCGAATTCTCTAACTATAGGTATTTGTTCCATGGTTGCTACCACTCTCTAGGTATTAACAACATGACACAGATAACCTACACACCCCTTCCTCAACAATTTCCTAGTTTGGGTCATAGTTAGACAACACGAACGTCCCAACGATTTATTCCCGTAAAATACTACCTGAGGTTGTTTTAAAGTTTTAATGTTCACACATTTCTTCTGACAAACTATAATTGCCCCATGGTTAACTAACCAATCCATTCCAAGAATTACGTCGAATTCTCCTAACTTTATTGGTATCAAATCTACCGATAATTTACAACCCCGTATATCTACGCAACAACTCCTATGAACATCTTCAACAGGAATTATTTCTTCGTTTGTTACCTTAATATTTAAAGGTATAGGCAACTTTTCGGGAAGTAATCCTAATCGTCTAGAAAAATCACATGCTATAAACGAACAAGTAGCACCCAAATCAAACAACATGTAAGCATTGATGTTGTTGATCGGAATAATACCGACGATGACATCCCCTGATGCAACCGCATCTTGGACTATCATGTTAAAGGTATGGCCCATCGGCCTACCCGGCTGCGCTAGACCACTAATAGCTAACTTACCGCTATTAGTACCCCTATTCCCATCCATTCCCTTCTTCGGGCAGTTCTTTGCTATGTGGTTAGTTGACCCACACACAAAGCATTTGTGGTTCTTCTTCGGACTTGGACAGTTAGGCGAGACGTACCCTTCCTGTCCACAGTTGTAGCATACAGCCTTCCCCTTGAGACAGAATCCTAAGTGAGTCTTCCCACAGGTCTTGCAGGCCTCCATCCTTCTCTTTGGGTCCCCTTACTTTACTCCGATATTCCTAGAGCTAAACGCCTTCCTCTTCTGTCCCTCGCCACTACCGCTGGCGCCTTCGATTTTCACTCCCCCATCCACTTTCCCCTTATTCTTCTTATCCTTGTGGTATTGGCTCAGGGCCTCACTACCACCTTTGGAGATTATTGCCTTCTCTAAAATGGTTCCAAATGAAGTACTTTAGAACACCGAAATACGGTTATAGAACCAGGGTTTCAAGCCCTACTCGAACCATCGTGCCTTCCTAACCTCGGTATCCACTTGGTGTGGAGCGAACCTTTCCAGTTCATTAAACTTGGCGGCGTATTGGGGAACCGACATGTCCCCTTGTTTCAACGTAAAATACGACAAAACATAAATTGAGAGTTTTAATAAGAATATTGTCATCTAGACAATATCCACACTCAAAAGGAGTCCTCATTACATTTATTGTCACACTATTTAACGAATAGTGAGGACTACTAATACTATCATCATCTGGACCATCACTCCATTCCCAGAGCTAGTCCACATTTCGTTCTCATTTCTGAAGAAGAAACAATGAAAGAAAAAAGGTGAGCTCAACTAGCCCGATAAAAAATATTATGACTAAGATAATGTAGAATAAATTATCATTAGTCTTCAACAATATTAAAGCGATAAAATATAACAAACATCAAGTTTAAGCTGCGGTGAACAAGCAATCCATTAAAAAGAGTCAAGTAGAGAATAAAATCTACTATCTTTTATGATTTAAAAGGTTTTCATCACTTTTATCGGCTGAGACTCGACAATAAATAATCCACATCATCCACACTTTTCTGACCAGGATATTCATTAGTATCACAACCACAAATTATCCATACACTACGGGCCAGGATATTAGTGTATTCATCATCGATGGTCATCATGATCATGCCAACAAGCATCCATCGATGCACTACTCACGGGCCAATGAGGACTTTTACCACATCATTTGTAACATTACGGTCATGATTATCTGGAATTAATCCACAGTCATAATCATACCAAGTCCATCTATACTACTACTGAGCCACGGATGACTTTCAACATAATATAAACATGAGGATGATGACAATGATATAAGAATTCAATAAAACAAGTTCAAAATTAATTTATCCGAGGAACTAATAACGTCCAAATTGTCGACATGATACTTCTTTGTAGAGTAAAATTCAAGAATGCTCGGAAGAATATTTCCATGAAAAGATCTTTGGATGAAGCGCAAATATCGAGGATATTCCACTAATTTCATGGAGTATAGAAGTCAAAACTTTAACCAAGCGAGTATAATAAAGAATGGAATAACAAAAAGAAATCACCCCGGCATGCGATAGATCCGCGAGACGAGTTATTCCAACGAATAATAAAAAATAACGGAACATTCACCGTCATGTGAAATTACACGCATACGGGATATTCAACGAAATAATAAAGAATGGAATAACAACGAAATCACCATGCATGCGATAGGCATATGACGGAGTTATTCAGCGAAATAATAAATAATTCAACGTAATAATAAATAATATTCAACCGAATAAATGGAATAATGGAACACCGTGCATGCGGAAGATATTCAACGAATAATAAATAATGGAACCGGTCGTGCGTAAATGCTATGCGATAAGGATATTCAACGAGAATAATAAATAATGGAATAACGAAGGTCATGCGTGTATAATAAACATGCGCAGACGGAGATATTCAACGAGAATAATAAAGAATGGAATAACGAAAGAATTTCACCATGTATGCGGTACTTGGCATAGGCGAGTTATTCAACATAATAATAAAGAATGGAATAACGAAGAAGAATTTCACCATGTATAGGGTACTTGGCATATCTGCGAGTTATTCAACATAATAATAAAGAATGGAATAACGAAAAATTTTTCAAGTATAGGGTAGCCAATAAATAATAAAGTTCTCTTCATGAATCTGATACAAAAATAATACCCTTACCTTAGAAGAAATATCTGGATATAGGAGTAGTGAAGTAGCGAGAATACTTTTCTTCTTTCTCTATATAGTTTCTCTCTCTAGAGTTTTAGTGAATTAAAAGAAATAATGAAGGAATGAGCTTATTTATAGGAGAATGGGTGAATAGTAACTAATTCATGAGCGGTCCAGTTGATTTACTTTTAAGCAGACGGTCCATATTGATTTACTATACTTATATTATTAATAAAATATTCTAATAAAACAAAATCTTTTAAATAAAATATAATATATTCTATTTATAGTCTAATAAAACAAATAACTTTATAAAAGTATTACATTTTATATAAAAAAGATTTTACTATCTGAAAACACTATATCTGCAAACCTTATCTGCAAACACTATAATAATAAAATATAATATATTCTAATTATTGTCTAATAAAACAAATAACTTTATAAAAGTATTACATTTTATATAAAAAAAGATTTTACTATACAAAAAACTATTATATGAAATACTATATGCATAATAAAATATAATATATTCTAATTATTATCTAATAAAACAAATAACTTTATAAAAAGTATTACATTTTATATAAAAAATTTTTACTATGCAAAAACTACTATATATATAATAATAAATATAATATATTCTATTTATAGTCTAATAAAATAAATAACTTTATAAAAGTATTACATTTTATATAAAAAAGCTTTTACATTTTATTACATTAATAATACTAATAAAACAAAATATATATATATATATATATATATATATATATATATATATACTATATATACTTCATAAAAAGACCTCAATATATTTAACAACATTTATCATCATTATTATAATTCACAATATTAATCGACCGAGTTAGTTTCCGAGAAAGAGGGGGCTTTCGATAAGGATTTCTCCTATTGGTAGCGCGATTAGGTGACCAAACCTCTCTTGGGCGAACTTACAGACATCGTTAATATTGCAAATAATAATATTAATAACTCTGTCATCTCAATTATTGATTTAATAATATATAAAATATAAACAATAATTGAATCAAATAACGTGAGATCTTATCTGACAATTCTTTGTAGCAATAATTGAACAAAAGCGGTGACTTCTCACGTAAGCATCGATAATCAATCTGTGTGCTACTTTTATGCGACCACAGCGTATTCTTTGTACTTTTACTACTGAGGTAGTTCAGCGGTTTTAACGGTAAAACTTCCGTAGTTATTTTCATAAAAAATATTTTTGTCGTTTTCTCGATCAAATGATAATTCCGTTGTGGGGTCCACCATGATTTGTCTTGATCGTCGTGCGAATATTCCTGTTAAAAAGAATATTCCCAGACCAATCGAATATTATATAACAACTTGCATACTTTTGCAAAATTTATAAATATTACCCACAACTATAATAACATTATATCAAATCCACACCATAATATTTGAAAAAAATTTTGAGAAATTTAAATCTTTATTCATAAAATTTGGGGTCTCTGATCTCCCCTCCTTATGAAATTTTGCCCTCGAAATTTACGTCACGTATACAGGTATCTTAGAAGAGGTGAGGATACCTTGACTTCATTTGATTCTAACTCTTGAGGTATAACCTTTGAGTGTTGAATCGATCCTTCTTATCGAAGATTTTAACACGTATCTCTCCTCATACGTTAAATCTTACGCTATCTCGTCTAGTTCTAATTTAATAATGTGGTTGGGTCATCCACACATATTTACGTAACATCGATCGTGAAAAATGTTATGAACACGCGACATACTTGGCGGTAAAAGCGAGTCTATAGGCCCACGATTCTACTCGATCGAGGATTTTCAAATGGGCGATAAAATCGAGGGTTGAGATTTCCTCTCTTCATCGATTCTTGCTTCTAGAATAACGCCCTCTTGAACCTTCTTCTTCACATTCATCATTTCTGAGTATGTAGCTTGGCGGCTTTAACTTTATCGATTAAAGTCGATTCTACTAATCGTATATTTGTTATCTTCCGTGGGTCCTAGAGTCTTTAACTCTATCTTCATCATTTGTAAGTTATCTGAAATGGGTTTTTGTGTTAACAACATCGCACTCGTAAATGCATCGATCTTCTACTCAACAGCGTCGGCTACCACGTTCTCTCTTCCACGATGATATTGAATGGTATGATCGTAATCTTCAACACTCGAGCCAGCGTCTTTGGCGCGTTATCGTTCGTTTTGGTTGAAGAAATATTTAAGGGTTTTAGAAATGGGTTTTGTCTTTGGGGTCGATACAAAATTCGATTTCACGCTCTAGGGGGTAGGCTAAAGTCTTCAAGAAATCGTCGAAATTTATTAACAATAGAAATATCATTCAAAAGCTGTGACCCTCATCCAAGACTTGGATAGCACGTCACATTGATACCTATCAACTTGCCATAGATTATTCACGGCGTCGTCCCTACGGAAAAAATCGCGGCTTGTGTGCATTCCACACTTGAAAGTCACCAACGAAAGGTTCGGGGCTCTTTACTTATGGCTTGATATGACAATGATTGACTTTAGTGGTTTGGTTGCTTGAATTAGCATAACGGGTTGGTTAGGAATAAAAAGCTAACAACCTTACGAAAATAATCAATTTTAGCATGATGAGTAGTTAACGATCGATTCCTAAAATCACATCAAGAAGGCAAGTATTTTCAAAGAGATAAGATCGACGAATAGCGTGAAAGTGTCGATTTGAATCAAACAAGATTTATAAGCGATGGAGAGTAACGAAGGTTTCTCTAACGAGTTTTCAACGAGATAAGTCAAAGTCTAATTTCTCGAGAGTCAAATTTAAGCGTTGAGCATGAGCAAAGAGATAAAAAGAATGGGTAGAACAGGTATCTAATAAGGTATAGACTTACGTGAAATTTATGATTAACTTACGTGTAATAACCTTGTTTCTCCTCGATAAAAAAATGCTCTCACTTAAACTACTGGCTTTGTCTTATGCAGGGATGACCTTTTGAATGCCTCCATCCCGGTTTGGACTTGACTTTGGTGCCGCGACAAAATCGGGCTAGGTGACCTTCTCTTCCACAATTGTAACATGCTTTGGATGGCATCGCGCGTTTGGGTGATGTGTCCCTCCCTCCACATTTGAAGCATATGATAGGTGGTGGTTCTCCTTCCTTAACAACGGGTCTTTGATCTTGGCGTCTTTCCATCATTGTTGAATCTCCTCTTCTTGAAATGTCCATTCTTATTGTTTTGGCCATGATTACTCACAAAAGTGGTTACCATTTACGGCATGTTGATTCCCTCCGTTTATTATCATTGCTTTGATGGTATATATCATTGATTATTATCATTTTGTTGGTTGCTCTCTTTTGGTTGGGTTGACTCATTATCGCGCTCAATAAGCGAGCCTATTAACAACATCGAATACAAACCACGGTTTATGAGAGATAAGATATTGGCGTATCTCGGGTTTCAAACCTCTTAGAAACATTAGCGTCATTCTCTCCTCATTATCAACCAAATGGGATGCAAATCGGGACAACTCGGCAAACTTGGCCTTCGTCTTTGCGACACGGTCATATTGTTTTGCTCGACTTGATGAACTCTACCTCTTTCATGTGATGAATACTTTTGGGAAAGTACTTGTCGTTGAACAATTCTTGGAACTTCTCCCAAGTCATCTTGATCTGGCGAGTTGAGTCGCTTTCTGATTCCCACCGATGTCTGCCTCTTCCTTTCATGACATGAAGGTGGCAAAGGAACCTTTTTTTGCTCGGAGCATCCCAAGACATCAAATATCTTGCGGATCTGCTTTATCCACGTCTCGCCTTAAGTGGTTTTGGCTCTCCAAAAAACTCGGTGGTCCCGGTTCCTTGAAGCGCTTAGCGGTGACCGTCCAGAGGAGTTGCCGGTGTTTCCACACTGCATTTTGGGCGAGGAGCCTCTCTTGCACGATGTTGCATGAATTGCATAAAAGCTCTCTGAACATTCCATCGTTCATCATTTGAGTCGGTGTTGTTGTTTGCATGAGGATTATCGCCTTCTGATGCACATTATCCACGATTATTGATGCATGGAGACTCAGCGGTCTCACATGCTCCATTGATGTTCTCAACATTCTCGGATGTCATTTTCAAATCTTGCCACAAAACAAGGGTTAATTAACATATCACATATTATCCTATACTACGTGAGCCAATTAAATACCAAATAAACTTAGGTAGGTCATACTAGCGAAGAAATTCCCGTCTCTCCCCTCCTAGTTCTTGTCTCACATCTCGGCCGGGATCATATCCTAAGCTTTGATACCAAGCTGTGGCCCCCCAAAATAGGTATACATCACCCATCTTGAGTCATGAAATACATGGTACAAAATACAAATACAACTTAATAATACTACGTTGTCGTAAAAATATGACAAAACATAAATTGAGAGTTTTAATAAGAATATTGTCATCTAGACAATATCCACACTCAAAAGGAGTCCTCATTACATTTATTGTCACACTATTTAACGAGAATAGTGAGGACTACTAATACTATCATCTGGACCGTCACTCAGGTTCCCAGACTAGTCCATTTACGTTCTCATTTCTGAAGAGAAACGGTGAAAGAAAAGGTGAGCTCAACTAGCCCGATGAAAATATTATGACTAAGATAATGTAGAATAAATTATCATTAGTCTTCAACAATGTTAAAGCGATAAAATATAACAAACATCAAGTTTAAGCTGCGGTGAAACAAACAATCCATTAAAAAGAGTCAGTAGAGAATAAAATCTACTATCTTTTATGATTTAAAAGGTTTTCATCACTTTTATCGGCTGAGACTCGACAATAAATAATCCACATCATCCACACTTTTCTGACCAAGGATATTCATTAGTATCACAACCACAAATTATCCATGCACTCTACGGGCGAGGATATTAGTGTATTCATCGATGGTCATGATCATGCCAACAAGCATCCATCGATGCACTACGGGCCAATGAGGACTTTTACCACATCATTTGTAACATTACGGTCATGATTATCTTAATAATAATCCACAGTCATAATCATACCAAGTCCATCCCCATGCACTCTGAAGGCCACGAGATGACTTTCAACATAATATAAACATGAGGATGATGACAATGATATAAAATTCAATAAAACAAGTTCAAAATTAATTTATCCGAGGAACTAATAACGTCCAAATTGTCGACATGATACTTCTTTGTAGAGTAAAATTCAAGAATGCTCGGAAGAATATTTCCATGAAAAGATCTTTGGATGAAGCGCAAATATCGAGGATATTCCACTAATTTCATGGAGTATAGAAGTCAAAACTTTAACCAAGTGAGTATAATAAAGAATGGAATAACAAAAGAAATCACCGGGCGTCACGATAGATCCGCGCAGACGAGTTATTCAATTTAATAATAAATAACGGAACCGAACGTCGATTCACCAATGCGAAATTAAGCACATGCAGCAGGAGATATTCAACAGAATAAAGAATAATAAAGAATGGAACCACCATGCATGCGATAGATAGCATGAATAATTATTCATGAATAATAAAGAAATAACCAACCATTCGATGCGTAGCATACAGACGGGATATTATTCAACGAATAATAAATAATGGAACCGGTCGTAGCGTAATATGCGCAAGCGGGATATTCAACGAAATAATAAATAATGGAATAACAGAATACGTAAATGCGATGCGTATGATTTTCAAGAGAATAATAAAGAATGGAATAATGAAAGAATTTCACCATGTATATGCGTATACAGCATGACGAGATATTCAACATAATAATAAAAGAATGGAATAACGAAGAATTTCACCATGTATGCGGTACTTGGCATAGGCGAGTTATTCAACATAATAATAAAGAATGGAATAACGAAAGAATTTCACCAAGTATAGGGTAGGCCAGCATATATCTGAGTTATTCAACAATGAATAATAATAAAGAATGGAATAACGAAGTTCTCTTCATGAATGAAATAATAACGAAGTTCTCTTCAAATAAAATAAATAATACCCTTACCTTAGAAGAAAGCTGGATATAGGAGTAGTGAAGTAGCGAGAATACTTTTCTTCTTTCTCTCTATAGTTTCTCTCTCTAGAGTTTTTTGATGAATTAAGTAAAAAATAATGAAGGAATGAGCTTATTTATAGGAGAATGGGTGAATAGTAACTAATTCATGAGCGGTCAGATTGATTTACTTTTAAGCAGACGGTCCATATTGATTTACTATGCGATTATTAATAAAATATTCTAATAAAACAAAATCTTTTAAATAAAATATAATATATTCTATTTATAGTCTAATAAAACAAATAACTTTATAAAAGTATTACATTTTATATAAAAAAGATTTTACTATCTGAAAACTACTATCTGAGAGCCTATGCAAACACTATGCATAATAAAATATAATATATTCTAATTATTGTCTAATAAAACAAATAACTTTATAAAAGTATTACATTTTATATAAAAAGATTTTACTATGAAAACACTATACGAGCCTTATCTGAAACACTATGCATAATAAAATATAATATATTCTAATTATTATACAATAAAACAAATAACTTTATAAAAAGTATTACATTTTTATATAAAAAAGATTTTACTATGCAAAACACTATGCATAATAGAATATAATATATTCTATTTATAGTCTAATAAAACAAATAACTTTATAAAAGTATTACATTTTTTATAAAAAAAGCTTTTATTTTATTACATTAATAATACTAATAAAAAAAATATTATATATATATATATATATATATATATATATATAAATATAACTTATTCGTAAAAAACACCTCAATATATTTAACAACATTTATCATCATTATTATAATTCACAATATTAATCGACCGAATTAGTTTCCGGAAAGAGAGGGCTTTCGATAAGGATTTCTCCTATTGGCGGCGCGATTAGGTGACCAAACCTCTCCTTGGCGAACTTCTAGACATCGTTAATATTGCAAATAATAATATTAATAACTCTGTCATCTCAATTATTGATTTAATAATATATAAAATATAAACAATAATTGAATCAAATAACGTGAGATCTTATGCAACAATTCTTGTAGCAATAATTGAACAAAAGCGGTGACTTCTCACGTAAGCATCGATAATCAATCTGGTATTACTATTATGCAACCACGCGTATTCTTTGTACTTTTACTACTAAGTAGTAGTTCAGCGGTTTTAACGGTAAAACTTCTTCAGATTATTTTTTCATAAAAATATTTTTGTCGTTTTCTCGATCAAAAAATAATTCCGTTTAGTGGGGTCCACCAATGATTGTCTTATCGTCGTCTGAAATATTCCCATGAAAAAAAATATTCCCAGAGCCAATCGAATATTATATAACAACAACTTGCATACTTTTCAAAATTTATAAATATTACCCACAACTATAACATTATATCAAATCCACCATAATATTTGAAAAAAATATTTGAGAAAATTAAATCTTTATTCATAAAATTTGCTTGTCATAATATCAAATATATTACAATCATTCACCCTATACTATTACATAAGTATTTTTACGGGTTCGTCTTCGCTTTCGCTTTTATCTTTGTCAGAGCCTTTGATCCGTTTGATCTTAGCCGTGTTCATATGGTTCAATAAAGAGTGAGCATGACTAGCTCAGAAAGTACAACAATTCTAATAAACAACATGCTTGAAACATAGGAATCGTATATCTTCAATAACTGAACAATAGTTATGAAGTACTATCGATAATTCAAAATAGCACTTCTTTTCTTTCAAAACGTTTTACAACAACAATATTCAGTAAAACATCAATTCCGGTCCAAGACCTTGAGCATTTTATAAGTTCTTTTGAAAAGGACATCCCGACACTAAGTTCGTAAGTCCGACATTTCTTACGACCACGTCTAGGTGATCAAATTTATAGTACTTACGTGTTGATCAACACTACATTCATTAAACGATGTACGCTTAAGTTGTGGCAACCTCACGTCCGCTACAATGCTTTGACGACAAAACATTTTTAGCATACTCAGTCTTCGTTTGAAAACCACACCAATATAACTTGGTAAACATAGACCATGCTTTGATAGAAACATAATATAAGTCTAGCCGAAAGAGTTGGCTTGGACTTCATCATACCATACTTCATGTGTAAGAATACATGAATTACAAAGCTTGTCCAGATTGAATTGGAACAAGGGTCAGAATACTTGCCTTTAGCGTCTGCTACAGTTAATAACACGTTCTCGTTTAAGTCTTTAAGTGTCTACTATAATGATAACATCACATAACACATTAGGTCATGAATAAACGTACATGGTTCCTAATGAATCTTACCCTTCTTCTCAATCTAATTATGGCTTAGATTTGTTATTATTGGTTTTGGCTTTTTGTTACGTCGTTCTTACATTAACATACAATTGACTTACGTTAACCTTAATTGATAATACTTAAGGTTTAAACATGTCTTATCAATATTATAATCAAGCCTTAGTTCATTACTAATGAGTTACCATTCATGTCATACTTGTAAACCTTTTTCACTAGCTAAACCCTAGGATTGGTACTGTAGCCATGGCCACGGCCCTTCGCCTTCTTCAACTCGTAATACAAATGCAAAGGTTAGCGACTCGACATCCGGCCTTGGCATGCCATGCGCCACACATAACCCTCATGTTTGCGTCGCGGTGCGACTCATGAAGATGTTATTGATCAGATATGGCAACAGAAATACCACCAATATATTTTGGTTGAAATACAATACCAACTCTTTAGATACCGTAAAAATTTTACAGACTTTTAACTTTGCGAAATTCCCGTACTCGTAACTTCTTCGTTATAAGTTCGAATTGGCTCGTTCAAGAGCCTACGGTTCATAAATTACATACTCTACGCGTTCATGCAAGAATTTTATCTTTTTGACTTCATTTGCTAAAATTTCACCTATTAGTTTATTTTTAACGAAAACGATAAATGTTCGTGAACGTTCAACGCTCGTTTCTTCGTTCTAAGTCAGAATTCGGTCATTTTCGAGTTCACAACTCTATAATGCCAAATATGACTTGACTCCATCAAAAACCAACATTTCCAAGTTCAAACACAAAATACAACTTCCATTCCAAGAATTTCACGAATTTGACGATTATCATCCAATCGTGTAAATTCCAGTGAAACTTCATTACTAATGATTTGATCATGTTCTAAATGGATTTTAGCCACTATATGAACATTTTAAACTACAAGTTACATCAATTTATTTTCAAGTTAGGTTTTGACTTATTCTTCATAAGTTCATGACTTAACAACTTATAAACTACCAATTTTCATTCCTTATGACTTATTATAGATTTAAGTCCTTTAATCAACATTCTCACATCTTATCAAACATACTAACTTCATATGACAAACAAATGACAAGTTCATCAAAAGTTCTTCATAAGTTTATAACTTATTTAGGTTCAAGTTACTTATTCATGACTTATCCGTCTTAAGTCCATTGCTTATTCAATTCTTACATGTTCTTAGCATACATGCTTATTAAGTTACGCTTCTCTTATCACCCTACAATGATAGAGATGGATAATTATTAGACAAGAGTCTTACCCTTGATGAACTAGTCCTCTTCCTCTTTGAAAATCTAACAAAGGATGTTTGACTTATTTGTGCTTATTCTCTCTAACCAATAAGTTGCTTTATAAGAGAAGTTGTTGGTTGAAAATAACAAGCAACAATGAAAATCCTAGTCTTCTATTTATAGGAAAGCCAAAGTGAGGGCATAAGAGTCATTAGGACATCCCACCTCCTTACTATTCATTACTTGCTAAGCACAACACTTATCTCTTACCTGGTCATTACTTAAAGTACTTGGCTATCACACAAAGGTCTTTCCCACCAAGACAACCCATATCAACCTTGGTTTGCTCCATGGATCATGGCTAACCCATTGGATCATTACATTGGGCTTAAGTTAACTAACTTAGCTTATTCCTATTGGCTTTGCATTAAATCAATTTGGGCTTCCACCTTCATTCTTATTGGACTCTTCAATTGCTACACAATCCTATTAGTCCATTCCATTTAACTAAAAGTCTTATAACATATATTATACGTATAATTCTCGTATTCTAGTTCGTATATTAATTCGTAATATACATTATAGCATCCTACATACATACCCGTATAATACTTCATATTATACTTGTATTCGTTCATTCATACAATACATAAGTATCATACGACCATTACATTTAATTCTTAGTACTTAATTTTCTTAACATTAACAAACTAAGTCCGCATGCAAAAAATATTACGTTTTCCATACTTAGATTATTATTACATAATCCATCTCACCTTGATATTATAACGTTATGTATTTCTCGAAAGTTCAAAAAAATTCCCAAGCAATAGTATTTTTCAGAAAATTTCTCGAAAAACTTTTATTTTCGTTTTGGAAATTCAAACACTTTAAATTCTCTCACGTAGTTAAAATACTACGACGTTCCAACATTTCTAGGTTATAGAACAACATTCATCTTCTCAACACATAATACTAACAAATAATATTATTTTATTCATTATAAAAGTATTTACAAAAGGTTCGATTTTCTGGGGCGTTACAGGTCCTTAGATTGTTTAACAATGGTTCAAGTTTATTACATTACCTTGTTCTTATGTTCACATTTGAGTGACTTATCTTAAACCTTTAGTGTATTACTTAAGGTTTACAACATCCTAATTGATGTTACATTAAGTTAATTAAGAAAATTTAATTTAACCTAATCACTTTACTTTCTTTCTTTACTTACAAGCCTTCATTACTATCATCCTTCTATCTTCTTTGGGCTTCTTGCGACTTCCTTTTCTCCATGTCATCGTTGTCATTAAGGCCACTCTTCGATGGTCGAGGTGCTCGACTTCAAACTACATGAAGTCTTAGTTCATTAATATTACACCGCATGAGAAACTTCTATAGCTCATGGACTTGTTTGGCGTTATGAGCCACTTTATTGTGCCTTCAGGCTGGCACACGTGCCTCTCCTGCATCGCATAAACTTAACAGATTTTCTACTTTGCGAACTTCCCGGACTCTTAAATTGTTCATTTTAAGTCTGAATTGGCTCGTTCAAAAGCCATTAGCTTACAAATCACATACTCTAAGTGTTCATGCAAGAATTTAACATTTTTGAATCCATTAACACAGAATTCACCTTTTATTCATTTTTAATGAAAACGATAAACGTTCGTGAACGTTCAACGCTCGTTTCTTCGTTCTAAGTCAAAATTTGGTCATTTTCGAATCCACAACTCTAGAATGCCAAATGAGACTATTCTCCATCGAAAACCCATGTTTTCGAGTTCAATGTCAAAATTTGACTTCCATTCTGAGAATTTTACGATTTTGACAATTAACGTCAAATTTCGTAAATTCTGCCATAACTTTGTTACTAGAGATTTTTACATCATTTCAAATGGATTCATTTCATCATACTAACATGTATAATCTAAGCCTATAAATAATGGTTCTAAACTTGTCCATCAACAAAAACATAATACAATTCTTCCATGAATTACAATGGTCTAAAGCTTTTATACTTTGGATTTCACTTCACATGGTTTATTAAAGTTTAAGTTCTTTAACAACCATCCTTGTTCCTTCTTATCATACATACTCTGTGAGACCCCGAATTTTATGAAATGAAAAAAATTTAATTTTCTTATAGTTATTCTATTTAGTAAATGGTTAAATTGATAAAAGGTTAAAGTTAAGGGTGATATGTGAAAATTTTTCAAAGTATGCAAGTTTTCATAAAATAATCGGTGATAAAAGTATAGTAATACGCGTGGTTTCATAGTAGCACACGGTATTGATTATTGACGCTTACGTGAGAAGTCACTCAGTTATACTCAATTATTGCTACAGTAATTGCTGCATCATATATCTCATATTATTGATTCAATTATTGTCACAGTATCATCTGCATAATATGTTATATTATTAAATCAATAATTGAGACGACAAAGTTATTCATATTATTATTTGCAATATTGACAATGTCTAGAAGTTCTGTCAAGGAGAGGTTAGATAATCTAATTGCGTGCCAATAGGGAGAAATCCTTATCGGAAAGCCCCCTCTTTTCTGGGAACGACCTGGTTGTTAAATATTGTGAGTTATAATATTAATGATTAATAAGTTTGTATTGATTAAACATGAAATTGATAGTTTCATTGTGTTTGGATTATTAGTGTTAGTGAAAATCGACATCTATTCTGATAATAATTGATGTCTGGAAGTTATATTGATTAATCGGGTAATTAATCAGATAAATGAGCAATTAATTGCTATTAATTCACATGCTTATAACTATGTGTTCACATGTGTATACTATTAATTCACATGATTTACTATTAGGGGAGGTGGTGCAAGTTTGATAATACTTGCAGGACTAAATTAAAAATGAAGAAAAAGATAAAAGTATTATACTATAATATTTTGAGCCCCAAAACGTGTAATTATCGAAACTATATTTTCCTATAAATAGAAGCTCATTCTTCCTTCATTCTCACCAATTCACTAAGTCTCACAAGAGCAATTATAGAGAGAGAAGCTTTAGAGAGAAACAAGATGCAAAGTCTGCTACTTCACTATTCCAGTATCCAGTCTTCTTCTGAGGTTAGGGGTATTATTTATTTCATATTCTGAAGAGATGTTATTTTTCGTATTCGTATGAATATTATATTCGTTCAATATTCGTAAGGAATATCATCTTCGTTCCATATTCGTAGGAATATTATTTTCGTTTAACAGTCGTAAGGGGTATTATTTCTTCGTAAATGATATTATTTCTTTCAATATCATTATGTCAGAATATTAGTACGAATTTTATTGTGGAATTTCTACCTTTTTGTGTCGGGGTTACTATTCACTCTAGTATTATTCACTCGGGTATTCGTGGCACTTTTCATGCCGGAGTACAATTCACAAGTTACTATTCATGGGTTACTATTCACCTAGTTACTATTCACTCTAGTATTATTCACTCGGGAATTTGGGGCACTTTTTGTGCCAGAGTACTATTCACCCAGTTACTATTCACTCTAGTATTATTCACTCGGGTATTTGGGACACTTTTCATGCCGGGGTACTATTCACGAGGTACTATTCTTGAAGTACTATTCATAGGATACTAGTAATTCACGGGGTACTATTCACCCGAAAAATATATTTCTTTTCTGTCCAAATTATTTTTGATACATGAATATTATTCTTGAATTTTACTCCACAAAGTAGTATCATGTTGACAATTTAGATATTTTTAAACTCTAGATAAATTTAAAGTCTTTAATATTTATCCTTGATTTCGTTTAATTAATGCTTATATCATTGTCATCATCCTCATGCTTATATTGTGATGAAAGTCATCTTTGGCTTACGTGCATAAATGGACTATTGATTATTGGTTTTATAGTTGTATATCTTTGGCTTACGTGCAAAGATGGACTGTTGATTATTGGTTTTACAGTAGTATATCTTTGGCTTATGTGTTAAGATGAACTGTTGATTGATATCTTTAGTCGTAGTGCAAAGATGAACTGTTAATTGATAGCTTTGGCGCGTAGTGCAGATGGGACAGTGTATGACATGATCATGACCACTTGTGATACTAATGAATATCCTTGGTCGTAGTGCAGGGATAATTCGATGATGTGATTGGCAGGATCATGACCATTAGTTAACAGTTGAATGTCTTTGGTTGTATGCACTGACATATAATTGATTGGTATGATCATGACCATTGGTTTTATAGTTGAATATCTTTGGCCCATAGTGCAAAGGTAGACAACGGATCATTGTTATTACATTGGAATATCTTTAGCCTTTGGGGTAAGGATATTGAGTAAACGTTCTATTAAGCCTTGGTGGCAAGGAGAAACAATTAATTTACATAATTATAAATATAAATTGTGGATTTAACTATAATCTTTGGTGGTTTAGGTGAAGACAGGTAATGAGAGTTCTTTTTGTCTTGGGTATAACAAAGAACTGTTGATGAGTATTTCAAGAATGAAATATTAACGATGAACTTTTAATCTAGAGGAGATAGTAGACATTAGGTTATACTTGACTCTTCTAATGGATTGCTTATTCCGCTATAGTTGTTGATCTAAAACTTGTTGTCTATTGTATTCTATCAGTTGTTATACTGTTGAAGGCTAAGGATAATTTATTTTGCATTATCTTAGTCATAATATTTCTTACTGGGCTAGTTGAGCTCACCTTTTCTTTCATTATTCTCTTGGAAAATGAGAATATAAATTTGACGAAATCGAGAAATGGAGTGATGGTCCAAGATAAGTGGCTTTAGTAGTCCTCACTATTCTGTGAAATAGTGTGATAATAATTGTAATGAGGACTCTATTGAGTGTGGATATTGTCTAGAAGACAATATTCTTGTTTAAACTCTCAGCTATGTTTTGTCGTATTTTACACGACAGTTGTATAGAACAAGTTTATAGTTGTATTATGTACCATGTATTTGGCTACCCAAGATGGGTGGTGTATACCTGTTTTGGGGGCATTACAGTTGGTAACAAAGCTTAGGGATATGATCCCTAGCTGAGATTTGAGACTAGAACTAGGAGGGGAAAGTCGGGTAATTCCTTAGCTAGTATGACCTACCTAAGTTTATTTAGTATTTAATTGGTCGGTCAGAGTATAGGGATAATATGTGACATGTCAATTAACCCTTATTTTGAAACTATATTCTAGAATGATATCTGAAATA
Source organism: Panax ginseng (assembly GCA_020205605.1). Classification (NCBI taxonomy): domain Eukaryota; kingdom Viridiplantae; phylum Streptophyta; class Magnoliopsida; order Apiales; family Araliaceae; genus Panax; species Panax ginseng. The sequence continues at coordinate 111,284,854 of CM035129.1, forward strand.
TAAGAGATGAGCAATGGGAAAATCATGATATAGAGGAAATAACCGGGAAGGTATAATCCGAATAGAAAGCAAGGTATTCTCATCTATTCGAACTACTAGGTACGTAAATTTCGAGGGCGAAATTTCATAAGGAGGGGAGATTGTGAGACCCCGATTTTTATGAAATGAAAAAAATTAATTTTCTTAGTTATTATATTTAGTAAATGGTTAAATTGATAAAAAGTTAAAGTTAAGGGTGATATGTGAAATTTTTTTAAAGTACGCAAGTTTTCATAAAATAATCGGTGATAAAAGTATAGTAATACGCGTGGTTGCATAGTAGCACACGGTATTGATTATTGACGCTTCGTGAGAAGTCACTCATTATACTCAATTATTGCTACATAATTGCTTTGATCATATCTCTCATATTATTGATTCAATTATTGTCATAGTATCATCCGCATAATATGTTATATTATTAAATCAATAATTGAGACGACAAAAGTTATTCATATTATTATTTGCAATATTGACAATGTCTAGAAGTTACATCAAGGAGAGGTTAGATAATCTAATTGCGTGCGATAATAGGAGAAATCCTTATCGGAAAGCCCCTCTTTTTCCGGGAACGACACGGTTGTTAAATATTGTGAGTTATAATATTAATGATTAATAAGTTTGTATTGATTAAACATGAAATTGATAGTTTCATTGTGTTGGGATTATTAGTGTTAATGGAAATCGACATCTATTCTGATAATAATTGATGTCTGGAAGTTATATTGATTAATCGGGTAATTAATCGGATAAATGAGCAATTAATTGCTAATTCACAAGCTTATAACTATGTGTTCACATGTGTGTACTATTAATTCACATGATTTACTATTAGGGGAGGTGGTGCAAGTTTGATAATACTTGTAGGACTAAATTAAAAATGAAGAAAAAGATAAAAGTATTATACTATAATATTTTGAGCCCCAAAACGTGCAATTATCAAAACTATATTTTCCTATAAATAGAAGCTCATTCTTCCTTCATTCTCACCAATTCACTAAGTCTCACAAGAGCAATTATAGAGAGAGAAGCTTTAGAGAGAAACAAGATGCAAAGTCTGCTACTTCACTATTCCAGTATCCAGTCTTCTTCTGAGGTTAGGGGTATTATTTATTTCATATTCTGAAGAGATGTTATTTTTCGTATTCGTATGAATATTATATTCGTTCAATATTCGTAAGGAATATCACCTTCGTTCCATATTCGTAGGAATATTATTTTCGTTCAACAGTCGTAAGGGGTATTATTTCTTCGTAAATGATATTATTTCTTTCAATATCATTATGTCAGAATATTAGTACGAATTTTATTGTGGAATTTCTACCTTTTTGTGTTGGGGTTAGTATTCACTCTAGTATTATTCACTCGGGTATTCGGGGCACTTTTCGTGCCGGAGTACAATTCACAAGATACTATTCATGGATTACTATTCACCTAATTACTATTCACTCTAGTATTATTCACTCGGGTATTTGGGGCACTTTTTGTGCCAGAGTACTATTCACCCAGTTACTATTCACTCTAGTATTATTCACTTGGGTATTTGGGACACTTTTCATGCTGGGGTACTATTCACGAGGTACTATTCTTGAAGTACTATTCATAGGGTACTAGTAATTCACGGGGTACTATTCACCCGAAAAATATATTTCTTTTCTGTCCAAATTATTTTTGATACATGAATATTATTCTTGAATTTTACTCCACAAAGCAGTATCATGTTGACAATTTGGATATTTTTAAACTCTAGATAAATTTAAAGTCTTTAATATTTATCCTTGATTTCGTTTAATTAATGCTTATATCATTGTCATCATCCTCATGCTTATATTGTGATGAAAGTCATCTTTGGCTTACGTGCATAAATGGACTATTGATTATTGGTTTTACAGTTGTATATCTTTGGCTTACGTGCAAAGATGGACTGTTGATTATTGGTTTTACAGTAGTATATCTTTGGCTTATGTGTTAAGATGAACTGTTGATTGATATCTTTAGTCGTAGTGCAAAGATGAACTATTAATTGATAGCTTTGGCCCGTAGTGCAAAGATGGACAGGTGTATGACATGATCATGACCACTTGTGATACTAATGAATATCCTTGGTCGTAGTGCAGGGATAATTCGATGATGTGATTGGCAGGATCATAACCATTAGTTAACAGTTAAATGTCTTTGGCTGTAGTGCACTAACAGGCAATTGATTGGTATGATCATGACCATTGGTTTTATAGTTGAATATCTTTGGCCCATAGTGCAAAGGTAGACAACGGATTGGTATGATCATTGTTATTACATTGGAATGTCTTTAGCCTTTGGGGTAAGGATATTGAGTAAACGTTCTATTAAGCCTTTGTGGCAAGGAGAAACTATTAATTTACATGATTATAAATATAAATTGTGGATTTAACTATAATCTTTGGTTGTTCAGGTGAAGACAGGTGATGAGAGTTCTTTTTGTCTTGGGTATAACAAAGAAATGTTGATGAGTATTTCAGGAATGAAATATTAACGATGGACTTTTAATCTACAGGAGATAGTAGACATTAGCCCAATAGTTGTTGATCTAAAACTTGTTGTCTATTGTATTCTATCAGTTGTTATACTATTGAAGGCTAAGGATAATTTATTCTGCATTATCTTAGTCATAATATTTCTTACTGGGCTAGTTGAGCTCACCTTTTTCTTTCATTATTCTCTTCAGGAAATGAGAATATAGCTGGGACGAGTCAGAAAATGGAGTGATGGTCCAGGATAAGTGGTTTAGTAGTTCTCACTATTCTGTGAAATAGTGTGATAATAATTGTAATGAGGATTCCATTGAGTGTGGATATTTTCAAGAAGATAATATTCTTGTTTAAACTCTCAGCTATGTTTTGTCGTATTTTACACGACAGTTGCATAGAAGAAGTTTATAGTTGTATTATGTACCATATATTTGGCGACATAAGATGGGTGATGTATACCTGTTTTGGGGTCGTCACATACTCCATCAATCCTCACTTCTCTAACAAACTACAATTGAAGAGAGGAAGATTAATGGTCAAGAGGCTTACCCTTGATGATTATTTGATTCTTCCGTGTCCTTCCTTCTTGTTCTATGAAAGACTAACTTTTCTAACTTTTTCTCTCTAACAAATAAGCACTTAAAATGTTGGATGAAATAAAACAAGTAACAAATGATCTAGCAAGCTTCTATATATAGAAAATTCTAGATTAGGGTATAATGGACATTAAGCCATCCACCTCCTTAAGTCCACCTCCTTATTATTAAACCCTTGGCCATCAAGTTTACTTGGTCACCAAGATCACCCATGTGCTCATGGGGCCCACGTGGATTGCCCCATGGGTCATTCCTACCTATTAGATCGATCCATAGATCCCGTTCATAATTTGGGCTTTAAATTTAATTAACTTCACTTATGCTTTGGGCTTGCATTAAACCAACATTGGGCTTGTTCATTAATTCCAATTGGACTTAACCATTCCTACACTTGGGCTTGTATAATTCCTAACAAATCCTACAAGTCCAATACACTTGGCTTAAAGCTTTATAACATATAATCTACATATTATTCTCGTATACTAACTCGTATACTTATTCATCATATACGACATACCATCATTCATTATACTCGTATAATACCTCGTATCATACTCATATTCATTACCTCGTACAATACTTACGTATCATACGATATCATCGTTTAATTCACTAACGCTTTACTTTTCTTAACGTTCTCAAATTAAGTCCCCAGGTGAAAAACTATATTTTCCATACGTGAATTATTATTACATAATCCATCTCACCTTGATATTCTATTGTTACGTATTTCTCGAAAGTTCAAAAATAATTCTCGAGCAAAAATTCGTGAATAGTGTTTTTCAGAAAATTTCTCAAAAAACTTTTATTTTCGTCTTGGAAATTCAAACACTTTAATTCCTTTACGTAGTCAAAATACTAGGACATTTCGACATCTCTAGGTTATAGAACGATATTCATCTTGCTAACACATAATAATAACATATAATATAATTTTATTCATTATTTAATTAAATAAAATTATTTTACAATAAATTCGAATTTTTCGGTCGTTACATTCTTCCCCCCTTATAAAGATTATGTCCCCAGAATCTCGTCTTACATTACACAAATAACTGAGGTTAATCCTTCCTCATCTTTTCTTCTAATTCCCACGTTGCTTCTTCGGCATCGTGGTTCTTCCATAACACCTTTACTGAAGGTATAACTTTGTTCCGCAGAACTTGCTCTTTTCTATTAATGATTTGAATCAGCATCTCTTCATACGTTAAGTCCTTCTCGATATGAATAGGCTCATACTCTATTACGTGCTTATAATCCGGCTTATAAAGACGTAACACAGATACATGAAATACATTATGTATTCATTCTAAGTCTGGAGGTAATACTATCATATAAGCTACCTCGCCTACCCGTTTTAACACTTCAAAAGGTCCTATAAACCTTGGACTTAACTTTCCCTTCTTTTCAAAGCGTATCTTTCCTTTCCAAGGAGATACCTTTAGAAATACATAGGAGCCTACTTTAAACTCCCTATTTACTCGATGCGAGTCCGCATACTTTTTCTATCTATCTTGTGCTGCTACGATACGTATCTGTATCAACTTTACTACATCTACTATCTGCTGCACCAATTCTGGCCCTAGCATTCGGCGTTCTCCCACTTCATCCCAACACAATGGTGTTCTGTACTTCCTTCCGTATAAAGCTTCATAAGGCGGCATGCCTATGCTTGCATGTTAACTATTTTTATACGCAAATTCTACTAATGGTAGATGATCATCCCAACTACTCTTAAAATCCATGACGCAAGATCTCAGCATATCTTCTAACGTCTAAATTGTTCTCTCGCTCTGGCCATCAATTTGTGGATGATAAGCCGTACTCAACTTCAACTGCGTCCCCATCTGTTCTTGCAAACTCCTCAAAAAGTTTGATGTGAATCATGGATCACGATCTGAAACTATCAAAACTGGAACTCCATGTCTGGAAATAACTTCTTTAACATAAAGTTTAGCTAACTGGTCTAAGTTATACTTAACCCGTATTGGCAAAAAGTGAGCCGACTTCGTTAACCGGTCCACTATTACCCAAATCGTATCACACCCCTTCTGAGTAATCGGAAGTCCCACCACAAAATCCATCGTGATATGCTCCCACTTCCACTCCGGAATCTCTAATGACTGTAAGAAGCCACTTGGTCGTTGATGTTCGGCCAATCAAGCACCTACTCACATACTCGACTATCTCTCTCTTCATGTTCGGCCACCAAAAACTCTGTCGAAGGTCTTGATACATCTTAGTACTACCAGGATGAATAGAGTACCTCGAACTATGAGCTTCTTATAACACTTGCTCCTTTAATCCCATCTCATTTAGAACCCAAATTCTTCCTTCAAATCTTGATAACCATACTTAATATCTTTTTCATTGACTATTCGCTTCTTTATCTTGTTACACTCGTTGTTTCTGAGCTGTACCTCCTTAACTCTCCCTACAATAGTAGATTGAATCTCCATCGTAAACAATCTCTGTCCCGATTCACTCGACAACTTCACCTCTATCTCCATCCTAGCCATCTCTGTTATTAACTCAATTTGAGTCGTTAACATAGATAACTTTTCCTGACCCTTCCTACTTAAGGTATCGACAACTACATTGGCTTTTTCAGGGTGATACAGGATTTCATAGTCATAATCCTTTATCAACTCCAGCCATCTCCTTTGTTTCATATTCAACTCCTTCTGTGTGAAGATATATTTTAGACTCTTATGGTCTGCATGAGCACATAGCCAAGTCCTCTATGCGAAGCATAGCTATAAACTACAAAATTTCTTGTATCATCAAGCAACGACAATACAGATGCTTCACTTAATCTTTTCTTCAGTTCTTGAAAGTTGTCTTCGCATTTCTTAGTCCATGTGACAACCGAGATTTTTGTAATTTAATTTTAAATATTTATTGAATTGAATAAATATTTTTCGATGAATTAATTATTAGATTAAATAATTAATTGATGAAATTGTGGTAGATTAATTTAATTATATGTGTTATATTTATTAAATTAATGTGGAGAATTTTTATTATTCGAAGTATGTAATTATGTGAGCTGATTGAATTAAATGAAATATTTAATTAGCATAATGCTATTTTAATTAATTAAATAATTAATTAGAGAAGTAATAATTTGACATAATTAATGAGAAATTTAATTATGTGACTCTATGAATTAAATGAGAAATTATTATATTTTATTAAATGAAACTAAAATAAGATATTTTGTGCAATTGGGTGTGACATAATTTAAACTATAGTATAAGAGATTTATAAAATTAAATGGGAATAAGCCTTTTAAGGCTAGCCAAACGGAGCCCTAATGGGAGTTGGGAGCAGTTAACCCAGGATGGGTAACTGACCTCCACAACGCGTCAGTTCTTATTTTTTTTTATATACGTCTTCTTCCTTCTTTTATTTTCTAAGTCTGGCAAAGCAAATCACAGAGAGAGGTTGAGGGAATTTGTGAGTTGTGTGATTGAAGAATTAATTGAGAAGGGTTTCATCTCTACACTCTACGCTTTGGGTAATCTCTTCAACCCAGTTTTATTTACGTTGTTAAAATTTTCATGAATATGACTCTCAAATTTTTGTAAAATCTCTGTAGTTGGAGATTGTATTGACTATGTGGATATATACGTGATCTTATGTCATGATATCATGTTTTACTATATATATATATATATATATATATATATATATATATATATATATATATATATATATATATATATATATGTATGATCCCATATTATCGGTTCCATAAAATATGACGTATATAATTGCTTCAAAATTACAAAGTGTAGAATTATGGCCATATGACCCTTATGCACAAATTTAATGCGTCAATCATATATTATCTCCTAAATTTTTATGCTTGTATATATTATGTATGTAAATACGAAGACAACAAACTTCGAATGGATGGATTTGGTGTTATAACGAATCCGTAATGTTAATTTTATGTTTTATGTTCAAAACATTCAAGAACATCAAGAACAGTGAAATTACATGTGTTGATTTCTTAAATTATGTGTTTTAACTTGTTAAAATCATGTTAGAAAGGTTGGGTAATGATCATATATGACTTATAGTATTTGGGTATGCTTAAATTAATATATTGACAAAGAAATTGGAAGTTATGGCCATGTTCTCTATGTTCTTCACAAGAACATATGGGTGAACTTGGGAGATTTTTTTTTGGCCCAACCTTGTTACGTGTGAACTGCAGAAACTGAGTCTAGGTAACCCATTTCCGTGCACATTTACTAAACTAAATTACCCATACTTCCGAAAAAAAAAAAAATAAAAATTAAATAATAATAATTAATTAAAATATTTATCAAATAAAATAAATATTTTAATTGAGATATTTATGGAATAAAATAAATATTCGATGGAAATTATTATTAAAAAATTTATAAAATAAAGTAAATATTTTAATTGAGATATTGATGGAGTAAAATAAATATTCGATGAAAATTATTATTAAAATAATTATAAAATAAAATAAATATTTTAATTGAGATATTTATGAAATAAAATAAATATTCGATGGAAATTATTATTAAAATATATATAAAATAAAATAAATATTTTAATTGAGATATTGATAGAATAAAATAAATATTAAATGGAAATTATTATTAAAATATTTATAAAATAAAATAAATATTTTAATTGAGATATTGATGGAGTAAAATAAATATTCGATGAAAATTATTATTAAAATATTTATAAAATAAATAAATATTTTAGTTGAAATATATATGGAATAAAATAAATATTTGATGAAAATTATTATGAAATAATTTATTAAGTGTAATAATAGTAAGAGAATGAAAATATTCTAATTTAATTAAGTAATTAAATTAGAAGGGTAATGATTTGTTAAATAAAGTGGAGTTTATATTAAATAATTAAGTGAAAATGTAACTAATGAATGTCGTGAATACATATGGTATGTGTGTAGGACTTGTGGTGAACGGAAGTAGTAATCGTTTAGCCTACACACGAGGCAACTTCCTAAACCTTAATTCTTTACATAAAGCAAGTTCATTATTTTGTCTTGTTTATTATTGTTCAAGTCAAGATTTCATATTAGATCTTATCATTCTTTAAAAGCACGATTCCTGTTATACAATATTTATTCGATTGTATACATCTTGAATTTTATTATTCAAATTAAATATCAATTATTGTTGAACCTTGTAAGACTAGCGAACCCTTATTGATTCGACTAGTCCATAGTTGATGAGTGTTATAAATTCTAGAACTTTTATTGAGCTTATCCAAACCAAACCTCCTTTGGTGTGGACTCCGATGTCAAACTGAGATGAATAACCCTTTAATAGGGGATTATTTACGCTTTAACGTTAAGATATTGTGCACAGTATGGAACTAAGGGCTGATCCCCCTAAGTACGAGAAGAAGAGTCCATAGTCTTATGACTGTTAAAGGTTTCAAGTATAAACACTTGACAACCTAAGACATACTTCAAGGTCTTATGACCTTCAGAAGTTCTTTTGTTTCTTGTTATTCATTCTTGATTCAAAAGCTGAGTTTTCATGTTTTAGAAGCCTTTGATTTATTCTCATGTTATTATTTCTTTGTTATATTGTTATACTTGTGGGCAATCGTGCTCACTATTGTGTAATAATAACATTACAGTTAAGAACGAAAGATCAGACAAACCTTCCACTAGTAAAGGCAAGGGAAAGGTTAACAAATGAGGAAGACTTGTTGTTATTTAAGACTTGTTGTTTATGTGATTATGTATTTATGTTTCAGACTTATGTTAATGTTGTGTAGGACTATTATTTGTTTATATTTCCGCATTTGAGATTTAAGGTTAGTATGACCTGGGATTTATGTATTTAATTCAGATGATGTAACTCCTTAAGGAGGAGATTTATTTCTATCTATTGCATGGTTTGCATTTATTATGGGTAGATAGATAGATGATATTTGTACAGTGAACACCAAATCCCGTGAAATTGAAGTACCCTTGATTTGGGGGGTGTCATCACTGAGTTAGTATCAAAGTTGTAGGTTATGAACCTTAGTAAGACCCCAACTTATTATTAAATGAAATTGAATTTCTCTATTTATTATTTTGAAATAGTAAGGGTTGATTTGATTAATGTGGTTAGTTATGGGTAAAATGCGCAAATATTTCAATAAGCAAGTGGTTATAAAATATTCATTTTTATCGAAGAATATTCGTTTGGTCGTGGAATATTCTTACTATTTGTGAATATTCGTACGACGCAATAAAATTTTGTGGGCCCCATAACTAAAAGCGATTGGATGAAGGAAAACGACAAATATAAGTTGTTTATAAATAACTACAGTAGTTGTTACCAAGTAATACTGCTGAATACCCTAAGGTTAAAAACACAAGAAGAGACTCCAGATTGCACCAATTATTGATTCTTACGTAAGAAGGCACTACTCAATAATTGTTACAAGAATTACTGCTCAATATTTTATTTTATCGATTCAATAATTGCTACGCTGATATTTTATATTGTTGTTGTTTCAATAATTGTCACTACACAAGATTTTCCATTATCGATCAATAATTCATATTATTTGAATAATATTATTAGATAACATTATTGGCAATGTCTAGAAAGTTCTGCCTAAGGAGAGGTTTGGTCATCTAATCATGCTACCAAGAAGGAGAAATCTTTATCGAAAGCCCCTTTTCCTGAACTACCGTCACAATTTGTGATTCTCGTAATATTATTTGTGAATAATTAATTATTGATTTATATGATAAGAAAAATATTCATTTTATGTGGATATAGATGGAGAAAATTTTAAAGTGACAATTGTTGAAAAATTGATATTTTATCTTTTCCGATAAATAATTCATTTAAATATATTATTATATTTTAATAATATAATAATGGTGATATTTTTACAATGAATGTGGGATATATGAGTATATGAGGAGGAGGAGTATTTTGTTACTAAAATTGTTTAAAACATGTTAAACATGTTCGTGGACCCCATTTCTCGACCGAATTTGATTATAAATTGTAAAATCGTCTGCTTGTGGATTTTCATTAATTTTTCGCTTTGAATTTGGAAAACTTTTTCTTAAAAAGTTGTAGAGAATGGAATTTCCTATGGAAAGGACATAAGGTTTGAATTTTTCTGATAAAAGGGCTATTTATTATGAATTATTGAAGTTCAAAGTTCCTAATAATTAATTTTTGAAGTTTTAATTATTTTTTTAAGAAAAAACATTTTTTTCATTATTGGTGGGCCCCACATGTGTGGTAAATGAGCTGAAATCAGATTTCTAAGATGGGCGGAAAATTTTATAATTATATTAATATTTTATTAAATTTTCTACTTTGTGTTCTAAGCATTTTCCTATAAATAGGTGCTTAGGTTAGAATTAAAAATCACACCGTAAACTCAAGTTTTCTCTCTATATTATCGAGCGTATTCTTGTGAGTATTTTGATACTTTGAGTGTTGCTATACTATGCAAGTTCCTTCAAAGACTATATCCGATATTCCAAATTGTAAGTACTATTCTTTCGAGGTAAGGGATGTTATTTTTTAAAAAATGATATTATTTCTTCTAATATCATTATGCCGATTATTGGTAAGATTTTTCTTGTGAAATTCTTGTCTTTTAGTGTCGGGGTTACTATTCACGATACTATACTATTCACGATATACTATTCACTATTCATTACTATTCACGTAAAAAAATTAATTTTCATTTTTTGTCCAAAATATCTATTATGGATACTAGCTTTGATTGTATCCATGTTTTGATCATTCTTGAATTTTACTTCACTATGATTATTAATGAAGTATTTTTGAACTCCTGATTGTTTAAAGTACTAATCCTTAATATTTGTTCTTTTGTTTCACCGATTCGCTTTTCTTTAAAATATTTTTCATCATCCTCACCCTAAATGATGATATTATCGAATATCTTTGGCCTCAGTAGTGCAAAAGATGGTTGATTTTCCTATGAATATCTTTTGCCCGTAGAGCAAAAGATGTACAAAAGTTGAGATGAAATACTGACTAATCGATGAATATCTTTGCCTCAGTAGTGCAAAGATGAATATTTGATTCAAGATGAATATTGATTGATGTTACAGGATAAAATATTGATGATGGACTTTTAAATTCATAGATTATAGTAGATTTCATTCTCTACGTAACTCATCTATGAATTATTATTTCATCATGCATAATATTGATCCAAACTTGTTGTCATTGTATTTTATCGATTTTTCCTCGTCAAAGACTAACGATAATTTGTTCTATATTATCTTAGTCATAATATTCTTTATCGGGCTAGTTGAGCTCACCCTTTTCCTTTTTGTTCCATTTTTCTTCTCGTGAGGCGGCAGAATGTAATGAGTTCTAATAATGGGTGTGGAATGATGGTTCTAGAAAGTTGTTTTAGTAGTCCTCACCATTTTTGTAAAATAATGTATATCAATAATTGTAATGAGGACTTATTTGGGTGTGAATATTGTCTAGATGATATATTTGTATTTAAACTCACAGCTTATATGTTTGTATTAATAAAGTTGTAGTTGTTTCGCACCATGTTATTGACGACTCAAAGTGGGTGATGTATACCTATTTTGGGGGCCACAACTGGTATCGTAGCTTAGGATATGATCTCCAAGCGAGATCGGGAATAGAACTAGAGGGGAGAGACGAGTAAAACCTTCGCTAAGTGTGTCTTACCTAAGCTTATTTGTTGGTTGGTCAAGATATAGGATATTATGTGATATGTTGATTTCTTTAATTAACCCTTGTTTTATGGCAAGATTTGAGAATGTCGACCGAGAATGTTAATAAAGTGGAGTAAATGAGACCGTGGAGACACCTTTACCCACCAACGAGGAGAACGTGCAACAGTCGGGCAATGTTCCTCCCGTAAACAACACCACCGAAGCGTATGATGAACGATTTTAATGTTTAAAGCTTTTTGCAGCTCATGCAAAATCGCATTTAGGGAGACTCGTGCACAAAATACAGTGGAAATGATAACAACGCATTTGCTTTGTCACAACCAAGCAAGCAAATTCAAAGAGTTGGGACCACCGCAATTCGGGGAAAGCCGATCCGATTAAAGCGCGTAAACGTGGGTCAAACAAATTACCAAGATATTCAATGTCTTGGGATGCACGGAGGAATGTAAGGTTCCATTCGCCACCTTTATGTTCCGTAATGAGGCAGATTATCGGTGGGAATCAGAAGCGCACTCCATCCAAATTGCACTCAAAGATGTCTTGGGAGACATTTCAGAATCGCTCAATGACAAGTACTTTCCTCGAAAGTATTCATCATACGAAGGAAGTGGAGTTTATTAGATTGAACAAAACAACATACGACGGTCCCAAAGACGAGGCGAAGTTTGCAGAGTTATCCAGTTTGCACCTCATTTGGTGGAGAATGAGGAACGATGACGCGGATGTTTCGAGAGGTTTGAAACCCGACATACGCCAATATCTCATTTCTCATAAATTTTCTCTATTCAGATGTTGTCAATGTGGCTCAATTATTAGAGCGAGATAACGAGTATACGCTCAACCGAGGGGACCACAACCAGATCATACCGGTGATGTAATCATCGTAACAACGATAACCAAATGGAGAAAGAAAAAATACTGGACAAAAGCGTAACCACTCCGTGGTAATCATGGCCATGAAAATAGAAGAAGCGAGCCTGGGGAGATTTTAAAAGAGGAGATTCAACAATGATAATGTGAAGACGCCAAAGACCAAAGAAAGAATCGGTTCTATGGAGAGAGAACGACCACCACCATCAGATGCTATAAATGCGAAAAGAGGGACATATCACCCAAACCGCCCACAACAGTTCAAGGTATGCTATAATTGTGGAAAGGAAGGACATATCGCCGAGATTGTACAAGAGCAAAACCAAGTCCAATGGGGATGGTGACTCAAAAGACCGTCCCCGTAAAAGTCAAAGTCAACGGCCTCGAAAGAGCGCTTTGTCGTGATCGGTCAAAATGCGAGGAACCCAAACGAGGTGATCACGGTAAAGCTAATCATAAATTCTTGCAAAGTTTATACCTTACTAGATACCGGCTACCCATTCATTTATCTCTCCCGCTTGTGCTCAACGCTTAAACTTGACTCCTGAGAAATTAGACTTTGATTTATCTGTGGAGACTCCATTAGAGAAACTTTCATTACATCCACTATTTATAAATCTTGTTTGATCCAAGTTGGCACCATCACATTACCTCGTCACCTTTATCTCTTTAAAGATACTTGCTTTTGATGTGATTTTAGGGATTGATTGGTTAACTACTCATCATGATAAAATTGATTATTTTCGTAAGGTTGTTAGTTTTCATATTCCTAACCAACCCGTTGTACGAATTCAAGCAACTAAACCACTAAAATCAATCACTGTCATATCAAGTCATAAAGCTATTCGTTTATTGAAAAACGGATGTCAAGCTTTCTTAGCCCATGTTATGGATTTGAATAAAGACACGCCGATTTGAATAATATTCCCGTTGTTAGTAAATTTCCGACGATTTCAAGAACTTCCCGCCTACCCCCGTAACGTGAAGTTGAATTCTTTATTGATCTTGAACCTCGCACAAAGCCCATTTCTAAAACCCCATATCGAATGGCTCCTATTGAACTTCAGAGTTAAAGGTCCAACTACAGTGAGTTGTTGGACATCGGCTTTCATTCGGCCCTAGTACATCTCCTCGGGGTGCTCCTATTTTATTTGTAAAGAAGAAAGACGGAGTATGCGACTTTGTATTGACTATCGAGAATTGAACCATGTCACTATCAAGAATAGGTATCCGCTACCTCGTATTGATGACCTGTTTGACCAAATTTCAAGGAGCACAATTCTTTTCAAAGATCGATCTTCATTCGATATCATCACCAAAGATTAGAATCGAGGATATTCCAAAGACCGCCTTCGTAACTCCTAGACGGCATTATGAATTTTAGTCATGTCTTTTGATCGACTAATGCTCCCGCGCTTTTCATGGATATGATGAACCGAATATTCAAGGAATATTTGATCATCGTTGTTGTTTTTATTGATGACATCCTCATTATATTCCAAAAGTCGTGAAGATCATGAGCACCATTTGAAGTCGGTACTCCAAAGGCTTCGTGAAAACAAGCTATATGCCAAGTTGAAGAAATGCGAGTTCGCTTTTGAGGAAGTAGCATTCCTTGGGCACGTGGTGTCAAAACATGGAGTATCTGTCACCCGGCCAAGATTGAAGCAATACAAAGTTGGGAGCAACCAAAGACTCAGAATCAAGTACGAGCTTTCGGGCCTAGCCGGTTATTATCGAGATTCGTGGAAGGATTTTCTCAATCGCTACCCCATTAACTCAACTCGACTCGAAAAGATACAAAATTTGTATGGAGCGAGGAATGCGAGAAAAGTTTTCAAGAGCTTAAGAGGAGACTCATTTCGCACTGCTCGACAATACCATCCGTTTCTTGATGGATTTGTTATTCTACAAATGATGCTTCTTCGCAAAGGGTTAGGATGTGTTCTCATGCAACATGGAAAAGTCATAGCCTATGCCTCATGACAACTTAAAGAATATGAGAGGAATTATCCTACTCATGATCTAGAGTCAAGCAAGCAAGCTTTTTTCGCTTAAAGATCCGGAGGCACTATCTATATGGGGAGAAAGTGGAGATATATTCGCACCATAAAAGCCTCAAATATTTCTTCACCCAAAAGGAACTCAACATACGCAAAACGACGCTGGCTCGAGTCCGTTAAAAAGATTATGACCACACCATTCATTCAATACCATCCTCGAAAAGCAAACGTGGTAGCCGACGCTGCTGAGTAGAAGATCATATGCAGAACGAAAAGCGATGATGTCAAGTATACGATAGAACCAACTTTAATCGATAAAGTTAAAGTTGCTCAAGCCACGCAATCTTGAAATGCGCGTATGAAGAAGAAAGTACAAGAAGGTGTATATTCTAGAAGCAAGAATCGATGAAGAAGGAATACTTAGAGTCCACCTGCACTTTGTGTTCTAACGATTCTCGATTTAAAGTACAAGATCATGATGGAGGCACACAATACACATTTGCATATCCATCTCGAAGTACCAAAATGTATCGTGATCTTCGACATACATTTTGGTGGAACAATATGAAGAGAGAGATTGCAAAGTTTATCTCGAGGTGTTTAACTTGTCAACGTAGTAAAGGCGAGCATCAAGTACCTAAGGGTCCGCTGCAACCACTTGAGATTCCAAATGGAAGTGGGAACATATTACCATGGATTTCAAGCATGGGTCTTCCCACGGCTTTCTCAAGGCATAGATGCGATATGGGTTATTGTTGATAGATTAACTAAGTCTCCGCCATTTCTTGCCGACACGGAGACTTATTCCTCGAACGCCTTGCTCATATGTATGTAAATGAGATTGTGAGATTGCATGGCATGCCAAGATCCATAGTTTTGGATCGTGACCCAAGATTCACTTCACGATTTTGGGGTTAGTTTGCAAAAAGCTATGGGCACGGATTTATTTATTCAGCCGCAAGATACCATCCTCAAACAGATTTTGACAATCGTAGAGGAGGACTATTCAAACTCTTGAAGATCTATTAAGACTCTGTGTCCTAGACTTCAAAGGAGTTGGGATAAGTATTTACCATCGGTGGAATTCTCCTACAACAACAGCTTATCGTGCAAGTATAGGGTAGCTCCATTCAAGCATTGTATGGAAGAAAGTGTCGCTTCTCCAGATATGTTGGGATGAGGTGGGTGAAGCAACATTGTTGGGACCAGAGTTAGTACGTATTATTACGTAAAAAGATCCAAATGATTCGACAACGATACAAACGGCACAAGATCGACAAAAGAGTTATGCGATCTTCATCGAAAGGACGTGGAATTTAGTATCGGGGATCATGTATTGTTGCATGTTGCCCCATGGAAGGGAGTTACAAGATTCGGGAAGAGAGGAAAGCTCAATCCACGATTTATCGGTCCATTTCGCATTCTCGAACCGAGTAGGAAATGTAGCCTATATAACTCGCTACATTCTCCAAGTATGTCTCGTGTTCATAATGTTTTTCATATATCTCGGTGCTTTCAGAATATGTGAAAGACCCAAACCACATTATCGAAGTTAGAACCGATGAGATAGTCAAGACTTAACGTATGAAGAGGTACCGCCAAGATCTTGGATAGAAGGAGCATGTCCTACGCACAAAGGTCATACCCCAAGTCAAAGTTTTGTGGAGGAACCATGCTATCGAGGAAATGACCGGGAGTTGGAAACGGAAATGAAAGCGCGAGGTATCCTCACCTTTTCAAACACTGTGTACGTGACGCCAATTTCGAGGATGAAATTTCATAAGGAGGGGAGGTCAGTAAGACCCCAACTTATTATTAAATGAAATTGAATTTCCTCTATTTATTATTTTGAAATAGTAAGGGTTGATTTGATTAATGTGGTTAGTTATGGGTAAAATGCGCAAATATTTCAAATAAGCAAGTGGTTATAAAATATTCATTTTTATCGAATAATATTCGCTTAGTCGTGGAATATTCTTACCGCTTGGGAATATTCGTATTTACCAGCAAAATTTTGTGTGGGCCCCATAACGGAAAAGCTATTGATGAAGAAAACGACAAATATAAGTTGTTTATAAATAATCTACAGAAGTTGTTACCAAGTAATACCGCTGAATACCCGGTGGTTAAAAACACAAGAAGACACCTAGATTGCACCAATTATTGATTCTTACGTAAGAAGGCACTACTCAATAATTGTTACAAGAATTATCGCTCAATATTTTATTTTATTGATTCAATAATTGCTACGCTGATATTTTATATTGTTGTTGTTTCAATAATTGTCACTACACAAGATTTTCCATTATCGATCAATAATTCATATTATTTGAATAATATTATTAGATAACATTATTGGCAATGTCTAGAAAGTTCTCGCTCTAAGGAGAGGTTTGGTCATCTAATCATGCACGCCAAGAAGGAGAAATCCTTATCGAAAGCCCCTCTTTCCTGAACTACCGGTCACAAGATTGCGATTCTCAGAATATTATTTGTGAATAATTAATTATTGATTTATATGATAAGAAAAATATTCATTTTATGTGGATATAGATGGAGAAAATTTTAAAGTGACAATTGTTGAAAAATTGATATTTTATCTTTTCTCGATAAATAATTCATTTAAATATATTATTATATTTTAATAATATAATAATGATGATATTTTTTACAATGAATGTGGGATATATGAGTATATGAGGAGGAGGAGGAGTATTTTTGTTACTAAAATTATTTAAAACATGTTAAACATGTTCGTGGACCCCATTTCTCGACCGAAATTTGATTATAAATTGTAAAATCGTCTGCTTGTGGATTTCTTACCAATTTCTCGCTTTGAATTTGGAAAACTTTCTTCCGCAAAGTTGTAGAGAATGGAATTTCCTATGGAAAGGACATAAGGTTTGAATTTTTCTCGATAAAAGGGCTATTTATTATGAATTATTGAAGTTCAAGTTCCGAATAATTAATTTTTGAAGTTTTAATTATTTTTTTAAGAAAAACATTTTTTTCATTGGGGGCCCACATGTGTGTGGTAAATGAGCTGAAATCAGATTTCTAAGATGGGCGTGAAAATTTTATAATTATATTAATATTTTATTAAATTTTCTACTTTGTGTTCTAAGCATTTTCCTATAAATAGGTGCTTAGGTTAGAATTGAAAATCACACCGTAAACTCAAGTTTTCTCTCTCTATATTATCGAGCGATTCTTGTGAGTATTTTGATACTTTGAGTGTTGCTATACTATAAGCAAGTTCCTTCAAAGACTATATCCCATATTCCAAATGTAAGTAAGTACTATTCTTTTCGAGGTAAGTGGATGTTATATTTTTTTTAAAAAATGATATTATTTCTTCTAATATCATTATGCCGGATTATTGGTAAGATTTTTCTTGTGAAATTCTTGTCTTTTAGTGTCGGGGTTACTATTCACGTATACGATACTATTCACGATACTATTCACTATTCACGTATACTTAACACTATTCACGTAAAAATTAAATTTTTGTTTTTCATGTCCAAAATATCTATTATGGATACTAGCTTTGATTGTATCCATGTTTTGATCATTCTTGAATTTTACTTCAGTATGATTATTAATGAAGTATTTTTGAACTCGGATTGTTTAAAGTACTTAATCCTTAATATTTGTTCTTTTGTTTCACCGGATTCGCTTTTTTTAAAATATTTTTCATCATCCTCACCCTAAATGATGATATTATCGAATATCTTTGGCCCAGTAGTGCAAAAGATGGTTGATTTTCCTATGAATATCTTTTTGGCCCAGAGTGCAAAAGATGTACAAAAAGTTGAGATGAATATGACTAATCGATGAATATCTTTGGCCTCAGAAGTAAAAGATGAATATTTGATTCAAGATGAATATCGATTGATGTTACAGGATAAAAATATTGATGATGGACTTTTAAATTCATAGATTATAGTAGATTTCATTCTCTACGTAACTCATCTATGAATTATTATTTCACCATGCTAATATTGATCCAAACTTGTTGTCTATTGTATTTTATCGATTTTTCCTCGTTGAAGACTAACGATAATTTGTTCTATATTATCTTAGTCATAATATTCTTTTTATCGGGCTAGTTGAGCTCACCCTTTTCCTTTTTGTTCCATTTTTCTTCTCGTGAGGCGAGAATGTAATGAGTTCTAGCTTGGGTGTGGAATGATGGTTCTAGAAAGTTGTTTTAGTAGTCCTCACCATTTTTGTAAAATAATGTATCAATAATTGTAATGAGGACTTATTTGGTGTGGATATTGTCTAGATGACAATATTTGTATTTAAACTCACGGGTGAATTCTATCGGGCCGGAGCAATTAACAATCAACCACAAGCCCCACCAAACACCTCGTTCAAGGATTTCAAGGCGGTGGGACTGCCAGAGTTTAAAGGTTCCATAAACCCAATCGAAGCTCAAACATGGGTTATGGAGATGGAGAAGGTGTTTGACGTCGCCAGAGTAAGGGAAGACCAGAAGACCGCATATGCAACATTCATGCTGAAGTCTGAAGCCAGCTATTGGTAGTAGGTAAACAAAGTACGAGGAGGAGAAGGTGTAATAACCTGGGAGAGATTCAAGGAGATGTTTTTCGAGATGTATTTTCTGACCAGTTTACAAAACCAAATGGAAGTTCAGTTTCTGGAATTGAAACAGGGGAGTATGTTCGTAGCAGACTATGCGGCAAGGTTCAACGAGTTGGCTAGGTTCGCCACATACCAAGTGCATACTGATGAGAGGAAGGAAAGACGTTTCGAACAGGGACTGAAGCCCTGGTTGTATAGCAAGGTGTCAATGTTCCAATTGAACACTTTTGCTGGAGTGTTAGAGAAAGCCATAATCACTGAAGGTGGTAGCGATGCGGTAACTAAATATAATCAGGATCAGAAGAAGAAAAAGAGTGAAAATGAAGGAACTAACAAGACTGGTGGAGGTAGCACGGGATGTAGTAATAATCAGAAGAGGAAGTGGTCTGATAACTCGTCAGTTGGAAGTCAACAAGGAGGGTAGAAGAAGAAGATCGAAGCATGCCCAACCTGCGGAAAAGCTCATCTGGGAGTTTGCATGAAGAAAAAATGAGTGTGCTACAATTATGGTCAGGAAGGCCACATAGCACCTAACTGTCCTAACCCAAAGAAGGGTGCCTGCTTCACTTGTGGCTCAAAGGATCATCTTGCAAGGGATTGTCCTAAGAAGGGATCTGGAGGAATGAGGATCGGGGAGGAATAGAGGAAACATGGTGGAAGCACTCGACTATCGCAGGACCAATCGCAACCAACCAATCCAAATCGCCATGAACATTCAACATGACAATCTGAGGATGCGGTCACGATCTCGCGATGTGGTGTCAGGTATCATTCTGATCAATAAAGTTAGTGCTTATGTATTATTTGATTCGGGTGCTACTTGTTCATTTATATTTGATGACTTTGCTAAGAACTTAGAATTGTTTAAGGACGAGTTAGAATACCCCATGAACATAGAAATTGCGAATAGAGAAATAATCCTTGTTAAGTATATGCATAAGAATTGTAGAGTGGATATTAAGGGTAATATCATGAATGTAGATCTTATCCCTATTCGACTTGGAGAATTCGACGTTATTTTGGGTATGGACTGGTTATCCAATTATGGGGCGGTAATTGACTGCCAGAAGAAGCATATTAACCTTATGACTCCGTCAAAAGTTGTGTTTTATAGCAGCAAGTCGCCTAGACAAGCGAGTTGTCTGACGATGATGCATGCCAGGAGGTTGTTAAGGCAAGGCTGTGTAGGATATCTAGCTTACATAGTCAATAGTCGTAAAGAGAATCCAAAAATAGAGGAGATACCAGTAGTGAGAGATTTCATAGACGTATTTTCGGATGATTTGCCAGGACTTCCTCCAGATAGAGCAGTTGAATTTGTGATCGATTTGGCTCCAGGAATGGCCCCAATATCGAAGGCACCATACCGAATGGCACCGGTAGAGATGAAAGAACTGATGGTCCAACTACAAGAATTACTGGACAAGAAGTATATCCAACCAAGCGTATCATCGTGGGGAGCGTCGGTTTTATTTGTGAAGAAGAAGGATGGGACAATGCGGCTTTGCATCGACATTATCGCGAATCGATGACCTATTCGATCAGTTAAAGGGAGCAAGATACTTTTTAAAGATAGACTTGAGGAGTGGTTATCATCAACTAAAGGTGAGACCAGAGGATGTACCAAAGACAGCGTTTAGAACACGATATGGTCACTATGAATTTTTAGTAATGTCATTTGGTCTAACAAATGCTCCTGCAGCATTTATGGGCTTAATGAATGGAGTGTTCAAGCCGTTTTTGGACAAATTTGTAGTGGTATTTATAGATGATATTTTGGTATATTCAAAAACCAAGGAAGAACATGAAGAGCATTTGAGGGTGACATTAGAGACATTGAGAAGAGAGAAGTTATATGCTAAGTTTTCAAAATGTGAATTCAGGATTGAAAGAGTACAATTTCTTGGACATGTGATCGATAGGGACGGAATTTCGGTGGATCCCTCCAAAGTCGAAGCTGTGATTAATCGGGATCACCAAGATGATCTTAAGTAGTAAGAAGTTTTCTTGGATTGGCAGGTTATTATAGAAGATTCATTCAGGATTTTTCCAAGATCGCGACTCCGTTAACGAATTTGACTAGAAAATCGGTGAAATTTGTTTGGGCGGAGAAGTGTGAGGAAAGCTTTCAAGAATTAAAGAAGAGGTTGAGTTCAGCACCTGTGTTATCTCTTCCGGATAATACAAGAAATTTTGTGGTTTATAGTGATGCATCGTATAAAGGACTTGGTTGTGTGCTTATGCAAAACGGCAGAGTCATTGCGTATGCGTCACGACAACTGAAAGATTATGAGAAGGGGTATCCAACCCATGACTTGGAGTTAGCTGCAGTGGTTTTTGCTTTGAAAATCTGGAGGCACTATCTCTATGGGGAGAAGTGTGAAATATATACAGACCACAAGAGTTTGGAATATATTTTTACACAAAAAGACTTGAACATGCGCCAAAGACGGTGGTTGGAGTTAATTAAGGACTACGATTGTGAGATTCTATACCATCCGGGTAAGGCAAATGTGGTTACCAATGCCTTAAGTTAAAAGGGTCAGGAGAAACGGATGATCTTGACCGATCAGGAGGAGTTAATTTCAGCAATGGAAAAGTTGGAATTGGAAATGAAGTGTCCTATGGAGATTAATGAGAAGCTGTTTCAGATACAATCTGGTATAACTCTACTAGACAAGGTTAAGGAGGCTCAACTTCAGGATGACGAATGTAAAACGGTGAAAAAGAAGATATCCGAAGGAACCGAATCAAGATTCAAGATTGATAAGGACGAAATACTGAGATTTGAGAGCAGAATTTGGCTACCGCCAGTACCAGAGATTAAGGAAGAAATTTTGAACGAGGCTCATAACTCACGATATTCGATTCACCTTGGTAGTACCAAGATGTACCAAGATCTTCGACAACATTTCTGGTGGCCAAATTTGAAACGAAAGGTTGCAGAATGTGTTGCCAAGTGCCTGACATGTCAGAAAGTGAAAGCAGAACATCAGAGAACGAGTGGGTTACTACAACCTTTAGAAATTCTAGAATGAAAATGGGAACATATTACGATGGATTTCGTGGTTGGCCTACCGACAACTCAGAAAGGCTACGACACAGTATGGGTTATTGTTGACCGATTGACAAAATCTGCACACTTCCTTCCGATCAAAATCAGATTCAACTTAGATCAGTTGGCAAGGTTATATGTGAAAGAGATTGTTTTAAGGCACGGAGTCCCGGTGTCAATTGTCTAAGATAGAGATCCGCTCTTTACGTCGAACTTCTGGAAACGTCTACAGGAATGCATGGGTAAATAGTTGCGAATGAGCACAACATATCACCCATAGACAGATGGACAGAGTGAAAGAACAATTCAGACATTAGAAGACATGTTAAGAGCTTGTATAATGGACTTTAAAGGAAATTGGGATGACCATCTACCGCTCGTAGAGTTCAGCTACAACAACAATTACCACGCTAGTATTGGCATGCCGCCTTATGAAGCGTTATACGGCAGAAAGTGTAAAACTCCGCTATACTGGGATGAAGTTGGCGAAAGATAATTACTAGGCCCGGAATTGGTACAACAAACAGCAGAAATAGTTAAAGTGATCTGAACAAGATTGATAGCAGCCCAAGATAGACAGAAGAAATACGCCGATCCACACCGTAAGAATGTTGAGTTTGAATCGGGAAGTTATGTGTTCTTAAAGGTCTCTCCCTGGAAGGGAAAGATCAGGTTCGGCTGCACAAATATTATCTATCTATCTACCCATAATAAATGCAAACCATGCAATAAATAGAAATAAATCCTCTCCTTAAGGAGTTACATTATCTGAATTAAATACATAAATCCCAGGTCATACTAACCTTAAATCTCAAATGCGGAAATATAAACAAATAATAGTCTTACACAACATTAACATAAGTCTGAAACATAAATACATAATCACATAAACAACAAGTCTTCCTCATTTGTTAACCTTTCCCTTGCCTTTACTAGTGGAATGCTTGTCTGATCTTTCGTTCTTAACTGTAATGTTATTATTACGCAATAGTGAGCACGATTGCCCACAAGTATAACAATATAACAAAGAAATAATAACATGAGAATAAATCAAAGGCTTCTAAAACATGAAAACTCAGCTTTTGAATCAAGAATGAATAACAAGAAACAAAAAAACTTCTGAGGGTCATAAGACCTTGAACTATGTCCTAGGTTGTCAAGTGTTTATACTTGAAACCTTTAATGATCATAAGACTATGGACTCTTCTTCTCGTACTTAGGGGATCAAATTTCTTAGTACCATCTTCGTACACAATATCTTAACGTTAAAGCGTAAATAATCCCCTATTAAAGGGTTGTTCATCTCAGTTTGACATCGAGTCCGTACCCAAAGGAAGTTTGGTTTGGATAAGCTCAATAAAAGTTCTAGAATTTATAACACTCATCAACTATGGACTAGTCGAATCAATAAGGGTTCGCTAGTCTTACAAGGTTCAACAATAATTGATATTCAATTTGAATAATAAAATTCAAGATGTATACAATCGAATAAATATTGTATAACAGGAATCGTGCTTTTAAAGAATGATAAGATCTAATATGAAATCTTGACTTGAACAATAATAAACAAGATAGAATAATGAACTTGCTTTATGTAAAGAATCAAGGTTTAGGAACTTGCCTCATGTGTAGGCTAAACGAATACTACTTCCGTTCACCATAAGTCCTACACACATACCATATGTATTCACGACATTCATTAATTACATTTTCACTTAATTATTTAATGTAAACTCCACTTTATTTAACAAATCATTACCCTTCTAATTTAATTACTTAATTAAATTAGAATATTTTCATTCCCTTACTATTATTACACTCGAATAAATTATTTCATAATAATTTCCATCGAATATTTATTTTATTCCATAAATATTTCAACTAAAATATTTATTTATTTTATAAATATTTTAATAATAATTTTCATCGAATATTTATTTTACTCCATCAATATCTCAATTAAAATATTTATTTTATCAAGATTCGTTGGACCCTTTGAAGTTCTGAGAAGGGTTGGAGAAGTTTCTTATGAGGTAGCCTTACCTCCAACTCTAGAGAATGTCCACAACGTTTTCCATGTCTCAGTTCTACGACCTTACAAACCCGATAAAAAGCATGGGATTGAATATGAACCCCTACATTTTGACAAAGGCTTATCTTATAAAGAAATTCCTGTTCAGATTGTCGATCGAAAAGAGCAAGTTCTAAGAAATAAAGTAATACCTTCTGTTAAGGTAATTTGGAGGAACCACAACACTGAAGAAGCAACTTGGAAACTCGAAGAGAATATGATGAAGAATTATCCTCATTTATTTACTTAGATTATAAGCGATTCTGGGGACAGAATCTTTGTAAGGGGGGAGAATGTAACGGGACGAATTTTTTAAGTTGTGATTTTGAGGGCAGAATCCTTTTAAGGGGGGAAAGATGTGACAACCGAGATTTTTGTAATTTAATTTTAAATATTTATTGAATTGAATAAATATTTTTCGATGAATTAATTATTAGATTAAATAATTAATTGATGAAATTGTGGTAGATTAATTTAATTATATGTGTTATATTTATTAAATTAATGTGGAGAATTTTTATTATTCGAAGTATGTAATTATGTGAGCTTATTGAATTAAATAAAATATTTAATAAGCATAATGTTATTTTAATTAATTAAGTAATTAATTAGAGAAGTAATAATTTGACATAATTAATGAGAAATTTAATTATGTGACTATATGAATTAAATGAGAAATTATTATATTTTATTAAATAAAACTAAAATAGGATATTTTGTGTAATTGGGTGTGACATAATTTAAACTATAGTATAAGAGATTTATAAAATTAAATGGGAATAAGCCTTTTAAGGCTAGCCAAACGGAGCCCTAATGGGAGTTGGGAGCAGTTAACCCATGATGAGTAACTGAACTGCACAACGCGTCAGTTCTTATTTTTTTTATATACGTCTTCTTCCTTCTTTTATTTTCTAAGTTTGGCAAAGCAAATCACAGAGGGAGGTTGAGGGAATTTGTGAGTTGTGTGATTGAAGAATTAATTGAGAAGGGTTTCATCTCTACACTCTACGCTTTGGGTAATCTCTTCAGCCCAGTTTTATTTACGTTGTTAAAATTTTCATGAATATGGCTCTCAAATTTCTGTAAAATCTCTGTAGTTGGAGATTGTATTGAGTATGTGGATATATATGTGATCTTATGTCATGATAGCATGTTTTACTATATATATTGTATGATCCCATATTATCAGTTTCATAAAATATGTCGTATATAATTGCTTCAAAATTACAGAGTGTAGAATTATGGCCATATGGCCCTTACGCACAAATTTAATGCGTCAATCATATATTATCTCCTAAATTTTTATGCTTGTATATATTATGTATGTAAATACGAAGAAAAAAAACTTCAAATGGATGGATTTGGTGTTATAACGAATCCGTAGTGTTAATTTTATGTTTTATTTTCAAAACCTTCAAGAACATCAAGAATAGTGAAATTATATGTGTTGATTTCGTAAATTATATGTTTTAACTTGTTAAAATCATGTTAGAAAGGTTGGGTAATGATCATATATGAATTATAGTATTTGGGCATGCTTAAATTAATATATGGACAAGAAAATTGGAAGTTATGACCATGTTCTCTGTGTTCTTCACAAAAACATATGGGTGAACTTGGGAGATTTTTTTTTTGCCCAACCTTGTTACGTGTGTGAATTACAGAAGCTATGACTCGAGTGCAGGTAACCCACCCTAAGTGGTGTTACCAAACTAAATTACCCCACCTCGACGGGAAAAACAAAAAAAATAAAAAATTAAATAATAATAATTAATTAAAATATTTATCAAATAAAATAAATATTTTAATTGAGATATTTATGGATTAAAAGAAATATTCGATGGAAATTATTATTAAAATATTTATAAAATAAAATAAATATTTTAATTGAGATATTGATGGAGTAAAATAAATATTCGATGAAAAATATTATTAAAATATTTATAAAATAAAATAAATATTTTAATTGAGATATTTATGGAATAAAATTAATATTCGATGGAATTATTATTAAAATATTTATAAAATAAAATAAATATTTTAATTGAGATATTGATGGAATAGAATAAATATTCGATGGAAATTATTATTAAAATATTTATAAAATAAAATAAATATTTTAATTGAGATATTGATGGAGTAAAATAAATATTCGATGAAAATTATTATTAAAATATTTATAAAATAAATAAAATTTTAATTGAAATATTTATGGAATAAAATAAATATTCGATGGAAATTATTATGAAATAATTTATTCGAGTGTAATAATAGTAAGGGAATGAAAATATTCTAATTTAATTAAGTAATTAAATTAGAAGGGTAATGATTTGTTAAATAAAGTGGAGTTTACATTAAATAATTAAGTGAAAATGTAACTAATGAATGTCGTGAATACATATGGTATGTGTGTAGGACTTGTGGTGAACGAAAGTAGTAATTGTTTAGCCTACACACGAGGCAAGTTCCTAAACCTTGATTCTTTACATAAAGCAAGTTCATTATTCTATCTTTTTTATTATTGTTCAAGTCAAGATTTCATATTAGATCTTATCATTCTTTAAAAGCACGATTCCTATTATACAATATTTATTCGATTTTATACATCTTGAATTTTATTATTCAATTTGAATATCAATTATTGTTGAACCTTGTAAGACTAGCGAACCCTTATTGATTCGACTAGTCCATAGTTGATGAGTGTTATAAATTCTAGAACTTCTATTGAGCTTATCCAAACCAAACTTCCTTTGGTGCGGACTCCGAGGTCAAACTGAGATGAACAACCCTTTAATAGGGGATTATTTATGCTTAGCGTTAAGATATTGTGCACAGTATGGAACTAAGGGCTGAGCCCCCTAAGTACGAGAAGAAGAGTCCATAGTCTTATGACTGTTAAAGGTTTCAAGTATAAACACTTGACAACCTAGGACATAGTTCAAGGTCTTATGACCCTCAGAAGTTCTTTTGTTTCTTGTTATTCATTCTTGATTCAAAAGTTGAGTTTTCATGTTTCAGAAGCCTTTGATTTATTCGCATGTTATTATTTCTTTGTTACATTGTTATACTTGTGGGAAATCGTGCTCACTCTTGCGTAATAATTACATTGTAGTTAAGAACGAAAGATCAGACGAGCCTTCTACTAGCAAAGGCAAGGGAAAGGTTAACAAATGAGGAAGACTTGTTGTTTATGTGATTATGTATTTATGTTTCAGACTTATGTTAATGTTGTGTAAGACGATTATTTGTTTATATTTCTGTATTTGAGATTTAAGGTTAGAATAACCTGGGATTTATGTATTTAATTCAGATGATGTAACTCCTTATGGAGAGGATTTATTTCTATCTATTGCATGGTTTGCATTTATTATGGGTAGATAGATAGATGATATTTGTGCAGTGAACACCAAATCCCGTGGAATTGAAGTACCCGGATTTGGGGGTGTCACAGTCCACACGTATTTCACCATCTTCCTTGTCAAATTAGTCAATGGAGTAGCTATCTTAGAAAACTTCTGGATGAATCTTCGATAGTATCCCGCTAACTCGTGGAAACTCTGTAACGACCGAGAAATTCGGATCCTTTGTAAAATAATTTTATTTAATAAATAATGAATAAAAGTATATTAGTTGTTATTATTGCGTGTTAGTAAGATGAATGTTGTTCTACAACCTAGAAACGTCGTAACTTAGTAGTATTTTAACTACGTGAGAGAATTAAAGTGTTTGAATTTCCAAGATGAAAATAAAAGTTTTCTGAGAAATTTTTTGAAAAATAATATTCATCGATTTCTGCTCGGGAATTATTTTTGAACTTCCGAAAAATACTACATAATGATAGAATATCTAAGTTGGATTATGTAATAATAATTCAAGTATGGAAAATGTAATTTTTCACATGCGAACGTAATTCGAGAATGTTAGGGAAAATAAAGCGTTAGGAGCTAATGTGATGATCGTATGATACGTATGTATTGTATGAGGTAAAGAATATGAGTATGATACGATGTATTATACGAGTATGTATGAAGGATTGAATATTGTATATTATGAATGAGTATACGAGTTAGAATACGAAAATAATACGTAAACAATACATTATAAGGCTTTAAGCCAAATAAATTGGAATTGTAGAATTGTGTAATAATTTGTAGAGTCCAATGGAATTGAATGAGAAAGCCCAAGTGTTTGTTAAATGTGAAGCCCAAGTAAGTTATTAATGCAAGCCCAAAGCTTAAGTTAAACAAATTAAACCTAAGCCCAAGCTATGATCCATTGGATTAAGGTGATCTATGGGGCAACCCATGATCATGTGGTTATTCTTGATGATCAAGATACTTAAGTGATGACTAAGATATTAGTGTGGTGAGAAAGTTTACTTAGTTGATAGGTAATGAATAGTATTGAGGTTATTAAGGAGGTGGGATGTGGCTTTTGTCCATAATGCCCTCACTTTAGTTTTCCTATAAATAGAAAGCTAGGATTTCATTTGTTGCTTGTTCTTTTTCATCCAACACTTTTCTACTTATTGGTTAGTGAGATTAAGTAAGAATAAGTTAAACCTTCATTGTTAGAAAAGAAGAAGAAAAGCTAGTTCAACAAGGGTAAGCCTCTCATGTCATTAGTCTTCCATCTCTACCATTGTAGGTTGATAAGAGAAGTGTGGATTAAGGGACATGTATGTTAAGAAATGTTATAAATGAATAAAATAAGGACTTAAGTCCTAAATAAGCCGAGAATAAGTACTTTGTTTATGGATAAGCTATGAACTAAGGAAGAACTTGTAAGTCTTGTAACATGTTTACATGATTGAAATTATATGCTAATAAGATGTAAGAATAATGGTTAAAGGACTTAAACTATCATAAGTCATGAGAATTGAAACTATAAGTAGTTTATACTTTGATAAGTTATAAACTCATGAAGAATAAGTCCTAACTTATAATGAAAATAAGTTGATGTAATGTGTAGGTTAAGATTTCAATATGATGAACATAATCCATTTGAAATAATAATCAAATCATAAGTAACGAAGTTATGCCGAAATTCTCACGATTGGACGATAATCATCGAATTCGTGAAATTCTCGGATTAGAGGTCGAATTTTAATTTTGAGCTCAAAAATGTTGGTTTTCAATGGGAACAAGTTTTATTTGGCATTATAGAGTTGCGAACTCGAAAATGACCGAATTCTGACTTAGAACGAAGAAACGAGCGTTGAACGTTCACGAACATTTATCATTTTCGTTAAAAATGAACTAATAGGTGAATTTCGAGTTAAGGAAGTTAAAAATGTAAAATTCTTGAATGAACACGTAAAGTATGTGATTTGTGAGCTAATGGCTTTTGAACGAGCCAATTCGGACTTAAAATGATCAAATTTGGAGTCCCGAAGTTCGTTAATGCAAATAAAGCGTCAACTATCGGTGCACGGTGGTGTGGCGCATTGCACAAATTTCAAGGCCAATGTGTGGCACTGCAGTGCCATGCATAGTGTCTTGACCTACTGGAAAGTGGTGCTGTAACGCGAGTCTCAGTACTGAGAATGGCGCCGCAATGCCAAGGGATGATGAGAGGTATCTCTTGAAACTTCATGTGCATGGCCATATTCTAGGGGTTTGGTCAGTGAAGAGGGTTTGAATGTATAGAATGAATGGTAAGTGTTTAACAAATGAAGTAAAGCTTAATTATAGCATTTTAAGGCATTGTGAAACCTTAATTATGATACATAAAAGTTGAAGATAAGTAATCAAACATGAACGTAAGAACAATGTGAACTATATTGGAAAGCCGGAACCTATAAATAACAAGTCTAATATATGATTAGATTGAGAAGAAGGGTAAGATTCATTAAGAATCATGTATGTCTATTCATAACCTAATGTGTTATATGATGTGATCATCTACTGTAGAGACCTTAAAGACTTAAAGTGAACGTATAATAACAGTAGCAAACGCTGAAGGCAAGTATTCTAACGCTTGTCTATGTTCAATCTAGACAAACTTTGTGGTTTATGTATTCTTACGCATGAATTATTGTATGATAAAGTCAAAGCCAATACTTTCGACTAAACTTATGATATGTTGGATTTCTTATAATCTATCAAAGTATGGTCAATGTTTTACCAAGTTATATTGGTGTGGTTTTCAAATGAAGACTTAGTATTCTAAAATGTTTTGTCGTCAAACGACAGGCACGTGAGGTTGCCACAACTTAAATGTACATATGTTTAATGAATGTAGTGTTGATCAACATAGAGTACTATAGGCTGATCACCTAGACGTGCTCGTAAGAAATGTCGGACTTACGGACTTAGTGACGGGATGTCCTTTTCAAAGAAAGTATAAAATGATCAAGGTCTTGAACTGGAATTGATGTTTTACTGAATATTATTATTGTAAAACATTTTAAAGAAAAGAGAAGTGCTATTTTGAATTATCGATAGTACTTCATAACTATTGTTTAGTTATTGAAGATATATGAATTGTATGATTCAAGCATATTGTTAATAGAATTGTTGTAATTGCTGAGCTAGTCATACTCACTCTTGCTTGAACTATATGAACGCAGCTAAGACTGAACGGACCGAAGGATCCGACAAGAATAAAGGAAAGGCAAAGACGAACCTATAGATTCACTTATGTAATAGTATAGGTTTGTAATGATAATATTTGATATTATGAAAAGAACAAATGTAACGGTTATAAAGAACCTGGGGAATGGTAATATTGATTTGATATATAAGACATATTAATTCTTTTGAGGCTTTTTGATTGAATGTTTGTGTGAACTGTAGCACCGTGGAGCACCATCTGTCGGGTTGGAAGATACCCGGATTTGGGGTAGTCACAAACTTCACACCTCAGTCGGCGTTTTAGGTTGGTCCCAATTCATCACGGCTTCCACTTTCGCTGGATCTACTAAAATCCCCTCATGGTCAATAACATGACCTAAAAACTAAACCCTTTCTAGCCCAAATTCACACTTAGTGAACTTTGCATATAACTTCTCCTTCCTTAGTGCTTTCAACACTATTCTTAAATGTTCAGCATGATCTTCTGGCATCTTAGAATAGACTAGAATATCATCAGAAAACACTACGATGAACTTGTCCAAATATTATTTGAACACTCTATTCATCATATCCATAAATGCAGTTGGTGCATTAGTCAACCCAAATGACATCACTAAAAACTCGTAATGACCATAACGAGTTCTGAATGCCGCCTTTGATACATACCCCGTCCTCAAATCTATTTTAGAAAAATACTTTTCCCCTTTCAACTGATCAAAGAGATCATCGATCCTGGGAAATGGGTATTTATTCTTTATCGTTAACTTGTTCAACTCTCGATAGTCGATACAAAGTCTTAAGGATCCGTCCTTCTTCTTTACAAATAATACCGGTGCTCCCCACGGTGAAACACTCGGTTGAATGTACTTTCTATCCAACAGTTCTTGTAACTGAACCATTAGCTCCATCATCTCCACTAGCGCCATACGATATAGTGCCCTCGAAACTGGTGCCGCTCCTGGCACAATGTCTATTACGAATTTGGTCTCCCTATTCGGTGGAAGACCCGATAATTCACTTAAAAATACATCTATGAATTCTTTAACTATAGGTATTTTTTCCATGGTTGCTTCCACTCTCTGGGTATCAACAACATGGCACAAATAACCTACACATCTCTTCCTCAATAATT
Source organism: Panax ginseng (assembly GCA_020205605.1). Classification (NCBI taxonomy): domain Eukaryota; kingdom Viridiplantae; phylum Streptophyta; class Magnoliopsida; order Apiales; family Araliaceae; genus Panax; species Panax ginseng. Next base: position 111,317,047 of record CM035129.1, read on the forward strand.
TCCTAGTTTGTGTCATAGTAAGACAACACGAATGCCCCGACGATCTATTACCGTAAAATACTACATTAGGCTGTCTTAATGTCCTAATGTTTACATACTTCTTTTGACAATCTATAATTGCACCATGGTTAAACAACCAATCCATCTCGAGAATTACATCGAATTCTCCCAACTTTATCGGTATTAAATCTACCGATAATTTACAACCTCTTATATCTACACAACAACTCCTATGAATATCTTTAATAGGAATTATTTCTTCGTTTGCTACCTTGATATTCAAAGGTACAGAAAATCTTTCGGGAAGTAATCCTAATCATCTAGCAAAATCACATGCTATAAACGAATAAGTAGCACCCAAATCAAACAACACATAAGCATTTATATCGTTGATCGGGATAATACCTGCAACTACATCCCCTGATGCCACTGCATCTTAGACAGTCATATTAAAGGTGCGGGCCATCGGCCTACCCGGCTACGCTGGACCACAAATAGCTAACTTACTGCTATTAGCGCCCTTATTCCCGTCTGTCCCATTCTTTGGGCATTTCTTTACTATGTGGTCAGTTGGCCCACATACAAAGCTTCCATAATTTTTCTTTGGACTTGGACAGTTAGGAAAAATGTCCCCTTCCTGTCCACAGTTGTAACATATGGCTTTCCCCTTGAGATAGACTCCTAAATGAGTCTTCCCATAGATCTTGCATGCCTCCATCCTTCTCTTAGGATCCTCATGCTTCACTCCGGTATTCCCAGAGTTAAACCCCTTTCTCTTCTGACCTTCGCCACTCCCGCTGGCTCCTTCGATCTTCACTCCCCCATCCACCTTATTCTTGTTCTTCTTCTCCTTGTGGTACTGGCTTAAAGCCTTATTCCCACCTTCGGTAATTATTGCCTTCTCTAGTATGGTCCTAAAAGAAGTACTTTGGAACATCGATATTCGGCTATAGAGCCAGAGTTTCAAGCCCTGCTCAAACTTTTTAGCCTTTCTCACCTTAGTGTCCACCTGATGTGGAGAAATCTCGTCGGTTCATTGAACTTGGCAGCGCATTAGGGAACCGTCATCTCCCCTTGTTTTAATTCCAGAAACCACATTTCCATCCTCCTTTGCATACTTGTGGGAAAGTAGTTCCCGAAGAAAATCTCCTTAAACCGCACCCACGTAAGGTTCTCTATACCAACCCTAACCTGATTTGCCTCCCACCAAAAGTTGGCCTCTCCCTTCATCATGTAGGTTGCAAAAGCAACCTTCTGCCCCTCGTCGACATTTGCAATGATAAATGCCTTTTCTATCTCCTTCACCCATGTTTGGGCATCTATGGGGTCCATAGTTCCTTTGAACTCCGACGGACCGACACTCTTAAAATCCTTAAAAGTAGTAGCTCGTAGTACTGCAGGATTCACGGGTATATTAGCCCCATTTCTATTAAAAGTGGTCGTTAACAAGTTAACAAACTCTTGCATTGGGTTAACCATACCTCCTTCCAGTTGGTTAACATTAGTATCTTGATTTCGTTGTCTTCTTCTTGGCGGCATTTTACTGTTAAGATAAACAACACATCATTATTACTCTCTTCTTATTAGTTAGTTATTATTTATGATTAAACAGTAACTTCAACTTATTACACAATATGTTCCATAAAAAGGCTTATATTGATTTGCTTCTTATAGTATAATACTACATCGTTCACATTACACAGCCTAAGCTGATTATATTACTATCCCGCAATTGCTTTCCAAAAATTAGGATTTACAAAAGACTACCCTTTGATATACAAAAGAGGGTTTTATGTCACTACTAGATACATCATATTTACATATCTAACTCTATTCTAGCTAATACTAGGTTACATCTACCATATGGCATCCTTAAAATTTGTATTGGCAAGACCGGTTATAACATCTCGGCTCATAGTATGTCGAGTCTGCCCTGCTTCTATCAGATACCCAACTACTTGCTGCTGAAAATCCGCATGAGAACTCCTATATATATAGGACATCCTCCCAATCTTCGGTTTCTTGGTCTTTAGCTCCTGCCTGAGCTTAAAGACCTCTTGTTTCAACTTGTGGACCTTGCCCTTCGCCAAAACTCGTTCATCATGCTCCTCCTCCCACATCGTCTCCATACTTGTCTTATCTTCCAAGACAACATGAAGCTCCTCATTCAGCTCTTTAACCTCCTTACAATACTGGATATTTCTATCCAATACTGTCATAAATAGTGCTCTCATCGACTCTCCCAGAGTCATCTTTTGCTCAGGTGCTATGGTGTTAAATGACACCACCTCCACCTCCTCTTCAGACATGCCATCAAACATAGACATTAAGTCTAGGTTCTCCGAGTCTTCAGACTCAATAACTACCACTCCAGGCTCTTCTGCTATAGGGTTTGGTGGGATCTCTATTTGATTTACCAACTCCTCACTTACTACATGTATATCCCTATACATTTTGTTTTCTCTTGACATCTACAACAAAATAATTTAGTTTAATTAGTACACATCAGTAGATTAATATAAACACATATCATGTATAATGCATTTTTAGGGTTAATTTCATCTTTTTCTTTAACTCTTATTATGGTTATGACTTAAGGTTTTAATCCCCCCTTAAGTTTATAACCTAATGCTTTGATACCAACCTGTGACGCCCCCAAATTCGGGTATCTTCCAATTCAACATATGGTGCTACACGGTGCTACAGTTCTACATACATTCAATTGAAATTCCTCAAAAGAACGAATATGTCTTATATATATATTCCAAACAATATTACCATTCCCTAGGTTCTTAATGACCATTACATTTGTTCTTGTCATAATATCAAATAATAACAACATCCACCTATGCTATTACAAAGGTAATCTATAGATTTGCCTTAGCCTTCCCTTTATCTTTACTGGATCCTTCGGTCCGTTCGGTCTTAGCTGCATTCATATGGTTCAAGCAAGAGTAAGCATAACTAGCTCAGCAAGTGTGACAATTCCATTTAAATAACATACTTGAATCATACAAATCATATATCTTCAATAACTGAACAATAGTTATGAAATACTATCAATAATTCAAAATAGCACTTCACTTTTCTTAAAACATTTTACAATGAACAACATTCAGTAAAACATCAATTTCGGTCCAAGACCTTGAACATTTCATACTTTCTTTAAAAAGGAGAACTTGGCACTAAGCACGTCTAGGTGATCAGCCTATACTACTCTATGTTGTACAACACTACTTTCTTTAAACGTATATACGTTTAAGTTGTGGCAACCTCACGTGCCTGTTGTTTGATGACAAAACATTTGTTTAGCATACTCAGTCTTCATTTGAAAACCATACCAACATAGTTTGGCAAAACTTTACAACATTGAAAATAGTTTGATAGATATAAGAAATCCATAAAACATCTTAAGTCTAGTCGAAGAAATTGGCTTCGACTTCATCATACATCAATTCATGCGTAAGAAACATGAATCACAAAGCTTGTCCAGATTGAACATAGACAAGGGTTAGAACACTTGCCTTTAGCATCTGCTATGGTTAATATACTTTTTCTTTGAATCTTTAAGGTCTCTACAATACATAACAACATAACATACTACATTAGGTCATGAACAAGCATGCATAGTTCTTAATGTATCTTAACCTTCTTCTCAATCTAATTGGTCCTTAGATTGTTTAACATTGGTTCAAGTTTATCACATTACCTTGTTCTTATGTTCACATGCGAGTGACTTGTCTTTAACCTTTAGTGTATTACTTAAGGTTTACAACATCCTAATTGATGTTACATTAAGTTAATTAAGGAAATTTAATTTAACCTAATCACTTTACTTTCTTTCTTTACTTATAAGCCTTGATTACTATCATCCTTCTAGTGCTTGCACTGCGGCGCCAGCTTCCCTTCTCCATGTCAAGGCTGCTATTTCTCTCTTCGATTGGTGAGGTCCCGACTTCATTGCTGACGCGAGTCTTAGTTCATTTAATGCGTATTGCTGTGCAAAACTTCCGTAACTCAAGGACATGTTTTGTGCTGTGGCACCACTTATTGTGCCTTGGTTGGCGCCGCGGCGCCGGCCCTCTGTACCAGACAAACTTGACAGATTTTCTACTTTGCGAATTTCCCAGACTCCTATTTTATTCGTTTTAAGTCCGAATTGGCTCGTTCAAAAGCTTTTAGCTCACAAATCACATACTCTAAGTCTTCATGCAAGAATTTTACATTTTCGAATCTGTTAACTCAGAATTCACCTTTTAGTTCATTTTTAATGAAAACGATAAACGTTCGTGAACGTTCAACGCTCGTTTCTTCGTTCTAAGTCAGAATTTGGTCATTTTTGAGTCCACAACTCTAGAATGCCAAATGAGACTATTCTCCATCGAAAACCCATGTTTCTGAGTTCAATGTCAAAATTTGACTTCCATTCCGAGAATTTTATGATTTCAACGATTAACATCTAATCTCGTAAATTCTGCCATAACTTCGTTACTAGAGATTTTTACATCGTTTCAAATGGATTCATTCCATCATACTAACATGTATAATTTAAGCCTACAAGTGATAGTTTTAAACTTGTCCATCAATGACAACATAATACAATTCTTCCATGAATTTCAATGGTCAAAAGCTTTTATACTTTGGATTTCACTTCATATGGTTTATTAAAGTTTAAGTTCTTTAACAACCATCCTTGCTCCTTCTTATCATATATACTCCATCAATCCTCACTTATCTAACAAACTACAATTGAAGAGAGGAAGATTAATGGTCAAGAGGCTTACCCTTGATCATTACTTGATTCTTCCTTGTTCTTCCTTCTTCTTCTATGAAAGACTAACTTTTCTAACTTTTTCTCTCTAACAAATAAGCACTTATAATGTTGGATGAAATAAAACAAGTAACAAATGATCTAGCAAGCTTCTATATATAGAAAATCCTAGATTAGGGTATAATGGACATTAAGCCATCCACCTCCTTAAGTCCACCTCCTTACTATTCATCCCTTGGCCATCAAGTTTACTTGGTCACCAAGATCACCCATGTACTCATGGGGCCCACATGGGTTCCCCATGTGTCATTCCTACCCATTGGATCGATCCACGGATACGGTTCATAATTTGGGCTTTAAATTTAATTAACTTAACTTGTGCTTTGGGCTTGCATTAAACTAACATTGGCCTTGTTCATTAATTCCAATTGGACTTAACCATTCCTACACTTGGGCTTGTATAATTCCTAACAAATCCTACAAGTCCAATACACTTGGCTTAAAGCCTTATAACGTATAATCTACGTATTATTCTCGTATACTTATTCATCATATACGATATACCATCATTCATACATACTCGTATAATACCTCGTATCATACTTGTATTCATTACCTCGTACAATACTTACATATCATACGATATCATCGTTTAATTCATTAACACTTTACTTTTCCTAACGTTGTCAAATTAAGTCCGCAAGCGAAAAACTGTGTTTTCCATACGTGAATTCCATCTCACCTTGATATTCTACCGTTACGTATTTCTCAGAAGTTCAAAAATAATTCTCGAGCAGAAATCCATGAATAGTGTTTTTTAAAAAATTTCTCGGAAAACTTTTATTTTCGTCTTGAAAATTCAAACACTTTAATTCCTTCACATAGTTAAAATACTACGACATTCCGACATCTCTAGGTTATAGAACGACATTCATCTTGCTAACACATAATAATAACTTATAATATAATTTTATTCATTATTTAATTAAATAAAATTATTTTACAATAAATCCGAATTTCTTGGTCGTTACAACGGACTTTTGTAAATCTACTAAGATGAACAACCCTCATTGAAGGGGAAATTATATAATTGTTGGGGAAACCGACGTGCGCATATACTAGCATGTTTAAATGTTATGCATAATATAGGGTACTTAGTCTTGTCACCTGTTGTACTTGTTTTTATTGAATTTTCAGTATAACACTGTTAATTCTAGTAGAAGTTCGTAGTCCTTAGTGACTGCTCAGTGTTCATTATTCCTGAACCTTAACATGATATATTTTTTAATCTTATTGATATATTTCAGTCCATAGTGACCTTTATTGAGAATTGTTGATAATTCATGAACTATTATTCATGGTTATACCCTTGAGATTTGAACTTTATAACTATTCACCCTTATTACGATATTACTTGATGGGAAAATTTGTCGCTCATCCTTGCTTTCCTTAAAACTTTCAGTTAAGGCAGAACGTGGTGAACCCTCAAGCAAAGACAAGGGTAAAGAGAAGGCTTCGGAGCAACTTTGTTTCTTAGTACTAGGATTGTACTATTGTTATGTCGTAGGAAGACTTATTTACTATGATATAATAAGTTATGTTTAAATTAAGTTGTAATGTTGTAGTAGTGGTTGCGAGACCTTGGGACGAGAATAATTATGTTATGATAATGTAAACTATTTTATTTTTCATTGTGTGAGATTTGATTTATTATTAGTAAAATTAACACGTGACGAACCAAATTCGAGATATGAGAGTCAAAATTTCAGGGCGTCACATCGGGGAAGGGTCCAATGATGTAAGTCGTTGAACACTACTTCAGCGAAGATATCAGTCAGTCTGATATTGCAAACCATTGTCATCGACCCAGCGTAGCATCGGAGAAGGGTCCGATGATGTAAGTCGTTGAACACTACTTCAGCAAAGATATTGGTCTGTCTGATATTGCAAATCGTTAGCATCAACCCAACAGAGCATCGGGAAGGGTTCGATGATGTAAGTCGTTGAACACTACTTCAGCAAAGATATCTTTCTATCTGATATTACAAACTATTGGCATCAACCCAGCGTAGCATCGGGGAAGGGTTCGATGATTTAAGCCTTTGAACACTACTTCAGCGAAGATATCGGTCTGTTTGATATTGCAAACTGTTTGTGTCAATCCAGCGTAGCATCAAAGAAGGGTCTGATTATGTAAGCCGTTGAACACTACTTCAACGAAGATATCATTCTGTTTGATATTGCAAACCGTTGACATCAACCTAGCGTAGCATCTGAGAAGGGTCCGATGATGTAAGCCGTTGAACACTTCTTTAGCGAAGATACCATTATGTCTGATATTATAAACAATTGGCATCATCCCAATGTAGAATCAGGGAAGGGTCCGATGATGTAAGGTGTTGACCACTACTTTATCGAAGATATTGTTCTGTCTGATATTGCAAACCATTGGCATTAACCCAGTTTAGCATCGAGAAGATTCGGTGATAACAGCCTTTGTAAACTACCATGTCAGTAGGCATCGAGGTAATTCAGTGGTGACAATCATTGATACTCCATCCCTAGCGGAGATATCAAGAATGTTTAACGAAATTGTATGCCGTTGAGAACTACTGCAGTGAAGATATAGAGATATTCAGTATTGTAAATCGTTGGTGACCGCCCCAGCGTAGCATCAACATTCAACCCGGTGATAAAACCTTGAAAATTACCGTTTGAGTAGGCATCAGCATTAACCCGGTGATTGGACATTGTAAACTATCATCATAAACGTTGAGAAGGTCCGGTGATTTCAGAACATCATCCCAAACACAGATGTATAAAATATCTAAGCATATCTTCATCAAATAAACATCGGTAACACAGATGAAAATAAAAATCGTTTGAGACCGCCCCAACGTAGGCATCACATCATTGCATCGGCATTGCATCATATCATCTCATTTGTATTGCATCATTCCATTTCATTTGCATTGTATCATTATATTATGTTTCAAGTGTCTAGTAATCTTTATCTTGTTCATTCCAATATATTGCATAAACATGATAAAGAAGGGCAGTTGTAGACACTCAAAATTTTATTTTCCTGTACTAACACATGCAGAAAGGGTAAAAGTGCCTTTTCCCACTCCGAAGACAACCTCGGAGGATCACAAATGGTCATTCTAGAGATAACCCCAGAGAAACTATATCAAAACAAACCCCAGAAACATCCCAGGTGGATATCAAATTAACCTCAGAGACAACCTTGACGACGAAGAGAATTGGTTGCAATCAAACCCCAGAGACAACCCCGAGAGACAGCCAAAAGCCCCATCAACCCTGGAGGCAACCCTGGGAGGGCAAAAAGGTCATTTTGACAAAATAACATCAACAACCACAGTACAGCTGTAAATAGGATCACAAAGAGCCATTGCATCACTTCCGAGCACAAACTATACAAAAATAG